>OX387971.1:0-1372740 GCA_947578425.1 Eugnorisma glareosa | reverse complement strand
AGTTCCATTACTGACTCAAATATAGAGTAGTTTTGATAATTTGGGGGTCTGTAAACGCATACTATTACATGCTTATCCAGCTCAACACAAGACAGCTCAATACTATGTTCAACCGATAGATTAACAATGTCAGTAAGAGTCTTAAATTTAATACAATTTTTAACTAAGATTAATGAACCCCACGAATCTTAGCTTTCCGGTTAAAGCAACTGCCCACACTGTAATTTGCGTAATTAATAAGCATTTCATATTCTTTTAACCAATGTTCAGTGAAACAAACAATTTCAAACTTTGTTTTTTCTAAAAACAATTCAATTTCTAGTTGCTTTGAAGAGAAACCTTGAATATTTTGATGAAATAACTGCATGGAATTCTGCTTAGCCCCTTTTTTACATTTAGCTATTTGAGAGCAAGAAGGTACATTGTTGTTGTTCGGTGTAACATTAATGTTTCTGGTATCTTCTGTTGTCTTACTAACTAGTTTAAATGAGCATCCGGAGTGATCCCCAAGACTCCCATGCCATTACAAGACAATGAGATCCTAGTACTAGTGGACCCCACTCGAGAATCTTCTAAAGTTACACATGGATCCTCCCCGTAATTGTAAAAATAATTATTAGTATTATTACTAATAGTCGCAGTGTGAATAATATAACTAAACATAGACATACTACTTATGTCTGAGTGAATATTATAAACTAATAGCCTAGCTATTTTGTGTCTACAACTAATAGGTAGATACACTTTACCCCGTGTCGACTTAAGTTTACCAACAAAGCTGTTGATATCAAGAAATACAAGCCTGTCACTATAGTGACCTACTAAGAAATGAAGATGCTTATTCAACATGTGAATATAATTGTTTTTCCTGTTTGAAAAAATGGGCTAAAATGTAACGTAGACAAAACGGAATGTGCTATGTTCACTCACAAGAGAAACTACCGCAGAACCATTCGCATCAAAGACGAGGCATTCGAGGCAATCGAATATCAAAATAGCATAAAATATCTGGGCGTACACTTAGACAAGACCATGACCATGAGCAAACAGACGGATTACGTCGTGCAGAAGGCGCGACGAGCACGCGCTAGCTCCTATCATAGGTTGGTACGCCAAGACAGACATGACTGTGAAACTTGCTGTTGTTCAGGCCTGCCTACTTCCTATACTGGATTATGGCGTAGTACAACTACTCTCACGTTACAGTAAGAACAATTTCCAAAAAATTTAACGCCAATATCGAATGGCTCTCAAGATCAGCGGACAATTCCCAAGACGCTTAGAAACCTCATTGCTCTGGGATATGCTCGATTGGAATCCATGGCACCTCCGTGCACAAGACTTGAACGAGGACATGTTGCGCCGACTCCGCGAATCGCACATCGAGGATCTACAGACCCCTGGTGACGCCTACCTCGGTTACGGACAGCACAACCCCCTCCTCACTAATACTAGACTAGGTGAAACAGAGTATGTACCAAAAAAAGACAGGAGTCGGCTGCTCAGCAAGCGAACGACCGCTCCACAGCAAAATGTAATTTTTGTGAAGTTATTTAGAACGTCTTAGCCCACTGACATCGGATATCTATGGCTTACCCGCAAAGCAAGCACACTGTCATACACATGCAATACACTTTTGTAAAAGTACGTGCACTACTGCAGTAGATTATTTAGGCGCGGCGTCATCATTAAAAGCAATAAGTACCTACATCTATTTTTAAAACCAACGCTTGATTTATTAAAATAACAGTGTTTACTTCATAACGAGGTAGGAAGATATATTTTTTCGTATAGGTAAGTAGGTACTAATCAAATAGAAAATCATTAATCATTTTTACAATAAAAGGTACTTACATATTTATCATAATAATATTGAAAATGTCTGATTGATTCACCATAAATCTTGGACACCCTACTTCTAACTTGCAAATTGCAATACAGGTTATAGGTGCTGTAGGTCATGAAATCCAAACATTAGGGCTTTCTTTATTCATACTGTCTACATTTTCTTCGAAATCGTATCAGTAATTAGCAAAAAGAATGGAACCTCTACCACAGCTCTACTAAGCTCCGTTTTGAAATTGAAAACTGCGTGGCCGCGCAGTTCTCCATGTGCGGACCGCGCGGTCACGGTTAAATCCTTTATAACTTTCTGAATTGGTTTTACGAATTTGCGACCTTCATTATTTGTGTTTTACAAATTCCTTCGTAATGTTGACGTAGTCGTTTTTCTTCTACTACTTTGTGGCCGAGAAATCGGCCACAAAGTAGCCACTTGACGCCCCTGGCGGCGGCGCCTCTAGGCCCGGGCCTTATGGGCCTATAAGGTTAATCCGGGCAAGAGGCCTACCAACATTACACAATATGTTAAGAAGTTTTTCTGAATTTAGTCCTTTTCAGAATAGGTGACCGCGACCATGCCATATTTCGACATAGGTACTTATTTACTTACGGGTGACTGATAGCTACATATCGATAGACAATAGATCTCTCTGTGGCTAAACCTGTAAGTGTACCCAGTTCAGAAATTGATATTAGCAGTGTACCTAATTCAAAATGAAAACAGGTAGGAATGTTGAATTAGATGGTTACACCCGAACCCCTGATTCATCAAACCATTGTTTTGTTCCTGTGTGTAGAAATCCGGAATGTATAAGAGTACCTATGTATCTTAAAAAACAAATATAGATGGACTAAAAATTATATGTCACTCCTAATGCCCGAGTATGTGAAGAACATGCTAGTATATATTATTGGGAATTGCTGAATGAATTTCAGTTCTCAACGCAGTTTACTCTAACACATATTTTAGAAATGTTAGATGTATTAAAAAAAAAAAACAATATTATTGCTTTTGAAAATGTGGTAAATATGAATAACCACGTTTGTTGATACTGGACAGGCTTGACAGTATTGAATTTTTTAAGAATACTGAGCTGTATTAAAAATCAATTTCCATTTTTTGCCGAAAACCAAAAACAGCTTTAGGTTTATATCTTATGAAAATAAGAACTGAGGGCCTATAATGGCTGCTTTATCAAAATCTGAAATCATAATATGAAACAAGTTAAAAAAAAAAATCTTAAAATGGTCTTTATGGTCATGACCACAAACTTCATTTTAAGAGTTTTGAATTTTTATATATATATTTATATTATTTTTACATTTTTTTTTCTGAACATATTCCCCACCATGGAAATGTCAGATTTAATTTTGTTTAGCTTAGGAGTTTATCAAATAAAACAGGCTCGCTCTTATTATGGGAAACATATTTGGGCAAACGGTACTTTTACTGTAGAAGTAAGTGAAGAGATACCATTCATAAACATTGCAGACCACCAGCACATAAAACAGCTTTGATCAGAGGACGAATAAAGTTACGCCACTACAGCAATAGAGTGTATTACACATATATTTTATTAAGAGTGGCGGAGACTAGTTGGCAGGCTTGTATTCGTGGTTATTATTGCAGTTGCATAATTGGGAAAAGGACTGTTGGAAGCTGTGCTCAATTGCTCATGTTATGACAATTGTCTGGTATCTGGGATGGGCTCAGCATCCAAATGATATATCTCCGCCTGCACAGTTTCTTGACAATATTTTAATTAGAGAAGACATTGAAAATTAATAAATTAACATTTAAACCTATAATGAAGTTTTATTTCAATAGCTAAACTGTAACACTAACATCCGATTTAAAGCATATTAAGTTTTGAAATAGCATTTGTCAAAAGGCTTTTATCCACTTTTGACCAAGTTAAAAAATTAGTCTTATTAGTCTATTTGGTAATTATCCTGTTAGTTCTATTTGGTAATTGCAAGCGGAATGTAACTTGAAAGTCATAAAATATGTTTATCTAAGTATGTGTATATGTATCGTTTAGTAGACACTATTATAATTTACTCCCGTTATGGAACCTCTGCGATATATATGTATGGTGAAGTATGCACTTGTAGGTAACTTGGTTCTGGGTAAGATATTGTAACTTGTAGGTGAACATTCGAAGTAGGTAGATCTATTAATCAGAATATAGAGTGCTTTCAGTCGTAAAACGAATATTCTATCTACTTTTCTCTGACAATATCACATTTCATCTCATTTCTCATAAATAATCTGATAACTTTTGTTTTGTTTACATTGTCATACTCATAAATCAAAATATCGACTGACAGTAGTGAAACTTGACAGGGACATGTCAAGTTTACATTTCTGCGGTGTGTTCGCTTTAATAACCTTGGAAAGGTTTGTTCGTTTTAAGTGAAAATTCTCACTGAAATAAAAAACGATTTTGCTCAAAATTGGAGGTCTTAAAAAAGTATGTTATAATTAGAACTGTTCGTTTTCGGGATGTCTATCCACATATATTTAAATTATCCTGGTTAGAATTTTTGATAAATAAAAAACCATTTTTGGACATGTCCTTTGGATCATGAAAAAACCATTAAATTCCGCTAAAATTGCTTTTAAAAATCTCAGTCAAAATAAATCCTTATTTAAATTAAAAACTAACGAATATGTATGAGATGCTAGAAAATAGTTGTATCCCGGCGGCGGTCGTTCATAATATTTAAATACAATGTCACGTATTTTTGTGTATTTTACCAGAGTGCAATAGAGAGTTATTACTAACTTGGACTTAAGTTATTACTGACTTACTAAAAATGGATTTAAATGGCCTTACAAGGGTTGTTTATGATTTTAATGATTATAACTCTGTAAAGTCATATTTGTTACGGCTGCAAATCATATTGTATTCAAGATACAACCTGACAAATAACCTGCTAATTCAACTTACTAAGCTTGACGTACGACGTACGACTTATGGATTTGTATTTTCTATCGATATTATTCAGTAGTCCAAGAAACAATCCCTAATGCCATGGAACCACGGGTAATTAAAATTACCCATAGACCCGGTAATGGGATGGGTCGACCAACCGGGACCACGGGTAACGACTCAGTTTTTGGCTATGTTTTTGTGTCAAACTTAAGTTTTATAACAAGTTATCGGTTAATTTCGAATTAATGTTATAAGCGTAGTCTACGCTCAACAGATGGTCGGGATGGGCAAAAAAAAGCTGCCACCCTATACCCCGTCAGGAATGTCGTCGGATTTCTGCCGGCCTTCGGCACGCTCATGTCCCAAAGTATGACTTGGGACCAAATTCTAAATGCATGAAATAAAAAACAAACAAAAAAAAAAGACTATTGACGAAAACAGAATCCTTTGGCTGGGATCGAACTCAAGACACAAGATTGTAAAACAGCACTGTACCCCGAGACCAGCTGGCTTATTGTAAACCGTAGCCAGTGCCGGTTTTAGCACTATCAGCTCCCTGGGCGAGATTTCTACGGCGCCCCCTACAGTGCACTTCAAACCCTTCCAGTCACTTACGCAAAAAAGGTGTCAACCTCGGAATGAGAAACAATAAGCTGTAAACTCGTATACGCCTTCATTTATGATTTCCTATCCGCAAAAAAAAGGTCACCTTGGTCAGTTGAACTTGTATTACAGCCTAGTGACTATGGCTGAGAGCTGCGGGCTCTCAGTCCCGTATCTCAAAAACGGTTGGGCGTATGAAAATTTCTTCAAAACAAAATCTGTCGCAAATTTTAAGCTCTACAATTTTTAAAATAAATTTTAACATCATTGGAGCTATAAAAACCGAAATAATCGCGAAAAACTGATTTTTGTGACGTTTGACGCAACTTTTAGAACACCAAAATGAAGTTGTATACGAGTTTACAACTTTCATTCCGAGGTGAAACCCGGCCCTAATAAGACTGCACTACATACGAAAAAAAATACAAAGGATATAATTAACTAACCATTCCTAAACAGGGTGGATTAGACACCGACGCGAAAAAGGGTTACCACGTATTCAGTAAGTAAACAGTTTCTATGTGGGGGGGTTCAGAATGATGCACTGAATACGTGGTAACCTTTTTCGCGTCGGTGTCCCTTCTACCCTGTATACTTTTGGGGTTATTTAAGGTTATCTAACTTTTTAGGGCTATAACTTTAAATACCACCATGACCCGTTTTCTATTCAATGCATCCATCAGCATAATGTTTTGAGTGCGAAAAAACTTACAAATTTAGGTGGATGCGCAAGAGTAGCCCGCGAAATTTAAATTTTCTTACGTATATTGCAATTTGCAGGTCAGTGCCAGGTTGAATGTTGATGAAAATATGAATCGCGCCAGTAACACGTCTGGGGTTACAGAACTATAATCATTGAAATCATCAATACAACCCTCCAAGTTCATTTAATCCCATTGAGTGACTTTTTTTATTAAATAGCTATTGAATGGGGTTATATGAACTTGGAGGGCTGTATTGATGATTAGAATGATTATAATTCTTTAACACCATACGTGATAATGGCGCGATTCATATTTTCATTACCATACAAGCTGACACTGACCTGCAAATTGCAATAAACTAGAGAAAATTTAAATTTCGCGGGCTACCCTTGCGCTTCCACCTTAAGGGACTACATGCTAAGGGCACCCCCTGTAGGGTACGAGCCTCGGCATGGGGCGTCGCTGGGGCAGGACAGCAAAGGGACAGGCTGGATCCGAGTGACATCATTATTAAAGAGCTGATTTAAAACTACAGGCTCAGCATCGCCAGCTGTCTTGAGCGAGGGCCGGGGAGGGCAAGGACCGGAAAGTCGCGACGGCGTGGACGGAACAGGCGCCCCTTTATGTGATAGATAGATATTAAGAGGCGCCCCTTTATTTCCGGCGCCCTAACCTAACGCCGCTACTGACCATAGCGAATATGTAGATCTTATGCTGCTTCTACAGGTCGGTAATGTTCGGGATGGCGAGAGCCAAAATTCAGAAATCCGATGACATGGCTGACGGGGTATAGGGTAAGCAGCACTGGCAGCCTTTTTTTTGTCCATTCCGACCATCTCTTGAGCGTCGACTACGCTTTTTAAACCCATCAATCAACCTCAACAAACAAACAAAAAACCAATCCAAATTCAAATATCGCACCCTTACCGGAGCCAAAATGACACTGGCGCGAGACTGTCGTGTTTTTACATGCAATTTCCACAGATTTTTTTATTCGCCTTTTTTACATTGCTGGTGAACGTAAAATGGAACGTGTTATACCGACCATCAATGGCTAATCCAGCACCTATCAACTTTTCAATCACGCAATCAATCGTCTTTCGGACAGCACTACCTAGCTCAATTACCTAGTATCCAAGTCCCAAAATTTCGAGTCACCTGATTGGCTAACCAATCGGCCAATCACGTGATGTCGCCAATTATCATGCCGTACACTCTCGGACCGGACAAGCAAGGTACAGCCCAGTAATTGGAGACATTGTGATGGTTCGTTTTCCAATGTTGTACGTTCCTGTGTTGTACAATCCAATGTCGTGCATTCCTGGTATGTGCATTACAGTGACGTACATTATAGGGACTCGCCTGATTGATGTCCTGACGTACGCTGACGCTTCGACACGCTATCGGCGGCCGTACGACCGACCACGCGACTATACCGGCGCTTATTTTGTGTCTGTGCCTTCAATTTAGTAATCAATAATTTATTTACGAAATGAAACCGTATTATTATGGAGCTGTGTAAATTATGCAAGGAACACAAATTACAAAGGCTCGATATAGGTAGGCCACTGCGTAACATCGTTGTTAACATTATTCTGCCCTTAAATATTCCTTGTTTGTTTTGGGTCGGCGCAGCATGTCTAGTTCTTCCATTTGTTGTCGTTTCAGTAGTCACCTCCACCCCCTTTTCTAGCCATATCATCTTTCATGCAGTCCACTCGTCGTTGTGTGTAAAATATTAAAATATTATGAAACAAAGCAAGCCAATTTTTGTCTCTCCTGTCAACCACATAATGAATCGTTTGTTTGAGCTTTGAATCAAGTTTATTTTCCAAGGGACTGTCTCTCTAATCTCCAATCACCAATCCTAGATAACTAAAGTGATGATTGGCATTTCTTTCTTTTCAGAACAGATCTCGTCAAGGTAGAGGTACCATAAGTAGGTCCCAAGTCGTAAATAAAGCAACTCAACTACAAAATCATAGTAACGCGATCCCTCAGCTTTTCACTCACATTGAATGATACCAGCTGCCAATACCGATTTTATTCCCTTGCCAGATTGAAAAACGGGAATATTTTCTGATATTTCTTCAAAGGGACTTGTGGTCGACACATGTGTGGGTGTACCGGGAGTGTTATTGCATGTTTTTTGCGTAAAGCTTAGTTGCCAGCGGTGGTATCTGATTTACATGTTGTCAAGTTGAATCTTGTGACGAGTCTATTTGATGTGAAGTTGAAATAAATGTTTGTTTATGGTGTTGTGTGTCTGTGTTACCATTACCTGCACTCACAGAGCTTGATTAGGGAGGTACTATTAATAAATGAGATGCTGATGCGTCAGTAAGTACTTCGATAGTGTCTGTGAAAAGGTTAGCTCGGAAAGGAGATATTAAATTCTTTCTTTGTTGAACTTCTAAGTACGAACAATTGTATTCCAATCCTTATAGAAATGAGCTCAGACTTTTCAGCGCCTCCTCTCTTTTCTGATTCAACATATTCTCTTCAAAAGTTCTCGACAGGAAAGACAGTCAATCTTCCTAAATAATCCTTACTCCCGAAACCGCAGTGTCATCGGGTTTTTAAATACGTTCAAGTTAAAGCAATAACTTTGAAAGTATACGCCAAACTTGGTTGATACAAAACTGCGAACAGTTTGGGTCAGGAAGCTTGAAATTTTGCACAACAGTTCCTTTTATGTGTAACGAAAATTAGCAATAACGGAGGGATTGTAACCTGCCAGGGTTGCGGGACTGTTCGAAAGAGATATCGCGGCCCTGGAACACAAAGGGCAAAAGAAGGAACATGGATGGGTTTTAGTCAGTACAAGTCTGACACACCCTTTTGCTCCACCCAGAGCGGGAGGTTATTTGATGATTTCGCATCCGAAAAAAAAAGGGAGGTATTGTAAAAATTCGTCTCCTAAAGGGGTTAAATAGGGGATAAAAGTTCGTAAGTTCGTTCGTTTAGTTTGTAATTTTTGCCGATGGAAATGCCTTCGGGCACACGGGAAGTGTTATTTGCCACCAGTGGTGACAGAGGTAGGAGCAAATGCGACAGAATCAGACGCAACCACCACCAGTGGTGGCAGACGAGAAGAATAGTAACAACTACCACCAGTGGTGACAGACCGGTGGGGCAGATTGGAATAAACTGGCAGCTACGGTAAATTAAAGAAGATCTTTCTTTCTGCTTGATTTAAAATAAGAATGCGGCATCGAAAATGCCGAAGACCGGGCAAAGTGTTATTGGGTTTTTCCATTAAGAATTTCTTAGTGGCAGCCTGGAGTTTGGATATCATTCAAATCACATCACATGGAATTTAAAGTATGGTACACCTCGGATATAAACTTTTTTTTAAACCAAATAGGTTTGCGTTTGGCCACAACTCGCAATGCAGGTGTGATATTATAAAAGCTACTCTTATATAATATTTAGATCACACATGATGTACGTAGTATGCTATACTATAGTCCATAGCCATTATTAAAGTTGATGACGAGATTGCGACTAAGAATAGACCCTACCCTTTCCGTGGGTGTCACAATGGGTGAGTGTAAGCTGCCTACGTCACTAACTGTTTACCCAAAACTCTCTGCGTAGGTGTCGTGAATGGTGGGTGATCAAGACATTATAAGTTATTGCTGGATATAGGACGTGGATATAATGGACACCCTGAAAGGTACTGAACCGATGAAATGCACGCATTGAACATTACGTGGGTTTGGATATAGAATACTTTTTCTGGGTAGGACGTTCGTCGTAGACGACGTGGAATGCCAGATGGATTTCTGACTATGTCCCTAAGGCTCGGGGGTATATTTAAGAGTCCAAAAAGAACAAAGAGTGTCCAACACAAATATGGGAAGCCTTCGGGATCTCCAATGGATCATACCGATGTCACGGCGCTGTGAATAGTAAACAGCAGTGTTTGCAAGTGACATATACGAACTGTAAATATTTATGACAAAAACATAGTCCCGTTGACGGAGTGCGACATAAAATATGGAGTATATCAGCTACTTAGTATTCCACGCGAGAGGGGTGACTCAACCGATTGACTAAGCATACTGTACTGCAGTGGGTTTGTAACCGCAGAAATGTATGCGTGAAGGCAGGTGGCCACAGTTGATTATTGTCGAATAACTTGTGTCATTCATTGGCATTGTTTTGATCTAAATAAGAAGTCGTAAATGGTTAAAAAGAGGAGATGTAGGTAATTGTGTTTTGTATTGTAGCTAAAGTTTGCAGGCAGTCGATAATGTCATTTTGACCGCGGATGTTAAAGGCTATAAGAACAACGGAAGACTAAGAAAAAGGTGGATGGACTGCGTGGAAGATAATATGGCTACAAAGGGAACTACTGAAAAAGGAACGTGCTGCACTGACCCCAAATAAATTGGGATAAGGGCTAATGAAGATGATTACCACAGATATACATAGATAGATGATCAATGCTTTTAACATATCCGATAAACCAATAATGTTTGTATAAGATTCTTACTAGATCACGTACCTACAAGTTGACCTTTGAAGCATCCGACATTTGGTTGCCCAAAGTTGCTGACAGAAAAATATACAACTCGCGCGTTGCATGATGTATATTTTTCTCGCTTCATATCTTATTTTTCTGCTGGTATTGATCCACAGCTTACTACAAGAGCAATTTATTTAATAAGCTCATTATTCTGCAGAGCTTTACCTACTTTAATTTAAGTTCTATAGTTATTTACCCAGCCACACCGAAGTTATTAAAACTCTTTGCTAAGCGCCCAAGCTTATATTTTGGTTCATAATTAGCCAAACTAAACTCCGGGCATTTAAGTAATTGAACCTTCTTTGTATTTTTAAGCGAAATGAACTCAATAATTTAGTTAGGAAAAGTTTTCGAGAACAAAAGAATAAAAAGTAATTATTTTTCTTTTGTAAACTGCTGTAAATAAAAGTGTTTCGAAGATAAAAAAAGATGGCGTCGTAATTATGGCAATAAAAACAATGAAACAAAGTTACCGACAATATTTACTTGGGATGTAAGAGGTTATAATTTAATGGTTCCTGTTTGTTTTCAAAATGGTCGACTTCTGTTATAATTTAATGCCCATTAAAGGTCACTTGCAGGTTATTTTGTGAACTTTATGTTCTGTGTCTACCTGAGTTCAAAATGTTTGAAAGCAGTAGTTTAATTTTAAATCAAATTTATAAACTAATCCTTCGTTCTATTTCTACTACGTGTAGCTAGCTGTGCTATAGTGAATGAAGAAGAATTTAGTAGTACGGTTTCAAAAAGTTGTATTTTTGAAAAGAAACAAGGTATCAGGTCTTTTAAAGTACGAAATCAATTCCAGAAGATTTTTTGTAATATCTACCTCAGGAACACGTCATGCTCTGAGGACGAAAGAAGAAGATTTGATTTGCAACAATTTTAAACTCGACCTTTCTGTATTTTTTGTGTTCTTTTATTTTAGGCAGGTCTTAATCTGGGTCAAATAATTTTGTTTTCTTTTAACGCTTCTTTTTTCTTTAAACAAGAGAAACACAAAGGACCATTTTCAATGTGCCTTGTTCCTAATGACTACTGGGAATCCTAGTTGTACTTATCAGAAAGATAAAGAGCTTTAGCATCGAGTGCCGAGTATCCAATAAAAGAAAGATTAGCAGTGGATTCTTTAGAAAGATAGTAAATGCCTTTAGCACTAAGTTTTGTTTCCTTTGTCGATGTTCTTCGATCTAGGTAATAAGGTACTTATTTACTTAATCGTCAGATCTGTTTTCTATTCTTTTGTACCCGGTATTTTTTTATTTTGATTGAGTACGGTCGACCGTACAAGTTCGTGGTAACATTTTGGCATTGAGTGGTCAGCTTTTACAGACTTTGTTGTCACCAAGATGTCATTGATGTGCGGCCTGCGGTACCTACATAGTTACATACTTCCTTCTGACATTTGGGAATAAATATTGTGTCGGTTTACCTTCTAATCTAATTATTGTATTGACTGCCTAATTACTTGGTTCCCAAAAGCGCAAATGCATACTTGATTTACGTACCTGGGAAAATCCAAAACCAATTTAGATTAACCCTTAACAATCCCTTACTTTTCATTAACCCAAAAATTCCGAGGCGAAGCCAGAAAAAAATAAAAAATCCTACAGACTGTATTCTCTAACGTCTCTTTGGAAAAAAAAAACCGCCATTATTTGTACATTCGGTTATCAATCGGGTGTTTCACACGAGCGGACCCGAAGCGCGCCGACTGCCGATCAATCAGTCACTATCTACACGACACGGCACGATGCCGACACGACATCGCTACAGGCACGCACGACCGACTCCAATACTCCAGCCCTCATTTCCCCCGCTTTTCCCTTTGACTAACGCAGGCAAAGGAAAAAAATGCTCAGATTAAAAGTCCGTTTTTCCTTCCAAATGTGTCAAATGAGGTTAGATGGAAATATTATTTATGTTGCTCGCGCTTTTGTTGGTAGAATTATGGGGCTCTTTTTAATAGCTGTTTTAATTTTCTTTCTTACCTTTTGCTTGTTTGGTGACTTGAGAAATCATGATGATAAAATATGCCACGTTTTTTCTTATTCTCTATAGTCGTAAAATTCGTTGTTTTTTTTAAACTGTTTTGTATAACACTCACAACACAATTTGCATCCACCTACCAACTCGTTTCTTTAACCTCTATTGAATGACATTTTTATGTAACTTATAAAACCAAAGAAAGCAAGTCATTGAAAGTACAAAGCAATATTTGCGGCCATAAAAGAAAGTGTGCGCGCGTTGGCATAATATTACAGCGTCATTACGGAACATAAACAATGGTGGAAAAAAAAATAAAACGATAGAACGTAACCGTCACGGGTCAGTCCACGTAAATTGAGTGGGAACGATCTCTGTAATAAATTCTTTTACACCATGCTATAGCATGGGCCATTCTTTGCCCAAAAACTGTCATGGTACAAGTATTTCGCAATACATTTATTGTTTAGAATTCGCATAATTTTGTACCATGTGTGATCTTACAATATTTTATTGTCTGTGGTTTCTAGATTGTGTGATTTTCGCGCGGAAATGTTTGAGTTCCAAATTCGAAATTGTTGTTTGAAATCGTGGCGTCCGTTTTGCTTGTTACGCAAAAGCGTGAACGTTTATGAACCATTCAATTGCAGTAATACTGAAATATTTCCCACCACATTTTCCCTAATCAGCTGCAATTTATAATTTAATAAGATACCTAGTTATCGTCGTTTGAAAGGATGCGCGGGTTCAAAGAAAAAATATCCTGAAAAAAGTTCAGTAAGCTTGTATGTATATAAGCCTATTTAAAGTACTTCCAAGAGCCTTATTTATGCTAAAATTGTATCGTCTCATGTGCTATGGGAATACCAAAATTTTCACGTTGTTGTTTCGTATCCCTTACTTACATGTTTTTTTTTTTAGGATTAGTACATATTATTATCATACCATATTTTTATAAATTCCTTTTTTTCGAATGGTAAACCGTGGACATGCGATTGCGTTTGAATTCACTTTGTCGTTGACTTTTTGAGTGAAAATGAGTGGGTTTAATGCTCTGAATAGGTTTATTAATTAAGTGTAATCTTCACAACTCCCACACCTCCTACGTCTCATACAGTTCATAATTTTGAAGCTGACTTCTAAGTATAATACGAGTAATAACGTCTTGTGCAATGACCTTTTCTTAAGTCTTTCATTGCGGAGGAGGAAGCTAAATTGTTTTTCTTGTTTTGGGTTGTTTTTATTGTAACAACTCCCAACCCACACAAAACAATGTTTAATTATTTCACCATGAATAAAAACGAATTTTGATACACTCACAAATAAAACGACATTCAAACTTTTCCAAGAGGACCTTGTAATAGAATGTTTTTCCCGCATGGATAACATATTTTGCCTTCATCCCAAGTTCCCAACCTCACTATAGAAAAGCCATCGATCATGTTTTCCTCCATAGAAATAACATTTATCATAAATATTCCGTATACGGAGGGTATTCAAAGCGGAGGGTCCATTTTGTATTCTTTGGGCCAATCGGTCCTCAGTTTTCGACAGTCGCACAAAAATATTGGTTGCGTGCAGACGTGACCCAGTTTACTCGGGAGATTTATTTGTTATTTATGCTTATTATGACGCGCGTGAGTAACTTATGTGTATTATTAATTATGTGTTGGTTCAAATATAGGCTATCAGCATTTTTGTAAATAATTAACATACAATGCATGATACAAGGAGCCTATTGCTCTTTGTATCATGTACCCATGTGGGTAATTTGTCATAAAATTATTGTTTAGTGGCTCTTGTAAGAGAACCGTTAAATAATGTAGGTATGATAGAAAGAAAGCAAAGAAACCAATTTATTTGTTTACCCTAGGTTAAAGCACACGCACGTTATAAAAAATGTAGTATAAACAATAATACTTTTGACTGTATAGTTCCGCTAAAGATTGAATTCAGACAGCAATGGGAAATGGAACCCGATTACAATACGATTGCTCCCACATTTCGTAACGTAAATTAGATTTCCTCGTACTGTAGATACTTCTACTACTTTACCTAGGTAGGTATTTAAGGAACAACAGAAATCGAAGTGCAAAGAGCTTCGAATGTCATGCTTGCCAGTGTTGCGGGACTGTTCGAAAGATACCGCGGCCCTGGAACATAAAGGGCAAAAGAAGGAACATGAATGGGTTTTAGTCAGTACAAATCTGACACTCCCCCTGCTCAGCCCAGAGCGGGAAGAGTTATTTGATGATTTCTAACCCGAAAAAAAAAATAACACTAAGGACCCTTTCGAACAAATATGGCACGTATCTGTGTTCTTTAAGTGTAGCAGATACAAATTTAATCACCATAAAATTACGCCGGTAATCCCCGAAGGGTTTAAGCAGAGGTGTAACTTATAATACAATCACATTTCGCCTGTTATTTTTAAGTCAGGTAGGTATAGGGGCCGAGCCTATTGCAGAATAAACACTGCCCGACCTGGGAATCGAACCTAGGACCTCATGCTCAGCAGTTGCGCTTGTGATCACTGGACCAACGTGGCAGTCCTACCACATCTAGCAATGTAAGTTCGGTCTTCTCACACTGTAGGCTTACCGTCCTCTTCTAAACTCTGCATAAGTCTGCAAGTCTGCAATAATGCGTTTTGATGTGTTGCATTTTCAAAGCTCATACTCCATTCATTATTTTGAACGCCCTCTCGAAACCTGTCTAGATGACAAAAAAACAATTAAATAGAAAGTACTCGTAATTACTCTTCTTAAATATGTTCAACTTGAAATTGATACATTTACGAACAATAATAAAAACTTTTTTACATTTACGTGCTTTGGGCATTAAACCTTCAAAGACTCGCTGTAAATGAGAGCTCTCGATGCGAATTATAATGATCTTGCTCAAACTTGCGCATAAAGAGCATTTAATGTTGAAAAGGAATGCTTGAGCTGGGAGCCTGGGTCACCTGGGTCAAGCACACTAGGTTACCTTTGGTCTAAGTCCTAGGTCTGAATTAGAAAAAGAAAAAACATATCTATAGAACCTCTTTAGTGATATGAAACTCTTTGCACCCCACATCATGAATGAAAAAACTGGTGTGCTAACTACTGAGAAATAAGATTGACATACGATAAGATATCGCTAAGCAAGCTACAAAATCTTGAACATTTTTCTTAGTCGAGTATTTCAGGGAACGAACTTCAACTAACGCCGTGAGACTAAAAGGCGTGATTAACGACCTGCACACGACTTTACACCTTACTAGCGCTAAATATGGTTCTTTTTAAAAAGTGTGGAGTCAGAAATAGAGGGGTAACCCCATGGTTCTTAGGCAGGAAGTGACGACGGTAATAAGGAGTTTTTATGCATGTTTCATTATTTGAATACGGACTGTTTATTTTTAAATTCGTGTGAAGCGGAGATTGTGTCGTGGCCCGCGTTTCCCTGCGTTTTAATTGCTGTGAGTTTATGGGCTTTTTGTGTTACGGGGTAAGCACGACGTGTAGTGCATGCACATGTATTTACGTGCGTGAGGAGGGCATTTTAAATAGGAATAAATAAGTTAGGCGTTAAATTGTGAATGGTAAGGAAGAGTTCCGATGGAGGTAGCTTTGTGGTTTCTTTTCACCACCATGTGTTTATCTTAAATCTGATCTAAAGTACCCATCACACCACACCACAACACACACACACACACACACACACACACACACACACACCTGCATCACATCACACCACACCCACACTTGCATCACATCTGATACCGCGGCTCTGGAACAAAAAGCGCAAAAGCAGGAACATGGATGGGTTTTAGTCAGTACAAGTCTGACACTCCCTTCCGCTCCGCCCAGAGTTGGGAATTCATCCGAATCATTTGATGATTACCGTAAAAAAAAAATACCCACATGCATATTTTTGTTGCGGTCTATTGTACCAATTAATATAGTTTAACTAATACTTACGTTCTGCAAATGGCTTTGACGTGCATATACTTGGTTACGCATGTGCATAGCCATCCTGCTGAAACAAAGCTATTAAAATGCGGACCGAACCTTCGCGCCGATAGTAAATTCAACAGGAGGATCCATAATCCCGTGATCACCATTCACTTGATATCCACAATTTCAACATAACTCGATTGTTCGCGCCATTCTCGACTAAAATAGCATTACAATCGATCGACTAGCGCTCGCTCTATCAATTTTTCACAACACTGGTTCTGGGGTTGCCATCACAAAATTTTACGGGCGCGTCTAGTCACAATGTTGCTAATATAATTTTATAGTGGCTGTTACGTCGCCTGCGATTGTCTTCCAAGATTGATGTTCGGTTACATACGTTTTTATTAGAATTGGGTAGTAAATCCTGTCTGCTTTGTATTTTTATGTTTCTTTCTTCGTTCTCACTATAAGCGGCGTCATCGTTATGAGATATTGGTAATGCGTTTGCCATTTTCTGTAATAGACTTTGTATAGGTTCTAGAGATATAAAACGGGATAGAGACATTATGGAAAGTTAGGAACAAACCTCACATAAATAAAGTACATCGGAGGTACCTCGCAAATGGCACATAGACATTTTTCGTATAAGTCGAAATGTTACCATAAAAATGGTAAAAAAAATGCACTTTGTTCACTTCGCCGATTTCACTTTCTATTTGAATTAACACAATAATGTTCTTGTTTTCTTTAGATTTGCATTTTTATATGTGCATACACATATTATTATCTTCAGTATGCGCACCACGTAATAATTACCCGACGATTTTAATAGTACTTTCACTATTACGATGCTGAAGACGGATTTATCAGATGTTTCAAACGAGTCCGAAACTCCGAACATAAATATTTATTAGCACAAGATACGGATTATGTAACAAGCTTGAGAATATCCTTTTCAGTAATCGCATTTGAATTTGTGAAAAGGATTTCCTCAGCCAAAAAACGCATAATGTAGTCGGTAAAATTAAGCTAATGGACCAAAGAATCACCTGGCAAAAAGGAATTATAATTTCTCTGCCAGAAATCCACCGTAGGTACATTACTCGCGAGCACCAATACTTTGACTGTAGACGCAATAAATCAGAACATCACAGGAAAAGAAAAAAAAGGCGAGAAAAAAGGCAAAAACTGTCATGGCGTCTGAGGGATTCCGACGATTTGTTATTTTCCCGTTGAGTGAAAGGTCCCGTTGAAATTGTTTCAGCGCGTTGAAATATGTTTGTTTGTGTAAAATGTGTGGTAGCTGTCTTACGTGCACGTGTTAATGATAATGTTTAATTAAAGTTATGTAAACAATTTGCTCCATTTGCTTTGTACCTACCTACTTGCCTGTTGCAATTTGTCTTGCCTCTTTTAAAAGCTAAGAAAACTGGGTTTTATGAGTGTAATAATGTAATGTAACAAATTCTATCAACAGTTTCAGAGGTAGATTCCGTAGATTATAAAATGTGTTGCATTTTTGCGTTTAGGTATTTCTTTATTTTCATTGCACAACAATTAAGAATAATGTCATAATTTAAACTGCTTCCAATCATTTAACTAACTTTAGTATGTAATTCTTAGGTAGCGTACTTATTTGGATTGTCTACGATATTTTCTTCTCAAAATCGATGTGCTCAGACATCCACCAGACGGCGCAATAACCAACCAATGTGTCAGTCTAAACGTAGCAAAGAAAGACAAGAGTCGATTTATTACAATACTATTAAATTGTTGTCACAGACAATTCTTTAGTCAGAGGCCAACGAGTGGGCAGCGATATAAAGACGCACTTCAATACATCATTGTTATTCAAAGAGCATACAAACACGGAAACCCTTCACATACCCACGAGAATAGTACAAGAATTACCAACACAAACAGTAGGTAACTAATCCACTGATCCACTCCATCTGAAAGTAACATAAGATTAAAGTTGCCAGTTAAAATAAACGCGCCGAAAAAGCAATCAAACTAAGTGTTAGTGTGTTAGATAGCTAATCTTTCAACGAAGCGGTCAGATCAGAACGATCCACGGGATATAAACACGAGTAGCTAAGTACCTATGTCTCGTCTGTCAGTAGTGTGCAGAGATAACTAAGCGAAGCGATTTTATGTGCTCTGGCAACTTTTTTAATTAAAACATCAGAAAAAGAGTGCGATTTTTCTGCGCTTGTAATACTGGGTTTTTGTGGTCTGTTGTTCCGATGTTTATCTGAGCTATTGAGGGATAATGTAATGTAGCTACATTTTTAATGTTTGTTGCTTCATGTTTTAATGACTGGCTATAATGTTGTAGATGAAAAAAGTTAGGACTCGCTCAGACTTTATAAAACTGTAGGCTATCTAGAAATGAATAGATACACGGAACAGAAAAACATTTTTTTTCTGTTCCGTGAATAGACATAACACTTGCATCAACCGCTCGAAGATTAGGACACAGTGTTCTGCGAATGGCTTTGACCGAATTTTCTGTGCCACACAGGAAAACAAGCAATTTTCTTTTCTCTAAGAATCTCAACGGGTTGGCCCTGAGGTTATTATACGTCTTTAATTCATAACAATTCTATCAATGTTTGTGTAATTAAATCCGTTTAGACAGTCGGACTTTATCTAGTCCCGTAGTTTTAGAGACACTAAAAGAGGTTTAAGACTATTTCGGACAAGAAAATCTCCGGATTAGATAGGCCTTCCTTTTATAGCAAATAAAACGTAAAGTTTATTTTATAGCAACAAATGTGAATATTATGCCTAATGAAAACATTTAAAAGCAAGAATAACTTATTCAGTAGATGATTATTAAGTAATTTCAGTTTTATGGGTGTGAATTGATTAAACCGTAATGCCTTTCCCGTGTTTCGACATACAGTTGCAACCGTACGACGAGTAACTTGAACGCAACCTCCTGTTGAATAACAACAATACTAAACGACAATAATATTGTCAAGTTTACAAATCATTACAGCATTCCACAACATACATTTATTACTTATGCATCATAGCTTCAAGACCTTTGCCCGCTTTTCCAAATATTTTAAAACCCCTAACTGTCAAACGTCTTACGCCACAGATTATGAAAAAAGATTGCGCAAAGGAAATACGGAAGCGTCCGATTGGTCGATTTAATTTAATGAAAATCGGGATAGTGATGTGCTTAACTAGTTGAGAAGAGGGGTCCGCAGCCGTCGAGTCTAATTTTAGACTAGAATGATGGCCAGATTAAATTTTTAACGCGCTCGGTTTCAACACGGAAAACTTCATAGGTATGCACGTATAAACTTTATACGAGTGGTCTTTTTTTTTAATGAAAAGTTTCACATTGTTGAGCAAAACGGAAGAGATTATTTTTATGTACTTTTGAATGTTGTTTTTTTTTGTGTGAGCTCAATCCTGTATCTCTGGTTCAGATAAAATAACGATAGCGAGACAAGTAGTGTATTGTGTTTTTTTTAAATAATTTCAGTACTGAGTTTTAATCCTTTGATGTTTGTGGCTCTTATTTACAATATGACTTTGTTTGTTGCAGGTATGTCACATCAGTTCGAGAAGATTTCCACTTCAAATAATTCATTTCAGAAAATTATGGTAATAGTACAGACGGCCCAATCAACCTTGAACCTAGCTTTAGCGATAAAGTTGAAAATCTATGAAATAAATTAGTCAGATTGTAGTAGCTTGATGTGCTGGCGTCTGTACCTAACCTACATAACTTCTACAACCAAACGAGATTACTTTGTTCATTCAAATCCAGTTCTCTTTCAACCAGGATTCATATCAAAACGCTCCAACTCCCCAATTAGATCCATTTCCCTCACAAAGAACACAAAACCAGTCACAATTTACATTTGAAATACGAACCTAGTTCCCTTAACGTCAGTTCTACTAAGAAATTACCTTGAAATTATAATTGCAGGCTCGAGATGGAATAAGAATCCAGTCTAGGTATAAAAAAGTGAGGGAAGGAGGGACGCCTTTGAGTTCCCTCCGTAATTGTGCGCGACTCGAGCGAGTTTGAAAGTCTTGCTAACGTTGCATGGAATATATGTATACTTTAGTGAAGTTGCACATTGAATTTAAATGTAACGACATTTTTGATGTGATTTATAATTTGAGTTGTGGTTTGTTGGGTGATCAGTGGGCCTAAAATGGAAGCTTTATCAGAATCATAATATGAATCACGTTAAAAATTTAAAATTCTTAAAATGGTCTTTATGTTTATGACCACAAAGTCCATTTTAAGAGTTTTAAATTTTTAACGTGATTCGTATTATGATTCTGATAAAGCGGCGATTTTAGACCCCCACTTCTAGTATAACACCGGTAATTTAAGTCATGGACTGAATGATTGTTGAGGTATTGAATTGACTTACCTACTAAATGTTTTGATTTATTGGTGCAGTTTATATTTATCGCTATAGTTCTAGTAATCGAATTTTATCATCGTTATTTGTCACTAGTCATAGGATGAATATTGTTTTTCAGACTTATATTGAGTAAACCCTCAAAGAACGAATGGGTTTTTCAATGCGTTGACAGTTTTTGCTATGTAGTTGAAAGATCTCACTCCAAAGCTCTCGTAAGTTCCCATTTCACTAATAAAGCTGACGCTATTTTTAGTACTAAACTAATTATTTATTTTAACCCTATAAACGGCCGCCAAAATTATCATAAACAAACTCAGGCCTGACGAAGCTTAGTGACATAGTCAGATCTGAAACCGCTGCGACGGGTCGGACTGACCGCCATTTAATCCGACTGATCGGCACATCAGCACGAACACAAACAGAACTATCAACGAACAATGTCGGTTTAGGATTTGTGGAGCTAACTTTTAATAACTTAACCCTTTATGGGTGTGATATGTGTGTGTGCAAACAATAATTTGTCATGTTCTGTTGGTATCATACGATTATTATGCCGAACAGTGTACAAAATTGTAACTGAAGAGGACAACGGGCCAAAAATGTGTCCTTTATGTATTTGTTTTCAAGTTTTACCGATAGTAAGTGATGTTTTGTTTCGGGTTTAATGATGAATAATGAAATTAAAGAAAAACTAATTGTTTGTGCAACACAAAAAACAAAGAGTAAAAAATATGTCATATAAAAATTGAACCCATTGTTTTTTGGCACACCCAGGAATATTCTGTCACAATAACAGTAATATTGCTTCATCTTCATCAGATGAACTACTTGGTCCATTTACCCAATCTTCTTCAGACATCGTGCACAAGAATTGCTGGGTACGCAAAGGACCGGTGCGTTGCGTGCGTACCACGTATGCGTAAGCGTAAGCGTACCCGTATGCGTAACCCGGTGTGTCAGGGGTCGCGTCACCACGCGCGTGTACACGTGTACGTCACGCCACGCATCTGGTCTGACCAGGCCTTTAATGTTATTTTTATGTATTACGTTTAGTGCAGAAACGTATTCTTCTTTTATTCCTTTTTCTAAACTGAGCGGGGGAATATCTAGTTTAAGGTGTGATATAAAGTCAACAACAAAACTCAAAATGCTTGATCAAATGGCTAGATGCGAGAAAAAGAAACGATCTGAAAAAATGGAAACAATAAAATCATAGCGAAACAATGGCGCATACATTTAATACTTTCAAAAGTTCAACTCGAACAACGATAGATCTTCCTCTAAAAGCTTTTAGAGCAATCTAGTCTTTCAACTGAAGAGGAAGAATGTGACGTTTGAAGTCAATTACAAATCAAAGCAGTTAAGAATGTCCGTTCAGTTTAAAATTGAACCGTGTGTGTGTGACCCACTTTACAGCATCGTAAATCGTAATCCGGAAAATGTTTTAAGTTTTTATAGGCTGTTGAAATTAGGACAACTGGAGCTGAAACAATGAAGCAATCTGTATGTACTTACTACGAGAATTTTAGAAGGCATAACATAATAAATAAATAAATTTTGATGGAGACCAAGACCAAGGAAATGATGGATGGATTGTGTGAGGAATGATATGACTGCAAGGAGTAAATGATAGCGTGATGGTTGACAGAGGAGAATGGAAGAAAAAAACGTGTTGCACCGACCCGAAGTAACATGGGACCAGGGCTGGAAGATGATGATGGAATACCACTCCTTCTCCCGGAATAGGTTGGTAGATTTGTACACCAGAGAGCTTAGGCAAGTTGGAATCGCTTTCAAACCGTTTTATATTCCAAAAAGACTTACAATAGGATTCACATTAACTTTTTCGACATTGCTATTGCTTTAGAACGCCACTTTCTCTAGACTCTCAGATACTAATAGGTTATTTAAAAAAGCTATGTAAGGGTGACAATACCAACATTTCTATGACCACACCAAACTTCTTTTAGAAACCGATTTGTATGAAGTAAATTATTCCTTAAGTGTAATTATTATATTAGTAATATAAATATAGTCCAATGCATTAATGTACACATAGATCAATATCAACCCACCATTACGTACTCAAAGTAACAGACTAATAAGCAGGTACGTTGTGACAGGTAACTGACCACAGGAAACATTACACATCTCCTCTTTAAGGAGTATTACATATTTATTTATCAAAACTTAATGCACAAGTTAAAAAAACTGTACAAAGGTAAGGGTGAAGCAGAGACAATATTATACTGTAGGTGCAATAAAAGAACAAAAAATACTAGATAATACAATAAATAAAACATATAACAATAAATACATACATAGATACATATAACAAAATATACAAAGAAAAGCTACAACAACTTAGTTCTGAGACGACAAAGGCTGCTTTGCGAGACAGAACCAGGGCAGGCACGAAGATAGTTTTGAAGGTTGGGAGTAGTGGTCCCAGGTGAATCTTTAGATGGAACACCTCTCACATTGAAGAATCTCTCTCGTCTCCACATTGAAGAATCTCTTGCAGTCGCACCGGTTCGTCAGTTCGTTTCCACAGTAGTGTCCCTTTCGAATTTTCGAATATTAGTTTTGTTCTTGCGGCCATATAATCATCTCATCTGACATGTGTAGTCGGCCAGGACATAACAGACTTCCTTCATAAAACCATGAGTACGTAAAGAATTTTTCACTTCTCATGCTCTAAAAGTACGCCATTATAGCCCTACGAAGCGGGACTAAAGTGACCACTTTAGTCTCAAGGGAGTGAAAAGTAATTAGTTTTTTAATTTCCTTCATGTGACATGTACAAACTCAAACAGCCAGTAAATATACTGTTATCTGTTGAGTGTGGACCATCTTCATTGCGAAAATGTTGAGAGTTTTAGTTCCACGGTTTTTCCTTATTTACAAATAATTCGAATTTCATTCATTTCATTTAGCTTCAAGTAAAATAATCTTTTGTGATTTTTATTTTATGAAGTAATATTTATTCTGCCAGGGTTGCGCGACTGTTTGAAAGAGATACCGCGGCCCTGGAACACAAAGGGCAAATTAAGGAACATGGATGGGTTTTAGACAGTTAAGTTTACCTTCCACTCCGCCCAGAGTGGGAGGGGTCATTTGATAACATCCCATCCGTAACAAAAAAAAGTAATAGTTATTAAATGTTTTTTACTAAATTGACTATTTTTCTCGCACTCGAAGTGAAAGTAAGTACAGTTTGCACCTCGAGACTAAACGCCAACTTAATATACCCTCGGTTTCAGCGACTCCCGAGCGTGCGAGGGAGGATATAGCCTCTGGTATAATATGGCTTCGTTTAGTCCCTCGAAATTAAATATACTATTATATATATAAATAAAATTAAATTATTAGTAAAGAATCGTAATTATCTATAAAATACAATATTTCAGCTAAACATATTGATAATAGTAGATATATTTTATATCGAGGGACTAAACGGGAACCCCTGAACATTTATCTACTTAGATACATATCAGGGTTTGAAATATACGTGAAGAGGCATTGAAAATGATTTTTGTTATTATCAAGATAATAACAAAAAGGTATAATTTATCAATGATAATTATCACTCCGAAAGTTCGTACCCTGTTAAACATACTCTGATTATTCGATTTTCCCGCCCGGATATCAGGAAAGAAGGTGAGCTGAATAAGTGTGCAGCACTTCTTACTTACGTATGTTATACAATGTAGCGAGTATTATCCAAGCTGTTGATTACTATAGATACATAGATAATTGTTTGCGCAACCAAATTTAATTGATTTTCACGCATTTATGCCGAGCGGTAATCGAACCGGCGTCCATTAACGTTGCTATCGAGTTGCGAAACATCCGCTAAGTGTTGGGGGAAACAAAAACGTGGTTTGTTGGTCTAGTTGAGTTCGGTTTTCGCGGTTTCGCCTGTCTGGGAAAAGTGGAAAATATTGTAGTTAGCAGCGTTGGTAGTTCAACTGATTATCTAAATAAGTTTTATCTCTATCATTCTTCTGTTCATTCTTTTGGTGCCTCTCCAATTACTTTAGGTTGGCCATCAAGATCAACTATGACTCCTTGTCCTTTGCGAGATCGTACAGCTCAACAGCTCGGTCCATTCGCGAATGTTTCTTAGACAAAAACTCAAACTCAAAGCATTTATTTCTATTAGACCATTACAGGCACTTTTGAAAGTCAAACAAAAAAAAAAGCTAAGCTACAGTCACAGTCACAAGGCATAATAACTTGAGAAAGTACTGTAGTTGCACATTCCAAAGCGTAGATCTCTATGGAGAAGAATAAGCAAGAAACTCCATGGACACTCTTTTTAATCAAAATATTGTTACAAAATCTTGGTTACATCGTTCACGTTGAGATTATACATATATGTGAGAACGATGTAGAAAGACGTGCACATTAAGAGCGCCCAGAGTAAAAGATTAAAATAATCAACACTTTCAAAATAAAGTAATTAAAATAAACCGTGGCAGCTGAGAGATGACCACTCCCACAGCTGACAGCGTTCGTTCACGAACATGACGCATGGCTCAGCGCCATTCAACTCAACCATATTGAGCGGCGACCTCTCGCGTCCGGCCCTGGTTCAATCCATGGTCCGGAGCGAGACGGAATGGGACGCCGTCACCTCCTTCTGCGAAGCAGTCATGCTAGCGAAGGAGGTAGCGGGACGTGAGAGGGAGAGAACCTCACGTCCCAGCCGCTGCGGGAGACGCACCGGGCGTCGGGGGCCACGTGGTGGCCCCCGGCCACCGTAGACGCGGGCCTGTGGACGGTGAGCTATGGGCTAGCTCGCCGTCCGTCCGTCTTATGACGACAGGCCGTGTCGACGGCGCGATCGTGTTCCACGCGCGCCTCAAAGAGAGTCAGCAAACAGGAAGGGGCCCGTAAGGGCCGACGCCTGCCAGGGTTGCGGGACTGTTCGAAAGAGATACCGCGGCCCTGGAACACAAAGGGCAAAGGAAGGAACATGGATGGGTTTTAGTCAGTAGAAGTCTGACACTCCCTCCTGCTCAGCCCAGAGCGGGAGGGGTTATTTGATGATTTCCCATCGGTAAAAAAAAAAAAAAAAAAGGGAACCAAATGACCCGACACACGCGCCACCATCAGCGAGAAATTTGAGTCAGCATGACATTCTCTCAGCCACCAGGCTACATTCAAGTCAATGAAAGATAAATAAATGTAAATGGTTGCTTTACAGTAACTAGTACTCACACATGTGCTATGCAATTATATAATACTAAGAGATGGAATCTATACAAAGCAAGGATATTATTACAATCTTCTGCAGCTTCCACAATAACTTAACATGGTAATCAATTGGTTTGCTCCTATGGTTGTGGAGCAGGACCAGCATTGAGCCAAGCATTTTTATCATCAATATAGTCCCCCAACTTATAATATGCTTGCCTACATAGTGTGCGTTTTATACAAGATTTAATACGGTTCTTATTCTAATTTATTTGGGGTTGGCACAGCATGTCTTCTTCGTCCATTCCTACTTTTGACTGCACGGTTGGCGCAGTGGCTGAGCAGGGTTCGATTCACGAACATAGATAGTTGTTCTGGGTCTGGCTGATGATAGAGGGAAATCATAATGTGAGGCAACATTTTATTTATTATAAAATAACTTATTTATTATATCCATACTCAAAACTTTCCTCTTTCCGCTACACCACTCGTATTTAAGTAACTATATCGTGAGGGTTTGTTAAATTCAATCCATATAAGGAGTTTAATAATAATTAATATTTTGATTAAAAAGAGTGTCCATGGAGTTTCTTGCTCATTCTTCTCCATAGAGATCTACGCTTTGGAATGTGCAACTGCAGTACTTTCTCAAGTTATTATGCCTTGTAACTGTGACTGTAGCTTAGCTTTTTTGTTTTGTTTTTGTTTGACTTTCAAAAGTGCCTGTAATGGTCTAATTGAAATAAATGCTTTGAGTTTGAGTTTGGAGAGGGACAGTAAGTAGGTAACTACCTAACTTAGTTAACCCACTTCAATTGGTGGATGGGTCGGTAATGTTTGTATGTCAGTTGTTATTGGTTTACAGTTTAATGCTAATGTACATCTTCTGAAGGTTCCAGCTGCTACTAACGTTGTAGGAGCTTATAATAAACGTTATTTTGTGCTGCTGTTAGGGTAGTAGCCGCTTGGAGTTTGGTTGATTGTGCCCGGTTGATGGCAATAGGCTCGGGTATTACATGGGACGTAAACATCACTGGTGAAATGTGGGTGTTATAAGTACAACTCTGCCAAACCCTTCAGGGATTACACGCCTGATATTATGTTCTTTCGCGAATTCCGAGCAGCTTCAATAGGCAGCTAAACTTACTAGTTAGCCATTACTTACGTACAGAACTGTAGTTCGGATAACTTTTATTCACAAAAGTTTATCTGCAAGCGTGCCCCGCATCACAATATCGGTCGCACTGTTCGCGAGATGTAAGCGAAAGTTCGGAATAATGTAAGCAAATAGATGTTTCAATAATGTTTCTATTGAAAAAGAGTTACCTCACAAACTTGTGGTAGGTATTTGTGGCATTTGCGTAGCAAAACTTACGTTCTTATTCATTACTCACAAATAAAACTAAACGGGACTAACCCATCTAACTAAACCGCGTATAAGAGCTGTCATTGTTGTAATTGCTACGGATTATTAACCGTGTCAGCTTTTGAACGCAGTTTAGATGTGTCACGTCTAGTTTTATTGGTGAAATCGGTTCTAATTCAACGGCAAATTAGCCTAGACGTGGCAGTACCAACCAAGTCAAATGTATCTCAGGACGTGCGGTGCATCCTGGTCATTCAAGTCAGTACTGTAAGTTGTATACCTTCCAACCAATCTTAAGTTATGCTGGCTGGTTTTTTGATAGCTGCTTTCAGGCGCTCAAAGTATTCTAAATTAAAAAAAAAAAATAAGCTAAATAATTAATAGGCTAGTTAGTTAGTTATTAAATTAATATAGGCTTCTTTTGGGTTAGCTCGTTCCATCGTCGACCTCTCTCTGTCCTCAGGATAAGATTGAGGTCAAGAGTAGCCCCAACAAAAAAAAAATAGAAAAATAACAGTCTGTTAATTTCCATGGTATTGTCAGTTCTGTCTAGTCATTTAAAAGTGTGAGCCATCATTTAAAATATATAGCTAAAGTCTCTGCAAGGCTTTTATTAAAATAAAGTGGCATACCAGCTCATCCCGCCATTGCCGTTGGCTGTCATTTGTAGATCTTTGACAGTCGTTACAGGTTGTCAGTGGCCCGAAGTCTGACAACCAGTCTTACCAAGTGGAATCGTATTGACTAATACTAACTGAGTTGTGGAGGTCAGATGTCCCCAACATAGGAAAAGGCTAGGCTGATGATGAAATATAGTTCTTTCTCAGACACGAGAGAATTACATCATTGATCATGTCTGAAAATATCTATGTACAAAGTCCGTGTTTAGTTTAACTATAACAGGCGAAGTACTTTGATGGATGCATGATGTCATGTTTTATTCCTCAGTTTTCGTCAAAGTTATAATTGGAACAGCTTCTTTATATGAGTTTGATGAGCCGTCAGTTTTTATTGTATTTATACTAGGTAAGTAATAGATGAGTCGTTCGTTAGTCTGTCTAAAAATAGAACTAGATTAAGACTAATAATTGGTGGGGACGTATTCATTATATTTTATTATTTTTACGATGCGCGGGAATGGAGGTAAACATTGCATCATCTATTTACTTTACCTCCTAAGAATATTAACTTTATTCGTTTAGGAACGATTTAAACAAACGTTTAAAACAAAAAATACATAGATGAGATGAACAGTGATGGTTGATGGGTGGACTGTGTGAAGGATGATATGGCTAAAAAGGAGGTGAGTACTAAGATGACGAATAATAGAGAAGTATGGAAGAAGAAAACATGCTGCGCCGATCACAAATAAGTTGGGATAAGGGCAAGAGGAGTATGGTGATAATGATACTATGATTTGAAATGTTAATTATGTATTCTATTTCACAATGATCCTGAATACCTATTATAAAGTACCTATTGAAAAGCCATGAATTGATACTCAATCAAATTGTGTGGTCAGGGATTTAATTTCATGTTTTATGCATTTCACAGTCATTTTTGTGAAATATAAACCTAAATACATATTCAAACTTAATTACGAGTACGTTGGATAGCCCATTTATCGAGGAAGGCTATTGGCTATACCTATAACATCACGCTACGACCAATAGAGCGGAGCATCAACGCAAATGTTTCAAAAACGGGGAATAGAGAGAGTCTTTACAATAATTTCACGCGGACGACGCGACGGTCGCGCGCGGGCTGCAGCTACGATGAATAATCTGGAAATTTGTCTTCTTAATCTTTTTTTAAAAAACCTATGTACAGAGGTTGTTAACTGGTGCTTCTTCACCGAAGGTACGCACGACGACAAAACATGCTATACAAAAAGCAGAGCTAGTAAAAGCGAATCTCTTATTGTACGTAAAATCTATACAAAACGAGACTATGTTACTGAATATGTATAGCTTGATGTGTCGCCGTCTGAACTTTTTGTAGATCTTCGTCTGAATATTTTGCAACATTAATTTCTATTAATTTTGGGGTTTTGCGATCCACTACTTACATATAGCTATCCGTTGTTGCAAACGTTGCTTCACATAAAGTTACTTACTACGGTTTACCTAACCATATATATATATTGTAAGGAAAATAATAGGAATTATTATAAAAAATCTTTTTAAATGTATTATCTTGTGCTACCTACACTTAAATGTTTACTTGAAGACATCCAATTACATAATAATCAATCTTCACACGCGAGACGCGACTAATTGAATTTAAAACAGGTTTCAGGTTATAAATGTAGATCTAAGAAGGAGTGTTAAATAACTGAGTTATAATAACATTAATTACTGAATCACTTGTTGATTACGATAACTTGATTCCCATCATCTGGCTAAGTGCCTTTTCCCGACTATGTTGAGTCGGCTTCCAGTTTAACCGGGTGCAGCTGAAGACCAGTATATTACCTCCTTGGAGCAGCTCGCTATCTGACCTCCACAAACCAGTTAGTACTGGGTAATGCAATACTCTTTCGTAAAACTGGTTGTCAGACTTTCGGGCCATTGACTACCTGTAACGACTGTCAAAGATCTACACATGACATCCGGGCCCAACGGCTTAAAGTGCTTTCTGAGGCACGGAGGAAACTCGGTATGTAAAGGGTGGTCACCCATCCACAGACCAACCTAGGCAAGCACGGCTTAAGGTAAAGATCGAACCGAGTGGCTGTTATTATTTAACCGCAACCTCCTCTTGATTCTATTGTACCAGAAAAATCATTTGCGTAAAATAAACTTCAGAAAAAATGTTGTAATTGATTTTAAAGTCACGGCAAATTTAAACTGGTTCTTTGGGTACGGAATGTTCCTATTACTGCTTACTTGTCTGGTTAATGATACAAATACACGGCTTTACGGTGAAAGTACGAAACATCGCTGGCATTTGTATGAGGGGGAATTGAGGGATAGCCCGCGGCTTGCAGATATTTCCGAGAAACCGCTTTATCACTTGCTTCTAGTGCAATAGAAGAACCATATTCTACCAATATTCTACAAGTGTAGTGTAGATGCATCCGTAAACTAATCGACCAGCCTTTCTCCAATCATCATCATCCTATCTGCCCGGAATCACCCACTGCTGGCTATTAGGCCTCCCATTTTACCTGCCACACTTCCCAGTTCTGTGCGTCTCTTATCCAGGTGTTTCCTGCGACTTTGTTGTCGACCCAACGAGCTTTAGGACGGCCCTGGTTTCTTTTACCAATAGCGTCACTCAATCACATCTTTCCGTCACAAATAAAACAAAAAACGGTCGTCAAATCACACAATTTACGACTACCAACATTGATCTTCCGTTCCAGTCGCTCACATTGCACCATTACGTTATACTGGTAACAGTGATCGATAGTTTGACTGAAACGGTAACGTTAACCGTTGCTCGAATACTTCGCGTTTTAAGTACTTGGCCACGAACTACTCGCTCGTCCGACACGCGCGACAGCAACTGCTGAGAGAACAAATTACAGAAATTACTTAGAGTTTGCCACGAGTGGCAAGTTTAACAATGGATGGACGGTGCAGAGGATGAGGAAGAGCCTAAGAAGGTGAGACGACGAGTTATACAGAAGTATATGGTCGAAGAAGACATTTTGCGCCAACCCCAAATAAATTGGAATAAGGAGAGGACGATGATGAGGCCATAAATCATCGCGCTACGACTTGCGATGCGACGGTATGTTTAACTTGCGAGACGGTCAAGCGGCACGCGTGTCTATTGTTAAAAAGACACGCGTGCCGCTTGACACGTCTCGCATCGCCTGAGGTTGTGGACGAGGCTTACTGTTTAGGAATTTAAACACGCTACTACATAAGAACAATTAAGTATTATTTGAACTCGTAATGTTGATTGTTTTCCGTGAATTTGTGTTGTAATGCGTTCTTTTAACGTACGTTTGGGAGCTGATACTAGTTACCTACATTGATATAAAAGTGGGTTTGGTTAAGTGCTCTTTCGTTCGTGTACCAATGTCAAACTGTTGATTGATAGTTTCATAACAATTGCTAGTGCTTTAGCTATTAAACATTCTCTATGTATTAGCATCACTACCACTAAACATCGCATTTCTGTTTAACCCTTCGGGGGATATAGGCGTTGATGTTATGTTAGTGTTATGTGTTCTATACATAAGATATGCCTAGGTATTAGATCATACTAAAGCCAGACATGAAGGATTATACAAAACAAATCAGAGGGAGAATATTTTTAACCCTTGAAATTGTTCAGCGTTTTGCCGGATTGAAGTTCCAAGATCTTTCGTGATTTTTCTCGAATTTCATTGAACCTAATGGTCGCTTTACAACTTTCAAAGTCAGCATTGCCTTACTAAGGAAAACGAGTTACGGACTATTTCGTATTTTGAGCTTCCTCGGTTCTTCTAATTGATTATTTCCTCTTTCAAATTTTACCCCAGTAAAACATTCACTTTACAACACAAATACAGATTCAAAAGAATACTTAATTTAACTAATAACAAATAAACAAAAGGTCTATGCGATCTGACAGTAGGATCAGGAAGGGATTTCCTGATTTTAAATAAGAACTCATTATCTTTCAGGAATCGTGTTAGAGAGCCCTCGCGGGACAGACCCCTCCAATTTCAAGGGATTTGTTTTAACGAACACTACAATTGAGAAAGAAACAATTCAATTGAACTGGAAATAATAAAGTTGACCCGTTTAAGTCGTTCTATTACTCAGAAGTATGAAAGAATGGCGTCCTCGGTGCGTACAATAAACTGTTCATAGAGCAAATTGCGAGATGGAGGGAACATTACACCGAACAGTTTTTAGACTTGTGTAATTTAAAATAGGGTTGAGAGTCAAATCGACCGCTGCAAAGCACCTGTGACGTTCAAGGCGTTCCATAGACAACTGACAGCTTCCGTCAGTAATCAGGTCACGTTCCTTTTTTGAAATGCGCGCGGTTGTCGTGTTCGGTTCAGCGTAGAGAAATTCTATCGTATGTGAGCCGCTTTGTGCGCTGTGTATGGACTTGCCCAAAGTAGATTTTATTGAGTCCTAATACGATTTGCACGTTACTTTCAAGGAGCGTAGGTCCAGCACTTAACGCTGCGAAATAACTGAGTCAGTCGATTTAATTTAGTGTAGGTAATAGTGGGGAGAAGGGAAGTGGAGGCCTTCGTTCTTTTATTCTGATTTTATAAAATGCTCGTCTTACTCGGTTCGCCATTTTCCGCACCAGTGCCTCCATCCGCGGTGACACAAAAGCTGTGAACGATTATGGACGTGGAGCGGAATTTCGCGGAGTGTAATGTAGTCCCCTGACGTACTTGAGACGGAGAGGCTGCGGAGGCTCAGTAATTGTCTAATTTTCGTCTTTTCCACTCAAATTGGCACTGGGAACAGCTGTTAGGGATATAATTTGAAATAGTTTCAGAAACGCCTTGAATATTTTAATAAGAATAAAGGGACAACGGTTTTGGGAAGGATTATGTTCGTCCTAGCAATTCTGAACAGAATTAAATGTAAATGAGAGCTCAATTTGTATTTTAAATTTTAATTTTTGGCGGAATATGAATGGAATTTAAGATTGGAGCATCAAATGTAAATCGTGTGGTTTTTCAGTGTACCAGATTTCTGATTTCTTGATATTGTGGTTTTAGCTAATTTAGTAAAAAGCAAATAAACAGACACTGCGCTACTTTAGCTCATTCTTTGCTTCAGATTTAACTAACAAACAAATACGATTGAAAATCAAAAATAAAATGTTACCTCAAAGATGCTTTCTTAATTTTATTTTTTATTGTGTATTTATTTAATCTTAGAGAAAGCTTACAGACTAATAACAATATTAAATATCATACATATGTAGAGACATTTGCTAATTACAAGCTTCCACATGTATAAATCTACTTAGTTACAAGTTACTTGCGTTGACCAGTTAGAAGGATTTGATTAAGTACACAGATTCCAATTTAGACATATAAGGTAACCAGGTATGTCGAGATAATTAAACATAATTTACCATTTACTGGCTCAACAGTTACTATCTCAAACTAATTGTTGACACTAACTAAATGTAACGATGTGTCCGGAATATAAACAAACCCCGGTGCATTGACACACATACTACTGCGTGCATTCCTTTGCATCTAAGAAAGTACAACTGACGTTTGACGTTTTGTTTTTTTTTTAAACCAGGTCGTCTGTCAAATGAATATGATTGTCACATTGGCATAATTATGTTTGACAGTCCTTTTTGGCGGCAGAGCTAAAGTTGTTGGTTGATAAAAAATAATTTAATTGTCTTGTATTTTATTTATGTGTACTCTTTTAGAATGCTTGATCCTATTTGACCCAAAAGTTGACTGGTAGAGAATGCCTTGTGGCATTAAGTCCGTGTTAAACTTCATATACAAGTCATACATACGAGTAGATGACTATATATAAAATTACTCTGTGGTAGATGACTTGTACATAAAGGTTAAAGGGCTATCGTTTTTCAGCTCACTAGATAGCGCCATTGTCTAAGGTCCTGTGAATAATTCTATTCTAAACTTTAAAGTTTTAATAACATTATGAAACGTTTATTTTGTTACGTATAAACATAGTGTAAACTTCAGATATATTATTTACAAAATTCTCCCAAAATTAGCAAGCATGAAACATTTAAAAATTATTTTACCTGCAAGTAATAAATAAGATGCTAAGTTGCTACTTAAAATCTTCAAGTCATAATTAATCAGGAATGGCTCAATCTAGACCATAATCGTGAATATTAGTAAAAATACGTGATAAAAAAGCTCGCAACACGTGAACACTAAGACATCTGACATTTCGGTGACCTCGCGCTACACTAGCGCCCCCATTGTTTAGTTTTTTTAAACTAACACCAAGTACGCGGCTACGCTAACAATAATTCATGAGTGAATTATTGTTGCTAAAATATTTCTTTATTGATGGTTTTGGAAAATTGGACTACAATTTCGTTTAAATCGACTACAATTTAAATACTAGTTATAGTTTGGTTTTGGTTAGTGCATAATTTTCCGAATCAATATAAATTGTTGTTCGTACACCTGTAACAAAATCATCAGATTAATACTTCAATCAAATATCAATTAAAACGCTAATATAAATCGTTATAACGAAACAATCTTGAACACAGGCAGAAGCTATTAAATTCTCATCCGGGCTTAGGACGCCGCCGTGATATTATTACGACGTGTCTTTACGAGGTAGGCAAACTACCAAGTGGAGGCATATTAAGTAATAACTTTGTACTCAAACACTCAAGAATTTCAATAACTAGTGCTAAAATAGAGGCTGTTAAACTGTCGCGAGGCAGAGATCTTGCCTCCGTTGACTTTTAGTACTTGGCTGAAATCGGGGGATGCCAGCTTAAAACTTTGCGGCATTTAAAACTTGGTGAATATTTTGAAAGTTCTTCGTTGTTGGTGAGAGTATTTTGAAGGGAGGTGATAATGAGATGTTGATGTTTCTTTTGTTTTCTGATTTTTATTGTTTTGTTAACATAAATAACCTCTGTGTTTGTTTTGTTTCCATTCCTGGGAAAGCCTTCTTTCGAAAGATTACACTCAGATTTTTATAAGGAGTGCAATAATAATTGAAACAAAAAATACCACGTATTAGGTACTCAGTAACAAAACATAGACTAAAACTAAATAGAAGAAGAATATCCATCAGCAGTCCTGATTGCACACAATGTAATCTCTATGGTTCGCGAATTGATACCTACCCATAGACACCATCCTCCGTGATGCAGATTAAAGGGTGGCAACACCGCCTGTATAAGTAATTATGCCATGGGTTGCCATCCTATACATATTCATGGACCCAAGGGGATCAGCAGAGTACCAATTAGCGCCGATTGTGCATTACACTTTTCATAAATGTGGAGGGTTAATGGTTGTGAAAGTCGTGTTTGTCTCGTTAATCAAATAATCTGTTGAATAAAATATTGAATGCATGTGGTATATAGCGGGTTTTAACGAGGATGAATGTAACAAAGCCTGTTGGTTTTTTGGAGAATTCATCATTCACTCATACTTAGTTTATAAAAGATTTTTTTTTAATCGTTTCTCTTTCTTTTTCTTAAAAAAAAAAATTGTGCATAAACTGACATGATAACTAATACTGTAAACGGCATATAATACTGAAAACGGCATGTTTACCCTTTTTTATTTGTTAAAAATGTATTATTTGACTTCCTACATACAATTGAGTATCATATTCTTGGTTCTAGATCGTATCTATCTAAAAAATCATAATCATCAACATCCTTCTGGGCTTATCCCACTTTACGTGGGATTGGCGCTGCAACCGCCTTCGTATCTAAAAATACAAATTAAAAATATCGTAATTCTTTCCCAAACCGGATATTCACCGAATGAAATATTTTAAATCTTGCGTCAAACATGCTCAGAGATGATTGACATGCTACTAAGTACCCCTCTGTTTACAAAGGAATATAAGCTCAGAAGATATGGGGAATTTTCCCATCGGCTTTATTTTCTTTTTCTTTCTTAATTTTTGCTGATTCATTTTCTCGCGACGTTTTCTTCGAACGTATTTTAAAAGCTAAATTGACTGGATAGAACTTAGGAGTCTTGACGTGTCCCTTTGGTAGTTCAAAGATAGTTACGAAGTGACAAACAAAAGCTATAAGAAGTCCTTAGAGGACATGCTTTATTCACTCGATTCTGTCTGTCAGTTTACTTCATTGTGCGCCTATCCAATCGTCTCAAATGACCTCAAAACACCAAATGACCTCAAGGAGACGCGATACACCAATGAGATTTAAGATGTCAGAAGAAAAATGTGATCCAATGCGTCAGTCAGAGGCCATTTACTAAAATGACATAATTTTAAACGTTTCACTTGTACCAACAGCCCCGACAACAACCAGGCTCTTACGAGTAGATAATGATTTTGTTCACGTTACCCCGCCTATCGTAAACATATTTATATGTCTTTGCATAATTTTTTAAAAAACGCGACAGAAGAAGCCTGAAAACATCCCCAAAGGATTAGACTTCAGTTCTTACTAGAATCGTATTGCAATAGGTACGTCTTGCCCAGGGACTTCGCACAGGCCCATAGGTCGCGCTCGCGACCGCAAACTTTACGACACTCCCTATTGTGTTACACTGATAACACATAGATGTAGAAACTGTTTGACACTCTGTGACTTGAGAATTTCGATATATATAGATAAAATTACGAAATGCTTGCAATTTATTTGTTTACTTCACCTTTTGTACATAGGCAGACTTTGAGTCAAAGACATTCTCTGTCAGTCAACCTCTTTTTCTAATTTGTTGATTGTCAAGTCTGCGTTATAGCCATCTATCGGTATCAACAAGTTATGTGAATGCTGCTTGTTTTTCGACATTGTTGAATATGGCAGTTTTTTTGTAATTAGAAAAAGAAATACTTGCTTGGGGTCAAAACGTTAACCGGGCAAGTAAATAAGTAACTAGAGGGTCTGGACAAAGTGACGTTCCATCATCACTAACGATCTTGGAAAACTCAAAAACATAGTCGATTGACGAATTTGTCGGATCCATTCTTCTCTAGATCTGTTACAAACTTTACACTGATGCCAATATGTGTACCTAAAATCTAACTGAGTAAGTTAACAAGTAGTGTGCTTTAAAGCTTCTAGTTATGAATAATAAATACAATGTTGAATGATATATATATTTAAAAGAGCGAAAAGTGATAGATGGAGATTTCAACACGTTTATGTGATTTTTTCGATAGTATGAGCCACTGTACGTTAAGAGTCAGTTTGAAGAGTTAGATATTACATTATATTTACCCCTTGAAGTGTTGAGTTATTATCATAAATTAGTATCTTTCATTTAAAAGTTGTCTATTCAAAGTTCCAGTTTGTCTCTTCTAGGCAAGCGTTCCACCCTCTGCCGCATCAGGCGAGTTGTGGCCAAACGCAACCTTATTTAATATAAAAATTTAAAAAAAATATGTAGGGATCAGAAACGTTCCCAAACATATTTGCAACAAGTAGGTACAAGAAAATCCATATGTATATTTGTTTGGTTTCCATGATTTAAATCAAGCATCACAAATCCCCAACAAATCTGTCACGATTCTCCGCCCAAGTCCGTTGCAAGGTAAGCCGCCAAACAAATCAGGTTCGAAGGCACGATCTGCTCATTATTTGCAACAAATCTCTTTATCTTGCTCAAATTGATTGTCTATGGTCGACCAGTCTGGTTACTAATGCTGTCGTAGTCTGTAGGTTGTAATAATTCATTGTCAAGGCTTTTTGTGTGAGTTAGATTGAATCTTATCCTAGTAACTAAACGGAATAGACAAGGCAAGGCAGTAGCTTTCAAATCGTTTCGTATTTATAGTATGACCTTTTAATGTGTGCAGTTCAAGGTGGCGCTGCTTGTCAAGAAAATTTGCATCGATATGTCAAACTTGGTACATTTATTTTAGTTCTGTGTTTTCCCGCCTGCACAGATTTAAAGTTGGTTGAAATACCTATTTAACGAATTTCGATAAGATTGACATAAACATATCGACAGCAATCCAAAAACAATATCATCCTTATCGAAAAAAATGTCTTGAGAATGTTAACAAAGTGACATTATACGGCAGTAATGTCACTTTGATAACATTCTCAAGACATTTTTTGAGGACTTCTAGTGGTACTTCTACGACACTATTTTCACATTGCCTTTTCTATTCATTAACTGCCCCTCGTTGGTTAATTCTAAGAATTTTGTGTTGTAAAGAATAACGGAGGATTACCTTTGCATCCTATAGTATATCCTACAGTTCCCGTACCTACATCAGCATCACAAGAGAAATTAGATAACCCGCAAATCTATTCAAGCGAGCATGATTCAAATATAGAAATTAACATAACATAACATTACTCTTGTAATCCTCGAAGTCGGATGTTCAAATATGTTGTAAAGCTATATTTTCAATCGCAATTGTTCCCATCAGAATAGAAAGAACTTTAATAAAACTCTGTTTACTTACCGCATTACTCCTAAGTCTGGCCAACAATTTGTGGGGAAACATTTCTTAATCCGTTCGCCGCCGGAGAAAAACCGTTCCTACAGCCGGGAGTACGGCTTAATACCGGATTAACTGAGCCCATCTCTACTGACGGAGTATTAATGAGACGAGCTTACAAAATGCATAAGGAATGATGGTCCGAACAAGAAAAGATACTCGTAGCAATTTTAGCTGCAAAAACGTGGTGGAAATCTAACGGATAATCCGATTATGGAAATTCAATGCTGCGGTCTGGCACTGCGCTGAATTCAGTAATGTTTTTTTTTCTTAAATAAAAATGGTTCGAATTTATGCGGACTATTCGAAAGAGATACCGCGGCCCTGGAACACAAAGGGCAAAGGAAGGAACATGGATGGGTTTTAGTCAGTAAAAGTCTGACACTCCCGCCTGCTCAGCCCAGAGCGGGAGGGGTTATTTGATGATTTCCCATCCGAAAAAAAAAGGCAACAACTGAATAAATGTCTCGACAAAAACGCTCTGTTGGAATTTTAATGCTCGGTTCAGCGCGGAGAATTGAAATTCCAACACTGTAATAATATTGAAGCATTTGATTAGATGTCCTTTGCTACACATACGTCTCCTGATATTGAATGACGATCCGCTCGATGATGTGGTGCCACGCTTGCCTAGAAGAAGCCTTTTTACTGACTCCCAGGTTAAAATAATTGTCAGAAAACACGGAGTTCACTCCTTAACGGTACGCTTAAGAAAACCTACACGAGCCTCTAGCCCTCCGTCCCCACATCGACGCTCTATTTCCCATTCATACTTTTAATCTCCGTCTTACCAGTACCGACTGAACTAATCCCAGTACAAGTTGACGCGTTCATTGACGGCCGCGGCGGGGTGTTGTGGTGACATTCATTTGTTTTTCAATCGAGTCTCCTCTTTAATTGGGATTGGAATAGGTTTGGGTGAGGTTGGGTTTATGAAGTGCTGTGTCTTTCGCTAGCCTCCTATTGAAAGGGACTTAATCTAAAGCATACCTGGCGAAATGTGTGTACTTTAATACACCTATTCTTAACCTTTTGGGGATTGTTATGTTGTGTTAGTTCATCTTATTGTTTTAAAGGGGCTGTGGAAAGTTGGTCTTCAAAAAACTTAAATGATATGTCGGCTTCCAGTCTCTCTGGATGCAGCTGAATACAAGTATTTTGCATGGAGCGACTGCCTATCTGACCTCCACAACACAGTTCGTACTGGGTAATAAGATACTTGTAAGGGTCTTAACTTGGACTTGAAATAAAAGCAGTGGACTGTAAACTGACAACGTATATCCAAAATTATGTACAATAATAGAAATAAGGCGCGCGTGTGTCGTCGGTTGTTCTCGCTAATGAAGTGAGCTGGCTGGGCCCGCGGCCCCCTCTCGTACCCCGCGCAGCCGATCGCGCCGTCGCCCGCGCAGCCACCCGACGCCTGACGAAGATAGCCGACGGCGCCCGAACATCCTCCCCGGGTTGATGCATTCAATTGAGAGGAAGTGGGCAGAGGTTGTTGTAGGCCCGCAGCATTGTCCCTTTCTTCGTCTTCAGCTCGGCCACGCGTGAAGCTCCGTCGCTGCCTGGGAAGACCTTCGTGACTCGTCCCAGTGGCCACACGAGTGGCGGTTGTCCCCGTTCTTTAATAAGAACAAGAGTTCCCACAGTTAGCTGCCCTGCTGAGGAAGTCCACTTTGTTTTAAGCTGGAGCAGAGAAACATATTCAATGTGAAATCTCTTCCAAAAATGTTGTCGTATGTGCTCCATTCTGTGGTAGCGCTCCAATCGGCTGATGTCAATGTCAGTCACCTGTGGATGCGGAACAGACATGAGTGGTCGTCCAATTAAAAAATGAGAAGGAGTTAGGACAGTAAAATCTAGAGGATCAGAGGAAAGTGGGGTAAGTGGACGCGAATTCAAGACTGCCTCTATTTGACTCAAGCATGTGGCCATCTCCTCATATGTGAAGTGTGCTAGAGCGAGAAGTCTTTTCAAATGGTGTTTGGTAGCTTTGACAGCGGCTTCAGCAATGCCGTTGAAGTGGGGGGAGTACGGAGGCGCGAAAGTAAATTCGATACCTTGCTGACTGATATCAAATTCAAGGTTTGAATCTTGTAGGAATTTCCCCAATTCATTACATGCACCAACGAAGTTGGTGCCATTATCTGACAAGATGCTTTGGGGCTTGCCACGACGAGACACAAAGCGGTTTAAGGCAGCCATGTACGCTTCCTTGGTCAGATCTGTAACGAGCTCAATATGCACAGCTTTAACTGCAAGGCAAACAAAAATACACAAATATGCCTTGATAAGTCTACACCCTCGTCCTTTGCGGTCATTTATCATTACTGGCCCGGCATAGTCGACACTGCATTTTAGAAATGGAAACTCTAAGTGTGTCCTTGAAGAAGGCAATTGACCCATTATAGGTTGCACGATTTGACACTTATATTTAAAACATTTAATGCATTTTTTAACAATTAATTTGGAAAGATTTCTGCCACCAAGAGGCCAGTACATTTGCCGTATATTTGCCAGTAATAGCTGAGGACCAGCGTGTAATAAGTCAAAATGATATTTGTTAAAAATAATTTTAGTAATATGATGTTTACTACATAGTAAAATGGGATGCTTGACATTATACTCGTAGGGAGAATTGTCAAGTCTGCCGCCTACACGAATGATACCATACGCATCAACGAAAGGACTCAAGGAAATAAATCTATTTTTACGAGGCAATGGTTTACCTGATTGCAATAATGCATACTCTTTGGGAAACATTTCCATTTGAGCGTGACGTAGAATGAAATTTAGAGAATTTTTAAGTTCTTGATAAGATAGGGAACCTAGAAATTTATCACGTTTACTCTTTAAATTATGAATATATCTTAGTAAGTAGGCAACTACTCTCTGTAAATGATTAAAATTGGAATATTTATGAATTAATAAATTAATGAATGCTTGATTATTATGTGACTGATGATGTGAAATTGAATTATTATTACTAGAACATGATTGAGGATGAGTAATGAAGTGAGATGACACAACTTCAGGTAAATCCTGTCTCACGTTTTCATTGGGCGTTTTTGGCCAGTCTTTTTCATCTTTAGACAAAAAGTATGGACCGGACCACCATAAGGGACACTCTCTGATAAGATCAGCCTTCAGCCCGCGAGAAACAAGATCTGCCGGATTATCCTTTGACGGCACGTAGCTCCACGTATACCCAGTAGTGCTCTCTTGTATTTCATTAACGCGATTGCGAACAAATGGCTTCAATACACTTGGTGACATTGACAGCCAACTCAACACTATTGTCGAATCGCACCAAAACCGGCATCTACTGAAGGACAAGGTAAGAGATTTTAGCACATTAGTACACAGTCTTGTTCCCAACAACGCGCCACATAGCTCCAGTCGGGGAATAGTCGTTGGCTTGATTGGCGCCACCCGACTTTTAGAGACCAACAAATGTACTTTAACTGACCCGTTCTCATCTACCGATCGCACATACACACAAGCACCATACGCCTTTTCAGATGCATCAGTAAAAACGTGAAGTTCGTGTGCAATCGAATTGTCATGTAACACCCACCGTGGTATTTTTAATTCATTTAGGTGTGGAAGTGTATTTTTAAAGGAAATCCAACGGTTATTGATGTCATCCGATACTGGCTCATCCCAGTCACACTTTGCCATCCATAACATCTGCATTATTATTTTTGCCTCGACAACACAAGGACCTAAAAGACCCAGTGGGTCAAAAATCTGACTTATCACAGACAAAATATGTCGTTTAGTTACATGTTCGTTGTTGTCGATACCAATTGAAAATGCTAGTACATCTGACTCACAAAGCCAATGTAAACCTAGTGTTTTCGATGACACGTTCCTATTCGCGGACAAATCCAAACTTTTTGAACTACCTGAAACACCTGTTATTTTTGTTAAAATTTCTTCACTGTTGGACTGCCATTTTCGCAGATGAAAGTTTGCTGAAGCTAAAACAGAAATGACCTCCTTACCCATCGCTATTACCTCCGAAATGGAGTTACCACCACTAAGAAAATCGTCAACATAGTGATCACGTGCGATCGACAACTTCGCGCGATCAGTAGTGGCAGCTGCCGCCAGGCTAACTAAGCATTTCGTGGCTAAATAAGGAGCAGAAGCTGTACCGTAAGTAACAGTATTAAGGGTATATGTTTTCAAAGGAAGTTTTGGATCAGTCCGAAAAATTATTTTAAGCAAGGAACGTTGCTCAGGTGTCACCATAATCGCCCTATACATCTTTTCGATGTCTCCAGAAATTACGTATTTATGTTGGCGAAAACGTAACAATATTGAAAAAAGATCATCTTGGACAGTAGGTCCCACCATCTGGATATCGTTGAGCGACAAACCAGATGTGGTTGCAGCTGATGCATCGAAGACTACCCGGAGTTTCGTGGTGACTCTTGACTCTTTAACGACCCCATGGTGCGGAAGGTAATACTCTGAGTTACCATCTGAATGAGGTTTCCTCAGCGAGCGATCCTCTGTCATGTGCCCCAGACTCTCGTATTCCTGCAGGAAATCAATGTACCTCTGCTTGAAGACAGGATCGCGCTGGAACCGACGCTCCAACGACAAAAAACGGCATTTAGCCATTTCATAAGATCCGCCTAATATGCTAGGATCCTCTTTCAGAGGCATGGTAACCACAAACCGACCTTTTTCATCACGGGTTGTATGCAAACGGAAACTTTCTTCGCAAGTCCGTTCTTCTTGAGATAAGTAATGTTTGGAAGAAACGGAATCTAGCTCCCAGAACTTACTTAAATTTTTATTGATCTCACTTAAAGAAGCGTTACACAAATGCGACTGAATTTTCGTGGATGGATGTAATGGAAGAGCCACAGAGCCTGAAACTATCCATCCGAACTTAGTGTCACGTAATGTGGGTTGGTTTCTACCTAGGTTAATTGATGCAGAACCTAGGACGTTCCAAAATACTTCGGCACCTACTAGAATATCAATTACCGACGGAATGTGAAACGTTGGATCAGCCAATTGTACATTTGAAGGTACAGGAATACTATGTCTGTCTATCAAAGTAGACGGCAATATTTTTGTTATTTGTGGCAATATAAAACAACTTATATTTGTTTCATAACTACCGTTGCGAGACTGGATAGTTAAATTACAAGACTGTGTACTAGTTGTAGTCTGACTGTTTATACCTGTGATAGTGGAGCTCGTGCTGCGTCTAGATAACCCCAGTTGATCGAAAAGCGTCTGAGTTATAAAATTGGCTGTGCTACCATTGTCGAGTAAGATCCGGGCGTCAACCTTGCGTCCTTGCTTGTTCACCACCTTCACCAACGCTGTGGACAGTAAAGTATGCGAAGCGGTAGAAACCTTCAAAGAAATATCATTACACATTGTGACATTTTTTGGAGGGCAAGTATTCGAAAAAGTACCTCCAGATACGTCAGTAGGTAAGGCAACACTACTTGGCATGGGATCTTGAAAGTTAGACGATTTGGAATCCTCAACATGTAGAAGCGTATTGTGTCTACCTTTACAATATTTGCACCCTGCTAATCTACATCGTTTAGTTAAATGGCCAGAACGCAAACAATTAAAGCAAACCTTAAATTCTTTCGCTTTGGCTATACGAGTTTCAACCGCCAATGCACGAAATTCTTCACAAGTATACAAAAGATGAGCCTTTGTACATAAGAGACATTTTATTTTATTAGATGAATTTTTATTGTAAGGTTGATTTTTATTCGCACACTGATCAGTTGCTATAACCAAAGATTCAGACCTATTTTGCATTGTATTACGACTAGTGTCTGTGTTTGCTTTTGTATTGTATTCTAAAGTTTCTAATAGATCAGCCTTTTTACTAAGAAATGAACAAAATTGTGACAGTGTGGGTGACTTTGGTAAAGTGTTCCGATGTTCCTCCCAATTTCTACTGGTGACGGAATCTAATTTAACGGACATCATGTACACAATCAACGTATCCCAGTACTCCGTGGGCTCGTTCAATGTTTTTAGAGCTCTAATATTTTTATTTATGACGTCAACTAAACTCCGCAAATAAGTACAAGACTCCCTTGTAATTGGCTCAACATTGAACAATGCCTGCACGTGATTATTAACCAAAAGTCTACTATTATCATAGCGGCTACATAGCAACTTCCACGCCATATCGTAATGCTCACTCTTAAAATCAATATTTTTAATTACTTCCACTGCATCACCTTTAAGCGATGCACGAAGGTAGTGGAACTTGCTAATTTCATCTATGCAACTACTGTTATGTATTAGTGACAAAAAGGTATCTCTATACTCAAGCCAGTACTGATAATCACCATTGAAACTAGGCAAATTAATCTTGGGTAAGCGTATGAAGTTACGTTGGAACGATTCACCTGATTGTTTGCCTGCCGAGCCCGCTACAGACCCATTCTCACCAACGCCAGTGACGGCGCCAGCCAGCAAACTACGCGCCTGCGCTGCTAGTGCATGGTACCGCTCCTCAAACTTGGCTCGCTCTGCATATGCCTCATCTGGCTTGTCCGAATGCACCTCGATTTGCAACTGTAATTCATCAAATTCATCGTATATAGCATCAAATTTACTTAAACGTCCCTCCAACTCGATACGCTGTAACTCGGAAATAGCCTCACAACTAAGCAACACAGTAATATAATTGCCAAAGTTTGTAAGCTTCGCTTTCATAGCACTACGTTTCCTAATAAGCAAATCTTCGGCCATCACGAGCAAAGTATAACGCTCTGTAGATATAAAAAACTCAGCGAAGCGATAAACAATTATCAAGAAATAATTTTCTACACAAAGAAGAAATACGTTAAGTATGAATAGGCGCGTGACCTTGACACAGTGAGTCAACGCACGGGACAGTCAGCTGATGCGACCGTTACAAAATATAACGGTTAACGGCAAGCGATAATTAAGCAATGCGTGAATGCAACAGAAACTACGCGTGAATGTAATAGAAGAGTGAAACACATATGATGGCTATGGCAGTAATACTAAAGAGGCGAAGAAAAGGAAAGAAAAAAAATCTACTTATGAATTTAACACGGTAATCGTAAATAACGTTCGGGAAGGAAATAGAAGGGAAATAATTGGAACAAACTCACAAAATATCCGTATCCTTATCCACAAGATGAACTTATGTGACTCCCACGAAGCGGTGACTCGGCGTAATTCGACCTGGGCAGTCGATCTTGCACCCGTCGTATCCAAAGACTTCAGGAAGATGTTCGAAGTTCGTTTCGTTGTTCTGATTGACCGTTGACTTCAAAAAATTGTCGTTACGAACAATGACACGGCGCTTTCAAACCGACGATGTAACGGCGAAGTTCTTCAACTGTACGGCCAGTCGTCGACCGTTTTGTATACTTCAAAACGCGACGTATAAGAGGCTCGATGGACCAAAATGTAAGGGTCTTAACTTGGACTTGAAATAAAAGCAGTGGACTGTAAACTGACAACGTATATCCAAAATTATGTACAATAATAGAAATAAGGCGCGCGTGTGTCGTCGGTTGTTCTCGCTAATGAAGTGAGCTGGCTGGGCCCGCGGCCCCCTCTCGTACCCCGCGCAGCCGATCGCGCCGTCGCCCGCGCAGCCACCCGACGCCTGACGAAGATAGCCGACGGCGCCCGAACAATACTCCTTGATAAGACTGGATAGAAATGACTTAGGTTATAAAAAAGGCTTGAGTGTATGAACCAAACAGCTAGGCGTCACAGCATTGTTTTTGGATTTAGACCAGAAAAACATTATAAGAAGCTTTTATGGACTACCTGTGTATTTCGTTTCGAATTGTTTTTCATTGCCAAAAAGTTTACTTTTTTATATTCTATTCCTGTAAGCACCGCATCATATCCACTCCCACGCTCAATTTTCTCATTTCAACAGCCATCCTGCTATCCTTCTTCTAATCCCTTCATCCACATCTCCATTGACAGGTTTAGACAGATTATCCCCCGTCGGAAAGTTGAGGGATTTGGTTTATGAGCTCCGAGCCTCCGATTGTTCTCAACTTTCTTTTAATGAAAAGATTTGAATTAAACTTCATTGTTTCTTTGGTCTAGTGGTCGCTGTGGTTGTAAGCGCTACGGCTGAGCATGAGGTCTTGGGTTCAATTCCCAGTGCGGGTATTAAAGTGTTATTGGGTTTTTCCATCAAGGATTTCTCAGTAGCAGCCTTAGAGTCTGGATTTGTGCCCGGTTGATGGCAATAGGCTCGCCATCGTATCGTGTGTGTACCATTAAGTGCACCTCTGCCCAGCTCTTCAGAGATTACAGAGCGTGATGGGTTTTTAATTAAAGTTTGCTAAGAGGTTTGTTTGACAATGCATGCGGTGTGTTTATGAGTTGGTTATTAGACTTGTTGACGTGTGCTTCCATGTTTGTTCTTATTTGATAGGTATTTGTTTTCTTGTTTGAAAGTTTGTATTTGTTGGAGTATTGTTGCTTTCTGCTTTCTGATGTTTGACGGTTTTAGTTTTGAGTTGAGGGATTGGTTAATTGAGTAACTTGTTATTATGGTAATTTGGTTTATTGCTAAAATAGGTTCCGTTCATTTCCCTTAAAGAAAACATTATAAAGTTATCAAGGCTTTCTACCAGTTACACATACCTATTTACGTGCTTTTGTACCTTTAACATATATGCGCGTTATATGTTTTTGTATACGCATTTTGCCTTCAGATTTGGTAAGAATCTGTCTGTGTGTATAAGAGTAGAGGAATACCAAAGAAACGACGGATGGACTGTGTGAAGGATGATATGGCTAGAAAGGAGGTGTCTGATGAGATGACGAGTAGGTGATGATAAGGCCAGGTAATGATTTGGAAAATTTTGTGAGATAATTGTGTTTTCTACAGCGTGTAATAGAAAGGGTATAATCATATGGAAGATTGTGGTACGGCCCATCAAACTGAACAACTTTCTCTATGGGACCACCATCGAAATCGTAAAAAAATAATCAGCTGTCCCATACATTTGGGTCGAGTAGGTATTGAAATTTTGTATAGGACAGCTGATTATTTTTTTACGATTTCGATGGTGGTCCCATAGAGAAAGTTGTTCAGTTTGATGGTCCGTACCACAGTGTTCCATATGATTATACCCTTTCTGTTACACGCTGTATATTAAACAATATTATCAACTTCTTGCATTGTTGTCTATCAACAACAATTGACTTAAGACCTTCAAAGTTTCCTCCACAGTTTGCCACCGAACCTGAACTATGGCACGAATGTTCTGAACTATCCGTGAATATAATACAGACACTAGAACTGGTCTGAATATTTTCACCCAGGACTTCAGTTCGGCTTGACAGGCGGAATTTCATTATTCGCTGAGTTATGCGCTTTGAAGGATACCGGCCAACTATTCGGCTTAGCGTGTGGAGATATTAATAACTAGAGATGGTCATCGCGGAATGGCGTCGTTGCCTACACAATTGCTGTTAGTGATCAAGTAGAAGTTTCTTTTGGTAACGGAGTTTTAATTAAAGTAATCAGTTTGTCTAGTATACCAATATATATAAAGGGTGTAACAAGACCCTTAACGAAGCCGAAAGGCACGTGTTCTCCCCGTTATTGCGATCATTTTTTTGTTCTAGATCACACCTGGGAACCATCTCGTTACGGAGATATTGGGGGTCAAATTTCCAACATGTACACAAGTTCTTTTTTAAATACATATTTTTAATGTAAGATTTTTACTTTAAACACCTCCACGACCCCCGTACTATTCAATCCATCCATCAGCACAATGTTTTGAGTGCTTTACATTGAGTCCTACCGTAAAACGTGTTTATTTTCATCCCAAAAAAAAACTCGTTTCCCAGCAATAAAACCTGCGTAAAGTTACTTAGTTTGATGTAAAGAATGCCTGGTTGACGGCTTCGTTAAGGGTCTTGTTACACCCTGTATAGTGATCAGCATTGGTTGCTTATTTTGTTGTCTATGGAGTCTTTGAGTGACCGTTTTGCTGTATCTGGGTTGTGGATGGACCGTTTTAGCTTCTAGAAAACAAGAGATAAGCTATAAGACATACGAGTAGTAGTATTCAGCTCCGTCTTGTTAGTTGGGAAGCCGATGAGCCAAAGTAGTAATTTAAAAAACTAAAAAACATAACATAAGCGCATTTGGAAGCAGGGTGGTCCACGCGTTTTGGGTCTAGAGCGCCACAAAGGAATAAACATACATATTTAGGTTGAAAAACACATTACCCTCCTCAGTCGGGTAGAAAAATGCCAAAGCGCCAAAAATTTACGCAAACGATGACGACGGGTGGTTTTCTTGTAGAAGACTTCAATTTGCAAACAGTTGTTTATTTTATTTGTAAATTAAAGTCTTTATAATCACTCCTTGACAGTTAAATTTCCAACGACACCTTTTCACACAGAGGATCCTAACCTATCTTAACTTCATTCCAAAAATCCCGCTTACCCAAGGATATCCAGACCATTACAGAACAAGGCAGTCCCCCAAAAGTTGAGCAAACAATGCTATTAATACAGTAATTGTGTACGGAACCCTTCGGTCCGTTTGTATGCTGACGGGTACCTAATTAAATCTAAGGGTTATGGCGGTTGGTACCGTTACATGAATTAAACAATATTCAGAACATGGCGCGGATTTTTTTGCGGTTTAAATATGTAGGATGGTGAGTAATGAGTATGAATATGCAGGATTTAGTGGGAGATGTGTTGGTGGATCGTTAGATGCAAGCGGGATAGACATAACATCACGCCTGTAGTCCTCGAAGGGTTAGGTAGATGTGTAGCTAATAGTAAATCCACATTTCGCTAGTTATGTTTCAGACCCGTGAATTAGGGGCGAGCTTTTTGCCAGCAAACGGGAGCAAATCCAGACTCCGTGGCTACTATTGAAAAAATCGTGATGGAAAAACCTAATAATACTTTGCCCGACCTGGGACTCCAACTCAGGCCCAGGACCTAGCGCTTGCAACCACTAGACCAACGAGGCATTCAAAGCAGGATTAAATGTTTATGAAATTATGAAGTCTGCATCCAGGGAGACAGACTGGCTGACAATTATGGATTCAGCGCCTATCACGTTCATCACGACACAAAAGTGTCAATCTACATTATAATACTTATACGGTCAAAAGCTTTTACTTATTATTATTGTACGTTTGTTTGTTTGTTTGTTTATGTCAAATCTTGCAACTGAATTTTAAAACATGTACCTAAGTATGCAAATTTTCAGTTGAATCGGTTGGGGCTATCCCCACCGATTCAACTGAAAATTTGCATACACGTTTAGTTTAGACGACCATGCATGGTTGGCTAAGTGACGTCATTCTAAATCTAATATGGCGGACTCCCAAAGATGGCGGACACCCCCATTATATGTGAATCAATGAAAAGGGTTTGCAGAGAAGAATACGAAAGAAAAATGACGGCCTATATTTGAAAATATATTTTTACAAATGTTTTTTGTTATAGGCATGTTTTAATACGTAACCAACGAAAAATTTAAAAGCTGTGGCTCTAGAATCGTGTTAATACTGAATCCATGGTAAAAGTTTGTGACACGGTGTCTTTTCCTCAGAGTATTATTGACTTCCTAGCGTTTCTTTTCTAGTTTAAGTTTTTCATTTTACAAATATGACCCCAAGGAGTAAATTACCTATCAGAAATGATCTAACTGAATCTTAGAATAATTAACTACATACTTTCATTACAATAAACCACGCTTGGTTTAATCTTAATCCTAAACCTTAAAAGCATTAGCGCTAAAGTTCACATTTATTTATTACAAATGCTAAACACAACAAAATTACGAATAATGACTTTACTCGTATACGAATCGTAAAATAACTTGACACTCTCAATTTCGGTGAGAACCTTGTGAGAACACATTAGCAAAATTATATTATGAACACTCAGGGTTGCCAAATAATCAAATAAGTATGTAGGTTTATAGAGGTAGCTCTCGTAAGTCTGCATTCATATAGACTTATCATTTACATTTTTCGTTGACGAAAACTCCAACCATCGACGATTGTTCCTAATTTTTATACTGGCAACACATATGAAATTGGAGTGTTTCTAAAATTTTGTTCCTATAACCCTGACCAAACGCATTTTTAGGGCTGGCAACTGCAAACAATTGCGCTTTTTGAGTAAAAATCTACTACTTATCTGGCAACCCTGACAGCACGAAGAAGACATTACGCGTTCAAATCCTAAACATAACAGTAATAACATTTAGCATTAAAGTCATTATGTGTCTGGGAGGGCGACAGAGAGGTTAATGTGGCACCACGTCGTGTAATGATCAGTTCTAGATCGTTCTGTTATTTTGTATTTACGAGTAGGTCTTAGTACCTACCTGTCTTCTCATTAGAAGTTTTGTGTCCATTGAGACAAAACTTATTTAATTATATGAAAGATAAAAGTCATACGTGTGACTTTTATCCGTTAGAATTATCCTAACAAAAAAAGCGTCGAGATCCATCGGCATCATAATATCGGATGCGGCCGAGTGTTTTGCCCGGAATAACTGATCTGACCAGGAAGAACCGATATACTTCAGGTTGTTTAGACTTTCCGACTTTTCGTATCGATAATGTAATTTGATAGCCGAAATTCTACTCTTCAAAATGTTCTCTGAAATTCACTGTTGAAGATTGCGCAACCAAAACATGTTCTCAGTATTTTCTACGTTTACAATATTATGAGTCTACATAATCATACTATTTACAGCGCATCGTTGTTATTCCATATTAATGCTAAACCGAGTCTTGATCGAATCGCCAGTCGTATCGCGGAAGATAGAACACAATGAACAGAAGGTTCACTTATGTTACTTATCTTACCTATGTTACTTTTCTGTTGGTAGACCCTGCGTATTGATATCAACACTTGACAACCCGAACAACGATTTGACGACCCGAATGGCGCAGCGGTAGTGAGGCTGCCTTACGTTCTTAGGGTGCCGGGTTCGAATCCCGGTAGGAGCAAATGTTTGTGTGATGAACATGGACATTTGTTTCTGAGTCATAGATGTTTATATGTATAATAAGTATGTATTTACAAACAAAAAGTATCTATGTAGTATTATCAACTATCTGGTGTCCACGACACAAGCCTCGTTGCTTAGTGTGGCACCTAGATGGCGCTGTGTGTAATGTCCAGCGATATTTATTTATTTATTTAACAGAACGAAATAGAAAATATTACAATGGCATAAGTATCATCAATTCATCATTCTCTTACCCTTATCCCAATTCATTTGCGGTCGGCGCAGCATGTCCTCTTCTTCCGTAGGTACTTCTTTTTACTCGTCATCATCAGACACCTCCTTTCTAGCCATATCATCCTTTACACAGTCCATCCATCGTTTCTTTGGTCTTCCTCTACTCTTATACCCATCCACATTCATACTCAAAACTTCCCTCATTTCTCCGTAGCACATGCCCATACCACGCCAACCGATTACCACACAACTTTTCAGTCAAAGTACAAATAAGAAGTTGTTGGAGTAGATTTTAGACAGCAAGCCAAACGACGCAAACATAATTATGCTGTAGCTGTATTTTACCATCACAACCGCACAGGTGGTAAAATGATAAGGAAAAAGTGGCTATTTTTTTGGCTCTCCTCACATTCCCAGGTGTACATGACAAGAAGATTCCATGACCATGATTGAAAGACTCATCTGCATTAAGCAGGTTTTATTGTTGTTTCTTTTCGTCTCTGCCTCTAATTTGTATTGGTTAGGCAGCGTGTTCGGCATTGCATGTTCTGCTTCAACCAGTGTTTTTCAAACTGTGGTTCGCGACCCACAGGGGGCCTCAATGGGAGGGTCGCAAGAGGTCGCGAAAACTACCTCAGTAAAAAGAAAACATTAAAGTTGAAAAATAAACATTTTATAAGATGTAGGATATAAACATTTGTATGTTCATACAAAATAGAAACCTATGAGTACTCGTCCATCTTAATGCGAAGGTTGCGCTTGATTTTCATTAACTAATACACACTGAGACATTATATTACACCATCATCATCATTATTTTACTAGTATACGCACAACGCACTTGATACGCACAAACACTTTTAAATACCGCACAGCAGACAGATGAGTATGATGAACCCTCGGACTTCTACTTCATTGGAAGGTTGACTTGCTCTTCTCAGCTCTGGAACGGTTGAACGATCGTCGCAGGCTGTTTTGCAAAATCTGGTCCCTCATCCAGGAATTGTGACATTTTCTGTATTGCTTCCACGCAAAATATAATGCAGTAATGTGCGTTCTACTGGGTCTTAGTAGAACGCACATTACTGTGAGGATTATACTGATCGTCGAAATGTGTGCCTTTAATTCTTCGATGTGTGCATTATTTGAACCCGCAGAATTCTGGTTTACAAAGACAGTCTCCTTTCCTGCGTTTGAACGACACATTTTCACCGACTTTCCGAATGTTCAATTAAGATATTAAATGTTCTCGATTCATTTTCACGAATTTTTGGCTTATTTATCACGAACTTGCAACGCCGAGATTGCAACCGCGTCACACGCCCCAAAAATGGCAAGGGTCGCCATGTGGGGATGTTGTGTTATTGAAACAACTGTTCTCAAGCGATTACCTTTAATTACTGGCTAAAGAGTACAAGTGTGTTATATATTAATAGAAGACATATTACATATTATATGGATAGGGTCATAGACATTATACTATAGGTAGTACTTACTAAACCTCAACATTGAGAATTATTTCGTTTTCAAAAATAAAAACATTTTTCTTATTTATGTTTTAATTCGAATGCTAATTATGCCGATGCATAAAAATGTTATATGGATTGAATATTTCGATCGAGGGTTGCATTTTTTTTTTTTCATATTAAGGAGAGGTCATGAAAAAGATTGAAAATAACTGCTCTAAACCATCATCTGGTTCATACTAGATCGCGTGTATTTCTGTCACTATTGTTTTGCCGGAGTAGGCCTTCTGGTCGTCATGTGGCCGTCAGTCAGAAGCCAGGCAAGTGCCTCAAGTGGTCAGGTCAACCGCTGCGTATAATTAGGATCATCTCCTCGACACGCCACGCCATGATTGGCGCCGACTAAGCCCGACTTTATTCACGTCCCATTTCCTGTTTCAATTCATATTTTAATAAAATAAAATAATTATTCTGACTAGCTCGCTGGTTCGTTGCTTATAAAATTAAGCTGAAAAAGAAACATTTTCTTTTTAGAGTGGAGTGAGAATTCTTGAAAGTGGTAAAATGTTACTTTTTTATAAAACTTTCTGCCAAAAAAAACCGACTTCCAAAAATACACTAAAAATGTCTAAAATAACATTCCTACTCAGTGACTTTGTTAGTTTCATTGACTTTTTGCCACCGTCTTCCGAAAGTAAAGTTATTTCAGATTTTTTTTGTGTCTTTTTGGAAGTTGGAATAGGTAAGGTATGGCTAACACCTATGTATATGTCATCATCATCATTCTTGTGCCCATGTCCCAATTTATTTGTAATCTTCTTCTTCTATATTTTTTTTAGTTGTCATCTTAGTAGAGACCCGGTTCTAGCCATATCACTACATCTACTTGGTTCAATCATATAGCTATAGATTCCTTAACCAGTACCCCGTTCAAAACGGAACTCCCAATCAGTAGTCAGTTTGCAAACCTTGTACAGTATCTATCACAAGATTGGGTCAATTAATTGCTTTCCTGTCACCCCTTGCTCACAAAGATAAGGGATGAAACTGAACCGATTAGACAGGGCAACCGAACAAGCTCATTAAAGGCATCTGTAGATAGAAGGCTGGTGGGGCCCAAGATACTGTTCAGGACGATTTGACTGAATAGGACTGAATATTAGCTGTTGCCCGCGACCTTCGTCCGCTTGAAATTTTTATTAAAAAAATTACCTAGAAAAGGGTATTTTTTTATAAAAATATCGGATTTTGTTAACAGTTTCAAGGGTTTTAATTTTTTTGCACGGATCTCCAATTATTTTTCTAAAATAAAAGCCTATGTTAGATCTTATAACATCAGCTATCTACCAGTAAAATCGTTCCAGCCGTTACGGAGATTAGCTGGAACAAACAGACAGGCAGACAAAAATGGAAAAAAATGTGTTTTTGTTGTTTGTGCCGTTTAAACCCGTATTTCCGTATGCATTCATTAAACAGCTGTTTGATATTACGAACAGACACCTAAATTTTATTTATTTGTATGTATAGATTGATCTCTCATAATTGATTCAATGTTTTCCAATACTTATTCTTCTAATCGTTCACGTTAAGACGTCACCGAAAACATCAGATTTACTATAATATAATAGAGCAATTTGTATGTGATTTTGCTATTTAGGTACCTCCCAATATTGCATGCATCATTTCTTTACCCTTATCCTTTTTTATTTGGGGTCGCGAAGATCTTCTTCATGTATCTTTATTAGTCGTCACCCTCTTTCTAGCCATTTCATCTTTCATAGGTACAGTCCATCCATCGTTTCTTTGTCTTTCTATATCCTTATAGCCATCCACATCCTCAGAGAGGCATACATTCTAATCTTTAAGAACTTTGAAAGCATTTTTGATTTAATAATAGTTTAAATGCCATTTTCACCTTGCATTAAAACAATGCGTGACTAAAACAAATAAGTTTAACAAACCGATTAACCTTAGATCGTTATTTTGTTAATCAATTGCCGAGCGATCTATTTGTGGCATTAATTAACATTCGAAGCAGTTTCAATGACATTTGCGCACGATACAACAATATTTGCGAACCTTTGTCAGTAGCAGTTTTTGCTAAAAATAATAACTTATGATGTCATTTAAACACTGTCATATCTTGCTGATTTGTATGACCTTTATAAATTAACACGCAAACAGTACAACTCCTATATTTGTGCGGTTTGGGTCACCAACATACGCAGACTGATAAATGTGCCTTCATTAGTTTTCTGTTAGTTAGAATTTAATATCATCCTACTTATGTTTAAGAACTATTTAGGAGTTAAATAATAGTACATTGTTCACCGAGAGGAGAAAGTGACCGATTACCGTCGAGGGTGTCGTTTGAAGCCCAAGCCGTAGGCGAGGGCTTTAAAACACCCGAGATCGGGAATCGCACTTTCTCTCGAGTGATACATAGTGCTTTATACTACACCTACGAGGAAAATAAAAAACGAAAACTGAATCCTCAAACAACACACAAATTGAAAATGGCGCCAATGGCGTCTGCAATTTTCACATGTTCTTTTTTCAAATTGTTTATCCTGCCGCCTCAGGGTCGCACTGCCAGCCCGACACCATCCAACACACAGTTAGTGGCCAGTGTCATTTTGCGAACTTGGAGATAAAAACTCACTGTAAAACCGGCGCATAGTCTTACCCAACATTAAAAAAGAAAAACCACGTAAGAAATGGATTTTCATACACTTTTCTCTCCCGCTCAGATGCGTTTTCTCCCCGCATATTTGTTCGATATGCAATGACGTACTTTCTACCGTAAATTTGATAAAGTATCAAGGTACTTTCCAAGCAGGTGTAGTATAAACGTCTTTTTCAATTTGAATGCACATTTTTTAATCAATAATATACTAGACCATCGTTCGATCTCCATAGTAGCTCCACAACGTTCTGTCCTTAACCTCCCCATCCAATTTACTCTATGCTAATAATATGCAAATCTCTACAAAGATCCGCTCCTGACACCCAAAGATTTAACAATTCGTACTTGTAAAGAAACCCCAAGTAAAACTTACCTAAGCTGAACATTTTCCTTTCACCAGCACGTTCCTCGAATAAAAAAGGATCACAGAATTCGGATCTTCAGCAAAACTTTTCTCACCTTCAAACAAATATCTTAGATCTATCTAAATAAAGCTATCTACGGAAAAAACCCGACGTTTTTATATGCTTTATTTCAATGCAAACTTTTTGGTCTTCGCAGAACTTCGGGCGAGTTCGTAGGAACATTAAAAGTGCCTCGTACCCCGACCTGTCACACGTGTGGACAATAAAAACGGACAAAGGTGGATATTGCGGATGCCGAGCATTCAATGCCGTGACCCAGTGTAGCCCACATCCATATGTACTCCATTCTTTGCCCCCGACCCGCGATATTACTCTTTTTTATTTGGTCACGTCGAAATAAAACATTTGTCTTATTTATAGTGGTCGGAATTGGTGAAGTTGAAGTTATTATAGTGTGCGGTCCTTTTTGGTCAGTTTGGTCTGGGGTTTCATAAAATCTAGTCGTTATTTATGATAGTAGGGAGTACCAAAATATTAGATTTCTCTTTTTCCAGTCACTAAGCCCTTTGCTTCTGTGTTATCGGGAGATAATACATCAAAGGTGTAATCACCATAATTATCCATTTAAATGCCATAAACATCCTCCAGCTTTATAAACCTGTTTATTGTTATAGCATACAAGAGGAGGCTGCTGCCCGTCAATTGAAGTAATCCCTTAGTTGTTCATGTTTATTCTTTCATACCATATAGAACCTTATTTCCAAGAACAATAAAAACGTTTTTTTTAGCATATAAAACTTAAATAAGTCCTTAGTTTATTTTGCTTGGCTTCATTCTAGGATGAAAGAAAACTTGGTACGTCAGCTTCTTCTTGTTAAGTTGTAACAGCAGGCTTACAACTTGGAATGAAGAGTAGTTTCTGAAGGACACTGATTAGTTTTGTATAGAAAAGATCCTTACAGAAGGCAAAGAGTTCTTGAAGTATAGGTTATGCTTCAAGAATATACAGGGTGCACAAGACCCTTCACGAAGCCGTCAACCAAGCATTATGTACATCAAACTAAGTAACTTTACGCAAAAATTATTGCTGGGAAACGACTTTTTTGTGGGGTGAAAATCACGTTTTACAGTCGGACTCAATGTAACGCACTCAAAACATTGTGCTGATGGATGGAATGAATAGTACGGGGGACGTGGAGGTGTTTAAAGTAAACATCTTACATTAGAAACACGTATTTAAAAAAAAACTTGTGAAAAAGTTGGAAGTTTAACCCCCAATATCTCCGTAACTAGAAGTTTCCCAGGTATGGTCTAGAACAAAAAAATGATTGCAATCACGAGGAGAACAAGTGCCTTTCGGCTTCGTTAAGGGTCTTGTTATTGACTACTTACCTGATTATTGAGAATACATATCTAAATATAAAACGATTTGTAATAAATCCTGGAAACAACACTTTGATAGCATAAGTCAGGAAAAAGGTATATGGCGTAGAAGCATACAAGGCGAGCCTCTTCGTGGGCCCTGGTTCGATATCGATCCACTTAGTAGATATTATGTAAAATTAATTTTAAGACTTCGCTGTGGACACTATCCATCAGCGAAGTTTGCATTCCTTATGAAAAAAACTGATTCACCGAATTGCAGAGAATGTAATCAGATTGAGGACGTGCAGCATTTGTTGATGGATTGTGTCCGCAACAGGCGCAAGAGGGAGTCACTTTTGAAAGAATTAGATTTAAATAGGCTTAACGTAGGATTAATACAATCAATTTTATCCCAATAAACTTCAGAAGGTGGCAAAAAGTTATGTCACTTAATAACAGTCCTTCATCGGTGACTTAAACCTTCACCCCAAGTGTTTTATATAATTGTGTAACTAGTTATTATAGTTTTTGTGTTAAATAATAAGGTTTAATGTAACAATGGCACGATGGGGTTGACATATCGGTTTATATAGAAACCCCAAAATAAATAAAGAGAAAAAAAAGGGTCTTGTTACACCCTTATTGTGAATCTCTCATCATCGTAGTTTCGATAACAGTATTTTTTACTAGAATTTTATTGTATCAGCTAGCAACAGTGTACAATCCTGTCACAGCTATTTGACCCTCGATTTTAAATCATTGTAATTTTTAAGATCGATGAATAATGTTATTTTTGTTGCAAAAATATTGCTGTTGAGTTTTCGCTTTCAGAGGTACAATATCTCGACTGTCCGTCCCTAGGTAAACTATCGAAAGTGAAAACTGCTTACTTTACAGGACAGCGATTTGATTTTTATAAACGAACTCATGTAGGCAACCCACTTTCGTCAGTTTACTTATAGACAGTCGATCTGTGAAAGAGCTGTGAAGGGGTTCCACCACACCATGCTTACTGAATTTTATTCATAACGCCAACCAAAGATTTTCCTCTCCATTTTCCCTGCCCAGTAACTCAACAGTAAGACTCACAACTTACACCTACTTAACCGACCCCAACATAACTAACTTACGGAAAATCACTTACGAAAACTTAGAGTCAAGTGCGAACCTTTCCGTAAAAAGGTCGGAGTCCATCAAACCTTCGATACTGTCGTAAAGAATGACTTTATTACTGAACGAAGCAAACACTCCTGTATTATTCCACACTGCCCCATCAATTTGTCCCACTGAGTGATTAAGTGAATGTTTAATTAATAACGTCCCATTAGTCCCAATTGTCGATATTGGAGTAAAAAATATGCTACAGCGCGTAGTTTTGGATTTAAAAGACTGTATTTATAATTTAAAAAAAAAATATCGAGAAAGAAAAGTTTGTGAGGTCGAATTTACTTTTGTTTTGTGATGTGCAGTCCAACTTTACCAACCCTAGTTTACGTAATCGGACAAATAGGCCATATAATTTTGAAATGTTTGTTCACATTAATTAGCACTACCATCATTTATACCATGTTTTTAGCAAATAAATGATATTCTATTCTATTATATTCTATTCTATTAAAAAAAATCTCTTGGAGCAATTAGATGGAGCAGAGTGGAATAATCCAAACGCCGTCATACATGCAAAAATATGGCGCCAATTTTATTCTTGCACTAAAATGTTTTATCGTGCTTTTATTGCGGATAGATTCCGGATTATGAAGCTGAGAAGGTTTATCACCTGACTTTCATGGTGTGTGATAGACTGAACATTACGGGTTTAGTTTTAACAGCGATATGAAGTGTATTGATATGGCGTTTGGCTACAAAAGCTGCGAGACGATAAAATCTCTCAGGTTTTCTTCTACATTTCATTATAGCTATAGCATCTTCACGAATTTTACGTTTACCTGGAGTTTTGGTTTTATGAACTCCATCAGCTTGAAACTGAAAACATCTGTAGTAATATGTGGAATATATTCCGCCTGAGTTATTCCGAATAGATGCGGATGCATTGGAAACGTACGTCCCCAAACAAAATGATGTTTTATGTTGACGAGTTATATTTCCTTTCCTCTCAAAAATCAAAGGTACGAAAGACATTGGAGTTGGTAAACATGTCAAATAGTTAAAAAACGTGAAATTGTTTTGGTAAAACAAGATGGCGGCGCTAGTTTCGATTTAGGCCTCGCACCACTTCTTCGTCGGTCTAGTGGTCGTAAGCACGACAGCTGAGCATGAGGTCCTGGGTTCGTTTCCGGGTCGAACACAGTGATAATGGGTTTTTTCATTAGGAATTTCTCAGCAGTACTCACAGAGCCTGGAATTATGCCTGGTTGATGGCAATAAGCTCGCCCCCTATTACAGGAGACTTCAAAACATAACTGGTGAAATGTGGGTGTACTATTAGCTACACCTCTGCCTACCCTACGGAGATTACCCGGCGTGATTGTATGTTTGGATACATGACACCTTGTAAGTAGTATCAGTTTATAGACTAACCCAATTAACTCTATTACGTATTATGTAACAATAATAAGTTAATATAATAACTTTACTAATAACCGCAAAGCTACACAACAAGTAAAGCATAGATGCGGTCAGCATATTGTGTTGCGCCTTGCGATCTATACCGGCGACTAGTCTGACCGCTTTCCATCCAACAGACCTGTCACTTTCTACAGCAGGAACTGAATCACCTCCCTACCTCCTCTGTACGTGACTTCCATAGTGATATCGTTTCTGGTTGAGACGGAAATTAAAATATCAATGATCACTTATTTGACCCAGTTTGTGCAGTTAATTTGGTACGAGTGTTACCATTTTGGAATTTGATAAGTTCTGAGTAAAAGCGAGACATTTACAAAGCGGACGTTTAACTTTTATAGTTTTCATTTTTCGTTATTATTTTTATTACTGACTAGCTGTTGCCGTCGGCTTCGCTCATGTTTTGGTCGGAAATTATCCCACGGGCACGTTGTAAATATAGGCTATGGCACTCGGGGATAATGTAGCTTCCTATTAGTGAAAGAATTTTCAAAATCAGTTCAGTAGATCCAGAGATTACAACAACCTCACAAACTCACAAACTCTACCTCTTTATTTATTAGTATACATAAGAAATTACCGTAACATAACATCACGCTTGTAAAACCCGAAGGTGTAGGGTGAGGTCTACCTAATAGACACCCATATTTTGCCATTACCGCACTTCGATAAATCCGGGCGAATGACAAGGTCAAAAAGCCTATGCCTAGCCTAGCCTATGTCTCAAAAAAATCAAAAATCAAAATATTTAATTTCACATAGGCCTAGATGGACACTTATAAAACGTCGAGAAAAAAACGCACGGTTCGGGTTGGTCGTTTCCTAATATGGAGAAGAATCGGCATGAAACTCCATGGTTACTCTTTTTTCAAATTCTGGAGGGGGGTGGCTCTATGTGATTGCTGATCACCCATGTATTATCTTACGTTGGGCAAAGAAAGAAACACTCTCCGGTTACTACAAAAGCGATCAAAGAAATCAATAAATCATTCGATTAAGATTTAATTTCCTCGTTTCCTCCGGCTCTTGGATACAAATCGCGTATACCCACCCAAATCCAATTAATCACGAAAATCAAATACAAATTATAAATAATCCAATCAGACAAATATACCCAAAATCCTCTTCAAACGTTACATTGTTCTCAATATAAAACAAAAGTCCATCCCAGTCTGTTAATTATAAAATTCAATTATCAAACTCAATTATATGCTGGGTTCGGTTACACAAAACGTTTTGGTCCCTTTCTGCCCGCAATAAATGATAATTCGCATTATGAGAGACTCGAGGCTGGTAAACGTTTTACTGCTGGACAAATGGACATGGGCCGAGCCAATTGCCATCACAATGGTCATTAGGGACTATGATTGTAATCAGTTTGCTTTATTAACGGTATGATTGTACCAAGCAATCTTGCTTTTTATCTTCAGAGAACACTACGCTGTACCTTTTAACATAATAATGTATATATAATGTATATAATAATGTATATATATATATTTCTAATAAGAAAAAGACTAAAATAAGTTGAGACTGGGTAATACGAAACCCCTTGGTAAGACTGGTTGTCAGATTTTCGGGCCACTGAGAAATACAAACGACAGCCGGCGGGACCAACGGCTAAGGCACGGAGGAAACTCGATATGTAATGGGTGGTCATCCATTCACGGACCAACCTACAGGCTAGCGCGGCTTAAACATTAGGAATTATTAAAATATCACCAACTGATCGTATAAACACTCGCCATGACGTAACCATATACTCGTTACACATAATATAAAGATGGTACACTAGCAACAGGTTGACCTTAGCCCACGCAATGGCGCCTGCCGCGGTGACTCATAAGCAGCATAAACAATGTTCCTAATACCATGTAATTGTTATTTGTTGCCGCTGGGTTTTGGAGAGACTGGTTCTTGTTAAGTTTTGAATGTGAATTTGGATGGTTTTAAGACGAGGGGAAGTGTAATGAAACAATGGACAGTCTGTGTCAAAGATGACATGGCTAGAAGGGAGGTGACTGCTGAGATGACGAGTTTATGAGAAGTATATGGAAGAAGAAGACAATCTGCGCCGATCGATACATCTAAACAAGTAAATAAAGATGAAAGTGTCTGTTTTTAATACCAAAATAACAGGTTATTACTGAATGCATATGAAAGTATATGCTCTACATAAAACAAAAACACATTTTTTCAATTTTTGTCTCTCTGTCAGTTTGTTCTGGCTAATCTCCGAAACGGCTGAACCGATTTTGACGGGACTTTTACTGGCACATAGCTGATGTCATAAGGAGTAACTCAATACTTTTATTTAAGAACAAGTATTAGGGTTCCGTGCAAAAAAATAAAACCCGGGAAATTGGTACCAAAATTCGATTCAAAACTGAAACAACGTTTTTTTTTTTAATAATTTCATGCGAACGAAGTTCGCGGGCAACAGCTGGTCTCAAATAAATTGGGATAACATAACAACAACACGCCTGTAATCAATGAAGTGATAGGCAGAGCAGATGTGTACGTACAAGTACACCCACATTTCGCCTGTTATGTTTTAAGTCCCATGTATTCAATAGGGGGCGAGCCTACTGCCATTAACCGGTCACAAATCAGAACCGTGGCTGCTATTGAGAAATTTCTGATAACAAACAAAAAAAAAACCAATAACATTTTAAAGGAAGATCTACGTTCATACAAAGCGGCGTTCAAATATCGTTGCGTTGTTGCGACTGCGATAGATAATACGGAACGTATGATGCAGAAAGAGATAGCTATTGCGTTCGAAGTAGGTACTTAAATTACGACAATTGTCTGAATTTGTCTGCAACAATTTGTGCGCGCTAGTGCGGTATCTACCTCTTTTTATTTATAATATCATTAGAAAAACCTAATAACTATTTGCCCAACCGTGTGTACCTGTGTGTACTTTTAGGTACACCTCCGCCTAACTCTTCGGGCATTACAGGCGTATTGTCATGTTATGTGTATGAGTGAGCAGTACTTTTTAGCTATGCTACGTATAAAACAAACTATACAACTTAATTCCATCGGTAGAATTTAATCTCATGAGATACAAACATACATTCACTCCCCACAGCCCAGATAACTAAATTAACTTTCTTATCACCTGAAGAACTTCCGACACGGACTTCAAACGCCTTATCTAAGTTATTCAATTGAGAATCAGGTCATTGAGTTAAGACATCATCTGTAGTTGCTATAGCATTCAAGAGGTCGATGGCAATTGATTGAGGACGAGTAATACTGTTACGGAAATCCTGCGAACCAAGTCAATTTTAAATCACTATTTCCAGTTGATGTCAGAATAGAATAGAATATTCTTTACTGAGGACAACACACAATTAACATTCATAAAAGTAAAGATTTCACATATGGCGATACTAGGTGTTATTACTCTTTGATCAAAAATAACTTTATCGAAATTACACAACGATGTTGATTTCAGAATGACCAAAAATACATATTTGTTTACATGTTTGGAAGACAGACTGATCGCGAACGTAGTATAGACAAATGACATTCTATCAGCGATACCCCACGCGTGGGCGTGGGGTCACTCAAAAATATATTGGATTGACACAAGGTACCGAAAAACTGACATACTGACATTGTCTCTTATCTAGGCATAGGTCTACATTATAGTTGCTATATCTCTTCAAGGAGTCTTCAATTGTTCAAGTGCTTGCTACGGAAATCCTTATTATTCTGACAGTGGAAAGTTGTTCCTTGTGAATTGAATGCAGTCATCTGTGTACTGATAGGAGTTAGGGGGTATCTGTTGCCAGAGGTCAGGAGGTCATCCAGTGTTTATTGATCCTCCATGATTGGGAGGGGAAGTAATGGTGCGTAAGATTTGCTATGGTGTTTATCGTGAGCATAACACCAGCCAGAGATAGAGGTAATTACCAAAAGCGTGGTGGATCAACATTTTACCCAACTGTGGCGAAGCCAAAAGGAAGGATTATGATTTTAGCAGTCTATGTGTGTAATGTTTGTATTTATGTATGTTCCTCCGTAGCGCCTTAACTATTCAACAAAATATTAAATTTTGACGAATATGTGTCGTGTCAATCGATTCGTTATTTTGGTCCAGGTAACTTAGGCTACATTTTAACCGACTTCAATAATTAGAGGAGTCGATTTTACCTTGTAAACCCCAAATTTAATTAGAGCGTGATTTTTCAGTAGTCGGGTTTCTTAGTTGTTGTATACCAGACAAATTCTTGTTCCTTGACAGGATGTTCAATAAATTGCAATGTGTCGTGGCCATAGTCTGATCTAACCGCCGCGTGCCGCCATCTTGTTTTTTCAATTCCATTTCTATGGACAATGTCACCATGCTGCACTGTAGTTATTTAATTTGTTAATTCTATATCTCAATACGTTTCCATTAATTTCTATGCTCCCGGCAAGTCTTTTAAAGAAATGTATGACTTTATTAACGTCCATTATACCTTTTTATGACTTCGTTGCGTGACCAGCGCACTTCTACCTCCAGGCTCTGAAACCTTTCGCGCTATTCACATAAAATACACGTGGGTACAGCCACACATCCAACTAAACATTTCCATTATTCGTACGAAGTATTACAGTCTATTCACTGGATAAACGGAGAATTTCCCCTCAACCGCGATACATCAAAATTAATTTGTCGACACTTCCGTAGGCAAAGCAAGTTCTAAAAGGTTAAGCCCCGTGAAGGAAACGGAACAAGTTTTGGACTATAATGGTTAACCGCGGCGACCTGTGGATCAAACTTTAACTTATAATGTGACCTGGTTATAACTTAGTGTTCTGTGTAAGTTGTGTGGTTTACTTGTGGAATAGTTAAGTTTAAGGAGGCCTGTGATAACGATTACTCAGACAATGGCCGACGGGGCTGAAAGTTCTGGAGTGGCGACCATGAACCGGAAGACGTTGCGTTGGAAGGCCTCCCACTAGGTGGATCAATGACCTGGTGAAGGTTGCGTGGATCCGCTGGATGCGAGACGCACGGTATCGGTCTTTGTGGCGACACTTAGGGGAGGTCTATGTCCAGCAGTGGACGTCTTTCGGCTGAATGATGAAGACAGATATAATGTTCCCTTGACCACAGGCTATACCTAACTGTATTATTGTATAAATAGTCTCATAGAAGGGTTAAAAAACCACTACTGTCTTAAATTCTCCCTTTCTATTAAAAACAATTTCATGGCAGTCTATTTCAGTGAAATATAGCTAAAGGTTAAACTTTAGAGTCGCGCTTACTTATTTCCAGAAAATTCAAACTCCGAACAAAAACATCTATTTCTGGAAAATCGATTAAACACCTAATAAAATTATAATTTACAACACCTTCACAAACCCGCCTGTAAACATAAATTAACATGAACACTGAACAGTAATCAACATGGCTGCCAAGTGTGTAACTTATGGTAACATTTTTGCTGTAGCGGTTGGCATGCCAGCCAGCCTATGGCAAAAGTTGGCTCGTAGCTGCATCCTGCAGCTTTAATGTTTTCATAGCGACTTTACGAAGGCTTTCGGCAAAGCTCGTCAAAGGCAGACTGAGGATTTTTTGTTAAGTTATAGGCACAGAGTATCGTTTCCCACAGGGTACTACCATAGGATCTATCGAAAATGTGAGTCTGTTAATCACTTTTTGGTTACACTTGATGTGAACACTTCATTGTCATGCTATATTTAGCTGTCAACTTTATATTGATTTACAAATAAGTACAGTTTAAGCAATTAACCAATTAAGCAAATAAACTTACCCAAGTTTATTTGAGAATTACCAAAATTAAGTCTCATGTACACTATGAAAATAAATCTAGACCACTTGACAATATAAGGCCCTCAACATTTAACACTTGAATTAGACCCAGACATTTAACGCCCCAAAGGTCAAAGTTCGTTTCCCACATTATCTGAACAATGTGCCCAGTCTAGATCGAGCCAGGTCTAGGGTTCCCAGATTTCTCAGATGTGAAAAAGTTTTACGGAGTAAATTCCAGACATTTGAAGAAAATTCCGGAGTTTTCTTCGAGTTGAATTGTGCTGTGTAGTTTTATACTACGATTTTATTTCCAAAGGTTTATTAATATTAGAGAAATATTTGTTCCAAAAAAATGCCAGGTGACTAGAATCTAAAAAACTACTCACATTATAATATGTACAGTCACGAGCACCAATATGTAAACACTTAAGAACTTTTAAAAGTGTTTTTTTCCCTACTGTTCTGATTAAAATTTCTGTTACGAACATAGTATTCTGGAACTCATATTTTTTATGAAAAAGATCCTATCTCCAAGTTACAATCGTTATTTTCGCGAAAATTGCTTTTAAATTTAGGAATGTGTACCTACAAAAAAGCAATAATACATATTGGTACTCGTGACTGTACTTATGCGTGTACAAGTGATACTGTGATTGTGTTTTACTTTTCATGTTTTTGGAAATTCTGGACCTTTTGGAATGTCCTAAAATTCCGTACGAATGGCAACCCTAGATGTCCCGTCTAATCAGCTGCTGCCCTTTGAATTGTTTCAACTTTTCACTTTAAAGGCCGCCCCGACATAAGCTCCTGATTGGGTCGTTCCAACTTGGACGTATGACATTCTGGCTATCTGGAATCAAATCAACAGGGTGCGAAGTATTGTTTGTTAGAACTTGTAAGTAGGGTCCTGTAATGTTATTGGTTGATTCTGTATAGAGTTGAACTTTATTACGTATATTATCAATCAGAAATACTAGTTTACAGTGTGGTATGGCACTAAAGATTAGTTTGCATTTGATTTAAACACTAAGCCGAGTAGAATTTTCCAAAATTAGCAGTTTTTAATCGAAAGGTTCCTAATTCAGTTTAGACTAAGTTATCGCGGTCATTTGAAAATTAGCTCTGGTATCACCTATCTCAAGAAATAAACCCACTTATTACCAATCTCTCAATCACAGTAATTGGGAATTAAATATCGAATTCAAAATCAAATTTTTTTTTCGAGTAAGTATGAGTTTCATGTCTTTGTTTGTTAGTATCAACCATCTTTCTTCGGTCTCTATAACTGACAAGGTAAACAAGTTCAATTAGAAACTATCGAAGAACAACCTACTCGAAACACAATTGGCACCCACCCTACTCCGATACGATGGATTGAAAGTTCCAAACATTATGAATGACGCACCTGATGCTTTTGTAACAATAATAACATACAGCATATGAATTAAATCAAGATAGTTTGTGCACCTTGAAAATTATGATAAGATTACGCTCACTAAGGGCTCTTCATCAATATCCTTCAAAGAATGAAAGAACTTTACTACAATAATGAAAGGTGCAAAATCAATATTGATCAATACTCACAACTTCATAGGTAACAATCCCAATAATTTCCTTCTGTCTGAATATACTTCCTTATTCTTATTTATATTCGTCTGTCTTCCGCAACGACCGCAACATCGTGAATAATTAGGTTACGAGTATATTCTTCTAAACATGTTTAGTCTATAAAACGTCTGTTGTAATTTTTTTTTAAATAATAAACTTTATACCAACTGGGTTGCGTTCACGAAATCTGTTCATACACTTACAATGCAGGTCAATGACCGGCTACCTGTCACATAAAACTATGCTTATCCCACTCTAGCATATTAATTTCTCTATCACCTATCCTTCTCTTTCCTTGACGTAGAACGTGTAACTGACAGGCATTGTTAGGAGTTCTTAATCGTTGTTTTCCAACAAGATACTTAGTTACATGCTTAGTTGGCGGTTTATTCGGGCTCTATGTTAGAACTGGCACCGTGTCAATTTGATATTGGACACGGTGTGGTTCCGATTGTGTGTGTTATAATTATAATAGTAAGGCTTTCCGTTTAAAAGTTTGTCCTTTGCGTAATTTTGTAGTCTATTTAATTGTCATGCTATTCTGATTTTGAAAGAGAATCTGTGGTCTGAAGTTTCAAGTCATTTTATAACGGGTTTTGTTGTACGCTTTGGTTATGTTGGCAAGTTTTTCACTATATTGTCATTTTGATGTATGTTTCTTGTAGCGGTATCTTGCGGCACTGACGTATGTTTTGGTACCGTTTGGTACTTTACATACAATGTGTTATGCGATTGTGTATGTTAATAGAGGATTGGAATTTACGTAAGTGGTACCTACTTTGCCCATGCATTTGTGCAGTTAAAGGGATATGGAAGTGTGTTTAGGTCGACTATTTGTAACAGTCCTTGAGAAAATCAAAGTTGCTAAGCGAAGCTACATTCACCCTGAGTAACATAGGCACCCGTGCAAAGCCAGGACGGGCCGCTAGTAGATAGTAATTTACTCGACGTATCATACTCAGTTGTGACCGTTTATCTGCTCAATGACGACAGTCTGTGTAGGAACTGTTGTTTTTTTACGAGTGTCTTAACTTGTAAAGGTTTGGATTCAGAATGGTCGCATGTTATTAGTTCATCTTATTGTGTACTTTTATCGTAATCTTCATCAAATTCTTTGACTAGCTTTGTATTATTCCTGTTTTTTTTTAAAGTAACACCTTTGTATTATTTTATTGTAGTACTGTACTGTAGTAAATACTGGCAAGAGCGTTAAAATTCCACCATCAAACCATATTTTCTTGTCGTGATATTACGATTTAAGGGCCCGGAATAGCTTCTGACAGCAAACCTTCTTACTGAAGTTAATTAATTCGTTTAGCTTCACAGTACATAACGGGTTAACATTTTATTCCGAGTTTATATTGTTTATTATTATGATTCTGGATTGTTCTAAATATTCATCACAAACGTTGTTACTTACAATCATTTTTTAACTTCTATAAAATGGCAGTACTAGTGACACTATGGCAGCTGCCAGTTGTCATAGCATTTTCTTTGTCAGTTTTCCTTGACAGTCGGAAACTGTTTTGATAATTTGTTTATAGAGTCAGTTTATCAAAAACTTCATGCGGGGTCAATCTTCTATATTTTTGTGCTTTGAGTGCCCATGACAGCGATTTGACCCATTTTTTTGTATTATCTTTATCATAACTTTTCCTAAACCATATGTATGTTACCTCGTGCATAATTTCACGAATCGGTAAATGAATTTAACCTGTCTCCGCAATATTTACAGAAACCAGAAGCCTCCTCACTAAGATATAAATTGTGTGAGAAAAATGGTGTTTCTAATATTGTTGGTAAAGGCATGTTATATGGACAGTTGCTATGTTTTGAAGATGGTTTTCTTTTATTTCAAAACAGCTGTTCACTACATTTACAGCATATTATATTAAGCTCGATGTATATGCAATTGATTTTTTTCCGGGTCCAGGGTGCGACCATAGTAAAAATTGTTTATATTAATATGACTACAATGACCCGTCAAGATACAACTATTATGATTGTAAACAATACAACGTAAATTACCTTAGTAAAACGTTCGATAATGTTTGATCAAGACAGGTGTCGCCACCTGGTGGCGGACGGTGCATTAATTACTGCACCTCGCTAATACGCAGCTGACAAGTGAATTATCGTAATAGACACGCAATTAGCTATTCTATTAACTTTGTTGCATTGTGTGCTTAAGAAGAAGATAAACGTGGTAATGGTATTGAGCTAAATAATTATCAGGATTCTGAGAGTTGAAAATCACATAATATAACATCACGCCTGAAAACCCCGAGGGGTTAGGTAGAGGTGTATGTACCTAATAGTAAACCCACATTTCACAGATAAGTTTAACTCCCATGTAATTGGGAGCGAGCCTATTGCCTTCAACCGGGCACAAATCAAGACTCCGTGGCTGCTACTGAGAATTTCCTGATAGAAAAATTCAATGACAATTTGCTCGACTCAGGAATCGAACCCAGGACCTCATGTTCAGCAATCGCGATTGCAACCATTGGACCATCCAGGCAGTTTAGACCATCGAGGCAGTCATATATTTGAAGATCCAGAGCTGTGCAATAATCCTTAAACATTTATTTCGGTGTTACCGAGTGTTTATGTAAATAGAAATAAGTCTTCTAACTGATTGAAATGAACACGTCAAATAACGTACGTAGATAAATACAATAAAAAAACAAAATAATTATTACAAGGCGGATTAGCTTGAATATGTATAATTTTTAATTTAACCATCAAATCAAAATAACATATTCAAAGACAGCTGATGTAATAAAAATTATGTCGAAAAAAAAAATAGATTGGCTCGAATCGACAATAATATGGCTTCGTTTAATCCTTTCTCGTCGTTCCAGAGACAATGGTACTGGCGGGAGTTTTTATTGAAAACAATTCGGATTCCGAGAGCGGAGCGCGCAAGTCCGTAATACTTCCTCACTGAAATGTTGTTTTATTGAAATAAGCATGGAAATTAATATTTAATGTTCCGAATGTTTAAATAATGTCCTTTTGATGTTTATGTCTCTTTGTATTTACTGTCAATGATTTTAAGCCTAATTGGCCTCGCGCTTGGGGACTTTCCTTCAACAGAAAGCGAACAAGAATTGAAATCGAAAACTTGTTTTTGGTTTGTTCTAATCCGGACTTGACCTATAACAAACAGTGTTTTAAAATCTGGCATTACACACAAGAAACAATACTCAATTACCAAGTTTCTAGTTCAACAGTCTGGTATTATATCCGACCCATTTATTCAAACCGACACGCACCCGCTAAAGGTTATCTTACCCTACTTTCCAAAATAACCTAATCCCCACTTTATCGAGTGGGTAAAAAAGCCCGCGTAAACAAAATGCCATCGCGAAAATGGCGTCCGTTTTCATTCATATTTCGTCCGTCGCGTTCCACCGATTACGGTTTGCGAGGGAACGGTCGGGTTCTTTTTTCGCGGCAATTTGGGTGGTATTTCCAGTGGACTTTTTGCGGCCAGTTTTAATCGGTGTTGCCATTTTAGAGAGCTCGCCGACGAGGGCGTTTCATTTGTCTGTCCTTTTTTGAAGCGTTGTTGTTTGAATGTCTCGGATGCCTACCTGCTGTGGAATATTTTTAATTAATGTTTTGCTTGATTTGTTTTTTATTTTGTTTCAGATGAGCATAACCTTAAATATGATACGATGACGTGAAAGCGATGCTGCTGCAGCAGTCATCGTCGTCGCCTGGTCCCAGCGGCACGGCGAGTCCGAAACTAGCTCCCAGTCCCAGACCTAACCCGAGTCCAAGTTTTAACAGTAGAGCGACTGGTAGTCCAAGTTTGAGTGATGGAGCTTCGAGTTCGAATAGTCCCAAGTTGGGCGGCAATAGTCCCAAGTTGGGCGCCAGTCCGAAGTATGGAAGTCCAAGGTTGGGGACTGGGAGTCCGAAGCTGGGCCGGGCGGCGCTGGAGGACGAGGCCGCACTGGAGAGGCTGCAGGCCGAACTGAAGGAGGGCTGGACGGTGCACACGGGGAGAGATGGCAGACTGTATTATTGCAAGTAAGTAATCTGAAATATTCTTCTTCTCGAATCGATGATTCAAATTTTGTCTGACCAGTAAGTACGTATTGACCTGGACAGCTTTGTCATTTACCTCATTTAAGCCCAGTAATTAAAAAAATCTTACAAAATCTGCTGCAGCTTCTTTTCTGCCAGAAAGCGTAGGCAAATAACAGAGTAAGTTCATCATCTGTCCAGCCTTTCCCAACTATGTTGGGGTCGGCTTCCACTCTCACCGGATGCAGCAGAATACCTGTATTTCACATGGAGCGACTGCCTATCTGACTTCTGCAACCCAGTTAGAAACAACAAACAAAACACAAAACAAAAATAAGAACAACAAAAACAGACAACAAAACAGAGTCGGTGTTAAATAACAGAGTAAGTTATCAATTCGTATTACTATCAGCATTTACATTTCGCAAATACATATTTATATCTCGTACTGTTTGTGCGGACAATCGCTGTAATTATAGAACGAATTTCATGAATAAATGAAAAACCAATTTTAAAGGACATTTTTTGTAAACATTTTATTACACGAAACATTTTTATGTGCGAAGTTATTTTATGGCGGACTGTAAAATCCTTTGCATTAATTTTTGAACGTCCATTTGGTTGATGATACAAGGGTCTTTTAACGTAAAATGTTAAGTACGAAACTTATTGCTGCGTTGTTCATAAAAGATGAACACGTACAGACGCCAAGCACATCAAGCTTCTACAATCTGTCAAATTTCTTTAATAGATTTTCAACTTTATCGCTGAAGCATTAGGTTCAAAGTTGATTGGGAGAATTTGACAGTTTCGGGTAGCTTGATATGATGGCGTCTGTATTAAGAGACCATGTATGGGGAAGCCGATATTTTTTTACGATGTTGTTCCCATGGAGAAAATTGTTCAGCTTGATGGACTGTGCAGTACGAGTATATTAATAAAAGACGTTTTTAGACAACTTATTGAGATAATTAACTACTAGCTTTTGCCGGCGGCTTCGCTCGCGTTATTTAGAATTTGACAATTAATTCGGGTTGTACTCTGCTTGTAATAATATAATTCAATCATGATTCGAAAGACACGTGGCGCCATCTATTATCATAAGAACGTTATTGTTGTTTTCCTCGGGAACGGTACTTTTATACGGGATGAATGGTACTCTATATCCGTTTCTGTACACCTGAGAACGTATATGTAAAATTTCAGGATGATCGGTTCAGTGGTTTAGGCGTGAAGAAGTAACAAACAAACAAATAAACTTTCTTCCGCATTTTTATAATATTAGTTATTATGTAAACATATTCTGTTTACATGCCAACATTTTGACGGACGCCAAACTCTATCTGAACTTTCATAATCTGAATTCCAAAGTAAGTAAGTGTTTATTTCTTTTTCATTTATAACGTGCCAGTTAACTCATAAAATTAATGACCGAAGAAGTTTAGGTACCTACCTCTCTACAGTAGCCTTAAATATTTAATTCATATGAGTACACTTTTCTCATACACGCTGTCTAATAATTAAAATTAATTTATTTGAAAGTTACTCCTCTATCACCTTTTCACCTGTTAGTTGCTGAACGGATCTGTCGTCCACGCGAGCGAACCTTCGGGAAAAAGCTAGTTAACTATAAAATTGTCATCTGTTTCCAATAAGCGATATCTGGGATTATCGGTCGCCATTATAAAGTCTAGAAAAAAATGGAGTCTGTCTTAGAAATAATTGAAAATATTTTGCTTCAAAAGTTATTAAGAATTCCATTTTGTCTATATCGATTCTTTTAGCTGTCTAGTTAATCTAAATGGTGCCAGATTGTTTACTTCTTTTTTAAATTAAATAAACACTAGTGACCTCGCCCATGGTTCCTTTAATATCTGTGCCATACCTAAGTTAATAAACGCATACAAACGTGTACACAGAAACCTTTCGGATTAAATTATGTTAATATTAGAGAAAAGCGCACCAAAATCACCTAATTTAGAAGAACTAAGTGGTCTCACAGTCACATGTATAGCGACTTTTGTTCAGATGCACCACATACTTACACACATACAAGAAATATGCTATGTATTTGCTAGCATACTGTTTTAAAATATTTTTCCTGAAAAAACAAATAGTTGAAAACAAAAAACCCGACTGAAAAAACTGAAAAACAAATAACAAGCACATTTTAAATTAAACAAATTTGGATGCAAGCGGGGGCCGTTCCATTTTCATAATTTCATATTCAAATGGGCCTGCTTCTAACTTTTGTTTAATTTAAAATGTGTTCGTAACTCACAAGGTTAAGATCGATTAACGTAAGAATCATCAAAGTCGGCTTAAACATTTGGTTTCTACAACGCCACATAGAAACATACATAGACTGATAAACTCTCAAAGGGTTCCTTTGCGTCGCGCAATCGGGTAAAAAGACACTCAAGTCACTTACATGAGAACAGAGAACCATAAGCTAATATTAAAAATAAGTTCGTCACTGCATTAAGCATTGTTTATGATACACCAAATTTTGAAAAGGGTATTAATTGAGTCTTGAATGCATTGAGTGAGTGTAAACTTTTTCTACATGCGGGTTATTTGTTGTATATATGTGCTCCTTCAAGTGTCAATTGTTTTTTGCCAAACTCAGTTCTCATTAAACTATATCTAACCTTGCTGGGATAATATCTTCATCCATAGTACCTACTTTAAGATTCATTCTCTTTGCTTCCAAGCACTCAGACATACCCGCTTGTCTAAAGAAAGAACGGGAATCTGTTTGAACAGTGAGAGTGTTCGAAGCCGAACAAGAGATCCAATTATCGAGGCGAATGCAACCGCACTCAACAGTCAAAGTTCGTTCACAAAGTAACAGGGGTAAGAAGGATCACTAGATAAGGCAAGTACTAAGGATCAACAACAATAGTAAGACAAGTGGCGCTTTCAACGCGCTTCAAACGATACACGATTAACCTAAGCTTAACTAACAGTAGGTTATTAAGATCCAATACATTTTTGACTTTTTCATCACCGTGTAGTCATACTACGAGTAATAGTAGACTTGATAGCAATTATATGTGAGAGCTTTTTGTTCCCTACACTGTGTGGATTAAGACTTCTGATGATCTAACTATAAGGTTGGTACTTGCAACTCTATGCAATTTAACTTGCTCTTCATTCGGTAGTCTGTCTAAGAATTCTGACAAAGTAAACGTACAATGTGAAGAGTTGTTGACTTAATGACGGATGCATTGTAATTAAATACTGCTCCTGAAACTCCTTTTCAAACATGAAAGTTCACTTGAAGTGTGAAAGTCTGGAGCATCATTTGAAGTATTAACGAACATTTCTTTTTACGTGTAGACCACACGTGGAAATCGTTTTCAGAGCCTCATATTCCTTATTACCTTCAACAGGATACATTATAGCTTTTCGGTACATACCTTATAAATGTCGATCACAACTGTAGTTAACATTTCCAACTTATTCAACGCTGGTAGAATGGCAGATCTATGAACGTAAAAGAAGCAAATGAAGTGTGTGTGTGACTTTATGAAATATAGGGTCCAGTTTATATGTGTTCACATAACATCACGCCTGTAGTCCCCGACGGATTAGGCAGAGGTGTACCTAATAGTACACCCACATTTCGTCAGTTATGTTTAGCTCCCTTGTAATAGAGTGTGAGCCTGTTGCCATCAACCGGGCACAGACTCCGTGGGTGCTACTGAGAAACTCCTAATAGAAAAACCCAATAACAAGCTTTCCGACCCACCGAGCCCTGGACCAAATGCTCAGCAGTGGCGATTGTAACCACTAGACCAGCGAGGCTGTTCATATTTGTGATAGAATAGAATAAATTTATTATATCATTGTTACAAAAAAAAAAAAAAAAACTTAACCTAACCTAGCGCTATGAATCAACGTAACAAGTAAAATTTTAACATATATAGAAAATGGAGGTCCCCAAACTAGGCTGCGCCTGTATCTTGGGGGCCGGAGTTGCGTTTACTTAAAATTAAAACACATAATTTGTTGAAGTGATTGATAACAAGGTAAGTAGGTAAATAAGGAATAAGTTTTAGTATATAAGATAGTAGGTTTTGTTTTATAGAATACGTCACACTTTATACGATATCAAGATATCTGACATCTTTGGTAATATTTCGGCAAAACTATTGCTATTAGATCTTTTATTTTGTATCTAACAAAAGACAGCAATACTCGTATTTACTTGGCCACGGCTGTAAATGCCGAAGGTCGAAGGAGCAGAATTTATTGGTTATTACCCGTGTATCGATGCTTCGAGATGATTTGATCGCAATAAAAGGTCGGACGTGTCACCAATATTGTATCGTACTTGCTTATGATAGCAATGTTGAATCGATATAGGTATATAGTGCGATGGGATTCGTTGATCTGTTTTTACTATTGGCTAGATTGGGTTTGTGGATATTATGATATGTTTTTGATTTCTAGCTATTCATATTATGCTAATCTTTTGGACGCCTTTACCAATGTGTATGTTGGAAGTATTGTAATGATGAGAGGTACCACCTTTGTAATTTATATGTTTACAAAAACATTAAATAAATATTCCATTCTATTCTAGGCTCGCGGAAGCTTCTAAGTTCCCACGATAATTTGCGTAAGCAAATTGTAATGTCTGTTTCTTTTACGAGATTCGAGTTTAGATGCTTAATTTTATGGCGAACCATCAATCCACCAAGGAATTATCTTTAGATGAGATTACTGTTCGGATACTTTTCTATCCACAGATGATACTATTATAGGACCACTAATTTTTCTTTTCGTGTCAGTGAAGTTGAATTAAACTCTGTCCAAAAAGTATGTAGCGAACTCGGCAGCTCTGCTTGGAGGCTTGGAGGCTGGAGGTAGTTCTGTACGACGGGCAGACGGACCCATCGATATCTTTACGACACGGGGCAAAACGTAAGTCCTAATCACAGATCTGTTCTGAAGACTTATAATGTGATCCTCATATCTAAGCCACAACCCAATACAACGTATCCCATACAAAATTACTCGCGACATCACTGTCATCCGAGTATCGATTCCGCACCACTAGTTTATAATCATCGAGTGCGTTGGACGGCCGGCTCGGATGGGCTCGCTCGCAGGGAGGCGGAGCGCGTTGCTCCAGTCCTTTCACTGTTATTGTACCTTCGACAACTGCAGTCCAGCAGCAACCTTATTGTAACAAGAATAAAGATCATTGTGATTTTCACAGACTTGTCAGTGACAGCAACCTTGTTCATTATTATTATCTGCCTAACCTTTTCCCAACTATATTGGGGTCGGCTTCCAGTTTAATCGGATGCAGCTGAATACCAGTATTTTAATATCCAAAACCCAGTTACTGTGTAATAGCGACTATAACGTAAATGTCATTTGTTATATCTTGTTGAGTAATGACTGGTAATATGGTGAAGGTACTTGCATCAAGTGCGTCATTCACGTAAATAGTAACATAAAGATCACTGTGAGGTAAATCACCTGTGAGAGGACTGTACATCTACAATGGCACAACTGCGTCGCCGTCGGCTGTGAACACGCGCTTGTGACGTCAATATTTTCCCGCCATTGTCAACTGGTAGGGTTGCTAGTGTTTAAAATTCAATTTAGAGACGATCAAATTAAAATTTTGCCTAGTAATTAAGTTGGAAGAAGACTTGGAAGAAAAAAATGTTGATTGATGTCTGTCGTAATAATCTTGCAAGTTATCGGTTTCTTTTAGGCAATCGTGTGACACCCTATGTCATCGCTCCACCTCAGGCGAGTTGCGGCCAAACAAAAACCTATAAAAAAAAAATTAAGCAACCAAAATCAGTCGTAAATATTTTCATTAATCACTGAGTTGAGTGCAGTCAATAACTAGAAAAAGTGTATACATTCCAAAGTAACAAAAACTGTAACGACAAATCTGAGGGGGAAAACGCGGAGAATTTTCCCGCCCATGATTTTACTGATCGTTTTGTTCGTCCGGAAATGGCCCTTTTGGATTATTTTAAGGTGACGCTATTTTGCTTAGATCTGTCCACTGCCTAAAAAGATCTATTGTAGTTTAGACGACCCGAATGGCGCAGCGGTAGTGAGGCTGCCTTACGTTCTTAGGGTCCCGGGTTCGAATCCCGGTAGGAGCAAATGTTTGTGTGATGAGCAATGGACATTTGTATATAATAAGTATGTATTTACAAACAAAAAGTATCTATGTAGTATTATCAACTATCTGGTGTCCACGACACAAGCCTCGTTGCTTAGTGTGGCACCTAGATGGCGCTGTGTGTAATGTCCAGCGATATTTATTTATTTATATTTAGTTAATATCTTCAGCGACAGAAATATAATTAATTCCACACTTTCCTGCGACATTAAAACAGAAAACTCTTTCATACTTCTTTTAGATGAACTTATTACCCAAAGACACACACGCAAACATTTCAAACTCAACCTTATAGGCTTCTTTTAACCGCTTTTTTTATGTTTCCATTATTTTTACGTTTTTGTTAGTCTTATTGTTTATGATTCTGTAGATAATAATATCCCCTCGGCTCCTGTAACACATGTCTATCATCTAGCACAGGAGTCAGGGACTTCACACAATTTTGTAACCACTTTCATGTGTAAAAAGATTATTGTATATTGAGCATATAAAACAATAAATACCAAACAACATTATTACAAAGACAACAAACACAAATCCGTCAGCCAGTATTAGTTCAGCACACACCACCCGAGTGTTGGTACAAGATTTGAATGTGATTGCACGAACGTTCGCGACGAGCTATTTCATTCAATTTGCATGCAAATACGCGTGTCTATGGGGCTGTGAGTAAATAAACACGCGTTGGCTGTCACTACGTGAGGTGTGGCTCCTTGGAGCTTGGTGTACGGTTATAGGACAAGGAAGTTTGTGGGAGTTAAGGGTTAAGACTGCTTTTATTGCGAAAGTTCTATCTTCATTTAAAGCAAATGTAGGTTTAAAACTTCTTTATTTCTTTATGTTTTTATGTGTTATGGACATCAGTAAATCGCTTCATGTAAAATACTGGTATTCAGCTGCATGCCGTTACACTGGAAGCCAACTCTGACATAGTTTAGGAAAAGATTATGCCGACGATGATGATAAAGGAAAGGACCAGCTGTCCGAAGTGCTTTGGATAATTTTATGTATTGCCTTTCATGTGTACGGAGCGTATGGAAGCATGGAGAATTTAGTCAGTGTTTAGATTCAATGCAACAAGACAACGACGGGTTACGGTGATTACTACGATTGCTTTTTAGTATAGGTATTAAATTTAAACATTCTATTATTTTTACTCTTTATTATTGTTTTTGAATGTATCAATTTTAAACAACTTTATTACTGGTATCGATCTTAAACATTTGCTTTATATTATTGTATTTTTTTTAGTAATGGGTACAGTAGATGTACCTATGGGACATTTTATTTTATTTGTTATTTGTGCAAAATATTTTAAACTTTAATATGCATGACACTCGTTGGCTGCAGCTGAAAATCAGCGGCAGATGGTACACCTTGTGAAGCCATCTGGCATTATGCTGAGCTGAGGCCCTTTTGGCATTTTTTTTTGTTTTAAAAAACGTTGCCCCCCACTAGGAATTTCTCCTGTATCGTGGGTGCGTTTACAAACATTCTCTGCCTCACATACACAAACAGCCAGATCCGGAACAACTACTTGTACATCATACAAATATTTGTACCGTGCGGGGATCGAACCCGCGACACGCAGCGCAGCAGCCAATCGCTCAGCCACTACGCCAACCGCGTCACTACACGGCATTATTATTTCTGTTTGTTTATTTATTTTGTATAATTTTTCTATGCTACCGTTTTTCCAAGATCAAATTAAATGAATAGGGACAAGACCAAGCAATGCTGTTTCGACGAGGAAATCCTATTCTAAACACTGAATGGATAAGCTTAAATATCTGAGCCGCATCTTCCATTAGCCTCGTGCTTTACGTATTTGCAAATCCTATCGGTCATTGAGAATTTCTTTTTCTATTCTCATTATAAAATGATTTTTCTAAATGTTTGTAATGCTACAACCCTAATGCTAAGCCATCATGGCGGACGCGCGTCACTCGTCCCCGCCTTCATTAGACGGATTGAATTGAGACAATGTACGCGATATCCGCTTGTAAATTATACGCATACATCCGCCTATAGCGAAATAATACACTTTTGATAATGGTGTTCCTGCTCTGAAACAATGGGATAGCGAAAAAGTGATATACTCTCGTTAATTGATATATCTGTGTTGAAAAAGTTACAACGTTGACAGATGTCACATTGTCACGGCTCAGTAAACGCGTGGGAAAATTTTGGCGGCATTTCGGATTTTCGGCCATATTTTTAACTGTGAATTTAAAAATGTTTTCGACGAAAGTACGGAAATTTTATACGTTTACGTTTTTAACAAAAGGTGTGAACTTAAACTCGTTAACTGATGCGTTGGAGAAGTTATAGTGTTGACACTTTGACAGGTGTCGTAATTGACGCGGGAAAATGGCGAGATTTTTGGTTGAAGTAATATTTTAGATACAATGTGTAGTTGATAGGTTGACGCACATATACAGGGTGGAATTTTTCAACGCCACCTGGAGGGAAAGTACCTACTCTAAATACTGGAAATAGAAAATTTTACTCAAAGGAAACTTTCCTTTATTTTTAAAAAGAAATTCCAAAAAGTAACACCCTGTACTTTTATGACATCCATCGATAGGGTCAATAATATGGATCAAATCTCTCTAATAAACATGTTAAATTAAATGAAAGGAAAACCATGAAATCAAAACTTATAAATTCAATGGGAAAGCACATTTGCTCAAGGGTCTATTCAATTTAGCCGGTTCGATTCCCGAGTGTGGCAAGCGAATTTTCGAATATCTTTGAATGCAGGTTTATTTCTTTTTAAAAATAAAGGAATGTTTCCTTTGAGTAAAATTTTCTATCTCCAGTATTTAAAGTACTTTCCCTCCAGGTGGCGTTAAAAACTTTCACCCTGTAGATGAACATGGCTGTTTTGGAGGGTGCCCTTACTTAATTAGAACTAACACTACCACTTTGCTTTTCTTTAAATGCATTTTCCACCGACAATAATTTCATAAATGTTTACTAACAGCGCCCATCTAATAATGTCATTCAAGTGCTTAAAATCCATGCAGAATCTTGAATTTGTAACATAGCGTATAGATCTTCTTCGTCCTGTCGATAATTCCCGTGGTGGCTTCGGACAGGTCCCTCAAAGTGCATTAACACAGAGTCCAGCTAGCCGAATCTTCTCACCATGATGATCCCCACAATCCCCCCAGGACCATCAACAAAGGCATTTTTCAGAGCACATAAGTCTTAATAATCATCTCCTTGCCTGCGTATGTACAGCCTTCACTAACTTCCACGTTAGCAGCTATTACTTATAATTTTCTCACTAGAAGAGACGCATACAAAGCGATCCGAAAGGAATGCCAATTCATGCCATCGCTAATGCGAATCTCAAAGGCAAATGGAAGACATGTTTTAATATCAATGGCGCTTCGCGATCTTGTTTTTATTTTCTGTTCCGTTTTATTTTTATTGAAATAAAAGCAACTTGGAAGTAAGAAGCACAGTCTCCTTACGTTGTTTTTCGATTTTCCAACGTTATTTATTCAGGTGTAGTATTTTCTTATGTGTTTCCGTTGATGGTTATTTAATTGAGCCTAGTATTGTCAGGATGACATTTAAGAAAACGGTTTGGTTCTGTGTAGCTTCTATGATGGCTCTCCAATTTCTAACCTAGGCGCATAAAATATATAAGGTCTACCTATTCATACACGAAATCTCTTAGGGGGTCATTGTACTCATCATTATGAACAACTTTTACTATGGGACCAACCCCGAAATCGCGAAAAAAAATCAGCTGTTCCTCAGCTGTTCCCTACAATATGTTCGCATTAACTCGTCAAAATGTACTGAATATTATATTGACCCAGGGTATTCAAGTAATTCAAAAATTTTCATTTCTTGAATTCGTCAACAATATACAGGGTGTAAACGAACCCTTCACGAACCCGTCAACCAAGCATTCTGTACATCAAACTAAGCAACTGTACGCAAAAATTAATGCCGGGAAACAACTTTTTTTTTGGGGTGAAAAATAACGTTTTACGGTAGGACTCAATGTAACGCACTCAAAACATTGTGCTGATGGATGCATTGAATAGTACGGGGGTAGTGAGGATATTTAGAGTAAAATTACATAACATTTAAAACCGTTATTTCAAAACAAAAAACACTTGTGAAAAACTCGGAACTTTGACCCCCAATATCTCCGTAACTACAATGTTCCCAGGTATGTTATGTATGGTCTAGAACAAAAAATGATCGCAATGACGGGGAGAACCAGTGCCTTTCGGCTTCGTTATAAGGGTCTTGTTACAGCCTTTAGACTATTAGCTTATGCCCGCGGCTACACCCGCTTGTAGGTACTTCAGTAACTGTCCCACGAGATCGTAGTACCGGGTTAAAAAGTTAATCTAGATCCGTTCAGTAGTTTTTGCGCGAAAGAGTAACAAATATCCTAACAAACCTTCGCATTTATACTAGTATTAAGATATTTTCCATTGATCACCAAACATGGTCTAAATCTTGAATGCATTAGCATCATTGACTGGCCTTGTCACTGTGATAGTCTAAAGATAGCAAAGAAAGATAGACATTCTATTTCTAACCCCCACCATTATTAGATATCTACACGAACAAAAAAGTCTATAACATAGTGGGGTATCGGAAAACGCTCTGAATCTGTTATCTAGGCGGTTCTGCGCTAAACCGCGCTTGATTATGCAGGCGTGCTCATTTAGCCATGAAAAACGATGTATTTCGACCACACGGAGCACAGGGTAGGGCTATTTATTAATATCAAAGCTTTTTTGTGTTTATGTTTGAACGCACTAATCTGTGGAAGTACCAGTCGGATTTGAAAAAAAAATCTTGCTTGTCATAGCCCAATTCTTAAGGTAGGTTTCAGGCTATTGAACATCAAGCTACGACTGTCAGAAGCTGAGCAAAATGAGAAAAAGACAAAAACTGCGTGTGAAACCGCAGGGCACAGCTAGTTTATTTATTGTTATAAAGGTGTTCTCACCGTTCCAACATTCTCACAAGTTTTTTTTTAAATACATGTTTTTAATGTAATATTTTTACTTTAAACACGTCCACGACCCCCGTACAATCCATGCATCAGCACAATGGGGGCTATCGCGTGTGAATTCGCCGCTAGAGGCGCTAGCGAGGCCACCGAAATGTCAAATGTCATAGAAAGTTCACGCGTTGAGTGCTTTTTTATCACGTATTTTTACTAATATTCACGATTGTGGTCTAGATTTAGCTATTCCTGATTATTTAAGACTTGAAGATTTTAAGTAGCAACATAAGATCTTATTTGTTAGTACTTGGAGGAAAAATGATTTTTAAATTTTTCATGCTTGCTAATTTTAGGGAGAATATTGTAAATAACTGAATCTGAAGTTTACACTATGTTGTTATACGTAATAAAATAAATATTTCATGAAGTTATTGGTACAGTAAAGTTTAGAATAGAATCATTGACATAACCTTACGCGACAGTGGCGCCATCTGGTGAGCTCAAAAACGATAGACCTCATTGGTTTGAGTGCGTTACATTGAGTCCTACCGTAAAACGTGATTTTTCACCCCAAAAAATTAAAGTCGTTTGTTTCCCAGCAATAATTTTTGCGTAAAGTTACTTGAACATTTCGAGATATCAGTCATCCGTAAATAATATTTGAATATTATTCGTGTTTTGTTCATTTTTATTTTTTTAACGTTTGCGGATTTATAATTGCAGATTTAGTTTGCCTTAATGATTCTATGAGCCAATGTTGCTATTGACTTAATTCATAAATTTACATACATTGCACAAACTCACACCTTTTTTCATGGGCATAAGCATAAACCACGAAACCCCATCGACTTCGAACCTTACGAATAATCTATTCGCAGAGATATTTTAAATTAAATTCCGTTGCCATTTTATATTAAAAAAAAACCTATCGGTAACGTAAAGTCTATCGGTAACTATATAAAAAATCTACGTGAATTCACTGTAAAAATTCTTCCATCTGGCAACACCAGCTTCTATTTGGAGTGTTGCCAGTTAATTACTGGCGTCGCGAACAGACGACAATCATACACAATGTCCATAAGTGCCGGGATTTGCTGACGTTTCAATGTCGTTACCAAATCTCCGGGAGTTAGGGCTGAAGCTGATATATTAGGCACTGAAACGCTTTGTGTGTCAATGGCCTAGCTTTCAGCGAATGGAGTTTCACGGTTACGTACGTAAAGAGAGCAGAGGTTATGGCTAGTAAAGTGTTTTTTAAACATACAGGTTGTTGCTTTGCATCCTGGTCAAATTCAAGGATGTATCTATACTAATGATTCAACAAGAAGATATGTGATATAATGATTGATAACAAAAAGGGTAGGTTTTTTATTTTATTTATTTTTTACGGAAATCGTAATGCGTAAGCCGTATATTAAAACGCAGCCCGTTTGTTCCTAGCACTATAAACCGTTTAAAAATGTCTATGATATTCCGTAATGTAATCGTTTGTTTATTGATGTAAGTAGAATTTTTTTTTTTGGATTATAAGTTAATGCTACGAGTATACTTAACTAATTTTAAGCTGAATAGAATAATTTTAAAGTAATATTTGGTCATAGCATGCTTTGTATTCTTATAAAATTACTCAGTACAAACGCAGTAATCAAAGTACGTCCGTTCTCCATACGAAGGAAACTAATAAGTCTTTCATACGAGTAGTTACTCACTATGTTCATGTTGAAGCTCCATTCAATTTCACCAGTTTTTATTGTTTTATATTTCCACGTGTTCTACAGGCGAATAGGGTAGGGGTGCTAGGGAAGGGGAGAAGTGAGGGGGGTCTGTTTACGAATCATTAATTAAATCTTTGATTGCTGTTATCACAACGCAAATAGTTGCCTTCGTAACTTTATTGGCTCGAGGCGTAGGCGTCGGATGGTTCTTAACTTGTTGATGAAAATACTATCTTTATTGTTCCGAGTTATATTTAGCTGAACGTAAATTATGTTTAAATAGAAAGGAGGTACCTAAATATAATAACTTCTTTTGAAGGACTAGCTATAGAGTCCAGCTTGCCTGGTTTCAATTTACACCATTTTTCATTTCGAAGGCGTTGGTGCCTTCGTGTTGGTCGAGTCTTCAGCCTATTATCTACTTAACTTTTCCCAACTATGATGGGGTTGACTTGCAGTCTAACTCATCTAGTTACACTGCAAGTATCTATTGCAATAATGCAGCTAATACCAATAGTTTACAACAAGGGACTATGTATCTGATCTACAGTACAAACAAGAAAAATGTATGGAAACACATGAAACACCACCTGTCTTTTATAATTTACATAAAAGGGCGCTGTCAGTTAGGAACTGGTCATCTCTTAGCTGCCATGGTTTATTTTATTTTTTGATTGTGTAGATTATATATTTTTTGTTGATTGTATATTTTTACTCTGGACGCTCTTAACTTGCACGTCTTTCTACATCGTTCTCTCATACATATAGTATGTCTAATCTTAACATGAATGATGCACCTAACCAAGATTTGACACTTCCCGTGACCCGAGGGCTGGCTTTTACCATGGCCAAAGGCCTTGCCATACAACGTGGAAACGCCGCCAGTCTCTTGGGTACATTAACAGTTGACTGCGTTGAGGAGGAGTTTTTTGACGCCATTTTTTAAGTTTCTTCAGAAGTTAGTTACTGTTATTTTAATTTATAAATTGTAATGTATATATAAATAAATTGATCTTTCCAATGTGATAAATAAAAGCTGACCTATCTATAAAACCAAGATTTTGTAACAATATTTTGATTGATAAAGTAGAGTGGATGGAGTTCCTTGCCCTTTCTTCTCCATAGAGATCCACGCTTTGGAATGGGCAACTACAGTACTTTCACAAGTTATTATGCCTTGTGTTTGTGACTGTAGCTTCGCCATCTTTTTTTTTCTGTCATTCGAAAGTGCCTGTTATGGTCTGATTGAAATAAATGCTTTGAGTTTGAGTTTTTGCCATGTATTTTGTGTAATAAGATTATTAAAATGAACCGTTATGTTCCTACACATTCTCCTTTACAGGAATAAATATTTTCTCACACATTACTAAAGGATACAAGAAACTAACACGCTGATCGTGGTCCGAAACGTCTTGAATGGCCAATCAAGATGCCTTGAGACGTTACAGACCCTCTGATAGACAGATTAGAGGTCTCAGGGGAATTACGTTTAAATGTAGATGGCAGAAGTGCCACATAACACAATAGCCAGTAGCCAGGACAATAGCTTTTACCAAATTACCACGAGCTTCACGCTCAAGCGACTTACGTCTGGCAAAACAAATGAAAGAAGTGGTTTAGAACAGGTCACGGGTCACCACGATCAATTCAGGCTGTAACCAATTCTGAGGTTTCTGACTAGTCATGTAAAACCTCTCAATAGCGATCATCATGGGTTTTTGTATAAATCTTGGTACCTTAATGTCCTTAATAATGCATTTGAAGACCTTTTCACTACTTTATTTTTGTTCTAAATAGTCGAAATCAACGGCTTTACTTTCAGTTCATATTGTCTATTTTTCATTCATGATCATTTACTTGAAGTGAAACGTCTGAACGAAATGAGTCAAAACAAAAATGAACTTTCATTCCAGTAAAGCATTTAGTATGGGTTTGAGTAGCCCTTCTGCGCATACTGATCTAGTGACATACCAAAGGACATCCCCATCTAAGAGGGTAACAGGATATTGGACCTTCAGGCCTTTGAAACGAAATGAGTTTCCGATTCGGTTTTTTCAGATATTTCAGCGTTGAAACTGTGTCCATCGATACGTTTGTAAGGCTCGTTCGTGTTTGATTTAGTGGGTCTAGAAAGTTAAAGCATAGAATTTATGGTAGTATAAGTATGCATCGATATGTCAAACTGGGTACATTTATTTTAGTTATGTTTTCCCGCCCGAACAGATAAGTTGCTTGAAGTTGTAATCTACTGAAATGACGATATTGACAGGTTTTCAGCAATGAGTGCTATCGGTTTTGAGGTCACCAGATGGCGCCACTGTCGCTGATATTAATTCTATTTTGTACTCTAAAGTACCAATAACTTCATAAAAAGTTTATTTTATTACGTACTAGCGACCCGCCCCGGCTTCGCACGGGTGCAATGTTATACATATAAACCTTCCTCTTGAATCACTATCTATTAAAAAAAAACCGCATCAAAATCCGTTGCGTAGTTTCAAAGATTTAAGCATACAAAGGGACATAGGGACAGAGAAAGCGACTTTGTTTTATACTATGTAGTGATAACAACATAATGTAAACTTCAGATTATTCTCCTTAAAATTGGCAAGTATGAATCATTTAAAAATCATTTTACCTTCAAGTAGTAACAAATAAGATCCTAAGTTGCTGCTTAAAATCTTAAAGTCATAATTAATCAGGAATAGCTCAATCTAAATAGACACAGACTTGGCGAATCTATAAGCGTTCCGTTTTTTGCCATTCGGCTACGGAACCCTAAAAAGCACGCAACGCGTGAACATTCTATGACATCTGACATTTCGGTGCCCTCGCGCTACACTAGCGCCTCTAGCGGTGAATTCACACGCGATTGATACAAATGTTGAATATGTACTGGATGAAGATATACGGTCCATAGACATGAGAGCGTTAGCCTCCATAAAGTGACCACTCTGGAGAAAGAGACAGAGCGATGATGCGGCCAATACCTTGGGCAAACCATGGCTCCATTGCTTTGTTTCTCTCGCATTTCATGGTCAATTTTATTTGACATTTGGCCAGGGAAGGCTCAGTCCATGGTCTATGTCTATGATACGGACCGTTACAAAGTGATTTCCGCTTGTCTATCGTTTGTCCTCAAAACTCTTAAGAGATTTTTGTTACATCTCTTAAGTAAAAGGAGTAAAAGGAGGAGTAAAAACAAAAGGCGGCTCTGTGAGATAAACCCCCGTAATACAAGTTAGCTCATTGTCAGAACAGTGGAACATAGTTTGTCCCCTGTAAGCTCGGCTCAGGAGCCGCCAAATAAAACGACGGAAATCAGCTTTGTTTATATACGAGAATAAAGAATGGCTTTGTTATACTAATTTTCTATCTCGCGACCCGCATGGCATTCGAAATGAGAGAAAAATACGACAAAATAACACGTGGGTAAATGAAAATTATCTAGGTTAGAAGTGTAATCTACCTGTTTACTTTTTTATGATAGCCTTAATATCGTGACTGAAATTGTCTTTAAAATGCATATAAACCAACAAATTATGTTCAAAATAAACAAGTATTACTTGACATGCAATTTTCCTGTACAAATATTCAGGCAAAGCGGAAACGGATGTGCATATGTAAATGACCATATTATTATGGTAGCTGCTAGTACAAACTCAGTATTAAATAAATGTTTGGTTTAAACGTAAACTGGTGAATATTATAATAGGTATATCGTGCGTGCGTTGGATTCAGTGCTTCTAGACCCTTCTGAGTTGGAATTAAGAAATAATCTTCTGTTATCAATTGAGAGAGCAGCGGTGGCTCGGTGGGGGCGGCACCGACTTACGAGCGGTAAGTCGTGGGTTCAAACCCAGGTAGGTACATTACTTTGTGTTATTTATTTCATCACCACTGCTCCCAAAACGGTGAAAAAAGAACCAAAAGGAACAGCCCTTTTTATGCAAAGCATTGTTGGACCTAACTCCATATTGATACAGACACCTACCTATATCCTTCACAATCAACTTCCCTGGCTCATCATTATCTTACTAGCCTTTTCCTAATCATGTTGGGGTCAGCTTCAACGCCAACCTGATGCAGATTACCAGTATTTGCAACTGCATATCTTACCTCTTACAGCTAAACGTGCTTTGCGAGTCACGGCGCCTTCCTGCGTCAAAAAGCACTCGCGGTACGTAATGGATGGTCACCCATCCACCGACCGGCCTCGGTGCGACCTCGGCAAGAATTGCTTAACCTTGAGGATGGATTAAAACCAGACACCCTGGATTAGGGCGTAACACTCGCTCCATTCAACATATCTGCTCACGTATAGGGATGTCCTCGACGGATTACAGGGATGACGGTTTGAGCTGTTTTATGACATGCCGAGAAAGGGATACATCCTTGCTTAGACGCGACGTTGAGTAGTTGTGATAATTACAGGGTGTAACAAGACCCTTAACGAAGCCGTCAACCAAGCATTATGTACATCAAACTAAGTAACTTTACGCAAAAATTATTGCTGGGAAAGGATTTTTTTTTGGCAATCACTTCTAAGCTTTATCACAGCTTTTCAGCACATTTCAGTATTAACATCTTTGCCGTAGATTGACCTATTTCACCTCGAAAATTAGTTTGTCAACCGTTTCTGAGTGGTGGCTATGTATAATTAATTGGTCATAACCAAACAATAGCCTGCTCTATTTCTGCGTAAAGCTAGCCTTGACAAGGCTTTGAGCTAGCTTCCACAATAGCTCCCGCCGGCACAAGCATGACATTACCTTAAAATTCTAGTGTGGCTATGTGACCATCCTCCGCTAAACCTTAACCTCTGTTCACACAAGCTCCCTAGCCTGCTCCTATAGATAACCGGGATTAATGTATTGTGAGAGGGTTGAGAGAAACGCGGCGATGATGAATTATTCAGTGCTTTGCCGGATGCTGGGACGCTGCTTACCAACTTTTTTTGTAGTTTAGCGTGATTTCCGTAATGTGGGTGAGTTTGGAATGTATTTGGGGAAAGTTTTGTGAATATTTTTTTTGTTTGCTTGATAGTTTAGGAGCAATAGTTTTTGAATGTTTCAAATTTTTTCTCCACAAACAAGATAATTATATTCAAAAATTTTAAGGTACCTAATCTTGAACTGTTGCTGAGAATCTCCCAACTGAACATGAGTTGCCTTGACAGACCTGGAAGTTTTAAACACAGGTTGGTCGAAGAAAAACCTGCTCTGGTGGAGATAATATACGCGACTCTAGCCTGCAGGTCAAATGTGGTGCTGTTACACAAACAACGTGATTTTACGTGATACATGATATCGTGCCGAAAACTAAGTTCTGGGTTGACGCAGTATAGATTGCCATCGATACGCCGAGAAGACTGTCACGTTATGCGTATAGGATCTGACAATCTATGTAACATGCTTACTTGTAGGTAACTAGGTACACAAATAATCGCGGAATACGCCCGCATTTCTCCCTAGTCTAAAAACTCCAGATGACGAGTACAAATAAACCGCACGGTGGATTGTAACGAGCGATCTGTTTGTTGAACTGATATAAATAAACGTCTTCCACGTTTGTGCGCTCTGAGTTTATCTCAATCGATGTATCAATCAATTGGCTTAGTGTATTGAACTGTTCTGGTCGACTCTTTCTTTGGAAAAGATGGATAAGTTATATAAATATTACATAGATCATCATTATTCTCCTGCCCTTATACCTTTTAATTTGGAGTCAGCGCAGCATGACATGTCTTCTTGGTCGAAACTTTTCTTATTGACCCCTCTTTTCAGCGGCCATCGCCGTTCCAGTCATATTATCCTTCACATAGAACATCCAATGTTTCTTTGATCTTCTATTCAGCCATCCCCATTCATATCAGCCTAGCTTTTTCCCAACTTTGCAGGAATCAATTTCCAGTCCCAAAGTCTGCTTGCAAATGAGGTAATTAAGACAATTGTAAGATGATGCCATTCTTCAGCAACCAAATTACCAACAATGCTTCAGATTATGCTGTCAGTAACATACAGACAGACAAACAAACACACAGTCTATTTCTCTATGAGCCGATTCGTGAAAAGAATACAAAAATCGTACGTTCACAAACAAACCCAAACGGTTCCGATCTTAAACGATTCCATTGTTGCCTCTATAAATAGTGCCCATTCACGATACGTCGTCATCTGACTCGGTTTACGCAACGTATACTATCGAGTAGTTATGTACTTACGTAGTAGCTCCGTAGGTAGGTACTCTATTGGATACAGAAGTGTCGGAGTGTCGGCACGTGAATCAAAACCGCTTGATAGAATGAAAGCTTCCGAAAGGTGAGGGTCCATTGTAGCACGGTTTTAATATATTGGTTTTCAGAGGTGAGTGGAACAATTTTCAGCATTACACCTACCAAAAATGGTTTTGCATCACCCTAAGGTTGGTAAAAAACGACTATAGTATTTAGCCCGCCTATTTAGTCCATATGTACAAAGGCTCGCTTATAGGTGTATGAAGAACTAAAACCGGGTGCAATGTAAAGTTCCTCAATATTCTATACAAAAGGCAGGAATTTCAGACGGGTGTTGTGGCTGGTGGGCTACCGCACCACAGCTGTTGTCGGGTTTTCTATAATTATGGTCATAAGTCGCGGATAACTTTAATAGAGCATCTAAGTTCTTCTTTTTATGTCATAGATGGCGCTGTAGTACTTTTTTGTAATTCCGCTACACACTAAATGAAAATAGTAATAAAATTAAGTCTGTAAAATTTAAACTGGAGAGCGTAAGTATAAGCTATGAAAAAATTCAGACTCAAAGTATCCAAACTAAATACTGAGCGTAACGACACCACTTTTACTAAACTTTTCAAATGTAAATTCAAACAATCATTTATACGTTTTCTAATTATTTCACAATAAAGCTCGGTACTGGTCCAGATTTAGGTACATTTACTTCATCTCTTAGATAAAATAAACACTTAATTTACAAGTCTCATCCCAAACCACAAAACAATACTCCGCTTCCAAGAACCAGTTATCAATTTAACACTGCACCTCCTCATTTATAGATCGCACGTCACCATCTGTTTCTAACCTCAAAACTATGACGTGACGTGCGTCATTGGGCACGCTCACTGACACATGTGGGTCACCGCAGCTGATAGTGAGATGAAAAGATGTTGTAATGCTTTATTGTGGGCATAGAATAGATACGTACAGAAGAACAAGTTCATAAAAGGAGCGAATATAGGCGCAGGCACATATAGACGCGTACTGAAATGTCCCTTCTTTGGTATTGTTCGTGACGTTGCGGTTAAAAAGAATTGACAACAATTTAGATATTTTGGTCATGTTTAGAGGATGAGTGAAAGGCAACTAACTAAGGTACTACAAGGCAGATGTGAGTGGGAACTCTGGGAGGAGCGACCTAGAAGGACATACACCGACCTGGTGCAGTTCTGCAGAAAGGTCTGGTGCGTAGTACTCGTAGAACGTAGACGACGCGAAAGGGGTTATGTAAGTATAGCAGGTGGCGTTCCGTGGTTTCTGCCTACCCCATGTGAGGTGATGTATATATGTTCATCAAATCGATGAGCTCTTTAAGTTGTAAGTAGTGCTTCAGGGTTACTGACACATGTGTGCACTGACTGGACAGGTCCACTCAAATGAGTGTGACTCTTTTCTCAAAAGACCATTTCAGAGACTAATCAGCATGGTCCTCACAGTCATGATCTGATCAAGACAATGTCTGTACTTTACAAGATACCTCCGAGTTTTTTCGGTGTTTCTCAGAGCATTCAGGTAGGAACAGTCTTGCTTACACATGTGACAGAAATGTAATACGATTGTGATTGTCCTTCTGGACTGCAATAGAATATTCTCGATAAAATAACTTTTTACAAATTCAACATTTTGCAAATTCAATATTGTGGCCCAGATGAGAAATTCAACTTTTTACAAATTCAACGTTTTCTGATTCAACATTTTGCAAATTTAACAGTGTAGTCCGGAATGAAAATACTGAAGTTGTCTAGATGAAAAACGTTGACGTATACCAGAGTCTGTACAAACCTACTCACTGGAATAAATATCATTTCACATGTATTACCGGTGATCTGAAACAAATGCCTGGCGCGAGCGCGCTTGCACTATCTGTAAGTACGTGAAGCGTGTCTATGTGTGCGTATGTTTTCGCTCGTTGTATACACCTACATATTAGTAATCTGTGGTATACACCTTCTGTATCAATTTTGTGATTCGATAAGAATCCCTACCGGGGAAATATCACGTTTATTGTGTGCCGACCATTCTGTATTGTCGAGAATAGGTTGGACTTCTATCAAATATACTGAGAACTTTCGATTCGTATTGGAATGGAAGGAATTTATCCTCCGTGATAGAATGCGAAGTGCTTTGGAGTATTTCTGGCCATTGGGAGCAATAACTGAATATTGTAGTGTAAGAATTTGTAATCACCACAACCACCAATTCTATAAGACATTATCCGCCAAGGAGTTGGTCCCGACTGTCATTTGCAGATCTTTGACAGTCGTTACGGGTATTCAGAAACCTGTAAATCTGACAATCAGCCGCGTCAGCTCCGCATCAGCTTAACAAGAGGAGACGTGTTACTCAGTAATTGGGTCGTGTGGGTGTGACAAGGTGTCATACGGTGAACGTCACAAGGATAAGCAGTATTACCTAAAACATACCTACTGCGATCTTCAAGCAGCAGGTTCACTTAGCAATTCTTGATTCTTGTTTATCATCTAAAATACAGTATCTTTACATGGAACTACATTTAATCGGGATACTTTGAACACACAACCTCTTTCTCAAGTAATTGAATTATCCATTTATATCGGAACCTTTATCGCATACAATTATATCGGAAACATTGTTTCTTTGTGACTTAGTAAAACAATACGACGTTTGTACGTGTTCTATTGATTGATTTGTTTCCTTTGTTAGAAGTTCATTGACATTTGTACAATCAAATGATACTTATTCTAAAACGGATTATAGCAGTTAAAGTCCAATTTAGACTTAGCTACAGTCATTAGCTTGGTGATCAGCAATTCAATATTTCAACACTAGATTTGCCCGCGGCTTCGCTCGCGTTATGGTCGGGAATTGTCCCACAGGAACGCTTCAAATATATTCAGATCCATTTTATTTGCGTTCCACAATGTTAAAAAGGTAGTTACAAAAAGGCTTACAGCTAAGAACAATATTATGGCCCCTGTTATGGGCACAGCAATATACATATTATATTAAAATTTAATTGTATGTAGTTATTGAAGAATAACCATTTCTAAATATAATTTACAATTACAGAGTTATTAGTAACATACTTAGTAATTACGCGATACCAATTATAGACATAGTAGTAACATAAAGCAACATCATTATATCAATATTATTTATAATTTGGGACTGGGGTTGACTTTTAATCATTACCTTTAAACTTATTAAACTCTTCAAAATCAAAATCAAAAATCAAAATATTTTTATTTCACATAGGCCTAGATGGGCACTTAAAAAACGTCGACAAAAAGGTGCACGGTTCGGGATGGTCGTTTCCTATGGAGAAGAACCGGCAAGAAGAACTGGCATCGACATCCACAGCCCGACTTCTCCCACTGCTGGGTATAGGCCTCTCTTTGCTTGTGCCAAGCTCCACGCTCTCGTGCCAGCCTCATCCAGGATATTCTCGCAATGGCTACAATTTCCCCGTCAAATTAATAAACTCTTACTAGCAAAATTTTAGTAATTGTACGTACCTAGGTACACACGGCTCACATCAAGCTATACAAGTCCAGTTTATGCTGATCTCGCATTGTATAGGATTTCCGTACAATGCGAGGTCGTCTCATATGGAACAGTATACCTTGATGTGTAGCCGTGTGTACTTTAAAAGATTTTCTATAATATGAAAAATAAAAGTTAGATTCCCTTTAGATTAAACAAATAAACTAAGTATTGCGATTAAAAATCTAACTCAATTTCACACTTTCCTAACATACTCCAGACAATAGATGCTATCACATCTTAAGGTCAGACTGATAAACAGTAAACTGAACTATTACTTTGTAGATAACTTATAGTAATTTGACATAACCGTAGCTAGGGTTACCATCATGTTCGCAAAAGCAGCAAAGAAAATATGGATTGTAAAAAAGATTGCAAAGAAGATGAAATGTATGAAGAGAATGATGAATGAATGGAAGAAAAGAGAGTGAATGATAGCGTGACGTGACGGTTGACAGGGTAGAATGGAAGATGAAAACGTATTGCGCTGACTTTATGTAACAAGAGACAAGGAAAGAAAGATGATGATAATGATTTAAAAAAGAACCCTAAAGTCAGGAAAAATTATAAGGCCGGACAAACTCAGGTCTGGGAGACAAAAAACCTCCATGGTAACCCTAACCGTACCCCGGTTAAAGATAACAGTGGCAGTTAGTAATTGACGTTATCAGATCGGCCAGCTCCTCGACTATACTCACGAAGTTTACGAAACACCGTCTAAATTGAAAGTTATTTAGTTTAGATTGAAAGTTAACTGTTGTGTTTTAATTGAATTTAATTAATTGAAATGCTTTCTTTGGAGATTAGGCAATTTGGGCGTGGCGGGGTTTAAATTGTTTGTTTTTCTTTTCTTTTCGTGTTTGGGTTCTTATTTTTTTCTACGTATCTCTACACTCTACAGTCTCAAGTGTAGCATCCCCGGTCGAGTCTATTCAAAAAAGCTCCTTTATTTTTCTCCACGTTTTCATTTTTCTTCACGTACGGATTTAGATCGATCCTAAGCAGGTCTCCAAACTTGATCAAATTTTAAAATGGTCGACATAAAGTGGCAGACGATTCACTGAAGCCTGCCATCCTTTGACTTAGGGTGACTTCATCAGCTAAATCCAATAAGCCATTAATGACGGTAATGTAGTATCTTTCTTTAAGAAGCCTTGTTTTGTCTGTCTTGTATTAAGTGGTAGAAATCTTGTTAATTATATATATCTCTACAAAATAATCGAGAAATCTGCGAAAGATTGTACGTGTTCCCACCATCAACACGTGTTCGGCCAGACGCAGACGCAGACGTCAAAACTTTAATACGTATGGAATTACCTCTTAACCTCGTGAATACTCCCAATTTAATTAAATAATCAACAGTCAGGTGTTAAGTATGTAATACGTCAAAAGCAATTTCCAGATTAAAACTATCGCATGCATCGCATGTGTTAATCCTGCGAGCTACCCGCGACTCGCGAGTTTAACTGACTTTGTTGTGTTGTCGGATTAACGCACGGATTATTCGCGGAAATAAGGAGCTTTTGCTTATATACTTCTAGTAGTTACATAATGCGATTTCTCAGTAGAATCGTGGAAACGCCGGTAGCGTGAGTACTACAACGTGAACACAAAGCCCAATAATATTTTTTATACTTCCTACGTGTTATTTTACGACTTCACAAAATATCAATAGTTATTTATTATATGTGAGTTAAATATGAATATAAAGAACGTTTAAAACTTCTGGATAAATTCGCTTAATAATAGTGAAAACCCTATCTAAATCCGTTGCGCAGTTAAAAGAAACATCGCAGTCACACGGAGAGATCAGACACCTAGTGGGTGTATTCTGTTGTTCCTTCTAGTTATGGAGACATTAGAGATCAAAGTTTGAACATTGTCTTAAGTTTAAAGAAAATACAAGTTTTTAATGTTATAAAATTACTTTAAATCCTCCATGACTCCTGTAGTACTATTCCATTCTATTATTATTTCTATAATTTGTAGTGCAACAATTAGCACAATGTTTGAGTGCATTATATTTACCGTAAACCGTGATTTTCACCCCAAAAAAGTCGTTTCGCACCAATAAATGTTGCGTAGAGTTACTTAAATAGTTAAATGGTCAGAATGCTTGATTGAGGGTCCGCTTACACCTTGTAAAGATGGAAAACAAATAGAACTCGGTACAACCATTTCAACAATACCAACAAACAAAGTCATTGACACAAACTAGACTAACATAAAATAAATCAACGCCAACAGTTTAACTCGGAAAATTGGCACCACGTCTTCACAATGGCGGTCGAACGGCGAAACAACAACGTGAACCCTTTCAAGTCCAAACAGTCTCTATGCATTTAATCAGGTAGCCTACGTGACGACGGGGAGGGAACTAGGTGGGTAGGTAGGAACGTAAAGACTGGTTTACACTTGCAGTTACGAGTATAGTGGCCGAGGTTAATTGAAAGGAATTATAACGTAGAAACATAACATAACGTGAGGGCTGGAATAGAAAGTCAAGGTCTCAAGTTCGAACTCAAGAAACGCACCTCAGATTTTTCGGATTCATGTGCGAATTAGATGATTATCCCTTGATTCGGTGAAAACATCGTGAGGAAATCAGCATGTCTGAGAGATATTTCCCGAAGACATGTAAAAACCAAGTCTGAGCCCATGGGCGGCATCTTGTGTAATAGTGGGGAGCCTATTGCCAATAACCAGCCACATATCTTGACTCCGAGCTCTTCCGAAAAATTCCTGCTGGAAAATCCCAAGCTAAAAGAGGAAAAAAGAGTTAAAAGAGTGTTCAAGCATCATCATTAAACGATATGGAGTCAAGATACAAGAGACGGTTCATGGCAATAGGCTAGTCCTCTATTAAGCAACCAAAAAACGTATGCCAATCCTGTTGAAAATTGTTTTAGACATAGGACGCGCTTTGTAAACCCTTGCCACTTGTACAGGTCCTCAAACTCTGTGCTTTTCACAGACAGCGGATTCCCGCGACCTTTATCAGGCCACTGGTCCACATTCTCACCCAAGCTGCTCCAATGGGGTTAATTCCATTAAGTTATTCATAGGGACCAAACCTAAGCCCCTATATTCAGTAACTCCTGCGACTACTAGACCAACGAAGTTATCGAGTTAACTTGCTTAATAGCGATAAATCCCGCACCAGTACTTGTGGACGTGGAATCGTGTATATCAACCTTAAGGTGGGTAGGTGGTAAGGTAGGCGTGTAGGACATCGAGTGGTTTGTATTCATTAGCTTGTGGTTCGCCGACCGATACTCTGGGACACACAGGTCGCTTAGATAGGGAATGTGGTTGTTTAGTCTTCACCACTACACAGCTATACTCCCCATTAATCTAAATACTAGCGACCCGCCCCGGTTTCGCACGCAATGTTATGCATATAAACCTTCCTCTTGAATCACTCTATCTATTAAAAATACCGCATCAAAGCGTAGCATACATAGGGACAGACAGATAGCGGGAAGCGACTTTGTTTTATACTGTGTAGTGATGTGTTTAAGATTGGTGAGGGTTTGAGAAGGGGTCTCAAGTATCAACCTTGCTTTAATTAAGATTAGGTGAGAATAGATTTTTTTTAAGTCTTAAAAATTTCTAATCTCACCGATCACAGATACATATTATACTTAGTTCCATTTGTCGCGGTACAAATCGACTATCAAATCTTTTTTTTTCTTAGCCTGTCATGTGTCCCACTGCTGGGCAAAGGCCTCCGCTTTCTACTTCCAAACCTCTCCGATATCTGGCCATGTTCGCCCCGTAAGCAAGATCATATTTCACTGATACTGACCGCTATTGTAATCATTTGATAATGGAATCCACAGAATCCAAGGAGTTCCTGATGAGAATAACCAATAACACTTTGCTCAGCCTGGGAATCGAACCCAAGGATTCATGCTCGGCAGTAGTGTTTGCGACCACTGCACGACCGAGGCCACAATGTTTATCATCTGTTACCCATCCTCCTAACCAGTATAACTCGCTTTCCACCTGTCTACCCCGCCCCCCACTGACACCCACCCATCCCCTTAAATTACCTGGTTCATGTTCGGAAAAGAAATTCTTCACTTTTCACAGTGAATTTAAATGATTTAATAAAGTTACGTCTACGGCCCAGACCCTTTCATTTGTACTCTTTTAAAGTTTACTTTCGTATCGAGGATTAAGCATGCAGGATTCTTTTTATTTCAACAAATTAATTTGTAATAGGATTTAGACTTTTTTAAATGGCGAATGTACTAGGATTTGTATTTAAACTATTGCTTTTGTTCGCGTTTTCGCCTGCGTGGAGATCAGAAATTATCTAAACCATGTTGTCAAGAAAGGAGCTCGTAACGTGGCTAAATAATAACAGACGCTCGGGTCGATCTTCAGGTTAAGCTGTGCTTGCCTAGGTTGCTCCGTGGATGGGTGACCACCCATTACATACCGAGTTTCCCCCATGCCTCGGGAAGCACGTTGAGCCGTTCGTCCCGGCTGTCATTTGTAGATCTTTGACAGTCGTTACAGGTTCTCAGTGGCCCGAAATTCTGACAACCAGCAGTCTTATCAAAGGATATTATTACTCAGTACTAACTGGGTGTCGTGGTCAGATAGGCAGTCGCTCCATGTAAAATATTGGTATTACGCTGCATCTGGTTAGACTGGAAGCCGACCCCAATAAAGTTGGGAAAAAGGCTAGGCAGATGATGACGTTCAAGCGATGTCATTGTCATCAATCATCATTGTTGTGGAATATTGACGAGGACGGCTCTTAAACGCGGTTTAGATGCGTTGATAGCGTTCAGTTTGATTGGTGGACTTAATTCCCCTTTAGTTTGTTACCCCGTTAATACGTTCCCGTGTGATAACTTCTGCCCTTGATATGATAAGTTTCATTGGTGAAATTTGCCAATGTTCTAACACAAGTCATGGAGTATCACTGTGTCTATCACTCAAATTCGTTCAACCGTTAAGAGGGGACAGGGGCTGCGATTCTCCATGCAAATGTATTCGACTTTTTTCCTCCTGAATAATGCCTGTAAAGCAATGTTTTTTCATAAAATCAAGGTCTACACTGTAGTCACGTCCCCCTGTCATTTCCTTTCTTTTAGCAACTTATAAGTAAAGAAAATATGACCTTTAAAAATTATGCCCCATTTTTACCATACAAACAGATACAGTTACTTTCGCATTCATAATATTAGTGTGGACGGTGATAGGCCTGCCCTGTAGACAAGGGGAGAAGTGTCAATGAAACGCGTGGGTTATTCTTTATTGAACCATTTGTGATTTTATTAAATGTCTCTGTCAATTTCAGATAGATTTTAATTTAGAAACGTCTGCTGTATTTTAAAAATGTGAAAATATTATTCAAAGTATTCATTGGTTTTGTTTGAAGCTGTTGCCCGCGATCTTCGTTCGCTTGATATTATTAAAAAAAAAATACTTCCCTTTTTGAATCGGATTTTGTTAACAATTTCAAGGGTTTTATTTTTTTTTACGGAAAAAATAAATAATGCAATAATGTTACACCTTATGACATCAGCTATCTGCCAGTTAAAGTTTGGTCAAAATCGGTCCAGCCGTTCCGGAGATTAGCCGGAACAAACAGACATACAGAGAGACAGACAAAACATGAAAAAAAAAATGTGTTTTTGTTATAAGTGCTGTATATATTTTTATATGCATTCACAATACAGTACAAACAGACACTTCAATTTAATTCTTTATATAGGGTGACTGGTAATTAGTGACCGATACTTAAACACGTGATTCTACTCATGATAACAAACAACTTTCCCAAAGAAACTTTTTTTGTAAACTCATTTAATTTTATCACAATAACACAACAGCTGTATGAAATTCCCACGCGCGGGCTTTTGACCTATCAACTGGTAGCCGCGTGACGCCGTTATGTCTCATTACAATGGGTGAGCAGAGTAAGCGGCGCCCGCGCCCGACCACACTGGCCGGCCGCCACGTGACGTTATCGGTGTACATAAGCAGTGTAGGTAGGTACCTACATGTTTAGGTAGCCGCTAAATTAAAAAATAATATCCAATGACATCAAAAACTGAGCCACAGAGCGTAGGCCTTCGCTGCAGACGCGACGACACTCCGGCCGCCGCGTGGCCATCTAGGTACACAGTTATGTACCTACATAAAGCTTCTCTGTTTACGACACGGTGAGAGTAAAATAAATAATAAATTATCTAGTATTTTGGCACTTTATAAATACCTAAATGCATTGTCTTTCTATCTAAACAAACTAACTTCAGAAATTGCGTTTGTTTTGTTACCTACACGATGTTTAGAAACGGCAAAGATACAGCTACATTACCACCTGACTTCTCGACACCGGGAATTGTTCAAGTTATTCCAAGTTTCCCATCACACTTTTCTAGGCTTTGGACTAGCAGTCTGTTAACGATATTTGAGTCTGAATCAGAAGCATGGCAATCAAAATGTATGTATTTTAATGCTTCGCCATTACCGCCTTCCGAGTAGTAACACATCACCATATCACTGTGTAATTGTACGGCATAGCGCGCATGGACATCAAACAAAATCAAAACATGCGCCTGCGACGCGCTCTCCGGGGTGACTGTTTTTAGTGTTTTACGTCATTACTGCACTGAGGCAAAGGGTGCGGGCGGGTGGGGAGTGGGGAGCGCGAGACGCTACTAGTACAAGTACATTTTTGCTCCTTCCCGAGGTCAGACTATCAGCTGATAGATTGTGCCTACTTTTTATCTTTGGCGCGCCGTTCCTAGATATTTTGTAGTTATGCGGAGGACATACGTTGCATCTTAAAAGTAGTAATACTTAAGACTACTGTAGAACACGCAGTTTTTGGATATTATTTTTTAATTTAATGAGACATAACGGCGGCGTCACGCGGCTACCAGTTGATAGGTCAAAAGCGCGCGCGTGGGAATTTCATACAGCTGTTGTGTTATTGTGATAAAATTAAATGAGTTTAAAAAAAAAGTTTCTTTGGGAAAGTTGTTTGTTATCATGAGTAGAATCACGTGTTTAAGTATCGGTCACTAATTACCAGTCACCCTATATACATGTATCAGATGTATAGCGATTAATACATGTAGTTGTGTACCTGTCTTTGTAAACTGTACAAAGAATTACTCCACAAGGTTGATGTGAGTTTAAATTCTTTGATCTTTTGTAGAAAAACCTATAGTGGCTGTTAAAAAACTATTGAAAGAATAAGCGCTGTTTTCAATGTTGTTATTATAACCTTTTGATTTTAATTTCCCAACCAATAGCCTTTTATTAAAATAGTTCATCGAATTTCTGATTTAACTTTAGAAACACGTGTAGGTCTAGATAAAACTAATAGTTAATTTTCCCCGAATCGTTTTTATACCCCGAAGCAACCTTTGCTCGTGTATTAAAAGTACTAAAACAAGTATTTTATTTCAGAGAAGATAGAAGATACAGTAACGAGCACCGATATTTATGTAACCTACACACTTAGCAACTTTTAAAGTGAAAAACGGATACCGACTGCAAACAATACAGTATTAGTTTGCAGTCAGTATCCGTTTTATTATGAAATGAGACGAGAGTTGCAATTGTTCTTTCACGAAAATAACACTTTATGATATAAGTGGGGAAACTTTGTTATTGCATAGCGAGGGTGTTATGGAGCCGAGTAACCAATCCCTGCAGTAACAAATCTCCACCCGTATCAAACGACGTTTTTCAGTACACTTTCCAAGAAATTAAATATTAGATTTTTTGTCAGGAATTATTAAGAAACTGTGATATAATTTGCGCGCTTTGCTTTCGCCAGGTTGATAAAGAAGCAATAGTACATTTTGATATAAGTGGGGAAACTTTGTTATTGCATTCGACCGCGGAATTAGATTAGAATGGAGCCGAGAACTGCAGTAACAAATCCCCACGCGTATCAAACGACGTTTTTCAATACACTTTCGAAAAAATAAAATAGTAGAACGGAAATTATTTTTGTCAGGAGTAATTAGGAAACTATGATTTAATTTGCTTTTTTCCGCGCTTTGCTTTCGCCAGGTTGAAGAAGAAGCAAAGGTCTGATGCCGCTATACAGCCTAATATGAAAAAAAAAAACAATAAATTATGAAAGAAAGAATTCAAATATTTTTGAATTTAGAACACAAATAAATATTAATTGGTTTTTAAAAGTAAATATTTGTTATATATAATCATGTTTATCTATGATATTCTATTTATAAAAAATTTAAATTCTCAAAAAATATTTACGCCGTAAAGACGCATATCTCCTTGGCGAGATTAAAAACAAAACCATCACCGCCGATTATAGCTATAGTCATTGAACTTATCTGGAAATTTTTATTTCCGCACATGTGCGGAAAAATATTAAAAATCCACGCGTGTGAAATACATTGCATGTTGAACCTAATCGTAGTGCGATAAGAACCAGTTTTCGAGAAAGTGTATTGAAAAAGTTCTTTTGAATTAACGCACGTGTTTAAGTACAGATATAATAAACACTGCTTCGTAGGTCTGGTGGTCGCAAGCGCGACTGCTGAGGAACAGGTCTTGGTTTCGATTAATAGGTTGGGCATTGTTATTAGGTTTTTCATTCAGGAATTTTAGTATCAGCCACGTAGTCTTTGTGTTCGGTTGATGGCAATTAGCCTAGCCCCCTGTTAGACGTAATATATTAAACATATCTGGCGAAATAAGGATGTTAATATTAGGAACCTACACTTCTGCCTAACCCTTCAAGGATTACAGGCGTCATGCTATATGTAGATAGAATATATTTTATTGTGCCCCAAATTATTACAAAGCTCTTTTTCAATACTGCTAATTCACTATTCTATTACTTATTAGTCCTCGTGACTGTACTAGGCGAGAACATATTTCCAGTTAGCCCACACCTGAAGTTTATCAACGGCGCTGTCTTATATTTACAGGGAGAACAAGCAACCAAAATAAATACCAAAGTTTGTTATAGAAAAACTGAGACGTTCCTCAGATAGAGAACGTTAGGGCTCCGGTACACTGATTGCTTTACTTTAGTTGACTAAAAACTTGAGTAATAGCAAAATGTCTGTTATGTTACGCTTTTACAACTATGTGAAGGTAATATTCTATCAGGCGTTGGAACGGTGGTCAACCATTACGGTCAAGAAATGTATTTTTTCTGAATATTCCCAAGCATTTGGATTAATGTGCTGTATATTTATAACAAAATTTATATACATGAACTGCTTCACATCCGTAACCTCACTAATCCAGGTCCAGTTGAAAACCAGCGTCGGGCACACAGTTGTCCGGTATTTTCCTGACCTGGGCCTATTTGGCGCGGCCGTGAGGCACACAGTGTCACATTATTATTTTTTTGTTAAGATATTTTTCTTTGTATTTATTTTTTTGTACTTTGTGCACTTGTGGCATGTGCCAAATAAATGTGTTTTCTTTCTTTCTTTATTTAATTGTCTCGTCGACTGCCTTGTTGGTTTCTCAGTAGCAGCGCGACTGCTCAGCTTGAGGTCCTTGGCTCGATTCCCGGGTCGGGCTAAATGTTATTGTGTTTTGCCATAAGGAATTTCTCAGTTGCAGCCATGGAGTCTGGTTGCAGCCCAGTTGCTGGCGAAAGGCTTGCCCCTTATTACATGGGACTTAAACAGAGCTGGTGAATTGTGGAGTGTACTATTAGGTACACTCCTGCTTAACCCTTCGGCGATTACTAGCTTGATGTTACGGTATTTTATTTTTCCTTTAATTTTGTCTAACTATGTATAGAGTGAGGGAGTGGGTCTTGATTTATTTATTATAAATTGTGTTCGATTATTATTTTAAATCATATGTCGGAAACTCGGAACCCTTAAATAATCTAGCCACCCGTAGATCTAAGATAACGTTGGTTTTCGTTTATAATTTAGATAATTTGAAATAATATTAGCTGATAAACCAAATAACATTGACTTTACCACAACTTTCTAATTTCTGATTTCAAGTAAAACTTTTCTGCGAATAACACAGAAAACTTTTAATTGAAAGCACTATCATCTGCTGAGCAAAACTTAAGTCAATTCAAATTTGAATCCACTTCAAAATAAGCTTATGTACGATCCATCTGACCACAACAATCAATCAATCATAAATCCTAAAATCCTATCAGCCAGTCAGCATGTTTATCAATCGACTGGCGGTTCCCAATTTGCGCCACAACACCCAACTGAGTTGATTGATTGCATCATATTGGCACGCCATACATAAAGGGTGTAAGAAGACCCTTAACGAAGCCGAAGGGCACTTGGTTTTTCTGTCATTACGGTATTATTTTGGTTCTGGACCAAACCTGGGAAGGGGAACCTTCTAGTTACGGAGATATTTTAGGTTTTTTTTTTGAGGTTATAACTTTACTTCAAATACCTCCATGACCCGTTTACTATTCAATGCATCCATCAGCACAATGTTTTGAATGCGCTACATTGAGTTTTACCGTAAAACGTGAATTATCAACCAAAAAAAAGTCGTTTCCAAGACAAAAAAAATTGCGTAGGGTCACTTAGTTAATGCTTATTTGACGGCATCCTGAAGGGTCCGTGTACACCTTGTATACGAGAATAACTGTACATCATCTGCCTACAAAGTTCCCACTGTGGGGAGTGTGGGGTTCCCACTCAGGCCTCCTTTTGGTGAGGAGGTGGCAATAATTTACCGTGCGGGCCCAGTGCTACCCAATTGTAGATCTTTGACTGTCGATACAGGTATTCAGTGGCCCGAAAGTCTGATAACCAGTCTTACCAAGGCGTATCGTATTACCCAGTACTAACTGGGTTGTAGACTGGAAGCCGACCCTAATATAGTTGGGAAAAGCCTAGGCATATGAATCATATGCCTAGCCTTTTGATATGATAATGATGTCTTGGTAGGATGTCACATGTATTGAAATCGTTGGGTCTTAGACATGCCTGTTTATCATCACGATCACCGTCTTAAAAGAAGAGGTGATGGAATAAAAGAGTGTCCATGGAGTTTCTTGCCGTTCTTCTCTATAGAGATCTCTACGCTAGGGAATGGGACACTACAGTACTTTCACAGTTTTTATTCCTTGTGACTGGGACTGTAGCTACATTTCAGTGTTATCTTTGTTACGACAGTTCAAAAGTGCCAGTAACTGGCCTACTTGAAATAAATGCTTTGATTTTGATATTCGTTAGTCGTGTGTTCTACACGTGTGTCGTGTGACTACTTACGAAACGAAAGTAGGGGCCTTCATAGCTATCTAGGCTACCACTGGCCAGTCGGCAAGCCCGCATGATGGAGGCCGGAAGGACTGACTATACGTAGTGGGCTAGACATTGTAACGGTTAGGGTTCCAAGTAGGCTGCAATTACGTCTAAGGTAAGGTAGGTACGGGAAACTAGTAAGTTTGTTAACCTGGCCTACCAAGTTTACACTTTTCTTGGTATCCCACTGCCTACCGTTTAAGTAAATGGAAGTCCGCGAATTCGCCTGTTCCTTTTTTCATAGAAACCGTATCGCTGCGGTCTATAGTTGCGATTGGCTTTACCGCTGCAGGTATCGGTTGCGAATTCCGAAGACCGGCTTCTGAATTATACCGTTACCTATCACATCCCCTGAAACAAAAAAAAAACTACTTATTTATTATTAATTCCAATGGATATGCACCAGTAACAGTAATTAATTAATTTTTTATGTATTATATAAACTAAAATTTCATGTGGATAGGTACAGCATTAGAATGGACATTATCAACTAAAACATAATATTACGACTGTGGGATTATGATTTGAGGGGTTGAGCAGAGGTGTACCTATTACTAGGTAATAGAGGGCGAGCATTAGTACCATCAACAAATTCCATATGGAAAACCTAATAACAATTTGCCAGGTCTGCGAATCGAACCCAGGACCACATGCTCAGCATTCGCGTTTCCTCCCACTAGAATAGACCAATGAGGCAGTATAAAACACTAACTAAATAAATCATCTGGACATCGACCCAGCCCAGAATCGTTAAAAACCTTAGGTAATAATAAGAAGTGGTACAGTATCCCTAATTCCATTAAACCCCAGCGGGCTAGCGGAATGTATCGGCTGTCGGCTGGTTATCTTTTCGCGTCAGCAGGAAGGGTGGCTAATGGTGCCTGCAGGCTACTCGTACCTGTCAACACAGAATAGATAGTGTACAGAAGACCGAGTCCATATAGTGAGCTAAAACAGGCGCAGACTTGGACGCGTACCCTAAGCAATCTTTAGCGTTCCCTCTGCTGGGAACGTTAACCTCTCACAGAGAGGACTCTGTCAGAGGGAGACGGCGAGAGCTACTATAGGGTGTCAATTTTCTTCGAATTTTTGGTTCTAAGACTGATGATGAAATAATTTATACAGAGGAAAGTGTAAACCTGGGTTCGAACCAGTAGGTTCAATCACTGCTCCATATGCTGCACGTAGACACAAATGGCGGTCTCAACGTCAAACAAATGTCAATCGCGACTCCGCTTGCATTCGCTGTTCGTCAAGTGTCACGTATATGTGTGCGTGCTATTTTGCTTGTTACAGTGAGTGAATCTTCTGTATCTATCTATTCTGTGGTATTGGGGTAATTCGCAGGTATAGGGGGTATACGTATGTCGTAGGAAAAGGTACGGGGTATTAGTTCCGGTTGTAAGGGTGTAAATTGGGGAAACGGGGCACTGTGTTATTTGGGGGGCGTGATTTAAGCGTAGTGTTTGGTCTCGGTGTTGATTCTGTGGTTACGGTGGAAACAAATTGTGTAACCACAACTATGTGTGAAACAGAAATACACTTGTTCATAACATACTTGTTGTCCATTTGTCGCCCCCTCTGTGTATTAAAATAAAAGATCAAATCTTTTAATCTTTTTTGTTTTTATCGTAGAGACATGACGTCTGCGGAGTTTCGCTAATTAATTAATTTTAACCTTTTAAACACAAAAAGTTCTAATCTTGACAAAAAATTAGGATCTTAGCTCATAATAGAATTATCAGGCAATTAATCCGAAGTAATGCTTTTTAAAATGAAATAATTACAAGACCCAAATTAATAGCCATTATAACTTTTAACAAGGTTAAATTATCTTTGCCCGGAGAGGAAACTTAATGAACTCCAGTCCATGTTCCCTTTTATACCATCATCAAACAAAACCAAATTCCTAAACTGAATTAGATCCATTATAATCTGTGGACGCTATCAGTCCTGCCAACTTTCTAACTTGGATGTAATTACGTTAATACCAACCAAACAATAACGAAAAACAAATATTTTCAATGAATTATGCAAAGTTTTTGACAAATTAATTTATCCGTTTCTATTACCTGGCTTGATGAAGTCGTAAAGGGTTTAATATTTTGTGTTTGGTATGTGGGATAAGCTCATAGCGTTTTCAGCCTTTTGATAGTTGAGAAAATAGTTTTACCAAAGAGTGATCTACATTAAAATAAAAGCCAAGTTTTAGTTTAGTTTATTTACTAGTAATTATCAAAAATTAAATGACAGGTTTTGAAAAAAAAATACGAATCTTATTACATTAAAAACAGCATCAAACACAAATTATCATAATAATTAGGCCTTTGCCCAGCAGTGGGATACTATAGGCTAAATAAATAAATAAAAGAATAATTTATAAAAAATATTTTTGTTTTTATGACTTGTTGATGTTTATTAACATGTTCATTTTCTTTTTCCAGGTAAGTGCTGATTTAAGTGAACACCCCAGATTTTGGTAAAGTACATACCTACTAGTTAATATTTCAATCAGTTAAAATCCTCAATATATTCCACTGCAATTTCATTTTATTTGCGTCTCATTTCTTTTCTTTCTACACTCAGCTTAACGTTATTGATATACGGTGTTTGTATTAGGTAACGAGTTACGACTTGCCCATTGTTTGCTACCCGCCGCCAGCTCGCGGGTCTGATGGTGGAGCTCGCATTGTTACATTATATTTTACATTCATACACCCCGTGCTTCACACGAACATTTCACCTTTTATATAACTCGGAAAAACAATAATCCCTTTTAGACAACAAATCAACCGCAACCTTCAAACTGCTTCCACAACCGCTCATAACCCATAGCTTGCAACGCCACGTTTTAAGTTTCCCCCAACTAATTTACGTGACGACTTGACGAGATGGGATTAATAGAATTTCCGGGCGAGCCGCAATACAGTTACGGCTACGGGTATCTCGGAAAATGGAGGACCCTCAAGCATAATGGATTAAAAGAGACCTTGTGATTTTTGTATTTTAAGGACCAAGTTTGTGTGAAAAAAATGGGGCTAAAATTGTTTTATGTTTGTGTTTTTATTGCAGGGATATAGTCTAGTGTTTGGTGATACAATGACGGAGGTTCCTTATCCTAGGGGTAAAAAAGGAACCCTAAAGACTCCACTGTCCGTCTGCCTGGCTGTCTGTCACCAGGCTTTATCTCATGAACCGTGATAGCTAGACAGTTAAAATTTTCAAAGATTTCTGTTGCAAAAACAGAATAAAATAAATATTGAAGGGGGCTCCCATACAAAAAACGTGTTTTTTTTTTAGATCATGGTACGGAACCCTTCATGCGCGAGTCCGACTCGCACTTGGCCGGGTTTTTATTTTAATAGAATTGACTGTCTGTCTCCTTGAACAGGGATTAATATAACATTAAATTTCTGCTGTAAAACGCCCATTGCTCGACATAGGCTTCCCCCAAACGTCACCGTATCGCTGGCTGCTGGCTTTCATCGGTCTATCTTGTGGGGGCCTCGTCACGCTGCGCTAAACTTGGCTTGTCCCGGATGTTACACCCCATCAGCAGTTACTCTTGCAATCACTCAGTCAACTAGGATCAAAGATGATTGAACTTGTCATACACGCCACACAATTTGAGGAAGTACAAATCGTCCTTATATTGAGTAGTTTGTGTCCAATAGCTCGGAGAGGTATTTTTTTAAACTATTCTATATTGTTCGGTACAATATTTGCAACCGAACAGCTCAGCACTTTTGCCTTCGTGCATTTCCATAAATGCATGTATCGCAAGTACTACCAAGTTAGTGCGTGTTCGGACACCAATCGCGTAACTCGACCAAACCATATCAAACCATCTTAGTGCTAATTAAGCTTAGATTAACCATTTTAAAACCAGTCTCAATATAATCTTTAAACCATATAATTTCGTATAATTTAACCAGTCATAAACCGACAACCAAACCATAACCAATCAACCAAATATCAACCAACCCAGGATTTAGAGCTAATAAATTCTACATACATATTTCTACCTAAAAATAGCTCTACATCCCATCAGCACGTTCCAATTCATCATCTCCAATTCAATGTTACCAACATTCCACCACTACAAACAATAGCTTTTTTTCCATTTATTCCCTAACATCGATCATGCTGTAATCCCGGCTAGGAATACTCGGACGGACTCAAATACTCCATATTAATTACACTTTGTGTACTAAACCACCGGTCTTAACGACGAAGAAGCGACTAGTTTTAGTTTTATATGGCTCAAGAAACGTACAAAAGCAGTTGATAATGTAGGTCCTGTGCCAGAAAAACAGATAACTACATAAAGTATCTACGTGAAATGAACTCACAAATTGGAAAAGTTGTGTCAAATACTCACACCAATATAATGATTGATCGCTGAATGTTCACACCACAGCGGCAGCGACGAGAGCTATCAAAGAGAGTACTCGCGCGCTCAGCGACGATCGCTTGGCGGGCAGAACACTCGCTGAGACTCTCGCTCGGTACATACGCATACCTACCAACGCCAGCAAGTAATCGCTCGTCGTCGTCGCGCACTCGCTGTTCCTTGCTGACCTACTCCTTTTTAGTTACTATTGCTTGTTGTCTTGCTGTCGAAAGCGTAACTGCGGAGTATCCTGGGTTCGACATTCAGGTCGGGCAAAGTGTTTGGGTTTTCCATCAGGAATTTCTCAGCAGCAGCCACGGACGCTGGGATTGTGCACGGTTAGGCTCGCCCCTTATTACATAGAACTGAAACATTACAGGTGAAATGTGGGTGTTCTATTAGGTTTAGGTAATACCTCTGACTGACCTCTCGGGGATTACAGTCGTGATGTTAATGTTAGCTCTACTCGCTTCTCGCTAACCGCCGACGGTGTGACTGATGCCTTACCTACTTATACGAGCTGGAATTCTAGAAATTCTCCACTTACTAGTATTTTAATTAAGGCTGATTTTAAGCTTATAATAATATTATTATGAAGTTAATTAAGTTATTTAATGTGTGGTAGGTATGTGGTTTATTAATTACGCTGGAAATGTGGTATTCTAAGGACGCTGAATTTTAGGTATTTGAAGTTGATACTCGTATCACATAACATCACGTTCGTATTATCCGAAGACGTACCTAAGGCAGGGAAGTATTAGTACATACTCGCACATTTTACCTGTTATTTAAGTTCCATATAATAGGAGTCTAACCTATAGTTCCTAATTGCTAAAGTTACTTTCAAAATTATATATTTTATTGTACACACGGCCACACATCAAGCCATACATTTCCAGTCTTTGCTGATCTCACATTGTATAGGATATTAGATACCGAATAATTTTAGAAATAACTACTGAATTTAGACAAACCGTTAAAATACTGGTTGTAACTATCGAACCCCTAGAGATTAGTCGTAATCATATAGATAAGGATTACATGAGGACTATGCAGATTAGTGCATCTCGAGAGTTAGCATCTCAGAGATGGTCTTTTGAAGAAAGAACCACCCATATTTGAGTGGACCTGTCCAGTCAGTGCAAGCATTTATCAGTTATCCTGTAGCTCGACTCATAACTCAACGACTCGACGAACAATACCAAAGATAAGTCAAGGCTCATGAAGCCAACAAAAATACGCATAACTATAGTGACTTTATCATTGGTCTGTTTGTATATCTTATATCACAGCTTCATACTATAATAATGGATTATCCCGCGCCCCATCTCTACTTAGACCTCTTTTGAGCCAGATTGATGGTATTATTCACTCCCAGCTGTGACGTTTATTTGAGAGACAGGAATAAAAAGAAAAATAACGAAATACTTGCCAAGTGCGAGTTGTAGGGACAGTTGGATGGAGGGTTCCGTAATTAAATCTAAACTAATATAATAAAGCTGTAAGGTTTGTTTGTTTGAGCGCGCTAATCTCTGAAACTTCCAGTCGGATTTAAAATATTCTTATTGTATTTCATAGCAGAAGAAAACGTGGGTGGTGAGTGATAACGCGCGGCACAGTTAGTAAGTAATAAAAATAATAAGAAATATATCTTTACAAAAATATCATCAACCTTATCGCGCAAGTAACTCAGTCTGCAACTTATTCATGCAATAACGGCTAATCGGATAGGTTTGGATATACGATATTTTTTATCCCGGGAGTACTTTCCAGTATATTATAATAACAATATTTATTTATTAACACTTTATGCACAAGTAAAAAAACTGTACAAAGGCGGACGTAATGCCTTGGGTATTTTCTGCCTGTCTACCTTAGGGTGATACAGAGACAACATACAGTAGGTGCAATAACAGAAAAAAAGACTAGAAAATATTTATAACTAAAACATATAAGAATAAATACATATATACATACATATAACAAAATACATATATACATATATTTCCAGTTGACAGCGTTGAGGAGGAGTTTTTTGACGCCATTTTTTAAGTTTGTTGCTAGGTTATTTACTTTAGGTTATTTAAATTAATAAATGTAATACATATAAAAAAATATATATATATATATAAAGTTAAGAGAGTTGTACAAGAAAAACTACCAAAACTTAGTTCTGTGTTCAATATCATTTTTTTTTTGGCCTTTTTGGAGAGGTTATTCAGAAAGGTCTGGTGCATAGTGCTCACAACCGGCTTGCGTATATGGCCCAGATGTATGAACGTGGACGAGGCGAAAGGAGTATGTAAGGATCGTAGCAGGAGGCTTTCTGTGGTTTCTACCTACCCCCATGGGTAAAAGCCTGAGTTTATGAATGTAATTTAATCATATTAATTCAATTACAATACATCATAGATTCCGATTTCTACGCGGACGAAGCCTAGGTAATAATTAATAAAGCAATCGTAACCTCAAACCAAATTGTAAATTGGTAGCGCAATGTGGTGGTCTCTAGTGGCAATAATTGGCAACTGAACTCCATATAATGGCATCAATAATTAAAAGCTTCAATTTACGCATGAATTTAATATTATTGGTAATATTCACAACGGTGTGATGAAGTTCGTTCAATATTTGTTGTTTACTTTTTACTGCCCGATATATCACAAGTGAGCAACCGATAAGTGACATTAGCTTGCAATGCGTTTCGAACTTTTAGAACTAACGTCTATCCACAGGCCTATCTAAGCATACGTTTTTGATTTTTCAGCATCATTATCGCCAATAGATTTTTAGTTTGTCTTTATGTTTGGACACTATATTCCTAGCCAAGTCTATCTTCTTTGACAAGGTTAAGTTAAAAAACTAATTTTAAGACCGTTATAAAGCAATTTCGCAATAGGATCTTTACCTCAGTTGAAACAAGGTTCCAAAAACGAAAGCTGGCTCGAATAGGGACGAAAGTTAGAACTCATTTTGTAATTAGATGACGTTGGTTTATTGAATAGGGTCACCGCAAAGTACGGAACCCCAAAAATAACATCCAAACAGACGCGTTTAATTTCCGACGTTTGAGGTTTGGCCTCTTTAAATGATGGAAATATACGTCTCCATTTTTCCGGAGATCTTTTTAAGGATAATAAGATGGCTAAAATGTGGGTGTGTTTTTAAAACATGTTGAAAGGGCGATAAATAAGGTTATTTCACGAGTTTTGTTGAGTTTTTTGAATATTTAATGTAAAATGGTAATTCTGAGTAAGTTATGGAGTTAAGTAAGATCAGTTTTATTTGCTTCTTTTGCAATTATGGTTTACAGAAATGTGTGGTAGATATTGAATGTTTCTGTAGATTATAACAGTGCAAGAGATCATCGGTTAATCTATTAAATTATGGTTTTATATGAGCCTCTTGAAAATATTATGATTGTTGAAAACACCAGAATATTTTGTTTGAAATTATCGGTTGATTTACTTTATTTTGGACTTATTTTATTGAAAACTAGCTGTTGCCCGCGGCTTCGCTCGCGTTTTGGTCGGAAAATCCTCCACAGGCACGTTGTAAATATAGCCTATAGCACTCGGGGATAATGTAGCTTCCTATTAGTGAAAGAATTTACAAAATCGGTTAAGTAGATCCAGAGATTACCCCCTACATACAAACTTTACTTCTTTATAATATTAGTATAGATTTAGTCAATTCGAGATGTCTGGGACCGATGAACATAATAAACGGCATTAAATCATCAATTAATGATGATGGTTCAACGACATATTAAACCAATTGATATTTAGACACACTTTATATTTGGCGATAATGCCTTGATAAAAAGAGGTAATGTTACCGTATACCTAATAATGTAGGCCAGTTTTTACTGTCAACAAAAGAAGATCTTTTATTTTACTTTCAATCAAATGTCTAATTTCATAATAACTTAAAACATACATAATCACGCTGGTAATCTTTGAAAGGTTAACCAGAGACTTGTGCCTATAGTACAACGGCATTTCGCCTGTCGTAACTTTAAAATTGTTTGTATTTGTTGCAGTCAAAACTTTTAACCAGTCAAAAGTACTTTTAACTAGCAAAATCAGTCAAAAGTAGTTTTAACCGTCTGCTTTCGACAATACTACTTTTGACTGAAATAACAGTTAAAAGTAGTTTTGCCCAATGGAACTGATTCCGTCAAAAGTGGTTTTGACTGGTTATGTCATACAAAACTCTTAAAAAGGAGGTTAAGCAGGTCAATAAAAATAATACACTTTGTTTTTATAACCTGTGTATTTTCTGATTACCTATTTTAATGTAATTTTTTTAAGTTTAGGTTTCATTTTCGTATTGATTGTAATACAAAAATTTCGTACTAAACGATTTAATTTAATTAATACCTTCATTTACATTCTAACTAGTTAATGGTGCTTTTGACTGATGCTTTAGCAGTTAAAACTAGTTTTAACTAAGAGCGTCAGTTAAAACATCTTTTAACCGAAAATTTGCATTCAAAAGCACTATTAACCAATGATTTTCAGTCAAAACCACTTTTGCCCAACAAGTACAGTAAAAAAAAATAACTTTTTTTCAGTCAAAATTACTTTTGCCTATTTTATTCAGATTAAAGTACTTTTGACTGGTTAAGAGTTTTGACTGCAACATTCTTATTATCATAGATGACTCAAAGACTAAACACTTCTTAATCCCAAGCAAACGTACAGTTCTAAACTACGCAACTCCCCCATCGCCATAAATCTCGTATTGGAAGCGGAAGCGGAAACCATCCGGACTCGTAATCAGCAATGTTGCCATAAATAAATATTTAAACTGCGTCCCTGTCCCTTTGGTGCTTACCTGTGATGTTGTGCCACTGAGTATTTATAAATGGAGTGCTTAGCGTTAGCTCCTATGGTTCCTGCGAATTATCTGCTAAGTTCTTCGCATTAGTGAAAAATTGTTGAGAATAATCACTGATGATTTTAAAATGCTGTAGATTTGTATTGAAATTTTAGAATACATGAATCACTTCAGTAACTTGAAACAAAAAAAAACTACTCTGTTGGAGTTTATAATGATTCCATCCATACTTTACTTTTTATATTTTACAAGCGAATGTAGCTCTGATTTTCCGATATCTACCTATGTTCTATGTTCTATGTTAAGGGTTTGGTTTCCGCACTTAGTCCCTAAATTGGACCATTGTGCGTGAGCCATGGTGGCCGTTACTCCAACCAGCCCACCTCCCTCCAGAAGCAGATCAAACTTCCCGGTCTTCTCAGGACATCCTCAAGGGATCTCGGTGTTCCAAGAGTATCCTCACGGATCTGGGTGACGCCGGTGCACTCGAGGAGTACATGCGCTACAGTTTCTTCCGCCTCCATGCACGCTCTGCACAGGGGGCTATCAGTGATACCTAGGGTGTGGAAGTGTTTGTTCAGTGAGCAATGTCCAGTGATGGTCCCCGCCACCAGTCGCAGGCTATCTCTGTCCAGGCGCAGAAGGCGCTTGGTTAGCTTCGTGTCCAGGGATGGCATAGCTTCCTTGGATTGCCTGCACCCTGGTGTCAAGGTCCACCATTTTCCCGCTTGCGTTTGAGTGTGTTCCTTTAACCAACTCCTTAGCTGCTTGAAGGGAATGGGCACAATGGGTTCGGGTCCGAAGGCTTTTGTGCTGGATCCCCTTCTGGCAAGTTCATCAGCCGCATCGTTTCCAAGTGATCCGCTGTGTCCTTTGATCCATTGTAGTGTCACAGTGTTGTGGTTTAGTACCGTAACACGTTCTAGGGCATTATGGCATTCTAGTATTAGTCTCGACGTTATCTGGTTTCTCTTTAAGGATTGAAGGACTGAGGCACTGTCGGAGAGTATACGAATATGGGTATTCGTAACTTCCCTGACCTCAATGGCGTGTGCCGCTTGGATAATGCCAACACACTCAGCTTGATAGACAGCGATATCTACCTTTAACGCCTTTCGGCCTTTCGCCGTTACACTACTGCTACTATTAACGCCGCCCTCTACCGGATTTCTGTAAAACTTGCCACACATGTTGTAGACCATGAACTGGGTTAGGAAGTACGATACTTTTAGCCCGGTAGCACGTGCGATGATCTCAGACATCCATGCAGGCGACACCGCGGGTAAAAGCTCTTTATTTTATATACCTACCTGAAAACTATACGAAAGTGAACGTAATGATTTGGGTTAGAAATGTCCTCAATTGATCAATAGTAGTCAATTTTCAAGTAGCTCAGCGACGGCAGCTTTCACCCTTTTGAGTGCATAAGCATTCCATTTACTAACTATTTCGTGGATGTGGTATTAGATTCGTGCCGGAAGGTTACCCATGTTAGACACCAAAGCATTAAGGTTTGCTACCGTAAATTAAAACGATGGTATCTGGCTTTGTTTAGGCGCTAGATTATTATTAATGATTATTTATTTCGAAAGTAGGTACTTGTTTTCGTTATTTTCATAGTTCGGGTTATTGGAGCTTTTTAGTTCCTTGGAACAGATTTACTCTGAAAGTAAAGTAGCTTTTAGATTTCCCTGAATTCTGAATTCTTGATCAAATAACTAAATATTTCCAACAATTCATTTAAAACATTGAATTTGAACTAAATTCATCTTTTTTCATCGGGCCTTACATTAACGTAACTTTCATCATTCCTTTCTCTTCCAGACACTGGAACCTTTTTCCGGGAATCACTCGGAAAATGGGAAAGTGGAAGTCAATCTTAATTTATATACAGGGGGATTAAAAGCTAATTCTGGTTTATAGGCTAAGAGAGGGATCTCTGGAACGTGTACGGTTGTAGGCTTTCACTTAAGTCACTTTGAAAAAACAGAAATTAAGCAGATTCACACTTCCGGGATTCCAGGATGAATCAATTGAGAGTATTTTAGTTTTTAATAAATTCTTGGATTCAATGAATAAAAGTGGGTAGAATGGTAACAAAACTATCACACAGCACCACTGTTTTATTTTAAGGGTCTAAACAAAAGAAAGTTGGGATCATTATACATTCATACACGCCTTACACCCGTGAGGTAGAAACTACTGAATAGCCCCCTCCCCCCCTCTCCGCCACGTCGACTCATCCACGTTTTACAAAAAACCGATATCGTGGGATTATACTCTAGCATGTTTTATCAGGCTTACAAACTACTAAAGTTCATTCCATTTGCCTACCTATTTAATTAAATAATCACTTTTACACATCTAACAATATCCACTAAAGTAGACTTCAGAAATATCTATCTTCTTTTTAAATAATATGTCCTAAAGCAATCCCCTAAGATACTCCCCAGGATCACAAAAAGAAAGAAACATATTTATTCAAACAAATCTGGGGAGAATTATAAAAAGCCCGGAGTCTATACGATCACTTCGTTATTATCGTAAACGCAATCGCAGATCGTTAGGTTTCTGCAAATACGGAGAAGCGAGGCAGACTCACTGGAGGAATGGCAGTGGCTCTCAAACTTAACGTAAAACATCCTCTTTAGTAGATTGCGAAATGAGTGTGGAATTGTGTGACTCTAAACCCGCTGGTGCTACTTATTTACCTACGTCGAAGACTCAAAGTAGAGTGATGGGCATGTTGAGAGGAAGGCCAAAGAAAAGATGGATGGATTGTGTGAGGAATGATATGAAAGAGAAAGAAGTAAATGATGCTGTGACGTCTGACAGGGGAGAATGGAAGAAGAAAACTGGTTGCGCTGACCCCAAATAGAATGGGCCAAACACAAGAAGATGATGAAGACCCAAAGTAATAGGTCTGTTAGCTATAATAACAATTTTTCCAGAACGGATTGGAAATAGTCATCATTTTTTTTAATTATTATACAAAGATAAAGCAATGGTCAATGTAGTTATTTCGCGAAGGAAAACGTTTTCGACGTGTTGTTCAAAAATTAGATGAGTGCTTGCTAGCAGCTAACTAGTACCTACGTTCTTTTTATACCACTGACGACGCCGTCGAGTTGGCCAACTTTAGGGCCACTTTTGGGGGTACTGTCGTGCCAGCGAGACAATCAAGGAGAAGAGTGTCATTTGAAAGTCCAAATCGTTTCGATTTTCGAAAACCTAATTTAAATAATAAACAAATAAGTAGATATCAAAACTTTGAGCACCATTGCTGCAGACGATGAAATAAAAATATGAAATATCTTTATTGGAGCGGCTTTGGTTACGTCGTTTGCGGATGTCACGTTTTTATTGAATCCTAGATAAACAAAGTTAATTGATTCCGTGATTATCGTATAACAGACTAAAAATAAAATTATAATGATAATGTTTTGGGCTAATTAGTATTTTGGTAAGAACGTGGTGGTATGGCCAGATTTATGATCGTGGATGAAGCAAGAAGAGAACTTATAAAAATATCGTTGCAGATGGCATTCTGTAGTTTACTGCCTACTCCCATGTTACAGAGGCGTGTAAATATGTCTTTAAGATAAAATATATCTAGGTCTTAGTTGTAATTCCATGACTATCATATTATCTAACGGACTGAAAATATAAGTTTAATAATACAGGGGGCCTAAAAAGGCTGCTCTATCAGAATCATAATATGAATCACGTTAAAAATCTAAAATTCTTAAAATGGTCTTTATGTTTATGAACACAAAGTCTTCAGTCAGTTCTTGGCTAAATAAGGTTTTTTGTTGGAGCATGATAAGTTTGTGTTTGTGTTTTATTGTCTAAGAGACTGAAAATACAATATTAGCTTTGAAACAACTCTGTCTGAGCTAGATACGACTATAGCCGTGATAAATAAAATTATGTCTAGGTCTGAAGTTTGAGCGACGCGTGACGTGTTCTCTTTTTTGTGAAGGTTAGAAAATAACAATCATTCATACGAGTGGTCTCATATACATGTAAGTGATATAAGTAATGGTACCTATTTTCTGCCCTTCTTGTCCTTCCAAATCAGTTTTGCTTGACAACGTAGCGGCTTGTCAAAGTTATGAGTTCTTTAAGAATTGTGTTATAATCAGTATCTACTTAGTAAGCTTGAAGAAGCTTAATACAGGGTGTAACAGGACCCTTCACGAAGGCGTCAACCAAGCGTGTACATCAAACTAAGTAACTTTACGCAAACATTATTGCTGGGAGACGTCTTTTTTTTTGGGGGTGAAAAATCACGTTTTACGGTAGGGCTCAATATAACCAGAGGCGTATTTAAAGGTTTAGCGACTCCGGGCAAGTTAGCTTTACCGCCCCATTCATTTAAGAAAAAAAAACCTGCTATATGGTGTGAAATAATAAATGAAAAAAAAAAAAATCTCCTTGGCGAGTCTCATCATCACGTTTCTTCCTTTTGACAACTCTTTTTTGGTTGTACCTGTATTCTTCGGATGATTTCGTTTTACCCGCCTCTTCGAAATCGTCAAAACTATCTCTTTTATTTTGAATGAAATTAATTAAAGAGTCATAAAGGTCAGAAACGACCTCCAGGGCCGAGTAAACCCCTTGCAGAACTTTTGAAGCTATTAAATTGCTTCAAAATAGCTCCACAAAATTCTGACAAGGTGGCTGTTTCCAGGGAAGTCAACTGTAGAATCAACCCTGCAGCTTCATTTCTGACCAAAGCGGTATAGTTGCCAGAGTCACCTTTATGGCTACAGGGGCAATTCAATCTTTGTTAAGACTGGAACAAGCATCGTCCCTAGCTGACCGGACATAGCCGGGTTTAGCCATTCTGGGATAAGCTTTTCAAAGTTATCTTTTCCGGCGCCGTCAAAAAATGTTGTAGCAGTTTTGCGCGCTCCGTTGAGGGTGTAAAAAATACGGACAGATTCTGCAGCAACCCGAAAAACTTTGTAGCTACTAGGCAACATTCAGCTGCCGATGTACCGACGAGGTTTAACGAATGTGCCGAGCAAGGCACGTATGTGTCGCATATTGGCATTTTCTTTTATCTTGGCCTAGAGGCCAATCTACTGGCCAGACATGTTACTAGCATTGTCATGGGATTGACCTCTGCAATTTTTTATGTTAATATTCAGATTTTTGAAAATCTCCGTTACGCTCAGCAACATATCGTCCTTCGTGACCAGTGATATGTAGAAAACATATAAATCGTTCAACTGGATTTTGACCAAGATCTGACTCACTTTGTTTCGTTTCAAATTAGCGCATATTACCTATGTTTTAATTTGTCTCAATGAAAACTTATCTACCGGTGCAGTTTTAGTTTAATACATTATTAGGAACTTTGCGGTTTGTGGTTGGATTACTTTTTACTGAAATGGATGCGAATAGAAGAAAACTCGGTACACTTGGTTTTTCAATAAAAATAATGTAATAAATAAATACATGAATAGAAATATAAGATCGTAAAAAATACGAACTTACAGACTTAAATAAAATAAATACCTAATTCAAGTACTAAAGAAGCTTACCTCCTGACTTCTAAACTAGCCAAATTCGAAGTTGATGCTTCAGCATTATTTTTTCTTGAAAAAGCTATCGAGTTTGTTCGTTAGTTTGACAAGTTTCTCTTCATTGTCGTTTTTTTCCAAACCTTTTCTTCGATATGCGTGCCTGCTCAGTTTTCTTCTATTCGCATCCATTTCAGTAAATTCAGTCACAAACCGCAAAGTTCCTAATCATGTATTAAACTAAAACTAAGCACCGGTAGATAAGTTTTCACCGAGACAAATTAAAACATAGGCAATATTTCGTTAATTTGATTGGCTGATTTGAAACGAAACAAGTGAGTGAGGTCACGTCACGACTTTCGTCAACCCCGCCGCCCGCGCCGCCTGGCACATGCGCTGCGCTGTTTATGTGCCCCACGTTTTGAAAATATTGGTATCACATGGCGTTGACAAAAGTCATGTCAAAGTCAACATTTATTTTATTTAGGTACGCCGCACCTAACTAAATTAAATATATAATAATTCTTGAACGCAAATGTCATGTAGGTATTGACGGTATTGTAAACAATTGGTTGGGTTTTGGGTTCGAAGCGTTCTTTTTTCTAAAATTTAAATGTCAATTAAAATATTGTAGTTAAGCTTGACAATAAAAGGCGCCCAGAGAAGGCCGCGAGGAGCGGCTGTGCCGCCCCTCGCAGCCTACCGCCCCGGGCCATGGCCCCCTTGGCCCTAGGGTAAATACGCCCCTGAATATAACGCACTCAAAACATTGTGCTGATGTGTGGATTGAATAGTACGGGTGTTGTGAAGGTCTTTAAAGTAAAATTATTACATTAACTTCTGAAAAAGTTGGAATTTTTGACCCCCAACATCTCCGTAACTAGACGGTTCCCAGGTATGGTTTACAATAACAAAAAATATCGCAATGACGGGGAGAACAAGTGCCTTTCGGCTTCGTTAAGGGTCTTGTTACACCCTTTATGTATGTGATCACGACTACTTTTTCATAGCCATACGGCTATGCAAAAATCTAGCAAAATTAAAGTTAGCAAATCTACATAATGTACCTACAACACAAAACTAAAATTCTGGAGTATTATAGGTGCACGATTGCACAAATCTACCCAAGCCGTCGTGGAAAATAGGCGTAGTATTATGATATCTACCTAGAGAACTGCTCAAATCGCAAACGTATCTAAACAGTAATAAAGTCTACTTTAGAAAATGCTTCTTCATACTCAGAACCGTTTCCCTCCATCTATCAAAAAATCTCGACCAGTAGCCACAAGTAACAGCTCCCCCTGGAGTCCATTATTATTAATAACACATATTTTTACTTTCTCCACCTCAGCTGGTATCAGGCGCCCTCAACCCTAAGGGTCGCTAAACAAAATAATTTATTTAAGAGCTATTTGCCGGCGGAAAGTGGAAGTCTGTGTTTCATTCACATATTTTGGGTGCTTTTTGGTGTATTACTTGTAAAATATTATTTGAGTAGTGGGTTCAAATCCGGGCAAGTACCAATGTGACTTTTTCAATTCTTATTATGTACTTTCTAAGTTTATATTGGATATCACAGACATCGGTGAAGGAAAACATCGTGAGGAAACCTGGACTTAAAAAAATTAAAAAACCCGACTGCGTAAAAAAATAAAATAAAAAGCATAGAACATAGCGACTTAACAGTCGGGACTCATTAACATATATAGACCGGCTTAAATCGTCCCAATAATGGGTCCCGACTGTTTAAGTCGCTAAGTTTTATACTTTTCTTTTTTTTTACGCAGTCCGGTTTTTTAATTTTTTAAATTACCGTTTTTTATTTTATTTAATTTTGATATACCCAGTGTCACTCTCACAGTAAATACGAATCTAACGACACCTCTCAAGCTAAAATCCATCGAGCCGTTCAGGCCACAGAGCGTGCCAAACAATTATACATACATATATACAAACATTCATACATACATGCTCTCGAAAAACATAACCCTCCTTCTGGCGCAGTCAGGTAAAAAGTCTGAAATCGCCAACCCGTCTTGAGCAAGCGTGGTGATCAATGCTCGTGCCTTGTCTGTTGAGAAGAGGCCTTTGCCCAGCAGTGGGACAGTAATAGGCTGTTATTATTAATATTTACCTACAAAGCAACGGTCCCTGTAATGTTCCCGCTGCTGGGACCCAAGCCTCTGCGATGAGTGGGACGTAATTAACCACGCGGGCACATACCTGCCGATTTTCTCAGGATTATTTCCTGCACCGTCATCATAATGCTACATTTATGAAGTGTGTTTGGTTAACGGTTAATGATTCTTTATGGAACTGTAAACCAAACACACTATAAAGAAACACATTTATCACAATGTAACTCGGTAAAGTCAGTTGTTATCAAGTATACAGGCTGTCGTTTTGCGTCCTGGTCAAATTCAAGGAGGTATCTATATTAATGATTCGAGGACCCGAATCTATAATTAAAAGGGTAGGTTTTTTATTTTTTTACGGAAATCGTAAGTGTATTAAAACAGCCCGTCTGTTCCTAACCCTATAAACGCGCCGTAACACACACAAACGCAAATGTTTATTCCACAGTATAATTATGGACCGTATGGAAACTTTGGTTTACGCTTCCTGATTTCCTTAAAAAAATTAAAAAAAACACCCTTTTTAGTATCGATTCGGGTCGAGAATCATTAGCATAGATACCTCCTTGAATTTGACCAGGATGCAAAACGACAACCTGTATATTTTCAATAAAAAAAAAATTTACGATCACTTTTCCAAGTCATCATCCTAGCTTTTTCCAAGGATTCCATTCTAACTTTTCCAAGTACGTTTCATAAATAAAAGCTAAAATAATTCGTTTAACAGAAGGATTATTTATCTGGAGTAGAAACATCAAGCGCAAAGATAAAACGATAAAAGGTATGGTATGTAAAGTAATTAGCGTGGGTTTGGCTCCGTGCCAGTACAGTACACTGCCGCTCTTGGCTTGTTGCAGTGGTAGATCGTATTAGTGATATTTGATTGAGACATGCACGGGCTGAGGCAAAGTGGCTACGAGTATTTTCCTAAATAAAATGGATATGGTAGGCCTTGTACGGGATGTTTGCCAAGTCATAGGTCTCGAGTTCGAACCCAAGACGGAAATTTTCGGATTCGTGTGTGTAATTATTGGTTGCTTCAGTGAAGGAAAACATCGTGAGGAAACCAAACCAGCATGCATAAGAGATATTTCTTGACGGCATGTAAAACCAAGTCTGAGGCCCATGGGCGGCATAAAATCTCTGACGCTAGGTTAGGCACCAACCACACGAAAAAGAATGAAGACCGAAGTATTATAACTCGTATATTTGAATAAAATAATATCTGATTGCATTTAGAGGGCTTTAAGCATTCTTTGATCTTTCTTTACCTCGCTATCAAGTTTTGGCATGTGTTTATTGAAAATCATCCGAAGTTGAAGTAGATGAGTCCTATCTAGGGCAAGCGGAATCTGGATTCTCCGACATGCCTTAATAGTCCTATCTAATTCAACTACGAGATCGTTTACGGAAAAAACGACTATTTATTAGAATAGGTAAATAGATTAACTACACATCATTTGAGATGTAGTTAAAAAAGTATAAATCGAACATCATCAACACTGTACAAAACATTAACAGTTAATTACTTCTACAGAAAAAGGAGCAGACCTTACAAGCAACAAAGCAATCTAGGTTGCACAGTAAATACTACTCCCGCGATCCCGTTACCCTTCCAACTACGGAGAAATCTAGATAAAAAGCTAGGTTCTAAACAAGGCACTATAAAGTGTCGTGGCTTGGCTTGCCGCCAAACGGTCGCAGGTCTGAACCGTCTTTGTTTTTGGTACCTCTATTAAATCAACATTTTAGTTCCCGCTCATGTTTTCGTTTTGGCAACCCGCTGTAGTTCGGGCGGTAATTCATGCTTGTTTGAGGTGGGGTTATATTTGCTTTCTGAAGGTAATTTGGTTTTGAGTTTTGGGTCTGGGTTTGGTGATATTTCTTTAGGATGTTTTTGTAAAGGACTTCTTATTTTAATGTAATGATTAATGCGTCTTATGCAAAGTGAGCCGTGGTAGCCAAATAGTGGTAGGTTCGACCCCAAGCATAATCTTTACTTCGTGTAAATTATATCACCACCTCTGGTGGCCTATCATGACGTCTTAAAGCAGGAGTAACCCCCTGCTCTCAAAACAGTGAAGGAAAATATCACTATCAACAACAAGTCCTAGAACAGAAAAGAATCCATGTGACATTCACCGACTCATACTGGGCCTGCGTGGTGGATGATGGCTCACTCGCGATCAGAGGACGCTTGTGTCCCAGCTGAGGGAAGGTTGTGGTCTAATTATACCATGCAAAGTCGAGCTAGATGTGAATTGCCAAGATTTTATTTTAATTCCTATGTGCTTGCATTATTAATTTTATATATAAGATCTGTATGGATAATTATACCTACCTATACTTTGATTTACTTCCTAGCTCCTACATAGGTAGGTACTTATTCTGATTTATTTCTCCTGCCTTCACTGTTTTCGCCTTTCGCACTTCATGTAATAAATCAATATGATCTATCTATGGCGCCTAGATATAAATATATAAGCAATCACGCACGCGTATCTGTTTGTAATTTCAAAATAACTGTAATATAACAAAAAAAAAACTTTTTTTTTTCTAATCTTATCTCCGAAACTGCTGGGTTGATTCGGATGAGACTTTTACTAGCATCTAGCTGATGTTGTAAGGAGTAACTTGGGCTACTTTTAATTTAGAAAAAAGATTAGGGATCCGTGCAAAAAAATAAAACCCTAGAAATTGTTTAAAAAATCCAATTCAAATAGTCGTAGGAGGTATTCTTTTTATAATAATTTCATGCGGACGAAGGCTCACGAAGCTCGCGGGCAACAGCTAGTATAATATATGAAAGGAGGCTCCGTAAATATTTGCTCGAAGATAAACAGAAAATCAAAGAGAATTATTTAGTTATACCCTTTACGATAAAGTATCGACTACAAAGAGGTCTGTGTTGTTTATTTCTAAGTGGATATTTTTAGCGGAAAGATGATGTGAGGGCGAAACGAGAGCGTAGCAACAGCGAGGTTTATAGGTTTTGGGTGATTTCTAACTAACTATTCAAGATTTTACAATAGTAATAGACGAGATGCGTTCCTGGGGACTTGGTTCCGCCACAGAATATTATGAAGGTCGAGCATTTTGGGAAGTCTACCAAAACGCTCGCAATCTTATTTAATTTTGACGTATCTTCTTTATCGTGTGGTTAGTGCCAAACCTGGTGTCAGAGTTTTTATGCCGCCCATAGGCCTCTGACTTCGCTGTACATGCCGTCAAGAAATATATCTAATGCATGCTGGTTTCCTCACGATGTTTCCCTTCACCGGAGCAAGTGATAATTATACAATACGCTCATGAATCTGCAAAATCAGAATAATAAGAGAATAATAATAATCTTTATTTGCGTGAAATATGGCACATTGAGGTGTTAAAGATAAATAGGTTCTACATATTCCGCTTACTAGTTCAGAGGTCGGTCGGTTGTATTTTGACGTATAAAAACGGCTTAAGCTCACCCTAATTTGATGCCATTAGGAGGTACCTCCTCCACTTGAATAAAGCGAGAGATTGTTTTTTTTTTTAGTTATATATAGGGTCTACCTATTCATACACGAAATCTCTTAAGGGGTCATTGTACTCATCATTATGAACAACTTTTACTATGGGACCAATCTCGAAATCGCGAAAAAAAAATCAGGTGTTCCCTACAATATGATCGCATTAACTCTTCAAAATGTACTGAACAGCTGTTTTTTTTTTTCGCGATTTCGGGGTTAGTTCCATAGTGAAAGTTGTTCATAATGATGAGTACAATGACCCCTTAAAAGATTTCGTGTATGAATAAATACACCTTATATGTATATTGGAAGATGTTACACATGCTGGGTTTGCGCATAAAGTAGTTCCTAATTGCTGCTATTTTAACATGCAACTCTATATTGCAAAAGCTCAGCATCTCTGTCTTATAGCTTACTCTGTGCTTAACACAACAATTCGTGTGAGCATGTTATGATGAGCATTCAATAAATCCGCTACTTTATGTGTGTTTAGGTTACGGCCAGGCGTTTATTTACGCAGCTTCGGTATAGACCATGCCACATTATTATTTTTATGATTGATTAAGTCATACAATAGATTTATAGTCTTATTAAGTAGGTTAATACCTGGTTGGTGTACAGTCACCAGCACTAACGTCTTATCATTTACCAACTTTTCAAAGTCATGTTCTCCTACTGTGTGTATGTATTGGCTGTATGTACTTTTATGCTGTAACGATCACAGCATTTTGTAACTCATACTGTTATGGTACTAGTCTTATTTTTTTTTTTAAAGTACAATCTATATTTCACGTCTGTCAACATTCCAGTGATTTTTGATGTTGTCACAATAAGCTTGCTACTAGAGGAAAAATTTCTGAGCAAGAACTGTAGATTAAGAAGGTAGAACCGCTTTAAAAATGACTGTCAAAAACTATCACTATCTCATACATAAAGTATATGCTGACAGCTAATCTATAGCAATATCTGTACGGCGAAAACTGCTGTTACTTCAAAATAAAGGAGCTATCCACGGGACAGAAAAAATGTTGTTGCTGTTTTTTCTGTTGTCACAAGGAAATGCAGTCGACTGTACCGTCGCATTGTGTTGTCCGATGAGAATCGGGATACAATGTTTTGATATTTAAGTTCGTGATCTTGTTTTTATAATAATGTACTTATCTCTTGTTTTTCGTGAACGATAAACAATACAGTTGTGGCCGGGCTTCTTAGTAATATCGAGTTGTTTGTGTTTTTTTTTCAAGTATAATATCAAATAATCCCATATCCCTAAGTCCACTTAGGCCTCCAGGCCTTAGCCCCTGCATTGGGACACAAATGGCTCATAAAAAATCAATTAGTAATAAATTAGAACAAAATATAAGTATATAGTAAGTTTGGTTTAGTTATATTATAGTTTTTTTGTAAATATTTAGTTCGTACTATGTAGTTATTCATAGTTGGTAAGTGAGTAGGTACTTAATTGTTTTTTCAGAACTATGAATCGTATAAAAATATGTATAAAATCAGTATGTTACCATATCTAAGTAAATATATCAAAACAAAACATACCATTTGACTACCCTGTTACAGACCCCACAGTTTAAAGTCAACCTTGAAGCTTTCATTCCCAGAATCGCGGTCAATTCAATGTCTAAAGAGAAATTAATTTTCCGCTCCGAGTGAACCCGAAGTGGGCCGAACTTGGCCGAATCGTTCCGAAGTTAAAGCAACAATGCTTGATGAACGATTGTATTCCTCGGAAGACCTCAAAAGGTCAAATCAAATTAGTAAATTCGAATGCAATGTAGATAAATGAAGGAAGGTTTTTTATTTGTTAAATGGTTTTAGGCGAGTTCGTTTGGTAGAAGGGCCCGTATTTGTACCCATCAGAAATGATAAATTGTCAAAAAAGTCAAACCATTTAATTCAGCAATTTGACGTTTAAAAGTGCCTTATAACGAAAAGGCAGTTTTGATTGTCAAACTTTATCACAAAGGAAATATAATTGATTGAAGTTTTGCCTATTCGCAAGGGGTAGTATCGTATGGAGAAGAATGGGAAGCAGCTCGAACCTTTTAACTTGATTCACCTTTTTTAAGCACCAAGATTCGATATTTCATGTCGACATTGTGAGTTGGGTAGGTAAACTATTACTTTATTAATCAATTCATTTGAAAGCTAATTTCAGTATTGGCAGTCCATTTATTTTTGTCCTGTTCCATCTCAGATGCAAAGAAAATAATTTTCTTTGGTTATTTAGAATTCTCAGATTACATTTTCTTTTAGAAAACCCGTTTTGAGATTTTACCCTCATTTCATACGAGAATTAGTTGTAAAAAGTTATTTCATATCTCAGTATAAAATAAACCCAATAAACGACGATAGTTTATACATAAGGCTTGAAAAGTAATGGGATATACCCTAGGGCTAGATATTATAGACCTTTTGCTTATGGTCTAATATGTCACCGAAGTTTTGTACCTTGGAGGCACAAAATCTTTTATTCTCCAAAATGCCGGCGGGTGTGTTGAGAAATGGATCCTACCTTTGTATTTATGTGTGGCTGTCATAAGACATTTTCTAGATAGGATATAATGTATAAAAGATCATGATTTATAAAAGAAATTGGTCGTAGTATACAATAGTATGAAAGCTCTAATTTTTAAAGTACTAGCTTTTGTTCACGGCTTCGCTAGAATTTTTGGAATCAGATCAGCAGTTCCGAAGATTGCCCCCTGTATACAAACTTACATCTTTTTGATATTAGCATAGATAAAATTCACCATCAAAGTAGGCTCGTTGATAGCATCTTTTAAAAAAAGGCAATTAATTGCTTTCAAATCGTTTCGTTTCTATACGACTACTTAAAAAAAAAAAAACTTTTCTGTAAAATAATATTCAATTAAATTGACTTTTACATGTCATAAATAATTTTTTATTTGGTTTCGGTGTTCCATATCCGTCACTCTGAGAAGAGACACTGAAACAAACTCGGAGTTGATGTCAGTCCTATATTTTTATAATCCATTTCCAAATAAAACATGGCAGCAATATTTTCATTCAAATCCTATCCAATGGAATCTACACCATTTTCTTTTTATTGATAAACGTTTGCAACGCTGTACTCGAGTGTACTTCCCGTGCTTGCAGGCACAGGTATACATACAAACTCAGGTACACTTCGACACAATACGCTTTGAACAGCCGATATCTTGCGAAACACCGGATGCGTTCCGTGCTCGTCGAGACAGTCAGCAAATATTGTACGTTGACTGTACTTGTTTGCCTGCAGCGGATTGAAGGTATGTTGTAGGAAAAACATATTGTTGTAGTTAGAGGACAGGTAAGCTGTAGTCTGTAGTTCCTTAGGGGTTTCGATTTCAACCTCACTCGGATGTAGACGTCTTAATAATAATAGGGCCTGATTCAGAAGGCAGTACTCCTCGATACGGCTCGCATTGTGAGGAGGTTCCTGTCTCTGGAGCCCTAACCACCGCTAGCTTGGATCCTGCTCCCAATACCACTATTTTTTATATTTTTAAATGATAATAATTATATAAGTTTTTTTAAAATAAATATTTAAAGTAAATTAAATAAGTTAAGAAAGTGAATAAAGGAAATAATAATAATCATTTTATTATAGGCATCTAAGGCCCATAGATAATACACAAAATTACATTTTACAACAATAAATAAACTAATACATATTCTAAAACATATAATACATTTCGCTCTAAACAAAACAAACAAAACACACAAATTCACACTCCGTGCTGCTGCTGTGAAATTCCTGCTGAAAAAAAAAACAATAACACTTTGCCTGACTCGGTAATCGAATCCAGGACAGTGCAGCACTAGACCACTAAGACGTTCTTGATAAATATCAAAACAACCCATTTATTCAATAAAATTATCCTAGTACAGTCGACTAAACAGATATCTCGCTACTATAGTCTTGTCACATGCGCGCCATCTAGTGTTTATTGTAGCGAAACAAACAGGTGGAATAAGTTCCGTGTTTGAATAGTTGTTGGAAATAAAATTGAATTGCATACTGTAGGAAGGAATGGAATGAATTTGTTATTGCTCTTGTTTTATTTAGTATCTAGGTATTGTTTTAGATGCGATAAACCTAGCAGGTAGTTGCAAAAGTTACTCCGTTACCATTATACGCCTAACAGCTGAACGGATTTAGATGAGATTTGAAAACCAGTGTGTCCACCAGTAGCGAACGGTAAATTTTTATAAGAGGTAAGCCGAAGTACATCGTCTCGTCATCGTTAACATCTTTAATTTGATTGTATTCTATGGAATCTGTCGTCCATGGAATACTGACTGTGACATTTTTCAAAGGGAAGCCAGTAAGAACCGAGTTGTATGGTACCTTCGCCACTGCTGTCCAACTAAATTTCGGAAATATATGAGTTCTATCAACCCGCACCAGGCCCACGTGGTGTATTACTGCCCTCTTCCTTTCACGGAAAGGAGGCCTATTAGAAGAACATTACAGACTGACTAGCTGTTGCTCGTGACCTTCTTCCGCGTGTAATTATTATAAAAATATGACTTCTCTATTTGAATCGGATTTTGTTGACAATTTCAAGGGTTTTATTTTTTTTCACGGAAGCCTAAAATAAAGCGTAAGTAACTCTTTATAATATCAGCTATCTGCCAATAAAAGTCCTGTCAAAATCGGTCCAGCTGTTTCGGAGATTAGCCGAAATAAACAGAAAGACAGACAAAAATTATAAAAAAATGTTTTTTTAATGTTTTATGTACCGTATATAAATTCTGCTTTCAGCAAAAAGCTGTTTTTATGAAATAAAAAACTGACACTTCAATTTAAATTATTTTTATAGATCATTACATCAATATGTCAGCCTATGTCGTGCAACCTACCAAAATGTCGAAAAGTTTCGATATGGCAATACCTTTTAGAAAATTTCCTCCAATATAGTCTTAAGCTCGCTCACGTGTCTTTCTCCAACGTTCCTCACAGACAGCTGCTATGGCACGAGGGCCTCAACGTGACCGTCTGCAAACGCTACCAGCTGTTTGTTATGTATCTTTGTTTGGCTGTCGGTTATTTACTTACTGAAAAGTACATTACAATCTACAAGGAGATTTAGTGGTTAATCCTGTGTGTAATGTAATGGAAGTTCATTTAAAACTCACAGCTGGACATCATTGGAGAGTGGTAGTGTGATAAACAGTGGAAAATGTTAGAGGTCTATTGCAACAGGTACACTCAGCAACTACGGAACATTGTATTGATAATGAATCCAGAATCACATTTAATCTTTATACAGGGTGGAATACACCGATGCTAAAAAATACCACCTAATCAGTAGATCAAACTGAACCGTGTCGGTTATTTAAAAAAAATAACAGCTGTTCTCCTCAAAACTGCAATATGTGGCAGTAGCAGTTTTGAAGAAAATAGCTGTTTTTTACGGTCAGGAACAACTGTTTTTTTTAATTACCTATGATAAATTTCTATTAGGGGGGGGTTTCAGAATTATGTACTATACGTGGTAACACCTCGTTATCACCCTATTCCACCTTTTATGTGTACTTGAGGTTCAGAATGAAGGGTCTTAATTTTAAAAAGTGATAAATTGGTAATGTTCACCAGTACCTATCTATACTTTTTTTTTTCGGATGGGAAATCATCAAATAACCCCTCCCGCTCTGGGCTGAGCAGGAGGGAGTGTCAGACTTTTACTGACTAAAACCCATCTATGCTCCTTCCTTTGCCCTTTGTGTTCCAGGCCCGCGGTATCTCTTTGGAACAGTCCCGCAACCCTGGCAGGAACCTACCTATACTTGCCGTCTGGATATGGAAAATCTCGTAGATCATAAGGGAAAGTGTCGTTTTAAATGGTGATTTTGATGCCACAACAGATAGCACCAGTGTGCCTCAAAAAATATTGAATGAAATTTTTATTTTCACTGAGTTCCTCAATGTACGAGTATTACTCGTTTCGTTGTCTATTATACGAAACTTTATCAAAAGACTCAATATTAAGTTATAGAAGTAAAATATTCTTCTATTTGTAGTTCCGAAGTAGAACAACAAAAAGTTGCTTTGATCAAATGCTTGGAAATTACCGGAACTGCAAACTCGATGTTAAACAGAAAACTTCTACAAACGACGTCGAAATTGACATAATTTTTGAAGGCAACACTTGTAACAGCTAATAACACAACAAGGTTAGGCAGACCTGTAGGTACTTAATAGTACACTCACATTTCACCAGTTATGATTCACTAACTTATGCCCGAGTCTTCGTCCGCGTCGATTTCGGTTATTGTCCAATCGGGCTAAAAAGTATCCTATGTGTTAATCCAGGTTATAAACTATCTGTGTGTCAAATTTCATCCGAATCCGTTCAGTAGTTTTTGCGTGTAATAGTAACAAACATCTATCCATCCATCCTCACAAACTTCGCATTTATAAAATTAGTAGGAAGTTCCATGTAATAGGGGGACAGCTAAAAACACGTAATCACATCTTGCAAATTCCTAGCAATACACCCAGTTACACATACATCGTCATAACACCCATACCTGGGAGTACTCCACGCAATATTGCCCTGAACTATGGAGCTCTGAAACTCAGCGCTATGCGCGGTCCAGTTCTCAACTATTTCAATCAGATGAGCGTCGTTTCCCGAAGAGTTTGTATGAAACGAGCCTGTGTTTGGAGTGGGAGGGAAGAGGACAACAATATTTATATAGAACGTGAGAAAACGTGGAATAAAAATGTTTGGCAACCTCGTCTTATGACTTTTCATAAGATTCCGCATAAATTATACTCCCTAAATACAGTAGGCTATGGAGTTTACTGCAACCGATGTCAGTTATTTGTGAGTTCAATATAAAGCGTGCAAGCCATGGATATCAACCCAGTGCATAGCATGTTCAGAGTTCAGGCTGTCATTGACTTTTTGGTTAAATAAAATACAGTTTTTTCAACTTGGGAATCGAACCGAGGAGGCCTGCTCCCTCTCTAATGATTGACTCAGTTTATAAATAATCATCTTTTTGGTTTTGTCGTAGTTCGGTAATGCAAGGATAGCCCCTGAAATTTAAATTTTCTTACGTTTATTGCAATTCGCAGGTCAGTGTCAGGTTTTATGTTGATAAAAATATGCATCGCGCCACTATCACGTTACACAATAGCTATTTCATGAAAAAGTCACTCAATGGGGTTAAATAAACTTAGATGGTCTTATTGATGATTTTAATGATTATAATTCTGTAACTCCATACGTGATACTGGCGCGATTCATATTTTCATCAACATACAACCTGACACTGACCTGCAAATTGCAATAAACGTAAGAAACTTTAAATTTCGCGGGTTATCCTTACGCTTCCACCTTAAAAGGAAAATGGGTAGGTATGGGAAATGTCTAAAAAAACTATTTCATGAAATAACAATGAGAATAACACAAAATTATTTGTCCACGTGACCTAATTTTTACGTATATCGGCTAACCATTTTTTCTGCGTGGTATAAGGTTATAAAGGACCCTCCCTGTGGTATGCTCATCAAGAGAAGAGGGTCGCCTATTCTTATATCAATCTGCCTAATTATAACATTGGGTATATTACGGTGACCCAATATTGATTGTGCGCCGGCCTTGGACCTTGAGAGTATTATTCTAAAAGGACCGCTTTGGGAACCTGTTTCATTGAATTGACCACGCACTCGGAAAATGACATTGTACTTTTTTAATGTAGGTAAATAGGCAATAAACCGTTGGTATGAAACTAATATAAAGAGTTCCTATAAACAAGCTTCTAAACAGTAGTCCCGAAACTGTAAGTCCCACTTTAAGTTAAACAATGAGCAGTGATAGCCTAGTGGTGTGACTGTCGGACTGCCAAGTCATAAGCCTCGAGTTCGAACCCAAGGCACGCACCTCTGATTTTTCAGATTAATGTGCAATGTTAGTGCGTATTGTATAATTATCACTTGCTTTCGGTGAAAGAAAACATCGTGAGGAAACCAGCATGCTTGAGAGATATTTCTCGACGGCATGTATAGCCACCGCGACACAGCGGCCGCGAAACAGAAGACGTTGCGTTGGAAGGCCTCCCACTAGTGAAGATTCGGGGATCCGCTGGATGCGAGTCGCACGGGACCGGTCAATGTGGCGACACTTGGGGGCGGCCTATGGCCTATGTGGACGTCTTTCGGCTGAACATGATGATGCTGATGTAAAGCCAAGTCAGAGGCCCATGGGTGGCATAAAAACTCTGACACCAGGTTAAGCACTAACGAAAACATGGAAAAGAAAAGCAGGTAAACCTTTATATCTTAACTGGCTGTATGTCCAACAGTGGACTGCTGTAGGTTGATGATAATGACAGTTATTATATACTCACTAATAACTGTCGAGCCTTATTACCTTTAAAATGATAAAATTCCACATTATTATTTTTATGATTGATTAAGTCATACAATAGATTTATAGTCTTATTAAGTAGGTTAATACCTGGTTGGTGTACAGTCACCAGCACTAACGTCTCATCATTTACCAACTTTTCAAAGTCATGTTCTCCTACTGTGTATAATGTATTGGCTGTAGGTACTTTTATGCTGTAACGATCACAGCATTTTGTAACTCATACTATTATGGTACTAGTCTTAAATTTATTTTAAAGTAACAATCTATATTTCACGTCTGTCAACATTCCAATGATTTTTGATGTTGTCACAATAAGCTTGCTACTAGAGGAAAAAATTCTGAGCAAGAACTGTAGATTAAGAAGGTAGAACCGCTTTAAAAATGACTGTCAAAAACTATCACTATCTCATACATAAAGTATACGCTGACAGCTAATCTATAGCATTATCTGTACGGCGAAAACTGCTGTTACTTCAAAATAAAGGAGCTATCCACGGGACAGAAAAAATGTTGTTGCTGTTTTTTCTGTTGTCACAAGGAAATGCAGTCGACTGTACCGTCGCATTGTGTGGTCCGATGAGAATCGGGATACAATGTTTTGATGTTTAAGTTCGTGATCTTGTTTTTATAATAATGTACTTATCTCTTGTTTTTCGTGAACGCTAAACAATACAGTTGTGGCCGGGCTTCTTAGTAATATCGAGTTGTTTGTGTTTTTTTTTCAAGTATAATATCAAATAATCACCTATCCCTAAGTCCACTTAGGCCTCCAGGCCTTAGCCCTGCATTGGGACACAAATGGCTCATAAAAAATCAATTAGTAATAAATTAGAACAAAATATAAGTATATAGTAAGTTTGGTTTAGTTTTATTATAGTTTTTTTGTAAATATTTAGTTCGTACTATGTAGTTATTCATAGTTGGTAAGTGAGTAGGTACTTAATTGTTTTTTCAGAACTATGAATCGTATAAAAATATGTATAAAATCTATATTTGATATATCTAAGTAAATATATCAAAACAAAACATACCATTTGACTACCCTGTTAAAGACCCCACAATTTAAAGTCAACCTTGAAGCTTTCATTCCCAGAATCGCGGTCAATTCAATGTCTAAAGAGAAATTAATTTTCCGCTCCGAATGAACCCGAAGTGGGCCGAACTTGGCCCAATCGTTCCGAAGTTGAAGCAACAATGCTTGATGAACGATTGTATTCCTCGGAAGACCTCAAAAGGTCAAATCAAATTAGTAAATTCGAATGCAATCTAGATAAATGAAGGAAGGTTTTTTATTTGTTATATGGTTTTAGGTGAGTTCGTTTGGTAGAAGGGCCCGTATTTGTACCCATCAGAAATGATAAATAGTCAAAAAAGTCAAACCATTTAATTCAGCAATTTGACGTTTAAAAGTGCCTTATAACGAAAAGGCATTTTTGAATGTCAAACTTTATCACAAAGGAAATATAATTGATTGAAGTTTTGCCTATTCGCAAGGGGTAGTATCGTATGGAGAAGAATGGGAAGCAGCTCGAACCTTTTAACTTGATTCACCTTTTTTAAGCACCAAGATTCGATATTTCATGTCGACATTGTGAGTTGGGTAGGTAAACTATTACTTTATTAATCAATTCATTTGAAAGCTAATTTCAGTATTGGCAGTCCATTTATTTTTGTCCTGTTCCATCTCAGATGCAAAGAAAATAATTTTCTTTGGTTATTTAGAATTCTCAGATTACATTTTCTTTTAGAAAACCCGTTTTGAGATTTTACCCTCATTTCATACGAGAATTAGTTGTAAAAAGTTATTTCATATCTCAGTATAAAATAAACCCAATAAACGACGATAGTTTATACATAAGGCTTGAAAAGTAATGGGATATACCCTAGGGCTAGATATTATAGACCTTTTGCTTATGGTCTAATATGTCACCGAAGTTTTGTACCTTGGAGGCACAAAATCTTTTATTCTCCAAAATGCCGGCGGGTGTGTTGAGAAATGGATCCTACCTTTGTATTTATGTGTGGCTGTCATAAGACATTTTCTAGATAGGATATAATGTATAAAAGATCATGATTTATAAAAGAAATTGGTCGTAGTATACAATAGTATGAAAGCTCTAATTTTTAAAGTACTAGCTTTTGTTCACGGCTTCGCTAGAATTTTTGGAATCAGATCAGCAGTTCCGAAGATTGCCCCCTGTATACAAACTTACATCTTTTTGATATTAGCATAGATAAAATTCACCATCAAAGTAGGCTCGTTGATAGCATCTTTTAAAAAAAGGCAATTAATTGCTTTCAAATCGTTTCGTTTCTATACGACTACTTAAAAAAAAAAAAACTTTTCTGTAAAATAATATTCAATTAAATTGACTTTTACATGTCATAAATAATTTTTTATTTGGTTTCGGTGTTCCATATCCGTCACTCTGAGAAGAGACACTGAAACAAACTCGGAGTTGATGTCAGTCCTATATTTTTATAATCCATTTCCAAATAAAACATGGCAGCAATATTTTCATTCAAATCCTATCCAATGGAATCTACACCATTTTCTTTTTATTGATAAACGTTTGCAACGCTGTACTCGAGTGTACTTCCCGTGCTTGCAGGCACAGGTATACATACAAACTCAGGTACACTTCGACACAATACGCTTTGAACAGCCGATATCTTGCGAAACACCGGATGCGTTCCGTGCTCGTCGAGACAGTCAGCAAATATTGTACGTTGACTGTACTTGTTTGCCTGCAGCGGATTGAAGGTATGTTGTAGGAAAAACATATTGTTGTAGTTAGAGGACAGGTAAGCTGTAGTCTGTAGTTCCTTAGGGGTTTCGATTTCAACCTCACTCGGATGTAGACTTCTTAATAATAATAGGGCCTGATTCAGAAGGCAGTACTCCTCGATACGGCTCGCATTGTGAGGAGCTTCCTGTCTCTGGAGCCCTAACCACCGCTAGCTTGGATCCTGCTCCCAATACCACTATTTTTTATATTTTTAAATGATAATAATTATATAAGTTTTTTTAAATAAATATTTAAAGTAAATTAAATAAGTTAAGAAAGTGAATAAAGGAAATAATAATAATCATTTTATTATAGGCATCTAAGGCCCATAGATAAAATACACAAAATTACATTTTACAACAATAAATAAACTAATACATATTCTAAAACATATAATACATTTCGCTCTAAACAAAACAAACAAAACACACAAATTTACACTCCGTGCTGCTGCTGTGAAATTCCTGCTGAAAAAAAAAACAATAACACTTTGCCTGACTCGGTAATCGAATCCAGGACAGTGCAGCACTAGACTACTAAGACGTTCTTGATAAATATCAAAACAACCCATTTATTCAATAAAATTATCCTAGTACAGTCGACTAAACAGATATCTCGCTACTATAGTCTTGTCACATGCGCGCTATCTAGTGTTTATTGTAGCGAAACAAACAGGTGGAATAAGTTCCGTGTTTGAATAGTTGTTGGAAATAAAATTGAATTGCATACTGTAGGAAGGAATGGAATGAATTTGTTATTGCTCTTGTTTTATTTAGTATCTAGGTATTGTTTTAGATGCGATAAACCTAGCAGGTAGTTGCAAAAGTTACTCCGTTACCATTATACGCCTAACAGCTGAACGGATTTAGATGAGATTTGAAAACCAGTGTGTCCACCAGTAGCGAACGGTAAATTTTTATAAGAGGTAAGCCGAAGTACATCGTCTCGTCATCGTTAACATCTTTAATTTGATTGTATTCTATGGAATCTGTCGTCCATGGAATACTGACTGTGACATTTTTCAAAGGGAAGCCAGTAAGAACCGAGTTGTATGGTACCTTCGCCACTGCTGTCCAACTAAATTTCGGAAATATATGAGTTCTATCAACCCGCACCAGGCCCACGTGGTGTATTACTGCCCTCTTCCTTTCACGGAAAGGAGGCCTATTAGAAGAACATTACAGACTGACTAGCTGTTGCTCGTGACCTTCTTCCGCGTGTAATTATTATAAAAATATGACTTCTCTATTTGAATCGGATTTTGTTGACAATTTCAAGGGTTTTATTTTTTTTCACGGAAGCCTAAAATAAAGCGTAAGTAACTCTTTATAATATCAGCTATCTGCCAATAAAAGTCCTGTCAAAATCGGTCCAGCTGTTTCGGAGATTAGCCGAAATAAACAGAAAGACAGACAAAAATTATAAAAAAATGTTTTTTTAATGTTTTATGTACCGTATATAAATTCTGCTTTCAGCAAAAAGCTGTTTTTATGAAATAAAAAACTGACACTTCAATTTAAATTATTTTTATAGATCATTACATCAATATGTCAGCCTATGTCGTGCAACCTATCAAAATGTCGAAAAGTTTCGATATGGCAATACCTTTTAGAAAATTTCCTCCAATATAGTCTTAAGCTCGCTCACGTGTCTTTCTCCAACGTTCCTCACAGACAGCTGCTATGGCACGAGGGCCTCAACGTGACCGTCTGCAAACGCTACCAGCTGTTTGTTATGTATCTTTGTTTGGCTGTCGGTTATTTACTTACTGAAAAGTACATTACAATCTACAAGGAGATCTAGTGGTAAATCCTGTGTGTAATGTAATGGAAGTTCATTTAAAACTTACAGCTGGACATCATTGAAGAGTGGTAGTGTGATAAACAGTGGAAAATGTTAGAGGTCTATTGCAACAGGCACACTCAGCAACTACGGAACATTGTATTGATAATGAATCCAGAATCACATTTAATCTTTATACAGGGTGGAATACACCGATGCTAAAAAATACCACCTAATCAGTAGATCAAACTGAACCGTGTCGGTTATTTAAAAAAAATAACAGCTGTTCTCCTCAAAACTGCAATATCAGTAGCAGTAGCAGTTTTGAAGAAAATAGCTGTTTTTTACGGTCAGGAACAACTGTTTTTTTTAAATTACCTATGATAAATTTCTGTTAGGGGCCCGGGGTTTCAGAATTATGTACTGTACGTGGTAACACCTCGTTATCACCCTATTCCACCTTTTATGTGTACTTGAGGTTCAGAATGAAGGGTCTTAATTTAAAAGTGATAAATTGGTAATGTTCACCAGTACCTATCTACACTTTTTTTTTTTCGGATGGGAAATCATCAAATAACCCCTCCCGCTCTGGGCTGAGCAGGAGGGAGTGTCAGACTTTTACTGACTAAAACCCATCCATGCTCCTTCCTTTGCCCTTTGTGTTCCAGGCCCGCGGTATCTCTTTGGAACAGTCCCGCAACCCTGGCAGGAACCTACCTATACTTGCCGTCTGGATATGGAAAATCTCGTAGATCATAAGGGAAAACGTCGTTTTGAATGGTGATTTTGATCACCACAACAGGAGAATAGCACCAGTGTGCCTCAAAAAATATTGAATGAAATTTTTATTTTCACTGAGTTCCTCAATGTGTGTGTATTACTCGTTTCGTTGTCTATTATACGAAACTTTATCAAAAGACTCAATATTAAGTTATAGAAGTAAAATAGTCTTCTATTTGTAGTTCCGAAGTAGAACAACAAAAAGTTGCTTTGATCAAATGCTTGGAAATTACCGGAACTGCAAACTCGATGTTAAACAGAAAACTTCTACAAACGACGTCGAAATTGACACAATTTTTGAAGGCAACACGTGTAACAGCTAATAACACAACAGGGTTAGGCAGGGGTGTAGGTACTTAATAGTATACTCACATTTCACCAGTTATGATTCACTAACTTATGCCCGAGTCTTCGTCCGCGTCGATTTCGGTTATTGTCCAATCGGGCTAAAAAGTATCCTATGTGTTAATCCAGGTTATAAACTATCTGTGTGTCAAATTTCATCCGAATCCGTTCAGTAGTTTTTGCGTGTGAAAGGGAAACAAACATCCTTCCATCCATCCATCCTCACAAACTTTCGCACTTATGATATTAGTAGGAAGTTCCATGTAATAGGGGGACAGCTAAAAACACGTAATCACATCTTGCAAATTCCTAGCAATACACCCAGTTACACATACATCGTCATAACACCCATACCTCCACGCAATATTGCCCTGAACTATGGAGCTCTGAAACTCAGCGCTATGCGCGGTCCAGTTCTCAACTATGTATTTCAATCAGATGAGCGTCGTTTCCCGAAGAGTTTGTATGAAACGAGCCTGTGTTTGGAGTGGGAGGGAAGAGGACAACAATATTTATATAGAACGTAAGAAAACGTGGAATAAAAATGTTTGGCAACCCCGTCTTATGACTTTTCATAAGATTCCGCATAATTATACTCCCTTAATACAGTGGGCTATGGAGTTTACTGCAACCGATGTCAGTTATTTGTGAGTTCAATATAAAGCGTGCAAGCCATGGATATCAACCCAGTGCATAGCATGTTCAGAGTTCAGGCTGTCATTGACTTTTTGGTTAAATAAAATACAGTTTTTTCAACTTGGGAATCGAACCGAGGAGGCCTGCTCCCTCTCTAATTGACTCAGTTTATAAATAATCATTTTTTTGGTTTTGTCGTAGTTCGGTAACGCAAGGATAGCCCCTAATTTAAATTTTCTTACGTTTATTGCAATTCGCAGGTCAGTATCAGGTTGTATGTTGATAAAAATATGAATCGCGCCAGTAACACGTTACACAATAGCTATTTCATGAAAAAGTCATTCAATGGGGTTATATGAACTTGGAGGGTTGTATTGATGATTTGAATGATTATAATTCTGTAACTCCATACGTGTTATTGGCGCTATTCATATTTTCATCAACATACAACCTGACACTGACCTGCAAATTGCAATAAACGTAAGAAAATTTAAATTTCGCGGGCTACCCTTGCGCTTCCACCTTAAAAGGAAAACGGGTAGGTATGGGAAATGTCTAAAAAAACTATTTCATGAAATAACAATGAGAACAACACAAAATTATTTGTACTTAATTTTTACTTATATGGGCTAACCATTTTTTCTGCGTGGTATAAGGTTATAAAGGGCCCTCCCTGTGGTATGCTCATCAAGAGAAGAGGGTCGCCTATTCTTATATCAATCTGCCTAATTATAACATTGGGTATATTACGGTGACCCAATATTGATTGTGCGCCGGCCTTGGACCTTGAGAGTATTATTCTAAAAGGACCGCTTTGGGAACCTGTTTCATTGAATTGACCACGCACTCGGAAAATGACATTGTGCTTTTTTAATGTAGGTAAATAGGCAATAAACCGTTGGTATAAAACGAATATAAAGAGTTCCTTTATAGAAGCTTCTAAACAGCTTTAGTCCAGAAACTGTAAGGCCCACTTTAAGTTAAACGATAAGCAGTCATAGCTTAGTGGTGTGACCGTCGAACTGCCAAGTCATAATCCTCGAGTTCGAACCCAAGACACGCACCTCTGATTTTTCGGATTCATGTGCGTTAGTGCGTATTGTATAATTATCACTTGCTTTCGGTGAAAGAAAAAATCGTGAGGAAACCAGCATGCTTGAGAGATATTTCTCGACGGCATGTATAGCCACCGCGACACAGCGACCGCGAAACAGAAGACGTTGCGTTGGAAGGCCTCCCACTAGGTAGACCGATAATCTGGTGAAGATTCGGGGATCCGCTGGATGCGAGTCGCACGGGACCGGTCAATGTGGCGACACTTGGGGAGGCGTATGTCCAGCAGTGGACTTCTTTCGGCTGAACATGATGATGCTGATGTATAGCCAAGTCAGAGGCCCATGGGTGGCATAAAAACTCTGACACCAGGTTAAGCACTAACGAAAACATGGAAAAGAAAAGAAGGTAAACCTTTATATCTTAACTGGCTGTATGTCCAACAGTGGACTGCTGTAGGTTGATGATAATGACAGTTATTATATACTCACTAATAACTGTCGAGCCTTATCACCTTTAAAATGATAAAATTATAATCTTACCCTTTATTCCTAAAATTCAAAACTAAATATACATCATTTTTTTGTAACCTCATTCCACAAAATACAAAACAAATCCTACATTCGTCACGGTATCGTCCGAACCATTCCGGACTGATCCTCTAATATCCTTGATACCGGAACATCGGGAACATCGTCCGTGAGCGGTGTAATCCGCACGGGTCCGCAACCAACTGATCGTAATGCCTGATAGTCTGGCCGTCTGGCGGACTGTTATCGTGTCTGGCAACGTATGCCATGCTACTGGCAGTTTCAAATTGAATTCTTATGAATATGGGGACGATTTGAATCTTAAGGGGTTTATGGGACTTTGGCTTTTGATAGTAAGATGTAGTTTGTGGTTTATTTAGAGTATTTCGGAGCAATCTCGGTATATAAACGCAAACGCAAATAATTTATTTCAATTAGACCATTACAGGCACTTCTGAATGACAGAAAAACTAAGAAAGCGAATCTACAGTTAGAATACAAACACATATGATATTCATACCCGTCCGTCATATTCATTCCACGAACACTTGGGGCACTATAAAGACCGCGCCATTAGATTTCTAGCTTTCAGCGGCTAAGTGGAATATCCAACAGCGTCATTTTATTTAGGAATTCATTTAGGTGTGATTTTTTTACCGCAGAATTGTTCCGTGCATATAGAAAAACAAGGATATAAACGTGAATATGTATGAGAATAGTCCCGTGCTCCAAACTTATTTCAATTATAAATCCTATCAAAATTTTAAGTGGGGTTAAATTGCCTTCCTACGCATTCACTGTGTATGTAAATTATATTTTAATGAATCTCATTCGCAAGGAGGTAGGAAAATTATCGTTCTGTTAACAAAGACAATGCTAAACGAGCTGTGGTCCTAACAAACTCAGTACCTTGAAAAAGTGACCCGGGGCCGCGGCAGTCCACGAAGTAGATGGCGCGATGACCTGATGTCTTCCATAAGAATTGGAAAGAAGAAATGCAGTATCGTGGAAGATAGAAGGAATGGAGAAAGGCATTTGTCTAGAAGTGAGACAGTACGGGCTAATAATCATGTTACAGCAGAATTTCTCAAAATCAAAATCAAAGCATTTATTTCAAGTAGGCCAGTTACTTACAGGCACTTTTGAACTGTCGAAACAAAGATGATAACAATTAAATGTAGCTACAGTCCCAGTCACAAGGCATAAAAACTGAAAGTACTGTAGTTGCCCATTCCCTAGCGTAGAAGAACGGGCTATGGACAAAAACGGGCAAGAAACTCCATGGACACTCTTTTAAATCAGGATATTGTTACAAAACCTTGGTTACATCATTCATATTGAAATGGTACATTATGTGAGAACGATGTAGCAAGATGTGCACGTTAAAAGTGTCCATAGTAAAAACATATAAGACATTTCTAAAAAAAATAAAAATAATTAATTCAAATAAGCCGTGGCAACTAAGAGATGACCAGCCACAGCTGATAGCGCCCGTTCACGAACATGACGCATGGATCAGCACCATTCAACTCAACCATTTTAAAGAGAACTAAATGATCCGACACACGCGCCACCATCAGCGAGACATATGAGTGAGCATGACATACTCTCAATCGCCAGGGCACATTCAAGTCGAGAAAGGACTTAGGTTTCCAGTGAATGATAACTTTCTAGTATATAGTACTCACACAATATGGGCTTTATATAATACTAAAGATATTGAATCTATACAATGCAAAGATAGTTGTACAATCTTCAGCCGCTCCAACAATGCGTCCCTGTCTTTGTGGAGCAGGACTTAGTGGGCATTGAGCCAAGCATTTTTGTCAGTGATCTAATCGTCCAACTTGTAATATGCTTGCTTACAAAGTGTGCGTTTAATGCATATTTTAAATTTCGTCTCATTGCGTTCAAGAATACTTTGTGGAATTTTATTATAGCATTTCAAACAGTACCCCATGAAAGATGAGTCTACTTTAGCGAGTCTGAAGCCTGGCTGAACTAATTCTCAGAAGCAACCCGGTCGACGATAATTAGCTCGCTCTTGATTACACTGTGGGCTAGGTACTAAGGAACTTCTCGGCCTACCCGCTCGGAAATTACAGGCATGATGTTACGTTATGATAAAACACAAAGCCTTTAATTCTATGAGTGTGAAAGTGAGAATAAAAGAGAAAACATAATATGAAGCTTGATCCAAAATGCACGGAAATAAACGGAATCCATTTGGAAATTGAGACATGGCAGTGAAATGCCGGAATTGAGCTGATCCCAATTCCAGATAACTGCGATTACAACTGGACGGATGACTGTCCGGTGACCGGGATATGTCCGGCCGTCGCCGGGGACACGTCCGGAAAGCGTGCGTCACATACTAAAAATGAAAGCAGAAGTCAAAAAAACAGATTTTAGACAACTTTTGACAACTTTAGACAACCGGGCGTTTCCTGCACCTAATCGGGCGGGAGGAAACGCCCGGTTGTCACCATTGCGAGGATCGACCGGAGGACACGGTGGAGCACACTGTGCAGGTCTGCTCCGCTTGGGCGGAGCACCGCCGTGTCCTCGTAGCGGCAATCGGCGGCGACGACCTCTCGCGTCCGGCCCTGGTTCAATCCAAGGTCCGGAGCGAGACGGAATGGGACGCCGTCACCTCCTTCTGCGAAGCAGTCATGCTAGCGCAGGAGGTGGCGGGACGTGAGAGGGAGAGAGCCTCACGTCTCAGCCGCCGCGGGAGACGCACCCGGCGTCGGGGGCCACTTGGTGGCCCCCGGCCACCGTAGGCGCGGGCCTGTGGACGGTGAGCTATGGGCTAGCTTGCCGTCCGTCCGTCTTATGACGACAGGCCGTGTCGACGGCGCGTTCGTGTTCCACGCGCGCCTCAAAGAGAGTCAGCAAACGAGAAGGGGTCCGTAAGGACCGACGCCTGTCAGGGTTGCGGGACTGTTCGAAAGAGATACCGCGGCCCTGGAACACAAAGGGCAAAGGAAGGAACATGGATGGGTTTTAGTCAGTAAAAGTCTAACACTCCCTCCTGCTCAGCCCAGAGCGGGAGGGGTTATTTGATGATTTCCCATCGGTAAAAAAAAAGACAACTTTTATGGTTCTGTAGTTTTAGTAATCCATATCATCATTCTTTGATCAGAGTCCGAGAGTCAGAGTTACTGATGATGCCCATCCTCTTGGCGAAATTTATTCACCCTTACGTGGGTAACATAAGTCGTATTTTTTTTTTGTTCGTCTTTTTCGCATGCTTTTACTTTTATGTGATTGGCTGGTAAGAGGTTGGGCCTGACAGTTTACAATCGTTTTTAAAGTGTTTTGTTTTTCCACAACGACTTTTAACAGGATTGACAAATTGATATGAGCTCGGAAGTCATGTTAATCCAATACTTCCATCTTTTGTTGACTTTTCTATCATCGTTATCGGTGATAGAATGTCTCTTTGTGGACCTTTGATGGTACTGGAAATACAAAATCTTTGACAAAGTTAGGTATTGCCAAAGTTAAATCTCGCGTGCCTAGAGTTCATAATTGTGTGGTAGACTTTCTGCGTCAATCTATATAGTGGCCTGCAGTCCTAATGGACTGTGGGGAATCTTTATAGATTTGACCTGAGATTCCGCTAGAGGGCCACGGTTGGCAGATCAGACGAATTGACTGGCTCGTCAGTTCGCCAAGATAGTTTGAGTAGTTTGGGAATCGGTTTGTAAAAGCTTTCGGGCTTGGATTTACCTGCGGTAGTTTCGTGCTTCTGTTTTCAATTTTGAAACTGATTCGATTTCTGTGAAGATTGATTTGTTATTTACCTTTATCTTTACGAGTAACTGATCCATTTGTTGACGATTTCCAACAAAAACGTTCTTGAAAATAGTTTCATTGAAATCAATGCTTCTGTTGTGTTTTACCTTGACTATAACGTACCCGGGGTGTTGAAAAGCGTGGTAGACAGACCGTGAAGGAGTACTTTATGAGGTACTCTGAAAAAAAAAAACAAACTAATGTAAGTGTAATACTTTATTGCTTAGTTTGATGGTCCAAAGAGGACCTTGTCGCCTTGTTAAGCACTGGATGATTTCACGATGTTTTCAAAGTTATTTTATTTGTTTATATTTTCGGTAAAAGAGACTTGATTTTTTGGCCAGAACCAACTAAATCTAACATTGTAGGTCCATCAGATTTTTGTAGAACGGTCCCTCGGTTTAATTTAAAACTTCAAAAAAATGGCCTAAACGAAGTTACATTGGATTGACAAATGCTACCGAAAAGCTGTTCCAGTAGAAATGATATGATATCAATCGCCTCTTTTTAAAGCCCTCAGAGCGATCATTACCCTGAAGGTCTAAAGAAAGCTAACAAATAGCTGCACTTACATTTATATAAACCACTGGGTACTTAATTTGTACTTACCAGAACAACCTCGTAGTTAAAGCTTTAGACAAATGTTAGTCTATTGTCTAGCACTAATGGATCGCCGGAATCTTCGCAGTTTCAACTGAGAACACCCAAGTGATAGATTAGGGGATCTGTCGACAGGTCTGTCTGGATTTCGGTAACGGCCTAGAGTAGATTATCTTGGTTCCGTATGTGGGTATGTTTTACACGTCGATACGGGGATGTTATCCTGTAGAATGTAACTGAAGCTTTCAATGGTTTGTAAGTCTGTGTAGTTTGTTAGTTTGTCAAAGTCAGATGCTCATTCTAAAAGTTGGCTACGTCCGATATAGCCGTCAAATACTTCAATGTTTGAATGAAATCTCTCTGTTATTATCTGTCTAGCCTTTTGTTGGAGGCGGCTTTCACTCTAACTAGAAGCAACTGAATACCAATTTTATTTCTAACTAGCTGTTGCCCGCGGCTTCGCTCGCGTTTTGGTCGGAAATGATCCCACGGGCACGTTGTTAATATAGCCTATGGCACTTGGAGATAATGTAGCTTCCTATTAGTGAAAGAAGTTTCAAAATCGGTTCAGTAGATCCAGAGATTACCTCCAACAACCTCACAAACTCACAAACATTACCTCTTTATATAGTATAGATTATTATTTAACATCGGTTCAGTAGAACCAGAGATTACCTCCTCCAACCTCACAAACTTTACCTCTTTATATAGTATAGATTATCATTTCGTGATACCAAAATTACTTGGAAACACAACCAGCTAATGAAAACAAAAACAATGAACTGTCAACATTTAGTAACTACACAAACTACCATCAGTTCAATACTGATACAAAAAGAATTAAACACAAAGCCCCGAGGGATCAATAGTTGGCACACTGTGCTGGGAGCCAATTTTGTTTTAAAAAAACTTTTGCGTGCGATCCAGCCTGTCAGCAAGTTGCAGTGTTGGGAACAGGGATAGCGATAAAGCGGACAACGTTAAGGCCAACCCTGATATACCTGGTTACTCAGAAACCAGAAGCCGTGAGCGCGCCTAATACTGAAGCGACAAAAACTACTCTGTTAAGCCCGTAACTTTACCCCGTCGTTTTACCCGTCATACTTTTGATACAAACGCTCGTACGTGATTCTGCCGTTGTTACACATCTATTTTTGATTTTTTTGAACTTATAGGTATTTTGTGCACTATACCTACGTTTCTAAGGTTGCAAAAAATAAAAATAAAGTGAAACAAATTCAGTATAAGCCTCCAGAAATTGCTGTTTTGCACAAATTTTACCTAAACTTTGGCCGTTCATAATGTACTCATAAACTGTAAAAATAACGAAAACATCTCGATAGAAACCTTGCACATGTAATGGAGATTCATAATGACAAATATTAATTTCACACACTGTAAGACTTATTCAAAAACACGTATTTCCAGGAACAAGTTTAAGAAATTTTCGAACACTATTTTTTTTTCAATGTCATCGCGTTAGGATCGGTAAAAAAAAAAAAGGCGGTATGTGGTGCGTGGGAGACGAGTTGTGCGGGGTCCAGGCGGGGTAAGACGGGGGTGTTGAAAGAAAATCGCCGCTGTGGCTCTGGATGAAACAACAAGCTTTTTGACCATGCTTGCGTTGACGATAGATGGGCCGGGAAGGGCCCTCTTAAAGAGTAGTTTGACACGCATCCGATTAGTTACTCTGTGAACTTAACGTATCGCCTACCGTGTTTTACCGGTGTTCAATAAATAATGATTGATTAAATAATAATGTTTGAGCTAGCCACATTACGCGGGTGGGAAGTGAGGTGGGCGGGGGACGCTTGTTTTGTATTTGGACACAGTGTGCGGCTTGCAAATACAGTTGAACGCGGCTTCTAGTTCTTTCTGTATTCTGAGCCTGGTTACTTGTGGGTGGGAAAATACTTGGCAGGTGATGAAACCACAAATAGGTCCAAATACTATCGTTTATTATTTACCAACGTGATGAAATTTTCATCACCATCATCTGCCTAGCCTTTTCATGCAGCTGGATGCAGCTGAATACCGACACATACAGGTTTAAGGGAAGGGCAGGCCTATCTGACCTCCATAACACGAATTACTTCAAAATATATAAAAAAGACGACACCTAAATAATTTGAAAACAAGTCATATTAAGGTCCCATTGTAATAGATGTACAAATTTTAACACAGCGTTCGTTCGTCTAACAAATAATATGCAAGCCAAAAAAACATTGATTAAGCCAAAAAAGCACTGATTAAAGTGATTTTATTTTGACCTAAAATAATAAATTGCCGGCGGCACTCTAGAATAAACACATCCATTAGGTCAAAATAAAATCACTTCAAACAGTGTTGTTTTTGCTTGGATATCATTGGTTAGACGTACGAACTCTGTGTTAAAATGTGTCCGTCTATTTTAATGGGACCTTATAAAAATAACTGAACTGCTTATGTTCTTACCACTGCTATCATTAAAAAAATACTTGTGGCTAGAAAAGATGATAACCTAACGCCTACTACCAGTACTTATCTTCCTACGATGCCGATTTAATCGAAAATCAATGCATGCAAGGCGCGTCGATTTATAGCAAAACTTAGGCGCTGAAAGTCGTCGCCATTTAAACTACTGCACTTGCGTATAATGTATGGGTTCGAAAGATTTTACGTACCTATTTAAAGAAAACTACGATATATCAGTTACTAACTCTTTTTAAATGGAATATATTTTTTACTGAGTTGTACCTCTTCTTTGTCTGATACTAGCTTTTGCTTGTGTACCTAGGTGTTGTAAATTATCCCACGGAAACGTGCGACCGGGATTAAAAGTATCCTAAGTCTTATTCCAGGTCACAGTCAATCATCACCTGCCTAGCCTTTTCCCAAATATGTTGAGATCAGCTTCCAGTCTAACCGAATGCAGCTGAATACCAGTATTTTACATGGAGGGCCTGTCTATCTGACCTTCACAACCCAGTTAGTAACTACGATACCCCTTGGTGAGACTGGTTGTCAGACTTTCGGGTCACTGACTACCTGTAAGGAACGACTATCTAAGGTCTACAAATGACAGCCGGGACCAACGGCTTAATTAACAATATTAGTATGAATTTCAAAATTGAACCTATTCTGTACGTTGACACACTTGTATACTTATTTCATTGCTCTATCTCGTATTTCTTTTAACACAATACATCATCTGTCTAGCTTTTTATTAACTACTAGCGACCCGTCCCGGCTTCGCACAGGTGCAATGTGTACATATAAACCTTCCTCTTGAATCACTCTATCTATTAAAAAAAACCGCATCAAAATCCGTTGCGTAGTTTCAAAGATTTAAGCATACAAAGGGACATAGGGACAGAGAAAGCGACTTTGTTTTATACTATGTAGTGATGATGATAAGGTCGGCTTCCAGACTAACCAGATGCAGCTGAATATCATTTCCAACCGTTCTAATAATTTATTTGTTTATTAAACTTTATGCACGTAATGTAAAAACACTGTACAAAGGCGGACTAATAATAATTCTATTCTAGTTTACAAACACATCGATAAATCGACGAATCCCACCACTATATAGGTGTCGACAGTCAAGTATTTAGCGGAGTGAAGGACTGCGCATCGCTTCTCGTCAGAATTTCAAGCGCTTCGTCGCAACTTCATACCTTTGTCTATTTAGAGGTAACGCTGGCAGGTGCTTTGAATTTATATTCTATACGCTACGCTACAAGCAAGCATACTTGCCATGCTTACTTGTAGCATAGTTTGACGCTATATTTGTGGATGTGGTAGCTGCAAGAATCTTGCTAAGACTTACTAGTCACTTCAGTTAAATTACAGTGATTCTATCAATACTTATGCGTCATGTTTTTGCCGCAAGTAAATGTATTTACTTTATTTTTTTAAACATAACATGACATCACGCCTAAGTAATCCCCGAAGGGTTAGACAGAGGTGTAATTAATAGTAGACCCTTGCACCAGTTATGTTTAAGCCCCACGTAATAAGGGGCAAGCCTATTGCTATCAACGGGGCGCAAATCAAGACTCCGTGGCTGCTACTGAGAAATTCCTAATGGAAAACCCAAATAACAATGCCCGACCTGGGAATCGAACCCAAGACCTTGTGCAGCAGTCGCGCTTACTACCACTAGACGAACGAAGCAATCGCACGTACATAAAACGTTTATTGTTTATTCAAAATTCATTGTAACTGGTTCTTATAAATTCAACTAAAGGAAACTGCAAACTTTCCCTCTACCACAAAGCACCTACTGAAAACCATTTATTTCGCAGGAAACCACGCGGCGGTGCCTACTTCCTGTGCTGGTTTCATAAAACGGGATGTGAGCAAAACTTAAGGTCAACCTATTGCTCCAACGATTCGACTTAATCTTTATGTGACAGACTATAAAATAGGAATGATCCTTTCAAAGTCGGTTTGATTACATACTGACTTCTTGAGTTTAAACTCAAGAAGTTAGTATGTAATCAAACCGACTTTAAAGATGAGACCATCTTTAAAGATGGTCTTATTTTCAGATAAAAACGTTTTTCTAGCGTCTATGCATCTAACACGAACTGGCGGAGTAAACATAGATAAGATATTTGAATGATTTTAGAATTAAGAATTCTCGTTCAGCACAATATAATGTTTATGTTTTCTATACTTCATTCATGTATGGCTATACCGATTCGGCTGTGCATGTTTGAAGATATTTTTGCAATCTAGTATTCCGGTACATATTTTTGCTCTGAATAAAATCATTGTCTTAAAATTGTAGGTATTTTTACCGAGTTAAAACAAACACATTTTTTTTTCTGGCAGAAGAATTAAAACACTGTTTAGTTTTAATTTTTATTTAAAATTCGTTCGGATTTTAAGTTACGTTTATGTTTTACGTGCTCCAGGGCCTCTGGAGTATTCTTAAATACAACTTATAGCCCTTAATCCCAATCGGATTCTTCCTGTAGAAATAAAATATAAACAACTTGCAGTTACAAATTAGAAACTCTGGAATAAATACACAGATTTTAAGGGAATTCCACGATAATATACAATTAAAATTCTATCCCCATTCACAAAATACCGAAATCTTGAATGTAAATAATTCGAAAAGCATAGCTGCCATAAATTATGGTTATATATATAAAATGTTTATGTTCTAGAAGGAACTCAAACAGATTGACGAAGAATGAACCGGAGAAGGTTGATGTGCATTTAGAAAAGAAAAAGGATTTTATTTGACTCACAGACGACAGGACAAACTAATAAAAAAAAGAAAACAACCAAGAAATTAAGACATATATTTAAACAAAACTCGTCCTGTGCGAAGCCAAAAAGCCTCCTACGAAAGCAATACCTCCACAGTCACTGTCAAAACGTACAGAACATCTGATTTAAAAATATGCATATATATATATTCGGTATTATGTACTGAACACGTGGGAACCGTCTATGCGTCGTCCCTACCACCCTGTATACGCACTTGAACAAATCGATCATGATCTCATTAGTATGGCTCGGCTAGTCCCTACGCATCACGAATTTGATCGTCCAATTCAGAATTTACGTCTTTTAACGTTAAAATAATTCAGTCCGGGGTCTCAATCATAAAGTGGGTTGTAAATATAAAATGTTATGTTCTCTGCGGGGCTCTTAATCGAAGGCTCTCGAACATTATTGCTGGGAAGTAAGCCGCACAATGCCGCTGTGAGTACAAACCCTTGCTGGGTGGGCGTAAGTTATAGTGGAAATGCTTGTTGTGATTGTAGAAATTGTTTAAAATAAAACTTTAGTACCTATGTACAGTGGGTTCTGCAAATCTCCGCGGGATGATTCCCGAGTAAAAATATATGATTCTATTTAGTCCGTCAGTTAGATTATCGAAAAATATTGAATATGTATTTTTTGTTTTATCAAATTAATAAAAATGAGGAAGTTATAACGCATCAAATAATCGAAGTGGGGGCTTGTGACGTCACTTGTACGTAAAAAGTGTACATACATACAAGTGACGTCACGCGAGTTTTCGACGCACTGTAAAGTCTTCATTTTTTGTTTACGTGAAACAAGGAAAATTTTTGTATCCAATATTTTTTGGAAATCTATCTGACGGACTAATTATTTTTTTTAGTCATCTAACCTATTTTTGTATCTAACCCGTCCGGTTGATAGATATTGTAAATATAATGATGATGGATGAACAGATAGCTGTACAAAGCACACGGTTTAAAGTTCCTTATCGACCATAGAAAAAGGAGGGTCCTCCGACGGGTGTTGTGTATGGTGGGCTACTACCCAACTGTCGTTGGTTGGCGCGTTTTTTATGGTCTTAAGTTGCGGATAACTTTAATATCGCCGTCTACAGTGTCATCTAGGCCACTATACTTACCACCGACCATACTTACTACTGCCACTATGCTTACCACTATACTTTTTCCATTATGTTGCTGTAGTGCCGCTACAAACTTCGTACAGGTTCCTTTGAGTTAAAGCTGGTACAAATTTTGGGATTACCTGTGGTCTCTCTGATCGTCACCACCAAATGACCCAACAGGAATTAAACGCCTCTTTCTGTGTGTCACCTTTCGTTGTACAGACCATACCAGTATTCATTCAAAAATATCCTTATAACTACCCTCCGAAATCTCCCCGCTTACTCTCCTAACTCGCACCACCTTGAGGCGCATAAAGAGGTGTATTATGCCCACTTGTCCTTGCTGAAGCATCTCGTAACGTAAGGCTGCAAAAGGCTTCTTTTTGTGAGCCCTAATGAATAGAATTCAGCGTTTAATGATGGGGTTAATTAATGTGCTTTATGTACTGAACCCAGCCTTTTGTGTTGTGTATGGAACCGCCTAAATTTGGTGGGGGTTTGATGCAGGTTATTTTGTTTACAAGAGATATTATGATGGGTGTTTAGGACACATTTTTTTCTTCGGTTTATATTTTGTTTTTGTGTTAAGACTTTTAGGTCTTACCATAATCTTTTATAGTCTGAATCTGAAATAAGGACAAGAACAAACATTTTCTTCAAAGTATATTTACCGTTAGTTGCGTAACACACTGTAGGTACAAAGTACGATGGCAAAGTGCCTTTCGTTTCGACAGCTCAAGTTCAACATTTATTGCGTTATTTACGTTTTTGAACAAACTATTTTAAACATAAGAAGAAGTAATAGATTAGGATTTTCCTTTATAAGGTAAATTTAATGAAACAAAGCTTACTATCGCACTGTTATCCTGGATATCAGTGTAATGGTGTTCCAAAACTCATCTGACCTTATTGGAATTCGCCCCAAAATTCGACTCTCCAGTGTAAAAATGTTTAAAACAAACCCAAAAGTCTATGACCCATAGCTGTTGGCGCGAAATACCGCCGTCATTTAGAACCCTTCAGAGCCAGTTCATTTAAACTTGTGAAATATTTGCACAACTTCATAAACTTCTGTTTTTCATTGAAAACACTGCCTTTTGGCGAGTTTCGTTTGTTTCATTAAGATGGGGTTATTTTTAGGAGTGTTTTAAGGGAGTTGGAATTTTGGGGAAAGTTGGATTAAGAAAGACGAAATATAATTATAGCTAGCCCATATTGTCCCACTGCTGGTAAAGGCCTGCCTCCATTCCTTCTAACGGTCACGATTTCCAATTCTCAAGGAAGACATCCAGTTCACCTTGCCATCTCCTGCGTGGTTTCCCGCGACCCCGTGTCACTGTTTTAGGGCACCAGTCCTGAGCTTGTCGAGCCCACAGCTTGTTCGGGATGCGACAGACATGTCCTGCCAAGTTGGGCAGCCTTTTGAGGCATGTTTTTTTTAATTATAATGAAAACTAAAAGGTGATACAAACTCATAGAACGTCGCGGTCAACGGGACTTAAACATAATTGGCAGCATGTGGAGCAACATATACATACAGGGATGCACCCCTGCCTAGTCTTATGGGGATTACAGGTATGGTGTTATGATCTAGAATGCCGTATTGGAAGCAAGCTTGGGAACAAGCTTTTGAATCAAACTTAAAAGGAACCTGTAATATCTTTTCTTATCTTTTCTTGTATTAACGATTTGCTTTTTTTTTTTCAGGTAAGTGAAGTTCCAGTATAAATAAAGTATTAGCGTATATAATATAATGGTAAGTACATCATGATGATGCATTTCTGAACGTAGCATAATTTATAGAAGGCAGGGTATTCATTTAATATAATTTAAACAAAAAAACGAAAAGAGGCCGAATCCTTTTCCTTTACCATTTCCAATAATCAAGTAACTTCTTCTTTAATTAAATTCCATAAATTACTTGGAAAAACAATCAAACTGACAATGTATCCATTCGTCGAGTTTTTGTCGATTTTTCTCGACACCCCCAATTTTCGCGAGGGGATTAATTCTCGTTCATTTTTATCCTTGTCCGGGTTTTAACCGGCACCAGTGACCCGGATAAATTATCGCCCTGGCTGGTACTGAAACGGTACTTTTAATTATTTTTTCAAAAGCCCTATAATGTAGAGGCGTTGTAATGGCTAATTTTGATGGTTTTTAGAGCCGACGATCAAAATATTTAATATTTTTATTCCTGCCCTAGTAAATGAAACAGGATAAATTAATTTGATTAAACTTGGTACGAACAGAAATACACAAAAAAAAACACTCATTTCTGATTTATATTGTAAACGCACTCATTTATTCAAAACTCATACAGGCGCTTGCGAATCTGTAGACGAGGACGCGACAGCCTGATCCGTGACGCAAAAATTTTGCTAAGTATGCTGCTTTAGGGTGCTCTTATTTGTAATGCAAGAGAGCACAAATGCGTTCAAAAAAAATATATCCTTGTTTTTATGTCCGCGTCGTAGCGTTGTCGTATCGTGAACAATAAAAAAACATCGTTCGGCCATTAAATCTGCTACGTAATCTGAGGAATAGACCGTATTAGCTCGCAAAGAATTTTAATTCCCTTTATTATAGGCGCCGCTAATATTTTTTCTTTTACAATGTTACTTTAGGAAAATATAATTGAGTTACAGTGAGCCACAAAATAAGCAATATTTCTTTATTAATTAGCTTTGATAATTAATTTAAAATATTGCTTTATATTATAAAATAATTTATTTTTAAAATGATTTATGGTCAAATTATTATGCTTTTATGGTTCAACATTTGAATAATGACAGTTGTCAAACGCCATTTTGTTCGTTCACGGACAATAGTTCTCATAATTTTTATTTATTATCTGTTAAACAAGGTTTTCAGTAACTTTTAAGCTGGTCCTGACACATTGTTTGCAGAAACACATAAAACTTTAAATAATCGCTTCAAGCCTAGCGAATGAACCGTGGGGGAAATTAATTCTTTAGCAGAAAAACACCTTACGATAAACAGTAATTTCATAAGACGAAGAAACGGTCAATTTAAGTGAATATTCAATTTGACAAGCAATCACTTTCCCTGACTTTACAGTTTACATAAATAAATCAATTTATTTTTTATTTCTTCTTTATCTTGTGGTTAGTACTACACTAACCTAACCTAACCTGGTGTCAGAATTTTTATGCCGCTCATGGGCCTCTGACTTGTTTGGCTTGGCTTATTTTTTACTATTACAAATATTATAATTGATATCTTTCTAGGACACAATTTGCTAAAACCACGCTAAAACCGTGTCTAACTTTATTGTAGTTACACTCTTCAAACAATTGAGCTCAAGTTATTACTAAAAACGTTTTAGCGTGCATTGAAAATTTTATTATAAATCGTTAAAGCTGCTATTGTTCGCGACCTGTACTTTACGCAATTATTAATTAGTTTTTGACAAACTTTGTTTACGTTCTATAAAAATTGCAATTAATAACACTGCAGGAATTTTCAAAATACGACGAAATGACTCAGACTCAGATATAAAAAGAAGAGACTATTTTCAACAATTGACAGGGTTATGTTAACAATTGCAACTCGTTTGTAAAGCCTCGCCAATAGGGTATATTTTATGTAATCCTGCAGAGCATTTTGTTTGTTCCCAGGGCCTTGAGTTAGTCCTTATTGCATTTATTCTCTTGCAAGGAGAAATTCAGGTCGCAGTATTGCTCATCTGGGTAAGGCAGAATAAGTCTGAAAGGAAAACAATAATGTTTAATACAACTGATGTTCTTGCAGAATTTTGTATAAGTACTGGCTACTATAGTATTAGTTTTTTCTGGTCTTTTCATTTATGGGAGGAGCGCCAAGGTAGCCCGCGAAATTCAAGTTTTCTTACGTTTTTTGCAATTTGCCGGCCAGTGTATTTTGTTGGTGTAGGTTGTATTTTGAATGAAATATGATTCGCAACCGTAACAAATATGGCTTCACTGAGTGAATGACTTTAAAGTCTTACGGCATTTCATACAAACTTTGAACTCATTTGTTTTCGAAATGACTGAACCGATTTTAATGAAACTTCATACGCATAAGCAGGATATATGTAAAAAAATGTTCTCTGTCTACTTGTTAGACATGTGTATGTATCCTGCTTATGCGTATGGAGTTTCATTAAAATCGGTCCAGAATTTCGAAAACAAATGAGTTCAAAGGCGAATGCCCATCGGCCATATACAAAAATGCCTGAAATGAACAACAATGAAATATACGCTAAATGTTACTACAAATAGTAGGTAACCCATTACAATTTCAATAATTATCAAAAAACTAGGTAGAAGTCAGTTACAAACCTTTTTCTGAAATATAGGTTAAGTCTAGGCTGAGGATTTCAGGTCCGTCATCAAACAGCCGAGTCGTCGTTTAGGCGGTTCTAATCTAATTCAAAAATGGGTGTCGTGCGTAGAAGTTAAATCAAAATTCTTAAAAATATATCCGTTATATCATTAAAAAGGCAATCAGTACGTAGCTCAAGTCGAAAGCGCTGGAATCAACTTGTAAACAAACAATCGAAAATGCAGTAATGTCAAACTGTCAGTAAGGCAAAGGACATGTGATTCATACAGCCTACTATACGCCTTCTATTTAAAAAATAATTTGATTTTAATTAATACTGACATGCGTAGGTATATAATTTTGATTACATTTATGGTACACTTAATTCGCAATTTATTCAATTAATGATAACTGTGCACTAATTCTGTAAAATACTTCGTTAGATATTATTTGACGGTTCCTGTTTGGCTGAATGTCACTTACTCGTGTCAAATAAACACTGACCTCCAATAAAAATAAGAATGAATTAAACGGATATCAAGTTCAATATTTTAATGATCCCTATGTTTTTATACCCTACCTAAACAAACTTGAGAATTATTACATTACACATATTTTATTTAAAAAAAAAATTAGGGACTATTCGTAGTTTTTGTCCATTTCAAGCATTTTATAGTCATTCCCCTTTGTAAGAAATGCCGTAAGACGTTAACTTAAGATTAGGGCATGATTTTAATGATTATTATTCTGTAAATACATACTTCGAATAAAAATAACGGTACTAATTTATTTACCGCCACAAAAAGACAGAAAAACAAAATATTGAAAGGAGTTTTCATAGCATGCCCACAGTCCTTAAAATAAACGATGAATACAAAGTGACCTCAAGTAACCTTGAGTAAAATTTTCACGAGCGAAACTCTATTTTAACGGTTATTGTAATGAAATATGGCTACTGTCAGACCGCGTTAACCTCTAAAACTTTGCTATTGTTATTCCGTTGTTATCTATTTCAAACGGTCGCTTCGCCTTTCAAACATTTATAGTTATGACCTTTCGTACTTTCGTACTTGGGTTATAGTTTTACGTCAATATCTACAAACTAAACTTAGCCGTATGTATTTTGGCTTGGTTATTCCTGTCACTGTCAAACTACGTTTACAAGATAGAGACTGGAATATGTCTAAGCCATAGCATGGTTATGCTAAGTGACGTCTGTAGATCTCGACTTAAGCTTGGTCTTTAGTATTCTCATTTACCTAATGTTTTAGGTTTACTTTGAAAGAATTTTAAGTAGGTAAACTTTCTCTATTTCGTCGGAAACTGGTCTGAATTTTCTTTAAAGATAAACGGGTACCGACAAGAAAGGGGTATAAAACGTTTAATGTAATAGGTACCTACCAGTATTTCGGGATCCAAGACTTCACGTTTAGTTTCTACCCTCGTTTCACAACTTTGATCTGTCAAAGCCAAAAGCTGTTCTTGCTCTAAGGTCTTGTAACTACCGGGGTACATTTTTCTATCCTTTTCTCAATTCATGTAGATCCTAATTTAGGTAATAAATATAGGTACTATTTTCATTGTTCACACTGCAAAAACGCGCGCGGCGGCGCGGCGGCGGACAGTTTGGTAAAGATATTTCAATGTAGTTACACTCGACAAAACTGGCGGTTGACCATTTTTAACTTATATGCCTTTAGCGTTAAGTTTCAAAAGTAGTCAACCGCTAACTTTGTCAAGTGTAGTTATGATAGAAGGTCCCTCTTAACGTGAACAAAATCGTAATCTTATGAACCAACTGGCTGCTTCAGCAATTTTGCCACCAAACGTCACTGCGGCATGGGACCCACAGATGGGACCACATTTTTTAACCGACTTCCAAAACGCGAATAGTCCGTCAATAGTATTTTAAGCTCGGTCATTGTACTATCTGAAATAAGGTTTGGTACAATGAGGGCTATCATTTTTGAGCTCACCAGATGCCGCCACTGTCGAGTAAGGTCCTGTCAATAATTTTATTTTATACTTTAAAGTACCAATAACTTTATAAAAAGTTTATTTAATTACGCATCAACATAGTGTAAACTTCTGATACATATTTATACCTACAATATTCTGCCTACAATTAGCCAGCATGAAACATTTAAAATATCATTTTACCTCCAAGTACGAACAAATAAGATCCTAAGTTGCTACTTAAAATCTTTCATCAGCAATGGCTCTATCTAGACCACAATCGTGAAAACACACACACAAACACTCTGATGAAAACACTATGACATCTGACATTTCGGTGACCTCGCGCTACACTAACGCCTCTAGCGGCGAATTCATACGCGATAGCCCCCATTACTGTCAAACCGTCCGCCACTGCTGTCATCCTCTGTCAGAACAACACATTAAAAACCGTAGGACCTTCTAAATACAGTTACCTATGCAACGGCAGCTGCTGCATGAGGTTACCGAGCTGGCTGGTGTAAGGCAGCGCGAAGCTCCCCGCGGCGTCCACATGCTGCACCACCTCATACGCCCACTCCGACCACTCGTACAGCATAGCTGTGGATATACATATAACTGGATAAAAAAGAACTACGTCTCGGAAATATAAAATAACCCTCTTTTTAGACTTCGCCGCAGTTGGGTAATCAATTATAATATCACGTCTATATAATCCCTGAAGATTTTGACATTGACGTTGGTGTAGTAGTGGTAGCAAGCGCTAATTACTAGTTTGTTTAATGCTGTCAAATTTTCCCAATCAACCTTGCACCTAAGGCTATAGCCATAAAGTTGAAAATCTATTAATGAAATTTGACAGATAGTTGTAGCTTGTGCTGGCGGCTGTACTTTGTTTCTCCAATAGGATTTTCTAGGACTATTATATCACCATCAACCGGACACGAATCCAAACTTCGAGCTACTACTGATAATAGTAGCTCGAAGTCTCTATTATAGTGCACAAGTGTGTGCATGCTCAACAAGAAGCAAGCATTGCAATCCCCACCAAATTCAACAACTACACCCGTTACGAAAGAAGGTGTTCGCGCTGTTGTCGAAATTTGATGCAATTGCAGATGAAATCTTTGTTAGAGAACATAACAGTAACCCATGAGCAAACTGTTAAACAAGGAGCTAACCGAGATGCGTGCCGAAATCACTGGCCCCAGGGGTTTGGTGAAATTTCTTAGCAATCAATATGACGATATGTTGAAGGAAAAGAAGCTGGGTGAAGAGAAAATAAAGGATCTGATAGATAAAAACGAAAAGTTGTCATACACCGTTAAATACATGTCAAGTCGTTTAAACACCTTAGAACAACACGCCCGTGCAAGTAATATTGAAATACAGTGTGCCCCCAGAAGAAAACTGAAAATCTTATCAATATTGTAACACAGCTGGGTACACTGTTATGTACTCGGAGGGAATAGCCAAAAAAGTTCCAGGCTATGCTAGAAAATTTTAACATGATTCTACTCGAAAAACGCAGACATAAAAACGACCTAATTTTCCTGTATAAAATACTTCATAGCAAAATAGATTGACTGAGTTTAGTTTTAATCTACCACCTAGAAAACATACCTAACTACCCGCGACACCCTATCAAACTATTACGTCCATTCCGCAAAACTGTTTCAGGGTCTAACTCTCCAATCCCAAGACTTTGCAGGCTTCTCAATAATTGTGATGATGTTATAGATATTTGTCAGTACAAAATCATCAGTACAAAAATTCACGCGGCAAGTCCACCAATAATAACCAATAATAATGAAAATAATCAACACAACACCTAATTATGTAACTCTCAACATAAATATTTAATTTTTTTAACAGTCTAGATACTAAGTATGTGTATCTGTACATCTACTTTAATTTTTAGTTTGAACTTGTTCAGGCATGCTATGTACGCATCATATTGTACACTTGGTGTGTATTTCAGCTTGTATTATTAGAGTAAAAACTGCAACAATTGTAGATGACCAATAACTAAATAAACTAGGGAAACCAGTGATGACAGCAGTCTCATTGTAGTCTAAATTACCTTCAACTTGACTCTTCATATGGAAGTGACTGAGGTCTGGGATGTTCAGGGTGACGTCCAGGTCCTCGTCTTCTAGGTTCCAGAAGGTGACTCCGCTCTGCTTCCTCAGCTTATACGGGTATGTTATGTTGATACTACCTGGAATAATAAATTCATCATAATCGTGCCCTTATCCTAATAATAATAATTGTTTCTGCTTCTTTGGTCTAGCGGTCGCAAGCGCGACTGCTGAGCATGAGGTCCTGGGTTCGAACGCTAGGTCGGGCAAGTGTGGGTTTTTCCATCAGGAATTTCTTAATTTCTAACGATTCTAATTTTGGTTAATCTCCATTGAAGACCTAATCTCCGTTGAGATTGATCGCCGCGACTGAAATTCTGCAAAGAGGATGTACTTTTTCACGCGTGCCTATTCGAAAGTTGAGAACAACGTATAGACATCCCGCTATCCTCTTCCACACAATAGCTTCATACATGTCACCTCTTACATCAAGTGTTAATCTTTACAAACTTATTCAAGGATGTCTCCTGGTCTTGATAACAATGGGGCTTCTAAACAATAACCTCTGCAGTACTGGAGAGCTCGCAAGACATTCACGGGGACCCATTGAACCGGGACCAATTAGTGCGTGGTTGAGCATGAACAACCGTGCACGTGGATGTAGGCATAAGGGTGTAGTATAGATAGTAACCTATAGATGTGCTTGAGTGGCACATGCTTCATCCATCGACATAAATTGAATGATGCACAGTTCGTGATACACATTGAGATTCCTCCGTGCTTCGGATATCACGTAAAGCCGTTGGTTCAGGCTCTCATTTGTAGATCTTTGATAGTCGTTATAAGTAGTCAGTGGCCCGAAATTTTTGGCAGCGATGCAAACGCAAGTACGTCGCGATACGGTTGCGATGCTATCGCTGGCAGTTTACCTTCGACCGCGATACCACAATTCTGTATCGCTATTATCGCGATGCAAACGCGTTCATGGTTCTCCCAGTCTTCGTGTCTGCGATGTCGTCAGAAACAGTCGCTCCTGCATCGCTTCTATCGCGTTGACAATACGACTATCGCGTGATAGTACTGGATTCGCTTTCGAATACGAAAGCCGTAAGTAAACTGTGTTACACAAAGATACGAACCTTTCCGAATTAATATGATTCTCTCTCTCGGAATCGCGAAATAATATGATTAATTTACTTGAGTTCGTAGAAAACGCCATCCTCCATTAAATTGAAACGACCTTTTAAGACTCGCCTTTTACAGTATTGTTCTATAATACTAGCCTAATTCTATTTATAGGTTCCTTATCTAGTTACCCGACAGATAGCATTAAATTTGTAAGTGATTAATAAATAACACTTACCATTTCCTGTAAACCTTATCAGACGATCTGAAAATGCGCAGAAAAGTTAATAGATATTTCATAATTATCACAGACAGCCTTATTTCACTCAGTACTAAGTATTGACTTCCTCTCTTATGTCATGGTTTTCTGGTCTGTGTAATACAGGGTGTAACAGGACCCTTCACGAAGCCGTCAACCAAGCATTTTGTACATCAAACTAAGTAACTTTACGCAAAAAATATTGCTGGGAAACGACTTTTGTTAAAAAAAAAACGACTTTTTTAAAACTCAATGTAACGCACTCAAAACACCTGGCTGATAATAAAAATCTTACATTAAAACATGTATTAAAAAAAAAACTTGTGAAAAAGTTGGAACTTTGACCCCCAATATCTCCGTAACTAGAAGGTTCCCAGGTATGGTCTAGAACAAAAAAATGATTGCAATGACGGGAAGAACAAGTGCCTTTTGGCTTCGTTATGGGTCTTGTTGCACCCTATAAGTGTGTAAGTTTTAATTACTAACACTGGCAAAATTTCGTTGTACTATATAATAGAACACCTGCCTAACCCTTCGAGGAAATACTGGCGTGATATTATGTTATATGAAAATTAATTATCACCCGTCTCTATATTAATACTTAATTGTAGTTTCATGTAGGCATATGTATTTGTAAAACATAATTGCTGGTGTACTCAGACCAACAAAAAAAGTATAACAATCAATTTTGACAATATAGTGTGGATCGAGTAAATGGAATGTATTGGGAACAGAATATTTGCATTATTGATTGATATGTATGAGGACTCATGAAATTGTGACCTAATTATTATCAGTGTGCAATTTATTTTGAAGTCCCAAGTGACTTTTGATGAAGGCATGGTTATACTATTTTAATTTTATGATGACTGATATCACACATACGAAAATACTTTTTACGCTGTTAAATAATTAGATAATATTAATTATCGGGTTACTGTTAGCTAGTGTGATCCCACTGCTGGGCAAATGCTCTCCCCGTGACTTCGAAACCATTCGATCCAGGGCCAACGTGGACCACTGGTGGTTGGTTCTGTCCAGTTCGTCCTGCCATCTTCTGTGAGGGCTACTTCTCATTAGTGGGTGGGTATTAAAAAAAAAAAAACGAAATGTATGACCAAATTATTGTGTACAGTCAGTGCCCTGGCTTTTATTTTTCGTAAGAGGGGTAAGGTATTGCAGGGAGCTAACTGTACCTGCATCATACTCTCAGAGAAGGATAACTATGTCAAGCCTATTATTATGAAATAAACAGTCTTTACAGCATACATAATTAAGTATCTAAATTATATAATAAAATTAATATTATCTTTTCATATAAATATCATAATAAACTTACTTTGGCGTGGTTTTAAGCCGGTGAATTCTGAAACAATAAAATAATATTACATCAAAACATGTAAATCAACAAAATAACTTAGCTTTGGTGAAGAAATTGAAGTTGTTCTCTGAAATAGCCTTGTTTATTTTCGTTTCATCAAATGAATGAGAGGAGAGACTAAAATGTAAATAAACAACTACACAATTACGGCTTTTTTTTTTAGAAAGATATCATAATATCATACTTCATTCTAATATTATACATTTGAAAGTAATTCTGCTGTTATCTTGCCACGTTTTAACGGCTGAACAGATATTGATGAAATTTGGCATGCAGCTACTACAGTAACACCAGTAAGAATACCTTTACATCCCGGTACTTAGTACATTTCTGTGGCATAATTTCCGATTGTATGCAGGCGAAGCCGCGGGGAAAAGCCGGTTACCTACTTTAAAATTTTTATTACTAATTATAGGTTCAGCGCTTATTGTATGGGACTTAAACGTAAATGTCGAAATGTGGGTGTACTGTTGGGTACACTTCTGCCAAACTCTTCGGGGAGTACAGGCTGTTATGTATGGTGGAAGATATCACAAGGCTGATTATCGTAAATTAAGCATAACTAACCCAGTAGAGGTTTGGCGCAAACCCTGATAATGTTCTTCACTTGAAGGATCCTCAGCGGAAAGTCTATCGCCAGTGTGTATACCCTGGAAGTACTGTCCATACTGAAAATTAAATTATAAGTGTCAAAATAGGATAGCGAAGCTTACATTGTACATAGGAGTTACCTAAGTAAAATTATAATATTTAGATTTTTATTATGGCGATCATGCAGTAGTAAAATGCGCTAGTAGTAGCGACCCAGGCAGTGAAATAGAGTTACGATCACATTATTTATATATACATGGGAATTGCAATTTCATAATGGGCCAAAGACGTCACGGAATGGTATGCGAGAGGAGAGAGGAAATGAGGAAGGCTGGTGTGTAGGTGGGAGGATGGCTTCTGATCAACAGCAGGTGACATGGAGGATTGTGGAAAAGTCTGGGGGAGGCCTAGGCTCATTATATACCGATGTCTGATAGTGTACAATTATTTAAAGTTAACTAGAAGAGGCGTAACATCGAGAAAAGCGGAAGGAACAGGGGAGTCCTTCTTTGCCCAGGAGTGGGACAAATCAGGCCAAAAAAAAAAACTAAAGATTGTTAATAAAGTCTATTTAAATTTGAAAATGGGTTCTAACCCTTTCACTTCATAATCTGCCTAGTCTTTTCCCAACTGCTGTTAAGGTCGGCTTCCAGTCTAACCCGATCCAGCTGAATACCCGTATTTAACATGGAGCGACTATCTGGCCTCCACAATCTAGTTAGTACTGGGTAATACGTACCCTTGGTAAGACTGGTTGTCAGACTTTCGGACCAGTAACTCCCTGTAACGACTGTCAAAGATCTACAAATGACAGCCGGGACCAACGGCTTTACGTACTTTTTGAGCCACGGAGGAAACACGGCATGTAATGGATGGTCACCCAGCCATGGACCAACCCACGCAAGCACAGCTTAACCTAATGATCGACCCGAATCTCCTCTAAGCCTTTCACAGTGAAAAGAAAAAAGAAAGAATCTAGAAGAAGAATTAAATGATAGGTAATAATGATTCCATAATGGATAAGTTTTTAGTGCAAATGGTACGAGTAAATGCCGATGACTGAAACAAATATAGGGGAGAATAAAAGACACGTTAGCTGAATTGTGTATAATTAAATATTTTGTAACTCACGTGATGGAAGTAAGCTCGCTATCTTCTAGCCCCGTCAACTTGATGCAGGTGCCTCCGCCATATTCGAACACATAGTGCTCATATGTCGGTATGCTGAACCTCTTGTTACCCAGCAGGACATTGTCCCTCAGAGCTTTGTACTGTCGCTTGAAGCACTCGAAGTCAGTTGTGCGACAGCTTATTATGTAGCGGTCTGGAATAAAGAGAAATTACCATTAACACTAGAAATGGAATATTTACCATGTTTACTGGTAATAATTTTAGTGACCATGTCAGTTTAAACACTTTTAAGTAAAGAGAACGTATGTGCATGCATTGACTAAACATAAAAAAACATCACGTCCATAATTCCCGAAGTGTTAGGCAGAGGTGTACTTAATAGTACGCCCACATATCGCCAGTTATGTTTAAGTCCCATGTAATAGGGGGCGAGCCTATTGCCATCAGTCGGGCACAAATCCAGACTCCGTGGCTGCTACTGAGAAATTCCTGATGGAAAAGCCCAATAACAATTTGCCTGGCTTGGGAATCGAAACCAGGACTTGATGCTCAGCAGCTGTGCTTGCGACCACTAGATCTTTGAGGCAGTTTCTACATTGAGTGAGACCGGAAAAAGCTCCAATACAAAAATGTGTAATATACTCTTGGGATGGACTGTAGGAATAATAAAACTTGAACTCGTATTTTTATAGTACGGTAATATTTAAGGACACCTAATTTTAGACTATAATTTAGTAGTCTAGACGACTCTAAGAGCGATCCCTCACTAGTCCTGTGGGCGTTAGGAGTGGGAGGGAATGTGTCGGGTTAACGGCAGTATTGAGTACTTGGAAAAAACTTAAACTGTAGGTGTATCCTGAATAAGCATTCTTCTGTGAAAGACACTGAATAGTGGAGGAGTATTTTTTGTTAGAGATGTCTAAGATGAACTTGGAAAGTAAGTAAGTACATGTAAATTACAGGTAAAGTAAAGTAAATTCTATTGATATTCATGATGACTTCCTGCTCAATATCAAAATATAATATGGCTGACTGTCTTCATACAACAATAATGAGAACAATCGCTATAGCAAAAATTTTATTACAAAAGAGAAAAATATTCTCATGAAGAAAAACATCCCAAACAAATGGTCAGTTGGGGCAAGTGCATCTACCGGGCAAGTGTGGCGAACATCAATATCTCCTAAACCAAACCAGTATTTAAAAAACGCACCCTAACCTGTACTTCGAAAACAAAATTTAGTAACAGTAGGATGTGATTCGCCATTTGGTTTTGGCCATCTTTTTTTGTGGACGCCACGTTGGTAAGTATGTGCAAATCGAGTACGAAACGGTAGGAAAACCAGTACTGAGTGATTTTATCCAGGTAATTCGCATTCACTAAACATTATTCTTCATTTACCTGTAATTATTTTGTTTCTATCTAACAAGTAATTAATTTTATCGATGCTTACATTTTTAGAACCTAAAACGAAGTGAGGTAAGTGCGCCTACTAGTATTGCGCCAACCAGAAGTTGTCAATATTCTAAGGAAAAAAGTATTCATGAATTTTCAACATATTATTGATCTTATAATTATAACAGGATGAACTTTTCGATACCCCTTAAACTTTTTCTTTTCTGTATTTTTGCTTGTGCCTAGGAAATAAGTACTTATGCTATCTCGTAATTATAGGGTTTATTTTATCCGACTGCAAAAGAGAGCTCAATTCATGCTCCGGTTGATGGCAATGGGCTCATTCCCTATGAGACAAGAGACTTAACGATAACTGGCGAAATATGGCTGTACTTCTGTTTAACCTTTCGGCGAAAACAGGCGTGATTTGTAACCGACTTCAAAAAGAAGGCGGCATTTGATGAGATTTGGCGGCATCTTTTTTTTCATATGTTATTTGTTTATGTTACCTAAAGCACTTCAGCAACACCAGCAACACCCTTCTTTTGTTTATTTTCTAACAAGAAATTCCCAACTGACTGAGACATCCGACACGCCAGCTAACCATCTGTTCGTGGATGTGTTAGTGCCCACGCGCCGTCAACGCTGATGCAAGTGTATGTAAGTGATATGCGTGTAAACTAGACTTTATAATACAAGTTTATAACGCAAACACTTGATGTTATCGGGGGACAAGTCCAGGGTTGGATTTGTTTTGATATTGTGGAAGATAAGGGTTGTGTGTGCCAAGAATTTGAGACAGAATCTTCTTTTTTTAGTATTAGTGGCTTTTAGCTGCAACAAAATAGGACTTATATTCACCTACAATTAAACTTTTTTTTGGTTTTGCTCCATTATTGTTAATGACAAAAGGGAATCGCAAAATATTTCTGCCAAATACTTCCAATATAAAATTTCCATAACAAAAACCTGGGATCAGCATCGAAATTATTAAACGTAAACATGAAAAATACACCATCACATTTGAAAATGTTGGCATTTTCAGCCCTCATTATATTCCCCTTTCACTTTGAACGAAAAAACGTGAGTTTTCCAAACGGGGTCAGAATGACACGCCAACAGATAATATCCTATTTAAAAGGCAAAAACAATTGAACGAGATGCTTACAAAGGGTGTGTTTATTGAAAATAAAGCTTAGTCCACGTCCTTGAGCGATGCGGTTTGCATTTTGCGACACAATTATTTAACCTCTAACAAAAGCAATCTTATTTTACGAGAATAAAGATCACTTAAATTTTGTCAGACTTGTCGACGTGTTTTTTATTATTTTTGTATATGTTTAAGGGTATTTTGCCTGAAATAAAACCAAAGTTTATTTCTTTTGTAACTGTAGAACACCTACTTTTATTTGTTTTCTCCACAATCGCAACAGCCTTGTCGCTTCAGCGTGTAGCTCGTGGCTAACAGCTAAAGTTGGAGACACATATTAGTGAATTCTAAGGGCGTCGAGAGCACTTTAAATGATACAACTAACAATTAGACACTGCTTTATTTGTTATTCATGGAAAAGAAACAGCTATTCTTCTCCGGTAGAGCAACAATCGTGTTAATCTGTGTTTATTTTTCAGAGGTTATCTTTTTATTAGATTTACAAAAGTCTAAATTTAGCCTACGCTTTCATCCACGTCAGACATCATTCCTCAAGTATGTACCTACTACTGAGATAAAAAAGTAAATAAATAAATAAATTTATTTTCGATGACTTCATTATACATTACTTCAATGAGGTCTCAACTCCTGAACTAGGACAACCTGTATGACAGGGGTTGAGGTTTTTACCGGTTGCATAGATCTGAATGTGGAAGCTTAGACAGTGTTTACTGTAACTGCATTAGAAATTAACTTAAAATAATTGTCTACTGTAGTATTTTATGTCTTTATGCTTGTCGCTTGAACATGTAAGTCGTGGCCAATGCTTAAAACAACACGATCCCAGTACCGGTTCTCATAAATATTTATTGCTCGCGAATTTTTGATATCGGGACCAACGAGGCGTAGGACCAACTTCGTTTATCATTTCTGCTTTGCTCCCTAAAGGGACAGATTAATAATATATATGCTGCCAAATCCTGTCTACCTGTGCGTGCTTAAACTCAGATTAAATTAATTTACTAACCCTTTTCTTTTCACATGAATTATGTCGGTTGTTCAAGTGCCGGTAATTCCGTTTTTGTCTCGTTTTTCTTAGGGAATATAAAATTAAGGGGTTGAATTTTCAGTAGGGGAGAGTAATACTTTGTTTCCCGAGACAGATTAATAATAGAGATGGTGAAAAGATATCCCTATCTTTCAAGGGACATTGTTGTTGATGAGAATTTTTGACGAATTTTGTGATTGCCGTTAAATTTTTCTTTAGGGGTGATGCAGAGTGAAAGTGGCAACAATTATTTTTTTGGCAAAAATACACCGTATTCTTCTTAAAGTGTATCATGTCATGAACGTTATCTTATCGATTTTCTCCAGAGCTACCTATGGCAGAACCATCCACCAATTACCAATGAGGAGATGATTATTACGCTGAAAAGCTTTTATACGAATTGATTCAACATTAGACGACACCTTAATCATCATCATCACCATGTAAAGCCTAAGTAAAAACTCATCGTCGGATTTTCACCCAGCGAAGCAGCGCAGCGCCGAGATTTGGTAGTACAACGTGTACACTATTAAGGCATTCATTAAAGTTTTGTTCTTTAACAAAGGACATAACTACATAATGCTACCTACGCATAGATGTAGGTCAGAAACTGTTGAAGGAAACTAGTTTATCGTTAACATGAAGTCCTAACAAAGTTATGTCCGAGGATCGTCGTAACAATGTTAATGTCATGACGAGGCGTTCGTACGATGTTATATACTATAGACACACACACAGGATGAATTTTCCAAGTGGGCGTGGAAGGCCAAATGCGAAACTGAAACCAAAAATACTTGAAGGAGTCTCTCCTAGCCAGGCATTGAACCCGTTGATTTTGGAAATAAATACATACTGTATTATTACACCATTCGATAGTGTCACTAATAAGGATTCACACCCACTTGGAAAATTCAACCTGTATATTATGTTACTTTATGTTTGTAGGTGTAACATACTAATTATAATACAGTAATGTGATCGCTGGCTATATATGTTACTAGCTGTTGTCCGCGGCTTCGCTTGCGTTTTGGTCGTTGTAAATATAGCCTATGGCACTCGGGGATAATGTAGCTTCCTATTAGTGACAAGACAAGTAACAAGACCCTTCACGAAGCCGTCAACCAAACATTATGTACATCAAACTAAGAAACTTTACGCAAAAAATATTGCTGGGAAAACGACTTTTTTTTGAGCGGTAAAATCACGTTTTACAGTAGGACTCATTGTAACGCACTCAAAACGTTGTGCTGATGGAGGGATTGAATAGTACGGGGGTCGTGGAGGACTTTATAGTAAAAATCTTACGTTACAAAAATGTATTGATAAAAAACTTGTGAAAAAGTTGGAACTTTGACCCCCAATATCTCCGTAACTAGAAGGTTCCCAGGTATGGTCTAGAACAAAAAAATATCGCAATGACGGGGAGAACAAGTGCCTTTCAGCTTCGTTAAGGGTCTTGTTACAACCTTTATTATTAGTATAGATTTCCACCAGGTAGTCAGCGGAATTAGTGAAACCAACTTTACACGCAAAAGTACTGTTCAGTGTTCGTGTTTCTGAAAGAAAAAAAAAGATTCTGCAATAATTCAACTTATAAACAAAGTTGTTGAGTCGTAGGAATGATAACGAAAACCTGTGAAGGGTGTATACCTGAGAAAAACTACAAAAAGAGAAAAAGTCACAGCATTGAAATAGAACCAGCGAACCCTAACTAAGTCACCCCAGTAAAAGTTTTTAATTCTCTGGCATGTAAGGTAGCTAATATTCCCCGATACCAAGCTACTTCTGTATTAAATTCCACCAAAGTTGGAATAGTTAGGTTGGATAGTTTGCCTAATTGCCTGTTAAAAACTCAAGAACAAATAGAAAAGCTAACTTTGGTCATCATCTGCCTAGCCTTTTCCTAACTACGTTGGGGTCGGCTTCCTGGATGCGGTTGACCAGTATTTTACATGTAGGGACTGCTTGTCTGACCTCCACAACCCAGTTAGTACAGGGTAATACGATACCTCTTACTAAGACGGGTTGTCAGACTTTGGGGCCACTGACTACCTGAAACGATTGTCAAAGATCTAAGAATGACAGCCGCGACCAACGGCTTAACGTGCTTTCCGAGGCACGGAGGAAATTCGGCATGTAATGGGTGCTCACCCATCCACGAACCAACAAAGCCAGGCTTGGCTTAACCTAAAGATCCATCCGAGCAGCTGTTTTTATATAGCCACGTGCTCGTCCTCCTCCTCCATCTGGAAAGGAAAATTTCTAGGTACTGAAATTCACTGTACCATAATCGAAAAGGTAATAGGATTAGCAGCATTTTCCGTTATGGAGGTTCAAAGCCTATAACAGTGTCACCACGCTCTGAATAATTCTGATAAACTTTCACACAGTGGGGCAGACCTTATGAAACCTTTCCAAGGGTACTCGTGAATGGGTGAATGGGTCCTTATGTAGTAGTAATGGAATAGCTTTTGTACTTGAAAGTTTAAAGAAAGGAGGTTTTTTAATGATGTCCCATTATATTGGTTCATTCTAATTCTGTAATGGAATTTTAAGTTTTTTTTTTAATGACAACTACCCACATATAGAAAAATTTCTGAAAAAACCTTATCATCATCATAACATCGCGCTTGTGATCCTCAAAGGGATAGGCAGACGTGTACCTAATGTATACTCGCATTTCGCCGGTTATCATAGAGACTCAGTGGCAGTTACGGAGAGATCGAAAAATCCAATAACACTACCCAATCTGGGAATCGAAGTCGGGACGTCATAAATACATACGTCGTTATAATGTTTAACTAACGTCGATCGGCTCATAAATAAATCTACACTAATATACAACAGAGGAAAGATTTGTATGTTTGTAACGAATAAACTCAAAAACTACTGCACCGATTTCAAAAATTCATTCACCATTAATATGCTACATTATCCCTGAATAAAATTAATAATATATTAATTACTAGAAAAATTAGGTGGTGGGGGGTAATTAGGAGAAAATAAATGTCCACCCGTGTGAAGCCGGGACGGGCCGCTAGTACAAGATATAATTGAAATATTTTTTACCATAGGACCAACACTGAAATGGCGAAAGAAAATTGGTTGCTCCCTACATTTTATCGAGGTATGCGAACATACCCAAATGTATGGAGCAGCTGGTGGATACGCTAAGGTAGCCCACAAAATTCAAATTTTCTTACGTTTTTGAGCAACAAAACATCATTTTGCGACCGTTACAGAATATTTTCTACGGTCAGGAATCATATTTTGTTCAACGTACAGTCTGACAATGACCTGCAAATTGCAAAAAACGTAAGAAAATTTGAATTTTGCGGGCTACCCTGGCGGTTTGAATTCCACCTTGTATATAGGTAAATTTGGCTGCATTTTTGCTGCCAATTCAATGAACACGGCATTAGTTTATGTATGTATGTATGAGAAACAACTACAAACATAGCCGACGATAGAAACTGTCGTATAAATTACTCCAGACTCGTCCTGTGTCATCTGTGATCTAATTACAGCATACTGTCAGGTTTCAGGACTAAGCGCGTCAGGACACTACAACTATGGGTAACTAACGGGTTTAATGTGGACGTAATTAATTGTGGTGCCTGTACATTGTAAGTGTAAACACCCTAGTGCCTAGTTGTTTCTAAACGTCTGGGGGACAAAGTGACTGCAATGAAAATGTCAAAACTGTATTGAACGAGGGCTATCGTAAGGTTATGTCAATAATTCTATTTTAATACCGTTTTTTTTTCTTTATTTTAAAATCATTTTACCTCCAAGTACTAACAAATAAGATCCTAAGTTGCTACTTAAAATCTTCAAGTCTTAATTAATCAGGAATAGCTCAATCTAGACTACAATCGTGAGTATTACTTAAAATACGTGATAGAATAGCACGCAACGCGTGAACTTTCTATGAAATCTGACATTTCGGTGGCCTCACGCTACTCTAGCGCCTCTAGCGGCGAATTCACGTTTGAAGTCGCATTTGAAGTACGAAACACTTTGAAAGCGATGTTCACTTGTCAAGTCAGGTGGTCTAACATGACCTCTTAAAGCAGGCTTGTTTTAAACTTACTTCGTATAGTGTGCGTCAGTGCAGTGGAGGATGCAGAAGCATACTTCCATGTCTTGCCCATACTGAAGTGACATTATAGTAATACTTCTTTATGAGCTGGTGATGCGGATGCGGCCCCTGGTCTGGTATAAATAGGTAACGCTGAAGAGCAATTCTCTAAGGAATTTACTAGGATTTTGTACTTTTTTTTTATTTCTTTTTAATAAAACGTTGCCCCACACTAGGAATTTCTCCTGTATCGTGGGTGCGTTTACAAACATTTAGCCTCACATACGCAAACAGACAGACCCGGAGCAACTACCTGTAGATCATACAAATATTTAACCTACTTTCAAGTCAAGCTCAGTAATAGCCCATTAATCAAATCACTAACCAAATTCTCACACACTCAACAATAATGCCCCATATTATTCTAGCAGCTCAACTAAGCTTAGAAAAGCTCAACACATAACCTTGAGCAATATTACAAGATAATTGCGTCGACATTGCCCACGCCGAGCAGGGAATAATCTACCGGTGAGGATTAAAAGTGACTGCCGTGGTAGCGGTATCTACGCGGTAGAGACGCGCTATGTGCGCGGTCTAACCGCTTGGCCACAACCTACACGCACAAGCGACACGCGGCTTGCGACAGCGGAGAAAATGAATGAAAGAAATTGGTCGAGGCCGTAAACGCCTCGTTCACAACCTCAGGTGACGCCAATTGCATCATGTAAAACACGCCAGGGTGCCTTTTTTTGTCTCCACATGAGTAGCGCCGATCGACAAGTTGCGTCGCGCTGACTTGAAACCTAAGGACTCTGTACTCCCTCATAACAGCATTATTTTAATATTAAATCAGTGTCCTGCTATAGCTCCGTCTCTTTCCCGCACCAAAGTAAGATTAAAGTTATACAGCTAGTAGAGGTGGACTCTACGATCTTTTCACAGTTATTCTACCTCTAACAGCAATCTTATTGTCTCGAAAATAAAGATCACTATAATTTGGCAGACTTGTCAGTTAGCAATCTAACTTCAACCTTATTTATAACGAGTATAGATCACGGGTTACAAACTACATACTTTTTTTTGACATTGTCGCAAAATCTATACTCTATACTAATATTATAGAGCTGAAGAGTTTCTTTGGTTGAACGCGCTAAATCTCAGGAACTACTGATTCGAATTAAACAATTCATTTAGTGTTTGATATCCCATTTATCGAGGACGGCTTTAGGCTGTGTAAAATCTCGCTACAACTAAAAGGAGTGGAGCATCAATGAAAAATGTTGCAAAAAAGGGGAAAATATAATTTTATAGTAATTTCACGCGGATAAAGGTCGCGGTCAATGTGGCGACACTTGGGGGAGGCCTATATCCAGCAGTGGACGTCTTTCGGCTGAAATGATGATGATGATGATGAAGGTCGCGGCAACAGCTAGTCATAGATAAAATAACTGTGAACGCACTGTAAGCGACTTCTTTCATTTATTTTCTCCACAGTCGCCTGAGCTTGTAGGTCGTGGCCAGGAGGTAAAAATGGTTTTTAAGCGGTAGCGAATCTATTGTTCACAAAAGTTTTGTTTGAGAGAAGGGTTTTACGAAACGGCTTATGGTATTAAAATAAAGAGTTACTTCTTGCTGGTTTTGGAGGTATTAATCTGGGTAATGGATAGCAGCAGCCTGTGTTTTGGTGGGTTTTAAGAATAGATTATTCGTATTTTGAAAGATGAGATGTGAAATCCGAAGAATTTTGATTTCCTTGAAAGTTTAAGAAAAATCACCCAGATAATCTTCTTCATGGAGGTAGGCACTACTTCATTGAAGTTTATATTTTTATAAATATTAGGTAAAAGACCAAATTTTCAGACGCAATCAAAAAGAACTGTTGGATGCCGCTTGTATCGAGCGATCACCCCTTTAGAAGATCGCATCGTATGTGGTCGCGATTCATAGCATTGAGCGAGTGACAGAAAGAAGCATATCTCAGGAGCACGCTACTGAACGTGCTAAACTCGACTTTAAATGGGCCTTTAAAATTTAGACTGCCATCGACACACTAAGAAGATTAAGGAAGAAAAATATCACTTACCAAGAAGCATGTCATTGTATTTCTTGCAGACACAGGATCCGAGTGACAACATAACTAGGAACCGCAGATGTTTCCTATACTGTAACATAATTAAAAAATGTAATGATTACAACTACTAACAATGAACCTGCGCTAGTGGCTAATTGAAACTGTTTAATATTGTTTAATGCATTGTGCGTCCGCTACAACAACGGACTTGGCGAAATATGCAGGCGTATTTTTTTTTAAGATTACATTGTTTAAGTTAATAGGAGCTTTAGGGCAACAGGCGCACCTCTTCTACATATTTTAAAGTTGTTACAAGTATGACAATCTTGTAAAACAACAACTGGGTTGCAGACGTCAGACAGGCAGGCACTCCTTGTAAAAAATTGGCTACTACCGGTTAGACTGGAAGGCAACATAGTTGGGAGAAGGCTAGGCAGAAGTTGATATTTTCTATCAATGATTTTGCTTTTAGGCACATCGACAATACTTCAACCTTTTTTTTAGGATGGGAAATCATCAAATAACTCTCTTCCTGGGCGGAGCGGAAGGGGTGTCAGACTTGTACTGACTAAAACCCATCCATGTTCCTTCTTTGCCCTTTATGTTCCAGGGCCGCGGTATCTCTTGCGAACAGTCCCGCAGCCCCGGCAGGCATCGCCTCTTGCGGAACCCTTCCTTGTTGCTGACATCTGCTGGCGCCGTCGACACGGCCTGTCGTCATAAGACGGCCGAACGGCGAGCTAGCCCATTACTCACCGTCCACAGGCCCGCGCCTATGGTGGCTGGCCACCACATGGCCCCCAACGCCTGGAGCGTTTCTCGCGGCGGCTGGGACGTGAGGTTCTTTCCTTCTCACGTTCCGCCACCTCCTTCGCTAGCAAGACTGCTTCACAGAAGGAGGTGACGGCTTCCCATTCCCTCTCGCTCCGAACCATGGATTGAACCAGGGCCGGACGCGAGAGATCGCCGCCGCCAATCGTCGCTGCGAGGACAAGGTGGTGCTCCGCCCAAGCGGAGGAGACCTTCAAGGTGTGCTCCACCGTGTCCTCCGGACGATCCTCACAATGGTAAAACCCGGGCGTTTCCTCCCGCCCGATTCGGTACAGGAACCTCCCGAAACAACCGTGTCCGGTGACGACCTGCGTCAGGCGGAAGGTGAAGGCGCCGTGGCGCCATAATGTTTCAACCTCAATGTTTATTTTATTTCTTACAAAAAATGTATTTGCAATAAGCTAGATTTAACACTAACTCAATTCAGCCCATCCGAATAAATATAACAAACTGTTTTTCCTGCACTGATGTCCTCTAGTAAATAATATTAAAATAAGGTAGCTCTTGTCCCACTCAAAATACTTCCTTCTGAATGGTCGTGCGAGATCCTTAAACAGTAACTATTAACTGACTAAGCAGGCAAGATGGGTTCCGAGATAATGTCAGTGTAAATTCCCGCCTTAATATATGTAAATAGCGGTCCCTCTCGTAATTGTGTAACATACGGGAGGACATGGTCCGTATTCGAAGGGTTTTGCGTGGAAACTTGAAGGAATTTGTGATTCTGAGAGGTTACGAACGATCAAGGAAGAGATAGGATAAAAAAGAAGGATAGTTAGTTCTGAGATCTGCATTCCAAAATGCGTGTGACTTTTGGACATCATTATGTATTAACTTTAGCACCGTTTACCAATAGCCGCTGCAAAAATAGTGGTTGCATAAACGGTAAAAACGTTATGAATTAGATGCTGCTTTGACTCGTTTATCACGGAACTATTGCCAATGAACGTGGACGGAGTCAAAGGAGTATGTAAGGACCGTAGCCGATGGCGTTCGGCCTTACTCCATACGAAAAAGGAGTGAGTTTGTGTTTGTATGAATATAACAATGAAAATGAAGTTAAAACAAAAAGGTGATGATTGATTTATCTAGCCGTATACTTACGTTGAAGATATTTAAGTTTATTGAAACGTTTCTAAATGTTCTTGTCCTAACGATTTTTTTTTCTATTGTTCCAGGTAAGTGACTCGCCTATTGCGCAAATTAAGAGATTTTATTGCCTACCTACCTACCTACTAACCTATGTTATTGGGCAAAACCTAGGCAGGTGATGAAGATTTTAACCCCAATACAATTGAAAAGCAACTCTGACAAAATTTCCCAAAACTGGCAAGCTCATCTTGAACCAATCAAAAACTCATAGCAGAATAATCTACCCAACTCCATATACACGGTGATCTCCTATATCGGCAACAAGAGACAATGTCATCATCCCAGTGTTTATATTTTGCTTCCATATCGGTTTCTTTGTGAACGATTGTCTTATGAAGGTAAGCCACCTGTCCTGCATCCAACTAAAGAGAATGAGCAAGTACTGAAAAGGAGTTGATTGTTGGATAGAGATCTCACCGGTGGTGTGTACAGTCAACAATAAACTTTTTTTTGTTTACCGGAACCGACCCACTCCTAGGCAAAAGCCTCCTCTCTCTTCTCGTCTCTTCTCTCGCCAATTAACGAGAAAACCATGAGAAAACCATCATAAGCGTCCCGCCATCTTCTCCTCGGTCGGCCGCGATCCCGTCTAGCTGTCTCAGGGCTCCAGTTTTGCGACATCTGACAGACGTGGCCTGCCCAGACCCATTTGAGATTCAAACTCTTAATCTATGATTTTCATTTATTGAAACGGCATCGATCTTTTACTTTAAAAATGTACCCTTTCTTGAGCGAACCTTGATTTTACGGTACTGCCAAGATCTTTTAGCGCTTGAAGTACTTGAACAAAATATTAGAGTTTTGTGTTGTTTTGTTTTGCATTCGTTCTGATTTTGATACCACAGAATACATCATAGTACAAATAATTGTACTCAATTTGCATCTGTTATGCAGCTGTTCATACTCTATCCTATCAACTAAATTAAATTCGCCGTCAATATTATGGCTGCTCGTCTGCGTAGCATTTAGTTTGTCGGATGATTAAACAAGTTATTAATTTGATGAGTTTAATATCCTGCATAGCTCTGGCTAGATGCTAGAGTACCTATAGTGCAATAATGTCGTTATTGAATACTTAGGGAGAAACATCATCGATAGATTGGCTATGGAATATCGATGTTGGCGTGACATTGACAGTTTTGTCTTGAAAGTGCTGATGCTGATCACATTCACTTCATTGATGATAGATTTCATCTTTTAGGTTGCTAACAATAAACTTAATTAAAATTACGTTTAAGTGTATCTTTGATCTCTTCGTTGCTATAGAGTATATAGATCAATCATTATCTGAAGTCTCAATAATTCACGTAAACAGGGTTCTTTAGGAGAATTTGATATGAACAGAGTAGTGCGCACTATACTAAGCAAAGATAGGGGCACATTTCATTAGCAACAATGCGCGATGTTGACAATTTTCGCTTTTCGGTCATGGACGAAGATTTTAGGATAGCCTTAGGGGCGCAGGACTTAGAAAATTTTTCGATTTTTTTTTTCTTTTTCGAATTGGTACCATACGCTTATAGGCACCATGAGCCGTGCAGAAAACAAAACGGTGTGTACCCGCAAATATCCATAGGTTAGGTTAGAACTGTGACCAACTACGCGCGAGCCGAGCGAGCGAAGCGAGCGCTGCCGCGGCAGCGGCCGGCGAGCGCTACCTCGAAATTGAACGCGAAATTTTTCTAAGTATTTTTTTCATAGTGCCCCTAAGACGACACTCTGACCAATAATTCTTAGAAAACCCTACTCGTGGTAACTGACATATCGACTGTCTAAATCGGTAGGTAGATAGTAGGTACAGAATACATTAGTAGGTACATTTTATTTTTATTTTAAAAGCTAGATGCGCTACGTTACCTGTCTATACAACGTGTAACAGAATAAACGCAAAACCTCGTATGGGGTAATTCTACTCATCATTATGAACAACTGTTACTATGGGAACAAACCCGAAATCGCGAAAAAATATCTGCTGTTCAGTATATTTTGTCGAGTTATGCGCACAGAAATGTATATGTGGCAGTCGATTTTTTTTCGCGATTTCGGTGTTGGTCCCATAGTGAAAGTTGTTCTTAATGATGAGTACAATGACCTCTTAAGAGGTTTTGCGTTTATTCTGTTACACGTTGTATACAAAATGTACAAGTAGATAGATAGAATATACTAAACTTTATTGTACATAAAAATTGTAACAAAGCTCATAAGGAGCTCGTAAGTAAGTAGTCCTGACAAGAGAAGATAAACAACTAATTCTGATTAAAACAAACAAGTAAATTAGACAGCTGGCTTGCAACTTATAGTCGCACCAACGGACGGATATACAGAGAGACTTTTATAATTTGTAAGGATAAATAAGACAACTACTGCAGTGCTATTTTCCAAGTGCCAATGTGCTTACTGCAACTCATAGTTTTGAGTAATATGTTGTAATCAATAGATGCTTGGCTGAGCTATATTTCAATCCAAGTTGCTGTCCAAGTTAGTGGTGCTAATAACTCACGACTTGACAGCAGAACTTGGCAACGGTATGTTAGGGTGTGGACACACGCTCGACGAAACTAGCTCATGTTTGCGGCTTCGGCACACATGGAGTTCGGCGATTGTCCCACGGGTTCGTACCAACGGGGTATTACTTCGGATACTTTTTAAAATATAAGGACACGTCCTTAAATATGATCATACGTTTCTAAAACACGCTGCATACTCAGAAGATACCTTATTAAATGAGTAGGTATATAGTAAGTCTATTCTAGGAATATTTTGATACAAGTAAACATGTTTATCACAATGTTTGTAGAAAATACAAGATAAGCTCCGAAAAATATAAGAAAATAACAAGATTGTTGCTTTACAGGAGAAAAATAACCGTTTTTTTTTTTCATGAATAAGTAAAGAAAACAGTGTCGTAGTGTAAGTTACACCATGTAAAGCTCGCGACGCCCTTAGACGTCAGTGTAATGTGTCTTCTTTACCCGTAGACTACGACCTATACGCACAACCGACACGCGTCTAACGACAACGACTGCGGATAAAGTTGATGAAAGAAGTATTTTAGAGCATGCTACCAGTCGCTGCGACGCGACTTGCGACACATAAAGGAAACAAGTAACGCGTGCATGTGTCGCAAGGCGCGAGGTTGTGACTGGGGCCTTATAATGAGCGATAAGGAATGTTTGTACTTACGCTAGTCTCGCTAAGCTGTTCAGATTAATGCAAGTTATTCTTGTTTCCGGGAACGTAGTTTAAGGGAAAATATAAGTACTTATAATAAATTATAAGGAAGTCTATATGTAAGTGTGTGGTGTGGCAAGTTTTATAGAAAAGTACTTGATGTGGTTTCTTGACAATAGTCAACTAGTTCTTTCAGAACAAAACAACGTTAATTTTTAAGCCAATATAGCTGATGATAAAAAAACATTGATCTATCCATTAACTATTGACATATACAGTACCACGCCTGTTATCCCCGGAGGTTAGGCAGAGGTGTCCCTAATAGTACACCCACTTTTCGCCAGTTATGTTTAAGCCACATGTAATAGGGGGCGAGCCTATTGCCATCAAGCGGGCACAAGTCCAAACTCTATGACTGTCACTGAGAAATTTCTGATTGAAAAACCTAATGACAATTTGTCCAACCCAAGAATCGAACCCAGGACCTCATGCTCAGCAGCCGCGCTTGCGACCACTAGACTAACGATGCAGTTTGAATGATTGATATCATTCTTTTTCTCTCCTTGTGAAAAACTAAGACTTTATTAGACCCAGGACGCACACTACCTAGGCATCGTGATTTTTGAGAGCAACAAGTGGCAATCGCTATCAAACCGTTTCGTATTTCAATAAGGTTTTTCAGTAGTATTGACATAAGGGTTTCAATAGTATTGACACAAGGGTTTCAATAGTATTGACACAAGGGTTTCAGATGTATTGACATAAGTGTTTCAGTAGTATTGATATAAGGGTTTCAGATGTATTGACATAAGTGTTTCAGTAGTATTGATATAAGGGTTTCAGTAGTATTGACACAAGGGTTTCAATAGTATTGACATAAGGGTTTCAGTAGAATTGACACAAGGGTTTCAATAGTATTGACATAAGGGTTTCAGTAGTATTGACACAAGGGTTTCAATAGTATTGACATAAGGGTTTCAGTAGTATTGACACAAGGGTTTCAATAGTATTGACATAAGGGTTTCAGTAGTATTGACACAAGGGTTTCAATAGTATTGACATAAGGGTTTCAGTAGTATTGACACAAGGGTTTCAATAGTATTGACATAAGGGTTTCAGTAGTATTGACATAAGGAATTCAGTAGCTTTGTAATGTTAACCGCATACATTTTTAACCTTTCCATCACCACACGTTGATAAAATGTTTCTTTGTCTAGGCGCTCAAATGGCTCTTTCTAATGCATCATCATCGGCGCAGCACGTATTCTTCTTCCACACTTCTCTATTGCTCGTCATTTCATTAGACACCTCTTTTCTAGCCATATCATCCTTCACACAGTCCATCCATCGTTTCTTGGGTCTTCCTCTACTCGTATACCCATCCACATTCATATACAAAACTGGCTTTTTCATTTACATTAGTACGATATGAATGGTTTTCTAACCCTACCCTCACCCATCAGAAAAACTGTAATATTTACTTGTCCAAAACATAACACAAACACAAAAATATTAAATTAACCAACGTCGTGTAGTTTGTGTATTTACACGACCGTATCTTAATATTGAAGTGCTCGAGTCTCTCAATGTTAAGCTGTTGAACAGATTAGTACTAGTTGTTGTTGCTGTTCCGGGTTCCGCAGTTCAGAGTTATGTACGAGTACATTTTGTTGGTATATGTTAAGGGTTAGGCGATGAGTGCCAAGTTATTAGGTTCTTGATAAACTATGAGCGTTTAAGGAAATATGTAGTGATTCGATTGACTTCAGGCCGTGAAGCCGACGGATAAGTAGCCTGTTATTTAAATAAATTTTTGTTTTAGAATGATTTATGTTACAGGTTACGTCTGCTAGTTGCGAGTTATCTATTTTAAGTTTTATCGACGAACAAAAATACCAAACAACTCGCCCTGCATTTACGTAATACATTCTCAATCACAATCCGAAGGATTATGAAGAAAAATCCTATATCATTAATACCAAATATGTTGTAAGTTTATAACAGATCTCAATAAAATGTTATTAATTTAAAATTGTATTGATTTAGTATTCATTTTATTTCACACATACATTTTATACTTTTTGCTGTGCTCTACAGGGTCCGTAATTGTACCTTAGCTTTAAGCCCATAAGATCTTCACACATTATGAAATGCAAATAAAGATACAAAATAATATGAATTTTCAAAATTCATCTTTTCAATCGAATTGCGTACCTATATTCTTTTCAACAATTAAATACCTTACGCAGTGGTCTTCTGATGGTCTAGAACTCTAGACTAATATTCTAAATCAAAACATCTTTACAATAGACTGCGAAAAGGATGATCACAGCATTACTGTACCAACGACCAAAACAGGATAATACACATATAGAACTCATTATTCCCTCTAAGAATATCAACCTATATGTGGTTGATTACTTACGCCCTACTGCGGCTGAACAGAATCACAAGCAGAGTTGACATGAAACGTATTAACGCCTCCCAGTGACGAATACGAATAACGTGTCGCGAATAATGTATGGCAACACCACATGCACACGCTTTTAGTTTATTTTTCTTAATGGAAGAAAAAATGGGTACTTTTCTACGTGAAAAGATTAAGGATGGGATCAAAACTGAGTTTGCTGTTGTAAAAAGACCCACTAATGTGGAGTTGATTGTTGTTGAAAAAAAATTCTCATTAAATGCCGTTCATATTGCCGAGAATACATATATTAGCTGATTTACAAAATCGTTAGTAGTTTTACAAAACTTCCGATAAGTAAAACGTTTAATAAAAGTACTAACGATTTTGCAAAATAGCTGATTCGGCAATCCATCCGCGACACATACTTATTTCCCATTCTTCTTCTTTAACGTGTGGTTAGTGCCCAACTTGGTTTCACAGTTTTTATGCCTCTCCATATACCATGTATTTTCACCATGGGGGTCGGCAGAAACTCCTGAACGCCGCTTGCTTACATACTCTTTTTGTTTGGTCCACATGTATAGGTCATACATACATAACAATTGCATGTCTTATGCGTCAGACCTTTCTGTAGATCACATACATATTGGGTAAACTAGACTAAAATCGAAGTACCTAGGTATGCAACCCACATCATATTACACTTTGCCATAGCAGAATAGAGCGTAATTTCCCCTCATAACCGCGTCACGAATATCGGCACCAAAATCGAAAACCAAGAGAAGCTCAAATAAAAATCTATCAAAAGTCCATTGTGTATGCATGGAAAAATTCTAATATTCTCGTAGAAAGAGATGGCGAAGAAAAAATATTAAATTACTTGGCGACGTTTCAATGGCGGTGCTGAGTCTAGGGTTGTAAGGAGGCTCTTGGCTCTTGAACTTAGAGCCTGTGGTTCATACATATTTATGACGCTCATAATGAAACATCACTGCGTTGTACCTACCTTATAAAGCTTATCAGATCCTCCTGGAAAAGACTAGGAACTAATCAGTAGACTCGCAGCAGAAACTGTGTGCACACAAGGACTTAATTATTACAGCCCTACGGGTCTATTTTGAAGGTCAAACAGCGTTTGGCGTTGTTGGTCCGTGGATGGATGACCGTCCATTACATAGCACATTAAGCAATTGGTCTCGACTGTCATTTGTAGATCTTTATAGGTGCACACGGTGACAAGATTCAGAAGTCTGAGAGTCTGACAACCAGTTTTGCCAAGGGGTGTCGTGTTACTCTCTAACTGGGTTGTAGTGGTCAGATAGGCAGTAACTCCGTGTAAAATACTAGTATTCAGCTGCATTCGGTTAGACTGGAGGGGACCCCACTATAGTTGGGAAAAGGCTTGGCAGATGGCGGTTATGACTCAAATAAAACTAACCAGTCTGCTAAAGATGAAAGCTAGAATAAGCTTTTATTCAGTTTTGAATTTCAACCCTATCGTATTCTCACTTTCAGTAGATACCAAGCGGTCAAGTAGATATCCCTCGTGCCTACTCCTTGGTTCCTTTTGTTACAATTGCAGTACATTCATTTTTGAGCTGAAAATGCACCGATTTTTTCTAGCATTTCAGACACTAGTGATATTTCAGTAATAACACAGCCTAAAATGTATCAATTGATATAGTGATTTAAAATCGTGTTGACATGAAATTCCGTATTTACGTTGAAAATCCATCAGTGCGCTTTACTTAGGCATTGATCTAGTGTTGCCTAGCATTACTGAAATTGACTATTAGACTTGTTGTCAGATTATATATGCCTTCTTTATCTGTATCACTGATTTGTAGCTAAAGGCATGGCAATACTTCAAGTGACTAAGACCATATAAACGCCTACCATATCTGCCTGTCCTGTAACACAACACAAGCGTGAAGAAGCGCTGAAGCAAGCCTGGTTCAAACGTTTGCTCCAATGCTTCCAATATTCCACCCAAATTGGTTGACGACATCAAATTCTGGGATTTACGTAAATATAGATGGACAGAAATAAAACGATCCATGTCAGATGTAAATAATATATAAAATTAGATGTTAGATAAGAGAAGATGAATATAAATGTGAATATTATTATTTTATTTATTTGTGGACACATTTTGGTTTTAAAAATATACCTAGTCTCATTCTACGACTGTTGTATAGGCATCAGTAGAGATAATAATACCATCCTTTTACTGTCTAATAGCTGGGCAATGGCCTCTTCTCATGCAGAAAAGGCATGACCAAGACGGGTTCGCGATTTCAGACTTATATCAATAAGTCCAAGTTTCCTCACGATGTCCTTCTTCACCGATGTCTGTAATGTCCAAGATAAACTTAGAAAGTTCACATGAATTGGAAATTCAAATCCTGGCAACTAAAAGTTTGGCTTACATTTTTAATTGCCAGGATTTGAATCCACAACCTCGTGACCTTCCAACAAGGTCTAAACCTACATAATCATCATGGGTCATGGGTCGTGTTTCTTGCTAATGAATTCTTTTGCAAGATATTAGTTACAATACCTAGCCCTAATACTTTATTAAGAAACACGTCTCAATATTATTGACGTGGTTGTTCTTATACTTATAAAAATTTTCTTACGTTTTTTTTTCAATTTGCCGGTCACTGCCAGGCTGTATGTTGAACAAAATATGATTCGCGACCGTACCATATGTGTTTAGTTGCAGGGTTATTTTCACTAAAACCATCAATACAACACTCTACGTTCATTTAATTCCGCTGGATTACTTTTTGCATGTGGCAGGCTGATGCGACTCGACTAACTAACCTCATATAATGTATGTAAATTTAAATAAGATTAATTTTTATTATTATTAATTTTTATTACTGTTTTATTTTATGACTCACTGTAACTGAATTTATTTATTTGAATGCATGAATGAATTGAATTAATAATGTTGTGTATGTAATGTAACTGTATGAGTGTATTATTTCTATTATGTTATGAGTCAGTGTTACTCGTTTTTTTTTTTTTTTCCCGTGATATGGGCTAAATTAATACGAATTTCACGGCCTCCCCTGGCGGTCCTGCCCAAGTAACACATCAAAGCAGTATAACGGCCGACTTACAGCATTTCTGTATCGTTTTCGCATTTTGAGTTAGTTCTATAGTAGCATTACAAACGTTTATACGGCTACTGTAATGCTTATTTGGGCACAAATTATACGGCTTTAGATCCTAAATAGGTTCACAATAGTTGTTTAGTTGCATTACAGGCGCATTATATTAGCATTATTATGGCCAAAGAACGTACCAATCGCATTACAGAAGCATTATACTAGCAATATTATTGATAATGAAGATGTTGTTTGCATTACAAAAGCATTAGACTAGCATTTGAATGTAGTAAAAGAATGATTGGAGCTTTTTAAGTGTTCACAGTTAGAACTTAAATAAACCCTACATCATTGCAAAAACATCTCTAATACCACGGTACAAATGTCATAATACAATTAACGTGGAATATAATATGGACGAAGACTGTCAAAACTGAGTGAGTGACACCATATTTGTTTGCATCAAAACAAAATTTACTGGGTAAGTTTTTGACTCTTTTGTTACTTCATGCCTTCAAATATTATTCGCAATGTAGTTTACTGTAAATGTCTATATAAGTTTCATTGAAAATTTTCACGCGCCTTCGATATTTTGTGCTTTTGATAGAAAATGTCATTAAAATATGTGTGAAATCATCAAAACAATTGTGTATTCCTAGTATAGAACGAATTTTGCTTAATTAAAATAATAGTATTGGTTGGGCAGTATTAAATCAAGTTATATCATTATGTTAAAGATCTTTTGCTTTCATAAATAGGTCCGAATGATAATTTTTTTGGTTATAAAATGTTTACAAAATGGTGTCGGGGTATAGCAGCCCGGTGAGCCTTTAACAAGGCTAATTAATGCTGCCAGCTGTATAAATACTCACACGTGAACCATTATTAAGCCAGACGCAAGAGAGAAGGCTTTTGATGAACCACTATAGTGGCATTGTCTATAAAGTAGGTTTATATGGGTTCACCGGTATACCAGTAGTTTTGATGTAGACTGAAGTAGTGCCATTACTTGAACGCAATTTTGGGGATCCTTGAGCAAAACAATAAAACCCATTTCAGAATTTATACAATTTGATTCGTTTGCCAAGTTGATAAAAAGGCGTCATTAAGATATTTTTCCGTAACTATTTTATAGACAGGACCGTTATTTATTTCATACCCGGTGTAGTGTAGTACGTAGTCAGGTACAGTAGCCATCAAATATACCTGTACACTTTAAAATGGCCAAACTTTTCAGAAAACGCAATAATATCTTTTTTGTGGCTGATGCTTTTAAAAAATATTGTTTTCTTATTTTCAGTGATTTTTATACCAACCATACAATGCCGTACAAAATGGAACAGACGATAGAGAGAAAGGAAAAACAATACGAGGTAGTCTTTGTGGGAAGAAAATGGTAAATTGTGGTGGCCGCCTAAAAAGACACAGTACAAATTAATGAAAGATGAGCAATCCAAGCCCGATAAAAAGAATGGACATTATAGGAGTGCTATTTTAAAATGAACAATATTTGAACATATGAGCTTGCCGAAGCTGAATTATCATTCATGGAAGAATATTAAGACACAGACGCGAATGACACAGGCACGTTTGCACCCTGGACGACAATAGTTCAAAATCAAGATGTAATGAAAATAAAAATCAACCATAAAAATTGCTGTTGTTTTATTGATCATTTAATATGTGCTTTTCCCCAATATGTCCGACAAAAGGTTCTACGAATACAGTAAAATGAATGTATAAACAGTTTTACGCATTACAATAACTCACGTATATTTGATTAAAGAGCTGCTAGCTGTACACAGCTAAGTTGATCTTAAAAAACGGAAGCAATACATTAATTCACGTTTATGCTGTTCAGCAATACTAGGCTTTTACTTACCACTCAAAAGTACTATTACACAACAAAGGGCACTTAAGACAGCTCAAAGCTATAACGGTTTTACGGTGCATTATAACGGTAAAAGTTCAAGCTTTTAAACAGCATTAGGCATTATCTTCCTACTTAAAAATGCTATTGTAGAACCTAAGGCACTAAAAACAGCTGAAAGTTGTATAGCGGATTTACGTGGCATTATAATGGTTCATATTTGTGCTGCTAAACGGCATTAAGCATTTATTTACTACTTAAAATGCTATTGTAATTCCAAATGCACTAAAAACTGCTGAAAGCCGTTCAGCTGCGTTGTGGTTTGCTGCACTAAAACTAAAGGGTTTACAAAAGCATTTTGATATGCTATTATCCAACCGTTATACAGTGTAAAGCATCCTAATGGTTTTGAAATACCAATATAAAGCTTCAAGATGCTCGGTGAACTTATTTATGAGTTTATAAGGACCTTAAGTTCTACACAAGTTTGCTATTCGTTTGTTAGAATGCTTTCTGTGTTACTTGGGTGGCCCTGGCGCTGACTGTTTCTCCTTAACTAAGCGTTAGGTATTTCTACATGGTTTATAATTTTAAGTTTTTCAGTAAGTTATGTCATTTCCACACATTTTGAATTTTATCGATCATCATTATAGCTTTTAAAATATTACATTGTTTACGCCTTCTGATTTCATTAATAGGATTTCTAACAACAAAATCTTCAAACAATAATGTAGAAAATCATATTATTATCTTTTTCTCCAACTCTTGAAGCTGAAAAGGGAGTAAATAACAAAGTTTTACAACAGGAATCCGTTTAGCTCTCCCTCCGTACGCAGTAAATGGCGCTTACGATGTGAAATGAAATTACGTTCGCATCTACGTCGCTTTGCATCAAGCGACATTAATGATATAATGGAGTTATGTATCGCGATATCACCGGTATCTGTATGATAGTCCTTGTACAGTTGAAGCAATATTTGATTAATCAATTATTTCCCAGAAGCAGTCGGGCTTTCTGCCTGGTCGATAGCAATTGGCTCACACATCCTATTACATAGATAACTGCCACAATGTGGGTACCTACCCATAGTATATCTCTGGCCAGCCCTTCGGGATTATAGGCGTGATGTTATATATTTTTTTAATTCACCAGCAATAGTGGCGCAGTGGTGACGGCCTAGACTTACGAGTTGCAGGTCGTGGATTCGAATCCAGCCGGGCGCGTTTATTTATGTATTTTTTTTCATTGCTCTCAAAACGGGGTATCTACCAACCCGCACATTATAAACTGGTTATACATTATTGTCCCGTCAATATCCGACAAGCACCTGATCTAACATTTATCTCACATAATCTTTGCCCGCAATATGGCAACCTAGTGATTATCTGTTTACGAGCAGAATCCCGCGGATACGGCGGATATACGCGGTAAACGGCCCGCAGGCGGTTATTAGTTTCCCCGTACAAGCTAGACGCAAAGAGAGGGTTAATGCGGATACTAAGTAGGGGGATACAGAAGGGCTAGAATGTCGTGAGATAAGAAATCCTCAGGTAGAAATAGTTTTCACGGTAAAAAGGAAAAGTGGATTTTTTTGCTTTATGCGGTGTGTTGCTACGAAATAATATTTTTAGAATAGTTGCCACCGTTGACACAATTTAAGAGTAGTTAGGCGTGTATTATATATTGTAAGTACACACATTTTTTGTCAGTCTTTCAATAATTGTGGGATAATATTAAGGTGAGCATGAGCTCACCCCCTTTTACATGGAACCACCCTTCACCAACCACTATAAAGAGGATAAGGCCTTTTGGCAATTGACCAACACAACATTGGATTAATTTTCTCTTTCTATCGGCCGTTTTCTATAACTTACTTACGTATAACGGTTAGTTAATATGCCATAATCTAGTAGCTATTGGTGTTTCTATAAACAAAGTTAGATATCTTATCCACGTCACTTATCTGTCTCTCAGAGGGTTGACAGTTGATGTTTCTTTAACTGTTTATCTGAGATAGAAACTTTCCGTTAACTATTCGTAAGTGATTGAAAACGGCCGTAATAGAATAATATGTCATCAGATCAGTTTATTAAAATAAAACGGAGTAGACCATCGCTGAACAGAGAGATGCAGAACTTAGCATTTTTTATAATCAAGCACAGAGGCCTTTTTTTTTTTTATCGATGGGAAATCATCAAATAACCCCTCCCGCTCTGGGCTGAGCAGGAGGGAGTGTCAGACTTTTACTGACTAAAACCCATCCATGTTCCTTCCTTTGCCCTTTATGTTCCAGCGCCGCGGTATCTCTTTCGAACAGTTCCGCAACCCTGGCAGGCATCGGTCCTTTCGGACCCCTTCCTGTTTGCTGACTCTCTTTGAGGCGCGCGTGGAACACGAACGCGCCGTCGACACGGCCTGTCGTCATAAGACGGACGGACGGCGAGCTAGCCCATAGCTCACCGTCCACAGGCCCGCGCCTACGGTGGCCGGGGGCCACCACGTGGCCCCCGATGCCCGGTGCGTCTCCCGCGGCGGCTGGGACGTGAGGTTCTCTCCCTCTCACGTTCCGCCACCTCCTTCGCTAGCATGACTGCTATTCGCAGAAGGAGGTGACGGCGTCCCATTCCGTCTCGCTCCGGACCATGGATTGAACCAAGGCCGGAAGCGAGAGGTCGCCGCCGCCGATCGCCGCTACGAGGACACGGCGGTGCTCCGCCCACGCGGGGCAGATCTCCACCGTGTGCACCACCATGTCCTCCGGTCGATCCTCACAATGGTAGCACCCGGGCGTTTCCTCCCGCCCGATTCGGTGCAGGAACCTCCCGAAACAACCGTGTCCGGTGAGGACCTGCGTCAGGCGGAAGGTGAGGGCGCCGTGGCGCCTCTCCAGCCACTCCTCAAAGAGGGGACTTATCGCCACTATTGTGGCGTGCCCTGCACGGGGTTGCGACAGTCGCTCTCTCCAGGTCGCCATGAGATCGCGCCGGAGGTCTGTCCGCTGAGTGACAATTTGCCGCGGCAGCGGAGTTACCCCCCGGCGTAGTGCCTCCACGCGCCATTCGTGCAGGCGCGCGAGGACTATCGCCTCCAGATCCCATGGCGGCAATCCGGCAAGGAGGCTCGCCGCCTCGCCGGAGATCGTGCGATATCCCCGGACCAGCCTTACGGCTACCACCTTTTGGGGCGCGTTCAGGTAGTGGGCGGCTCGCCGCCTCAAGGAACGCGCCCACACCGGGGCCCCGTAAAGGGCCATGGACCGCACGACCCCCGCGTAGAGCCTCCGGCAGGAGGCGTTTGGACCCCCCAGGTTGGGTAAGAGCCGCTTGAAGACAGCCCCGGCCCGTTCCAGTTTGGGGGCCAAACGTCGGAAGTGCTCCACGAAGTTCCACCGGCTGTCGAGGACGAGACCCAGGTACTTCAACGTCGGCTCGACGCCGATGGAAACCCCTCCAACCGTGAGCATGGATCCCGACGGTGGCGCATTCCGAGGCCCATGAAAGCACATGGCCTCGGACTTGTGCAGTGCCACCTCGAGACCCAATTGCCGGATCCTCTCCACGACCATCGCAACCCCGCGTGTCATTAGCTCGGCCGCCGCCTCGTGCGACCTCCCTTGTGCCAGCACCAGCGTGTCGTCTGCGTAGCAAACTACGCTGACGCCGTCAGGGAGGTCGGCGCGCAGCACCCAGTCGTACCCGATGTTCCACAAGGGCGGCCCTAGAACCGATCCCTGTGAAGCACAGAGGCCTACGTTCACGTTTCTCTCCTCTTTTAAGTTTGAGGTGAGCCTTCTGTATCTTATTGCACTGCGGCAAACACAGGCACGGTTGCGAAGCGTTGAGTGCGTTAACTCCTGCTCGTACGGGGATCAAGCACCTAATGAGCAGGTGATCACACACCATGCAGCTTGGGGATTAGTCTCTGTGTAACTGCCGGTGCTGGCAACTATTTCGCTGTACAAAAGGAAGATTAAAACATTGTGTCACGATAAAGCTTGTAAATGTGTACGATTGTATTTTAAAGACAAACACTTATTTCAACCCTTGTTTCAATCACTTAGACCATTTTTAGGTAGGAAAAAGAATTTAATAAAATTAAATGTATACCCACCTATATTTTATAAACATAATTTTTTATTCTCATAATTATGTGTTTTTGCATGTTTTTTTGTATCCTTTCTCACGCTATGTAAATTATATCATTTACTTATAAAGTACAAAAAAAAATTAAAAGGTACAAATAATGAGTAGTCAGTGCTTTAAGTTTAAACCGTAACGTTTAAACTTGCACCTATATTATATTGCTCAATTTGTGGTTGTAGTTAGTTTACTCTACTTAATAATCCTTAATTTTAGATACATTTCAAAACTCCAATTCCTAAATTTCACTCACTACAAAATCCCAACCAAGTATGTCCAAAATCTCTACTAGAACCTCTATTCTGAGGTCGATCCACACACCGCGAATCTCTAAAAGACATCCCTGAAATATCTCCGTCACCCCGTTCGTAGGTAAATTACGACTACATAAATTACTGTCAGAGATACGCCCTGTCAAGGTTTCGTGATGTGTGAATCGACCTTCGTCTCAATGGAATGGATGTACCGTGATGCTACGGATCAGGTATGGTAATAGGGCAAAAATCTGCCTGTGGAATAGGCTTGGTCGTGACGGTTTTTTGGGCTAGAGTTAGTTAAAAAATAATTAATTGTTGTAGGGGTTTCTTCAGTTTCAGATTACGGATGATTTAATTTTTCAGGAATAATTGCGTGATTACGCTATCACCAAGCATCACTACATAGTATAAAACAAAGTCACTTCCCTCTGTCTGTCTCTATGTATGCTTAGATCTTTAAAACTACGCAACGGATTTCGATGCGGTTTTTTTAAATAGATAGAGTGATTCAAGAGGAAGGTTTATATGTATAATACACATTGCACCCGTGCGAAGCCGGGGCGGGTCGCTAGTCTTTTATAAATACATGTAAACATATCATCACACTTATACTCCCCGCAGGGTTAGGCACTATTGGAATTTCTTTCTCTCTCGGCAAATAAAATTCAACTATTAGCTTTAATTATTGTGACCTATAATTTTGTATGCTAGTTTTAGCGAATTGTTTGAGCAATTTAAAAAAAAAACTCGACCATTTGTAATGTATTACAATGGTCTATTCTTTATACTTAATATTAAAAGAGGTAAAGTTTGTGAGTTTGTGAGGTTGTAGGGGGTAATCTCTGGATCTCCTGAACCAATTTTGAAAATTCTTTCACTATTAAGAAGCTGCTTTATTTTCGAGTGCCATAGGCTATATTTACAACGTGCCCGTGGGATAATTTCCGACCAAAACGCCAGCGAAGCCGCGGGCAACTAACAAATAGAAATGTCATGTCATTTCAAGAATGCTTTTATTATTGCTTATTGTGCTTTTATTTAGGCATTCATTTACCACATTACATTTTTACATTACATTTTTCATTTTTTTTTTTTTTTTTTTTCATTTTTTTTTTAATGTGTAATAAGTATGTATTTATAAACAAAAAAAGTATCTATGTAGTAGTATCAACTATCTGGTATCCACGACACAAGCCTCGTTGCTTAGTGTGGCACCTAGATGGCGCTGTGTGTAATGTCCAGCGATATTTATTTATTTATTTTTTATTTATTTAGAATAATTTAGATGCAAACTAGTGTTAGTGAACAATAATTGCATTACTATTAAAAGCTATTATGTATAACACGATATAGTATAAAACAAAGTCGCTTCACGCTGTCTGTCCCTATGTATGCTTAGATCTTTAAAACTATACGCAAAGGATTTTGATGCGGTTTTTTTTTAATAGACAGAGTGATTCAAGAGGAAGCTCTATATGTTTAAGATTGCACCCGTGCGGAGCCGGGGCGGGTCGCTAGTTAATTATAACTGAATAACACGAAATCAAATTGCATAACACAACTTTACAGTAAGTGTAAGCATTAAAACACATAAAATAAGGGTCTTGAGGGCTCTTACACGTCAAATTGAAAATTGTGATTGAAAACGTTGTAAGGGCTCACATTTTTTATCTTCAAAGTCCCCTCAAACAAGAACAAAAAGGAAACAATATCGCAGTTTCTTTTTAATTAATTCTCTGTGCGGTCGTGTTGCAGTGTCGCGGCTATCCGTCCGACGTACAGTCGGGGACACAAGTCGATCGTTATTGGGAAATTTTTAATGCTTATTAACTTATTTACAAGTGTAAAAAGGAAAGGAAAATAGTTTAAACCTGCGCTGGGCCGTTGATAGATCATGGCCTTATACGGGCTCGTAGGGAGAAAGCCTCTGTCTAAGTAGTCGAAATGTTATTAGCTGATTCTGTTGTCTGTTTATCATTTTAGAAAGCAAATATGAATATTTATCTTTATAGTCAAATTAGTTACACATAATTATATTATAACTAGTTAAAATAATATTAAGAGAAAGAAAAAAAAAATGTTCTGGTTTTGATTCACAGGCCGGACAAAGTGTTACTGGGTTTTTCTATCCGGAATTTCTCAGTAGCAGCCACGGAGTCTGCATTCGTGCCCGATTGATGGCAATAAGCTCGCCCCCTATTACATGGGTGATGGGACTTAAACAGAACTGGCGAAATTTGGGTGTAGGTACTACTACGTACACCTCTACCAGCTCCCTAACCCTTCGTTCGATTAGAGGCGTGATATTATGTAATGTAAAAAAAAAAAAAATCTCTGCAGAAACTTGGTAACCATTAACCTACTTCTGCCCCTGACTGTACTTTATAACAGGATTGTAATATCACTACATAGTATAAAACAAAGTCGCTTCCTCTGTCCCTATGTCCCTTTGTATGCTTAAATCTTTGAAACTACGCAACGGATTTTGATGCGGTTTTTTTTAATAGATAGAGTGATTCAAGAGGAAGGTTTATATGTATAACATTGACCCGTGCGAAGCCGGGGCGGGTCGCTAGTACCCTGTAATTAAGAGTTCTGGTACCCCTGCCTTACGTACATTTGTCAGGGAAGTTCAACCTTCGTACGACCCTCACAATCATCACAGTATTGCTTCAAGCAGGTAATTAGTTTGGGACTTGGCTGAAGTGGTTCATTCTGGTGGTTTACGTATTGTATGGTATAATTAGAGAGGAGGAATATTCATGGAGGGTGGGACAAAAGAGATATGCAAGTATAGGGGGTGTCGGTGTAAGTACTACATCTGATTTTTGAGATGAGGTGTGCTGTGTGAGTGAAAAGTGTTTGTGAATTTATAAGATAAATAAAATATAAAATGAGAGACACTCTTTTGGCACTTGAACGGTATTGACAGTGGTCGTTGTCGGCAAATATTTGTGAAATTGTATTCAACAAACAAGAGGGCGGCGTTGTGTCCAATTTTCATTTATTTATTTTCTAGCGACCTGCCGCCCGCCGGCTTCGCACAGGTGCAATGTTATACAATAAACCTTCCTCTTGAATCACTCTATCTATTAAAAAAAAACCGCATCAAAATCCGTTGCACAGTTTTAAAGATCTAAGCACACATAGGGGCAGACAGCGGGAAACGACTTTGTTTTATAATATGTAGTGATTTAAAAAAGTTCTATACACCTTCAACCTCAGTCACGATAGTGTACAAGATATGTACACGAGTACATTCGCAATATTCTTAAATAATTCCTTCTAGTTTAATAAAATCCTGAAAAACTACCAAGGATGGAAAAAGCTCCAGCCATGTCCTCAAACAGAAACTTATCCACTCCTCACACAGACGAGGACAGTTGGAAAAACTTGGCGCAACTTGGAATGGCCTTCCTGCAGCCGGATCATATTTCCTTGTGTACTTCAATGAAGATTGCTTTCACACTGCCTTTTCTTTACGGTGTTTTTCTCGTGAGTTCACAAGTATTTTTCTTGACAGACTTCGGTTCCCTACCTTCTTTTCGCCATATCATATTTAGCCTGATTTGGAACTATTTTTCTTTTGAAATATATTTAAATATCCTATCCTTTGCGTTGCACATTAATCGTTCTATGTAAATAGGCTACAACATACTCGTATCGCATTAGTTGGGTAAAAGTTCGTTACTTATGATTATGACTATCCGGCTCGAAGGACCCCGTTCAGCAGGTGAAATTGACATCAACTGGTACGATTTATGTCTCGTTGGTATTGTGGTTAAATGTGCAACTGTTGAACATTAGCTCCTGAGTTCTATACTCAGGTTGGACAAAGTGTCATAGGGTTTTTCTATCAGGAATTTCTCAGGAGCAGATTGTGCCCGGCTGATGGCAAGAGGCTCGCCCCCTTTTACACGGGACTTAAAAATACTTGCCAGAATGTGAGTGTACTGTTATGTAAGTAAGCCTCTGCCAAAACCTTCGGAGATTACAATCGTGATGTTATGATTATGTTATGGTACGATTTTTAATTAATTTGTTTATATTTTCATCAAACACTTTTGAACAGAGTACTACTCAGTACACTGTTAGACTTGATAAAGTCAATTATCCGTCGTACCATTTATTTATCAGCCCAGCTTATTCAATTATCGACGGAAAACCAAGTTTTGTTGAGGTGGCCGCCGCTCCTTCAAACGTTTACCGAAGAAACTTCAGCTGCCTAGTTGAGATTGCAACAAACTTAACTTTGCAAATTGAAAAACAGTATCTTTTCTAAGGCAATAAGGAAAACACGAACAAGTTTATTTGTTAAACTTGGTCTTATTTAGGCTAGGATTGCTCACTTAGTGGAACATCTCGTGGAAAAAGATCCATTTCAATGGGTAGGTATACACCAATCCGATCCGGATCCGGACTTTCATAGGATCTTTGTAGATTTTTATGAATATTCTCAAGGTAGGTTAAGCTCGTGCTGGTTAATTGCGTAACACATTCACAATTCCACATTGACAATATACAGGTTTATTCATTCCGTTATTTACATTGTGAAACCGACGAAAGTTTCAAACAATAAATAAATAGTGGGCTTTGGAATTCCTTGCAAAATCTTTCAGATTGTGGTAGAAAACTGTCCCACGCAATTGGTGTGCTGGTCGGGATAGAACTCAAGACCTCTCCATAAGAAGTCTGATTCCATTATAATTATGATAGTTATAAATAGACAATTGCTACGTCTTTAGTTAGTACAACTCTACTTCTGTTTCGAAGTTATCGATCGGCCTATCATTTTCCCAACTATTTATGGATCGGCTTTCATTCTAACCAGATGCAGCTGAATACCAGTATTTTACAACCAGCGACTGCCTATCTGATCTCCACAGCAAAGTTACTAGGTGTACCTAGTAACTTTGCTGTGGAGATCAGATAGGAACATTGAAGACTCTTGTAGATTATTTTCAACTACGAGGGTATACAAACTACAGTTTGTATACCCTAACATTCACCAAAGCTTCTGAACATAAGTCACCCCATACATTTCCAAATCAATCAGTTCAGACCCGCTTCAATCCCCAAATCCTTCACGACCACTATTTTCAATAAAGGTGCGGCCTCACTGCCGCGGCGTCCCGTTGACGCGGGTAACCCGCGGACGGACGCACCGTCACGCCGTAATGAATAGTTCTCGCAAATCACGCGCGGTACTCGGCACGGTATAAAGAAAACCAGTAAACCAACTCTGACCTTTTTGTGAAATCAAAAGCGTTGGGTTGCTATACACACTGTCTTTTTAATTGTGCAAATTCTCATGGATGTCCCTGATGACCCTGGGCTGGGCGAAGGGTCAGACTCCTACTGACTAAAACCACACGGTGTTCTTATACCTGTTGCCGGGATGCTGGAGTACTTACACAGTTTGTTACGCACCCCGACCAGATGTTGAACTACACAAAAAAAAAACTTGTCTTGATGCGCCACGACTTACTCACGAATAACCTGTTACCTGAAGTATGCTTAGCATTGTTATAAACGCCTTTGACACACCAAAAAACTTTCAACGATTTGTTCCTAGTTGAAATACTGTAGGCGTGTTAATACTATGTATGTCTATCGCAGTCATGTCCAGTACAAGGCGGGTTATACGGGGTAGTGAGTGAAAACCAATTTTTGTAAAACGGATTTAATTTTCTAGAGAATTTTTAGGATTGTATGGAAATTGTTTGTTTTTTTTTTTGTTTCGAGTTACTGGCGTGTAGCGTATGTAGTGGACAGTGGTTAGTTTATTTTTATTTATTTTGTATTGTTGTTTTTAGAAACGTGACTGTCGATGTGCAATTTTATCCTCAGTGACTACAATTTTGTAGTGTTCTTCTTCTTTACCGTGTGGTTAGTGCCTAACCTGAGTTTTTATGGCGCCCATGGGCCTCTGACTTTGCTTTACATGCCGTCGAGAAATATCACTCAGGCATGCTGGTTTCCTCACGATGATTTCCTATTTGTAGTGTTAATAATGTCAAATACTTGACATCTATAAATCAAAGTTAAGAGAACCGACAATACGGCTTAGAAAAAGTGTGATATAATCGGCGACAACGCTGATGGAAAAATCGAAAAGCGTCAGGCACCTAGGTGTCTGGAATTTTGCTGTAATTGGCCAACTTAGCGCAGCCATAAGTCACCCAAAATTACAGTTTCTTGAATTTTGTGGTGTATGCCACGTTCTTTCTTTTAACTTAAAATTGACTTAGAATTGAACTTAAAACGGATTGAAAGAAATAATCACTTTTTTAGACACTTATGTTCCTGTATAAAGCCTGGAGAGAAGTTTGCCTAAAAAATATAAAGCCTTTTACAAAAAACATGCAACATAGCAATGAAAATGATACACATACTAACAGCAGTAAAGTGAGTGAACGCCCCCACTACATCAACCCTATGTTTCCATGTCCACTATCAGGGGATGACCGCTCATGTTTAATGTAATGAACGACCACGCCGCTAGGGGGCGCGCTCTGCATTATTAAAAACAGCCATTACGTTGCTATTATAACCAAGTGCGGAGACCGCGCCATGATTTAATTATAATTAGTACTTAGTAGTGGACTAGTGAAGCTTCTTGTCTAAGGGGTCGGATGGGAACTTGCCACCTTACTTTTTGTTACCGTAATGGAACATCGCTGTGTTTTTGTTCGGAAAGTAACGTAAGTGTGAAGTGATTTCAATTTTATGATCAACTAGCTGTGTCCCGCGACCTTCATCCGCGTGAAATTATTACAAAAAAATGACTTTATATGAATCGGAATTTGTTATTAATTTCAAGAGTTTTAATTACACGAAACCCTAATCCTTTTTCTAAAACAAAAGTAGCCTAACTCCTTATAAAATCAGTTATCTGCCAGTAAATGCTGTAACATGATAATATTGTAATACCAAATGATTTGAAAAGAGTAACCATTGAGTTTCTTGCCGGTTCTTCTCCATAGGAAACGACCAACCCGAACCGTGCACCTTTTTGTCGACGTTTTATGAGGGCGCATGTAGGCCTATGTGAAATAAAAATATTTTGATTTTGAGTAAAAGTCTCGTCAAAATCGGTCCATCCGGTTCGGAGATTAGTCGGAACAAACAGAAAAAAATTAAAAAAAAGAGCAATCGTAAGTACCGTACATACTTTCTTAATCATTCAGTAAAAAGCTGTTATTACGAAATTACAAAAAAACACTCTTTTTATTTGTATAGACAAGCCCTATGGAGTTTTCTTCCCGCAAAAAAAGAACTTCTGTACGAACTTATGTAAGTTTGTATAGAAGTTCTTTTTTTTGAAAAGGGGTTATAAGGGATGTCCCTTATAACCCCTTTAAGGGATACATTTTCAGAAATCAACTTCTTAAATTAGGAAAACTTCAGTGCATTTCCTTCTTATAGATGTAGCAAGCGAGGCTGCACGTTGTCTGTCAGTATCAATGAATGAATTGGAGACTGTTAAGAAAATGTTGGCAATCCCTTGGGCTAATTAATAGTCAGCGTAGCACTTGCAACCTATTGGTTATAGCTTAGGACACTCCAATCAACCATTTTCTACTTAAATACATAAAGGGTGTAACAAGACCCTTAAGGAAACTGAAAGGCACTTGTTCTCCCCGTCCATGCGATAATTTTTTTGTTCTAGGCTATATCTGGGAACCTTCTAGTTACGGAGATATTGGGGGTCAAAGTTCCAACTTTTTCACAAGTTTTTTTTTAAATACATGTTTTTAATTATAGATTTTTACTTTAAACACCTCCACGATTTCCGTATTAGTCAATCCATCCACCAGCACAATGTTTTGAGTGCGTTACATTGAGTCCTACCGTAAAACGTGATTTCTAACCCCAAAAAAAAAAGTAGTTTCCCAGCAATAATTTTTGCGTAACGTTACTTAGTTTGATGAACCTAATGCTCTGTTGACGGCTTCGTGAAGGGTCTTGTTACACCCTGTATATGAATACAGCGTGCAACAAGACCCTTCACGATATTTTGCTCGGATATTTGTTAGTAATAATTTGTATAATGATTAATGTGTCTCTAAGAATTCATATTTACGCACACTAAGCAAAAGATTTTATCTTTTCAAAATAAAACGTGAAATAATAAATTCCTTGCTAATCTCTCTAGAATCTTTTCTTTTTCTTTTAAAAGGATTATATCCGACGTCTTTATGTTCACGGCTTTGCAAGCAATTAAAAGTTTCACTTAAGATAACCGAGTCCCGGAGTCCGGGGTCCGGGACATGTCCGGGACTAAGCTGAGTAAGTGCTGGACGCGACTTTTAGTGAGTTTAATCTTTAGACGCCTCGCATAATGTGGAGGTGGGTGTTGAATAGACTTCGGAAAGATGGTGTGGTTAACTTTATAAACGTTAAGTTACCTGGCAATTAATTTTTATTGCTTGTTATTATGGTAATATTGTAAAGAAGTTTTTATTGCATTGCTGGACAAGTTCCCTTTCCCCCAACTTGCAACATCTTGTTTTTTTCTGTCCACAGATAATCTTTTTAACCAATCTTCTAAGTTAGAATCTCTTCTTCTTAGCAGGTCAATGGCAATCGGCAATATTATTATTCCCAACAACGAAACTCTATCCATCCGTTTGTTCATTTGCACTTCTTTTTATTATTCTTCAGACTGTCCTGTGTTTTTTCTGGTTTTTAGTAAGGCACATGTCTAATAACTTTAGTTTTGTTTTTCTGATGGTAATTCATCAAACGAGTGCACGACTTGTACTGACTAAAACCCATCCATGTTCCTTCTTTTGCTCTTTGCTTACTAGGGCCGCGGTATCTCTTTCGAACGGTCCCGCAGCTCTGGCAGGCATCGGTCCTGTTGGACCCCTTCCCGTTTACTGACATCTCTATGAGGCGCGCGTGCAACACGAACGCGCAGTCGACACGGCCTGCCATCATCACCGACGGACGGATTGCGAGCTACAATGCTTTCAGCTTCCTGTACAATTACACAGCAGTTTTGTGTGGATGGCATTGCCAACCGACCTCTTCGAATATTGGATATCTCTACGAATAATTATCGCATTTTAAGCTTTTTATTGACCCGGATATTACCATGCAGTAGCTACTGAAAACCTATAATTTATTGTCCCAGATATCCGTAAAAAACTGCAAGACTAAATTTAAAAAACTTTGCCCACCTGAAAATAAGTCTTTAGCCAAGAAAAAACTGCAGTGTCTTATTTTAGTTTTTAGTGAAGTGTTGTTGCGTGTCTGAATGTAATAAGGATTACTTATTATGCATGGGATCGATATTTAGCGTCGCACTGCGCATTGTGGTGCAAGCCAGAACACCATGCTGGAATAATTAGTGGAGTGATTTATTAAGTGGGCCGTCTCACCAATATTATAGGAACAAACACTGCTTTATGCTGTCACGGTTTAAAACTAAACTTATACTGTCACGGGATAACTTCCGTGCGTTCAAGCGCCATGATTGCGGGATGACTGCAGAATGCGAGTAGTTTTTTTTCCAATTTATTTCCCATCCACCCGCAAGTGACAATATAAGTTTATTATAGGAACAGTCACGAATAACATAACATAAAATCACGCCTGAATGGCCCGAAGGGTTTTGGTTTCAGTCAGGTGAAAAAGTAGATTAGATGCGGCCTTACTGCAACAAAACTTGGTGGCTATTTAAAGAACACCCTCATCCTCATGCTCCTGCTCCTGCCCTTATCCCAATTTATTAGGGGTCGGCGCAGCATGTCTTCCTTCTTCAATATTTCTCTATTACTCGTCATCTCAGCAGTCACCTCCTCCTCTAGCCATATCATCCTTCGTACAGTCCATCCGTCATTTCTTTGATCTTTCTCTACTCTTATCATCATTATGGTTGCCTTTTGGTTATCCAATCTTGAATGTAGGCCTCTTCCCACTTCTTCCTCTCCTGTCGATCTTGTGCCCGACTCATCCAGTGTCGACCTCCGTGTCGTCGGATGTCGTCCACCCACCGCTGTGGTGGTCTTCCGCGCCCTCGGGTGTTCGCTCTGGGTCTCGTCGTTCTAGGACTCGTCTTGTTCAGCGACTCTTGTCCTTTCTCGCAATGTGCCCCGCCCATGTCCACTTTCTTTGCGCTATTTTGGCTATTATGTTAGAGACATTATGGCCTGACTTTGGTCTTACTTCGAATCCAATCATTCCGTTTCCGGTCCCGTAGGGTGATCCCGAGCATAGCTCTCTCCATGCCCCTCTGCGCGACTCGGAACTCTGCTCATAAAGCTATAGCATATAACGAACATTCAAAGCTAAAAAAAAAAGCACCAGAATCCCAAATAAAAATGCAGGCACTATAAAAACTTTGCACACGTACTCTAACCTCTCAAGTAAACACATCAGCTACCTAATCCTGGTTGAATTTCAAATCTTTAGTAAATACTTAATCCTGCGTTTGTGGGACTATCAATGTGATCACTTCCCCGGGGCCACTCAAATCTGCCCGGGTCGCGTGTAAGGAGCGGCCTTAGTCGACTTATGAATAAAAGATGGCGACGTCCACTCAAATGCTGGACTTTATGCTCTTAGTGCAACTTTTGCTTGTTTTGTTGAAGATTCCACTTTTGAGAAAGGGGTTAAAAATTTGTGTTTTTTTTTGGTGTGGTAGTAAGATGTGCTTACAGCTTATAAAAGTAATCTGTCATAATATCTAATCTATCTAATATCTGTCATTAGCTTGGTCTTAGTCCACTTAAAAGTACTGTTAGCGAAGAGTTTGAAGATACTTACAATAGAGAGCATCATAAGAAATATCAGAGAATAAATATACTACCATGCCTTAACTTACATTTCTTAGAATACAAAGTAATCTTCCCATTTCAAGGTAATTCGACAAAAGCTTCTCCCCATACTGGCAACAAATGACCATCGAAAATACCCTTACCAAAAAAAGAACATCTACTTAAGAGCCCAAACAATGCACTAAAAGTCAACAACCCCAAACACCCCATTAACTCCCCTGCCAACAGAAGCATCTAATTCTTTTACCCACAAATACACAACAAAACCGGCAATGGCCATGTGTCTCAATTTGTTAGTCTACTGCTCGCTGAATATTCCTGCTCGGCGTATTACCATATTGTGGAAGCAAGGTGTTCGGTAAGAGGCAGTTTGTTCTGGATGCAAATCTACTACAGACACTAAAATATAGGGCGAGAATATTTTGTAGGACTGTACTGGGTAGATTTTTGAGACGGGGCAGAATATAAGGATAGTTTTATTTTCTCTAGACACCATACTTCTTAATCAGTTTGTCAGACAGAATACTTGAAACACTATAATTAACATTTGAAACGGGATCTTTACATGCTTACTATGTACTAGTGTTTTGAGTTCTCGATGTCTTTAGTGTTGATGATATTCATTCATTTTTGATGATAGTCATTTATGCTTTTTATTTTTGGTTTTTGTTCTTTTTATTAATGGGCACGTAAATCTTTGTTGTTGCTTTATAATTAAGAGGGGCAATCTTTGTTGTTGCTTTATGGGCTGCAGCTGAAAATCAGCGTCAGGTGGTACACCTTGTGTAGCCATCTGGTATTATGATGAGCTGAGGCCCTTTTGGCATTATTATTATTTTTGTTTATGTATTTTGTTAAATTTTTAAGGTGTATTTCTTTTAATAATGCCGAACAAACACAATATTCTTTCTTTCTTTTCTGATATTGTTAGTGCTAGTGACCGTGTCGGTATAAAAACTAAAGCCAAACCAAACCTTAGAATACTATATACAGCTAAACGAAGCAGAATAAAAATAGGAGGGAGGAAGCCTATACTCCTCCGTGAGGGGAACAAGGCTGCCAATGATGTTCTAATCATAGGAAGAAGAACGAGTGTTTCCGTTGAAATATAGTGGTATATCGCTAGTTGCTATGTTATGGCAAATTATAAGCAGCAGATCTAGACAAAGTAACATTCAATTAGCAAAAAGGCCGACTGCGCAGACGAGCGCTGTCGTATGAGACTCGGAGTAAGTTAGGTTAGATATATGTGCGTAAAAAGTTAAAATTAAGATATTATATTGAAGTGTTAATATTTTAGTAGTATCAAATGTAAATAATGTTAATATTCGTATGCCGCGTCTAGCGGCGGATATGTCCTGAACCATGATACTTTTTATATCAACTTTGTGCTTTGCCTACCGTATCCTACGAATAAATGTCTTTGTTTAACGATGACGGAAAAGTCATAATATAATGCTAATTTGTTAAATTGTTTTTTTTTTTTGTGGGACAAGCCCTCCACACTATTGCAACTTCTGAAACCCAGAAGCAACAGTGGCGACCACTAGAAAAGCGCAGAGATAATGAAGATCGACGAAGTCCCAAAGAAATAATTTAACTTTTTTTGATCTCGCAACGAAATTAATCAGAAAAGAAAAGCGGAGGAGGATGTATGAATGGATTATAATTATTATCTGAAATAAAAGAATTAATAATAATAAATGTATGGATTAAAGTAACCATCTACCAGAACCCTATGCTAGCTCTGTTGCTAGTCCAAATGCTGCTTATCTAGGACCTGAAAAAACTAAGTACAGATACTTAAACGATGTTTCCTTTGAGTAAAAGTTGTCGGTGTTATTAAAATAAATATTTTATTTGAGTACTCAGTCTCTGCAACGCTCGCGAAGTAGTCTTATTAATTCGAGAGTACTTTAGTGAAGTCTTTCGTTTTTTGCAGAATGCTCCAGTTTGGTTCGAGTTTATTTTTATTAAAACTACGTTTTTCATTACACCGCGACCGCCCTCCGGAAAGGAACAGTAATTTTATTTTTATATAAAGTGAGCTTTTGCTTGCGGCTTCATTTGTGTGTATTTCTAGGCCCTAAGAAAAACAGAGGGGTTGTTTTAAGTTTATGTATTTCCTTCCTTTTTTAATGAACTCTAAGGGCCAGTAGTTGGTGCGTATCTTCAGCTCCCAGGCAACCTATCTCTCAAACATGACGACACAGAACGTGACTATCTACCTATGGGGCCAGTTTTTCCATGGGACTGTTCTGCAAATGGACATGATCTCACTTCTCCACCCACGTCTAACACCTGCCGTTGCGGGAAATTGCGAGTTTACTTAGGTCGTAAAATCATGGGCACATGCATACTTCTCATTTTGGCCTATGGACCCCAGACTTAATTATAAGCAACACCACAATGCACTCCAAAACGCAATTTACTAATTTATTTATTTATTTATTTAAACTTCATGTACAATAGTGGTACATAGGCGGACTTAATGCCATTAGGCATTCTCTACCAGTCAACCTTTGGGTTCAATACGAAAACGCTGTGGTAGGGTACAAAAAAACTATATGAAAAAAAATATATAAGTACTTATAGTGATACTAATACACATAATACATACAGATAAACTAATAAACTAATAAATATTATAACAAATACCAAATTATAAAACGAAAAACAACCTAATAATAATTACCGTGACTCGACTTCAAATTAATAAAATACTAATTAATTAATTACTAATGTTGTTCAAAAGCCGCTAAACTGAAGTGGGGCTGGGCTGGCCACGTCTGCCTTATGTCTGATGAGCTGTGGGCCAAAAAAACAATGTGCAGCCCTGACACAATCAGTAGGCGTCGCGTCAGGCCTCTTAGGAGATATCGGAACGAGATGGACAAATCCAACGATCAGTGGTCCAGGTTAGCCTTAGACCGACGCCAATAGACGATCATTTTGCAACTTAGTTATGTCCGCTACATGTCTATTTTGAGAAGATTGTTAGTCAGTACCTACTTGGTGCTTTAGATGCAGCCATTGCATCCATCTCGGATAGTTTTGACTAATGAGGAGTCCATCGATCCGTTTCAGCTAAGTTAGTGTCCGAACTTGTAGCCAGTGCTTACTACATCCATCGACGTTAATATAACCTAGACTTAGTTAATTGAGTTTCAGTTTAGTCTGGTCCGTATTGATAGAGTTTAACCATCAAAGTTAAACTTGGTGTATTTTTAGAATAATGAAAGCGATCAGATTTTAGACAGGGTTCTCGTATTACCCAGTTACTGTACTGTGGAGGTCAGATGAGCTGCATCCGGTTATACTGGAAGCTGACCTCAACATTCGTCGTCATTAGTGTCTTTAAGCACCCATTTTACGCCCATAATATAATTGCTAGTGCGACTAATATCCTACCCTAAATGATTTACAGACCAAGTCTCACCGGTGTTTACTAAAGACAATTTGTCTAATTCAGCTAGTCTCAAAATCTTGTTGGTAAGCCTCGTTCCCAACTCAATTTGTTTATGCCCTAGTTAGATTTGATTTTGGTCGGAACATAGGGCAAATGTTTTAAATTCACATATCGCTAATCCTAGTTTTAGTTTTCCGTCAGTTGCGACTCAACGTAGAGGACTTGATCAAGTGCGAATGGCTTTTACTCTTCTTTTGTTACTCTTTCGTATCCTACAATGACTTCCACCAGGTTTTACATAAGCTTTTCAAACCAACACATTTTAGGTAGATTTCGTCAGAAAAAATCGGGGTCGGTTTTTCGATGATCAGTTTTTTGGCCATAACTTTTTCCTATGGAAATTTTTTGAACCGATTAACGATTTTATCATCCTGAGTAAGAATACGGACAACTTTTAAATTTAAACTTTTTGATGCAACTCCTAACTTGGGGGCTGAAATTTCCAAAATTTTTGGAAAAAATATTATATATCCGAAACTGTAAACATTTTCACGTCGCAAATATTTTTTTTTTTTAAAGAAAATTGTTTACTATACAATTTTATTACGTTTAGCAATAAAACTTATAGTTTTCGAAATAAAAAAATTATAACTGAAAAATTAGGTTGAAATAAATAAGGGTCGAACCTTCTTCGAAATTGACCTCCTCCTGCGGCTTGCCGAAGGGATTTTTTTACTTTTTTATCATCGTTATCGTAGATAGAGTTTCACTTTGCTTTAGCCGACAGAGGGGTAATTTCCGTGCTTCTTTAAGACCGGTCCCAGTTCAATCGCAAACTGTGACAGATTCCTCAAGTTTACACACATTTCTGTAATTTTTTTGACATGTCGCTGAGATGAAATTGGGTCTGTGTTTTGAGCGTTTTTTAACTCAGAATTTGACCTTCTGATTTCAAACATATCTCATCATCATTATCAAACCACAATCACCCAATGTTGGGTATAGGCTATACGTCTCGGTACTAAGTGTCCCTCATCTAACTGTTTCTCGTCAACCCAACGCGCCTTTTGACGGTCCAGCAGGGCTATTGCGTATCTCTGTTGACAGTTCATAGTGATCATCTCTTGGCGAGTATTTATAAACAATGACAGTACTGCACGGGTAGCGTCAGTTGAAATCAACAAGAACGGTAAAAAACATGAACGGTAAAATAAAATAAAACTCGCCAAGTGATGATCACTATGAACTGTATACGTAATAGCCCTGCTGGTTCCCTTGCCAAACACATCTAGTATCACAACCTGGTCATACTTTGCACTTCTAAAATATACGTTTTCAATCTAATTTACACTAATACAGAATATGTTGACTCATCTGAACTGTGTGACATTACATTGTTGTCCTGTTTTACGAGAAGGTCGCACGTGACATGAACACGCTGTCTACGTTTTACAGCGGCTTATAGTTCAGTGTCACGGCACGAGATAGCCTTTGTTTGAATAATTATATTAGTTGACCAGCTGATACCCGCGACCTTCGTCTGCGTGAAATTATTATAAAAATATTTGAATCGGTATTTGTTAACAATTTCAAGAGTTTTAATTTGTTCTTGCACGGAGTCCTAGTTTTTCTAAAATAAAAGTAGCCTTTGTTAGACCTTATAACATCAGCTATCAGCCAGTAAAAGCCCCGTCATAAAAAGTCCAGCCGTTTGGGAGATCAGCCGGAACAAACAGACAGACAATCAGACCGAAAGATAGACAAAAATAAAAATAAAGTTTTTTGTTATAAGTGCTGTATATACCTACTTTCATATGCATTCAGTAAATCGCTGTTATTTTGATATTAGAAACAAACACTTAAATTTTATTTATTTGTAAAGATGTGTAGATATAAATCAGTACGGGAAACACAAACCGAAAACTAAAGTTACCTTCAAAATCTGTTTTAAAATTCTTGTTCCCTACAAGTATCTTGTCCAATTATCTCAAAAGCTCTTTAGAGCCTCAAGACCCATTCGAAATGGTCCTAAAATGTTACTCTGTAATACTGACTGTAATATTCAACGATTGGGATCCGTGTTTTGAATCCAGATAGTTTGGATTTTACCTTGGAGCTCCAGATTTTGAGGGTGATTTACAAATTGAGAGTAATGTTGGAAACTGGTTGAGAATTACTGAAATCGTATATTGAGGTCTGTAAATTGTACAATGTTCAGCTGTATGCCAGTTCCCATATTCAAAACGTTTACAAGCTAATATCAGCGATAATCTACTGTTACACAGCAACTTAACAGCATCCTTTTATAACGAAAACAAAGATCAGTGTCATTTTCAGAAACTTGACAAAAAGTAGGTATATTAGACAGATTGCGAGTATTGAGACAGAGAATTTGGACCGCGACTGCTGAGCATTAGGTCCTGGGTTTGATCCCCAGGTCGGGCAAAGTGTTATTTACTTATTTAACAATTTATGTACACACTAAATACAGAAAAGAAGAAAGGAACAGAAAATAGTACAAAGGTGATGCTTGGTGGTGGTGGAGGTCTTATTTCCCATTAGGAATTTCTTAGTATCATCCACGGAGTCTGGATTTGTGTCCGGTTCATGACAATAGGCTCGCCCCCTATTACATATGACTTAAACATAACTGGCGGAATGTGGGTGTACTATTAGGTACACGTCTGCCTAACCCTTCGGGAATAACAGGCGTGCTGTTATGAGACAAAGATTAAGATGCGAATCATGTCCTTAAAAATAAGGGAATTAACTCTCAGATACCGTACCTGAGTCACCTTTTCGTTAAGAGAAGATTCTCACTCAAGAACACACTTTATCTTAGGCTATAAGGTCACGTAGCAAAAATATTTGCCTCTGCTTATGCAGAGACATTTAGGACCCCTGACATTTACCCTATATTTAAATGTTTTTTTTTTTCTTTGCAGGTAAGTGCGACCTACTGACCTAAGGACCCTAAGATACTGTTCGTCTCACCTGGGACCCTATCAAACGTAAGCACACCATTACATATTTGCGAGTACCCCCGCTTGAATGCCTTTACTGATTATGGACACTGATGCTTTTAGACAGCGGCATCATGGTCCGGGAGGTAGCGTTGCAAATGAAAAAGTCATAGTAAGCCGGCTGAAATTGACATAGATAGTTGATCTTATATGACTAATAAGAGAACCGGCCGTCAGCTGCTCAAGTAGCGGTGGGTGAAGGTTACGAAAGTTGTAAAAAATAAATAAAATTAAGTCATAGTACGCAGGCTGAAAGTTTTTTCATAGATAGTTCACACAGATACATTCCTTCCTAATTCTCAATATCATTTCGATGAATATAAAAAATACGTTTTTAGAAAGAACCATTAGAAGGTAGTAAAAAGAGAAAGAAATACGGCAACAAAATACGTTACGGGCTCATTGTTATCTGTATTATTTTTGACATTTTTGGAGGGTCATATTTTCTTTACTTATTCGTGTTTATAGTAGACCTTGATTTTATGAAAAAAAAAAATGATTGCTCTAGAGGCATTATTCAAGAGGAAAAGGGGCCCCTATTAATGCTAACACATAATCTAACAAAAAAATCAGCCATTCTGTACGGTTGGTACGAGTACCTCCGCAAAACTGAAGCTATACAAAAGTGGCTGTCAGCGTCCGTGTCCGCGCACTTTGTCCGCTCCGGTTTGACCGATCCCTAACTTAGCCGATAATTACTAACGAGGTTGCAATGTTGTCTATCCTAACGAAGTTAGAAGTGACCACTAAAACCACTAGTGATGCGACCAGCCCGCCACCATGCATAAATAATGTCGATGCTACATCAAGTGTCGATCGATACGTCGTCGGCGGCGGCGTCGCGGCACACCACTAATTCATGCCGACTGCGATAACTTTATCGGCCATCGGTGGTGATATTTATTGTAATAAGTGGTAGAAAGTTTTGCTAATAGACGTTTAGTAATACACACAAATAGTGATGTTAGTAAATCAAACTTTGCGAAAGAAAGAAGCACTAATTGTTAGTGCGGTTTTAATTTGAATTTTTAGTTAAAATCAAAAATATTTATTAATTTATTGACCACCATAAGCTGCTACGTGTCCTAGTTTCCGAGATACGATGAGGGGAGGGGTGAAAGGGGGGAGAGGGGGGAGTTTTTAAAAATGATTGTGACTGTTTTTTTTAAAGTTTGTTTATTTAAAAACTTACAGCCACATCACGCTTATGTTAGAAAATATCTTAGTAAATAAGGAAAAGTTGAGTGAGGTGATATTTCTGTACTCGTACTTATTACAAAATATGTTTCTCTTTATGGTGGTGTATGAAACTAGAACAACAAATAGCTCCCATTTCACAGCAAGGCCGAGATTTATAAACAATACTCAGCAGATAGTCTTGTCGCTATCGTACAACTGTCAAACTACAAGTACGAGTAAGCAATGAAGAGAAGGAAGCTAACAAAGTCGGGCCTAAGTGACAGTAACAATACCTTACTTATTTGAATCAGTAATATCTAAGAAACATTATTAGATAGATAAAGTCAGACAATATAGACTGATCTCATAAAACCATATTCCCAAATACATCCGGAAATTAGTTATCCCAACAATTTGCGACGTGCCAAAAGCTCCACGTGAACGGCGAAACTCCCCGCGAAGGATTAACACGTCGAATACTTGGAAATTAAGTTAGTCGTACAAACCGAGCGAGGGCGGGGCAAACAATTAGTTTCGGTGGCAATGTTCACTTCCTAATGCCGTGAAATGGCGAGTTTCTGGGTTTAGATAGTAAAAAGCCGACAATATTATGTTTTGTGAATCCAGATTTCTCTAACGCACTGTTCTTTAGTTTTAAAGACTTTTCACAAATTAAAGTAATACTTACACGAATTTAATGATTTGAATAAAGAAGCAACATAAGGCCGAGGACAATTTACAATCGGTTTCAAAGCGTTTTGTTCGTTTCAAATTTCTACAATGTATTTCAACAGCATATGCACAAGTTTTTCGGGCACTTGTGTAAATCCAAATTACTTTTTGATTTTGCCATTTGCTGCGCATTGTGATCGCTGATGGAATGTCACCCCTCAACCCCCCAGACTGCGATAACCCCTCAGACCCCCCTAGTGTAACCCCTCAGACTGCGGACGATTGCCATGGACCATTATATTTCTATGACTTCGACAGACGTCATCTTCTATACTAATATTATAAAGAGGTATTTGTTTTGAGTATATATCTTTCACTGGCAGAAAGCTACAATATTCGTGGGTGCTATAAAATTATATTTATATCATGCATATTAACCGAGCTATCACAATTTTTGCGGGCGAAGTGCTAGTCTAACATAATTATTTGGCACTTTTTGTATTTCTCGTATAAAAAATGTACCAGGTGACGTGATTTTATGAGAGGGAATGTCTATCGACCACCTTCTGCTTGCACCCTGAAGCTGAAAATTAATACTTTTTGAACGTTAAAAATTACAAAAGACGGTTTCTCTAACGACCACCGTCCACCACTTCTAGTGGGACGAAGAAGTGGCGCGGCAATCTCCCCAAAACTTCTGTCTGTCTAGTCTCTATTACCTAGTACTCAGTTACTCGTTATGTACATTAATCATGTATACACAATTATGGTAATGATATGACAATATAATAACCGAATATCAGTCAATTGGTATTTGATATGTAGTGTGATAGTGTCAATTAATAACTCATGTCCGAGATGACAACGCGATAGTATTGACACATTATGATAATTTATTGGTCATACATAACTGTGATAATATCTTATGAGAGGTGTACCCAAGTGGCTTATGGTAATATTATCAAGCTCTGGAGAGGTACTTACTTATTGTTTTTTGGTATATAATTGAATCATACATACAGTGCTGCATGGTTATTTTTGCGCGTGGTCATGATCGTAACTAACTCAGCCATTTTGTTTTTTTTTTATTGCAATTTCCATTCACAAGTTTATTGGAAATGTTATTCAAGCGCTAAATTAATAATGCTGCGCTATAAAAGGCTGAACGCATTTGGTTACAATTTTGTGCATAGAACTGATGTTAGCTTGAATCTTGAATTAAGATAATGGACAAGTTTTCGCCTGGAACGCGAGTACAACTGGAACAGCAAATCGTTTTAAAATAAGTTTTCAGAAAATAAAAGTATAGCAACCACTTTCAGTGGTTTACAATTATTTATGCCTGACTTTTCAAAATAGTTCAGAATTATTTAAGAAACGAGTATTTTTAATTTAAAAATTGACGTATTTATTCGTACGTTACGTTTATACCCATCACGAGTGCGCGGTATAAACGTAACGTACGAGTAAATACGTGAATTTTTAAATTAAAAATACTCGTTTCACAAATAATACTTTCATTATTTTTAAAATGTATTCATACGGATGATACAGATTGTGTTTGTTGCAAACAATGATAAGTAAAATGCGATAGAATAATTGTATTTGCGATTCAAAAATCGAAGTATTTACGTTACGTTTACGCCACGCGCTCGGGTTAAGGCCTCAGTTTTTTAAATATGCAGACAGAAAAGAAGTCTGTATTCACTAATAGTGTGATAAGAAAGAAAAAGTCGTTTCAGTCTCTTGAATTTTCTTATCTTGAGTCCCGAGGTGCGAAAACAAAGCCATTCAAAGGAGAAAAATACTTTCCCTAGGTAAGTCGGCTGAAGCCGCTGGAAAACTTACTTTTTTCTGAGGTGTCACATAAAGCCGATTTCGAAACAATTCCTCCTTTGTTCGCTGCTCAGAATTCTTAATGATAAACAAGGAAAATAATGAGAAAGATTCATTATTTGAACCACAATACTGCCACAAACTCATCTTGAATACGAATACGCTAAGAATACGCTTTGAAAATAGCACCTATTAGTGGAATTCCCTGCCTGCGTCGGTGTTCCCAAGTTCATATGGCCCCAATCGATTTAAGCCGCGAGTTAATAGGCGTCTTTTGGGTTAGCTCGTTATATCGTCGACCTCATCTCTGTTTTCAGGACATGATTGAGGTCAAGAGTAGGCCCATTAAATATTAAAAAAATCTGTGCTGTGGTCGTTTTATATTAACTAGCGACCCGCCCCGGCTTCGCACGGATCAATGTTTTACATATAAACCTTCCTCTTGAATCACTCTATCTATTAAACAAACCGCGTCAAAATCCGTTACGTAGTTTTAAAGATCTAAGCATACCTACATAGGGACGTACAGCAGGAAGCGACTTTGTTTTATACTATGTAGTGATGAAGAGTATACCTATGGGACTGAGCTCTGCTCGGCTGAAAACAGAGCAAACGAATATTCCTAGATATGAGGCCCTCCACCGTAAACCCCTTTATTTTTATAGTATACTAGCCGTGCTCGCGTTTTTGTCGAAAATTATCCCATGTGCACGTTGTAAATATATCCTATGGCACTCGGGGATAATGTAGCTTCCTATTAGTGAAAGAATATTCAAAATCGGTTCAGTAGATCCAGAGATTACCCCTACAACCTCACAACCTCACAAACTCACAAAATTCATAATATTAGTATATCTAGCTTCAATACTATTTTTGTTACTATACGATGGATAAGATGCCAAATATTCATCACGAAAATTGAGTCAGAGATTAATTTACTACCCCTAGTTTTAACTTCAGTGCTCATGGCTAAATAATAACAGCAGCGCGGATCGATCATCAACGTTAAATAACAGCCGCGCTTACCAAGGTCAGTCTGTGGATGGGTGACCATCATTACGTACCGAGTTTCCTCCATGCCTCGGAAAGCATGTTAAGCCGTTGGTCTCGGCTGTCATTTGTATATCTTTGACAGCTTTTACAGGTAGTCAGTGGTCCAAAAGTCTGACAACCCGTCTTACCAAGGGGTACCGTATTACCTAGTGCTAAATGGTTTGTCGCTCCATGTAATCTACTGGTAATCAGCTGCATCCAATGCCAGTTACCTCAATCAACTTATAGTCCACTGCTGGACTAGGTATGCTTGTCCCAATCTGTGCTACAATACCCTCTTCTTGACCTTCCACATCTATACTTACCCAGCCACTTTTTTAAGGTTTCTGGTATATCTAGCAAGGATTAACCTAACTCAACCGACTCTTTTTTTGTTGTAATGCTACCGCACCACGCTGAGATAGCCTTTTAGCCTAGTAAAGGACCAATTTCGTTTGTTTTATTTAAAAAAAAATCTTATGTTTCCTTTTTGATACTCGTATAATTTTGTGTTATCATTTTTTGATTGACTTATGGCTCATCACATCATCACAATTCGTAACTGTTTCAAAAAAAATTGTTTTCGTAGTACCGATTCGTCATCGATGCTAAAGTATGAGTAAAGTATCGTCAAGTGAACAAACTATGCCGTCACCTCCTTCTGCGAAGCAGTCATGCTAGCGAAGGAGGTGGCGGGACGTGAGAGGGAGAGAACCTCACGTCCCAGCCGCCGCGGGAGACGCACCGGGCGTCGGGGGCCACGTGGTGGCTCCCGGCCACCGTAGACGCGGGCCTGTGGACGGTGAGCTATGGGCTAGCTCGCCGTCCGTCCGTCTTATGACGACAGGCCGTGGCGACGGCGCGTTCGTGATCCACGCGCGCCTCAAAGAGAGTCAGCAAACAGGAAGGGGTCCGTAAGGGCCGACGCCTGCCAGGGTTGCGGGACTGTTCGAAAGAGATACCGCGGCCCTGGAACACAAAGGGCAAAGGAAGGAACATGGATGGGTTTTAGTCAGTAGAAGTCTGTCACTCCCTCCTGCTCAGCCCAGAGCGGGAGGGGTTATTTGATGATTTCCCATCGGTAAAAAAAAAAAAAAGTGAACAAACTATGTGCGAGACTATTAGTACATTATGATATTAGTGCGGTAAGTTGAAAATTACAGCCGAGGAGATATTGCTAGCCCGAGCCGTAGGCGAGGGCTACAAGAAAGCAGAGGCCAGTATTACTAATAAAGTAAATTAATATTTCTGTCTTTTTGTTACAGATAAATGGTTGTAATTTATTGTCAAAGTTAATTAAATTAAAGAATTAAATATTTATTTATTTTATTTTATTTCCCAAAGTTAATTTTATTAATAAAATGTTGACCACTTTTCTGACATAAAAACTCTTTGCTAAGATTTAAAAAAATACTGTTCGTTTTAGACGGAGCATCTTGATAAACCTTGCATTTTACATTACAATAACGCACAAGTCCATAATGAGATACAATACGATATTGAAATTGGTGAAATAAGAGACCCTTTACGGGCAAATGTGTTATAAAATACTTTTTTTTTCCATCGAGTTACGCACAATACGACATTTCCCTAAGGATGTTACTACTATCTGACAGCATTAATCTCAACACCCATTTCCGACGCGAGCTGTAAACTGGTTATAAATCAATTAGAGTTATCATCCACACGCCGACTTATGTTAATTTGTAGCTCGAATTATACGAAGCGTGACTCTGACGTCTATTGACGCCAGCCTCGGGAATGCTTCGCTTAAATAGGTAGGATATTGTTTGCTAGTGGTCTGACCTATGGCAACCGCAGACTTTTTAATTGCTAGATTAATCTACTAGTGTGGTCAAAATAAAATCACTTTACTCAGTTTTTTTCTTGCTTGGATATCTTTGGTTAGACGTACTGGAGGCCTACCATGATCTAATTAAAAACTATTCAAACAGACATTTCAGTTTAGGTTCCTAAACTGTATCGCTTCAGATTGTACCATGACATCCAATTCGCTCAGCGGCACTTGGATCGCAAAAAGTGAATGAAAGATCGCAATTTGTGGCTGAACCGCGTTTGAAACGTTTTTGGTGAAAAAGAGATAACGCTATTATGATCGAATAACTTTGTTTCGCTCACATTTTAGTGTTTTTCTATTCAACATATACACGAAGAATAATGCATTTGTGGCTTGTATACACTATACAGTACCTATCTGATAGACATTGTTTACCATCTTTCAATTATTTACAGCCAACAGACGATCAAACTGAGGCAGGGAGCGCTCCACTATTATCTGCTCATAGTGAGCAATCTGAAAGTATAGACATTGTTTAACATCTTTCAATTATTTACAGCCAACAGACGATCAAACTGAGGCAGGAAGCGCTCCACTATTATCTGCTCATAGTGAGCAATCTGAAAGCATACTGGCTCATCACTTGAACATGGAGTCAGTATTAGGTATGCTAGTGATTCCTCCTGAGCCAACAGCGGCGGCGTCTACACCACCCGCGCAGACATCTGACATCTTCATCAGACATCTGTTAAAGAAAAACAAATGCGGTTAAAAAGGCATGTAAAATAGGTATTTTAGACTTTAGAAGAAAGATTAAAGTACACTTACACTGGTTTTTGTAAAATTCCACTATGTTAGCACTAAAAAACTTTATTTTCGTCAATAATTCACCAAACGTTTTAGTTTAGGTTAGAGAAATAGTAACTTTTATTGAATCGCTTATTTTGACAGTTGAGCGTTTCAGTTGAGCTGCTCTATGGACGTCATGGTACCAAACAAGTACAAAATTGAATGAATGAAACCAAAACTTGCGACTCAGTTTAGGAAAATCGCTGTCAGATGGCATGGCCTAAACTGAATCGATAAACTGTCGTCATGGTACGAATTAGGAGAACAGTTCAGTTTAGGTCCTAAAATGGATCGCGTTAAGAGCTCGTGGTAGGCATCCTGAACGCTGTGTTAAAATTTGTCCACTTATTTTAATGGGACCTTTTACAAATATTTTTAAGAGGTAAAGTTTGTAAGGTTGTAGGGGTAATCTCTGGATCTACTGAACCGATTCTTTCAGTAATAGGAAGCTACATTATCCCCGAGTGCGATAGGATATTTACAACGTGCCTGTGGGATAATTTCCGATCAAAACGCGAGCGAAGCCGCGGGCAACAGCTAGTAATTCGTAATTATGAAACAGATGGGCCGAAACACAGTGAGTGGGTTTGCACAGTGAAGAACTCCCAGTTGTCATCTCTATCGGTAAAAGCATTAACCTTAAGCTACATATTACTTGCTTTATGCATACAGACTAAAATAATGTAGTGCAGCTTTCAGCTTCAGCAGACAGCACGTCGTTTCATCGCATTAAAGTTGTTTAATCTGTGTAATGCGCGCTTAGATTGTAATGGAACAGAGTGGGGATGTGGTAATGTATAGGTACCTTTACGAGATGGCGTAGGTCATTAATTGTGACGTGTATAGTGCGCGTGTGCTGGAAACTTTAAAATAAATCATAAGTTTTTTGCAAAGGAGACGCTAAACAGTGTACGAGTATTTTTAAGGAGATAGTATATAAGAGTGCCCATGGAACACCCCATGGGCACTCTTATACTCTTATACTCTCTATTGTCCATTCTTCTCCTTAAGAAACTACCTTTTGAATAGGTAACTAAAGTAATAGACTGGCTAAAATGCAAGAGCTATTAAAGAGATAATTTGATGATAAGCGACAAGCACACATACACACACATAGATACACACACATATAAAAACACACACAAACCTTCCTAGATATAAGTAGTATTTCTTTTTTAAGGACACTCCTACATTATGATTGTTTTTTACTTTTAGAAAAGCGGTGTCTCCTAGCACAGGTTTTTTTCATACTTAAAAAGAGGCCTCTGTATTTAATCATATTATTATATTATAGAAGTTTGTAAAGTGAATTGAAATAATTGTTTATTTTATTTTCTTTATTCATTTATATACACATGATTTACATTTTTAAATATTCCCAAACAAATAGATATAAAAAAACATATAAAATAAAATTATATTAATTAATTTTATTTATTTATTACTAAAACTGCCAACTGGAATCAATTCTGTCTCTCAGCAGGAGCAGCTAGACTTGACTTTGTAAGTATGTAGCAGGTACTATCGAGTCAACCACTTTTCAATCTTATTACTTTGGGCATAAGGGTGAAACGTGATAGACAATCAGTGAACTCGATAGTACAGACGTCAGACGCCAACACATCAAGCCACTACAATCTGTCAAATTTCTTTAATTTTGTTTTCAACTTTATCGCTAACGCATTAGGTTTAAGGTTGATTAGAAAAAAAAATACAGTAGCTTCAACTTATAGATTTGACGCTTTGCTATACATATTTATGTATTATGATACACACAGTATGCACCATTGCTAAAATGTGAAGGGAATAATATTCATAAACTTACCTTTCTTCAACTTATTTGCTGTCATCTTTCATTGTATAGTACACCCACATTATTCCGGGCACGAATCCACATTATGGGCTGTTACAGAAAACATTCTGATCGAGAAACCCAATTACACTAAAGCCGGCTTAGAATCGAAGCCAGTACCTTACGCTCATCAGCACCGCTTACGACTACTCAACCTGATGGTTGAGTAGACCTACGAGCCTTATAAAATCTGTGTTATTTTGTTGACTGTCTTGATAGACAGTCAACAAAATAACACAGATTTTATAAGGCTCGTAGGTAAATTATGTAGTAAACTGAAGTTTTTTCCTCGCCATACGCAACAAACCGACAAGTAATTTACTTGTAATCTATTCAGCGTAAGTTTTTCTGGTCGTGTGTGGGTTGTAGCTTGGGGCCTCATTAAGCCACCACCTCGGTAATTAGAGGGCAACTTAATTACGGAGTCTCAGGACTGCCCCGGTAGCACCCTGCCATCAAGGAAATATAGAGGGGATAGAGGGCAGATTTTTAGTAGTAAATAAAAATCTTGGCTATGATTATTTCTTGGACTTGATTTGTTTAGAAGTTCAAAAACATTAAGAATTCGTCATTCTTTTAGCTTAAATATTTCACCGTTTTCAGGTGTAGTCACTGAAAAACTACCAGTTGGAAAAGATCCCTGTGTCTTGTACTCCATTATAAAATATATATTTTACTTCTAAAGGAATTTTGTTCAAATTACGTAGACTCCCAGAACTCTGAATAAACAATGCAGAATCTGGATACTATGGAGTTTTTCAAAGGTTAAAACTATAATATTATTTTCGCTGAGGCTCGGAGCAGAAGTCGCCACCAAGTTGAAACTTTAGTCGAACAATTTCATCACTCCTACTAAATGTAAAATTGCTTTAGTAGGTACTCCTACATAAATGCTTCTAAACTCAGACCTCAGTCGGGAAGGTTAAATATTCCAGTTTAATACCAGTCTAAATACCTAGGCCCCAAAATGGTAGTCCACAGATGACTTAAACCCTCTCCATGTAGCCTAAATTCGACTAACAGCGGAACTATTCGAAACTAATTTGAGAGGCGGTCCCCTTCCTAAGCCCTAGTGTCAGTGGTCAATCTGTGTGAGATAGCACGCCACAACTTAGAAGTTCCATCGTCCATCAATGTACCTGATCATTTGACCGAAACGAAAACGATATACGATAAATCTGGCTGCCTATCGGTGGGATGGTATTTTCATTTGTAGGGTTGAATTATATGTAGGTTGCCGACGAAAATCACAAGTTTTACGTACAATACCTGCATTTTCGTGGTGTAAATCGTGGAAAAGGTTACGCCAAGTTTGTAGGTAGGTGATACAATAGAGTTATACTTACCTTACATTCAACTATTTCAAAAAATGCATCCAAATAATATAATAATAAATCATTTATTGACAGATCATTCAATCCAATACTCGTATGTTAGTAATACATACACATCTTAAACACTAGTATTAGTATAATATTTGGTACATACAATTTTGGTAATAATTTAGGTATTAAAAATGTCAAAATAATTAATAATAATAATGTCAAAATCATTAAAAATATGTCAAAATCACCATTAATCATGTCAAAATCATTAATAAAAATACAATATTCAGGAAATACAAAGAAATAAATAAAGGGCAATTATGATAAAATATGCAAGAATTCAAAGACACACACAAAACACTATTTCATCAATGAATTCACAGAACACTATTTATTTCAAGGCACGATTTGAAGGTAGTACCAGTGTTGTGGTCCAGTGCCTGAGAATGAGATCTTCCGCCCTATCGGCCACAGTGACCAAGAGCCTGTTGGCGCTGCCTCGCACTCTCCGCATCAAGGAGGCAAAACGCTTTCGCATGATTGCGTAAAAGTCGTCTATACGTGCCTCTGCGAACATCCCTGATGCGCTACAGTGTCGTGGCAACCCCAACAACCAGGGGCGTGCCGTCCATAGAGGCAATTAGGCCTAGCCTACCCTACCATTCCTACCAACAACACAACAAATGCATTTATTACAACTATATTAATCAAAAATAAAAAAAATAAAACGCCTGTTATAATACTTAAAGCAACTTGTCGCGGCCGTGTGACGTAACTGGTAATAATACTACGACGCTCGCTCCCGGCCGTCTAGGCAAGGCCCCAGCCGGCCTAATTTCCATTGATAAATTTAAGCACACTGATGCGTATTTTCGTGTATATATACGGCACACATGCTAGATTAGGTGCGTAAACTCCTGCGAGTGTAGCTGGCCACTGATTGGCTGCCCCGCAAAGTATTATCCGGCTAAAACGGTATGCGGTGATGCAATTATATTTGGTAGTGTTTTTTTCATTGACAAAATAACAATTGTATTTTTCTTAGAAGCCATATTTGTTTCATGTGACAAGCAAAATTTATTTCGTGATCTTGAATGTTTTGATTATTATAATATCTGACGGTTGTAATTCGTTTTGAACCGTACAGAAGTGTAAATATTATTTGTTGTATTTGTTTATTTACTTAGAAATGGTGTTCTGTTTTGAAGTTTGCGCTGATAATGTGTTTGTCAGAAGTTAAAAACAATAAGTATTCACGATTGTTTGATGTTAAGATTCAAGTGGTGTCTGAAGGAAAATGTGTAGTTACCCGAATTACGAGAATTAACCCAAAATTCATCTCGTACTCGGTATTTCAAATGAATCTTTCTTCTGTTTGCATTGTCAGAAAATCGTGATTTGAACCTTGATTAATGTGGTGAGTTCTTGTATTTATAACTTTGGTTTTTACAGGCTTATTTGTTTGTTTGTCATTTTGTATGTTTGTTTTTCAAATATTCCGGTCAGACGCTCAAAATTGGGTGCGGAACGAAAACTAAACTATTTCTTTTTGTTAACAGCGCACTCTGTTTAATTTTTTAGAATTTTTTGTAACGAAGCGACATCCTTCGTTCTTGTATTGACAGAATACCATTGAAGTTCCTTATATTTAAGCTAGATGGCGTTGTTTCTCATACGCTTACTAAAAACACCTGCGGGGAAACGATGCGGGGGCCCGGAAGGGTGAGTGAATATATCAATAGATGTGACTACTTTGAGGGTCATCCTAAGTAGAGCGACGCTGTGATGTTGCGAGTTTTTTTTTTTTGGGTATCCGTATATATATGGCCTACCCGCCGTGGAGAAGCACTGCACGCCACTGCCAACAACGCCCTGTATGCGTTATTGTACTGGACGCGTAAGGCGCTGTAAGCCTTTTGCGTGTACTCGACCATAGACTGCTGGTGTAAAAAGAATTGGCAGTACGCCCTAAACAGAGTAGTTTTCAACCCCTCGAGCACTTTGCGAACCTACGGATCAACATATTGCTCCTGACTGACAGCGCCCTACGCTCCTTCTCCATGTCAACATTGTCCGCCTGCGTTGCAGTGACCCAGTGCCCCAGATATTTAAAAGTTTGCACCCATTGCAACTCAATCCCACCGAGTGTGACAGGCGGCACTTCGCGATCCAAAAGGCTTCAGAATAAAATTATATTATTAAAAACAAACTATACATCCAAATTATTTTAATCTATTCTAAACACACACAACACAACACAAACTACAACCTACAAACTACAAACTTTCTAACCCTTTTCTATAAAAATTGATGTATCAAGCCTCCACTCCATATTAAACTTATAAAACCCTATTCTTGAAAAAAGTACCTATATAAATAAAAACTACACAATATGTATGTAACTAACCCTTTTTGCTCGCCATACGATAGCACCCGTGTCACGCAGACGGCCTATCTTAACGTAGGGCATGAATACTGAGTTATGTGGAGATTCCACTGTATTGCCGAGATTAAGGGGCTTATGTGGGGGTTGTGTAGGTTCTTACTTAGGTCAAGGGGGGTTAGATACATATACATATGTATGTATTTGAAATCCTAAAAGTCTGTTAGACCCGGACAAGTGGCATTTGTTTTGTATTTCTAAAGCAATTTTCACCACGATTGGCTTTTTGGTAGCTTTTATGAAACCAATACTTATATTTGTTTGGTTTGTTGGTGGTTTACTTTAATTATTTTTAACCCGACTAAAAAAGAGGGGTGTTATACGTAAGTTTGAAGTCTGTATCGGTGGCATCATGGCTCCTGAAAAGATGAATCGATTTACATGTTTTTTTTTCGTTTGTAAGGTTTCTTACAGTTTATTTAATCTATTCTATATGAATGTGAACATTTTTAATTTTTCCATCATCGATATCGCTAATAGTCTGTTACATTGCCTATAAACTCGAGGGAAGTTTGCAAAGCAGAGATCGCACTTTTGACAATAATTTATTTAAGAATTTGTTATTATCTAGATTTCATAACAAGATAAATCTTATGAATCTGGGCTTGAGGCTACTGTAAAAATCATAATCAGAATTTGCCCACTGCTGGAATACAGGCTTCCTATATGTGAGAGGATATGGAACTAAATATAACACGTGGTCACAGTGCCGGTTCTAAGAAGTTGTTATTTTTGGTTTTAATTATGTTTTGCATTAAATTTGTGTGGAACTAAAAAATTATCTTTGTTTTTTCGCCGGTGCCCGTCACTCCGTGAGTTTTCAATTTAACCTGAATCTTTGTCAATTATACTAAGCCTTATCGGATTTCACCGACTTTTCCTCTAAAATATCAACCAAAATGAACTGTGGATCAAAAGTTTCCGTACAGGAAGACACGTGTCCACGAAAATCATTATCTAAAGTGGCCCGACCACGAAAAGCCACTTTAGACATCCTTGAGTACTTGCCAAGTTCTTTTAAGTGCCGTAATAATAAGGCAAAAAAAACGTTGTATACATAGTCTTGTACGTTTCTGGGTTTAAAGGAAAATAAAGGGCGTATAAAAGAAAACAAATAATAGAAATTCTGGTTTTTCTAGTGATGGTACACCAATTTAATCTCTCTGACTGTGGCTGTTAAAGTTAACATTAGAGAGATGAACTATAGTATCAAGTGATAACTCACTATCTAAATTGCTGCAGTTGCCTCGTGGGTCTAGTCGTCGCAAGTATTGGTGATCATGAGGTCTCGGTTTCTATTTCCAGGTCGGGTAAAGTGGTAATGGGTTTTTGCCCGGAGTCTGGATTTGGATCCGGTTGATGGCAATAGGATTGCCCGTTATACCGTGTATGTGTGTCGTGCATCTGTGTATGTGTGTAGTACTACTATACAGGGTGTAAGCGGACGCTTCACAAAGCCATCAACCAAGCATTGTGTACTTCAAACTTTACGCAAAAATTATTGCAGGGAAACGTTTTTTTTTTTTTGGGGTGATAAATCACGGTTTACGGTAGGACTCAATGTAACGCACTCAAAACATTGTGCTTATGGATGGATTGAATAATACGGGGGAACTGAAGGTGTTTAAATTAAAGTTCTTACATTAGAAACATGTCTTTAACAAAAAAACTTGTGAATAAGTTGAAACTTTGACCCCCAATATCTCCATAATTAGAACGGTATAGGTATGGTCTAGAACAAAAACATGATCGCAATGACGGGGAAAACAAGTGCTTTTCGGCTTCGTTAAGGGTCTTGTTACACCCTTTATGCGCACCTCTGTCTATAGCCTGTAGATAAAAACAAACGTAATTGTATGTATACCCATTGATAAACATATACATATAGTTATTTATCTCAATGTGTATACCTAAGTAAAGTAATTTCCTGGCGCGCGTTCAGTGATAAATAATGACATTATTTAAACACAAATTTAGATTGTCACATGAACGTCACGAGACATTATCTTTTATATTTCTTCGAGTTTTCGAGGAGAGGAAATAAAGATGATTGGGTAAATAATGTGTGTGCTTATGTTGCTCGTTTGAATTAAATTAATGTTATATAGAATGTATTTTTTTTGTAAATGGCAGAAGTGTTTCGTATTTCGAGAGGATCAAATGTTTTTTTCCTGTTCGTTTTTCTTTTGTTTTCTTTTGAACTAGCAACCTACTTGTCTATTTCAAATAAATGTACCAAGTTCGACATATGGAACTGCATACATATAGAGGTCATACTATACCAATGAGGTATGACATTTTAAATCGATTTTTTGAAAGCCCATGTGACTATGTACTTGGCTATGCTACAAGGATCTTTTAGCGCCTGGATGACGTTGAGTCCATATTTGGTAATCATTTGCGAAATTCCCTGTCGACACTGTGTTTTACACCGGTATTTTTAGTCGTGGATTGAACTTAAGTCGGACTTGACACGCCTACATTCCGCCCCATTAGACATATTGACGGCTACAGTTTGTTTATAATTTGACATAAACGCCCACTTTTCAATATAACAATATTTTCCTTCATTCATTGCTTCTTGCCCTTTTTTTTTTTCGGCTGGGATATCATCAAATAACCCCTCCCGCTCTGGGCTGAGAGGGAGGGAGTGTCAGACTTTTACTGACTAAAACCCATCCATGTTCCTTCCTTTGCCCTTTGTGTTCCAGGGCCGCGGTATCTCTTTCGAACAGTCCCGCAACCCTGGCAGGCGTCAGCCCTTACGGACCCCTTCCTGTTTGTTGACTCTCTTTGAGGCGCGCGTGGAACACGAACGCGCCGTGGACACGGCCTGTTGTCATAAGACGGACGGACGGCGAGCTAGCCCATAGCTCACCGTCCACAGGCCCGCGTCTACGGTGGCCGGGGGCCACCACGTGGCCCCCGACGCCCGGTGCGTCTCCCGCGGCGGCTGGGACGTGAGGTTCTCTCCCTCTCACGTTCCGCCACCTCCTTCGCTAGCATGACTGCTTCGCAGAAGGAGGTGACGGCGTCCCATTCCGTCTCGCTCCGGACCATGAATTGAACCAAGGCCGGAAGCGAGAGGTCACCGTCGCCGATCGCCGCTACGAGGACACGGCGGTGCTCCGCCCACGCGGGGCAGATCTCCACCGTGTGCTCCACCGTGTCCTCCGGTCTATCCTCACAATGGTAGCGACCGGGCGTTTCCTCCCGCCCGATTCGGTGCAGGAACCTCCCGAAACAACCGTGTCCGGTGAGGACCTGCGTCAGGCGGAAGGTGAGGGCGCCGTGGCGCCTCTCTAGCCACTCCTCAAAGAGGGTACTTATCGCCACTATTGTGGCGTGCCCTGCACGGGGTTGCGACAGTCGCTCTCTCCATGTCGCCATGAGATCGCGCCGGAGGTCTGTTCGCTGAGCGACAATTTGCCGCGGCAGCGGAGTTACCCCCGGCGTAGTGCCTCCACGCGCCATTCGTGCAGGCGCAATGCTTCTTTGCCTGCTTTCTAGATTTTTAATTGATGCGTAATTTTGTGATTTCTTTGAGAAAAACATAACGATGTTTCAACTATATTAAGCTAGACCCATGCAAGAATTCCCCTTTCTCTGTTCCCACAGTGAACGCTATCAATGATGTAATATAATATTTGTTGCATAATTGTGTAGTTTTCATACCCATTAGTCTAGTGGTCGTAAGCATGACTGCTGAGCGTATCGTTTTCATTTTATGCAAGTGACTCTCAGTATGAGCTCGGATTCTAGATTTAAGCCCAGTTCATGGCAATAGACAAGCAAAGTCAAGGCCAGTGGGTGGCATAAAAACTCTCTTTCGCACACGAAAGAGAAAGAATGGCAATAATCTCATCTCATCCCTGAGCTCTTAACGCGATCCATTTTAGGACCTAAACTGAACTGTTCTCCTAATTCGTACCATGACGACAGTTTATCGATTCAGTTTAGGCCATGTCATCTGACAGCGATTTTCCTAAACTGAGTCGCAAGTTTTGGTTTCATTCATTCAATTTTGTACTTGTTTGGTACCATGACGTCCATAGAGCAGCTCAACTGAAACGCTCAACTGTCAAAATAAGCGATTCAATATTTTATGTAAGAGAATTAGTAAGTCCGCATACGCTCTACATTCACTATCCCCAATAATATACATAGACGCACTTCTCACTGCTTATTATGGCATAGTAGAATCCCACTTACGTTACGGTATAATATTCTGGGGAAATTCAACCGAAAGAGACACAGTTTTTAAAGCCCAGAAAAGATGTATACGGGCGATGTTTAAGCTGAAATCCACTGATAGTTGCATGCCATACTTTAAACAGCACAAAATATTAACACTACCTTGTCTGTACATAATGGAAGTTGCTGTGTTTGTGAAGTCGAACCCAGGTCGTCTTAAACGTCTGGCGGACGTAGTTCCACGTAATAGACGCGACAATAACCTAATATGTTCCCATCCCGCCAAAACGGCACTAATGCGCAAGAGTGTCTACTGCATGGCTTCAGTCATCTATAATAAATTACCTAAGCAATGGAAAGAACTGCCGCTATCATTATTTAAAAGCAGGCTCCGAAGCTTTCTAACGCATAAAGCATATTACAGTGTCACCGAATTCCTTAGCGAGAAACAATTTTGAAGAAAAAATGTTTTTGTCTATCTTTATGTAATATAAATTGTGTTCTGGATAAGTTGTGATTTAATACTATTCAGTGTGTGTGTTGATTATCTTTATTGTTTTAGCGTCAAATTATAACTTTTGCATGCCTATTGGTAAAATATGGCTGAACCTTTTATCTGTTTATCACCATGTACTGTACCCATATTTGCAAAATAAAAACTACTTACTTACTTACTTACTTAATAAAAGTTGCTATTTCTCTAACCTAAACTGAAACGTTTGGTGAATTATTGACGAAAATAAAGTTTTTTAGTGCTAACATAGTGGAATTTTACAAAAACTAGTGTAAGGGTACTTTAATCTTTCTTCTAAAGTCTAAAATACCTATTTTACATGCCCTTTTAACCGCATTTGTTTTTCTTTAACAGATGTCTGATGAACTACTTTTGTTTGAGTTTTTTGAGGAAGATTCTGCCTCACACAATGCCCAAAAACGTAAGAGGCTCCAGTTACGCGGCCAATTGGACCCCTTCAATAACTTTGAGGATGCCGAATTCATTAAGCGCTAAAGGCTATCCAAAGAATTAATCACATCCTTTTGGAATATTCTCGGGCTTGGGAAGATTTGTTGTAGCCAGTTGCGAGAGCTCTGTTCTTATTTAAAATCTCCCACAAAGTCTCGAGCTGGTGAAATGTTACTCTCCTCTTTCGACTAGAATGCAACAAAAATAGCACTTGAAATTCTTGTTACAAAGACAAACTAAGTGGCTTCTCGAGGCAAGTCTACGCGTAGTGACTATAAAATAGGAGATTGACAGTACATAAACAAATAACACAATGTTTAATACTTACGACATTCCTTGAAATAATGTTTTTAACGAATTCAAAACTAGACTTCACTTTAAATTTTCCCACCGTAATTACAACTCCACAGACTACTTAAGGTGGAAGCGCAAGGGTAGCCCGCGAAATTTAAATTTTCTTACGGTTATTGCAATTTGCAGGTCAGTGTCAGGTTGTGTTGATGAAAATATGAATCGCGCCATTAACACGTATGGAGTTACATAATTATAATCATTCAAATCATCAATACAACCCTCCAAGTTCATATAATCTCAAAGAGTGACTTTTTCATGAAATAGATATTAAATGTGATTATATGAACTCGGAGAGCTGTATTGATGATTTGAATGATTATAATTCTGTAACTCCATACGTGTTACTGGCGCGATTCATATTTTCATCAACACAACCTGACACTGACCTGCAAATTGCAATAAACGTAAGAAAATTTAAATTTCGCGGGCTACCCTTGCGCATCCACCTTAAGCATCTAGTCAAACTGACACTGACGTGACAACCCAACAACTTTTTTTACTCTGGTACGTTCGAAACATTAAACATAATTTGTTTTATTACGTCGAAATAAAAATATTTCTTTCGTATAATAAACAGCAAAAGGTATATACATATCTACTTTGATTAGGAATTATTTTAACAATAGTTGCCGCATTAACGTGGAATCTTAAAACCAACTGTTGAGTGTCTTTTTTACTTTAAGTAATGATACCGAGCTAAAAACAATTATAACATTACTTGCTTCTGAGCGTGTCTGACACTAAAATGTGAGCGAAACAAAGTTATTCGATCATAATAGCGTTATCTCTTTTTCACAAAAACCGTTTCAAACGCGGTTCAGCCACAAATTGCGATCTTTCATTCACTTTTAGCGATCCAAGTGCCGCTGAGCAAATTGGATGTCATGGTACGATTTGAAGCGATACAGTTTAGGAACCTAAACTGAAATGTCTTGCTTTTGAATAGTTTTTAATTAGATCATGGTAGGCCTGCTGTACCCAATCCTTTCCCTACTCCCTGTACCCAATCCTTCTGTATATATAACAATGCTAGAATAAAACCATTTCACAATATAATATGTATAATTAAATCTCTAATTAACCCAACTAGTGACTATCTACTCTTCCGGACTTTTTCTTTCGAGCCCTGAGTTTTTCTTTCGAGTCCATTGCCACGAGCTACTAAAAGAAAATGTAAATCGGTTCAGTAAACCAAGTACAAAATTAGCTAGGTTACTGCAAATATCACTCGTCAATGAAACAATTATTTTCGATTTTCGTTAGAATGCGAATAGATTGACCAGAATTAAAACTCTCTACATACTGTCTGGTGGAGTGCTGATAAGCCAAGATTAATTTATTATCAGAAATGTATTCGGGACCTATGAAACAAAAGATATGATAGGTATTGCTAACTTGGGATTCTATTGATTGGTGAGAGCAGGCAAACCTGCCACCTGCCTAGTATCACTACCACTTCTGCGGTAAAAATTCTAGAATTTAAGTTCGCCAAAGTTATGTCTAGAAACTGCCAGTAAGTAAATAGGTACTTACATTTCACTAGTCCAGGCAGGCGAGCCTATGCTATAATTACGGCGAGCCTATTGACTGATGAGCCGCTGGATAATGTTGAAATTAGGTGCAAGGTGTTTAGCAAATACGCTCCTGCAAGCACAGCTTTTCACAGTTTTCATATTTAGTATTATATTAGTTTTGGATGTCGTAACTTCAATTCTTAATTATGATGTGTGATGCTCCTTCTTTTGATAAATCACCAATACTAGCTCAGTGTTAGATTATCATTAATTTCATGCGTCGATATTATAATAATTAGCAATCAGTCTTTATAGTTCTTGCAAAATCTTTAACAAAATGTTGACAACCAAGAATTGACCAAGAACATTCAATAGAATGACATTATAGACATATTTAACATGAATTACAGTTACATAGCATCTTTAGCATTTATTTAATCAGAATGCAACTATAGGTTTAACAAGGATGCCTGGTGTAGGAGGCAACGTGTATATACCGAGGAGGTACCTTATTCGAAGATCCGCCAATTGCAACCAAGAAATTCTAGGAGTACAATGTGGTGTATCAGGACACTTGCGCTAAAGACATTTGCGCATTGTCTTTCGGCGCATATGTCCAATTATCTTGTTGCCCAATTAGGTGGGCGTTCTTTACATGTTGCCATGACAACAAATGTCGACTTAGGTTCAAAAATGGACTTGAGTCGGCTTCTGGAATACGGGTGTTAGAATATTTTAATTTGTAAAAGCGAAATAACGATTTCTAAGGACGTTTAAAATCTTGGTTCCACTGGCACCCGTTCAATCGAATCGGAATAGAGCATTTCTTAGCTGCAAAAATAAATCGAAATTCCTTTCCAATCTATTTTTAATCAGTATACACCTCAAACGATTTTTCCTTTAATTTATTTTTACTTTACATTTAGTATAGCGTACCAGCATAAATTGAACTCCCTTTTAAACATAAAAGTTGAGCTTTTCAATTTCTCTTGAAACTTAGTAAATTTCAACTTGTTCATAAACTAGGTACATTTTTAACTTCGCAAGTAAAGTTTCACGGAGAACTTTAAAAGTCTGTGTAAAACCTCTTTCGTACGTTGAATCGGATTAAATATCTGATGTGAACTGGCTGTAAACAGGTTTGGAGCGGTTCGGACTGGATCGGGTGAACGGTTAGGGATTCGAATATTTGAGTATCGAATTTTAATTTGCATTTGATGAGGTGTGTATGTTTTTCAGCAATTGAATATGCTCGCGTATTTTTTGTAGTTTGGTAATTTACCCAATATTGAAGAGAAATAATACAAGTGGCGTTCCGAGAAACAGAGAATACGTACGTTTTATGTTTTGTGTCATACAATCTGTTAGGTTTGCAATGGGTACGGTGATAAAAATAAAAATGGAACGGAATACGAAAAAAAAGTGTAAATGGGATTGGATTTTTTTTCTTTTATTGGTGGAATGGAACTGTGAAAATGTTCATGCATTTTATGAACCAACCAAGTAAAGAAACACCTACACACCAAGATCTGCGACGTTGTACAAATTACAGCAGGGAATAATGGCTTATCGTGCTTTCCTAGACTCGGAGACAATATATGCTCACCCATCCACAGATCGACTTTGGCAAGCGCTGCTGAACCTTGAAGATAGAAAGATAAACCATTTAAATAGCACACAAAAGACACAACACACAGGGGCACAATTAAATGATACAAATTACATGAATATTGTTGTGTTGTGTGTTGGTGTTGTGTGTTGTGTTTTGTTGGTGTTGTGTGTTGTGTTGGGTGTTGTTGGTGTAAGATCGACCCGTTTCGCTGTTATTGTGTAGTCAGAAGCTAATCACACATAACATGACGACTGTCCTCCAAATTAAACAGCTACCACTACAAATAGTCACAAAATAATACAAAACAAACAGCTGAGTGGCGCGATGCATGTTTGTTCACCTCTTGACGTTTAATATCCGCCGGAAACGGTGCCTCATATGCACACACTTATTGTTAGTCACTGGGCGGGGTAGGCAGAAGCGCCAGTCATGGTCTTTGGTATAATTTAGAGGCTGCGTTTAAGCTGTTCCCGTTAATCATCATTCTCCTGCCCTCATCCCAACTTATTTGTGGTCGGCGCAGCATGTCTTCTTCTTCCATACTTCTCTATTACTCGTCATCTCAGAAGTCACTTCCTTTCTAGCCATATCATCCTTCAGACAGTTCATCTATCGTTTCTTTGGCTGTTCCGTCAACGCAGTGGGTTATATTTGTTTTAATTTACTAATTTCACAATCGTGGGCAAAGAATATACGTACAGGGTGTATATAAGGGTCTTGTTACACCCTGCACGTATATTCTTTGCCTACTTTACGTGTAAACTCAACTGGACTGGATAAAAGACAAAAAAGAAAAATAGGGAGAAAGTGATGAATAGATAAACTTTACACGGCTTATGGGTCATGTAGACCCACCATTTGGTTCTAGACCAAAGTGTTGATTTTTTTCGTAGATTATTAGAAAAAAGTGCAACAATGTTGGGTCTAGAATACTCTAGAATCATTATGAACAGTATGCATAGTACTAGATTGCACGTCCATGTGGGATTACATCGTGTATACCTATGATGTACTAAGTGGTGCCAATCGAAAACGTAAAGCAAACAAACCTAAGTTTTACCGGGTGACTATCAGAATTTATCGTGCTTGAAGAAATCTTTCGACGACATACAACGCAGGAATCGCAATCATTTATCAATTTTATCTATTTTGATAAATAAAATTGAAGTGCCTATTTGTAGTTCCAAAATAACAGCTTTTTACTGAATGCATGTGAAGGTACGAGTATATACCGTACTTACAACAAAAACACATTTTTTTATTATTATTTTTGTCTGTCTCTTTGTTCCAGTTAATCTCCGAAACGGCTGGACCGATTTGGACGGTTTTTTTTTGATAGATAGCTGATTTTATCAGGAGTAACTTAAGCTACTTTTATTTAGGAAACAAAATTAGGGGTTCCTGTGAAAAAAGTAAACCCCATGAAATTGTTAACAAAATCTGATTTAAATAGGTAAGAAATTGTTATAATTTCACGCGGATGAAGGTCGCAGGCAACAGCTAGTTATCTAATATATGTCCCAAAGTCATTCATAAAGGGTGTAACAAGACCCTTAACGAAGCCGAAAGGCACTTGTTCTCCTCGTCATTGCGATTATTTTTTTGTTCTAGACCATACCTGGGAACCTTCTAGTTACGGAGATATTGGGGGTCAAAGTTCCAACTTTGTCACAAGTTTTTTTCTTAAATACATGTTTATAATGTAAGATTTTTACTTTAAACACGTCTACAACCTCCATACTATTCAATCCATCCATCAGCACAATGTTTTAAGTGCGTTACATTGAGTCCTACTGTAAAACGTGATTTTTCACCCCAAAAAAAACATCAAAAAGTCGTTACCCAACAATACTTTTTGCGTAAAGTTACTTAGTTTGATGTATATTGCTTGGTTGACGGCTTCGTGAAGGGTCCTGTTACACCCGAATAGTCATAGTATACGTGGACGAAGCAAAAGGAGAATCGTAGCAGGTGGTGTTCCATAGTTTCTACGTACTCCCAGGACTGACGCGTTTCAGCATTACAGGTAGCACCACATACGGGCTTGGTACTCTTCAATTGTAAATAGTTATAGTTTGGTATATTCATTATCTCTCGCAGTGGGCTTACTGCTCTCATACCTTCCCTGTGTTCGGCCCAGATATTATTTGCACAAGCATCATCAAAGTATCGATGTTTGAAGCGCTCTGTTACAGCGCATGTATAAGTCAATTAGTAACTACTGGTAAACTAAAAGCATTCATACTAACAACAATAATGATATAGACAGCCTATCGTGATCGTGCATTTCCATCAAAACTGCATGGTAAAAATTACGAACTTTCATATAAATTGCCAGCCTCTATCTATTTCGTTTAGGGAATGTATTTTTTACGGATGTACTCGGTCTTCTAGACCCAGTATAAGCTTTAGATTTAGGCTGTACGTTGTCTGACGGTGAGTGAATTTATGATTTTTATTAAATAGATCCAGATCCAGATATCATCTGTTCGTAACAGTTTGATTGAATGCATTTAGAATTCACCTTCTTTCAGAGACACTTCATGATCGATAGCTTTTAATAAAGCCAGCTACAACATTATAAATTAGCTAATTTAAAATTTAAGGTGCAACGATAAACTGCCGTCAAATGAAGCAATAACTCACACTTCAGTCAAACATTGACTTATCCGTACAAAAACGGCAATATTTCTTGTCGGGGGCAATAAATTAGCTTGCTGAGCAATAACGTGGGTGCCGGCAATCGGCAATTAACCGGGGAACAACATTAACTTGACACATTGCCTTCTAAACTGCGGAGTTAGGGGTAAACTATTTACTGTTTACCTTGAAAAGTTCAGTATTAATTAACTAATTATGTTGATTAATTTTATTTACCTACATACATAAACTCACGCCTTACTTACGCACTACGATTCTTACATACCTGTTTCAATATAATAAACAAACAAAATTAATACAGCCAAGCTTCCCAAAAAAAAATCGTGAAAAATCAGAAACCTTGTTTTAAGTTGACACCTCTCTTACCTAGATGGCGCTGTAATCGAATTAGATCTCGCTATGGTTTCATTTACTGCGGGTTTATAAGTATCAAGCCTGTAGGTACATAAATAAGCTAGTTAGAGTATTCCTAAATAAAAGTTTTTTTTTTTTCAGGTAGTTTCATTTGTTAACACTTAGCAAGCATATTGATTTTGTCGCCATTTTTCAAAAAGTAATACCTCCCTACTGATGTATGTCCTTAACCTTTTATTTGCTTTCTATTGATCTATGTGCAAATAAGTTTTCAAAAGTGCCCTACAAATATGTGGACTCGTACATCCTACAGCATCCAAACAACAAAAACCCTGAACTCCAAATTTAAACAAGACAATATTACCTTATCATCGCAACATTTTTGCTACAAGAAAACAAAAATAGCTCTTATTACAACGTTACAAGACCACAGACAACATATTTGTACACAAGTTGGATGTGACAACTCAAGTCTGAGCTGTCATAACGTTAGATATTGCGAGACAACGATGTAGGACATGCTGTATATTAAGTTGTGTTCAACAAATGTGAAGAAGGAGATATTGTGTTTCACTGAGGAAAAGATATAGATTACAATGTTTTTCAAGCCTGTAACAATAATTTAATAACTGTCTGTAATCCATACACATACAAAAACATAACAACATGCTTGTAATCCCTGGACGATTAGGCAGAGGTGAAGATATACTCACATTGTGCCAGGTACGTTTAAGTCCTATGTAACATACTTACTCAATAGGAATATTAGGATTGCGAAAGTACCCCACTCTGTCTGTTTACTAATTACGTCTAAACCGATGAACCAATCTTTACGTAATTTGACCATAGGGTAGCCCGAGATCTGTAGAAAAGACGCAAGACTACTATTATTTTTCTGTAATGAAAGAAGACATTGGATGAAATACACGTCGATGAAGTCGCGAGCAACGGCTAGTATGGTTTTAAATAAGTAAATTTCAAAAATACCAATTTAGTGCTTTCTTCGTTTGAAAAAAGTTCCATTATTCTTGAGAACAGTGACAGAACTGCCCATTTTTCACAGGTTCACGGGATGTTAATTATAAAATGGAATTTTAATGTTTGAAGTCCTTATTTAAATGTTTTTTGTTAGTTAAGAATAAAATTGTCACGTCTTGTATTGAAAATGGTCGCTCTTAACTTTGAATAAAAAAATATTAATGCCCCGGTTATCGACATAAATGCCCTAATAACACTGAAATTGTAATTGTGCTTTCAGGTGTCGCTTTGCATTACTAAAAAGGTGCATTCGTTTTTAGGGTTCCTTACCTGAATCGGTAAAACGGAGCCCTTATAGGATCACTTTGTTCTTCGCTTGACTGTCTGTCAAGACCCTTTTTCTCAAGAATGTGTGGCGGTATCAAGCTGATTAATACCAAATACTCAGGTCTGCTACCCTTCTTGGAGCAATGAAAAAATCAAACTTGTAAGTCAACGCGATCAAAAGATATGACTGTTTATGTCGCATATTATGCAATTTCACAAGGGAATCAAAACATACAAGGTACTTCCCTTTGACCTAGAATCATGAAAAAAATCCAAAAAAATAAAAAAGCTGAAAATTAAAGGGTGTCCACATACATTGATAGTTGACACCAAATAAGATATTTTTTTTTAGATTATGGGTCGGAACGCTTCATGCGCCAGTCCGACTCGCACTTCACCGTTTTTTTTAGTGACAACAGCAATGCTTAGCCCATAGCTAAGTAGACGTACTGTCAACCCAACTTCACCAACGGACATTATTAAATATCTACACCACAAACACGAAAGTTTTCACCAAAAACTTTTGTATTAAAAACATTTTACATTTTTACACAAAATAAAAAGTTATGCGGCTGCCTATTTATCTATTCCAGCTCATTATTATGAGCGACATTTTATTAAAATTCTTGCAACGAGACGTGGTCGCAACTTTGCGAGGTGCCTTTTGTCATTGAGTTGCTGGGTGGTAGGTGAATATGTAGGCATGTGGGGGACGGCAGACAGTCTTGGTAAACAAGTTTTTTCATGCAAATAAGAAATAGTTTTGTGTCTGCACTTTTGGGTAATGTTAGCGGACGAAATTCATAAAGGTGTAAGTATTAAAAGATACTGTCTCCTGGACTCTGAGAGCACTTCCTTTGACAAATACATATTATGCCATTTTCGTAGGTCGGTTTTTTTATAAATAGAAAAAAAAACAAAATGGCTAACATGTTTTGTTGATAGAAGATTTACTAATTAGGTATTTTCATAAGGCTTTTGAAAACTAAATAATAGTGTAAGGACAACTGCACCGTTCAAGAAATGTGATAGATATAAATAAACCATTTCACACACGAAAATAAAAACAAATACAAAATAACTTCAGAATTTTAATAAATTGCCACCACCGTTCCCGCCAAAATCATTGTAATCTCTCATACCAAACCATAAATTGTAGAACCGCGTCTCGTTGACGTGTTACAAAATGTCTACCAATTCTCGCGCATTCCCGCGCCGCCATCTTTTTTATTGGAGTTGCCGAGACTTGGCACTTGGCGGAATGGATGTTACCTTTGCTTGTAAAAAAGTTTCGAGGGCACTTTTCACCTGGTTTCTTGGGATTACATAGTAGATGAGGATTTATTTTTATGTTGGTAATAAAAAATGCTGTACGATGTCTGTTGATTGCCCCCATAATTTGTGGTCAAGTGCTGGTCACATTCTCTTTTCAAGTTTTACGAATTTATATATATTTTTTGTCGATCGATCTTTTTCTCGATCTATTTAATGCTGGTAGTCAGTTACATACAGTTATACTAAAACCCGATTAATTGAAAAAAAAGGCTAGGTATGTGATGAATTTTTGAGTATTTAAAGTCTAGATATACCAAACCAAACCAAAGACACGATAGATGAACTGAGTGAAAGAAAATGATCGCGTGAAAGTCGCCGACGTGTGCCTGCACGAACATACCAGATGCACGGCAGAAATGGGACAGCCCCATCAACATCCTGAAACCATTATTATACTGGACCCGTAGGGCGCTGATGGTCCGCGGAGTGTAATTGATCCACAGGCTGCATGTGTAGAATACGGCAATAAGCCTTTTTTTCTAATGGGAAATCACCAAATGACTTCTCCCGCTCTGGTAGGAGCAAGAGGGAGTGTCAGACTTTTACTGACTAAAACCCATCCATGTTCCTTCATCGCCCTTTGTGTTCCGGGGCCCCGGTATCTCTTTCGAACAGTCCCGCAGCCTCGGTTGGCAATAAGCTTTGAAAAGTGTTATTTTAACTTGCTTTATACTAACAATAGAAAAGAATACAAACATCGTAACACTTTCTAGACGCCAAAAAATCATTAAGCCCTGGATAACTCCAGGACTACTTCGTTGCATGCGAAATAGAGACCAACTACATAAAAAGGCAAGCATTGATCCGGATAATGAAGTCTTGAGAATTACCTACAAACGATACAGAAATTTCTGTAATAATCTATTACGTAGGTTAAAAAGAGCATATGAAAAAAACCAAATCATAGAAGCACAGAACGACAATAAGAAATTATGGAAAGTCATCAAACACATCACACACACAACAAAAACAACACAACACCATAAAGATTTACTAGCTCTCTCATCTACTCCTGACCAATCACTTCACGTGGCAAACAGCTATTTTATAAATGTGGGTAGCTCACTAGCGAATAAAATTTGTCAACAAAATATTAATTTCCGGAATCAACCAGTACTAACTAATACCCAAGATAAAGTACTAAATGTCCCCAATTCCTTCGTCTTAACTGAGACAGACAAATACGAGATTGGACATTTTATCATGGGCCTAAAAACAGACAGTGCACCAGGATGTGATAATATCAGCAGTAGATTCCTAAAACAACATAAAAATACTCTCTTACATCCTCTGGAAAAAATTTTCAATGATTGTTTAAAAACTGGAGTGTTTCCTGATTCCCTAAAACGATCAGAAGTGTGCCCAATCTATAAGAACGGAGACAGAAGTCGTATAAACAACTATAGACCGATATCCATACTACCCGCAATATCCAAAATTCTTGAGAAAATTATAAACACTCGTCTAGTAAAATATCTCGAAACAAATAAACTGCTTTCAGTAAACCAATATGGGTTTAGGCACGGAAAATCTACTGAACAGGCAGTGAATAAACTTATGGAATTCATTAGTTCTAATCTCGACAAAGGGAAAAAATGTCTCTCTATTTTTCTTGACCTGGCAAAGGCATTTGATACGATTTCTGTCTCCCTCTTACTTAACAAATTGGAGGCACTGGGTATCAGGGGAACCCAGCTTGAACTTTTCAAAAGCTACCTCTCGGGGCGAACTCAGTGTGTCCGAGTGGATAAACACAAAAGTACACACCTTCCAGTTACACACGGCGTGCCTCAGGGAAGTATACTGGGGCCCACCCTATTCCTTGTGTACATAAATGAGCTTACGTGTCTTAAACTTACTAAAGGTGAAATTATCTCTTTCGCGGATGACACTGCGTTGGTGTTTGCAGGTGATAGTTGGGAGGAGGTCTTCACTATCGCACAGAATGGCTTTGATAGGACTAAGGGATGGCTGCATAACAACATACTTACTTTAAACGTAGATAAAACTAAGTATGTTTGTTTCAGCATTAGGCAAGCGGTGAATATTCGTAGCGAACTACGGATTGTTTCACATGAGTGTATTTCTACTGGTAGTTGCGCATGTTCACCTCTGGAACGCGTAAATACTCTAAAGTACCTAGGTATCAATTTAGACAATAACTTAAACTTTAAAGAACACGTCAAAATTCTTTGTAATAGAGTACGAAAATTAATTTATGTTTTTAAAAACCTACGTCATGTCGCGGACCCTGCACTGCTGAAGCGTATATATCAGGCTCTTTGTCAGTCGCTTCTTACCTACTGCATTTCATCCTGGGGAGGTATCTGCAAAACCACGCTGAAGGCAGTTGAGGTCGCCCAGAGAGCTATTCTGAAGGTTAGCACGTTTAAACCGATGCGTTTTCCTACTATTACACTGTTCCAGTTGTGCGAGGTATTGACAGTAAGACAGTTATTTATACTTAAAATTATCTTGCAAGAACATAAAAAACAGCCCTACAACCCAATCTTATTACAGAGACGTCGCAAATATCATGTATGTGACTATTTAACCACATTTAAAACAAACTTTGGTAAAAGATTTATAAGTTTTCTAGGCCCTTACCTTTACAACAAACTTAATAAAACATTACATATATACCCGTTGACTAGAAAACAATGTAAATTAAAAGTATGCCAGTACTTACAGAAATTAAGCTACGAGGAAACGGAACAACTATTATTCTTACCAACCTAAGAATTCAGCTAAGAGCACAGTAAACAAAGACACACTATCTACTTAACTCACCTACACATACATACACTCAAGCATACACACACCAACATACTCACCTCATAATTATTCTCTCACACACACCTACATATTATACTCATACATCACATGCACACTAACACACTTACACTCTATCCATTTAATAATTAGATTAAGTTATGTACTTACTTACTTACTTACCTATTTGCAATTTGCTGCAGTACTGTTTAAATTTAGTAAGCCTCTATTGTTTGGCACATAATCTTATATTATAAATACTCGAGGGGAATGGTGCTGATAGCCGAAATACAGGCTATGCCTAGTTCGGCTACAGACGCTAATCTCTTTGCCTAAATTGAAATTGTTGCCACATTACCACTGTAAATTAGTGCTAAGTTTTTTGGAAATAAACTATTATTATTATTTTGGAAAACATTTTCTGTTTCTTAGCTCTTTGGCTAGTTTAAGCTACGTTAACGGGCCTTAACCAAGTCAACGTAGCGTGTGTGTGTGTGAGTGGTGAAATATGTCATTTTCGTCGATCTGCATGAACTTCCTTACTATTCTACAGGTATTTAAAATCGCGGCTTTTTGGAGTGTAATATAAATTGAGTCTTTGAGGTCTATTAATTTGAGGCTATGGTGGAGGTGGTTGGGTATAACACCTGTGGTGGAGAGTACTATGGGTACTACGTACACCTTTTCTTGCCTCCAGATTCTGGTCACCTCCTCTTTCAATTCTGCATATTTACTAATTTTCTCACCTATTGTTTTTTGTAAATTATGTGTGTTAGGGACTGCTATATCTATGAGGTATGTGACTTTATTTACTTTATCTTGAAGGGTTATATCTGGTCTATTGTAGTGAATGGTCCTGTCGGTTAATATGCCGCGATCGTAAAAGAGTTTGTGAGTAGTATTTTCTAGAACTGGTTGTGGTATATATTTATAGTAAGGAGTTTTTGAGTCTTGAATTAGTTTATGTTTGAGTGCTAGGTTTTGATGGATGATATTTGCTACCTGATTGTGTCTGTGAGTATAATCTGTTTGTGTGAGTGTTGTGCAAGCTCCTGTGATGTGTTGGATGGTCTCTGGTTGGCTGTGACATTTGCGGCATTTATCGTTAGTTATCGTGGGGTCTTTTATGATGAATTTCCTGTAATTTTTAGTATTTATTATCTGATCTTGTATCGCAATAATAAAGCCCTCGGTTTCTGGAAATAAAGAACCTATTTTAAGCCATTTGTTTGATGCTAGTGTGTCTATATGAGGTTGTTCAAGATCATGGGGATGCCGTCCGTGCAACACTTTCTTCTTCCAATCTTCTAACTTTTGCTTGTGTGGGTCTTCATTGTTGGTGTTTTGTGTATCTGTCTGTTCGTTTAGGTTAAGTGGTGTGTAACTCGTGTCGTTCATTACTATAGCTTTATGTAAGTTACTTGTGTGAGATTTACTGTAAAAGAATGTTTTTAACCTAGTTATTTGTTTCTGCCAAAGATTATGGATATCAATTAGGCCTCTCCCTCCGTTTTGCCGTTTGATAGTTAGCCTTTCTATTGCAGACTTAGGGTGTAGGTTATTGTATTTAGTAAGTGTGGTGCGTGTTGTCCTCTCGATTTGCTGGATGTCAGTTTTTGACCATTTGATCACTCCAAAGGAGTATGTTAGTATGGGGATCGCGTATGTGTTCAATGCCTTTATAAAATGTTTTCCGGAGAGTTGAGTTTTACAAACTGCGATCACTCTTCTCTTGTATTCTGTATTCAATGTTTGTTTAATTGTTGTGTGATCTAACCCTTTGAGCTGCTTGTATCCTAAATATTTATATAAATCGGTGGGTTCCATAGCTGTAATTGTGTCAGTAGTGTTAATTGCATAGTCACCAGGTTTAATTTTGCCTCTTATTATATGTACTGTTTTACATTTGTCTAGTCCAAACTGCATATTTATGTCTCTACTAAATTCTGTCGTGATATCTATTAGTTTTTTCATCTCTTTTTCTGTTTTTGCGTATAATTTAATGTCGTCCATATAAATAAGATGAGAGATAATGGTTTCTTCTGTTATTTGTTTAAGGCAATATCCAGCCTGACAACGCTGTAGTAGGTGAGATAGTGGGTTTAGAGCGAGGCAGAACCATAAAGGACTCAGGGAGTCTCCCTGATAAATACCTTTTTTTATAGCAATCTGGCGAGTTGTGACAGAGTTATCGCGATAATTTAATTGAAGCGTAGTTTTCCATCGGGACATAATATTTTGCAAGAACTCTATGATTTTTGGGTTTATTTTATAAATGTGTAATATTTGTATAAGCCAGGAGTGTGGGATGCTATCAAAAGCTTTTTTATAATCTATATAAGTGCAGTGTAAATTTCTATTTTTCGTGGCAGCATGTTTGTGTATGATCGAATCTATGACTAGTTGCTCCTTACAACCCATGTGTCCTCGTCTGCATCCCTTTTGTTCCTCTGCTATTATGTTGTAATGTTCTATGTGTTTATTAATTTTTGTAGTGATTGCTGACGTTAAGATCTTGTATATTGTGGGTAGGCACGTAATCGGTCTGTATTGGGAAGGCTCTGGTGAGTATTGGGTTTTTGGCAACATGTAAGTTATTCCTGTAGCAATAAATTCCGGAATGTTTTGTTTTCCTAAAATGATTTCTGTTAGATTTTTAGCTAAAATTTTGTGCAATGATTCTAATTTTTTATACCAGTAATTATGTATCTTATCAATACCAGGGGATTTCCAATTGTGTAGTCTCGCTGTAACACTAGTTATGTCAGACTCTGATAACTCAATGAATTCCATTTGTTCAAGTGAGCTCCATTTCGTTTCTTCGTCTTGAATCCATTCAGATGTTTCCTTATGACGTACTTGTTCTTCCCATATGCCAGCCCAGAAGGTTTCTAATTGTTCCGTTGTTGGTAGTTCTATGTTGTGGTCGGTTGTCGGTGTGTCGATGTTAGTTGGTGGTTTCTGTAATTTTCTGTAAAAGTTTTTTTCGTTTGTAGCAAATAAACAGTTATCATTTTTTCGTTCTTGTGCTTTTTTATATCTTCTCAACCTGTGAACTTTTAGGGCTAATTTCTGTTTTAATGTATCTAAGAATTCTTCCGGTTTTCTATTGTGGTTCTCGTGTCTTGTATGGACAGCCATGTTTTTGAAAATTATTTCTACTCTTTTGACTACTTTGTTTGATCTATTGTTGTTTATATATTGGGTTAGTCTACCACAGTCTGCTCTAAGCTTTTCTATATCTTTTTCAAGCCTCTGCTGCCATGCAGGTTTGTTAACATTTGATTGTCTAGTATTGCCTGTATATTCTGTGATTTTAAAATTGAGTTCTTCGGAAATAACTAATGCTGTGCAATATATCAGAGTATGTAAGTCTATGAGTTGCGTTTCTTCGCTAATATACTGAGTAAGAATATTTTGATTAAATATATTAGTGAGCTGAGCAAGTTTTGGTGAATACCTGAGTTTGGGTAGTTTTGGTCGAGCTGCCGGGTCCATCCCGGAGTATTGAGTGAGAGCTGTTTTAAATTTATCGTGTATTTCTCGGATACGCGTATCTGTGTGGGGGTTTTGATTTATATTTGCTAGAACCTCAATGTCATTTTCTAACATTATCGTCACATTTTCTGTTTGTGTGGATGTATGCGTGATTTGTGAATATGCCTGTGATGATAGATGATAGTATGGTTGAGATTGTGTGTAAGGTTCTGATTGAGCGTACGATTGTGGTTGTTCTTGTTGAGTGTTTTCGATTGTGTTTTGTGTTCCTGCGATATTGTTAGTGTCTTCATCATTTACCGATTCTAGGTGTAATTGTGTGCGCACTTCTGCTTTCAACCTATCTATTTCTTCTAGTGACAACAATTTATTTCTAACGATAGTTCTCCTTTGATCCGAAATCCTCTGTTCAGAAACGGTAATCTCTGGATATCGACGTGTAAATAGTTCATGCAGTTGTTGTCTGTAGGTGGTCATATCTGTCTCTAATTTAGTGATGTGTAGGTAAGTTCGCATGATAAATGTGTTTACTTCTTTGCTCCATTTCATGCGAACTCTTGCTTTTCCAGCCTTGGTGGACGCGGGCAAAAAGGTAGATACCCCCCGCGCAGCATTCAAGGTCGGAGTGGGTGAACCAGTATTTAAACTAATAATGGTGGGTGATGAAAGTGTTGGTGACGACGATGGTATTGATGGTGATGATCGCCTAGAAGGTGTGTATGAGACTGTGCTTGGACTATACGGTTCTACAGGGGTGTCTGTCCTGTCCGTCAGTCTGTCCCCATCGTCAATGATTTCGGCTGTAGTATCTTTGTCGGTGGGAGCCCGCCTGTTCAACTCCTCACCGCTGACGGTTCGCATGCTGAGACACCCAGCGTCAGCTCCAGGTGCGCCCCGGCGATCGCCCCCGGGCAGCGGTCCTATACGTTTTCTTTTTGAACGAGTCTCCATTTTTAGTGGGTTTTCCAGAGCCACGTTAGCCACGCCAGTAATTTCTCATTCGTGTGTCCGCCCCCCACGTGATTAGATGGTCAATCAGGACGTGTGGTTGTTTAGGGGGCTTATTATTATTATTATTATTATTATTATTACTAACAACGTGCAAACCTGCGGGCCAACATGTTACACCGGACTGCCATCACCCTACGTTCCCTATCCATAATATCCGCCTGGTCATTAAGGTTACACGGTTATTACGGTTACGTCGTGCCCCAGATACTTGAACTGATAGACCCGTTTTAGTTCCTGACCGGTCAACATAATCACAGGTACAATCACTGGGCACTTACCGCCGACGGCTTTAAAGACCATGAACTCGCTCTTTTTAACATTATATGACAAGCCGTGCGTCAGCGCAGATAATGAGAAGTTCTGTTGGGCTCAGCAGCACCATGTCATCTCGTAACTACGACTAAAGAGAAGATGACCAAGAAGAAAGCATGCTGCACCGACACCAAATAAAAAAATAATTACAAGAATATCTCTACACAAGCGATCAACAATATTATCTACACCGAATAATTGCATACATATTGACTTTTCCACAAATTATTGCAACGAAGCCCACATCAAAGGAATTCATTCAGGCTTATTGAGTTGCGATGTTCATCAAACGAATTCGAATAGCATTCGACTCGATTATTCGAAAATCGACTAATTAGTCGATTGACGTTCGAACTGGTTTCCGTAATGAATGGAGGTGCGCTGTTTTCTCTTGTGTTCATAATTCGAGGTTTGTGTTGCATGCAATGGAAAGGTTGATGGCTGCTAGCTATTTGTAATGGTAATTAGTTTGTTAAAGGTGCTTTTGATTGTAAAACATGGAGAATGAACAATGTTTGTTTCCTATTAATTCGAAAGCATGCAAAGAATTATTAGATCTAAATCACGTAAAAAGTATTTTATCCCGTCGAGGGACACTGAATCAAGATCGATATTATCGTCAACAAGTGACGTTTAAGGATGAATACGATAAACCAACTCACATATCACTCAATTACCTAAAGTAAGTTATGAACTATGTGCTATTAATAGTAGGTATCAACTCTTTTAATAACCTACCCTACCTCTTTGTAAAAATGTAAAATTACCAGGCTTTTTAAAACCAAAACTAGACGCTTGTCTCATAATAGACCTGATACAAAAAGGAGACTAAACCATCTCACAAAAAAAAAACATTTCACTCATTTTTCCACATAAACAAATTATTAACATCCCACCCCACTACAACACAAAAACTCCTCAAAATCCAGTCCAAACCAACAAAAAACTCTGAACAGCGACAAAAGTAAATTACAGCGAGACTTGTGCTAAAAAAATTCATTCATACACGCGAATAACCCAGTTCGCGAGTTGAGAGCGCAACACATACATACATACACTCGGGTTGGCGCACACTCGACAGAAACAGGGTTTATTTACATTTGCACTTGTTAGTTTAGTCTGGGAGGGCTTTAGATGTTGTGCCGTTTTCGTGCCTAATTGTTTGGTAGATAGGAGAAGCCGTAAAGAGAGGTAAATTGTTTGTTTATCGTTGTTTTGTAATAGGCGTCATTTCTGTACTTATGCATGTTAAAATCAAAGCTTTCCATTACTATTGTGAGTGCAAGAATGATCTAATCTCTTTCTAAAGAAGCGCTTCTTGATCCATTTTCTTGTTTTATTTGATTTCTATGTTTCATTTTGAACATAAAAAATAAGCTTCTGACTGCGTTCAAAATCTGTTGGTGTCAATATTCTATACCAGGGATGACGCTGATAGCTTTTGAACAAAGTTTAAATGTACTGTACTGATTGCGTTTCAATCGGTCTAATTGGTTTATGCCTAGATTGCATATAACTTTTTTTTTTCGGATCGGAATTCGTCAAATGACTCCTCCCGCTCTGGGCGGAGCTGGAGGGAGTGTCAGACTTTTACTGACTAAAACCCATCCATGTTCCTTTATCGCCCTTTGTGTTCCTGCGCCACGGTTTCTCTTTCGAACAGTCTCGCATATTGCATATGCCTTGAAATACCTTTTTAAAAGTCCAGTAATCCAGAGTCAGAGTCCAGTAGTAAATAAATTCCCAGTTTGTCAGGTATTCGTATATATAAAACACAAATGTAAAAGCTTCAGAATCTGCATCTACGTCCGACACACACGTCATGTACGGATGCTGTATTACAAAAAATACTGCGTGCACTACACGCGCTCGTTAGTGTGCTCACCTATTGTGCTTAGAACTTCTATTTGTGCGTCCTAGTTAAAATCACTGCGTGCTCATTACTAAACGGTAGTGCTTTTTCTGTTTGAGCAGTTTTTCGTATTTTCATACACATATGTATTTTACATAACATACACACAAATGTATATAAACTTAAACTGTCACTTACGGGATATCATCCGTGATTGTCTATAATTTTGAGCTCCCGATATTTCGACGCTTTTGCAAGCGCCACGATCGCGGGTTGCGGCGCTGGAGACGCAGTATAAATTTAGTTCGAAACCGTGAAAGCTTAAAAATGTATAAAGGGTGTAACAAGACCCTTAACGAAGCCGAAAGGCACTTGTTCTCCCCGTCATTGCGATCATTTTTTTGTTCTAGACCATACCTGGGAACCTTCTAGTTGCGGAGATATTGTGGGTAAAAGTTCCAACTTCTACACAAGTTTTTTTTAGATACATGTTTTAATGCAAGATTTTTACTTTAAGGACCTCCACTATACAATCCACCCACCAGCACATTGTTTTGCGTTACATTGAGTCCTACCATAAAACGTGATTTTTCACCCCAAAAAGTCGTTTCCCAGCAATAATTTTTGCGTAAAGTTACTTAGTTTGATGTACATAATGCTTGGTTGACGGCTTCATGAAGGGTCCTGTTACACCCTGTATATTATACTAGCTGTTGCCAGCGGCTTCACTCGCGTTTTTGTCGGGGACAATGTAGCTTCCTATTAGTGAAAGAATTTTCAAAATCGGTTCAGTAGCTCCAGAGATTACCCCTACAACCTCACAAATTCACAAACTTAAGACGTAAAATTTGTTTGTATGTAGGGGATACAAACAAATTTTACCTCTTTATAATATTAGTACAGATATATCTATAGTACCTACATTTCGCCATTTAGGTATAAATAAAAATTAAAACAAGTTTTTTTTTGCATGCTGTGTCTATCGTATCATATTGTACACTATGCTTGTATCATAATAGCTTGTATTATTACGATAAACAGTGTAACTATTTTATTGTTGATAAGCCACTAAATAAATAAACCCATGTAAAAGTGGGGGAGCCTCTTGCCATCAACGTAGCACGAACCCAAACTCCGTGGTGTGTTTAAAGTTCCTGATGGAAATGTCGATTAAAAATTCGCCTGAACGTGGACGAGACAAAAGGACCGAAGGACCGTAGCAGGTGGCGTTCTGTGGATTCTGCCCACCCCTATGGGATAAAAGCGTGAGTTTATGTAAATGTATGTGTACTTCGCCCGAACTCGAATAGAACCCACGGCCTAGACTAACAAGTCGAGTATTCATTTTAATATGTCGTTTATGTTCGTTTTTAACAAATCTAATATCGATTCAAAAGTTACCATAAATACCGTTGTTTATCGTGTTCGTTGCTCACTTGCTCTGTGTGTTTGACTGTAAATAGGTAATATCCTGAATGTTAGCGCACCTCACTTACCACGACGGAAATGACAGAGATTACAAGCAATGTACGAGTACGTTGTATATTGCTTGTATTCCTTAATAAACAGCAATATCGTCAAGAGGTAATCTGGAGTAAAATAAAGGATAAATTCAGCATTCAGCTTTAATAAGCTATTATTTTGAAATAAATAATATATATTTTCATTTGTTTATATATTATTTATTGTTTTGTTATTAGCTTATTAAAGCTGAATGTTTATGAAAGTATATATAGGGTGACTGGTAATTAGTGAACGATACTTAAACACGTGATTGTGCTCATGATAACCAACAACTTTTACTATGGGAACAAACCTGAAATCGCGGAAAAAAAATCAGCTGTCCAGTACATTTATGTTTGCCTAATGTACTGAACAGCTGATATTTTTTTCGCGATTTCGGCTTTGCTCCCATAATAAAAATTGTTTGTTATCATGAGCACAATCACGTGTTTAAGTATCGTACACTAATTGCCAGTCACCCTATATATACGGTACTCAAAATCGATAATTTTTTTTTACTCGATTTTTTTCTTGTATTTCTTTCTCAATTATCTCCTACTTTGTTTAAATCACCTTTTGGACAACTCACTATTTTTTACCCGGTGCCCCCCGCCGCGTTGAAAGAGATCGACTCAATTTTGTAAAACGTGCAGAAAATGTCTCATAGAAATTCATTTTAAAACAAGCCCTTTTAAACTAACCCACTTAAAAACACTTCACAAATAAAACTAAAAGATCATAAAAACTTCAGAATAAAATGAAACTCCACTACAATCCAATCAGTGAGGAAACTAATAGCTACGCCGTAGCTCGTAGCAAAGCGCTACGCAGTCGTAGCACGCACGCGGAGTTTCGTAGCGAGTTACTGAGCGTAGAACGAGGCGTAATAGAATTGTTTAGATATTTGTTGCGTGGTTTTCTTATACGTGGCCGGATTTTAATATTATCGTGTATTAATATTAATTGTTGAGTGAAATGTAATCAATTTACGACTTACAAGTTTGTAGTGTGGTCGATCCCAGGCAGGCGCGTTACTTTGTGTAACGAACTAGGTCCCTTGACGAAACCTTCTGTACATTAAATTCAGTGACTCTTCGAAAAAAATATTGCTGGGAAACGACTTTTTTCTTTTGGGTGTTAAATTACGTATTATAGTAGGACTGATGAAACGCACTCAAAACATTGAATATTACGATGATTTCCCATCGGTAAAAAAAAAAAAAAAAATGTTGCCATGGAAGTGTTTCAAGTAAAGTTATAACATTAAAAATTGTATTTAAAAAAAACTTGAGAAAAACTTGACCTGCATTATCTCCGTAACAAGAATGTTCCCAGATAAGGTCCAGAACAAAAACTGCAATGACGGGGAGAAAACCCTTCAGCTTCATTAAGGGTCTTTTAACACTCATTATTTCATGAAGAAGAAGAAGACATGCTGCTCCTACCCCGGATAAATTGACATACGGGCAGGAAAGTGGTGATGATGAAGATATTTCATCACCATTTGCCACTTTTCTCAACAAAAAGGTGTAGAAAACATTGTGAGTAAACCGGCATAGCCTAGTGCCACAAAAGTGAAGACATGTGATATCTACCAACGCGCACTTGGCCGCGTGTTGGGTTACAGCCCACTCCCTGTCATAGAGAGGAGGCTTGAATCCCAGCCGTGGGAACATTATAGGCTGCTATGGTTCTGTTATACTGTAAGCCACTAAGCGAGTGAGCCCAGTTGTCAACACGGTATCAGCGCGGTCTGAAACAATTTTAGGTTTATGCAATAAAAACAAAACTGACGTCATTCGTCTCGTTTCGAATGACAACGACTAGACACCATCATCTGCCTGGCTTTTCGGCAGCGGCTTCCTTTTTGCTTGTTAGGTCGGCTGCCATATATATACAGCGTGTAACAGAAAGGGTATAGTCATATGGAAGAGTGTGGTACGGACCATCAAACTGAACAACTTTCTCTATGGGAGCACCATCGAAATCGTAAAACAATAATCAGCTGTCCCATACAAAATTTCAATACCTACTCGACCCAAATGAATGGGACAGCTGATAATTTTTTTACGATTACGATGGTGGTCCCATAGAGAAAATTGTTCAGTTTGATGGTCCGCACCACAGTCTTCCATATGACTATTACCCCTTTCTGTTACATGCATGTATACAATATATAATCCATATATATATTACATATTGTATGTATACATGGTGAATTTTTCAAGTGGGCGTGGATGGCTAAATCCGAAACTATGAAGAATATCGAAAAATGCTCAAAGGAGTTTCGAGCTCGATTTTGATGAAAACTAAAACTGCATAATTAGATTTTTGAAAAATCTGTATTCCTAGCCAGGAATCGAACCTGTCAATTTTGAAAAAAAAACCTTGTATTATTACACTATTCGATAGTGTCGGTAATAAGGATCAAATTCTCATAATTTCAGATTTGGCCATACACGCCCACTTGGAAAATTCACCCTGTATATAACGAGATGCAGCTGAATACGATTTTACAAGGAGCGAGTGCCTGTTAGGACTGGTTGTCAGATTTTCGGGCCACTGACTACCTGTAACGACTGTCAAAGATCTACAAATGACAACAGGGACCAACGTCTGCCACAGAGGAAACTCGATAAGTAATGGGTGGTCACCCATGACGACGACTTGACACCGAGCCTAACTTAATGCGACAATTATCGTGAAACGTGATCGACTCAAACCGATTCCGCGTCTATAAGTGGTTACCGAATGAATACGTTTAGTTTCTTGTGAATCTTCTCATTATTGAAAACAAGCCATAATAACAAACGACCCTAAAAAGTAAATTTCTTTTTCGTTAATTAATGAGGTCGCTGTTAATTAATTTCTGCTTCGAATGTAATTAATTAATTCACGTACCTATTTTATCGTAGCGTATAGTGGTCCTAAACGCTACTGTAGTTGCTGGGTTCGATTACCGGGACAGGCAGCGTGTTTTTGGGTTTTTCTATCAGGAATTTCTCAGTAACAGCCACGAGTTTCAATTTGGGCTCGGTTCAAGATACATGGGACTTAGACATAACTGGCGAAATGTTGGTGTGTGGCACACTTCTGCCTAGACCTTCGGAGAAATACAGTCGTGATGTACAGTGAAGTATTAACCCGCGACTTCGTCCGCAAAACTTGTGATAGGTCGGCTAATATGCATGATATAAATATAATTTATAGCCCAGAGTATCCACGGATAATGTAGCTTAATGCCAGTGAAAGAATTTTTAGAATTGGATCGTTAGGTCTGGAGATTACCCCTACATACAAACTTACAAACAAATACCTCTTTTTATTATTAATATTGAAAGAGCCAAAGTGCAACAACTTCAATCAAAAAGCACTTAATAGATTCTCCATAAGTTCGAACTAAGATCAAAGATTCTTAATTACTCCTTGTACTTGAAAACCTTCGTTCGGCTGTTGACATTTTCCATTTTATAACTTCTGTTATGAAAGAACAAAATGAATTTCTTGTTTCCACAAACTTATTGATTCTGAAACGTGATTGGGTTGGCTAAGAGAAATTGTGTTTCACTTTGGATCCCTCGGGGATGCTGACATGGCGGGTGGAAGACTCTTTGAATACTTTTTAATAACCTGCAGTAGCTTAAATGTGACAGTACTCACTACAGTGTTTTGAGGACAAAACACTTTCAAGTTTAGGTTTATGATGGCAATTGGCTCTCCCTTTATTACCTGAGGCTTAAACTTAAGTTGAGAAAAGTAGGTGTACTGTAGATCCACCTCTACCTAACCCTCCGAGGATTACAGGCGTCATGTTACGTTATTTTAATGTGTTAATTTTAACCAAAAATAATATTATCACCTCTTGCTCTTATATTTGTATGCTTATCTATACTATCTATACTAATATTATACAGAGGTAAAGTTAGTAAGTTTCCTGCCAGGGTTGCGGGACTGTTCGAAAGAGATACCGCGGCCCTGAAACACAAAGGGCAAAAGAAGGAACATGGATGGGTTTTAGTCAGTAGAAGTCTGACACTCCCTCCTGCTCAGCCCAGAGCGGGAGGGGTTATTTGATGACTTCCCATCGGTAAAAAAAAAAAAGTTAGTAAGTTTGTATGTATGGGGTAATCTCTGCATCTACTGAACCGATTTTGAAAATTCTTTTACTTAATATGACTTTCCCCGAGTGCCATAGGCTATATTTACAACGTGCCCGTGGGATAATTTCCGACCAAAACGCGAGCGAAGCCGCGGGCAACAGCTGGTGTGTGATAAATTGATAATATATTTGAGCGCTTTAAATTGAATATGAATTGAACATGGACAAGAGTTAGGAGTTGTAGATCATTGGTTCATCAGGGTTTCGTGTTCGATGATGCCGATAGGACTTTATAACTTACTTCGTAAATCACATGTCTGTGTGTCCGTCTGTCACTACACTATCCCAATATTAAATCAAGTATTTTGTTTGTGATAGAAGGTACCTTTCTATCATAAACGATCGATTAACCTAACGGCTTTGGTAGAATCAGTGGAGCTGTTCAATATTTGGAAAAAATAAACCATACTTTTTAATTATTGTACTAAACTGCCATAAACAAATTTTGGAGAAATAATATATCTAGAAAACAGAAGACTATAATTACCATACCAGCTTACATTTTTCATTCCACGCTAAAACCGCTGTCATAAGTTTATTGTACAATTACCATAAATCACTTTGCAAAAACAAAAAACTCACGCAAAGTAAAACCTTCGCAAATATTCAAACCACAGCAACTAAGAAATTTCGTAGAAATTATGAAAACTTTGTTACCGTACAAATTATGCTAATATAATTCACTTTTCGCTTTTAACCGAAAACTACGAACTTGAAACATGACTGTACCAGAACTACGAGGATTTAGTTGGAAATGCAGGATTCTTGTACAGTCTTGTCTGTTACAGACATGAAATTTAAACGTCACGTAGCACGCTCTTTTTCTTTGTCCTCTATGTCTTGACATTCGTTACATGCTCTGGCTAAGATCCCGTGGAACCCGTGGTGGTCCCGTCCTGGTCTGGTTATTCTATTCTATTCTAAGATGATTTTGTTCTCTTCTGTATATTGCTCTCACAGTTTCACATTTGTGCGACTCTGATAGGAATAATAATAGTTCTTTCGACTGTTCTATCATGGTAGCATTTTCAGCAGAGACTATCCTGTGAAACTAACAAAATCATATAGGGAACTGCCAATCAATCGATTTAAAAGAGCATATTCAAATGGCTTAAAGAAAAATCATTTATTATGTGAATATAGAAGTATCTTAACTTTATGGGGGAAGCGCCAGGGTAGGGTAGCCCGCGAAATTCCATTGGTTTTTTGCAATTTGCACGGAACCCTAATTATTCCCGGTATATTATATCCCGGTTTTGAAAAAAACTGGAATTCCCAGGTTTTTGCTTTAAAAAAAACCGGTTCTTTCGTATAAAACCCGGTCTCATAGGGTTTTTTTTTTTTAAATCCTTGTATTATTGATCTGTGAACTTCGCAGATCAGTCATTTCTATAAGTCTGAAACACAGGTTTAAATAAATCAAGATCGGGCAGCGGCTATTTACATCTAAATTGAACTATCATTACTTGCAACTTGAATATATTTTAGTTATTATTTATTTATAAGTGCTAATTTAAAAATTATATGAAAAATAATACTACTGCCGCTAAATGTACACTTTTTTGTAATACTTACTTTTTTAAATAAATTATTCTTATTCTTATTTGAATTTACAGGAACGATGCTTCGCCAAGGACGTTCTTACTCAAGTTTAAACCTCAGCCTGATATTGTTTTGTAGCAAGTTTCTTATTGTTTTCAAACAGCAATAGCTGTCTGACTAAAGACGGTGCTGAGCACAGCCTTAGTCGTTAAAAGCATGATAATATTATTCACTTTTCGCTTTTAACTTTAAACTGCAAGCTATAAGAGTAAAAAGTTAGGAACTATTTAGTTTAAAATTCAGTAAAATCTTGAATCTTCTTAACAAAATTCAAATATTTGAATAAGAATATCTTTGTATTTAATTCAGACAAGCTAGATCAGCTTATTGTCGTTTTAAAGAAAGTTTTGTACCAAGCTAATGACACAGTAGAATATTAGCGTACAGTATTTCAACTATAAACAAATTGTGGAAAGCGTTCACAAGAATTCTAAGCATGCATAAGTCACATCGAGGCAAGTTTTAAGGTTACGGTTTATTTGTGCAGTGCAACAAACAAAAAGTTTAGTTGACACCCTTATTTGTTTTCAAGAAAAGGGACTAGTTTGTTGGTTAAGATCACGACTGGAGTCCCCGAAGGATTAGGCAGAGATTAACCTAACAGAACACCCACGTCACCCACATTTCGCCAGTCATGATACTGATGATATGATGACATGATATGATGGTTTACTGGATATCTTTATACTGTGCTAATGAATACAATAGAAAGTTGAGACTGTTTGGTAAAATGGCGGATTTATGTTATGGATAAAGTTTCAAGTGAAGTGCCTTTTAGAGACACGTCTCCGTGTTATGAGATGTCTGAATACAATTTTGACGTTTTAAAAGACAAACTTGAAATGGAGATGTTTTGAAGATTATTCACTACCATTTTGTGGTGAATTAGGATTAGATAATCGAAAAATAGGATAATAAATTATTCTTCTAAATAGTGTGTATTTATTACTAGCTGTTGCCCGCGGCTTCGTTCGCGATTTTTTCGGAAATTATCCCACGGGGTTATCACTCGGGGATAATGTAGCTTCCTATTAATGAAAGAATTTTCAAAATCGGTTCAGTTGATCCAGAGATTACCCCTACATACAAACTAACAAACAATTTTTGCCTCTTTATTATATTAGTATAGATGTGGAGTGTATTGTGTAATTACGCATTAATTCGCAGTTTTAATATTTTTATCAGTTACTAGCTTTTGCCCGCGACTTTGCTCGCGTTAATTTAGAATTTGACAACCTAGTGGTGTGACATATACTTTACGACCTATTCTCAAACCTACCAAAAATACATAAAAAACATAAAAATCGGTCGAGCCGTTTAGGAGGTGTGCGACCACAAACATCGTGACACGGGATTTTTACATAATTATAAGATTTAAATAAGGTTTTCGCCTTTTATTTCTACGCATTTTACAATTGATTGACGAACTGACGTCTAACAAAAAGGCCAAACATTTTCAACCAATTTTAAAGCTTTACAAATAAAAGCGATTTCGCTTTCAAATTAAATAAGTAAGTAAACTTTATCGCACCGGTTTTACGAGAAAAACTCAATCGTTCTGGCGTTAAACTGAAATGGCTGTAATTAAAGGTTTTTAATGGAATGTGATTGAAATCGAGTTATTGAACGTTTAAGTAAAAAATATAGGTCGGTGCGGTTAGTTTCAGGGTTCCGTATTGCTAGAGGAAAATCGATGCGTGTTTTCTTCCACACAAACAATTCATACTAAATTCAATCAATTCAATTCAACTTCATAATACATTGAGCTAAGTAGCGTTGCTGTTATATTTTAGCGAAAAGATTTCTTGTTTTTTTTTTTTAACTACAATTAGTTTCTTTGTAAATCTATAAAACAATTGTGGCCGTTTTCATAGTTAGATAAACTTAATATTACCACCCGTCTAAACAAGTCAAGGTGATTACTTGAGTAAAAATCATTATTTATGATACGATTTTTTTTTTTATTTTTTTTTTTTATTTAATTGCTTGAAGTTGGAACTGTCAAATGTAAAAATTCCTAGCTTTGCTTCGTTTAAATTCTTGTCTATTGCATAAAAATGGTTACTTACTTAATTGCTTAAACTCAAGTAATTTAAGCTTAAATTTAAGATTTAAGTTTGCTGTAAGAAAACCCAATTCTGGGTTAAGCTCGCCGTTGTACATAAGTTATATATTGTAATTTTGTGTGTCCTACTTTTATATTTTGTGTGCAATAAAGAATAAGAATAATTTCTTCGACTTGACCGATACTGCTGTAAGTCTCTCGAATCGATAGGAACTAGTAACCTCTTGCCATCAAGTGAAACATCGGAATGTTTAACAAATAAATACCGAATCGTACCAAGAAAAGTGAGTCAAGCGATAAAAGAATACACACATGCCCAAAGCTTATTCTTTTCTTTATTTTATTGTATCATTGGATATCCATTCTCTCCACATTGGATATTAAATTCCGATCATTCAATACGGAGGGAGATAAAAATAAATGATATAAAATATTTCTAGATGAGAATCGGCCGTCGTGTTTTATGCCCGGGGCTTCTTGAGGGCCTTTAATAAACTGTGAACGAGGGCCAGGGGAAATGTATGAAATACCGGTTTTTTATAGACCTATATAGATAGCAACATTTTGTAGGTGGAAAGGAGTGAGCGCTGACCATACGTGATTGATTGTGGTGATCGCCTTTTTGAATCCTAACTTCCTAACTAATAATATAAATGCGAAAGTAAGTTGGTTTGTTACCTTTTCACGCCTACCCCACTGAATTGATTTTGCATAAACGTTGTCAGGTGTACACTGAAAAAAAAAAGCAGTTAGATTCACTGAAATTTCAATAAAATTAATTGTTTTGCGCGGTAACTATGGAGCCAACCGAAACAAACAGTTACTTTAAATGAAAGAAAACAATTAAGGGTAAACAGTTAATTTAACTGTTTGAAGGGCAAATGACAGTAAAGTGAAACAGTAAGAGCAAACAGTAAAAGCAAACAGTAAGAGCAAACAGTAAGAGCAAACAGTAAAATGAATCAGTAGCTCTTACTGATCAGTAAACAGTAGCTATTACAGATGACAAACAGTACCTACTACTGTTTTTATAAGTAGCTTCTACTGTTATTCGATAGTAGTAGTACTGTGTGGAAACGTTATTACTACTGTTGAAATCAGTGGCAGCTACTGTTGATTAAGTATGTACTATTGTTTATCAACAGTAGCGGGTACCGAGTGAAAAGGTTATTACTACTGGTGAAATCAGTGACAGCTACTGTTGTTTAAGTATGCACTACTGTTTATCTACAGTAGCGGGTACCGAGTGAAAAGGTTATTACTACTGTTGAAAACAGTGACAGCTAATGTTGTTTAAGTATGCACTACTGTTTATCTACAGTAGCGGGTGCCGAGTGAAAAGGTTATTACTACTGTTGAAATCAGTGGCAGCTACTGTTGATTAAGTATGTACTATTGTTTATCAACAGTAGCGGGTACTGGGTGTAAAGGTTATTAATACTGTTGAGAACAGTGACAGCTACCGTTGTCTAGGTATGTACTACTGTTTATCAACAGTAGCGGGTACCGAGTGAAAAGGTTATTACTACTGTTGAAATCAGTAGCAGCTACTGTTTATTAAGTATGCACTACTGTTTTTCGACAGTAGCGGATACTGGGTGAAAAGGTTATTACTACTGTTGAAAACAGTGACAGCTACTGTTGTTTAAGTATGCACTACTGTTTATCTACAGTAGCGGGTACTGAGTGAAAAGGTTATTACTACTGTTGAAAACAGTGACAGCTACTGTTGTTTAAGTATGCACTACTGTTTATCTACAGTAGCGGGTACTGAGTGAAAAGGTTATTACTACTGTTGATTAAGTATGCACTACTGTTTTTCGACAGTAGCGGGTACTGGGTTAAAAGGTTATTACTACTGTTGAAAACAGTGGCAGCTACTGTTGATTAAGTATGCACTACTGTTTTTCGACAGTAGCGGATACTGGGTTAAAAGGTTATTACTACTGTCGAAAACAGTTGCAGCTACTGTTGATTAAGTATGCACTACTGTTTTTCGACAGTAGCGGGTACTAGGTTAAAAGGTTATTACTACTGGTGAAATCAGTGACAGCTACTGTTGTTTAAGTATGCACTACTGTTTATCTACAGTAGCGGGTACCGAGTGAAAAGGTTATTACTACTGTTGAAAACAGTGACAGCTAATGTTGTTTAAGTATGCACTACTGTTTATCTACAGTAGCGGGTGCCGATTGAAAAGGTTATTACTACTGTTGAAATCAGTGGCAGCTACTGTTGATTAAGTATGCACTACTGTTTTTCGACAGTAGCGGGTACTAGGTTAAAAGGTTATTACTACTGTTGAAATCGGTGGCAGCTACTGTTGATTAAGTATGTACTATTGTTTATCAACAGTAGCGGGTACTGGGTGAAAAGGTTATTACTACTGTTGAAATCAGTGTCAGATACTGTTGCTTAAGTATGTACTACTGTTTATCAACAGTAGCGGGTACTGAGTGAAAAGGTTATAACTACTGTTGAAATCAGTGGCAGCTACTGTTGATTAAGTATGCACTACTGTTTTTCGACAGTAGCGGGTACTGGGTTGAAAGGTTATTACTACTGTTGAAAACAGTGGCAGCTACTGTTGATTAAGTATGCACTACTGTTTCTCGACAGTAGCGGGTACCGATTGAAAAGGTTATAACTACTGTTGGTGCCAGTAGAAATAACATATCCACACAGTACCCCAAACTGATGAAAAACAGTAATTGCTAATGTTTCCCAGAAGAAGCTCCTAGGAGAGCACTAGCAACACTTACAAAAAAATATTCGCTACAATCACAATTGATCAAAAATCTAATTGCACACGATTATTGCGTTTCCGTTGTAGTTTCTTAAAATAAAGCAAAAACGCAAAATGTGTACAATTAGATTTTTGATAAATTGTGATTGTAGCGAGTATTTTTTTGTAAGTGTCGCTAGTGCTCTCCTTGGAGCTTCTTCTGGGAAACATTAGCAATTACTGTTTTTCATCAGTTTGGGGTCCTGTGTGGATATGTTATTTCTACTGTCATCAACAGTAGTTATAACCTTTTCACTCGGTACCCGCTACTGTCGAAAAATAGTAGTATCTACTTAATCAACAGTAGCTGACACTGTTCTTACAAAAAAATATTCGCTACAATCACAATTTATCAAAAATCTAATTGCACAAGATTATTGCGTTTCCGTTGTAGTTTTTTAAAATAAAGCAAAAACGCAAAATGTGTACAATTCGATTTTTGATAAGCTGTGTTTATAGCGAATATTTTTTTATAAATGGCGCTGGGGCTTTCATTGGAGCCTCCTTAAAGCATCGGCTGAAACAAATAAAACCTCTAATTTTAGAACTGAAACATATTTTTATTTGAATAATACAAACAATCGTCCCATATTAACAAGACATAAGGTTATTTGTACATAACAGTTATAATGTAAATTAATATTATTAGTGGGCCCTAGTGATAAATTCTGGAAGTATTCGGCACTTCGTATTAGAGTTGTGCTACTTCATACAATTGTTCCCTAGACCTATTATTAGAGTGATTCGAGTCGCAGAGCCGTTTGAAAACAAAATAAAAGAAAGAAAACTTATCAGCATTATCTCTTATAAAAATATAAAATTATTTCGATAACATTTTTGTTACTATAATGCCACAGTTATTGATTACCTCCTAAATAATAAAATACATACTTCATGTCACACAGTTATTGATGCATTTAATTTATTTCACTGACAATTATGTTTGATTCCTAACTCATCCCACAGCCCCCAGACCTACGTAATTTTAGCAAAGCTGAAATTTTGAGGATTTCTAGTCTAATAAGTAGTTAAGACAGTATGCGTACTTACTATTTCGAAAGCGGGGCCCTTTCAAAGGTAGCGCGAACTAAAGGTGTATGAATGCCTTACTCACCTACGTTAAAATAGAAATGCTCATATTTAATTAAATATGTTTTTAAGCATTTATCAAAAATTGATATTTATTATTACCAGACCATTTCAGACGTTATAAAGATTATTTAAAAATTAGGCACCTAAACTACGTTATACTAGCAAGCCTACATTTTATATACAGGGTGTTTGCGGCCACCTTCCTTGAGGTGCCGACTTAAAGGTACCCCCTATTGGGGCACGAAGCTAACCGAAACGGGTAGCTACTGAGGTGACCTGCTCTGCAATAAAAGAAAAAAAAAATAACGGCACATTGGCCCTGCAGCATCCACCTCAGCAGCGCCCAACATCGGTGTCCAACTGGTGGCATTTTTTTTATTAGACTGTTTTTCTTTTTGATGAATGTTGTTCAGTTTCAAAAAGAGTAGAAATACTTAAAACGTACTATATTGAGACGCATGCTTTTGTAATGGACCTTCGGTAAGAGTGAACATTTAGAAGTTTTTAGTTCTACAGTGCTTGTAAATTACAAGTAACAGCACAGTAATTACAAGTTGAAATTACTGTGCTATTACTGTGGTGCCTGGAAGATATAATTCAATCTTGCCGAGGGTCACTGCAATAGGGCAAATTAACTACTACTGCATCGCGTATTATAACAAATCGCTCAAATACAACCTCTTTATAGAGGGCTACGCAATGTGACCAATACCTTCTTACAAGGCGAAAATATTGTGTTTAAATTATGGGGTTTCTGAAAATCAAGGGTCTTGTACAAAATAGCGATTTTTTGATGTGATTTATGTTCCACTTCATACGCATAATAATGACAATCAAAAAGAACAGTGTGTAGCATAGTTCCTGTTAAAATAACCTCCATATCATCACAGATATACACATTATTAACGACTAGGAAATGGATATCGTTGCGATCGCAGATTGGTTTAGGGCCACACACAAGTATAGAACCTTTACTATATCGAATGGATGACATGGCAACCCAACTAACACGGAATAAAGACTTTTTGTCGTTCATTTGTAGACAAGATTCAATGAGCTTTAAATCAGAAAGCATTGGTTTTAATTTCTTAGGACCCCAAGTAAGAATAGGATCAAGCATACATTTAGAAAATGTTTCATTTAATTTGAGTTGATGTTTGACAGCCAAACTTAACGAGATGTTCCTACGGTTACACGAAGCTCTTGCAGATGTTTTTGACAACTTGTGTTTTGCTTCGTACCTCATAGAAGAAATTAATGAAAGCGGCCCAAAATTAGTCATCATATTATGATAATGTGTGAGGTGGTGAAACTTAGGTTTAAGAGTTTCATTCGAAAGAAGCAAATATAATTTATTAAGTTCCGTCACACAATCCTGCAACACAGCATCAAGACCGTGCCAAACAGAAGTAGCCATAGTAAGTTCTAAAATTTCCCTTAATTTTAAGTAAAGTGTCCAATAACTGTCACCTCCAGGAATCTTATCACCCACTAAAATGGAAAAGTACCTTATGAAAATTAACATTTCTGACGCACTTAGACGAATGTTACATTGATTAATGTTTGCCATACTTAATTCAACAGGCTTATTGCGGTTATCTGGACCATACGAAAAATTACGTATCCTATCATTCAGCAATTCTAGAGAAAAATATTTAAAACGACAAATATACTTCATTAGAACTAGACCCATGACATATTTACCAACACCTTCAAGAATGTCGTGCATGACATCGACACCAACTTGTTTGAATAAATCAAATCCGCTAACTTTCAACCAGACACATTTTTCCTTAACACCAGAGTTTCTAGGAATACCTTCAATGACATCAGCGTCATAATCATCACTACATCTTAAAATTGTAATATCTTCACATGTCTGAACTTTCATGTCCTCTTTTTTTACTCTACAAATCCTGCAAGGATAATTGGCGGAAAAACTTTCAATAAAACCAATTATTGTATGAATGCCTAAATTATCTCCGAGAATAAGCGCTAATTCGAAGTACACTGTTCCATTAAAATTGGGCACATCAAATTTGATACCAATGGTGCTGAGATAATTCAGTTCATCTATTACAGGCTTGAATATCACGCTGTTGCCGAATTTCGATCTATCAGAAGAATGAAACAATAAGGTTAAAAATATGTTAGAAAGAGCAGAGCAATGCCAAGGTGGCAAACAAGGTATTGCTACATATAGAGCGCCTAATTTATGAATCCCCGAGTGACTGCCCAAGGCATTTGAAGTTTCATAGTCATCAAAAAATACAAATAAAGGCAGAACGATTCTTCCAGCGCTAACCGTTCTTTTTGATTGCCAGTAATTCCCCTGAATGAAATTCTCCATTCTTGTAACATTACTATAAAGATTTTCCATGTGGTGTAATGTATCAACCAAGATTGACTTAAGCGAAAAAAATGCATGTAGGACTTTTCTTAACGGAATGTACTGGATGGTATGGGCAACTGACGAAAATACGTGACTGCCGTTAAAACTACTTGGCTCTCGCCTTTCGCCTACTACAATTGATTGTGGAGGTATGTAAGTCTGACGACGCTGAAAAAAATTAAGTATACGATGTTCTGATGAAAATGTGTAAAATCCTGCATCAATTACTGTTTCAACTACTTTTAAAACGGAAAGATTAGAAAAACTTGTACTATCATTATACACATTTTGCAATGACTCACGCATTATTGGCACCACAGAATGTGATATAATGTTTTGAAGATGATCAAGAACAATCTGAACAATATTTCTAGGTAAATTTACAGATCCATACAATACTGCTATTAATGATGCTAAGGCTGTTTCAAATGGAACATTACCTGAAGAATTTGCAACGTCTGCCGCTACATCTGCTGAACCATGCAGCGCTACAGAAGATGAAAAATCTCTTTCAAGTGGTGTTTCAGTATTTGCTACAGAATATTCTTCATTGAGGTGTGTATTTATAGTTGATACACTAGTATTTGATACAAGATACCCTTCATTTTCAATTGCGCTTAAGTGCTCTCTTAAATAATGCCGGCGATATGAATTAAAAAGGTGATAAGACCTGGAACAGCCATTTTCTGTACACCGATATTGTTCAAAGGAATGATTTCGATGGAAAAATTGGAAATGAACCCGAAGTGCTCTTAAATTTGTAACCTCAGTTGTACACAAAAAACAAGTAATCATTTTTATTTAATTCTTATTTTTATGTCGGAATCGTTCAATAAAGCTAAAACTGATCCAGGTATTTTCTCCTGAAAATCTTCAGTATTAGGAACGTCATACACAGCTTTTTGTAAAAATTGCCAAATTGGCAAGCATTCACCTGCATATTTCAGGTTTAATGCCCATGTAATTTTAAAACAAGTGTCTACTGCGCAATTAATGCTAGGTAGTTCGTATATCAAGTCATCAACGATAATGTACCTCCCGGTAATATTTTTCAGTGGACCGACGACAATGACGTACGGCTGAACTGTGATACCAAGAGTCTTGTATGTTTCGTGTCGTGTACGGCGTTCCTCGTTAATCAAGGATTCGTTTTCAATGCGTGTGATGAAGCTTTTTTGCACTTCTGCCACAGCACATTTCTTCTTTCTTATTTGAACTGGTCCCAGAAGATGTGGAATGGTTAGAAGCGCAGCAATATTGCTTGTCTCTGGATCGGAGCCTGTTAACAAAAAAAAGACTGTTAAGCATTAACAACATAACAATCCCCCACACCCTATTCCCTCCATCCCCTTTCCCTCACCCTGCATGTCTTCCAGTAACAGCCCCACAATAACCTCCATCGTCACCTCCATCACTCACCCCCTACATCTCCTCATCCTCCCTCACACCTCTACACATCCCCCGCAACTCCTCACCACTTGTCCTCACACTACCCCCTCCCTCTTTAACCCCTATTTTTTTTTTTTTTCGTTTGGGAAATCATCATCAAATAACCCCTCCCGCTTTGGGCTGAGCAGGAGGGAGTGTCAGACTTTTACTGACTAAAACCCATCCATGTTCCTTCCTTTGCCCTTTGTGTTCCAGGGCCGCGGTATCTCTTTCGAACAGTTCCGCAACCCTGGCAGGCATCGGTCCTTTCGGACCACTTCCTGTTTGCTGACTCTCTTTGAGGCGTGCGTGGAACACGAACGCGCCGTCGACACGGCCTGTCGTCATAAGACGGACGGACGGCGAGCTAGCCCATAGCTCACCGTCCACAGGCCCGCGCCTACGGTGGCCCCAGACGCCCGGTGCGTCTCCCACGGCGGCTACTGTTGCCCACACTCCATCCCCAAACCATCATCCCATCATAAATCCCTGGCGTTGCCACGCCAACTTTTGCACTGCAAAGCTTATGATGTAAGTCGTAAAGCGCGACGTTTGCATACATACATTCATGCAGGCGGGCTTACGTCTTACGCTTTATACAGTGCGGATAGCGCCTATGATGTAACAAAAAAAAAATACAAAATGCGTCAAAAAGAAAACAAAATAAAGCTTACTATTCACGAGATCCTTTAGTTCCTTCACAAATGGACTTTTGTTTGAGACGTTTCCAAACAGGGCAATTAACTTCTTTTTTACCAAAGGAAAGTTATTTTCGAAGCTATTTTCATTACCGGGGTACCACTGGTTGAAATCTGCCACAAGCTGAAACAATTACAACATAAGGTTATAAGTTAAACAAATTATTACACATGCGCGCTCACTCACACACAGATAATACACACTACACAAAAGCAATTTTTACCTAAATAAAATATTTTTGATAACTAAATGCATTCAGCATTAAAAAAAAGGGAAGTTTATTTTGAGTGAATTGCTTTATGGCATAATATCAAAATACCTATCAATAAAAGATTTGAAAGCTGAGAACTCAGTTTAATTATATATTGAAGTTTTTTGTCACAGTGAGACTAATATTGAAATAAATTACTTAAGTCCGTATCCACTTCATTTGAATAGTTGTTAACTAAATGATTCTGGCAAAGTGCTATCAACTTTGCAGACTCTAATTCAATATTGGCCCCAATGTGAAAAACAAAAGCTAAAAAATATTTATGGATTATTTTAATCATTTTAGATAAGGGCTATGCTGATAGCCCTTATCTAAAACGATTAAAAGAAAAAAGAAAGAAGAAAAAAAATAAAAAAAGAGAAGAAGGGGAAAAGAATAAGGGAACATTTCCTGTCAACAGGATAATAGATTATATAGTATTTTTTTTTATTTTATGTATTAGTTTAGTAAAAGTAAAAATAAGTAAATTTAAGTTATAAATGTTCGTTTGTGCACATAGGTTTATCCTCATTCGCAACTCTCACAATCAAACGTAAGGTTTGCTGTAAGAAAACCCAATTCTGGGTTAAGCTCGCTGTTGTACATAAGTTATATATTGTAATTTTGTGTGTCCTACTTTTATATTTTGTGTGCAATAAAGAATAAGAATAAGAATTAAAATAATCCATAAATTAATAAATAAATACTATTATAGTTGCTGAACTATAATAGTATTTATTTATTAATTTTATCAAAATATAAATGATATTTTAAACTATAGACAAAGGTAGTGTCCATCCATGCACTTTTGCCTTAGAGAATGGTACAGACCATTACCTATTCTGTGACTGTACCAAGTACATCAGGTTTCTAAAAACTTAATAGTATCAAGATTATAATAGTTAATTAATACTATAAGCCGTATTTTTTTAAATTCTAGTTCTATAATTACCGATATTTTTGTGCCGAAACAGTATTTAAAGCAGCTACTTAAAATTTCTAACTTTTTAAATAATAGCCTAAAAATAAGTGACTGATAGGATTTGAAAAATTGGAAAACTTTAATTATATTAAAACTATTTTTTTCCCACTACTACAGTTACTGGACTTGATAGGGTTTTTTTAATTACAGCGTACAGTTCAATCATTCCACGAAATGATATGGCAATGCATTATCTTACTTACCAAAGAATGCCCCCAGGAACGCTGTAAACACGGAAACTCCAGGAGGTAAGTGTGAGTTTCTTCCGATAAGACACGCTGTAGTCGCAGTTTTCTTGTTTTAGCCCATTTCTCAGTACAAAGAGCTAAATTATCTGCAGAACAACGTAGCCACTCCAAACATTCCTCTATTACTTCAGCTGAATCAAGATCTTTGTCACTGATCAAGGCAGAGTCTTCTTCCAACAGCGAAGTTATCCGTTTGTTAGCATATTCTTTAGGTGGTTCAGGAGTTAGAGTTTTGTCAAGAAGAGAACGACGCGCCTTTGGCTGGTACACTTTGTTTCGGCGATATTTTGCCTTCAGATTTGTTACCGCGTCATACAGCCGACCGTGAGCTCGTCCTGGCCCATCAGATGCTTTAGTGTAATAGATTGAGCAGTTTTCAGCGGGGAACACTTGTCCTGTTAAAATTACAGTATTTTTTTAAATTGCTACATTAATTACTTACTTCGCTGGCTCAGCGACCCATATTAATATAAATAATGAAAATTTTATTATATTCATAAAGGCTTATCTTAGGGGCAGGGAACTTTACAAGTTCCGTGCCTGTAAGCCTACCCCTACCTACACAGACAGAGTCAAAGAAAACTGGACTTTTGAAAAGACCGGCCAAGTCGCACGAAGGGTTTCGTACCATAATCTATAAAAACGGCAAAAAAATTACGTTTGTTGTATGGGAGCCCCCCTTAAATATTTGTTTTATTTTAATTTATTTATTTTTAAGGTGTATATAATAACTAAATATTCTGTGCATATTTCAATCGTCTACCTGTTGCCGTTATCAATATAGAGCAAAAAGTGACCAAGTGCTAGTTGGACTCGCCCATGAAGACTTAACAGCCGAAAAAAATAGCTTTGTTTTTCATAGTGATTGTATGAATGACAAAGTTAAATTTTCGGTTTTTGAAAAATGCTATATCTCAAAAACTAATTTATGACTATACCCTATGTGCTATAACTGTAACGTTTTTCAAAATCCGTCCAGTAGTTTTTGCGTGAAAGAGTACCTAACAAACATCGGTTGGAGTGTAGCAAAGGGTGTGCAAGGCATTTGGGACTTAGAAAATTTTAATCAAAAATATCGAAATCTTTTAAGTTCAATATTTTGAGACTTATAATTCTCTAAATATTTGCTACCAAAAACACTGTGCTAAACACTTAGAATAATTTAATGTCTAGAGAACTAAAAGTCGGAGACGAAAAATCGAAAGTATGAAAACGTTTTATTTTTATCCCATAAAAGTTAAAAAAACACAAAATATTGAATTTGAACAATTTCAATATTTTTGATGAAAACTTTCTGGAGTCCCAAATGCCTTGCACACCTTTTGCTACACTCCAACCCAAACATCCACACATCCTCTCAAAGTAACATTCACATTCATAATATTAGTTTAGAAGGAATAATATTGAATACATACCAATTTGTTGAATCCAATGTAAATATATTACATTTCTTACAGGTGCTTCAGGATCATATTTTAATATTTCAACAGCAATTTCCTTTACCAATATTTTTCTTAGTGCATCTCCTAAGGGACCATCACGCCGTTTAAGAAGATGTCTACCTTCTTGAGTAGTTTGGAGAAGCTCGGTTAAGTCCTGGATTGTGTTCTGAAAAATACAAAATAATACCTATACATATTTTTTGTAGATAAAAAAAATATTTCTTTAAAAACATAGTTGTCATTATAAACTTGATTTGAAATAAGATGTTTCAATGAAGTATTCATACTGCCCGCTCCAAGTGATAACTTCAAGCTATCTCAAACATTGATTCTTTAATCAACCACGGGCCGTCAGGCATTATTAACATGGGCCATTCAAAGTAATAAATTTATTAATTTGAATGGCCTCATGGATCATGGTCATTTTTCATAATGATCGGTCATATTAATACTGCCCGGTTAATCAAGTTGCACATAACATATAGATGTGTTGATCCAGTGCTTGATCTATGTACACAACACAACACAATGGTTAAAACAAGTATACTTTGATTGAGTCAACCCAGTTTGTATGAGAATCAATCTATGTAAGTACCTAACCAGGTGGACGAAGTCGCGGGCAACAGCTAATTAATAATATACTTAGCTATTACTCACCAAATTTATTCTCGAGGACAGGTCAAGTGAGCATAACGATGATTGTCTTGATGTAGGTGTTACCGCTGGAGATATTATTGGCGAACTTCGGCTTGGAGTGAGACCTCCTATATCTTTCCCGTACTCTTCTATAATTTTGTCTATTTCATCATGATGATGTTCCTTGATGTGGTTGTCTCCCTCTTTTTTCTGCAAAGCTGCTTTCCAGTCCGCAAGAGCCTTTTTAAATTTTGCTTGTGGGCCGATGGTCGGAATCAATACTTTCACCTGTTCATCATCTATTAGTCCTAATGCAGTTATGTCAACTTCATTTTCTGGAAAAACAAAGACTGTGTCAGTGACAGGTAGGCAAAATGTGAAATCAGTAACAATAACCTTTTTGTAGGTAAATAAATATAATAAGTAGGTAGGTAATGTAAATTAAATTAGGTAGGTTTTTTGTTAAGTTTGAAGCCCTAGCCGAAGGTTAGTTTTGCAGCACAACAGTGACCCTCACTCAAGCTACATTTCACCACAACACATTCATGCGCTAACACGACATTACCGTAAAACTCGGATAGGTCAGGTCAATCTAACCATGTAGATATACCTACTACATGGTTCCTTACTCTTCTTAGTAAAAATTGTCCGTTTCTGAAATACAAAGAACATGTAGATCAATTGAATAAACTTATAATATCATTGATGTAGTATGAACCTACTCCGAATGCAGTACTGCAGTAGCCCAAGCATGGGCTTTGAGGTTACGAAGCCGACAATACAATACATAAAATTGTATTATTATCTACCAGGCTGTCTGTGTCAACTCAGAAAGCAGAGTAAAAGAAAGCCCTAGGGGCTTTCTACACAGACGCGGGTTATTTGACAGAAAGCCCTAGGGGCTTTCTTACACAGACGGAGGGCTACTTACCAATAAAAACGTTTATGTATTTGCTAAGGCCCCAATTAGTCAAGAGTTCTTCTATGAGTTCAAATGACATCTGAAAGTTAAAAGTTTCAGTCTGATTCGATATTTTTTTTCAATTTATTGAAATTAAAGTTGGCGAGCTTCGACGAACACGAAAAAACCGGTTCAAGTTGACCGAGGTGCGATTCCGAGATCGGTCCTGCCATCTGCTTAGAACTGTCTTGTAACATTTGCCCATTTCTAATAAATAATTAACACTCGATAATCTACAAGATGCAGCCTAATCACAACAGAATTGCTTTCTGTGTTCAATGTTCTCTTTGGACCTTACTTTCGTTTTAGGACAGTTGCATGGTTTTACGGTAATGGATATAAGAAGCTGCTTTGGATGGAAAAGATTAACTTATTTACATTGCACTAACTTACATGCTGCACGGACAAGAGCCTAGCTCTTAAATTTAAGAAGTAGACATTAGAGACCTACCGTTTTAATCCACTTTAACAGGCGCACGCCGCACGCACGCACCTGACGCACCACACCACAATGTTTACAGTAAAATGGCGACCGACGCGCGGACCAAACCAACTCGTGAGTCGGTTCAGTCAGTGTTGCCGCCACCACGTAAAATTTTACCAATAAAATTTCCGTAAAATTCCGATTGAATTAAAATGAATACTTACTTAAGTATTTGTGGTGTTCGCTCGTCCACTAGTTAGGTGTGGAGTACTCTCAACACCCACAAATGATAATTAGTTTGTATATTAGAAATAAAACACAGGTTGGTATTTTGTGTACATCCAACGCACAGTGATCGCAACTCGCAACGAACCTTCCTCTGGTGTGTGACAGTGATGACACTGACAGCGGAGCGTTTCCCGCCCACCTTGTCGGGGTTGCCCTCACCACCCGCTTTATGCACATTTATTTTAAATCGGTTTAATCATGATTTTATATCAGGATACCACAGTATTCAAACTGAAAATTAACACTGGAAATTATAAATAAACGCATGTTTACTTATCGAACTATTACAGGCAAAACGAAATTTTGAGGTTTTCACTTTTTTGCACCACGCTATTCAGTTTTGAATGCTCTATCTACTAGTAAAACAAACTATTCTCTGCGGTTTGTATTTGCGGAGTTATTTTTCAACGTATATCGGTATTTACATTTAAATTGGATTCAGAAAGCTATAACCACAGTTAATTATTACCATTTCTCAACATTTTCAGGCAAAATCAACCAACTAATAATACTTGCTTTAGTTGCTTTTATCTCTTTCTATCACCTTTAAATCTCTGGAAGTAATAAATATTAACTTGATGTAATCGTTTTTGGCTTTTAATTTCTGTGCACCAAATGGCGCCGCCGATCGTCTAGAAGCAAAACCAACTATTAACAATAATCAATAAGGGTGGATGCTCCCCTCCTGCCCGCGAAATAACATACCCACTAAAATTTCATTCACGTTATTTACCTACTTTGCTTACAATATCGAAAGGAAGATTGACAAAAATTCGAATGCCTCCTCTTAATAGTTAATTCATCAGCCAGTGTATTATGCTTTGCGTTGTATAATCAAAATAATAGGAACCTCGTTAGTAGGTACTGAACTTTTACCTATGTTTCTGATTGGTAATCATGAATTTTTAAATACCGTTGACTGAGCTTTCAAAAACCCTAGTTTCTTTTTCTGTGGCTCATTTTGTAGGCGCAGAGTCAAGCTATTCTATTCCGATCTAACATCCAACAAAGTTCCGAAAAGTTGCCAATTTACCAAGGATCTGGCAACTCTGAAACGATTCGAGAAGTTATGGCGTCATTATCTTACCGTTCGGTCGATAAAAATTACCGTTTTGATCGGTAAAAATAACCGTTCCTGTTGATTATTCTTATTACTGTATAGATCGGTAAAAATAACTGTTCCAGCTGTGACGTCATTTTTCTTACCGTTTAAATCGGTAGAAGATATAAATAACTGTTTCAACTGTGACGTCTTATTGCTTACCGTCAAACCTTCCGGCTTTGCCCAACGCATCTGGCTTTGCCCAGCCCGTCACTTTTCACAAATATTCAAATAACCGGCAACATTTGTTGCCGGAATGGCAACAGACATAGTCAAAATGTTGACTATCTCTCTGGAAGCACTGTATAACTGACTTTGCCCAATGTCACTTCCGTCGACTGTCACACGCTGTCGAAATTGGTAGTCGAATTTGCGGGCCAAAACTCATGTGAAAAACTTTCATTAAAACTCGATTTCTAATTACAGCAGGAAATTCAGTTTTAAACCACTGTTAATTTGTAATAAATGAGCAAGGTAAATCGAATAAACAAAGCCAAATCTCTCCTAAATTCGAAAACATGATGGTGGGCAATGTCAAATTAGTTTTTCTGAAGCAGTTGTTGCGACTTTACCCACCAAAAAATTACCGTTAGGGTTGTTACCTCAATGTTAAATTCGATCTGAGATAAGTAGGTAATTTGTATAACATTCATTTTGGAACTACCAACGCAAATTTTAAGTTTTAAGTTAATTAAACTGTAAAACATAAAATAACTGCAAATAACCCACACATCTGCACACACACACACACACACACACACACACATTTACACGATATTAAAACATTAGAATTATTTTTACTTTTTATTATTGTAATACCATATTGTTTTTTTTTTTTATAAAAAAACTTATTCCTCATTTACCTACTTACCTTGTTATCAATCACTTCAACAAATTATGTGTTTTAATTTTAAGTAAATGCAACTCCGGCCCCCAAGATACAGGCGCAGCCTAGTTTGGGGACCTATTTTCTATATATGTTAAAATTTTACTTGTTACGTTGGTTCATAGCGCTAAGTTAGGTTAAGTAATTATTTTTTTGTAACAATGGCATAATAAATTTATTCTTATTCTAATGTCGATAGAATAAGAGAGCATAAAAAGTTTAACAAATAGTTAATTCATTCATGTGATAAAAATGTTGTTTTTTTTTAATGAAAATAATGTTAATTTTATATTTTTAGACTGTAGGTACTGATTTTTAATAAAAAGTGACAACCTGGTTAATCGTTTTATTTAAATGAAAAACACCGTACTGATGTAGAAAAAAAAAGATGCTGCGGAATAGATAACCTCTTCCTTTTTTAGAAGTCGGTTAAAGGTGACAACCCTGGTTTTTCCGTCTATTTGAATGAAAAATGACATAAAAATTGTTGTGACTTTGCCCACTCAAATTTGACAGGCAATATGAACGTTTAAACGTTTAGTATTAAGGTCCTATGATAGATTGATTCTTTTTCTTTAATTATCCCTAAACCATATGTTCTTAAGGTAGAAAATACCGAAGTTACAAAAGTTTCTGAAAAATGGGCAAACTTGTAAAAAGTACAAAAAATTTGGCCCGCTGTACAAATTGAGCTTTTTAGCACATAAATACTTATTTTATTGATATTATTATATATCCTATGCAATGAACAATACATTTAAGTATCGTGTAGCAAAATCAAACATTAAAAGTATTTAATTTTTATTTTTTTATTTGAAGTTTAATAAAAAATTTCAGGAAATTTGGGAAGGTTTGACAGTACTTACCTATTTTTTTTTTCGATCAATAAGGTGCCCGATAGTGTAAAGCTAACATTTTTTATAGTGGGTGCTGGAAAATGTTGGAGTTACCGAGAGATTAATGTTTTAATTGTGTGCCATTATCCCAAAAAAAAAAAAGTCGGTGTGGTAAGACTATTCTCTCTCTAGTCTGAAATTTGTGGTATCAAGGTATCGTTTTAATTTAAACCGCAATTTGATTGAAGATATTGTTTTTATTAGGAATAACAAGTTATATGAAAAACATTGAAATAATATACTGTAACTGATGTACAGGATGGAAGGGCACAAACTAAAATCTCATTGGGTTGGATAGAAATGATGTTTTTTTTTTTACAGTTTATAGTAAATCTAAACTCATGGTATCAAATTGTGCGACTTGTGCGTCAATGTCTCTTCCACTCTGTATAACTCATAATATTTATTGTTAAGGTGGATGCTCCAACCAGCCCGCTAAATTCAAATTTTCTTACGTTTTTTGCAATTCGCAGGCCAGTGCTAGGTTGTATGTTGATGAACATTTGATTCGCGGCTGTAAGACGTATGTAGTTATAGAATTAAATCCTCCAAGCTCATAAAGGTGCAGGAATGACTTTTCAAGGTCAAAGTCATTCCTGCACCTTTATGAGCATGGAGGATTGTATTGATGATTTTAATTCTGTAACTACATACGATTTACAACTACAAATTGCAAAAAACGTAAGAAAATTTGGAAATTGTTGAAGTTTAAGAACATTTGAATTTCGCGGGCTACGCTGGAGCATCCACCAATGTCTTTGTCTAGATTTAGTGCTGACTAGCGGTTGCCCGCGACTTCGTTCACGTGGTAATTTTGGTGTGGATGTGTGAGACTGCCTCGGTGCTCGAGTGGTCGCAAGCGCGACTACTAAACATGAGGTCCTGGAATCGATTCCCGGGTTAAGGAGTGTTAAAAAGAAATGTTTATTTCAATTACATAAAGTTACAACGCCGATGATTTGGTAGTCAAAAGGAGATCCTTGTGTTCCTCTTATCATTAAACAATATAAGCAATTGAAAAAAATGCTAAAAATAGTGTTATTGGGTGATTCAATCAGGAATTTCTCAGTAGCAGCCACTGAATCTGGATTTGTGTCCGATGGTGGCGAAATGTGGGTGTACGATTAGGTACACCTCTGCCTAAACCTTCAGGGGTTACAGGCTTGATGTTATGTGTGAGAACTGACTGCCTGGTCAAAATGTGATAATGTGGGTAATGACTACTAAACCTCCTCCTTTTGGGTGCTGTAATTCTGCGCGGCAGAGGTACGAAACAAAATTAAATGGGGTTGAGGTGACGATATGGCTTAAAAACCGACTACATTATACTGACCGATACCACGTTATTTTCAAAGTGAAACATCAAACGCCTTTTTGAACGCTATTTATTATAATACCGTCCTGTATACATATTTAAATGACTTATTATTTTCCGCAAGCACGTGCACGTGTGTGAAAGTTTTGGGCACTGAACAATTAACATCATTGACCGTGTGAAAGCATGCAGTGCACAGTTGAATGCCTGTCACTTGTATGGTTTGGCCCTTGGATCTGTTGATCGTCATTTTAAAAGTCAATTTACAATGACGAATATATCAAGATTTTGTATAAGCAGAACTGAAACGCCAACTAAGTCCAGCTGATGGGACGGCACGCCCGTTAACACCAGGGAGTTGGGAAATTCAACGGGGTAGGCAGTACCATCATCATTAGCCGTCAGTGTCTATGGATGTATATACTTTTGAATCACCGAACATTTAATTTTTTTTTATGTGATTCTTTCAATTGACTCCCTCGTTCTTTGGCGACAGCAGAAAAACAGTAGTGCATACTTAATCAACAGTAGCTGCCACTGCTGTTTTTCGACAGTAGCGGGTACTGAGTGAAAAGGTTATTACTACTGTTAAAAACAGTGACAGCTACCGTTGTCTAAGTATGTACTACTGTTTATCAACAGTAGCAGGTACTGAGTGAAAAGGTTATTACTACTGTTGAAATCAGTGACAGCTACTGTTGATTAAGTATGCACTACTGTTTTTCGACAGTAGCGGGTACTGGGTGAAAAGTGCATACTTAATCAACAGTAGCTGAAACTGTTTTCAAAAGTTGTAATAACCTTTGCACTCAGTACCAGCTACTGTTGATAAACAATAGTTCATACTTAATCAACAGTAGCTGCCACTGATTTCAACAGTAGTAATAACCTTTTCACCCAGTACCCGCTACTGTCGAAAAACAGTAGTGCATACTTAATCAACAGTAGCTGCCACTGCTGTTTTTCGACAGTAGCGGGTACTGACTGAAAAGGTTATTACTACTGTTAAAATCAGTGACAGCTACTGTTGTTTAAGTATGCACTACTGTTTATCTACAGTAGCGGGAACTGAGTGAAAACGTTATTACTACTGTTGAAATCAGTGGCAGCTACTGTTGATTAAGTATGCACTACTGTTTTTCGACAGTAGCGGATACTGGTTGAAAAGGTTATTACTACTGTTAAAAACAGTGACAGCTACTGTTGTTTAAGTATGCACTACTGTTTATCTACAGTAGCGGGTACTGAGTGAAAAGTTTATTACTACTGTTGAAATCAGTGGCAGCTACTGTTGATTAAGTATGTACTATTGTTTATCAACAGTAGCGGGTACTGGGTGAAAAGGTTATTACTACTGTTGAGAACAGTGACAGCTACCGTTGTCTAGGTATGTACTACTGTTTATCAACAGTAGCGGGTACCGAGTGAAAAGGTTATTACTACTGTTGAAATCAGTGTCAGTTACTGTTGATTAAGTATACACTACTGTTTTTCGACAGTAGCGGGTACTGGGTGAAAAGTGCATACTTAATCAACAGTGGCTGACACTGTTTTCAAAAGTTGTAATAACCTTTGCACTCAGTACCCGCTACTGTAGATAAACAGTAGTGCATACTTAATCAACAGTAGCTGCCACTGATTTCAACAGTAGTAATAACCTTTTCACCCAGTACCCGCTACTGTCGTAAAACAGTAGTGCATACTTAATCAACAGTAGCTGCCACTGCTGTTTTTCGACAGTAGCGGGTACTGAGTGAAAAGGTTATTACTACTGTTAAAAACAGTTTTGTTTGAACTGTTTCAGTTAGTTCTACTGTTTAATGTAATGTTCTGACATTACAAAGAACTGTTTATAATCATTAAAGCTAACATTTTTATAGTGGATGCGGGAAAACTTTGGAGTTCTGTGTGTTTCAGTCAGTTCAACTGTTTCATTTAATGTTTTGACATTACAAAGAACTGTTTCTAATCATAATATAAACTTGTTGGTATTCGGTGTATGGGTATGTTAGAATAAATGTGAGTTTCAGTGTACACTACTGTTTTGTTTAATGTATCAAAGGTAGAAATAACTGTTACAACAGTTAAACGTACTTTTAAGAAATTCTTACAGGTAAAACGTTGTAGTTACTGAGGTTTTCAGTTGCTATTAATGATTGGTTAATTAAAATAACTGTTCAGCTGTTAACTGTTTTGGTACATTTAACGGTACTGTCTAAAATCGATAATTTTAACGGTTATTTACGTTATTCTAACTGTCAAAATTTTTACTGTGCTAAAAATGCGAACAGTAAGGAATTATTTTTTTCAGTGTACAGAAACGGACATAGCCCACCTTTCATCCCAAAAACATATGATAATAGATGGCGCCGCGTGTCTTTCTAATCATGATTACATTATTTTATTATTGTAGAAACTTTAGCAGTGTGTTAAGATTTTTTTTTATTTTATTTAAACGCGTTATACATTTTGTCAAATTCTAAATTAACGCGAGCGAAGTCGCGGGCAAAAGCTATAGTCATTGATATAATTGAACTATAACCTAGTAAAGTTAAGTCAATATCAATCTACAGTCACATTTTGGTGTAAAGGTAAAGAGAATGAGTGCAGCTTCTCGTAGTACCGGCGAACCAATTTTCATTTTAGGATTGATATGCTGCTTATTACAACTGACTAAAAAGGCTATTCTAATTTTTCTGGTCACTTCCTTTTGAAATTTTGCATGTCGTAAACTGCGACGAAAACCTCTCTCATCCTCCTCATTCCTCCCACTCTCATTGAAAAGAATTGTGTACTAGAAAGTGGAGCATTATAGGCTGGCTATCTTTCTATTTCTTTCTTTATCGTGCGGGTAGTGCCTAACCTGGTTTCAGAGTTTTTATGCCGCCCAAGGGCCATTGACTTGGCTAAACATGTCTCTCAGGCATACTGGTTTCCTCACGATGTTTTTCTTCAAAGCAAGCAAGTGATAATTATACAATACGCACAAGTATTCGAAAAATCTTGGTAGTCCCGGGTCACACCACTAGACTATCACTGCTTACAATGCTGAGGCTATGTTATATGTGTATGTGAGGTGGTGGGGTGTTAGGCTGGTAATGCTAATGCATTACCAGCCTAACACCCCACCACCACATATTAACGTGGTGAGCTTCGACCAAACAAATGTAGGCCATATCATGTCTAAAGAACCTCTATTCTGTACATAAGTCTAGTTTATAATACAAATACCTATGAGATCACCAAATAGATAACTATGTGGTCAATGCGTGTGGTCCCAATTCGATATCTATGAAGCGTTGCGCGGCTAGTCATCCGGATTGCGGTTTATATCAACAACACACAAATGACATAGCCTGTGGTGTCTACTGAACTACACTAACATGCATATTTGGATCATTCTATTGATGATTAGAAAAAAGATGCATGTCGACGCTAGGTGCGATAGGTTACTCTAGCAATACAAAACATAACGTCGCACCTTTATTCCTTTATTGGTTAGGCAGAGGTGTACCTAGTAGTACCTAGTTATGTTTTAATCCCATGTAATAAGGGGCGAGGGTACCATAGTAATGAGACAGAACGGCTATAACAGCTGATAGGTGAAAGGCGCGCGCGAATTTCATACGGCTATTGTGTTATTGTGATTAAAGTGAATGAGTTTTTCAAAAAAATTGTTTCTTTGGGAAAGTTGTTTGATATGATGAGTACAATCACGTGTTTAAGTATCGGTCGCTAATTACCAGTACCTTACATGAACGCGCGGGGTAAAAGTAAGAAGACGTCCGCTACCTTTCCAAAAAGGCTAATATAACTTCACATAGCAAAAACTTCCCCCGTCTTGAGCAACACGTTACTGTAATGAGTTTGTAGCAAACTTTCGAGCAGCTAATAAGTTACTGGGGAACTACCCTCGGGCCTTTTTACATACGTCTATTTTAAGTTTTCTTTTTTTTATTAGAGAACTTGGGAGGACATAGATAAAGTTTTGAATAGTCGATGGACTGGCTGGTTTTATGGACTGGACGTGTGCTTTTTCAAACGGGTATTTTGAATAGCTTTTGTTTTGTTGTGGGCCGAATAATTACCCGACTAAGTCAAGCCAAAAGGAAGGGTTATGATTTTAGCAGTCTATATGTTTGTATTTACGTATGTTCCTCCGTGGCCCACTTTATTGGGAGTCGGCGCAGCAAATCTTCTTCTGCCATATTTCCGTATTCAATTTGAGTCACCCCAATTCTAGCCATATCATATTTAACACAGTCCAGTCATCATATTTTTGGTCTCTCCAGTCTCCCTACTCTTACTCACATTCATACATTAAAATTTCTTACAATATTTTCTTTATTCCTCCGCATTACTCGTACCATGATAACTGATTACTGCACAACTAAGCGAAGTAATTCGTCCAGAAAAAATATACACCATTTTTAACCAATTTCCTATTTATAAATTTAAAAACCTAACTGAAATAGTAAACAAGGTTTATTTTATAAGGGCCAAGAGTAACTACCGAACCACATGTCAACAGAATATGAAGCTTTCATACAAAATTTAATAAACTTCGACACTTTAATGCGTCAGGTACTCGTTAACGTCGACGTCAAACGATGTTTCACACATTTTGACGTCGTTCAATGTGTTATAATTGCGTCAAATTGCGAGTGCTTCTCGTCGAAATAATTATTGTGAAATTAATTACATGGTTGCGACAGTCAACGGTTTTATGAAAGGCAACAGACTACATAATTATACATACACATAATATATGCTGCTAAGCAGCGTTGTCAAAGATAACATGTAATAATTATGTGTTATTACGTATACTATTCGCCTACGTTGTCCCACTCCAGGGCATCTCCCTTCCCTCTTTTCTCAATTTAGCGTGAATGTAGGCCAATCGTTTAAAAATGAGTCTAGTTCATCCCACCAACTCCTAGGCCTGCCGCGATGTCGATTTCTGCCACAATCTCAATCAAAATGCCGCAGAATCAGAATCACTTGATTTTCTCTGAATCAGAATGCGGCAGATATGACCAGCCCAGTTCCAATTTCATCTTCTGTGATGCTGATTTTCAAATCGAATCTTTCGTTATGATATTTACCTAATGTGTTAATAATAGAGTACAATTTGAGTTTGGCAATTTGAGGTTCATTCAAGGCCTAGCTTATACACAGCAACTTACTTGTGACAAAAGTTCGGAAAAAGAGGTACGAAAGAATTCCAGTAGTATTAGCGAAGCAAATCACAAATTCCAACAAAAAATGTGTCCCACAAACCTAACTTAATAACCTAAAACAATACTGGAAAGACCCGCGGTGGTAACCAAGGATTTCGTTAATTAAAAGGGAACGTCACCAAAATATCAAATACTTAGGCTGTCACAGATGTTAGCCGCTCCCACAATATTTCTTTACTTCTTTAATGAAACAGAAAAGGTTACAAATAAACTGGTCACAGTTACATAACGAAGTTACGGACGAGCGGGCTGGGTGTCCGGATAATTTGATATTCGCGCCCCGGACAGCTGCCCGGTGTCCGCTGTCCGGAAAGTATGGAATCCTGTTACGTCCTTTTGTTTTTAATTGTGTGTGTTTTTACTGGAGTTTTATGAAGTAGGTTTTATTTAGTTTTAGATTTAGTATTGAGTTGTTAGCGGTTTTTTATTTGCAAGTAATGTCGGAGTGGAGTTCGTGTTTGGTGGTTTGGAAATGGAATAAACGGAGTTAGCCTTTGTTTCTCTAAAAATATTGTGTCGGTGAATAAAATTCTGCTTTTTTGGTAGCAAGTTTATCCATAATAAGTTTGTAATGTAGATTAGTGTATAACTGTAGTTAGACCATTTTACGGGCAAGGCTAAGATACGTAGTATGAAGCCCTTTTTGATGTTTACCTATGCAAAAATGTTGATTATTCTGAAAAAGTTAAATCCGTTAGTTCATGAAGGTTTTATTAAAGTCCCTGCTTCTTTCAGAATGCAATCTTATTCTATCAAGCAGAACGACTGCTAGCGTTGTGTTATTTCTCTTTACAGCGGTATACAACAAAATGTTACATTCTGCTCTACTAAAACCTAATAACTTTCTAACAATTACATTGCACACACACACAACAGTACCCACCCCCTTACGTACACCCCACGTGTGTGTGTGCATTCCACTACACAGCCACACGTAGCTCAGTTCTGTTATTACGTGCACTGATTAATCTTCCTTTTTCTTGGACACACTATTTGTCCTGAGTTCACTTTTATTCTATTTGTACTCAACAAGGAGCATATTGTATTTTAAAGTGCAGTTTTACAAAGAGAGCGTAACTTACATTTAATTACAGGAGTAATAACAAAATATACTTTATTATGTACTTATTTGGTAGTTTTTCTTGTGTTTTGGAAATTTCGAATTACTATAGGGGCTGTAATGGTTGAACAGCTATGGAGTTGGACCATCAAGAAAGAGGCTGTGCATTTGGTCCGCGCTTGGCACGACGCATAATTTTAAGCAAGTGCGCAAATAATAAGCAAATCCACTGCGGGGCAACAATCAATCCTATAAGTAGGATTTCCGCTATTCATCATATTTTTAAATAACTTGCTAGTAACTATTACATAGTTTCGTTTATTTATTAATCATTATCATCAATTACAGGTCAGTTTTATGTATAAAAGAAAAAAAAAAGTAAAACACAAGTCATTAAACATTAAGAAGAGCATCAAACACAAAAAAAAAATGAATAAATTAAAATTAGAATAATGATATCATCTAAACAATCAAACAACATCGTGATCATCTGCCTAGCCTTTTCCACACTATGTTGAGATCGGCTTCCAGTCTAACCGGATGCAGCTGAATACCAGTATTTCACATGGAGCGACTGCCTATCTGACCTCCACAACCCAGTTAGCACTGGATAATACGATAACCCTTAGTAACACTGGTTGTCAGACACTCCGGCCACTGACTACCTGTAACGACTGTCAAAGATTTATATATGCAGCCGGGACCAACAGCTTAACATGCTTCCTGGGGCACGGGGGAAACTCGCGGTATATAATGGGTGGTCACCCATCCTTGGACTAACCTAGGCAAGCGCGGAATCTAAAGAATCTAACAGCATTATATCACAAATCTCTCCACCAAATTGCCATATTCGTTCAACCGATGAGCCCAGACAGATCGAGTTACTTTCGCATTTAGGATATGTGAGAACCCACACAAACTCTGCACATCTGATCCTACTCGCTTACGATGTCAAGCTTTAGTTATTAAATATTAATAACGTAATGTAACTCACACCGCTATATATATTATATACCTGAGTCACGACACATGGGAATCATGACAGCCTGACATCCGACGATCACATTAAATACTTTAAATTAATTCTGCAAATGATATCGCTGACGACGACAGATATTAATGAATGAATATGAATATTAATTCCTTTACAGATGTCGGAATTTAAATATTTACATATTCCGCGTGTAGGTATAATATCATGGTCTACGGATGTGAATCACGAACAATCTAGCTATTTTTCAAAGAAAGGACTGAACAAGTAAAAGGCATATTTATAAACCAGTTTTTTTGTGCTATAAACATTACCTAGAATATTATTTTACATCACGGTATTTTCTTTATTTGTACCGGTTAATGACAATGGCCTCACCTGTAGATGTACTATAAATACCTACACTTTGGTCTCACCCTTCGGGAATTCCAGGCGTGAGGTTAACTATAATAATTCTATACTAATATTTGTAAGTGTGTATTTGTAAACTTGTATGTAGGGGGTAATCTCCGGAACTAATGATCCAATTCTAAAAATTATTTGACTGGCTGAAAACTACATCATTCGTGGGTGCTATTGGCTATCTGATAGTGTGTCCATATCATGCACAGTCGAGCAGCACAACTTTTGCGGAGGAAGTCGCGGGCAAAGTGCTAGTGTTGAATATTTTTTTTAGAGTACCGGGCACATGGTCGGTCTAAAGTTATACAATGTATAATGCTCTTGGAAGATAACCCTTCCTTTTATTTTTCCCGTAGTCGGGTAATAAGTACTGATAACATTAAGATCCGTTATCAGCAGCGACGTTTATTGACCAATCAATAAAGTCTTTGTATGATTGCCAATTATCCACCATGTAGAATAAAAATTATTGGTACGCAGATATAATCTTCTCTCCTACAATATTCTTCCTTAATTACTTACCTTTTGTAAGAGCAATATGTGCGCACTCAATATAATAATGTTCTCCCACATTTTGACGCTATCGCGAAAATTCATTAATTATTTAATAAACCTTCCTCATATTTTGAATTTAGTGTCTAATTAATTTGCTAGCTAGTTAAGCCAAGGAATCTTCTGTCGGTGGAGATCTCTTACTTTGTAAGGAATTCATCTACTTTGAAATACAGCCTCATTTATTCTTGTGGTTGGATTTTGTCGCTGCAGATTTTGCTTGGCTGAGTTACACAAATAATTTTGAGTTTGTATGAAATATAGGTAGGTACCATAGCATTGCTACAAATGGGGTGAATACTGAAATGAAAGTACATGAAGTTTGATGAAATATTGTTGTGCTGGCCCCAAATAAGTTAATTGGAATAAAAGGCATAAGGACGATTTAAACATAATTTTAAAGCTATATACAGGCTGTAATATAATAAACTCTCGTCTATCTTCTCGCTCTTGTGGTGTCTCAAACCATGAAAGTGAACAACTTTTGTTGTATGACTTTTGGAAATTCATAACTTTGTTTTCAGGTTTACCATACATGTCAGTCAGGTGATCGCGTCAGTTCCTATACAAAGTTCTTTTTTTTTTTTGTGAATTTCAAGAACTCTTAGAACAAAAGTTGTACAGTTTCATGGACCGTGTCACACAAAAAGTCTTGCGTTTATTATGTTACACCTTGTATAAGTAGAACTGTTTATACGACAAAATATTTCTATAACCTGGTTAACTGTATAAACGCCAGTATATCAAGATACTCTATCTGTAAATTTTCTTCAATAGATTTTCAACTTTATCGCTGAAGCATTAGGTTAAAAGTTAATTGCGAAAATTTGACAGTTTCGGTTAGGTTGATGTGCTGGCGTCTGTACGACGGATGGGACTCATCATCTCAGTAATCCCCTGATGTACACACCATGAGTCCCAGTGAGGTACGTGTAAACCCACGTTTTGCTAGTTATGTACCTATCATCTTAATGAAGCGAGTACCTATATTGCATCTTCGATAATTTTCCCGACCTATAAATTCTCTTCCACACTTTTAAATCAAAAATACTTAAACAATATTATCAAAAAAAAAAGGAAAAAATTCGTAACCTGACTCACTAATGTTTAGTCCGACCACTAATTGATAAAGCAGTCCCAAACTGAAACACAAACACTTTTATACAACGTGTTTTTTTTGATATCCCATAACTCTAGGGTATGATTGAGGCCATATCAAAGAATCAACTGGCATATGAGTTATGTTCCAATCCTTCGTTATTTTTTTTTCTTTCATTTTTCATACAAAATAATTCTGCAAAGTCGCGATTATTAATGTAAAACACCCTTACGTGAAATATGACAACGTCGCATTTTCTTAGCTTTAAATATGAATGATTGGTTTGAATAAAAATGAATTACTTATCTACATATTTTATTTTACTATTTATTTTACTACACTACTGCGAAGTTTGGCAACCTCGCAAAAGTAAAGATTCGTCATACTGGTGACAATTTTTGACCTAATTTAATTATGATTGATGATATCTCCGAAACGATGCATTTTTGGACCACCTATTCTAGGAGTTTTAGTATTATTTTTACCTACAGAATATAACCCTAGAGTTATGGGATATCAAAAAAAACAGGTTGTATAATACCCACACATTAGCCCACTACATCCTAATCGCCTTAATAGTCCAGGAGCTCGCCCAAACCGTTTAAACTTTAATGACGTCGTCCGTCCCGTATCGTGAACGTTCCAGTACATTTCACACGTTGCCGGAACCGTGTCCGGCCGATTTACGAGCGATAAACTGTAAGGAACTATTGCTAAATATAGGACGGTTTTGAGATAATTATGGGGACGTCAAAGAAACTGATTAATCTGATATTAGTGGCCAAGGCAAAGGCCGAGCAAAGTGTTAGCGGGGTTTCCCAACAGGAATTTCTCAGAAATAGCTGGGAGTCTGTGTTCTGCGGATGGACTTCAAAATTGTTTTTCATTGTAGGTGTTCTACTGTGTGTAGGTGCTTACACCTCTGCAGAACTCTTAGAGGTTTGAAATGCGTTTAATCGAATGTTGCGATATGGTATATAATCCTGTAAAAGTCGAGCCATATCTGTTATTTCAGCGTAAGGATTTTACGGTAAATATAATTTAGGAATTCTTGGAAATGGATTGGTACTTTTAGCGCATTAGGCACTTTTGTAAAAGCAAAAATCCGGCCACGTGCGAGTCGAAATCACGCACGAAAGGTTCCGTACAATTACTAAAAAAAGCCCCCCCTAAATATTTATTTTATTTGTTGTTAAAGCGGCAATAGAAATACATCATCTGTGAAAATTTCAACTGTCTAGCTATCACTTTTCATGATATACAGCCTGTTGGCAGACTGCCAGACAGACAAACAGACGGACAGTGGAGTCTTAGTAATAGGTTTCCATTTTTACCCCTTGTGTACAGAACCCTAATAAAAATGAAAGCCAATATTAAAACACATAAGTGTGCAAGAAGGATAATTTTATGCACACAATGTAATTGTAAAATAATTACCTTTGTCTGATTATCATTATGTATCACAATTCTTGCCGTTCTCCGCAAATATTGTTGAACCCCTTTCAGCAACACTATCATTCAGTAGAACACAGAAAAGAGTGTGGTATTGTTGCCATGGATAACGGCAATTCGGTTCAATACCAATTAATCCCGATTCCGAAATCTACGGCGAAAATAGCACTGCCGATCTATTTTTACAGAAAAATTAGAAATACGGTTTCCAAACTAGATATTTCTTCTAAACAGTTTGCTTTTAAAGTATCACAGTTTTGACTTTCGCCCCAGATCCAGTCAAAAAATCTCCCCGTATAACAAAAGCTACTACTATCGTCCTAACCCCTTCATCCACATAACTTCAACGTTCAACCACAAACTATTTACTTCTAAATCCTCAAAAAACTTTGGTCCTACCCGCAATCCTTACCAAAACACATCACAATGAGATAAGGTATTTAGGGGCAGAACTTGGCAGTATTACTCCACTATAAGGGTCTTCGCCCACGGTGACTTTTCGTAACGCAGCATCGCTGTCATCGCGAGTTAGTCGCATTTGCAACGAGCGACAGAAGCGATGTAAACGCGCGTTCGCATCGCTACTGCATAATGCCAACTCGTGACTGTTTCTGACAACATCGAGGAAGCGAAGACGGAGGCATTTTTGTATCGATGCTAAATCATGTTTGCATCGCCTCTGAAGCGTGACAGTATTGCGATGGCAGAGATCCAGAAGCGTGGTTACGTGGGCGAAGATACACAGCCAGCAACAGCAATTAACAGCATTTGCATCGCTCCTGCGTCGCTGGGCGAAGGTCCTAACTTGGCAGTATTACCCTCAACCCTGCTAAATCCCATTCATATTTATATTTCCAGGCAAATGTGCGCCGAAGTGCTAAAGTAATAACACAGCCTCGTTTAGGGGTGCCTCGTGTGAAGACCAAGTTTAAATTAGGCAATTATGTAATATATTCGTGCTTAGTATTAAAACTAGAGCTTATTACATTTTGGAGCTTGTTCTATATGAGTTGTTGCGTCGTAATGAGGAAGAGCTGAAGAGAAGGTCTTGTGGGTAGTAATTAGTTGACATCCTGTTTGCAGTTTACATAAGAAGAGAGGAAGATATAGATAGATGTTGTGATCAGATAATAATTACGATAAAGATTTAGTTTTTCGGTTTTAATACAAGAGAATCCTGTTGAAGAAAAGTCAAATATTTTGTACATTAAAAAAATATGGCGATGTCTACATGACTTAGTAACAGAAGCAAAATGTATTCAAAATTCTGGCCCCAAATTGTGTTTTAATGCTGTGGCAACCCTACAAATAATCTCAGCACTACACAATAGCCCTGCTACGATCTAGCTAATCCTGCATTGTTGTGCAGGCTCTCAAGAGCTCTAAATGTGACCGCAGACAGACCGTATCGTTCATTTTCATATTATAATCCCCCCTTTTTGAATGCTAGCTCTCCAAGTAGTATAGCAATGGGGGACCAGTTTAGAATAATCATAGTGCTTAAGTGGGCGGTTTTGTTCTTTTCTTGGGCATTTGTATACGTATATTGTGGTCCCTGTGGATATGTATTCTTTCGAAGGTTTTTTCAAGCTCTAGCTCAAAGGCTTTCGGCGATTGGCTCTTGGCTCTTACGCGGTAGCTTAATTGCTCACTTTTCAATTAGGTACGTTTGGAGCCCCAGAAATAAAACAGAATCCAGTAATTGACTTGTTGAGGTCGGATAGGCACCGGCTCCATGTAAAATACTGGTATTCATCTGCATCGGTTAGACAGGAAGCCGACCCCAACATAGTTGGGAATAGGCTATGCAGATGATGATGGTTTAAAAACGATATTAATGACAGCCTATAAAGAGATCAGAGGAACACCAAAGAACTGTGTGAAGGATGATGAAAGTAGGTGTCTGATGCGATGACGAGTAATAGAGAAGTATGGAAGAAGAAGACATGCTGCGCCGACTGCACATAAATTGGGATAAGGGCAAGAGATGATTACTGACAGCCATTATTATCACGTAAGGCGAAAACTTCGCTTATATTTTATTATTAAATATAGTAACTCTACATTTACTCGTACCAAATCAAATCAAATTATTTATTTGCTAGAATATGGTACATAAGGTGTTACAGTAAATTTGCCTCAGCATATCCTGCCACAACATGGCGTGCAAATGTATTCACATTAAGCGATGTCAATTAGTCTAACTTACAAATTACAGATTCTATTCACTTCTAAATAGTCCTTAACGGTATAATATCTTTTAGTTCATAAGAACTTGAAAAGTATTTTTTTTAATATTGTCAGCGGTAACTCAAAACTATTTGGTAAATGATTAAAAATAATAATCGACATGCAGTATACATTTTTTGTAAATAATTTTAGTTTTATTGGTGCCAGCCGAAATCTATCATTATGCCGTCTTCGGCTATTTGGTCTGTCAGTGCTGGTTTCAAATAAATTGTAGGTGGAACCCAAACACACAAAACATTCCACAAAACATTATCCTTCAAGTGGCCCTGTCTATTCAGACTTCACACGTAAACTTCAAGTCCTCGTATTTCTGTATTTCTCCCAGCAACAATTTTCAGGTCAGTTTTCAAGCATTGTGCACTTTCCCAGGCTTCATAGTCACTCGGGGACGCTCGTCGAAACGACGCGAAATATACTTGACATGTGGGAAAATATAATAAACTTTAACCACGACGGAAAAATCTGTGAAAATATTTTATAAGACACAAGTGAAATGCAAAAGGTAATAGATGTTAGCGTGTTTTTGTGTCAAGAATGTATAAATTGAGGAGTCTTGTTAGTGGGGACTTCTGCTTACATCTAACTTAACATAACACCTGTAATCGTTGAAGGGTTAGGCAGAAGTGTACCCTAAACTAAAACTACGACAAATTCTTGATAGAAACACCCCAACAATACTTTGCCCGATCTGGGAATCGAACCCAGATCCTTATGCTCGGCACTAGCGCTAGTGACCTCTACCAACGAGACAGGCTTAAGATATACTTACCTACATCGAGATCAATTTCAATTTAAATGCTGTACAACAAAAGTCAGGAAAATCAAAGCTAATCATAGCTATTTAAAGCTCAATTAAAGTAAATAAGTTCACTCTTGCTTCCAATGACCATAAAACTTAAAACAGTGGTCTACCTATCCCACAGATTACATCAGATTGATAATATACGGCCACAGCTTTTACGCTTAGCGCTAATTCAGTTAAAATGGCCATCACTAAGCCTAATGGATGATATGCCGTTTAAACTAGATTGTAAAATGTTGGAGCGGGTGTAGCATACCAACTAGTTTCGAAAAGTTTATGTTTTTAGATGTTGGAATTGTTTTTATTAACATTTGGTAGATAAATAAGAGCCTAAAAACTTTGAGTCTAAACTGAAACAAAAACGAACTCACTCGTATTCATTTTTGTTTCAATTTAATGTGTTCAGAGAGTTCACTTCGAAGTCAAAGTCAAAGATTTATTTGCAGATAATTATGATTACAAAAGTTCTTACAAAGGTAATATAATAGTAGCTTAACATATTCAATCATAACATAATGACATGCAAATTTTGGTACAATTACAATTAGGTCAATTACATTTAAACTGGAAGAATTATTTTATATTATAGAAGGGAGTATATCGAGTGAAGGTAACTTAATTATCTGTGCTATTATTTCTAACTAAATGTGCCCCGCAACCTTTGTCCGTGTAAAATTATTAGGTACTTCTTTAGCTTCGCTTCTATAAATTTCAAGGGTTTTAATTTTTTTGCACGGAACCCTAATACTTTTTCTAAAATAAAAGTAGCCTAAGTTACTCCTTATAACATCAGCTGTCTGCCAGTGAAAGTCCCGTCAAATAGTCCCAGAGATTAGCCGGAACAAACAGACTTACAGACAAAAATTAAAAAAAAGTGTTTTTGGTACAAGTACCATTTATTATACTTTCAAATACGTTCAGTAAAAAGCTTTTATTTTGAAATTACAAACAAGTACTTAATTTTTTTTAATTTGTAATCATCAATAATACATAAATCGATGATGACTTTTCTGCTTCTTCTAATTTCAAAATTGCCTTTTATAAATACACACAGTACCTATAAACGATTTCTAAATCACAAAAAAACGACTATAGACGAAAAATCTTCCTTATCCGCTCCTTTGACGTCTCCCAAATTGATCTAATCTAGTAATGCGTCTATTTTCTCTCCAGTCCTCAACTGACTGGACTCAGATGAGCACAATAACAGTCACGTGTTTTTGAGGGGGAGCACAATCAGTCGTAACTACGTATTCGGTCGGTCATCAGCGTCCGGTCAATTCGTACTGTACTGGGACCATGATTTCTAGAATATTCTGAACACACTCCTAATCCCCGAAGGGTTAGGCAGGGGTGAACCTATGCCACTAACAAATCACGAATCCTGATTCAGATCAGCTACTGAAAAATCCTGAAGGAAAAATTCAATAACAACTGTAAAGCTATTCATAAACGTGTCTATATCGCTCGCTTTCGTAATGTAAAAAAAATATAGACATAGGTACGACTTGTCGAATCGAAATCGAATCGTTTGTGAATAGCTATACTGACCTGGGAATCAAAGCTAAGGTCTTGTGATCAACGGTAGCGAATACTTTGGAGAAACAACAGATATTGTTTCGAATAAACAAAGAAAAAATTGCTAAAGTAAATTAACTACGTCTGGGCATTAAGGATTGTTTGGTTCCTTGGGTTATAATTTGAATTATTTTTCACGCTTTAATTTCTATCAGTAGATATCATCTCGTTGAATCCAAATCGCCCCTATGTTAGAACCTTCTTTAGTTAGACGCTTAGTGTAGCGGACCGTACAAAAAGTACTACAGCAACATAGTACCAAAAAGTACTACAGCGACATCTATGCCACAAAGGAAGAACTAATATCTAAATTCTGAATCGCGCTAATAAAGTTATCCGCGACTTAAAACTATATGTATAGGAAACCCCGACGACAACAACTGTCGGGCAGTAGCCCACCAGACATAACACCCGTCTGGTCGGAGGATCCCCCTTTTTCAATGGAGAATGATGAACTTTACACCCAGTTTTTCATACCCCTATACTAGCATAGGTATTTGGATATTTTCTATGTGACCTCTTTCTCATAAAAACAAATGTCAAAACATGGTACGTCAAACGAAAAGTTTAAAAAACAAGTGACAATCCCAACTACATTTTCATCATGGCCGCCGCACTCGTTCGGCCGTACCTGCAATTTGTCGGGTCCCCCAGGCCACCGCGCCGGTCCCTCGGGCCGGTTCCGCTGCGGGACGGTTATTAAACGTTTACCACGGCCGCTTGGTGCTAACCGCTTTTTTGATTACTTTGCTTTGTTTGCTTTTCCAGGCTAAAAGTTAGGTACGGAGTTTAGAATGGGTTTTTTAATGTTTTTGGATTTTAAATTGTGGCTTAAAGGTTGTTCACAATATTAATTCAAACTATCTCTAGCTCGTCTCAGTTCATAACGTGTTTATGATCACTCATGTAAATGTTTTTGGAGAAAAAGAAAGGCATTTTTGGGACGCGCACAAATTACAAAAAAAAAAACTTTTTGTTTTTGCGGCCTACTGCAGCGTTGGTTTAGCGGCCGCAAGCGCGACTGCTGAGCATGAGGTCTTGGGTTCGATTCCCAGTTCGGGATAAGTTTTATTGGGTTTTCCCATCAGGAATTCCTCAGTAGCAGCCATGGATTCCGGATGTGTGCTCGGTTGATGGCAATAAGCTCGCCCCCTACTATGTACATGGGACTTAAATATACTGGCGAAATGTGGGTGTACTATTAGGTACACCTGCCTAACCCTTCGAGGACTCCAGGCGTGATGTTATGTTAAAAAATAACAATTTATAACAAAGCTCAAGGAGAAACTACAAGCAGGGGAAATGGTAGTTCGTCTACTTTCTTACTAGTTTTGTAAAAATGAAGCTGCTAAGATTGTTCAAGATGAAATATATGTGCAAAGATAGATTATGCTATTAGATATTGAGGGAAATACAATACAAAACCCATCCTTAATATAGGTACCTCATTCAATTTACTGTATTCAACAGGCAATTTGCTCCCTCAAGACGCCGGCAATAATGGAATTAACAGGACTGATTTTTCAACCCACAAATTACTAACATACTCGTAGGTCTGTCCGTAAATTGCTCGGAGTTGCTCGGGAAATTCCGTATTACTACGGTTTTCATTCAGATTGATGATCGCAGCATAAAGTCGGCCTGGATAGGTGCAGTTGTCAATCTCCTAGATTGAATTACCTTTTACGATAGCTGTAGAGCGAAAGGCGTGACCTAGGCATCGTAGAAAATAATGGCAGGAATGATTACGAGTGATATCATCAACCACAGCACAAATGTAATACCAACTTTTCTTAGCAATGTAAATTTAAACACCGGTCTGGGAAATTTTATCTTATTTCTCACAATTTTTTTCCCTAGCCTAAAAAAGTGTCATATACTCTTAATATAGCAAGCCTAGATGTCGTACACATTTTTGCGGAAGAAAAAATGCCAGAGCATCATGATTTTCTTAGGAAATGTTCGCATCAAAAAAATGTGTGTTAATAACCTTTCTAAATAATGAATGTAGATAATATAAAAAGTGTGGGAGGAACCCTAATGTACATCAGGTGTGTCCCAGATCACCGGAAAATATTCTCTAGTCTTATGGAGATTTTAAGGAAAAGAAAAGGATTACAAAAGGTCTAAACTGCAGTACTTTCACAAGTTATTATGCCTTGTGAAATGATACGCCTTTTCCAGTACCAACAATCGTATTTATAAAGAACAGTGGCGAACAAATTGCTGATTAAATTATTAAGCGTCTACGTATGTCACTGTGATAGATACCGACGAAATAATTTACAAAGTTTTATCAAATTAAGCTTAAGGCCTATGAAAGTCTGGAAAAAAAGTCGTCATAATTGAGAGCTTTATTGACTTGATTATTGATGATAATACTGCCGTCATACGGTGAAAGGAGGTAACTAAGATTTTTATCAAAAGTGAGTTAAAATTGATTCGGATTCAGCAAGAAATTCTCTATGTTTCTGTCTAGCTAATAAAGCTCCAATTCGCTCGTAGCCACAGATAAATTATCATATAAAATAAGTCAATTATAGACTATCGATAGTGCTTTAAAACTTTACTTCAGACAAAATTGTCATTTACTCCAAATATACTTTAAAGTAGTTACGGCCATTCACCGTTTGACGGCAGACTTTATAATCACGGCTTAGTTTTTTTCTTTCTGGCTTGAATTCATGACTTTTGGCTCAGCTATACTTTTAATGTTGCCATGGAATATAAATCTTAGACAAGTTACATAAAATGCTTGGAAATTATGTATTGCATTAATTTATACTTAGTAAATACATTTCTGCATCAGAATACAAATGTTATAATAAAAAAACATTGTTTGTGCTAAGAATATAGCAGTTATAATTTAATAATTCATAAAAATGACACCGTATCAAAATCCCCAACGAAAAAAACATGCTTAATGACATGCACTGTACTGAACTGACAACTGAACATTTACAAAATCTTTTTTAATTTATTTAGTAATTAGAATTCGGCTCTAAGGCTGCATTTCAGAAACAAAGACTTTGGCTTTTATTTTAGGAGGTTTTAGAGATAGCATTGTTTTGTTGAAAGGATGTGGCCAAAAACCATTCATACCAGAATCATTGTTAAAAGGCGAGCACCAGTTAACTACAGCTGAACCAAATATCTCAGCACCCGTAGGTTTTCTTGTTGACACTGTGATTACAGAAGATGAGGATTATATATTTAAAAAAAAATCTTCTCGTTTCTTTTTTCTATACCTGACCTACCCTTACCATGGTAATTAATCATATAAGTAACTAACTGCTCTTAAGATAGTTGACTAAGATTATTAAATAAATAAGTACCTACTTACGTCTCATGTGGCCATGTGCCAGACCTGTCGGTTGGACTTAATATTCTGAAAACGCATTGCGTAGTTTATTTTGTATAGATGCATTTCTCTGTTTCGAATCTGTTGTTGACAAGAATAAACATAACCTCTAAAACTTCAAACTGGAATATCTTTAATTCCTGACTTCCTATAAAAGTATAACTGAAGACAAAATTGTTCAGGAATTCAAACTCAATATTTTAACAAATTTTTCATAGGCAGACGCCAAAAAAAAAATGTCAACATAAATTTGTTTGAGAGTTCGCCACTGTTCTTTGTGCACATACATAATTATATAATGCAAACTTTGTATTAATATGTATTAGTAACAAACTTATTAAAATATCTAATAAAATGTAATTAACAAAAATTACTTCCATCAGCAAAGCTTTGGTTCATCCTCTAAAAATAGAATACCTTTTTTTTTTATTTGGCGGGAACTGATTCAAAATCAAATACTATCAATATTTTGTTTATTTTTAATAAAACATCACAACAGATCTTATTAATATTTGAAAATCCCCGTGGCCTCCCGGCACACACAACAATCATAGAATAAAAATTATCAAACAAATCATGAAACGTGTGACTGTAGTTTCGCTTTTTTTTTGTTTTTTTGAGTTTGCCTTGAGTGTAAACAAACTCCACAGACTATTTGTTTAAATAATACTAATAGTGAATCTGTGTGTATTATGTAAGATTGATTCTATCCAGGCCTGTCACCATCTGCCTAGCCTATTCCCAACTATATTGGGGTCGGCTTCCAGTGTAACAGATGCTGCTGAATCATCATCATAATCGTCATTCTCCTGCCCCATCCCAATTTATCTGGGGTAGACGCAGCATGTCTTCTTCTTCTATACCTTGCCAGAGTACCAGAGTTTTATGGAGCGATTGCCTATCTGACTTCCACAACCCATTTACTGGGTAATACGTCCAGTCTTATTATTATTATGAGTCTGTTGTGTCCCACTGCAGGGCGAAGGCCTCCCTTCCTTTTTTCGTATTTTCTCTCTAGAGCTATTTCAGCTCAATCCTTTAAGTAGCAGTCCAGCTCATCACGCCAACTCCTTCTGGGCCAGTCTTACAATCATAATAATCATTCTCTGTTTGCAAATGGATCATTCCATTTCCAAACCGAGATTTTCACCATGTTATCTTCCAACAAGATGGAAAATCTTCGCAAAAACACACATAACGCCCTAGGGTAATAAATAAATTAGAAAATAAACCAAAATCCTATCCGGTAATATGGAGCACCTTAAGCCAGAACGCTGGCACAATAATTTGGCCGGCATTACGGCAGCGTCTCGCGTAACGCGTAAACGCGTAATGCGTGCCGTTACGCTAAATTATGTCGCGTAACGTAAATAAAAAAAAGTTTCGGCGATGTTCTGTAATTGAGATAAAGGTGAGGTCGCACAGAAAGCGAGATTTTGTACTTTTGTGTAAACGACTGAAGAGAAGTCACTGAACATTATCCTGCAACGTTAAAGAAGTTAATGCTTTAGCTTTGTTCCGCTCTGCAACGTGTAATTTATGCACATACATCACGACTGTAATCCGCAAAGGGTTAGACACAGGTCCACCTAATAGTACAACCGCATTACCCAAGTTATGTTTAAATCAACCGGGCACAAAGCCAGACTCCGTGGCTGCTACTGAGAAATTCCTGTAGGAAAAACACAATAACAATATGCTCTATCCGAGAATTGAACCCAGGACCTCATGCTCAGCAGTCGCGATTGCTATCACTAGACGAAAGAGTATAATTTATAGGTAAAACGAAACCCTGTTACTAAGACTCCACTGTCCGTCTGTCTGTCTGCCTGGCTGTCTGTCACCAGGTTGTATCTCATGAACCGTGATAGCTAGACAGTTGAAATTTTCACAGATGATGTATTTCTGTTGCCGTTATAACAACAAATTTTAATACTAAAAACAGAATAAAATAAATATTTAAGTGGGGGCTCCCATACAACAAGTGGGTTTTTTTAGATAATAGTAGTTTGAGCGGGAGTCCGCCACGCACTTGGTCGTTTTTTTTTCTCTGATTGCTTGTATATCCCTCTGTCTCTGGCAAAGAAGCAGGACTTTCCGTGTATTTAACCGCTGATCCCTGGTACTATGCCCTCACCCTGACCTCATTCAGGCTGGCTACAGGTTGGCGGACGCGCGGGCGGTTTCCTTAGGACCCACATAAATTTTATTACGAATAAACTTTATCTTTATTTTTTTGGTAACAAGTTATTTGATCAACGTAATTTTCTATTTATTTTAACATGAAAGAAAATACCCCTTTTCCTTTGACACAATTTTCTTTTTTGTGTTTACGTTTAAGAAGTAAGTTTTTTGACTCCTTATGTCTAGAACCTATAGTTTCGATTGAACATTCGAACCAATACCAAAGTTCTGGTTGACCAATCTACAAGTGAAGGAAATCTACTTATAACTCTTTAATTAACTCACTGTAAATCCAGCTTGTTTGAATATAATTATCTGCGTTGGTTGCAGTGGTGTAGCTACCTTATGGCTTGCCCCGAGGCCCTAATATTTAAATAAAGCACAAGGTTGCAAAAATTGAGCATGTGGACATTTGATCTGAAGTTACTTATCTGAATTTATTCGAAGCAAAATGTAAAAATTTTCGGGGTCGGTTTGCTCGCTTTTGCAGCCTACTTTCTCTAAAATCTTAACTTTGTCTATAAGTCGCTCAAGTAACTGTGGTAGGTCGAAACAATTTTAACCTGTCCAGGGTAGGTAGGTAGTGTAGATGACACCGCGGCGTCGCACGCACCTGTGTACGCGGCGTCACACGCGCGGACGGCGCAGATACGAACATAATATTATGGCAGATGACACCGCCGCGTCGCACGCGGCGTTCAACGCGGCGGGCACCAATACTCCTCACGCACCGCATCTTCGTAAACAACATCGTATCCCATATGTTTTTAAATTGAAAAAAACGCGCAAAGCGCCGCCCGACGCGCCGCGTCTCCGTAAATGAGCACTAAAGAGATTACAATCATTACGAACGAACGAATCTAACAAACGAAGTAATCTTCATGAAGAAGTAATGAGAATTAGGCATACAGAAGTTTCAATCGTACCTACAATAAAATATCTCTTATTTTCGGCGCTGAAAAATGCACACGCCACGTTTTGTGTCTCTTTATTGTGGCATTTTATATGGCAGACACAGCTGTTACCAATAAGTGCATAAAATTCTACTCATACTAACGCAAAAACTACTCAAAAGTTATACTTCTGAAAACGCAAACGCGTAAGCGGTTGACAATAAGGACATGTTTTGTGGTCTGCCGCTCGACTGCAGTGTCGTCACCACGGCATGTCTCACCTTAAGAACATAATGAAAATTTAGATGGACCTAACCAATAAACTCAGTACTAATTGATAAACCACCAGGAACCAAGCACCAGGAATCAGAATCTTAGCTACAACTCGCTATGTGGCAAGGTGAGGTTGCTGTTCCATTCATTGATTTCCTTTCTACATGTCGTTAAGAGTCGCCCTTCTGCTCCCTTTATTTTATTATCATGACGTAGTAAAAAACAGTACGGCTATGTATATTTAAGGCTCCCAGGGTATTGTTTCTCCCAACAAAGCGATCGGGGCGCTACTCTTAAACATTTTTCTTGGCTAAATTAAAAAGTAAGATGGATGCCACAGTGACCCCGGGAGTTTGGTTGTTTTCACACAATAGCATTTTATTGCTGTGGCCTACCGAGGCTTGCCTGTTGCCCATTTTATTTTTTGTAAACTCACAAATTACAATGTCAAGTTATTATATGCAGAGGTAGGTCGAGTTCAGAGTGTGCTTAAAAAGCTAAAAACAGCAACTATAAAAACTAAAAATAATAAAAACAGCAACTATAAAATCATACACTCTTGTATGATTTTATGGTTGCTGTTTTTATTATTCTATTTTTCTCTAACTCTATAGTGGCGATGAAATCGTTTATCTATGGATACCAAACCCAAGGGGAGTGAGCAGATTTAACGGAATTCACAAATGCGTTTAGCACGAAATGAATTTAGAAATCTTTGGTGCAAGTGGGTCTTGGATATTTCAGATGTGACAAAAGCAAAATAATGGCTCACAAAACGCAAATATGATGGTAAAACATTCGTACAGTAAGGTGGCTGGCGGTGTTTATTAAATACTAGCTGTTGCTCGCGGCTTCGCTCGCGTTTTCGTCGGAAATTATCCCACGGGCACGTTGTAACGTTGCACGTTGTTGGCACTCGGGGATAATGTAGCTTTATAATAGTGAAAGAATTTTCAAAATCGGTTTAGTAGATCCAGAGATTACCCCTACATACAAACGTACAAACAATTTTTGCCTCTTTATAATATTAGTATAGATTATCCCGAAAATCACCCGTGATTTTTCCATTAAATGTAACTCAAATCACGACAAAGTGACTGATGTACTTGTTCATAAGCATAACGTTTGTACTGCTTTATCTCGGTCATCGTGACGAGCCACAAAGGGTGCGGCGACATTATACTAGCTTGAGGTACTGCTGATAAGGGTTTGAGCTGTTTTAGCGTTGGTTTATAAATTGTGGAGGGTGTTTTTGTTATTGTATGTAAACGTTTGTTATCGTTGCGAGGTGGTAATTATGCGTGATACAGAGAGGATTTATAAAAGCTTTAACGAATATGTAAAACGCGGTACTTATTTGACGGTTGAAAATTTTCTAAGTGCATTTTGAACGTAGGGAAAGAAAAACATAACATTACGCCGGTGGTCTCTGAAGGGTTAGGCACAGGTAGTAATTAATATTACACCCACATTTCGCCATTTATGTTTAAGTCCCTTCTAACAGGGGGTGAGCTTATTGCCATCAACCGGGCGTAAATGACTCCGTGGCTGTTACTGAGAAATTCCTGATGGAAAAACGCAATAACACTTTGCCCGACCTGGGTATCGAACCCAGGACCTCACGCTCAGCAGTCGAGTCAGAACCAACGGGACATTCAGGGAAAGAACAAGTAGGAAAATAACTGGTCAAATTAACATTGAAGGCAGTTTTTCCGTTGATAAATAATAATCACACGGTTGTAAAGGCCTACCTGAGAGCCTAGGCAGGTGGCAATTGTTTACATAGCGTTTTGTATTTCTATAACGTCTGTCAACAGGATTAAACTTTATCGGTAGCTCGTGTCAGTTCAAAACATTTTTGACTTCATCTCTGCTAGATGGGTTGAAGTGGTTAAGGCAGATCGATCCATGGTAAAATACTGGTAATCAGTTACTTCTGGTTAGACTGGAAGGCGACCCAAACATAGTTAGGCAAAGGCTGGGTAGATACTGTTATCGCTGATACAATTTCTCTCTGTACTTCGACAAAGTTTTTCTTCAAAAAGCTACCATGCTAGCTTGATTTGGGAAGAGACTGGACTTCTCGACACAGGGTATCCTAGTGTGGAGTCCAGGGAATATGTAAAAATCTGGCGCTTAGGGCTCATTGGTTTTGGTTATAAGCTTTTTAATATTGTACCATCATGTTATGCGAACTGAATAAAACTTAATTTATTAGTTTTATTCAAAACATTACACATTATATCTAACATTATATTGCCACCAGTGATCGGAACTAAAGTTCAAGCAAGGAACAGAAACAAAAAGTGTTCCTTACGAATATTTTTTTCAGAAATTCGGAAATGTCTCGGAATCAGTTAAGTGCATTTAATAATAATGTTATTTATTAATCAGTACAGTAAACTAATTGAATTCATTATTTTTCCTTTTTAACCGACTTCGGCAACAAGGAGAACGTTCTCAAAAAGTTACGTTATGTATTTTTTACCTTGTTAGTTCTAACTATTAAAGCTGGTATGAAAATTAAATTAGCTTCCGCACTTACTTACGGCGTTCATACGAAGATATCGAGATTACCTTTATATTTTAAACAATAAAAATCGTGCACTTTTTTTAAACAGAAGTAAATGAATTCGATAGTTGTTTTATTTTATTCATTTTAGTTGCACATAAGTAATGTTCCAACATTCGGAACAAATACTCCGAAAAAAAAAATTGTCGTAAGGAAGTCTCCACTTTCGTTTCTGTTCCTTGAACTTTAAGCACATTAGCTCTACTTATTCCAATCACTGACTGTCACTCAAGGTTCCGTAACCGCTTTTGGTGGAACAAGGCCAACTGTTCTGCAGTGAGGAAGCGCAGCCAGGGTCCCTGGCACTCAGCCACACGGATCCTCTCTTCGTTCGTGTAAAATAACCCCTATTTATGCGGCTATAATACTCGCTGGTGGCTTTGTACATGATTCACGGTAATTTTATTGTTTGCTGTTTCGTGGAAGTTTCTGTGAAATTAGTGGGTTGGACTTTTTGTTTGCAAATTACGTAATTTTTGGGTTAGGTTATGACTTTACCGTATTCAGGTTGACTGTTATAAAATTGCCTCTATACATTTGGGGTTACTTATTTGTAAACGTATATATTCCTGATCATGAGTGTTGAAAATCAACGAAATCATCCATCATCTTTCATCCAATACGAGTGTCAATCATTTTTAACCGACTTCCAAAAGGAGGAGGTTATCAAGGCGTCTGTTTTTTTTTTTTGTGTGTATGTTCAGCGATATCTTCGCCAATTGTGAACCGATTTTGATGATTGTTTTTTTTTTTGGTAGAATATTGTTACGCGGTGGTCCCATTTAAATTTGGTGAAGATCTGATGCTGATCTTCGGATTTAAACAACGGAACTCTTCAATTATAGATAGAAAATCAGTCGTGACTCCTGCAATCGCTTGGATGTTTATTGTTTACACAAAATCATAACATAATATCACGTTTGTATGCTCTGAGGGGGTACGCAGATTGTACTGTACAATTTTTCGAGAGTTAGGTATGTTAAGTTCTATTTTATTGGGGATAAGCCTATTACCATGAAATGAATTGTTAGCGGTTCACTAATGTTTCACCAAAACTCTTTTGACAATATTTTAACCGCCTTCAAACAAAATGTGGAGGTTCTAGGTTTGACTGTGTGTCCTGAATGTTCACCGATTTCTTCGCTAATTGTGGACCGATAGTCAAAATTATTTTTTTATTCGAAAGCCTGTACTACTGAGGTGGTCCCGTTGTCACAAAGTTAGAATCTGATGATGGAATCCCAGGGAAATCGAGGGCAACCCTGAAATTTTACAATGTTTTTCATATAGGTACTTTCTAACGATATTTGTACCTGATAATCATTATCTCATGTTGCTGAGCTGATGATGGAAAGTATAAGTCAGGATCTGATGCAGATCTTCGGATATATACAATGGAACGCTTCGATAATAGACAGAAAATCTGTCGTGATTGCTGCAATCGCTTGGATGTTTATTTTTTATACAATATTAGAACATAACATAACGCCTGTATGCTCTGAGGAAGTACGCAGATGTGTACAGTACACCCAGATTTTGAGAGTTAGGTATGATAACGATAAAAGTTACATTTTATTGGGGATAAGCCTATTACCATGAAAATTGTTAACAATGTAAAATAAATGTATAGCAAATATTTGTGTAGAATATTACAACAAAAAAAGGAAAAATAAAAAAAACTTTTTTGCAAAAGACAAAAACCGACTTCAAAAACAAAGAAACGTGGAAAAATAACTTTACTTTAGAAGTCGGTGGCAAAAAAAACTCAATCAATCAAACAAAAGTCACAGACTTCTGAAGCCAGAGTTATTTTTCCACGTTTCTTTGTTTTTGAAGTCTGTTTTTCTTTTTTGCAAAAAAGTTTTTTTTCCATTGATGATACCCAGGACATTTTGGATTTCTACATATAGCGCAATTTTCGCATAGACAATAACAGCACTTCATTTTCTTCTTAACAGTTTTAATATATTATTATTCTATTTTGATATTTTTATTGGAATTCAAATACTATGTACATTATATACAGACTACAAATATAACTAAAATAATGCTAAAAAGAAGACTAAACCTAAGTTCCTACATATATACAACGACGACAATAGGACACTTAGGCGTCAAAGAACTCCTCCCCATCGATGTCATCCGGAAACGTGCCCAGAAGACTGGCAGCATTGCCACGTTGAATGGCAATGCTAATTCTTTGACCAAAAAAAGAGCCAGCCCTCTGGTCACGCAAAGTGTCGACCAGTCGGCGAGACAGTTTTAATTGTATTGTTATTTTTGATCCTCCGTGTTGCTATGCGCAACTTTCAGCATCTCGGTGCCTTCAGTATTTGCTTCTGATGAATGCCATTGGTGATAAGGTCAACACACGTCAAACGCCTCTTTTCCCGACAAAGATGTAGGTGTACGCATACCTACGTAATACGTGCGCGCCTTTGGACGTTGATGAAAACGCACAAAGGGTCCTTAATTTGTATTTAGTTCTAAGCTTTTTGTAAAATCTTCTAAACATGCAATAAACGAATATGAATGAATGAAAACATTTCGGTTGGTAATTTACCTAAACTTTTAACAATGTGCTTCAATAACATCTTCCTTTGTTTCCTTGCAGTCACATCACAAGAACAGCTAGCTGGCTGCCTCCTGCCGAGAGCTGGCCCACTGGCAGGGAAGGCAGCGGCAGCGGCAGCGAGCATGATGAGGAAGAACTGCCCTATGGCTGGGAGCAGGCGCTCGACTGCCATGGGAAACCTTATTATGTCAAGTAAGTGCCTCTTTTGCTCTCTTTTCAGCATGAACTAAATCGATCGGCATAGCAAAAATATTATTGAACAGTCATCTGATTGGTAGACGCGCCATCTGCCCTGGGAGGACAGAAAGTACATCTTGCCGCTTATAAAATCATCATCATTTATCAGATTTTAGTGTCGAGTGGATACAGATTTATTTTTTTGAAGACGTGCAGTTTGGTCTTAGATACATTGGAGAAGCAGGATTGACTTTGGAAACGAGAATAAACTGCTAGGCAGATTCCAGGGTGTACAACCGTACAATTTTAAGCCTTTACGTCCTAGCAAGAAGGGCAGTTTTAACTTCAAGTTGACTGTAACAGCGCATTCGAACTGGTGACCCAGTTCACCTCTAGCTTTTACTATGCCTATTCATTATCAGAATAATTAACCTAAATTAATTTTATCTTTCCACCTTCCAGCCACGTCAACAAGACCACGACGTACGTGGCTCCAGAGGGCTGTTCCTGCGAGTCTCCCCCCGCGCCGAGAGACGTGGTGCTGGAGAGGGACTCCGAGCTGGGCTTCGGCTTCGTGGCGGGCTCCGAGAGGCCCGTGCTGGTGCGCTTCGTGACTGATAACTCTCCTAGTGTGGGGAAGGTAAGGAAATCATAACTTATTTTATAAAGACCTAAAAATGAGGTTCTTTGTCACGGCTTTACGGCACGCATAAACCATGACTAGAACACTTTTTGTCCCGGTAGGACGATCCCGTGGAATAATTACCAACCTCCAAATGCACGAATCCGCGGGTAAAATGTAGTTATTAAAAATTTTGCCATGATTACGAAAGGGCTGTAGACCATCTCCCCTATGTTTGAGGCATTTACAGATGGTAAGTTTTGCGACGATCCTAAATGGAATGCGATAATGGCAGAAGTTGAAGATTTAAAGTTAAGTTAAAACTGCTTGGAGAAATCTTAAAACACACCTGGACAATCTAACTTTAACTTAAAAGTTGGCAGTCAACGGTCCTTCCAACAGGAAATAACGAGAAAAGGAACACTTATATCAAAGTACTATAAAAATTAAACTCACAATTTCCAGCTGGAACCCGGAGACCAGATTCTCTGCGTGAACGGCGAGGACGTCAGCTTAGCAGCCAGAGAACACGTCATCACCGCAGTGCGAGCCTGTTCCGAACGAGTCACCCTACGCGTCTGCCAGCCGGCTAGGAGTGGGAACCCTGCCAGGAGATCAGCTCTGCTGTCTGCTGCTAAGCGGGCACGGTTACGAGCCAGGCCGCCAAGAGTCCGCTTCGCTGATTCTGTGCAGTTAAATGGTGCTCCTATGTATCCTGTAAGTGATTTTGGGTTTCTTTACATTTGAGATTAAGAAAATTTAATGCTTTCGTGGTCGCAATCGCGTCTGCGGACCTTCGTTTCCTGGATCGGACAGTGTTATTTGATTTTTCCATTAGGAATCATCACTGTAGCACCCGTGATTTTGGAAGTTGGCGGTATGAGTGTAGTCTTCGCTGAGATTTGCCACCATGACAGCAAATGGTCAGGAGAATTAACTTTAAAAAAATCAGAGGTTGAATTAAAAAATGTGTGGTCCTAGGGTTTTTTTAACCTTGCTGGAGTCCCAGTCCCTAAAATGTTTGAACATGATGATGATGAGTGAGGACTTATGTTATGTTTGTCTATTAGTCAATAGGAAATGAAAGTGCCAATATTGACTACATTTGGTTACTTTTTTACGGTTATGTCAAGCCATTAGCTAATTGATAAGGATATGTATGCGACAACACATTACAGTTGACATAGTTATTAATTATTCCGTCCCTAATAGGTACATGATTCATTATTAATTAGGAACTAGAGTGATATTGAGAATGTGTTGCTTGAATTCAGAGAGAAACGTAGCATCATTATAATCCAAGACCCCAGGGCCACCAGACCTTACTTATTTTCTCACTAACAAATATGTGGCATCAAGTATTAGTATGTATTAAGAACGTATGCATACCTGCTAACTTGTGCCGACGGCCAATTTTTAGGTATTAGTTGCCAAAGTTGCGTAAAAATAATTTAAAAAAAAAATTAAGCCGGAGTTGCAAATTTTTATATATGTTACAGAGAATATTGTTAAAAACTAATAACCAACAGTGCTGACACCGCCCGTTGACGGAAATTTCTGCCAGACGCTATAAAGCGCGGAAAAAATAACGTGAAATATCACGTCAGAGTCATTTTTTTTTTTTAATATTTTATACTCTGAGGGTTTTTTAATAGTCATTGTAAGCAGTCAGAACAATTGTAGAGTCGCAATTCATCATTTATGTATGAGTTCAATAAACCTATGCGCTCATACAGCGACATTTTAATTGTGTCTGGGGATGTTTGGCCCAACTATGATTGGTCTGGCTCAAAATAAGTACTGAAATGATTGGCTGAGTATCAAATATAAAAATTAACCACTCGTATGTCGAGTATATAGACACAATTAAAAACCTATTGTGTCTTGCGTAGATCATATGAAGGGTTAAGTCTCGGACTATCGGTAAAATCACATTATTTTTTCCGTGCTTCGAAGTGCTTGGCAGAAATTTCTGCCGACCGGAGAATCTGGCAGTGTTAATAATATTTTTTAACAACCTTCTTTACAATATTAAAAAAATAGCACTCGGCCTTTGAGATTTTTTTTTTATAATTTTTACGCAACTTTAGCACCTGATATCTAAAAATTGCCCGTCGGCACAAGTTAGCAGGTATATAAACTACTTGATGCCTTTGTTCATCTATATACATATAATAAAACAGTAAAAAAACTGTGTCTGTACATTGAATATATTAAAAAAAATATTATTGAGGGGGGTTTGGAAACAGTAATAGAGCACGAATCCAAAAAAAAAAATCTGTCTGTTTGTCTGTTTGTTTGTACACGCTAATCTTCGGAACTACTCGACGGATTTAAATGATTTTTTTGTTGTTGTAAAGGTATTAAATCTGGGCAACATATAGGCTATAATTTATCTTGGAAACTTGAACATCTGATGCAGCACCGCAACAGACCAGCTAAACTATAAGAGATACAAAAATGGTACCATAGCAAAAATTGTTCCACGTGATGAGCATTTTCTGCTAAGAGAATAAATTTGAAGATCTGGAACACCTGAAGTGGAACTCCAAGAGCCCAGCTACACTATAACATATATAGGAATGACGTCTTAGCAAGAGTTGTTCAGCCTGATGAGCACTCTCTGTTGTCGTATAAAATTTGAAGACCTGGAACAGCTGATGTGGAACTCCAAGAGCCCAGCTACACTATAACATATATAGGAATGACGTCTTAGCAAGAGTTGTTCAGCCTGATGAGCACTCTCTGTTGTCGTATAAAATTTGAAGACCTGGAACAGCTGATGTGGAACTCCAACAGCCCAGCTACACTATAACATACATATATAGGAATGACGTCTTAGCAAGAGTTGTTCAGCCTGATGAGCACTCTCTGTTGACGTATAAAAATTGAAGATCTGGCACACGCGTAGTGGAATTGAAAATTAAAAAAAAAAAAAAAAAATGTAGTTCTGGTACACCTGACATGGAAATCAAAGCTATCACTAATTTTACTGTATAATTATAAAATAACATAAGCTTCCCGAGTACCTCCACGCGGTGAAGGCGGTAACAGTTTAGGACTGATTTTCGATGAAAATTCGATGAATCATTGAAAATTTGACTCTACTGGCCAAAACTCCCATTTATTATTTTATTTTATCAAATAAATAAGCCTTCGGGCTTATGTTATTTGAGTGTTTAATTTCCTTTTTCATTTATTTTCGTGATACGGTAGCCTACCCGGTAACGCAGGGGAGCAGTCACTTAGATTTTAATTGATCAGGTATCTTCAGAATTAAACTATAACTATGTCTAGAAAGAGGTCAAATCTTTCCCAACGTTCCAAAGGAGCTAAAAGATTGGGGATCATAAGATCCCAAGAATCTACCGAAGAGCGTCAGGAGAGACTTGATGCTGTTCGAGAACATCAGGCTGCAACTCGCTCCGTAGAAACCTCTTCGGATCGCGAAGAACACTGGAACACCTGATATGGAAATCAAAGCTATCACTGCATCAGATGTTTAAGTTTCCAAGATAAATTATAGCCTATATGTTGCCCAGATTTAATACACAACAAAAAAACCCTTCACGAAGCGGTCAACCAAGCATTCTGTACATCAAACTAAGTCTTTACGCAGAGAGTGCTCATCAGGCTGAACAACTCTTGCTAAGACGTCATTCCTATATATGTTATAGTGTAGCTGGGCTCTTGGAGTTCCACTTCGAGATATAAAAATGGTGTCATAGCAAAAATTATTCCACGTGAAGAGCATTTTCTGCTGTGAGAATAAATTTGGAGATCTGGAACCCTGTTGTGGATCTCCAAAGCCCAGCGACACTATAACATATTAAGGAATGACGTCTTAGCAAAAGTTGTTTAGTCTGATGGGCATTTCCTGTGGACTTACGAAAATGAAATATCTGGAACGTCTTCAATCGTGTCGCTCATCCAGTTGTTTTCCCGTCCCCGGGCCTCAGAATTCTACATCAGACGTTTCAGATCTTCGATTTTCTTGACGACCCCGTTGTCGCTGGCAAAAGCAACAGGATCCGCGTACGAAGTCGCGGGCAGAAGCTAGTTAGAAAATAAGTATTAAGGTCTGGCGGCCCTGAGATCTTGCTCTATTAGGTGTAGTGCTTTATAGTAAAACTGTTACTGTTATAAGTACCTACGCTGAATTTTAGGAAGGAACTTTCTGCCTTGGAGTACATGTTGCAGCTGCGTTCTAGTTTCAAAGTTAGTGTAGCTACCGGTGTAATTACAGGAGACATTCCAACTTTATCTCTAAGTTTCGCAATGCAATGAAAATGTGTGTGTGTTAATACCAAGTAGGCAAATGCGATTATGCGACGCTGAGTATTCATGTAATATAAAAACCGGCCAAGTGTGATTCGGAATCGCGCGTGAAGGGTTCCGTAAGATAAACTAAAAATAAAAAAACACCTTTGTTTTATGGGAGCCCCCTTAAATATTTATTTTATTTTGTTTTTAGTATTTCTTGTTACAGCGGCAACAGAAATACATCATCTGTGAAAATTTCAACTGTCTAGCTATCACGGTTCATGAGATACTAAAAACGCGTGACCTCTCGTGTTTGCTCTGTCTTTTGAAAATTCATATATTTTTTGTATTTTTGTCATGTCACGTACATGTTGCCTCGCTGCATCGCGCTGATCGCATCAGTTCCTATAGCAAGCGCAATTTCTTTTTTGGGAATTTCTAGAGCTCTTGGAACAAAAGTTGATCAGTTTCATGGACCGTGACACACAGGAGGTCTTGCATTAATTATTTTACACCTTGTATTGGTTACAATTTTATCCGAAAAACTAAGGTCCTTTTTTAAGGTTCCGTAGCTGAATGGCAAAAAACGGAACCCTTATAGAATTGCCATGTCAATCTGTCTGTCTGTCTGTGTATGTACAGTTGAAACCTAGTAGGTAGATTAAACTGCTTTAGGATTTTTATACAAAAACTAGCTGACCCGCGCAACTTCGTCTGAAAGAAAGAGAGGTTAGAGAGAGTGTGCGTCAACCTTAAAAGTTAGACATATGGCCATTGCGGATATTTTTTTAGAGCTTTTTAAGAGGGACAATTCCGACATACATGATTATTGCGTAACTTTAACCGTTCACGCACAACGGAAGCTCTCAAAAGGAGTAAATCCCTATTATATATTATTACCGATGGATAATCATCAAATGACCCCTCCCACTCTGGACGGAGCGGAAGGGAGTGTCAGACTTGTACTGACTAAAATCCATCCACGTTTCTTCTGTTGCCCTTTGCGTTCCAGGGCCGCGGTATCTCTTTCGAACAGTCCCGCAACCCTGGCAGGCCTCGCTCCTCTCGGATCCCTTCCCGTTTGCTGACATCTCTTTGAGGCGCGTGTGGAACACGAACACGCCGTCACCACGGCCTGTCGTCATAAGACGGACGGATGGCGAGCTAGCCCATTACTCACCTGCCACAGGCCCGCGACCCTCGACAGCCTTACGTCTTCTCATCTTTAGACACTCGATGACAATCATATATATTACACCAGCTAGAACGAAAGTTCTCATCAAATTTCTTGAAATGAGCCGAGACACGATAAAACTGCTGTAAACTGTTGCGGACATCTTGCAACTGCCTTCCGTCCCCATCGTCAGACCTTTGATGATAGACATTCTCCAGCTAGATCTAAAGTTCTCATCAAGGTGCAGGAAATGAGCCCAAACATGATTTCTCAATTTACAAAACAAAAGATCATGCATATCGGACTTCTCTGTAAAAAGTTATGGGTAGTCAGGTCATACATAAAATAAAAAAATATAGACGCGTCGAATTGAGAACCTCCTCTTTTTGTTTCTTTGGTTAATAAACCAACCTTCAGACATTTGACACGGGCGAGGGTCATTCTTTCACGGAAAACTTAACACCGCGACTCAGAAAATGGAGTGAAATTAATAGCGCCATCTATCGAGCACGAAATTAAACCGTTAAAATATAATACATGTAAAGCGATCGAACACACACTCTACAGGGTTATAGCACACTATAAATATTTTATACTGTGGTTATAGCGTCATGTAGACTAATCTAGAGTACTTTTTGCTATCAGAACTTTGTTGTAAAGCTGGTCAACCGATTTAAAAGTTATCTTGTGAGCACATTTTTATTAATTAGTACCATTTTGGTGCAATAGATGTCGTTGCATGTATCTTACACAATGATGGTAAGTTCTTCTTGAACACTTTAAATTCATAAATCTTTTGATAGAGAGCACTGATTACAATGAAACAAAAACTAAAACCTTCTCTAAGTTCCCCACAATATTTGTGCATTGAATCTAATCACATTGGTTTTCCCAACAACATGAACGCCCGCCTCGCAGCGCGCGCGGATCATTATTTTGATGCGGAGTTATTTTAAAACTGTGATATCTCCTAAGATATTCATCTAAAATGAATGGTGTAAAGAGCAATTTTGGTCACAATTGAATGCTAAAGATGACTAACATATTTATTTTGATAAGGATTAATACTATGTCGGTAAAAATACCTTTGCAAATAAAGCACTATTTTTGACCAAATTTTAAAATCATAAAAATGGTTATTGATAGTCAACCTTAAAAGATAGGCAGGTGCTGTTGCGGAATTTATTTAGACATTTTTAAGAGGAATAATTCCCTCATGCATTTTTTTTGTGCAACTTTAACCGGTTAACCAGCCCACGCAACGGAAGCTCTCAAAGATAATAAATTTTCCCCGTTTTTGCAACATTGTTCATTGATGCTCAGCTCCTATTGATTGTAGCGTGATGATATATAGCCTATAGCCTTCCTCGATATAATATATAAGCTACCCAACACTAAAAGAATTTTTCAATTCGAACCAGTAGTTCCTCAGATTAGCGCGTTCAAACAAACAAACAAACTCTTCAGCTTTATAATATTAGTATAGATTAATAAAAATATATAAAAATATTATAATCCATGTACGGGCCCTTGATCTTGGGCCCGTACATGGAACTGAAACTAAAAAATATTTGTTTCATCAAACCATTACGTGCGGGATGTATGGTCTTTAAAAATGACATTGAGGTTCTAACACCATTTTTTGTCAAATTCAATTGTTTGAAAGATAGACATTTCCAAAGTGGTAAAATGTGTGTCCCCCCCTCTAATTTCTTAATTAAGAGGAGGAAAATTCTGAAAAAATGTAGGATTGTAGAACGTAAAAAAAACTTTCAACCTAAATTCGTTTGAATAAAATTTGATGATTAGTTTTCGAGATATGGGACTTTTTCATCAAACTGCAGCAGTAACTTTGTTTTTCATTAACATTCTATGAAAAACAAATTTAGTTTTGCTGTTGAATGTTATTCAATACCTACAACATATGAATGAGCCTTCAAAATATTTTTATTATATTGTTTGCTGCTACGGAACCCTATGTGCGTGTGAGTACGACGCTCACATGGACGGTTTTTTGGAAATAGGCAACTTCATTTCATTCAACGATTTCTATCTGATGAATTATCAGCCTATTTACACATCACAAAAAGGAGCCTAAGTTAACATGCAATAAGATCTCTTTTCCCATCCAAACAATTCAATTTTCTATTCCAGCCATCAGCCTTCTCCCTTGGCGATCTCTGCTTACCTCCGATGGCGAACGTCCTGAAGGTGTTTCTAGAGAACGGTCAGACGAAGTCCTTCAAATACGACACTACCACCACCGTGGCAGACGTGGTGACCAGCCTGAAGGATAAGCTCTGTATTACTGCAGAGGAGCACTTCAGCCTGGTGGTGGAACATGTCAAGAGTCTGAGGAGGAACAAGCTGACGCTGTTGGATCCGAAGGAGTCTTTAGCTAGGGTAACTATGAAGTGATGTTTTTAATTTTGGATTGAGATTGTAGTGTTGATTGATTCATCCTGGAGTAGTGTTAAATTAGAGTTGCAGTTTACTCAAATACTTTAGGCCGCGTCCTAACCGAAGCGATCAAGTGAATATGCGACCGTCCCGTTCATTTTTTTAAGCGAACCCTAACGCCGGGCATGACAACCGGGAGCCACACTCTGTAGGCTATCCTACAGAGTGTGGCTCCCTGTTGTCACATCAAAGTGACGTCCGTGTATTCGCGTGCCCGTTCGCTTTGAGTAGGACGTGGTTTTGTTGTATCGATTATTGGGATGATCGAAGTATCAGTTTCAACTGTAGGAACCTTGGGGGAATCAAACAAATTCTGCTAGGAAATTAATTTGATTGACTTTTGGGTGCTGAAGTAATCATTAGTTTATAATCTACCCTTTCAAACCCATGCAAATAAGTATAACATAGATGTATTTTCTCATCCTCAGGTAATCAGTTGGGTAAGTCTAGTAGTCGTTCAAATAAGTTAATTGGTGAAGGTCTAGCCAATCCTAGGACTGATCAATGGCTAGTAGACAACCTTTAAACATAAGTTTTTTTTGGGTCGAATGATAGATCATCATATTATTATTGCTTGGATTTTTATAGCAATAGTCCACTCGGACCCAAAGTTGGCTTAACACGCATAAAGATTTGATTAAGAGCATTTCCTGAAATTAATTCACCTCACACACGGAAGTGGTAAAAGGCGCATCAGGGGTTTAGTGTCGAAGTAGCATGCTAAGAGCGACTAAACTTATCGACACGGAATCGGCTGTCGGCTAAGCCAGACAGGAAGATTTTATCGTCGTAGAAGTTCTAACACCACATCAGTCAAAAATAGCAACTTAGCAAAAGAATGCATAACCAGCATAATATATAATACTACAATTACATTTATAATTTGTGTTCTCTTCAAATACAGAAAGAGACTGTGTTTGTTTCTGATTGGCTGAAACAAAGTGTCTTCCGATTCTGTTGCAAAAATCAAATTGCCAAAACAGCCAATAATTGATTTACGAGATGTTAAAACTTCAACGACGTTATGTGCATACAATTATTTGCGAAAAAAGCGTCTTTCGCCTCGTTTTGGTTCGGATGACGCGAGTTGATACCTTGTCGAAGCAAATGCGACAAAAGTAGTGAAACATGATCGGCTCAAGCCGAATCCGCGTCGTTGTGTGGTCACTCCCTACAATGCGCTTAAACCCAAAAGAAAATAGGTATTACTATCTTCAACGACCAACACAATGTTTCCAGATCGCAGCCCGGCCCGGCTCGTACAAGATGCGGTGCCTCTTCCGCGTGGTGTTCATGCCGACGTCGGCCGCCGAGCTCGCGCAGCGGGACCTGGCGGCGCTCGACTACCTCTACATGCAGTGCTGCAACGATGTGGCGCAGGTACTTTAACTCACATACACACATGACATATACTCACACCTTTTTTGTTGTAATCTAACAGTTTTTATCTTTTGAGCAAAGAAAGAATAAATACATATTTGTAAACTAGTGATGAAACAATGAAGATGCTTGGAAATTGGCTGGCTTGGCTACACTAGCGCCATTAGTTTCTCAGTAACCATTCTCATTGCATTCCCTTAAATATTGACTTTCAAAAGTGCCTTTCAGTTAAAGTAAATGATTCGTTGTCCCCAGGAGCGGTTCGCGCCGGAGCTGCAGGCGGAGGTGGCGCTGCGGCTGGCGGCGCTGCACATGCTCCAGCACGCGCGGGACAACAACATGGCGCCCGCCAAGCTCACTGTTAAAGCTGTCGAGTGAGTACAAGTAGAATGGGTTTACAAAGAAAAACTACATAAATAAATAGAGGAGTGTAATTTTTGTAGTTGTTGTATAAACAACAACTACACAAAGAACAAGTAGTAAGACAAAGAACTTTACAGGAACTATAAAGTTCCTGTAAAGTTCTTTGTCTTACTATAGGCAACTTTTATAAACCTTAGATAACCCCTAATGTGGTTGTGAGAGAGACGCTCATAAAAACAAAAGTAGCTATAGATACAGTCATGTCAACATGGGAACAATTCAACATGGACAGTCTCGTATAATCAGTTTAAAGTGGGTTTTTATCTTGCTTACTTAGATTTAAGATTTTCCCATTTTATGGGGCGCTGCTGCACTTATTTTGGGGTACCTAAAAAGATTTGTACAAAAGGTTCTTCTCAGCCAGCACCACTTATTGCAAATCTAAATTTGGTGTGGTAGCCTATTCTATCAATGTAGAATTACATTGTATAACGTGTTATATACTTTTGTCATTTTCCATTGCTTTCATAGTTTAAAATCTAACTAATGATAATCTTTACCCATTCCAGGAGAGAGTTCGGCCTGGAACGGTTCGTACCCAGCGGACTACTGGAGAGTATGAAGCGCAAGGAGCTTCGCAGACTGATCGCGCACTTCCTCAAGATGAACTCGCAGATGACTGGCAGTCAACGGCAGCTCACGCAGTTACAGGTTAGTTTTACCACACAAATCTTCATCAGGTTAGTTATACTTAGTTAGTGATAAGATAAATTCTTGTGATACCGTGGAATAAACTTGAAACTCAAAGATATTGTCATGGAAAAAACATAGGTTTTACCAAATGTTTCACGCCACATTGGAATTACAAATCAAACCCGGTGCCACGCAAATCCTTCATTGCAGAAGCAGAATTATACAACAGTCGGACAACGAACGTCGGGCAGCAAGTAGCCCGCCAGACACAACAAGCGACTGCTCGAAGGATCCTTATCTTACTTTTCAATGGAAGATGAGGAGCCTTACACCCTATTTCTCTAACCTCTGTACATACTAGGTTAAACCTCCTGCTTATTTCTAACTTAATGTCTTTTCCAGGCTAAGCTCCACTACCTGGACATAGTGGCCGGTCTGCCCAGCTACGGAGCCAAGTGCTTCAGCAGCAGCAGACCCGAGCGAGTACTTCTCGTCTCTCCACGGTTTGGGCTCAGTCAGATCGTGGGCAGGAGTAACTCTGTGGTAAGTGAATACTACGGAACTTCAGAGCTGGGACAACAAAGGCACAATTGCACGTGTCTGAAACCAGAACGATCGGTCTTGTACTTCCTGCGTCCCGCGGATTGTGGGAGGCCTAAGCCAAGGTGGACCGAAGACCTGTAGATGGCCGCACTAATCCGCTGGGTGCACAGATTCGGGCGATGTGGCGACGCTTGAGAGAGGTGTATGTCCAGTGGACATCTTTCGGCTGATGTGATGGTGATGAAGAAGTCATAAAACAAAGCCGCTGACTGTCTGTCCTTAAGTATGCTTAGATCTTTAAAACTACGCAACGGATTTTGATGCGGTTTTTTTTAATAGATAGAGTTATTGAAGAATGAAAATCCTACCTGATGATTTATAGTACAGTTTTATTGACCTTGTTTACTTACCAGATTATCTTACTATATCATCTTATTATCGGAATCTACTAATTAGAGTATTACTTGAGACCTCTCTGTTTGTGTCGGCGGATTAAATGAATATGCATATTGAGGCACTTCAACTTTTTCTCATAACTTATCTATTACCGTTCCAGCCTCAACCCATCGCCTCTCTAGAAGAAGTGGAAGGCATCAGAGTGAAGCGCGACTGGTCCAGCGGCGGCGCGGACGTCGCCATCTTCTTACAACGCGACCGCGTGCTAGCGCTGCTGATGGACGAGCGGGATGCTGCAGAGATGCCGCTTATCATTGCTGGGTATGTTATAAAAATCAATAGAAAAATAACTGGATAAATCAAATCATTGCACTAATTTGGCCACACTTTATTTCATGTCCTGATATAAGCGATCGTCCGTTGAATAAGCAATCGCTGCGTTTATTTGGTTCGGAGAACCCGAACGCGTCTTCGCGCCGACAGAGCACTCCTTAGGGGAATTAAAGAGTGAAAAATAATTGCTAAGCTCACTTATTAAGTCACGGTCTCAAATAACCTCATATTTCGTAAAGCTTTGCGGTATGCGATATGTTATGAATGTCAGATAAAAAAATACTCATTGTTGTACGTTCACAGGTACTACCGCCTAGTGACTGGTCAAGACTTGAATGTTGAGCAAGAAAGAGAGCCCATGACAGAAGATATAGGTAAGTAATCGAACAACTCGTGTTGTTTCTCATTCTATGAGCTGTATTCTCAAACCAGGCAACATCTCTCTCTGTTCCAGCTCCACCATACTTGTCGCAACACAACGTGGTGCCAGCTAAATGGAGCTACCTCCACTACGACGACCCCAACACGCTCTCCAAGAAACACTACGCCATCTTCAGCATGCCTCCGCCCTACCACTCCACACCCGACCAGAACAAGTCCCTCGACACCAACATGAACACCAACATCAACAACAGGAATCACAGCAACAACTCCAGCCCTATAATAGGCTATGACTCCAAATCTGGTCTCCTTGGACACGATGTTCACTTCGAGAAATGCAAGAGAAACGATGACTTCAGACTCTTTGACCCCAACGATGCTTGCTACCTCGACGACGGTATGGGCTTCGACCTTCAAAGCGTTCTATCCATGGAACTCTTAGAGAATGCGTCGAACAACCCAAGGCTAGTAGAAGCCAAGAACGAAGAAGTCCTTAGAAGAGTAGCAGAAATGCAAAAGCTAGTAGAAAACTCCGAACAATATTTGACTGAGAATAGTGATTACGATGCTTATCATGAGAATTTAAGAGATGAGCTAGTTGGTAAAGAAACTTGTGTAGATAATGTAGAGAGTGATACAGAGTCTAATACCAGTAGGATGACGGACGACGCACCTGGTATACTGAGACATAGTGATTCCTTGCTTTTGCTGACTGAAACAATAAACCAAGGGCTGAATGGTTTACTTGTACCGGAGAGTGAAAAAGACAATAATAGTTTAACCACGCGACAATCACAAGGTCTCAGTGCTATACTGAATAACTGTGGCTTGACTGATGCTCTGATAGCTCTGAACAATGATATAAGCCACTCGGAGAGCGACAATGATTCTCTTTACACGCCCACAAATAGTCCGATACGTAAACATCAAAACAAAACGACCACGACAACTAAAGGGGTTCGGACTAGTTTTGGTCTAGTCAGCCCCGACGCAACGCCAGACAATAAGGAACCCAATCTAAAAGAATATTTGAAGCAACTTAGAGAGAAAAGTAGTAAAGAAGAAACGAGAGCGGCCGAGTACCCGTTCTTGTACCAGGAAAGCGTAGTTGATAATGATGCTGAGCTTATAGATTTAACTTTGATACCTCCCCCACAAACGCCCGATGAATTAGACTGTGCAACGCAAGTGCCTCAAATTTTACCCATAGTTCCGCCATCTTTTGCTGATGATAAAGTAAATTCCCAAGAAAATTTATCGAATGCACCCAAAAAGAATGCACTAGAAGAATTTATAGCTAATGTTACGATACAACCACCGACTGTGAAGGTCACGCCAGCGATAGAGCTAACACCGGAAGAAATCATGTCATATATCATTCCACCACCACCGGCTTCCAACTCATCAACCTTAGATAGAGAGCAAGTTAGTTATGCTAATCATAGTCAAATACTTCAAGCAAAAAACGAACAAGCAAATGCCGAGGCAGCAAAAACTGCCAACGGTGACGTCGTGAAAGGAACCTTAAGTGTCAGTGAAATTAGGAATATGTTTGCAGCAAAAAGCCTCAGCGATGCCAGAAATAGCCTTCTGCTTAAAGATAAGAACAAAGTTTCTAATCAAACGAAATCAGATTCGCCAAAAGGGAAAAGAAAAAGTGTATCAGGTGATAAACAGGCGAATGGAACAGCACATGTCATAGAATATCCAACAGTTGAAAGAAAAGGAATGTTCTCTTGCTGTAGTAAAGACAAAAATAAATCAGAAGAGAATTCAGACGAAAATGAACAAGTTGAATCGAAAATTCAGAACTCAGATTCCATTCCCGACGTTTGTGAAATTAGACCACCGCCGAGGAGAAAAAACTCAGACTGTAGGAAAGCTCCGGAAAGACCACCAAAGATACCACCCGTACCTGCACCGAGACCACGGTCGAACTCATTTACGTGTATCAACAACGAGCTTACAGCTGTAGAGATAACTAACAATCACTTTAGCACACTGAACAATAGGAAGCTGAACTATAAAGTCGTCTGCGATATAAACGAGCAACATATGCAGAACCCTCCACAGTTACCTCCAAGATTAGAAAACAGAGTTCTTTCACCACCACCGCCAATATTTCTACCTCCGAAAAAGCCGCCACTACCTCCCGTCCCGAGCATCGAAGTGCTTCGACTGAAGAATGCGCAAAAACAATCACCAATCAGAAACCCAGAACAACGGTTAGCCAGCATTGGCTCCCCACACTTCCAACGGAACCTTAATACTTACAGAAACCTTGAAATTGAGAACAGATTGACCGACGAAGAGACGCAAAACATCCGAGCAACACCGAATTACAGTTCAATGACTTTGCAGACACGTCATGTGAGATCCAACTCGGAAACGAAGAGCACTATTTTGAAGAACAATACGGCCCTTTCCTTATGCTCTCCGCAGATGAATAGACGATTTAGCAACCGCCCGGACTTACTGAATGGTGCGCCAGGCGAGAGGGTCTTCAGTCCTCCCCTATCAGAGCGACAGTCCTTCCGTAGAGACAGTGCCAGTCCAACTCCTAAAGTCCAAAACCACGTGAGGTTCAAAGATGATGTAGTGGATGATATCCCGACGCCCCCTTCGCCCCCAACGGTGAAGTTCCCGGATTTCACGGGGAACAACGGGCACGTGTCGATCGAGAACCTGCTGTGCAAGACCGAGGTGGCGGTGGAGGGGCTGCTGCAGCGCTTGCACCAGGTCGCGCAGAGGTGCTCACATCAGCACGCACATGGAGGCGGGGAGGATATCGATGAGGCTAAGTTTCAGGTGAGTTTTCTAATTAAGATTTTCATCGTTTTTGTAAGATAACTAGATGGTATCTAGCAAAACCTTTACTTTTTAACATTACTTAAACTTCATCAATTTCGATTCCTTTTGAAGTTTCACTTAAAAAAAAATAAGTATAATTGAGTAGGTATGTAAATAAACAGTGGAGCGTCTAATATCGGTTTTAGGACCCTGAGTTAATTACTTACCGAAAGAGTTTTTAGAAGAAACAGTAGAAACATTAGCGGGAATTGGTGGTCAAAGAGTTTTTGTGTGTTTATAGCGTGCTCGCAGCGAGCTGACAGCGTGCGCGGTGGCGCTCGTCACGGCCTCGCGAGCGCTCGTAGGCGCGCTGGCAGCTGCGCCCGCGCCGGCTGCCAGCGCGCTAGCCGACTGCCTCACACCCTTGAGAAGACTGGCTGACTTGGCACAGGTACGTGTGGCTCGAAAGTCGATAGGTAATTGTTTGTAAGGAGTTCAGAATCGGTAGGTATAGTGTTCAATCAGTGCGTCCTGCCTGATATGACTTACGGAGCCGAAACGTGGACACTCACGGTACGGCTGGTCCATAAATTTAAGGTTGCTCAGCGAGCTATTGATCGAGCTACGCTTGGAGTATCTCTGAGGGATATCATTCGGAACGAAGTAATCCGACGGAGAACCAGAGTTATCGACATATCTCACAGAATAAGTAAGCTGAAGTGGCAATGGGCCGGTAATATTAGCCGTAGAACCGATGACCGTTAGGGTAGACGTGTTCTTGAGTGGAGACCGCGAATCGGCAAACGTAAGGTGGAACGCCCTCAGGCTCGGTGGTGCGACGATGTTCGCAGGCAGCTAGTGGCGACTGGATGAGAACTGCTGAGAATCGAGTTGAGTGGCGTGCGATTGGGGAGCCCTACGTCCATTAGTGGACTGCCGTAGGCTGATGTTGATGAGATATAGTGTAGGCTAAAACCACTGAATGTCACTTCAGCTTCAGTTTTCAGTTCTGTTGATTTTAGCTTGTACAAAATGCAGTAATTTCAAGAGAGCCCGCAAAGTGACATTTTATCAGCGGTTACGATGGTAGAAAATATAAAAATGCATTAATTTGACTTTTAGAGCGAAAGGTTCGAAAGGCAAGAAAACAAGAAAAGTTTTGACCACAGTTTGACATCAGTCTAGAACCTAAGGTCTTAATAGTTTCCGAGCAACATTTTACTACTAGAAAAAATACTATGAATCGGTTTGGGAAATTGTTTTTAATTCATTCTTCTCAGGCCCTCGGCAGACATACATCAGCCCCACTCCAAACAAGAAACCTGGTCCTTCGCGTCCACGACGTGACAGCAGCCTTCAAAGAACTGGCCGGCGCAGAAATGGCACAAATCATCCACGAGTACAGCGCCAAGAAGTCCCAAGGTCAAGGGCAGGAGAACAACTCGACCTTGGAAGGTCAACTGGCACTAAGGGCTGAATGTTTAGCAAATGTCCTCGCTACCTTACTGAGAAGCCTTAGGGTATTTTCTCCATAGGACAAAGGACCAAATTCAGTCTTTTGAGTCGAATATAATTTGGTAATGAAAGCATAATATTAGTGTGAATGAAATTATTCAAGAGTACTTTTAAGTACAAGATAATGTGAATGGATATGTATGGAATTAGATAGGAATGATACTAATATTTGTATAGCGCAAATCATGACGTACAATCAGATGACGCATGCGTCGTCCAGCGATTTATAATAAAATCGATTTAGATTTATTTGAATCGAATTGATCGACTCACGAATCGATTTTTAAAACATGACAAACTAACTTAGAAGATTTTTCTCACGTGAGTTGAAAGTAATTGGAGGATGAAATCTGAAAAAAGCGAATATGACGTTCAATATGAACATTTCCGATAAAGGAAATCAAAAGAGCAGCTAAAAATACGAAAAATAAACTGTAAATCCATTCTATGTATAGATTTAATTTGTTAATCGAGTTCTGTTGATAAATAAATAACCGTTACTAAAATGAGACCAAATAAATTTAGGTACGTTTTTTAAATAAATCAAACGTTTTTTCGTAGTTGGCAACATTTGTGTTTTATGGCTCCTGTATACAATGACCCATGCTCACAGATTGATAAACAATTTATAAAATTTCTTCGCAAAATACGAAGAAAATAAACTTTGAAAGTTACGTCATTGTATATTAGAGCCATTTGTTTGTAGATTGTAAATTAAAATGTTAATGTTAACATTTGTTGTTATTATAATTTTCGTGAAGTAATTTTAATTGTAACTATCGCTTATTTTTAACTTGATGCATAGTTTCGAAATTGCGGTTGATATTAGATTAATCTTCGTTCAATCTATACTGATTATGATTCTTTAACAAAAAATATTATGTCGCGTCTAGGCAACACTCTTCCTAGAAATTGTTTATACCATATCAAAGATACTCGAACACTTTATGAAATCCTATGGCTTATTCCTATTTTATGAATACGGATTATCTGAAACTAACACCTATGCTTCACGTTAAAAAAAAACTTCTCAAGCAGAAAAACGAATCCACAGAGTATATCAGTTTTTCTGGCTTCTATTATCTATGATTCCGTAGACAAAGTGTTACCATAGTTTAATTAATTTTACCTTAATACATATCTATTTATACAAGAATAATGTATATTTTCTATTTTAAGATGTGTGATTGGATGTAAGGTGCGAACTCTGTAATCCTTCAGTATCTAACTTACCATATCTTAATATGTACTTTAGGCATCAGTAATCAAAGATACCAACTAATACGTATACTGTTATTCAGTGCATATTTTCTCTTCGTTGTTTTACACCTAAATGTACTAAAATACTTAAGAAATACTCCAGTAAGGGTTGTAATGATATTATCGCGCGAATTTGCATAAAGTTTGGTGTTGCTAGCTATTAATTTGTTCAACAATGTTGCCAGCAATCGTTTTTTGGTACACGCGATGTGCTGATATTAAAATATTGGTGCTATTTTGAAAAAAAAGTGTACGTTTTTTGGTATTGTGATCGGTTGAACTGTAATGATTATTTGCGTTTGTATTTAAATAATAATTATGTAATGCACCAGTGATTTGAATTTTTTATGTAAATATCAAGTAAGGTTGTTTTTGCAACGCAATAAACTAAACTAAGGCAAAGTGACGCAAGATGTATTGACAATGATTTGTTTCCATTTCCTCGCCTGTTTAGTACAATTTTGTGTTATTTTTCTCTGCTGGTATCCCAAAGCTTTTACTGGAACCAAAGACGAGAGTTTTTATATATTTTATGTTGTTTCTTGATTTTGTTTACGAGTATCATTCACTTTCGGCTTGATATCAATTTCTTCATGTATTGAACAGACTATGTAGCTCTGAAATGTTGGATAGAATCTCATATTTGTTAACTTGATACACATGGAGATCAGCATTGTTGTTAATTTTTAAGTGGAATTATTCCATCGTGTTATTTCATATTTAAATTCTTTAGACGGTTCCTAAGTTATTATTTTTTTTTTTAATTTATCTTGGTTTATTATTTGTTTTTTTAATTTTCTAATGAATGGCAGTATTCTACGTTTTTATTTTTTTAACCTTTCTATATTTTACATTAAATTAAATTTGCAGTTCAATCCCGGACATTTCTAATAAATAAATATCTACATGTGTATCAAATTTAAAAGCAGTTTATGTGTATAAAATGGTTGCAAACATAGTTTATCGTTATACAAGATAATAACACACCAGTTTATTTTATTTATTGTTCCCAAGTAACAATGCAATGCATTTGATGTAATAAACGATATAAATATTTGTGCAATTTGATTTATTTTCCCTTTTATCTTGAACAAAGGTTTAGTACATGTTTTTAAATCCACCAATAGATAATTTAAATATTACGTCACTTAATAAAAAAAAACCGGCCAAATGCGAGTCGTACACGCACGCAGGGTTCCGTAGCACCAAAAATCATAATAAAAATATTTTGAAGGCTCATTCAAAATATGTTGTATTGCTTTACATTCAACAGCAAAACTAAATTTGTTTTTCATAGCATGTTAATGAGAAAACAAAGTTATTACAGCTGCAGTTTGATGAAAAAGTCCCATATCTCAAAAACTAAACTTCAAATCTTATTCAAACTAATTTTCGTTGAGAGTTTTATTTACGTTCCACAATGCTACATTTGTCAGAATTTTCCTTATCTTACTTTAAAATTAATCACACATTTCACTTTGGAAGTGTATATCTTTTAAAAGATTGACTTTAAGAAAAAATGGTTTTAGGAACCTCAATGTCATTTTTAAAGACCTATCTCTATTCCCGCACGTATAGGTTTGATGAAAAAACAGTACTTAGTTAAGGGAGAAAGTGCATACCCTTGCCTACTTTAAACATGGCTTCAACTATTTTTGCCAGAGTAAATTCTCACTTAGGAAATTCTCTTTAAAACCCAACAGAGACTTTCTCGGGTCTATAACGATTAAAGGCCCGGACTATTATCCATCGCTCGACGTATATGTTAAGAGTTCCATTAAAGCAGATAGTGGACAGGCAATGGACGTACTTCAATGGCACTTAACAGCCAATGTGTTCGTGTATATCTAAATTTGCTAGAGCGATACGCTAGTAATATCTATTTAATTTCTCATTCTGATAAAACCCAGTGAATGTTGTTGGGGCAATCGAGTTAGACTAGATTTACCTATCTACCTTCCTGGCCACATTATTATTTTCTGAAACGTTTGCTGAAATAAATATTGAAAACAAATTGCTAACATGCATTGGAAGAATTGCACATCTGACATGGGTAGACAAAAGAAGAATTAAAAAAAAAGAAAAGAAATGAAGTACACTGTTCCTATCAAATAAATAAATTCGTGCAGAAATACTAAACATTAATTAATTGGTGGTCCTAACGTTATAATTAAGAGTTCTATACCTCAGTAGATAGTGTATCATTCAAAGATATTAAAAGAAAGATACGCTACTTTCATACTGAGCGGCGTTCAAATATCGTTGTGTTGTTACGAGTGCGACAGATAATACGGAACGTATGATACAGAAAGAGATAGCTATCGCGCTTGAAGTACTTAAATTACGACAATTAGCTTCCTTTTTCTGCAACAATTTGCGTGCGCTAGTGCCATATCTACTTCTTTTTACTTATAATATCATTGGTATCATTCTATACTTAATTTAGGTAATCCCACAATACATTGGTTTGTCTTGTTAACTATCAATTAATCGGTACAATAAACATAGTTGTACTTATTCTAATGCAACCAATTAGCATATACACGATCCGCCGACAAACACTCACGTCCTAGATACAAACTAAATAAAAGCTGTTTAAGAAAAGAAAGATGTTTTTAATTAATTCAAAATGATACGGTAGGTAAAGTAATTGGTCTCGGTAATTTAATGGTACCGATAATATTACACAATGTAGATACAGACACGACCGCTAATATGTATGTGTTACTGTAAAAGCCCGGAGATTGGTAAATCTTAGGTTTTACTAGTAAATCTTGGAATAATTCCAAGATTAAAAAATAATTTTCTTACATGAAAATTTTTACATTTACCAAATAAAGTAAATGTAATTTTTTTTTTTTAATTAAAGAAGAGACGTTTTTTTCGGAAATTTACCATTAGAGTTTGGGACATGCTAGTATTTACCAATAGCAGTTAGTAAATGTTGGACTTGGGAATAAAACAATGAGTATTTCTTAAATATCTGAGTACTGATGATGACATACTGTAATAATAAACTGTTCGACCAAAGGGTGCAAGCCGAGATGGTCGCAGTTTACTAAGCTAGAGCACCCCGATTTGGTCGGGTTAAGTTAGAACCAGGGGTCGGGGTGGGCAGGGCACATTGCTCGCAGAATGGATGGCCGATGGGGCCGAAAAGTTCTGGAGTGGCGACCGCGAACCCGAAGACGTTGCGTTGGAAGCCGCCGCAACCACTCACACTACCGATGACCTGGTGAAGGTTGCAGGGATCGGCTGGATGCAAGTCGCACGGGACTGGTCAGTGTGGCGACACTTTGAGGAGGCCTATCTCCAGCAGTGGACGTCTTTCGACTGAAATGATAATGATGACAAAGTTAGAACCGTGAACAAACACATCAAACAGCTTTATCCAAAGTGGATGCGTATTTTCAAGTCACCGTCTTCACGAGTTGTAGTCGCGCACAACATTTACCGTGTCTCTGAGGTAAATTTGCAGAGTGTTAAAAAGCATCACGCCTGTCATCGACGAAAGGATAGGCATAGGTGTACATACTAATACACCTCTTGTTGTCTTGTTGCACCTGATTCTTGGTCCAATAAAATATATGTATTGCAGATTAGATGCTCGTGTGAGTATTGCTTCTCGGTCGGTCATCGGTGTTTTGTTTTTCACATGTTTATATGTTTTCACAGTGGCTTCACCATCACATGGATCGTGGAGGTTGCTATTGAATCCACGAGAACGTGTTTTGAAGATTCTTTGTCCAAACTTAAGCCAAATTTTATCTAAGACCGTTCCACCGTTATGGCGTCAAAGGTGACAGACAGATAGACTCGCATTTATAATATACGTATGGATTATTTGAGTTGCTCCTGTAATTACCGGATATTTCCATTTTATAAACCTGACACCAGTCGAATACAATGAATCCTTTTTTGCGTCCGTTAACACCAACTTCGTTTATCTTGAATAAAATTACAATCAATGAAATCGCAAATCGATAGCCAGATGATAACTACATTCCTTTGAAAAAGGGACCATTTCAAGTGTTGAATGGCCATGCATTACTTTCGCACCTTTAATTGAAAAATATGGGGTATCATTCATACTGCCCCCGTCAGCCAAACAGCGGTAACTCAAAAAAACTATTTTTTGCGTAAACAAGGGAAGATAATGTTCAGTGAAATAATGAGACATTGTACAAATATCATCATCATCGTCGTCACTCTTCTGCCTCTATCCAAATTTTGGGGCCGCGCAGTACGGTCTGCCTTTGTCTCATTCTTCCATACGTGTTTGTTACGTTTTTATCTTGTGAGTGAGTGCTCTTTCTAGTCACTCACTCTCTTTCTAGATATTGTACAACACGGTGCGTTTTATTGTTGCTAAATAAACAGGCTTTCTTGCTCGTTTTTTAAATGCATCATATTTTACGGTTGTACTGACCAGTCCATCTGACGTGAGATGTTTCAAGCTGTCAAATGCAAAAAACATCATCATCATCTAATGAAATCCATAATATTCTGCGTAGCCTTTACTCAATAAGTCGGGGTCCGGAAAAAAAATAGATTTTCGTTATTTCTGAGATACCGCTTTTCGTCTTACGAGGGCAGCATAGGTGGTTGACCAGTTAGGAGCATACTAGAGGCACATAACCTACCTATACGGCCGTCGAAGGCGTTTGTCACGGGCACTCGTACCAAGCCAGTATTATTTTCACACGATTGCTTACGACCGGTTATAACACATATAGAAAAATAAATTCAATAGAATAGATGCTAGATCGATATGAAGGTTCTGTAGGGATAAATTAGTAAGGCTACTTAAATGGTCCTGAATTGCCCAAAGAAGAGAACAGGTAGAAAGGATTGATAAGATTTTTTTTTCGTACTAAGTATACCTTTTCTGTACTTTAGTCAATCGATCCGATCGTTGGTAAACGATAGCTAGAGTATTTAATTTATAGATCATCAGCTCTTTGATCAAAGGCTACTGGGCATTATAATATTCTTTCTATATGATGTGAACAGGATTAAGCGGAATCCAATCTTCTTTATTTCTAACGGTTAAGAAAAAAGAAGAGATGATTGTTTGTTATTATTTTTGACATGTTATTACATACTGAACTCCTGCAAAATTCTTATCGACGTAATAGGAAAAAATAACGGTTCATAGTGATCTCGTTATATGCGCAAGAAGAGAACTGTTCGATACAGGTATCTGAAGTTATCCATTTAATTTCAATACCTATAAAACAAATGACAGAATTAGCGATTCAACACTTTTAAATCAACCGTTATCCCATATATTAAACTGTTTACCAACATTAAATTATGAAACACAATGTTGCCAACTAGAAAAATAATCATCTTACGGATCTCCGATCAGCCTGCGACTAGGCTTGCTAGCAAAAAGATGTCCACGACTGCTGGTCAAAGAAACTGTCGCACAGTAAAAGCTATGTTTTATGACTGAAAGAAAACTATTTTTTTATTATTGCCTTTGGAGATATGGCAGTGAACGTCGGCTATTGAAAAGGGTGGACATCTAAAATACCAATAAAATAGACGTTTTGTGAAGAAAATATTAATACCAGGATTTTTTATTAGGAGTATTTAATTTATGATTTTACTGACTTATATCCGATAGGGATTGCCCAATTACTTTCAAAGGAAATCGACTGGCCTACAAAAAGACTATTCTTAACTTATCAAAACTCTGTCAGGACAATCAAGAGGATTTTCGTATTTTTTAGATATTTAAGATTAATTTAAAATATTAATTTGTTTGGTTTCGAAAACACGCAGCCTCTGTGTCTGGGTTTAGAAGCATGAACATTTTATTTTTGAAAATTCATCTCCTAATGGAGATGGTGAAACTTTGAATGGAAGTTTATTATTTTACATCAGGTACATGGCTTGACTCTAGAATAAAACCATAGCACCGCTCATACAGTGCACCCAAGCTTTAAATATCGGGTGCTACCAATGTTTACAAATAAGGAGTGTTCGCCCGGCGTTTGTTCAACCCTATGTTTTATATCTTATTTCTCTGGCTACAGGGCTGGGCCTTAAATGACTGGATAGAACAAGAAAAACAACGCCCTTTACATAATGTATCTAATGGCGGTTCTCAGGAGACAAAAAGAAATAGAATTGTACGATGTTTTTTCAAGTGGTTTGTGTTAGTGCTGGATCCTGTGCGTCTACCTACTACCTACTTATATGTTTGCTTAAATTGACAGCTTCGATGAGTGTTGTAAGCCAATATTGCCACGTGACCATCTTAGGTTAGGTTAGGTTAGAAGAGCAACAAATACATGCTACAGTTTTAATAAAGAGAATACTGCAATAAAATTCTTTGTTGAAATAACCAAGCTAGGGTAAGTTGGCCCATACTGCGCAATGTTTCAGTGACAACGTTTGTGGCAAAACCGATGTTTTTGATAAACCCGAAGCCGGGACGAATTCTATAGACGGAAAAACACGAACAAAATCGCAATTTATTTGCAGTATAGGTACCTGGTTGCTGTCAGTAGAACTGCACTTGGCTGTTAGTTCATTAAAATCTCTAGACATGGGATCACATTTTTTCTGACATTTCTTATGATAATCTGTAACTCTGTAGTATATAGTAAACAAACACAACGTGATCATATTATAGACTATATCCTAGAAATCACTAATGCTGCTTTTGTTCTACGTTATTAGTGTTAGACAACATTCGACGATCGCTTTCAGTCTGTTCATTCTACTCGGATCAGATGACAATGTAAAGGGAAACCTACACAGCAGCCCTAATTGGCCGATTAAATAGTCATCCCTGATGGATCACTCGAATTATTATAATGACAGTAATTCCGAGGGATGTAAAATGATTATGATATGGCTAGTAATTAGTATAGAGATTAGTATGTGAAATTAGTATGTCGGTTTTAAATTGGCAGGATGACTTGTCAAGTTGTTGAACGAGCTGATGTAATAGTTAATCTGCGCTGCTAATAAAAAATTTATGATCTCATATTTTGTCATTCTTATATCGTTAGTGTCTAATCTACTACCAAAGTTTTTATGCCGCCCATGGCATGCCTCTGACTTGGCTTTACATGCCGTCGAGAAATATCTCTCAGGCATGCTGGTTTGCTCACGTTTTCCTTCACCAAAGAAAGTAATAATTATACAAAACGCACATGAATCCGAAAAGGTAGAGGTGCGTGTCTTGTGTTCGAACTTGAGACCTATGACTTGGCAGTTTGGTGGTCACACCACTAGGCTATATTACTTTTATACTTTGTCATCATAAGAAGGTACCTAATTCTCCTAAGTTATTGATGCGAGTTGGCCCCAGTCTGTTCGGTTTTGTTCAGATATACCAGGCCTCCCGATAATTTAAACGGGAGATGTCCGGACCATTCTGCAAATGTCTGGCATTTTCACAGGATCTCTTTCCAGGCTTCTCTAAAGGTGGCGCAGACCGTTAAACTTCATCAAAAAATCTTCGAAAAACAGTGTTGTATCAAAATTCTTAAAGTTACACGATAGTAACCAACAAAGGTTTCTTTCCTTCTAATCCTGGTTTTTCTTCAACGGAAATTTAACATGGGACTGCCATTTTTGCTCCTGACTTACCTAGTTAAAGGTAGGTACCCTTTTCTCTCCAACCGACGCCAACAGGAATAAGATGGCGTGCCCGTACTAAGAAGGGGCGCCTAATGGCATTTAAAGTTCATAATTATGACGGCAATAACTTCTTCAAGTAAACTAACTGGTTATTAATTAATTTAATCAATTTAAAGGATAATTAAAGTACTATTTCCTTTTAGTTTTTGAAACTATCGTGGTTTATAGAAATTAAATAATTTAATTATGAAGTTATTTCATATTCATATTTCTTTTAGTTATGGCATAATAAATCCAAAATTCAGAAGGCCCGACACGATAGAACTCTAAAAGGAAGTGACCCTCAAGAATAGGACAATTTGTGGCCAGTCTGTGGAATTCACTGCCGGCTTTTCGGTTTCCCGAGCTAGATCTGGTAATCCGGATCTCTTCAAAGTTCGAGTGAATCGGTTTCTTTAATGCAAGCTTGCTCCACCTTAAGCCGCATCATCGCTTTACATCAGGCGAGTTGCGGCCAAACGCAAGCGCAATTTGTGTACAAAAAATAATAAATTGCAGTTTCGATAAAAAAGTATTTCACTCAGAAGTGAAAACTATCTTCCTATTGTTGCTCTACCTGAGGGAGGGCCTAAACAAAGGTGTAATAATATATCAGATAAAACAACAATGAATGTCAATATGTTTGGGACAGACATAAGCTACCGAAAATCATACCAATCCCGTTCTGAAAGAGGCCCTCAGGTCTTTGATTCCAATGAACAAGCCAATGACAAAGATTAGAATTCTAAGGCTGAGAAAGAGTGACATGTCTTTGACCGTAAATCTCAAATCTCTTTGCGAGTTTTCGTGAACTTACGTAGATATTTCCTTGCTTACGTTAACGTAAAGTTCTCGCGTAGAGTACACAAAATGAAGACGAGAAAATAACTCGTATGGTACTTCTGCACCGTAGTCTACCATACGAATTCCAAGGTATTTAAAAGCCAGCATGTCAGTTATTTTGTCAGTTTTTGCATCGGACTACCCCTCGTTATAAAGGTCACGCTAGCTAATTAAACATAGAGGATAATATTATCTAAATGTCATTCGCGTGAACTTTCCTTACTGACCTAACACATAGGCTATTAATTAACTTTTTGAATTGTAACGGATAAATACGTCACTGGGGGAAAAAAAGAGCAAAATGAGAGGTATACACCCTTTTATTGCAAGTCCTGCTAACTTTACACAAAAATGTGAAAATACAATTTATTTTAAACGATGGGATGGGATTTTCTGATAACAAAAATTGCGAAATGCATACAAACTATGATCCCATTTAACTGCTATAAGGCATAATTTTTGATGATTCTTCTTCAGTGATGGCACTTTCGTTATCAGGACTCTCGTGCAACATTTCAAGCTTCTAGACTCAGTAGTTTTGGCTGTACATTATCTGCCAGTGATTGAATGAATTTAAGAATCATTTTATGAAGTAGGAAAGTTTTCATTGCATTTCAGCACTAATACATGGCCATTTTAAATCACATTTTAACTTTGTACATAATCATAAGTAAAAGCAGTTAGATTATATTATTTAAGGTGGAAGCGCAAGGGTAGCCCGCGAAATTTAAAATTTCTTACGTTTATTGCGAGTTATTAAAATGTATATCCGAACCTCTACAGAGACCGCTACAAACTATGTTCAGCAACATACTGGAAAAAAAAAGCTTCCAAAACAATGGTCCAGAGCTACAACGACTCTACTACATAAAAAAGGAGATAGAGATAACTTAAACAACTACAGGCCAATTAGCCTAATGAGTAATGTCTACAAAGTTTTCTCAAAAAATATTCTGAACAGGCTCTCCAAAATCTTAGACGAGAGTCAACCACGTGAACAAGCAGGATTCAGAAAACATTTTTCAACGATCGATCATATCCACGTCATGGCACAACTAATAGAGAAAAGTAAAGAATATGGAAAGACGCTGTACATATGCTTTATAGATTTCTCCAAAGCTTTCGACTCTTTAGAACACACTGCTATCTGGAAAGCACTAATACAACAAAGCTTAGACATAGAGTACATTGAGCTCCTACACAGCATATATTCTAAAAGTTTATCTAAAATACGGCTGGAAAGAGATGGACCGGAATTCCGCATTGAAAAAGGCGTAAGACAGGGCGACCCCCTCTCACCCAAAATATTCTCAGCAGTTCTGGAGATGATTTTAAGAAATATCAACTGGGAAAAACAAGGCATCAAAATAGATGGAGAATACTTGAGCCATCTACGGTTCGCGGACGATATCGCTATATTTGCTGAGGAGAGTACTCAGTTAGACAGCATGATAAACGATTTAGTGAGAGAGAGCAGCAAGGTTGGCTTATCGCTAAACGCCTCAAAAACAAAAATTATCACGAATGGTAGTGTTCAAACCATCAGAGTGGACGGAGAAAACATCGAGTATGTTACAGAATATATTTACCTAGGTCAGTCAATTTCATTCCAAGATCTTACAGAAACAGAAATAAACAGACGAATTGCAATTGCTTGGAAAAAGTATTGGAACTTGAAAGAAATTATGAAGAATAGAGACATAAGAATCGAAATAAAAAAGAAACTGTACGACACAGTAATCCTACCATGCCTAACATATGGTTGCCAAACATGGTCGTTGAGGAAGATAGACGAATACAAATTAGCCATACACCAACGGAAAATGGAGAGAAGTATGTTAGGAATAAAATTATCAGATAAGATTAAAAACGAATCAATAAGAAGGAAAACCAAAGTAGCTGACATACTAGAAAAAATAAGAAATTTAAAATGGAGATGGGCAGGTCATGTATGCAGGATGACCAATGACAGATGGACCAAGAAACTGACAGAATGGGTACCAAGAGAAGGACAAAGAAGTAGACGTAGACCGAAAAAACGATGGGAGGACATATTTAAGGAAAGATGTGGACCAGACTGGAGAAGACAGACTAGGGACAGAGACAACTGGAGGAAGCTGGGGGAGGCCTACGCCACAGAGGCGACTTCCACAAATTAAATACATTTATAATAATTGGAATAATGCATGAAAATGATACCTATTAATATTTTTTTAATCAATAATGATATTAACGTAAATTAAGTTTTTTTTTTTTTTACGTTTATTGCAATTTGCAGGTCAGTGCGAGGTTGTATGTTGATGAAAATATGAATAGCGCCAGTAACACGTATGGAGTTATAGAATTATAATCATTCAAATCATCAATACAGCCCATGAACTTGGGTTCATATAACCCTATTACCCTCAATAGCTATTTCATGCAAAAGTCACTGAATGGGGTTAAATGAACTTGGAGGGTTGCATTGATGATTGGTTGGTTGGTTTAGTTATGGTTTCCTCACGATGTTGTCCTTCACCGAAGCAAGACGTGATAATTATACAATATGCACATCAATCCGACTAGCTGCTCATAGACATAGTTTCAAAGTATACTCTTAGTTAGCTCTACTTAATTATTACTTTGTATAATACATAAACCCCGCAATAAAATAAATACTGTTGGACATTTATAATTGAAAAGAAAAACTTATGAAAAATCAAAGTAGTGGAACTCAAGTGAACTCAAAACTTAAGTTTCTATGTTATTTTTCTTAGCTTTACTTATATTTAAAAAGTTAATAATTATATCGGACATTAATAAGACTTAATAAATATTGATAAGATGGTATAGTTATGTTCTTATAATTATTTATGGCCTGTAGATAATTATTTATTTGCTTTTAATTATTATTTAATGTCAGAAAGTATTTCATGGTCTACTCGGCAAGCAGGTTACTTGTGATGATAGTGCAAGGTTTTGCGAATGAATCCCCATTTATATCAAGAAAAAAATTAACACATTGAATTTCATTACGTTTCATAAAAAAAATGTGTTAATTTTGTATGTCTAGCTTCATGGAATGAACTTATCCAAGAAGAGTCAGTTTTTAAAAAACCGGCCAAGAGTGTGCCGTACTCACACGCACACAGGGTTCCGTAGCACCAAATAATATAATAAAAATATTTTGAAGGCTCATTCATTGTATTGTTTTACATTCAACAGCAAAACTAAATTTGTTTTTATAGTATGTTAATGAAAAACAAAGTTACTGCTGCAGTTTGATGAAAAAATCCCATATCTCAAAAACTAAACATCGAATCTCCTTCAAATCAATTTTGATTGAAAGTTTTATTTACGTTCTACAATCCTAATTTTTTTTCAGAATTTTCCTCCTCTTACTTTAAAAATTATAGGGGGGACACACATTTTACCACTTTGGAAGTGTTTGTCCTTCAAACGATTGACTTTGAGAAAAATGGGGTTAGGAACCTCAGTCTCATTTTTAAAGACCTATCTATAGACACCCCGCACGTATAGGTTTGATGAAAAACATATTTTTTTGTTTCAGTTCCATGTATTAAAAAAAAAAGATTAATTGTGGCTGTGACATACACGGACGTTGTTGGAAGGGTTCCGTTTTTTGCCATTCGGCTACGGTACCCTAAAAATGGGTCTAAATAACCTTTCACATCATCCAACCAAGCTGAGAGTAGTTATCACCTCCTCTTGTCTCCGAGCAAACGAACAATAACAAAAACTAATGCAATTGTATCCAAAGGCGTTGAATTACCATACTAGCCTTCCCTGTACAAAGCGACCATGTTTTTCAGTGTAAAACCTAGACTTAAAAAGGCATCTAGCTTCACCTAATCCAGTCTAAGCAGCATATCTGAGCCTCATGACCGATGTCAATGAATCCCACCTATTTTATCGCTAACCCCCTAGTCTACAACGAACATTCCATCAAAACCACACGTTAGCTACTAAAAACTATATTAGAAACTATTGCAAAACCTTAGGGAACCACGTTTCGCTGACTTGCAGACTTGAATAGAATTCTCAAGTCTTTAAGTGAAGTTGACGGTAACGTGCGCGTTTACGTTTAGTTCGTCAGGGTTTGTGGTAAGGGTTGAGTCGGGAACGCATTCTGGAGTCGAGTTTAGGAGTTAGCGAGTGCAATGCGCCGCTCATGCAGTTCCCTAACCGGTTTCTAATCGTTGTATTTCGCCGCCGCCGATCGGGCTTTGTGTGTCTCGGAGAAAAAGTTAAAATAACTTCAATGAAAATGTTCCTGCTTGTTCTTTGGAAACCGAAATTCTAACCACTTTCAATCACATTAAAATATGACGGGTTTCAATGGGTATCTTCAATCTTTCACCCGTAGGATCAAATATTTATTTTCTTCCACCTTTCGAGTAAAAGAATCTTGCGGTATAGACAGGTATGTCGGTACCGTTTCCCGCGTGCAGTCATAGCTGTTGTTCAAAAATCACAATAACACCTAGCCAGGAACAAAGGCCTGCCTAGCAACACTCGGGGACCATTCCATAGCATTCCTTAAACTCGAGAATGCACCTGACTACTATACACAACTATTGTACAAGTTTCAAGTCTTGCCACGACTGCCGCACTCATAGACATCGATCAAATGTAATGTCGTGGTTAGCCGGGTGAACAAACCTGAAAATGAATTTAGCGAAATTCGATACTTTAGCCACTCAATGAGTGCTTGCTGGGAAAAGACAATTTGTTTTTTTTTCGAGTTGAGGTATCTTCTAATTACTACCAAACTTAGGCCCAGAAGATGGAAGATGGCTTGGCCATTAACTGAACAGACTAGAGATTTTTATCAAATTATGAGTTTTTCTCATACTACTATTATCATAACCATTACTCGTACCATATTGAAGTTTTCTACACTTCGGTTTAAAGAAACTTTATTCCCAATAAAGACATATGTCACTTACTTGAGAACAATACTAAAAAACACACATTTAAAGGTTACAAAAAGTTCGTCATCAGTACAACAAGATAGTAAACCATCCAATGCATTCATTTCTCCAGAAGGGATCCATCCGCAATTATGTGCTGGCTAAGTTGAGTTTTGAATGCATTGAAAGAGTGTAGATGTCTTATACAGGACGGTAAACGGTAAATAACACTTAGAAGATTTGAACATGCAAATAATTCGTTCCTCATCTTATTCTCATCTATCAGTTTAATTTAAGAATATTGTAAAAGCTGTGCAACAATTTTGGTGCACATTAGAGTAAACTTTGTCAGTCAAAGAAACAGAAACCATTACCACACAACCATTATCCACAAAACAGACCAAAACACAAAACTGTCGATCATAAAAATTCTAATATATCAAGCCAATCAAGTGGTATCAGTTATTTTAAGTTAATCTTCACAGCGCGGGCGCAGGGCAGCGCGCACTTTCGCCCGCTCCGTGCGCGGGCGCCGCATTTCTCCCCAAGGACATCGGAACCTGTCTCTACTGCCGACATATCAGATTGTCCGAGGAGTATATGGGAGCCATAAATTGTTTAGCTAAGTTTTAGTTATAAATAGTTGATTCTTGTGTTTTAGTAAGTCAATTCAATTCAATGAACCGTTGGGGCGGGCTCCCAGTCTAACCAGATGCAGCTGAATACCAGTATTTTACATGGAGCGACTGCCTATCTGTCCTCCACAACCCAGTCAGTACTGGGTAATAATGAATAATGGATAATTCCCTTTGGTTAGTTAGACTGGTTATCAGAGTTACGGGCCACAATTGACATGAGTTCCATCTGTTTGTACGTCGTCGTTACAGAAATAAAAAACGCTATGAAAGCGATTACCATCTGCCTATAGCATACCCACCGATACACTCTGGGATATCGCTTCCCTGGCTAGGCTAGCCTGCAATCATTTTAAAAGTTCGTATCTTGTAGAAAATTAAAAAATGCTCTGGCTTCTGTGATGTCGTAACTGGTAGATGGGATCAATTAATTACTACAATTTTATTTTATTAACATGGTGCTATATTTATTGTTCTACCATCCACTTACCTGCTTTATAATCTCCTGCGAGCTACCAACATGCACTATTTAAACATAACAGCTCGACAGTAAATGATAATAATATTACATCGCGAGTCGCCTGTTGGTACAGGCTCTCAGTTCTTCAAAGATTTAGGTATAGGTATCACCAGTAAGTGCGCTAGTTATATATACGTCCTATTGTAATAGAGAGCAAATCTAGACCCTGGACTGCTCCTGAAACTGCTACACGGAACGCCCGGCAGATGTGGAACATCGAAATTGCAACGATATACCTATGTTTAATACGCGCTACGCACTCACAGGGGAGAAGAGACGAGAGCGTCATGCCCTTTGCGGTCACGGCTTATGAGTCTGTCTTATCCCTAACACCAATAGATGATTCACATGAAAACCTAATAATATAAAATACCAATGCAGTCCTTCTGCAGGAAAAAAACCTACAAACTTACAACAAACAAGATTATATAAGTTTTTAAACTGTCATGGTCACTAACGTTATCATTAACTCTAGAAACGGAATATTTACCGTGTTCACTGTTCATGATATTTCGGCGCTGTTATCCGTGATCATGGTGCCTGCAACATGGTAAATATCCCGTCTCTAGTGTTAATGATAATACCGAGATGAGCATATATATCATCACACTTGCAGTGATCATAGGACCGACTTATATACCCGTAATTAGCGGAATGTTAGTTTGATACACCATAGAAAGATACAATCCGTAAGGGAAGTTATAAAACTGCGATTAAATTATTGGTCCGGTAGGCAACTATAGTCATTTTCAATCATTCAGATCGTTATCGCAATTTTACGGTACCTAAGCAGCCTAGAGGATGTCGCTGTAAGTGCTGCTCAGACAGACTTGTTCAGTTAGTCTAACATTATTCCGAGCCTCCCTCGCTTAAGAATAAAATATCATTTATTCTAGTCCGTAAGAAAAAGCTGTCAGTCCTCCTAGAAGCTAGCTCATCATCATCATTATTATCCCCAATATATTTGCCGTCGTTGCAGCACTTCTCTTTGCTCATCATTCTCAGCAGTCTCCTACTTAGTAGCCATATCATCCTTCACCCAGTCTATTTATCGTTTCTTTGGTCTTCCTCTACTCGCATCCACATTCATACTCCTTACTTTCATCATCACATTTAAGAACAGAAGCTAGACATTTCAAGGAAAAACTGGTGCTGAAAATGGTTTCTTTATTTTTCCACTTTTAGTCTGTAAAAACCCAATTATATAAATAACATATATGTATATTTTTGATTATATAAATATAATCAAATTCATGCGAAATAGTCAAGATAAAGCTATCATAATTTACAATACATAGAGACACTAGCTGTAGCCCGCGGCTTCGCTCGCGTTTTGGTCGGAAATACTCCCACCGGCACGTTGTAAATATATAGCCTATGGCACTCAAAGATAATGTAGCTTTCTATTAGTGGAAGAATTTTCAAAATCGGTTCAATAGATCCAGAGATTGCCCCTACAACCTCAAAAAGTTTTCTCTTTATAATATCAGGACCTATAGATATAGATTATACTATCACTGATCGCATTATATCAATAACTGTCTAGCTTTGTCCAACTATGTTGCGGTCAGCTTCCAGTTTAACCGGATGCAGCTACATATCAGTATTTTACATGGAGCGACCCCCACAACCCAGCAGCTTGGTAATACGATACCCTTGGTAAGACTGGTTGTCAGACTTTCGGGCCACTGAGTGTACCCGTAACGACTGCCAAACATCTAAGCACAAATTACAGCCGGGACCAACGACTTCCGAGGCACGGAGAACGTAACGGTACGTACCGTGTTGTGTTGTGTTGTATGTAATGAATGGTCACCCATCCCCGGGACTGATCTCTGCAATCGTAGCTTAACCACGATATAACCGTGCAGCTTTTATAGTATAGCCACAAGCCTCTCAACAAATGAAGCTTATTGGAATAAAATTACAAGCAAACAGTTACACAGAAACAGCCGCGAGACACAACAGTTGACAAATTCTTATGCAGATCATAAAATATATTGCCCACAAATTCTAGCCCGCGGGTAGAACGAGAAACATCGTCTCGACTGTTATGTAGACGCATCAATATCTTTCCAATTACGGACGATTTGTAAGAGTTAAGAAGACTTTGGAATACGATGTGTAACTATTCATTGCAAGAAACTAATCATTTTCCAAGGGGTTTATAGCACCGTCAAAATGCTTTCTTTTTTCCTAGTACTTGTAAGACTCCATACTTACAAGTTATATTTGATGTTAAAATTCAGACAAATTAAAGTAGGTAACTCTACTACTTTATTAATGCTTAAACCGATAATGTGACCGATTAAGATTTTATTCTGGAATCCACTTTAATATTTGTCTTCGATAAATTCGCAACGAATCATTTGAACGAAGACAACGGTTTGGTCACAAGCAAGGTAGTAGAAAAGCAAAAAGATATAAAATGAATATTTTCCAAATAATCAAAATAGTCTTTATTAGAGAGCAGCGGTGGCCCAAATGGTGGCGGCTCCGACTTACGAACAGTAAGTCGTGGGTTCGAACCCAGGCAGGCGCATTACTTTGTGTAATTTATTTCGTCACTGCTCTCAAAAACGGTGGAGGAAAACATCGTGAGAAAACCGGCATATCCTAGAACCAAAAATTCAAAAACATGTGACATCTACCAACCCGCACTCGGCCCGTGGTGGATTATAGCCCATTCACTCTCATGGAGAGGAGGCCGTGTGTCCCAGCCGTGGGAACAGTATAGGCTGATTACGTTTAATAAGTCCATACACCCCGAGAACTTTCTAGGCACAAAAATACATCGTATGTTACCTAATTACTTCAAGACCATCTTTATTATTACCTCCATTCAGTCCCCGCCCTGAAAAACGACCAAAATTAATTACTAGTTACCATAAAAATGCCTGCATTCCCTTCTGGAACTTTACAACAATGCGAAAATCATTACAAATCAAAACGACGAACAATAATCACGTTCAGCAAACTACCTGACGGCCAGCGTCACTAACACAAGAACTTGCGGCCTCTGAGTACCAAACCACCAGACCACACCATCATACACCATAAGAACCATCGACTCCATTGAAAACCAGACCTTCCTACGTTGATTTTAAGTAAGGTCTTGTTTAACAGGTGACTGGTGGTTACGGTGTTCAAGTTAATGAGCCATGCTGGTCAATAAATGTATGTAAAAACGTCCGCAGACTCCGGCGACATTCTTGTGAAGAGACTGTAAGACGTTAGGGCCATCTAAATGCTTAGGACGCTAGCCCATAGTTGCTTGTGCAGTATATGAACAATTTTATATCATTCTATATCAATTGCTGTTGATTGGCCATCTTGGAAGATAGTTTCTCATGTTAGGTGAGATGTTTTCACGTTCTAATTGTATTTTAAATTAGTACGGCCATTTTGTCCTTTTATAAATCTGTAATGGATCTTTAATTGGCTCGGTTCAACATTCCCTGTAATTGATATGGTTGTCAATTAATTATATGTGTTTATGATTTTCCCTCAATTGCTTTGGAAGAACCTTAAATTACTAGGAAAAAATAACTGCAAAGAACATTTATTTATGAATTACAATGTCGCAAGGCGAATTTATTCAACTTAATCGTCAAATACTCTAAAGTATTCAAGCACTCGTAAAATAGCAGATACACCAAACTACTTATCTCAACATGCATTAGAAACATTTAACTCAACGCCAACCAACCATTACAATATCCCAATAAATGTTAGTCGCTTAGTTTTTAGCTATCCAGTCTCACAGGCCCAATTTAACACGGCATCTAACTCGTAGCTAAGGTCTAAGACCTACTACAAGACGAATGGGACGCTATAGGACCTTATAAGGCGTATGTCAATTTATTGAACGCACCCGATCGCTCGTTCCCGCGCATTCGATTCAAGATGGCGATGGTCGCCATCTTTTTTACGCTTTTTATCATGTTTTAATAAATATTTGTTTATTATTATATGCTTGTGGTGTTTGGTTGGTAATTGGAAGCTGTTAATGCAATTAGTTGCGATATTAATGTAATAAAACTATGAAAATATCATATGATATTTTCTTGTTTTTGTCTGTGCTGCTAAGAATCTGCTTGTTTTCCCAAGATTATAGTTTGGTGATTAGATCATCCTAGAAAAAGGAGGAAGCAAAGAATTACAATCTGCTCGTATGAATTGACTGACCCTATTTCTGGAGCATTTAAAAGAACCCGAAACATATTGAAATAAACACTCCATTCAAGGACCTGTGGTTGCAATTTGTAAACAATACAATTTGCACGCGAGCTGACAAGTTCCAGAACGAAATTTAAACTTCTATATCGGCATTCTTGTGAACCTTATAGGGTCCTAGGATCACAATAGTAAAAATGCAAAAGAGAAATCAAAACTGTCAATTGCCTATCTTCCTACGCGGATCGTTAAAACCTGCCGAGGGCAATGGCCAAATCGTAAAAAAGGTTCAAGATATGAGTGCTAGCACCTCTCTATTTAAGGCTTTATCGCGTTTTAACAATTGATTTATAAAGGCGAAGATAGTGTACATTTAGCACGGTATAAATAATAAAAGAACCCAGCATTTATCTAAAAGAATAACTGATCATATTTTTTTATTTTCAAAAAACTATGATGAGATATCTTTCGAATCTATTGTTAAATTTTATCGCAGCTCAGGTTTTACTTGGTATAAAAGAGAACAGTAGATACCAGTCTACTGTTCTCTTTTGCAACATCTATACTGAAAGATTAGAAGATCCGGGTCTTGTGCCTAATCTAGAGAGACATTATGACCATAAATGGTCTATGGAGGATTAATAAATAAAAATAAATAAATAAAACGATAAACAAAAATTGAAATAATAACTTAACTTACAACATGAACGTGAGTAAACTCAATAGTAAAACTAGTGAAACGCTCATGTAAGATAATAAAGCTTAATGATATGCACTCCTGCATATCATTCGGGTCGAAGCTGACAAACAGACAAACAAGACTGACCTGTTAACTGAGCATTAAGACTCAAAACAACATCGACACCTAAGTACCGCAGGGTTAGACAGAAGCCCTTTGCGTAACGCTAAGGGTATAAAAACAGAAGGCACATACGAAAGACATTATTAGAGAAATAGATACTAAAAGAAGGCACATAATATGTACGTGAGACGAGCAAAGGATACCAAAATTATTATGTCCTGCAACAAGTGGTTTCGTAAAACCGTATTATGAAGCTAAAACGCCGGTTCTGGGAGCAGGTACCAAAGTACTAAGCACCAAATTGATATTGTAGAAGAACTTTTCAATAAAACTGTGTGACAAGAAACGGGTCTAAAAGCGAAGAGCTTTAGCGGTATAGTGAAATTGGGCAGAAAAAAGCTCAGTCATGGACATCTTAAAGCCCTGTAGGGCTATTGCGTATCTCTGTTGACAGTTCATAGTGATCATCACTTGGCGTGTTTTGATATACAATGATCACTCTTGTTGGTTTTAACTGACGCTACCCGTGCAGAACTGTCATTGTATATCAAAACTCGCCAAGTGATGCCCACTATGAACTGTCAACGCAATACGCAATAGTCCTGCAGAAGACCCAGACAAGTTGTTTTCGTTTTCAAAGCGTTTAGTAGTTCACAGCTTCTTTCAATAGGACTGCCCTAAGGAGTTAGTTTAGGCTTTTGGTAGCATACAAATCCAATACATTTTTGACTTATCCAATTTCATTATCACTAATAACATGTGATATGGTCTAGTCTAGGCAATCTAGTTATTTCCTTCAGTAGTGTCCAGCAGTAAGAAATAAAAGGACATATTCATTTATATAAATTGTAATAAACAAAATAAACATGCCTGGAGCGTGAACCACATACGTTTGTTCGATGTCGCGACAACTTGCGCGCGCGCAGCAGTCGCAAGTCGCATTGCACATGAATTATTGAAGCAGCAACAAATTATACTTGTCTTTGCACGATGATACACGGGCTAGTTATGTAAGTATTTGTGCTAACTCTGGGCTTGGGCGTAAGAGCAAAAAAGATTAGCAAGAAGGTACGCAGAAGTCTTTAGGAGCAGAGTCGGGTTGAAACGAAACTGTTTTTGAACTGAAATCTTTTATTTTTGACTTCCTCGTTGGTCTTGTGGTCGCAAGCACTACTGCTGTGTCCGAAGTCTTTGGTTCGATTCCCGGGTCGGGACAAGCCCGCCACGCTATTCCCAAACCACTGTAACTCCAGAAAGCCAGAATCAACAGTGACAACCACCAGAAAAGCGCCGAGACGATGAAGCTCGACGAAGTCCCAGAGAAACAATTTAAGTGTCTCGGATCCCGCAACGAAATTAAACTTATCAGGTCGGGATAAGTGTAATTGGGTCTTTCCATCAGGACGTTTTTGTAGCAGCCCGGACTCTGGATTTGTGCCCGATTGATGGCAATAGGGTCGCCCCCCAATACACCTCTACACCGACACATTAGGTACCTTCGCCTCTAACCTAACCATTTCCACTTTGCCAACAAGGTAAACTATTGTTTAGAAGATATTCCGTTCATTTCCTTTTTAAATGCCTTGTCTGCGCCCATATAAAAGATTCAAGATTTGAGGCATTAACTGAAGTCATAATATAAGCTGAAACCACGTTGCAAAAAGTAGTTGAATTCTACCGTATTTAATTATACCTATACTTACAACGATTCTTATAAGAAATCGAATAAAAACAACGTCGCCACCCATACATTAATTCACACTTGCACAAATCATAAACAACAACACGTATTTTTTCTACCAAAGAGAAAAATAAAACCCTAGCAGGTTGATAGAATATTTGCAATCGAGTCGGGATCGGTAGCCACAGCCAGCCTGCGGTCCGCTCGAGCTAGACCTTAGCTCAATGTTCGCAAGCATGCATTAATCTAGGATACTTATAAACAGCTATAACTTGAAACTTATCTATGGATAAGCTCCTGTTAAGGATACTACAGGTTTGCGGAAAAACGCTGCGTGTTTTGTCGTCAAGATATTTAGAATATTGGATACTGGTTTTCCTGTATTTGTATAGATTAAATATAAGGTTTATAGTCTCATCACAACATAAAATTTACGAATGCATCTCGTTGGTGTATTGGTCGGAATCGCTACCTATTGCTGAGCGTTAGATTCCTTGTTCGAGCAAAGTGTTAACAGATTTTTTATTAGGAATTTCTCAGTAGCAGCCACGGAATTTGGATTTGTGTCCGAAAAAAAAAAAGGAAAAGTGCTCATGTTTCATGTACCCAAAACCAAACGCCTGGAGTTGACAACATAGCTTGCAAAGTAAGCAAGTTGTACCAAATGGCAGTGAGCTAACTATGTCTGTCGGAAGACGGCCGATGGAGCAAGCATGTCCTGTAGGTCTACTCTCTTACCAAAAGTTACGGGTGTTTCCCACTCCGTGTCCCGAACTAATAAATTAATGACAACGTTATTGGACAGTGGTTCCTAGTGTTCCTACTCCATATGTGTTATCAGAACTAATGAATCCGAAAATAGTAGAGAGTAGGGTTGACTTCCGAAGTTTCGATCTACTTTCGGACGGGCCCGTTTCTTTGTTGGCGGACTTAGAGAGTAGACCCCATGGACTGGAGACCGCGTATCGACAAGTGTAGGTAGTGTTGTATGTTCCCCAGCTAGATGGCTGCGTCTAACTAGATGCCATTTCTATAAAACAGCATTTTTAACCTTATTTAAAAAGTCAATATCTTGTGCGACAAAAGTTAGTGACAGAAACGGATACAAATACGACAAATACGACTCCACGTAGTCTTGTATGCGCGTATAGGGGCGAGGCGGCCCGCGAACTGAGCTGAGCTGTTGCATGCTTCCTTGCATGTTGCATGTTTGCTGCATGCTTGCTGCATGCATGGTGTATGCTTGTTTACATGCATGGCGTAGTCTAACTGTAAACTTTCTGAGATATGTTAGTTCTGCCTTGCCAAAAGACTATTCTGACTGTGAACTTTCTGCGATATGATAGTTCTACTTTTTAATTCTTATGGATATGAAAACGGCCTAAGATGATTTTGACTTACAAAATTATGAGTTTTTAATGTATGTTATATAGTGTGTGCCAAACGATTTTCTGCGAAATTAAGTTTATGGTAGACCCCTTCTCTTACCATTCCTTTGACGCCACTCGGTCTCAGCTCTACTCCACCTGCCATCACCGCGCCTTGCCAGGTGTCCTGCCCAACTCCAATTCCAACACCTAAAAGCATTAACTGAAGAATCTTCTATTTCACTAAACTTACTCTTTAATTCAATATTTTTCATTGTGAAAGTGGGTATCTTATCTCATAAAATAAGCGAATGAAATGCAAGTAGGTGACGAACTGCAACGGATCACGTTTATTGTTTAGTGATTGTGCATAATGTTGTTATTAATTAATTGTTATTATTATGTTTAATAGTTTTAATATTATTGTCTAGCAGTCTAGCTGAAAGGTCGACATTACAATACTATTAGTCGATGCTGACAGTAAATTAAAACACAAGTTTTAAGGACATGCCCAGACAATGAAATACGACTATTATTTACGTTATGAAATGGCCCCTCATTTTAGCGTTTGCGTTGCGTTTACAACAGTTTGGGATTAGATCCCTTAAAAATCTATCCTCTAAATAATAAAACCGGCCAATTGCGATTAGGACTCGCGCATGTGCACCATCGCAGTACGAGAGCCCCCCCCCCCCGACCACCCCCCCGGCCCCCTTTAATTTTTAATTTATTTTTATTATTTGTTGATATAGCGGCAACAGAAATGAATAAATATCGCTGGACATTACACACAGCGCCATCTAGGTGCCACACTAAGCAACGATACTTTTCTGTTTGTAAATACATACTTATCATACATATAAACATCCATGACTCGGAAACAAATGTCCATGCTCATCACACAAACATTTGCTCCTACCGGGATTCGAACCCGGGACCCGAAGAACGAAAGGCAGCCTCACTACCGCTGCGCCATAGATGTACTTAAATAATTTGCACGCTTGCTTGCAGGCAGAATACAATGACTTATAGGACATAAGATCTTCCCTTGTAATTTGTATGTATTTTCTTGCAAATAAACATTTTTGATTTGATTTGATTTGCCATTCGGGTCGTTAAATACACGTTCTGTGAAAATTTCAACTCTCTACCTATTACGAATCATGAGATACAGCCCGCTGACAGACAGACGGACAGACGGCCGGACAGCGGACGCTCAGTAATAAGGTAACGGGACCCTTCGGGTACAGAACCCTAAAAATTACCTAAATATTCTCAAACGGTTTCGAACGATAACACACAAGAAGACGATTTACTTCGCAAACATTTCCTTAACACACTGTGATCAAATGCACACATAAGTCACATGTTTGACAGTCCATCATTCATGGGGCCCAACATGTATTCTTTCTCCATATTTCTCTAGTAGTCGTCATCTGACTAGTCACCCCCTTTCTAGCCATATCATATTTCACACAATCCATCTTTTCTTTGATCTTCATTTACTGTCATAGCCATCCACATGCATACTCGAAACTTTTCTAACGATCCTCATGTAGCTTGGGGTCGGCGCAACACGCTTTTTCTGCCATTCTCTACTGTCAGCCGACATATTCTGATTGTTACTTACCTTTCGACCCTAAAACGCGACGTTTTCGCAACTAGTGTGTTCCCTCCCTGCTTCCCGGGAACGTGGTCAAGCCGCCTTAGAACCTGTCCCCTCGCAGTTATTAGAAGTTATTAAAGAGCGCACTTTTTGCGCGCTGTCGCTGCGCCCGCGCCACCAGATTGCGCGTCTAATTGCACGCTGTGTGAGAATAACGAGACCAAGTGCTCGTGGATGGTTTTCAGGAGTTTCAGTGATAAGCGGTTTGTTTACAGGCTTGGGAATTATGCAGTTGCTTAATTCGTTTGATAGAATACCAAAGAAAATCATTTTGGAAGTAGTCCTTTTTCGAGCAATGAACAGATTTTTTTAAGACAAAATGTACTTTTACGTTTTCAGAAATAATAGATGAAGAAACTGGACACAACCGATAATGGTGTTTTGAAGCAAAACCTTGAACTAAACATATTCAGTCAGACGGCTACATCAGTCATCCACACTAATGATAATTTCCATGTCATCCATGTTGCGTTATTGAATTATTATTATTAAGAGCATGAAGTGTAGATTGTCGATCTATTAATTCAATGTGCTAACGAGGTGCACTCTTGAACAAATTGTATCACGCATGTATTTCTCTGAAGGGATAGGCAGGGGTGAACCTACCTGTAGTATACCGACTTATTGCTAATTGTTAAAGTCCAATGTTATGCGTCAACCGCACACAAATCCAGATTTTAGACTGCTATTGAATAATATATACCACCACGCCTGTAATCCGCGAAGGGTTAGGCAGAGGTGTACGTAATAGTACACCCACATTTTTCCAGTTATTTAAATCCCGTGTAATAGGGGGCGAGCCTATTGCCATCAACCGGGCACACATCTAGACTCCTAACTGAGAAAAACATAATTGAATTATTGTGCACCTAACCGAAAATTACAACAATCTTAAAGAACACTAAATAAAACGTCTCCATGTTTCTTAAACAAAAACTAACAAATTTAATCATGCACTTAGGAGTTCACTTGAGAAAAACTTAATGAAAAGCGGTACAGGGGGCACCCTGTGGAGACCAGTCCTGGTGATACCTGTTGTGGTGTTATCAGCGCCAGTCTTCGTATTAGCAGATTCAAGCTCACGCAATCTATGCTGTTTGTGCAAGACATTGTATGTCGCGCGGATCTGTCTGTCCAAGATTAATTTGCAAAAGTTAGACAATATTGGCGGACACAGTAGTTGCCCTGTGTTTACGTGGCGTGTCTCCACAGACAATGGCCCACCTTCTATCTTGCGCTGCATGCCTTGACATCTGCGCACTTGACGATCTTATGACTGCATCAGCGAACGGAGATCGCATAGCTGAATTATGGGCCAAATATATATATAAAAACATTAAAATGAATAATGATTTATTGTTTTTGCCAAGTTTTTCTTACAAACTAGTGTTTGGAGTTTCCTTTTAGGCGTCTAAAGCCTGTGTTAGGAGACTCCACTCTTCCTTAACTTATTAACATTAAAAATTTAGTTAACGAAAATTTGCCATCGACACTCTAAGACAAAGACCCAAGCAGGGACTTTACTTTGTGTAATTTATTTGGGGGCAGATAAACGTTATGAGGAAACCAGCATATGTCCTAGAACCAAAAAAAAAATAAAAACTTCCACCAACTTGCAGCGATCATGATCATGCCCCTCCCTCTCACAGACAGCAAGGCCTTTGTCTCAACAGTGGGAACAATATGGAGTGATAATGTGACCACGGGACAAGAGGCACCTTGTTAAGACCTGTCCTGCTGATGCCTGTTATCAGTGCCCGTTCTCAGATAGAACAAGCTCACGCAAACAATGCTGTGTGTGCAGGATTTTGTAAGACGCGAGAATTGGCCCGAATTTTGCTAAGAGTGATTAGAAAGAAGCCCGAAGTCTGGATTTGTACCCGGTTGTTGTCAATAGGCTCGCCCCCTATTACATGGGACTTAACTTATTTGGGTACACATGGAATGCAGTCTCGAGTTACCACAATACCACTCGAGTAGTGACAACTTTTCGATAATATAAAACAAAATAAAGGAAATTAATTTTAATAAATAAGGGTAATAACTAAACTAAGGATTTTTATTACTTATTGACAGACGGACGGTACGATATACTTTCTATGATCTAGATTCTAGATATTATAAATATACAGCACTACGCCTCTCGTAATATTAATGACACACAACCCACGATGCTCAAACTTTTCTACAATCCACAGACCGTTTTCACCCGACTGTGCCTGAAGGAGCACTGTTTTACAAGTATAGGTGTGTAGGCTCAAATGACATTGGGCAGGTCACGCGAGCCGCATGCATAACGACCGCTGGGCAAAGGTGTAGTTTCGCTAGACCTAGAAAGAGGTGGCTAGATGATCTAGACACGCATCACGAAGGCTGGTTTAGTTGGCGGAGGAGAAGATTACTTGGAAGCCTTTGACCAGCAGTATAGGACGTACAAGATTATTAAACAAAAAAAAAATGTGAACTTCTATTTTATTACACGCTTGATGAACGCACGCGGGCTTGATGAGTTTTATGATGGATACAGTTGGTGGTATCGAAATTGACCTAAAATTACTGCCACCAATTGGATTAGACTGCCGTTGAAAATAATATTTTCATCTTTTTTTGAACTAATAATACTATGAGGATTTTTTGATGGTGATATGATTAAATATTAAATCTCTAAAAGATTTTGAAATCTCTAAATAAATAAAAATATCTAAATATTAAAAAAAAAAAACTCTAAATGGTGCTACAAAAATTTAATAAATTTTGTAACACCATTTAGAGTTTTTTTTTTAAGTTAATTTGAACCAATGACCAATAAAACTGCGCTATAGACGAAGTACTTGCTAGTTTTCCACGATACAACAACGTGCTCACCATTTACTGTCCAAAGAGCAAAAATGAGTTTTAAAACCATATTTTACTAAGAGTACGTCTGATCAAAAGTTTATACCGCCTACTTATGTACATTTATAACGATGCCGATTGTTACAAAAGTTGCACCCCGTTAAGCTGTTAAATCAAAGGCATGACGAACATACAATTAAGATTATAATTTAATGTTTAACGTAAGTACACATAAACTGAAATTAATTAGTGGATAATTTACTAACATTTTTTTATAATTCTGCATTGATTCGAAAAGAAAGTAATTCTAGCGCGGTAATTTGATATTTTACGAGTAAAAATAAATAACCCTTAGACCATTTTTTTTTTTTTACCGGTGGGAAATCATCAAATAACCCCTCCCGCTCTGGGCTGAGCAGGAGGGAGTGTCAGACTTTTACTGACTAAAACCCATCCATGTTCCTTCCTTTGCCCTTTGCGTTCCAGGGCCGCGGTATCTAACCCTTAGACCTTAGATATTTTTGACAAAGAAAATATGAAATGACAACAATTCAAAGATGTTTTTTAAAATGTAAGACCATTTCAGGATTGAATGTTTAGTAGTAGTTTGACTTGTTTTTCCCCATAACAAAAATAAAATAAAAACTCGACTTAAGAATCGTGACTCAGAATATTGATATAAAAATCAAACATCATTAATTTATTCAAATAAGGTTGAGAATTAGTATGTTACCTAAACAATTACACGTGTTTTAAATGGGACGAAAAAATGGCGCCCGCAGCACACAACTATCTGTCAATTCATCGTTTGTTCCCAACGAGTCACACTGTGACATGTTACAGTGTGACTCGTGATAATTATGAATAAAAATCCCAACCAGTCTCACTGTTACTCGATATAGGTCATAGACATAATGGATAGTGATATCATCCTCATCACTTATCTTATGAGAAAGTAATGTTTTTTAAAGAAACAATCAAATCACAGGCTCAGCCAAGCTCAGGCGCACTTGCTCATATTTATTCTTTGTGCTTAATTCTAGCTGCATTTAAATATTGTTCAACATGTTATATTTTTTTAGCTCGTGGCTAGATAATAACAGCGGCTCGGGTCGATCTAAGGTTAAGTCTGTGGATGGGTGACCCATTACAAGCCGAGTTTCCTCCGTGCCTCGGAAAGCACGTTAAGCCGTTGGTCCCGGCTGTCATTTTAGATCTTTGACAGTCCTTACAGGTAGTAGTGGCCCAACTACTCTGACAACCAGTCTTACCAAGGGGTATCGTATTACGGTATTACCCAGTACTAACTGGGTTGTGGAGTCGTTCCAGTCGCTCCATGTAAAATACTGGTATTCAGCTGCATCCGGTTAGACTGGGAGCCGGCCTCAACATAGTTGGGAAAAAGCTATTTTTGAGGAGCAATAAATAAACTTTAAAAAAAAACTAAAATCTCCAATCGTAACACTTTGACAACCGCAGACAGATTATCTCCGTTGATTAACCTGTTGAGTAACTCTCCGGTTGACTAGCGACCAGTGAACCAGTGTCCACAGTGAGGTAGGACCACACCGCCCATGCTAAGGGTTATGTTATCACTACAAATTGTACCTCGTCGACATTGTAATAAAAAAAAAACTGGCGGCTTCAGTTCCGACCATAGCCATGCGCCAATGAATTGCCATTGCGCCATTTGGCGCTACACTAAATAAATAAAATGATATTTTTCGGGTTTTCCTGGGTTCGATTCCCGGGTCGGGAAAACGGTTTTTGGGTTTATCCATCAGGTATTTCTCAGTACCAGCATCGGAGTCTGGGTTTGTGCCCTGATAGGCTCTTCCCTTTTTACATGGGACTTAAACATAACTTGTGAAATGTGGATGTACAATTAGGTACACCTCTAACGATACCTCACACTTCGAGGATTCAAGGCGTGATGTTTTGGTATGTGTAAATTGATTCAGTTCGAACTTCGCATAACATGGTATGCACAACGACCAATCAAGCTATACCATAACCAGTTACAGATCCCTCATAGTACGGACTATCTATACAAAGCAAGGCCATGTTATACTGGAATATATGCTGTTAAGCGCTAGCATAAGCATAATCAGCCTTTAATGTTCCCACTGCTGGGACACTCGACCTATTCTATATGAGAGGGAATGGGCTATAATCCACCACGCGGGCCCAGTGCGGGTTGGTAGATGTCACATGTCTTCGAATGTTTGGTTCTAGGACATGCCGGTTTCCTCACGATGTTTTCCTTACCGTTTTTGAGAGCAGTGGTGATGAAATAAATTACACAAAGTAATGCGCCTGCCTGGGGCTGCCACCACTGGGCCACCGCTGCTCTACCGAGTTAAGCGCTAGATTTTTATATATTCCCTGGACTCCACACACAGCGGAGGCTATCTGTGACTACACACTAGGATACCCTGTGGTGTGGGGTTCACGGGTCCAGTCTCTTCACAGGTAAGGCTAACATGTTAGACTTAACTAAACTAATCACCATCACGTTGTAGATTGTGATTGTAGATGTGATGTGATCACGATCAGCAAATCAGCAATAGACGGAAAAAAACCAGTTGTAATGATGATGTTTGAAGTTTATGATCCCCCAGTAACCGAGTTGTTAACTATAGATTAGTTGTTATTTATTTATTAGGTCGAAAGGTCGATAAACAGTCGCTCTATTTAAAACACTGATATTAATTCAGTAGCTCGGGATAATCAGATGCTTTGGCACATGAAACATGTCATCGCCACTATCAGCCACAACATTAACAGTCCACTGCTGGACATAGGCCTTTTCAATCGCACGCCACTTAACTCGATTCTCTGCAACTCTTATCCAGTTGCTACCAGCCACCCTGCGAAGATCGTCGCTCCACCGAGCCTGAGGGTGTCCCACATTACGCTTGCCGATTCGTGGTCTCCACTCAAGCCATTGCCAGTATTGCCACTTCAACTTACTTATTCTATGAGCTATGTCGACACCTCTGGTTCTCTGTCGGATCACCTCACCTCACCACCAGTGCATGTATGAGAATTGTTTTAACACGTCTGTCAGTCTTTTACAAAATTTGTTGAAAACAAATATTAGGCATCATAACTGCCTGGTAAGGAATAAGAGTATAATGCTTAGGTAGATAAAGAATTATTTTATAAAGGGTGTAACAAGAACCTTAACGAAACCGAAACACACTTGTACTCCCCGTCATTGCAATCATTTTTTTGTTCTAGACCATACGGAGATATTGGGGGTCAAAGTTTCATCTTTCTCACAAGTTTTTTTTTTTAATAAGTACATGTTTTTATGTATGATTTTTAAACACCGCCACGACCCCTGTACTATTCAATCTATCCATCAACACTATGTTTTGAGTCCGTTTCTTTGAGTACGACCGTAAAACGTGATTTTACACCCCAAAAAAAAAGTCGTTTCCCAGCAATAATTTTTGCGTAAAGTTACTTAGTTTGATGTACATAATGCTTGGTTGACGGCTTCGTTAAGGGTCTTTTGACACCCTGTATATATTATGTTAAACGGAAGAGCAAGTAAACCGTCATCGTATAAAATTCTTAGGAAATGTGTACAATTCCTAAAAAATAAAGAAAATCTAAGACATATTTTGTAAATTTTTTTTTCCTAGGAAATCTATACATTTCGTAAATAGCGATGGGAAATGTATAATGTTCTTGATGTTCTTAAGTACTGGAGCTCGTGGCAAAATAATAACAGCCGTTCAGGTCGATCTTCAGGTTAAGCCGCGCTTGCCTAGGTTGGTCTGTGGATGGGTGACCACCCACTACATACCGAGTTTCCTCCGTGCCTCGGAAAGCACGTCAAGCCGTTGGTCCCGGCTGCCAATTGTGGATCTTTGACAGTCGTTACAGGTAGTCAGTGGCCCAAAAACTCTGACAACTAGTCTTAGGTACCAAGGGGTATCGTATTACCCAGTACTAACTGGGTTGTGGAGGTCAGATAGGCAGTCGCTCCATGTAACATACTGGTATTCAGCTGCATCTGGTTAGACTGGAAGCCGACCCTAACATAGTTGGGAAAAGGCTAGGCAGATGATGATGACATCAGATCTTCAACACTGCAAACACCCTGGCAAAAGAGGAGATTAAAGATCCTTCCACTCAGTATAAATGCAGTGATCCCGAATCCGCATGGTCCACATGCTGGAGTGTCCCAAGTGTCCAAACACCTGCAGAAAAGACTTGAAAAACTCTGCAGACGCCGCGATTAACGTAGCCACCTGTTGTACCCAAAAAACCAGTCAAGTGCGAATCGGGCTAACGCACGAAGGGTTCCGTAAGATTATCAAAAAAAAATATCTTAATTGGCGTCAACTATGTATCACACCCTTTAATTTTCAATTTTTTGGAACTTTTCTTTTATTTGTTCTTTAAAAAAAAGGCCTTACTTTTTGCCAAATTTCATGATTCTCTTGTGAAATCGCATAATATGCGACATATACAGTAATATCTTTTGATCGCGTTGCCTTACAAGTTTGATTTTTTCATTCCTCCAAGAGATAGCAGACCTGAGTATTTGGTATTAATTTCAACTTGATACCGCCACGCGATCCTGAGAAAAACGGTCTTGCATGACAGACAGAAAGACGGACAACAAAGTGATCCTATAAGGGTTCCGTTTTGCCGATTGAGGTACGGACCTAAAAAAATAATAAGTCTTACCATCGATACGAAAGAAGAATAATCTTCAGCACTCACAGAAAGTCAGTCTCCCTCAAAATCCTCAAATCAGGCATTTCTAATGCCAAACCTATGAAGTTGCCTAGACCTAAAGGTCACGACACACAATACAGCAGGTTGTAGACCTGTGGGGATACAAAAGGTCACACAATAACTGTGACAGGATGTTAGCACAGCGAAGCTGACCTATTGTAACCATTTTAACATATAGGGATTGCCCAATATGTATTAATGATTTGAAATATGATGATGAAAGAGAAAAGTCGTAATGACAATCCTTGAATAGCAAATTGCCGACAGCTCAAAGTCAGAAGTCCAAAAATCTGACAACTAGTCTCTACAACAACCGGCCATGTGCGAGTCGGTCTAGCGCATGAAGGGTTCCGTACCATTGTAGATGAGTGAGTACCCCTTTATTTTTTTATTTATGTTTTGTTATAGAGGCAACAGAAATACACATACTGTGAAAATTTCAACTGTTTACCTATTACGGGTCGTGTTACCCAGTATTGATTGCAAAGGTCAGATAGAAAGTCGCTCTATGTAAAATACTGGTATTCAGATGCATGCGTGACTCCTGCGGCTGGAACATTTTTTGCCAAACCGACTTGTACACATTCTTATGTAGGCACAGCGTCAGTAACTACTAATCCGTCAAGCTTTAACATTTAAAGATCGAGCTGTCTGTACCTACATGATATCTCAACGTTCTAGGAACTTATCATTCCCTGGTTATTTGAAGAGACCCTGAAGACAAACTTGTCAACCCAACGAAAGGATCGACTGTCCTATGCTATAAAAATCTACAATATTGGCGATGATGCGATTATTAGTTAACCAATATAATAAATAACCATTGAAAGACAGGAATTCAGTATTAGAGACAAAGTTTTATCGCCGGCTGGAATGTAGCATTTAATAATTAGAAGCACACAGGCTCTTAATTCAATGGTAAATTAGGTTCCACTTCTTTGACCAAACAGACCAGCGAGAAAAAAGAATACCCATGAAGTCTTATTTATTATTATTATTAACTATTTGTGCCCCACACCCACTGCTGGGCAAAGGTCCGTTCCTTCTTTCCTCTCTTTTTCCTCTTTCTTTGGGATAAGTATCCCTATCTAGTGCTGTTACTCGCCAATCTTTGTCAAAAGAGTCGAGTTCGTCCCGCCATCTCCTTCTAGGCCTGCCGCGTTGCCGTTTCCTGCTCATTGTGTGGTTACTTTAGCCCATAGCTCCTCCGGCATGCGACAGACGTGACTAGCCCAGTTTCATTTCAGCAATTTCGGCAAATCGGCAATTTGAGTTTTGAACGCAGTATCGAGTTCCACAGATGATCAATAAGTTTAACTCCAAGGATACTACGCTCCATTGCTCGCTGACAGACCCCGAGTGCGGACTTTCGACTCTGGGTTAGTTAGTGACCATGTCTACGCTCCATAGGTGAAGGTAGGAAGAATGCACATGTCCATGAGTTTTCTCTTCAATGAGGTCTTCATGAAGTCTTGACAACGTTTTTAGATGAGCAAATACATACCTGGTCTAGGTAATATTATAAATGCGAAAGTGACTTTGGCTGTCTGTGACGTTTTCATGACTTGAGATGAAATTTGTCACGCTCACAACTAGACCATGACCTGAGTTAGAACATAGGCTACTTTTTTATTTTTTATCCCAGAGTACGTGGATTAATTTCCAACTTCCATGCGGCCAAAACCGCGAAAATAAGCTAGTCCATAATAAATTTACATAATTATATCATAGCTCTTCAAAACACACCTCTCGACAGGTATACCAAAGAGTTTCAACGTAAATTAAAGCCAACATCTAACGAAAACCTGTACAACATTCCATGGCAACTTCCTGGCAGGCAGGGATCCATCAAGCGTTCTCTCATAACCTATCGGATTTACGTTGCAACTCGGTAAACGTAATTACGATTTGTCATTTACATAGAAGTCTTGAACTAGCTGATTTCGATGCGAACACTACATAGCGGGCGTGCGTTACACCGTTGTATAAGGTTTCGTTGGGTAATGTTCGCTGTTCTTCTTCTACTTTACATTCGTCTAGTTAACTTGATTATTTTGTACAGGTGGTCATGTTGATCGTAGCTTCAGTAGCGTTCTTTACGTCCTCACCCTCATCCTCGTCGTCCTCGTCCTCGTTTTCGCTTCGCTGTTTAAAGACAATTCAACTGCTAGTCGGCAGGTATCTCGCCGTAATGTTTCGTTATTTTAATGTCAGCGCCAATTTCAGGATTTGTGTGCCTTTGGGTCCTCCAACTGGGGCCCGCACTTGGGCCTGTTGAATTACTCACTCCCGTCTACAGAGAAAACGCGTGTGCCCCAGTTAAAGGAACATAATTTACACGAATAAGGCTTAGATTATGAATATGGGCGGATTCTGTGTATCTTTATACGATTAGACTTTGCCCTGTCGGAACCACCATCAAGAACGGACGGTACATGCCTTGTTATCTGGTTATGATGATGATGATGATGATAAGGTCCACAAGAGCCTATTAAGAGCTTATAGGTTTTACCTTCTAGATACCGAGAGAAAGGAGGTCGAATATGGTTACGGTGGTAAGCATTTGCATCCTTTTTTATTAATATTCATTAGGCCCATATCCAGCAGTGGTTGTGCTTCAGCTGCAATGACAATAATGACGAAGCAGGTATTAAAGTCTGAATTTACCAACAATATCCACCACCAGATTTCAATTAGGAGGTTTTTTCGGAGGAGTCGTCGCAGTTTCGCTAATATCGTGTTGTGTAACCTGGAGTTAAATACATAGCTTACGGAGTAAGCAAGTTGAACTGGTAGTAGACTTGCCATGGTTGCCAAAGGCGCAATGGGTGATGGAGTCTTGTAAGCCTAGCGTTGAACGCCTTCCAAGGTCCATGTAGATGGACTGACAACTTTAAAAAGATGGCCGAGACAGATGGCAGACGTTAGGGTCTTGTAGCGCAGCTTGAGAGAGCCCTGTGTGCAGTGGACTGCGACAGGCTAAATTGTTTGATTGATATCGTGATGGACTCGACTACCGAACTTATTGACGACATTTTCGTTTTTTTGGTTACCACTTTCTTCAACCAAAAAAACTAACCGCCACACTTCGGTGTAACACACATCACCGCATCTGTGTGCTGTGTGTACTTAGGCCGCGCACACACCGACGCGGTTACGTGAGCGAACATAATAAAGGCGCACGCACACCAACGCGTGCCGGGCAACGTCCCTAACTCGCTATGTGTACCTACCTACCCGATAGTTGTGTTTTATTTATACTTTCTTAGCTTAGGGGATACGGGCAAGCGGCGGTGACTGAGAATTTCTTAGTGCCAATGTCCATTTAATGGAGTTTGAATTGTGCTGCGATAGAAACGTTGGCGGGTGTTTTTTTTTGTGAAAATTGAATTTTGGATGGTTTTGTTCTAGTTTTAGTAGTGAAGGTATTTCTTTTCATTTTTTTTTTATTATTAGTTCGTACCACATAATAATTAATAACACTAAACTTCGTAAAAATATGTCACAAAACATTTTTTGAATGAGAATTGTTTTTAATCATTCATGAAAGATACGGAAACCTCTTGAGCGACATATTATAGGATTATAATTTTATTATGTTTATAAAAATAACAATAAACCTCATGTTGTTGTTTGGTTCAATCCACAAAATCCAACATGGATCATTTTTAAGATTAAGTAAAATATTTTATTCTTTAACACACAGCTACTTAGTTTTACAAAAAAATACAAGAATCCAACAAGAAAAACATTCCATTTAAAAAAAAAAGCTCCTATCAAAAAAAAACAAATTTCACTTACGCCATTCTCCCCTGACATTCACATCGGCATTAGGAGCGGCGTCTGTGTCACGTCTCGCGTCGCTTGCGTGTGTGCGCACGCGCATCTGTGTGTGTGAGCGACTCTTGCGCAGGTAACCGGGATCGTCTGCGGTGCGCCGGGATAGGCCGTGTTCATACTCCGTACAAAATCGTTAGATTTTTTTCTTTTAGTCTTAGAAGATTCTTAGTGGGTTGGTTATTTAAAGTTAGGTTTAGAAATTGTGTTAGAATGCCTAGTATTCTGAAAGGAGTGGGGATTAAATAAAGCAAGGTGAGAAGTAAATTAATTCTAAACGGCTTGTAAATGTAGGTAACTGTTCTATTACTACATGAGATAGATGGTCGATATTCGTGTTATTTTCCTTTATAAAGTGAATTATTGGGTTACGTCAAAATTAAATATGTTTCCCCATGCGGTTTTCGTTAAAAATACTTTATTCCCCAATATTAAATCATTATAAAATACTTCCAACGCAAACGCACTCGAAAACGGCTACCCATTATCGCACCGGAGATCATTTATTAAAAAAAATCGCATCGCCAAAAATCTTACAAGAAATTAATTACAGAAAAAAAAGAAAGGGGTGTGCTTGGCCAGTGTGTGCGCTGACGTAATTTCACTGACGGCGGGAGCGCGCCGGCGCAGTGGCATCCGAGCCCTCGCGCGTCCCGGTCGACGCTTGCGCATCTAGCACATCCAACCTAACCTAACTACATTGAAAAAATATCGTAACATCAAATAAGCTGTTAAAAAAATCATTGACGACTAAACCATATTTTTTTTATATTTGAAAAACGTGATTTTTTGACGTTTCTGATGTGTCGATATTTTGTTCAGTCCCACACAGTGTTGCACATCGCCCGTGCACGTGTGTTGTCGTCAGCAGCGGCCTACCCGGAGGGAACGAAGTAAGTTTTTTTTTTATTTTGTTACTTTTCTAAGACCCTTTCTAATAAGTTTCTAGTCGGCTGTTTTGTCCGATTTCGATTTTATCGAAAAAAATTTTTTCTTAAGCATCCCTAATTTTATCTTTTCTTATTAGCAGTTTTTTTTTCTAAATTATTTCCCAACACCTTTTTTTCCTAGTGAGAATATCTACCTAATAATCTTTGCTATTTGTTAGATTAGCAGTAATTTTATATGCAAATCAGACACAAAAGTTAATTACTTACCCACCTCGGTGAGAAATAAAACCGCATTGTTTTGACGTTACCTTTTTCTAAATTATGTCAATAAACATTTGTATATAACACTTTTAAATGGGTATCTAGCGTAGGTTCCTTCACCAGAAATCAATTTTTAATATTTTAGATCTCATCTGTAAACTAATAAAAAAATATGCACTAAAAATTCTCACTGCTTTTACCGCCTAGGCACAGAAGCATGTTAACGTGTTATATTTTTTCTAAACATGGTTATAACAAAAACCCAGTAACTTTATTTTAAAATCAGAACCTTCCATAAACAATACCATCCAAACTTAAAACCTTGTTCCACGAAAGAAAAAAAAGCATTTTTCCCGGCATTTTAACATTAGAAAGAAAATGGCGGCAAGACCACGTCACCGGTGCAGTGGTGACGCGCGGCCTAACCTAGGCCAACATAGTCGATAGGAAGCACAGGTCAATACACCCGGTCATGGTCATGCGCTTTCCCGGGAATAGAATTATTCTTGTTTAGTCTCATGTAGGAATTCTAATTAGAAGTTGGACGTGGCAGACGGCGTACGGGTTTCGGTTTTATTGTAAGTACTAACTGTTTTGAGTATTGGAATTTCTAGATTTTTGAGTTGGAAGCGTGGGATTTTAACTTATGAAGATAAAATAAAAAATATTTAGAAGTTGAGGCGCACGTTAATAGTGATATCTTATTAAGAAAGATAACACTATAAATAATATTTCCAACGTTTTTCGCTAATCCAAATAAAAATACTTTAAAGCTAAAAAGTTAATTTTATTTGTTAATTATATATGAAAGCTTTAGGTGTTATTTTAATATTCATTTGACAGTAAAAATCATATTATTATAAAATATCTTAGCTAACAAGAAACAAGCATTTTTACTCAGGCTTTTTTTAACGTTTGCTTATTTTATAAAAATGAAACCTACATAATTATTGAGTTAATTTTAAAAACAACCTAAGTACGCAAGTCACCAGAGCAAAATAAAATTAACCCAGCATTCCGATTCACACAAATGGAAAAGCAAGTCCACACTGCCAACCCTAGGCTGTGTTAAAAACGGTTTCTAAGTCGACTCGAGCGCACTCATAGTTGCATGTTATCCTAGGTCACTGGCACGAGCTTTCACGATCATTGACGAAGGCGCCCGACGACGCCCGAACGCAGACGGGCTGTGTCAAACGATAGACGTGCGATAGTGGATAGTGCTTCGTAGTAAGGTGACTAATTCATTCATAACTTGTTGGAGATATTTGGAATGAGTATTAATTTTTGGTAAGCAGTCGTTTAGATACGAGGTTGGCGATTTAGGCATTCTTCTAGTGATATGGCTTCTGTATCAACTGCACAGCCTACTCCGATTACTCCAGGGCACGTTGGCTCACACCTACCTACGCTTCTGTTATGCTTCTACGGATTTGATTATCATGTTTTCTGAGAGTGAGATGTGTCAATCAAGATCCTGATGATTCATGAGACTTTTCTATGCAGTTCCCTGCTGAGAAAAAAAATCCTTCCTCACTTGTAGGTCCCGTGAAGACCAACTAGAAGAAGTATTTCACCCAAAAGCTATAATACAACAAACCACGATCAATCCGTATACCAAGCATGGTGCTTTTGGGAACGACCAAGGCCCATATGAACGTTAATAAAAAGGCTTTAGTTTCCAAAAATCTTTTTCGTCTCAAAATCTCAAGCATGAAGTAGTCAATCATTGTCTGCAGAAAGTAAAATTCCATCACCACGTTGAACTCTTTAAGCGTCTTCGCTCTTCGCCATAGCAAAAACCATATTCAGCAAAAGCCTTCAACCTATTATTCGCAGACGTTCTCAACTTCTCCAGTTCTTCGAATCAGTAAAAGGTCCTATTTAAAATAAAAACTAAACCAATATTAAAGAGAACAGTGTCATCTCTGTATCCTGCAATCAACCAACACTTGGCTTCGTAGCAACCAGTTTCTCTGGCTGACGATTTCTGGGAAATGAGCACCTGTTTTACTAATAGTACCTACGAGTGTCAACGTTCTAACTGAGGCTGTCCGGTATTATTGCTCATCTGTCTGTTCAAATGCGACGATTGTTATATTTTCTGCTGGTTAAAAAGAATGGCTACTCTAAAGTTCTGCAATAGATTCACAAGCTAGCTAGGATATTTGAAGCCTTTGGAAAAATTTGGCACAAATAAAACACCATCCATGCATCTTAATAGCAAACCAGTCAGGTGATCACGTGCATGTTTACGGAAATTGTCTGATTATGAGACAGTCGCCAATACTTATTTGGAATTGCCACGATCCTTATTGGAATATAATAATTTAATCCAATGCTGAGAATTTTTGGGGGCGAATACCAGAATATTTTGTTCACAAACAGTATCTACAATACAGTCAGTACAATTAAAGTAAGAGAAATTGAAAAAGTTTTAAAATTACTTATTCAGAATCAGAATAGCCGACTCACCGAAACTGTAGATAACGAGTGAGTGTAATTTGTGATAATATTCATAGCGGAATAAAAGCAAGATACAGTCGACAGTTATTTTGTTGACGTGTCTATTGAATGAAACAAGCAGCTTCCGAAGAGTATACAATATATTAAGAACTGAGAATTGATTACATATCAGAAAGAAGCATTGAAAACTTTCAACAGTTGGAAAACACTAAAATTAAAACTTCGTTAATTTTACTTAATTTACAAAACTTTAACTTTTGTTGCTACGAAACCTTACGACTAAAGAATACTTACCTAACTTAAAATGAAAAAAACGAACTAACCTAATTAGTAAAATTATCCAATTCAAATTCCACCGTTTCACATTTGGCTTACCTTGGCTTGGTCCGCCATCGCCATAATGGATTCAACCAACCTAAAAAACTGGCGTATAAAGGCCAGTCAAGGGTTACATGTGGCCATAAACTATAACAATTTGTCCCTGCGAGGGGTGAGGTTGGGAAGGGGAGGGACCCTACCTGATGAGGTCATGAGTGACCAGCAGACAGGTTTTTTGTTTCCGATTATAGGGATGAGGTAGGCTGTCAGCTGTTTTAGTTGGGGTATCGATGTTTCGATGAAAAGTTAAGAATTGAGGGTTCACTATCGATACACTTCTGCCGACCAACGCGCCTAATCCTTCGAAGAAATACAGAAGTGACGGTATTTTATGTGCAATTTGAGAATTAATGAAACTTTTCAATAGTGAGATGTAATTTCAATAATCTAAAGCTATTAAATTCATAAAACGCATTGTTTGGCACTTGCATAAATAAACGTTAAAAATACGCAACCGTAAAAGGTTAATTTAATTGACCCCTTAGCAATAATAATGATATTCACACTCTGTATAGCGAATTTACTAAACTTTTTCTTCATCATGTCCCTGTTTAATTGATTATTTAAACTAAATTAGCTTGATTGACATATTTTCCGTCTATTTATTTTACTTCCAGAAGTGCGGTGTTGATAGGTAGGTAACTATTTATAAATTAATGACGATCAAATAAATGATAAAGAATATTAAGGTAAAAGTACCGTGACCAGAACACGTCATTCAATCAAAAAATGCACCGACTATCGACACCATACCATCCCTACGTTCACATGCCCGACAGCCGACATTACACTGCCGAGGCCCCGCCACCCCATGGTCTGTAGAACACAAACATTATATTCTACAGCCTATTGAAACACGAAGGTCGACTACAGTTTTGATAGCGACACGTTTTGAATTGAAGTTAAAAGATTAAAAGGGTATTTTTTTGGCTGATTGGCAACAGACATCTAAAAGTTGACTCATTTTAAAAAGTACCTATGATCTCGTTTGATCAAACTGTGGCTGTGCTGAAAGCGAAGTGATGTATAGTTAGTTATGATGCTTTATTGATACAAAATTGGTACTCTCTGGAATTAACATCATCAACGTTCTTTTCGTTTCACTTTTATATGACTGTCATTGCATGTAGCAACAGTTTCTGTCCTACAGTCGGTACTTGGTAGTTACCTAGTTACGAGCGGTCATATGAATACAACACCTCATGTATTATCTCTGAAACGGCTGGACCGATTTTGACGGAACTTTTACTGGCCGAGTTAGACCTTTTAACATCATCTATGATGATATAAGGTCTAACTTAGGTTAAGTTCATTTAAGAAAAATAATAAGAGTTATAATAAATAATTGCTACGTTTTTAGGTGTTAGACTCCCAGCTGTATCTGCTTTATTTTGATTTTCACTCGCTAGGCAAGGAAACGATCGAACGAAGATCTTATGCCTTTTTTTTTTTTTTTTTTTTTTACGGGAAATCATCAAATAACCCCTCCCGCTCTGGGCTGAGCAGGAGGGAGTGTCAGACTTCTACTGACTAAAACCCATCCATGTTCCTTCCTTTGCCCTTTGTGTTCCAGGGCCGCGGTATCTCTTTCGAACAGTCCCGCAACCCTGGCAGGCGTCGGCCCTTACGGACCCCTTCCTGTTTGCTGACTCTCTTTGAGGCGCGCGTGGAACACGAACGCGCCGTCGACACGGCCTGTCGTCATAAGACGGACGGACGGCGAGCTAGCCCATAGCTCACCGTCCACAGGCCCGCGTCTACGGTGGCCGGGGGCCACCACGTGGCCCCCGACGCCCGGTGCGTCTCCCGCGGCGGCTGGGACGTGAGGTTCTCTCCCTCTCACGTCCCGCCACCTCCTTCGCTAGCATGACTGCTTCGCAGAAGGAGGTGACGGCGTCCCATTCCGTCTCGCTCCGGACCATGGATTGAACCAGGGCCGGACGCGAGAGGTCGCCGCCGCCGATCGCCGCTACGAGGAAAGATCTTATGCCTATGGGCGTATCTAGCCGAGATTGTACCTAGCTGGTCGCTCATTATCACTGCATTGTCCCTGGAACCCCGTCACAATCCTTCTGCTATTATGTGTATTCCAATTAATTTCACTTCTTCTTTCATTCATCTATTTCAAACTAAATCATCTTTCATACAGTCCATCCATTGTTTCTTTTGATCCTCAGGCCTTACTGGAGTTACTGGGATCCGGGTTGCAATACATTTACAAAAAACTTCGATACTCCCAAATTACGTTTTGACACAAAGATAATCGTTCCGTTACCATTATGGCCACCCCACACCCCTAGACGACTCATAAACAGTGTTTGTTATATCTTGTGACTGGTAACACGTGGCGGAAGCAGATGCCAGTTTATTAGTAGATACAGGGCGTTATTGCTTTAATTTCGGTACTTCATTGTTCTAGACAATGTTTCGGCAATGGTGATGCGGGTTGGGTGATGATCCTTAGCAAGAGCAGCCCTCTTTCCACTTTCTGTATGATTTTTTGTCTTTTAAACTTGGGCTAGGTGTTAGGCTTGATGTATTTAAACGAAAATTAAAATGATTTTAAATAAATAAGAATTAGGTAGATTGCAGAATAGTTTTTGAGCGAGGTACTGCTTGAAGTCCGATATAATTAGCCGCTTCACGATTGCCTTGATGGGCTGAAAAATAATGTCAGTCTTTGAGAATAAAAAATGACATAGTTATTAAATAAACAGGATTATATCCTAAAGCAGAACTAAGAAGTTTTGATTTCGGGTCTCGGTTTTATTCTGTATGTTTTTGGAATGGATAAGGTCAAATAACAGCACCCCTTATTATTAGAACCACCCACGATAAAAAAGAGGGATTAGAACTTTAACCAAAAATGGTCCCCACTGCCCCATTTAATAACCGCCACGAGTTCCATATGTAAAAATTATACAACTAATACCATACCCAACTAAACATTACATTTTTATATTCAACTTTCAACAAAGAATACAGTCAGGGCTCTCGGTGTGATAATACCAACACGATAGGGATGGGATGTAACTCAAACCGGTATCACTCGATACTAAAAAAAATAGACCGCTTTAAACGAGTCTAAGGAGGGGTCAAAAAAGTTGGATACTTGAGAATAAATGGACGTTTGTTATTGTTTGTACTATGGAGGCTTTTGAATTGACGAGAACTCGTCTGAGTGAGCAGTATGCATACGGCTCTAGGCTATCTGAATTTGATGTAGCAAATATTTTGACATCAGGTCTTAACCCGAAAAATTAACCGTCTATGGACTCATTTAGAAACACGGGCTATATTTTCCAGTGAGAAACTCACCGCTGTGTGGCTCTGGAAGCGATAGCAAAGTTCTGTTTGAAAAGCCGTGTGCCTGCTGGATGACACTAAACTTGTAATCATCAAAAATGACTTCGGCGAATGAGTTTTCAAAAATCCTTCCACAGTGCGCACCTGTAAACTCTAGTGCAAAATGTATGTTTAGAAGTATTGGTTGTGCGTTATCTGTCAATTAATGAATTTAAAATTTTTACTAAGTAGCTTGATGGAATAGAAATCTACTAGAATCTAGTGGATTTCGATTCCATCAAGCTAATCTAGTGACTAGATAGTAGTTTGAAAATAAACTGAGGTAGAGGAATAAAACGGTGCAGTGAAGAGTAACCTTTTACCTATTTGTATATATGAGTACTTCAATAACATACAAAATAATTAAAATCCTTGCAATTTAATATCTACGCCTGTTTCTTCGCAGTCATATTACATGGAATAATATTAAATTAAACATGCGTGCAAAAGTAACATAACATTAACAAGTTATTAATTAAAAATAATAAAAAGAGCATAATAACCACACAAATGTAAAATTATGAATGCTAGTAGCGACCACACCGAACTGGTATCGGTATAAAGATACCAAGTTTATGGCACTATGTATTATTTTAACAGTTTCGATGTAAATAGGAGGATAAAATATTAATACTTGTTTAACATCATTGGAAGTTATTTTATTTTTTGGTTTTCCATGGTAGTATTTGATGATAACCTAAATGTGTTTACGGATTAATTATAACAATTGGCGATAGTTTTTAAAATTGTTTCGTAGCCAAAGGCCAATACTTAGGTTATAGGATACTTGGACAAAAGGTTAGGTAATTCACACCGTACATTCAAAATACACTTAAGTCTTAATTTAGACTGCCTAAAGTAATTTTCTAGGTAACATTTACGAATCTGTAATAAATAGTTGTCAAGGTTTTAAGATAATATGACCCTATTACCTACATTTTGTACTACCATTTCAATTCTAGTGCAATTGCTTAATCTAAGATAATATTCACCCAAATATTGAAAACACAATCTGTACCTGAAATCTGACATTTTAGATAGATTCCGATACCGGACTAGGGATTTAGTTACATCACTATTTGTATCATTTATTCCTCATTTTGAGCACATTGTTTTAAATTAACTGTTTTTGTGTATTGGTTGGGGTCAATAGGCTCGATCCTTATAACATGGGACCTGGCAAAATGTGGGCTACTACCTAATCCTCCAGTAATTACAGGCGTGATGTTATGTTGAAAACGTGTTTTGTATGAGATATCCCCTATCGCTGTACCATCATCAGGTTATTCTGTCGCTTAACTTTGAGTTTAAGTTGGTTTTTCTTGTTTGAAATGATAGCCGTAGTATATTTTATTGAAGAACCTTTCTATGAAGTCAAAGATTAACCATTATTACTTTTTGAGATATAACTTTTTTTTTAGGTATAATTTAATTTCTAGCTAGTGATCTGATATTCCATAGATATCATAATTGCCCTATTGAAACATCCACAACTTAAAAGTTAAAACCCAATGCTTATTCACATTCATACAGAACTCAGAACTACTAAAACCAGTCTCAACAAAAAGACGTCTTTAATAAAAAAATATTATTCCCAATCGAAACGCAGCCAACACTCAGGACCGGCCCTATTAACGTTAGCATGTTAAATTTTATTTCGGCGTTTACCGTTTCACCACGCTTTTAACCCTTCCCTAGCGATAAACGTTTGAAATTCGAACGCAGCATAGTGAATGGGAATTCCTAATCGATTTCCCAGATGTAAAAATTGTTTTTGGTGGTTTAGAACATTTAAAATGCATGGCAATGATGCTAATGGCCAGTCAGTGTGTGTAGGAATTGGTGTGATACATTTTTCAATGGGTAAGTCGGTAACTATGTAATGTGAACTGAGTGATGTGTGTTTGTGCTGACCATTGCTTAAAATGCCTGTAGCCTTTCCAAAAGTATTTTAACGAATACTTTAAAAAACAGCTTACGGATAAAATGCAGTCGAGGAGTTCTTGTTTCTAGGGAATGTTTTACAATTTCCTTTGCTAGAAAATTTCAATGAAATTGAATGCTTTCGTCCTCATTCGATAGATCTGTCAACACAAAACATTTAATTGTAACATTTCACTTGAAATTCTCAGCAGAACTAATTCGATGTTGAATTGTTTTGTATTGATTTCAATTTCAAAGGGCAGGAACAATTTCAAGAACGCTTTGAACTCCTACTGCCTCCTCCTCCGGACTTAATGCCATAGGCAGGAGCCTATGGCATTAAGTCCGCCTCTGTACTTTGTGCTTGAAGTGTTAAATAAATAAATAAACTCGAATTAGCTCTCATAGAAATAGGAACTAAGACATTTTGTACTTATTCCTAATTAGTTCTGGTTCCAATCAATTTCTATCAGACTTATGCATATAATTCATACTCGTAGCTTAACGTTCCAGAGTAGATATTCATACCATAGTTATACTGTCACTTACGGGATATCTTCCGTGATTGTTTATTATTTTCAGCTCCCGAAGTATAAGTTTAGTTTTAAACCGTGAAAGCTTAAAACAGTGTTTGATATTCATAACAATTAAAAAAGATAATATAATTAAGCTTGTTAACATTAAACTGACAATAAATAAATAAAAACGTATATACCTACAGCCTATTAAAATTATTCATTCATACTCATTTTATAACAGACTTAAAACACTTCATTTATTCTGCATACATCAGTTTTAATAGTAGTTTTACATCGAGTCTCCATAGAGAGCAAAGATGCCATCTTAAATTGACGTGAATCAAATTCCGCGTTCCCAATGGGAAAAGTAAAACAATAGTGAGACCTGTCTCGTCCCTATGCTAATATACATTGTAATGAGAATTCAGTCTAGTGTAGCAGCTGTTTTACATTTTAATTTCAACCACAACTTCTCGGTTTTAGAGCTGGTTTTAAAAGGAAGAAAGAGTATGAAAAAATTATAAAAAATGTTATCATCTATCTTTTTGAAAGTGATTGTAAATTTTCTGAATATATTCTGTTGCTTTTTATTAATGATTTTAATTGCTTCGTTTTTACATGATTTTAATTAGTTAATAAATGAATTTATGTGGCGTATCGATTGGGAATTCGTTTAATTAACTTATTCTATAAAAAAAATCCCTGCGGCAATTTTTTTTTTATAATGGTTGACCATCTATATGGTCTATAGTTTTTTATGAGTTTGAAATCGATTTTATCTTTTGCTTGATAGGTAAACCAGGCTGTGGGTTAATATTTGCGTATTGTTCAAGCTTAACTTCAAGTTCAACATTAAGTTGGTAGCTTTTAGAGACACGTTCAGCAAACACAATTCTTAATAGTGCATGTAGAATGACAGGTACATAGAGGTTCTTGAACATTACCCTGGAACCCGAGTGCTACCAGTTTTCTTCAGCCAGTTTTTATTATGTAAGTACATTTAAACTTTTCAGAGGTTTTATGTGAAGTAGACTCCTGAAACATAGCAGGTCCTCATGTTTTGAATATTCTCATAATCCAAGCGGAGAATATTCTGAATACAAACGGATGAAAAATCTCCAAAACAAATGAAAGCGCTAACAATTTCATGACATTTCGACAACTTTCGTGTCACTCACACCACATGTCAGTCTTCACTTGTAATGTAAAATCAGTCCAAAATAATTATACTACGACCCTTTTCACACTGTCGGTGCTGTCAACATGTACACAAGTGTCTTGAGTTATCTTTATACAGTAGGACTTTTTTGTGACAAGATGTTCCTAAATCTGTGAAGTTGCGACATGAGACGTATTTTAAACTTTTAGCTAGTCTGCAGTATTATATTTTGTTGATGAACCCATCCGCGTCACTTTGTCTGCATTTTTATTGGTGGTAGTATTGTATGTTTTGGCAACGACAATTTGTCATCAACACTTTAATCACGTCAATTTGGCAGTCTAGCAGTTCGTTCAACTGTTTACTAGCCGCGTGTTTTCCGTGATTCCTGGGAACCTCGCTATTTGCTAGTCAATAGGTGTCTATTAAGGTGGCCAACGTTTTCCTCATTCCTCATTGGAACATGCTGTTAAATCTTTCGGACACTCTTGATCGAATGATTTGTTACTTGGGTTGGCTCGTAATCAATTTTACTTAGATGTTTTTTTTTGTTTTCTTCTTCTTCGTTGTCGTATCTGTGATTATTTTCTTATATTGAAGTAAAATGCATTTTGTTTTTTCTTAGAATTTGCAAGCACATTATTTTCAGGAAGAAAGAATAATTTTCCGGTAAAAATGTAATAATCTGCGTTTGTTGCAATTGGGTCGCCTTGTAGCTTATTCGATACAGTAAGTGCCTTATTTAAAAAAAGATTGCCTCTCAATTGGGCCATAATACACTGGGTCTCCAACCGTATTGTAGCCACCTATACATATACCGGTCACTTTCAAATCGTCATCGTTTTCATTCCTTACCTTGGTCAACCTGTCGCCTAGCAACACGATCCCACTGGTTATTGGTTCAAATCTCGTCGAAAAACAGTCAAACACAAGATCTTTCAAACAAGTTTTACCAAAAACGGGTAGCCGGCACTACACAGACATGCCTCCCATATTTGTTCCACCATTCCACTTGAACAGCAAATATCTATACAAAGAGACTGGAAAGTGGAAAAAAGATGATGAAAGAAAAACAAAAGGGAGTGTGGTGTGGAATAAGAATAGGATACTGTGTGTTAGTGAGTTTTATAAAATAAATCATTATGTATTCGAGCCACGAACGCTTAACAATAATAATAGTGCAACACGGGGTGGACCCAGGGCTGTCCATAAGGAACTCTATTGTGAAAGAAAAAGAAAATATTTGTATGATGAAAGAATTTTTAATGATGACGAAATAAGAATCGTTGTTGTTGAATGTTCAACAAATACCTGGTGTAGTGTCCATCAGATCAGAACCAGGCTGACTGAATGGGATGAGACAGCTGGAAAATATTTTCATACAATTGACATGAAATACCTACTAAGTGCGAACTCGGAAAGCTCTCTGGAATTTGAAACATCTTAGATAGTTGAAGCATGTAAGCAGCTTAAGCAGTGGTAGTATCGGTCAATATAGATATGTAGTAAACGGCAAGAGTGATTAATGTGATATAGACCCGTATTCCTCACACATTCCATGAAAAAAATATGTTAAATGAGAGTTATGTTGCTTAAAAACCCTAAAAGTCTAATGATAGTTACCATAAAAGTCATATAAAATCTTTAATTATTAATATTATCAATAACTTTTATGTCATGCAGCTACCTGCATGATAAAAGTTAGCGGCAGCCCTACTTAAATATCACATGACTAAGTATATTTGTAAAACTTAGAAAACGTGTAATGAAGTATTAAAATGCCATCCGACATTAATGCAAGCTAGTTCCTTCAATTAAAAACAAAAGCTCGCATGAGGGCTTTGAAAAAAGCTGACACCCCTAACGATCCAGTTGAACAAACGACGCGCGCCGCTGCGCTTGCGCCTCCCTCTCATTGGCCGATGCAAGTCGCTGCGGCGGGCGTACGAAAGAGATGGCACTTCGTTTTAACTGCAGTAAGAGTGAAATGGAGGAGTGCAGTCGACGGATGCGAGGGTTTCCGATCATTGACTCCTTTCAAGGCCACTGGCAAGTTACTTTTTTGTTGTATGTCATCGTAACGCCTGTAATACTGACGAAAGTGACCTTCACTACTTTCTTTTGAGGTCGTTTTGGGGACGAACCGCTTTATATTTAAAGGCGTTATTAATAAACTGATCGTAGGGGAAAGTATTGCGATTAAAACTGTGTCACTATATTTGGTGCATGTTAAGTATGAAATGAATGGTAAATATTCTGATTCACTTTTTTTTTATTAATATGAGGACTGCTTTGGTCAAAGTACGCTTTTATTGAGACCATGGTTGCTTCCCTAAATGTTTGTTATTGGTCTAGCTTCTGTTACTGTTACCATTGAGTAAATTTCCTACCCAATGGAAATTGTATACGAAGCTATGATTAGCGATAAATATCATTCCAATGAAAATATAATCTCGAATGACTGTACAACTTTCGTTGCTATGCACCAACAAAATGATATCAGTCGACCAGTCGGAGAGTCCCAAGTTATGCTTCTTACGACACACTTTCGTTTCACACGTAGCCACAACCGATCCCAATTCCGGTTCCCCATAATAAAAATAGATAAGTAACGTAAACAGGGGTAAGCAGATACCATGGTCCTCAACTGAGGTCAATGGATTCTTATCTGTGAGAGTTTTGTGAAGCTTTAGAGGGATTGATTCATCATTTTCACTGTGGTAGGTTGCTGTGCGATGCAGTTTGATGCAAGATTTGTTTGTTGTTGTGTTTTAAAGAACTAGGAGAGTTATTAAGGAGAAGGGGATAGTAAGAGAAGTATTTGAAGATTCTCGTATGCTAAACAAAGGCTCGGTCAATAAAATGTTAGAGGTAGCAAGAATGAAGAGCGAACGCAATGCAACAGCGCCGAAATATCGGAAAATCAAAACAAACAGTAAACATGGTAATTGACCCGTTTCTAGTGTTAATGAAAATGTTAGTTACCATGACAGTTTAAAAACTTACAAAACGTGTTGATACTGTGCAAAGCAAAGTACAGGTTGGACGTTGGGGACGACACGTGATGAATTAGGTGATACCATAGATATTTATATTATACATTGGTAGGTACCTACTTACTTCAATATCCATGGGTAAAACAGATAATGATGCATCTACATAGGAATTCTATCTTCACGTGTAAATCCTTCAAAGACCTTCTTACATCATTTACCTAGTTTATAATAACTTTCTCCATTTTATAGGAAATTCCTTTGTTTCCCTCATTCAACATAAATGTAGGCATGTTGATTCCGTCATTGCGAAAGAATTCGATCTATTATCCTTTGATTCAGACCTTGTTGATTAAACAAACTGTTCGTGTGATGTATTTGTATGGAAATTGATTATTATAGTTGTTATATTATAGTATATTCTCGGAAACACGTGTCCCTCTTCTATATAAAGACATTCTTGGGTAATGCTTAATATACTTTTGCTAAGGCTCCTTTTAGTCATTCATCATTGTGTCTCCCCCTCACAGGTAGGGCGGTAGTAACAAGTGTAGGTATTAATAATAAGTTCTTACTATTCAGCTTGCCAAGAAAATGTAATGACTATTACGACATTAACCTTTATAATTTCATTGTTCGTTGTATTCCAGTGAGGGGAGCCGTCTCCTTTCTTTTTTTTAGGTCACGGTATCATAAACTTGTAATCAGAAATGAGGTTAATTAAAAACTGGAGCTAATTTGAATTTAGTATCAAAAGAAATTAATATCTTTCGTTATTTTATTTAAAAGCTAGGTACCTGTTCTTCTTTTTATTTAACTGTTGTCCTTTTATAGTGGCTTCTGGTAGTTTTAATTGATCATAATTAACTTTGTAATGATATAAATTAAACCTAACTTGATCATAACTTCAACTCAATTCCATCAGAAATAATAGTTGCTGAACATAACTTAGTTAGACAACAAGAATTTAATCAGCCTACAATCCCATACTACCAGCTAAACGATTTCAAACGTTATTGCTATAGGAGTAAGTATCAAGTAATTGTCAATTTATAACAATTCAATGGCCGTTAATGCGCCCACGCTAAAAAACTGTTGACTCACAATGTGAAATGAATTTAGTCGCGCAAGCATTTCAATTTTATCTCATTGTCATTTAATATTACTAACCTACTGTTAGCATTCAAGTAGGTACATGAGACGGTTAATGTCCTACGTCAATAACTTGCAATTTGAGATTATCTAGATACTCGTAAGGTAAAAAAAGTATTAAAAGCCTGGGAACAAAGAAACATAATCCAAATTGAAACCTTCAGAGCAAACATTATTTAGATGTTTGAGAAATGGACCCCTCTGAGGCATTCGATACGGCTCACTGCCTACTTTGTAGTACTAATTTTATTTATTTATACCGTTGATAAACTTTTATGAAATTCAGGAAAGACTGCTGCTGACCTCGCTTTTTTTACATTTCACTAAAACATCGCATTAATGGAAGTAAATTCAGTCCCGAATTTTTTAAGGTCTTTATTTAAAATCGGCGTACCCAAGGCTCAATTCTCGGCCCTTTCGTGTCTGTCCTTTTAAACTTTTTTTTTTTTTGCATTTTGTGTTAAATGAATGCACTATATTCTTAAAAAGCATGGTTTCATTTGCAGCATTAACTGTACCATCAATTTTCTCAGCTTGAAACTGGCATTCTACGTAAGCTCAGAATTTCTGTTTCCTACATTATTATAATGTAATATCACCTAAGAATCTTATGGGAAAAGAATGTGTGAATGAGTATCTAATTTACTTGGCTATCCAGAGCCTAGCTTGAGAGAGATAATACGGCACATATTATTTAAGTAAGTAGTGCTTGTTAGAATTTTACCTCAGTGTGGGAAGCGGTGTAAATGTTTCTAGGAAAAGTTAGGCCTCACATCTAGTTGCCTAGGTACTCTAATTATAGTAATTGCAGAATGACTTCTTCATCTTCGTGGAGAAGTTCTATTTGCTTAACAAAAGGACTAAGAGAGGAGTAAGTATCCTTATTTGCTGCTGCGGTTAACTTGTTAAGTCTGTGTGAATCGTTATTTGTGTATAAATTAGTTTTTAGAAATGGTATTATGCTGATAATAGAGATAGTTCATAAAATATCAATTTATCACTTAAATTAAGGCAGTGTTAACTTATGGTAGTGTCTACGAAGGTTTTGTATCTTTTATTCTCTACCTGGATACCTATTTACTGTTATCTATGTAGGTACTTACTAATAAAAGTTCTTAATCTATCGAATATTTTAGAATAACTTGTTTTTTTTTACGTTTCAGAAAGCGCAGTCGCCAGGATAGTCGTGCTTATGGACACAGCAGGACATCTGCAATTTGAAGACAGGTCACAATAAAATTTAAGTATCCGCCTTACAATATTTTCTTCTAGTAGTAGGAACCACGAGCTATATACCGTCTCCTTCTTTTGACTGAGGTTCCACCATGTCTATAGTCAACCTTTTCTCTTTGTCCCTTAACCACAAAGGAAACGAACGTCAAAACATGTTCTACTAACCTAGTTACTGGTCTATGATTAAATCGCCCCCAGTATTCCACCCTTCATACCAGCATGCCAATAAACCATAATTAAACACCCTCCATATAAACTTCACATAATTAATTTAGATCGACACCCGGCAATTTATTTACGTGCCATCTCTATAACTCGACATGAATTAGCTAATATAATTCCACAAAAGCTGCATAGAATTATTCAGGCATTATTTTATACCCTTTAGAAACCAAATAGGCCCATGAATTAAACAAACGAACCCGATCCAAGATGGCGGCCGGCGCGAGCGTAACTTTTTCGTTCCTTTTTTGAATTTCGAATAGGCGGTTGTTGTGAAGGGGTGAGTGAGAGAGCGGATTGTATTCCTGTTAGTTAGAAATATAACACAGTGTCTAAATGGACTTGGTTTCTTTTACTGGTGTATAACGAAATTCTTTGTGTTTATACTTCGTAAAACTTGTTGGATTTTGTTGGCTAAGTTTACGGGTTGATTTGTGATTTTGGGGCAGATACGGGTAGGCCTAGTCTTATTACCCTCGCAAGCTATATTTCATAGTTTTGATCAAAAACTCATCCAGTGTGTGAGCTGTGATAGCTGAAGGTTTCATCTCTACATTAAATAAATATTTGCTTACCCTGCAGAAGTTTGTCCCTCGCCTAGGTGTCCCCAACGTGCCCACGGCCTGTCAACGCAGTTGAAATTATGGCGTACCTACACAGCCAAAGGGCCTATTAGCCCAAAAGGCCACAATACACCCCATTATCGCGTTACGCTCACTTGCCGCTTCCCCAATTTACGCCAATAATAAACGTTTTATCCATTACTGCTTCCGGTGGTTTAAAGTTCACCCCTGTCTTAACGTAAGTGTCATAGAGGGTGAATAATTAATTCAATGAAAATATTGCACTTGTACAGCAATTAAATGAGCAGTGGCATCGTCTTGAGCGGTTAGCCAGACTACTTCATCATAAAGGGTATAACAAGACCCTTCACGAAGCCGTTAACCAAGCATTATGTACATCAAACTAAGCAACTTTACGCAAAAATTTTTGCTGGGAAACGACTTTTTTTTTTTTGGGGTGAAAAATCACGTTTTACGGTAGGACTCAATGTAACGCACTCAAAACATTGTGCTGATGGATGGATTGAATAGTACCGGGGTTGTGGAGGTGTTTAAAGTAAACATCTTGCAATAAAGCCATGTATTAAAAAAAAAACTTATGAAAAAGTTGGAACTTTGACCCCCAAAATCTCCGTAACTAGAAGGTTCCCAGGTTTGGTCTAGAACAAAAAAATTATCGCAATGACGGGGAGAACAAGTGGCATTTGGCTTCGTTAAGGGTCTTGTTACACCCTTTATATGCCTCTTTTTACAACTATATGCTATGCTATGCTTTGACCTGCTGCCAGTTAAACCGTATATTGCTCAATATCAGTATTTTGTAGGGAGCAAATTTGCCTATCTGATCTCCACAACCCAGGTAACACGATACAACGAGACTATTCAAGTCAGCAAAGCAATCGGTTGCTAGGCCAGTGTCGTGTATGGTGCAAGCTATTTTGTATGGCAATTAGATTCTGATTGTCCTATTTAGATCGGTATGTATAACCGAAAATTATTGATGAGTAAAAGGATTTATGCTCTTAGCGAAGTTGGAGAGGAACAGCAAAACGAATCGGCTTCCAATTGTAACAATGAATTAATCATAGCAAATTAAGTGTTTGCTGTGAACTTCGACGAAGAAAAACAAAATGGACAGTCTCCATAAAACAATATTACAACCATCCCGACATTTACATCGTTCAGACTACCTGTGTTAAAGTAAATTATATCTGCCGCAGTTATCAAGAGCGATAGTAAGCCCAGCCGACCGTGCTGTGCTGTAGCCACTGAACGGAAAGCACCAACCGATCGCACAGAGAAAATTGTTGCAAGCCAAATGCGGGTTCCGGCGTTCTATGAAATATTGTATTAAATATTAAATAGAGAGTTGAAATGTTTGAAGAATTAAACGTTTTGTTTGAACTTAACAGACACTTGAATATTTAGACAATTGAAAAAGCCTTTTTTCATTCATTGAATATTAGTGTTACACATGGGCCTTAAATTCTGTTAGACTGTACCAATAAACGGTCTTTAGATATTTAGTTAATTCGGATCGGATGCCAATAATTAATAAGAACCTAATAACCTACTACAATACAAAACAACAGGATTAACAATAGTAATAGTGAGGCAATAAACGAAGTTCTATCAATTCTATTCTACAATATTTAGGTACTTAAATAATGTTTGATTCTCAAATCCAGTTTATTCTTTATTTTCAGAGTTCTCTGCCTTGCGACAGCCCAGCCCTCCCAAGTTCCTCAAATGATCGTGTCACCGGTTAGAATTACCAACTAAACTATAATAATCAAGATTGCCGTCTCATGAAGGTCTTCGTCATCACATTCTGGGGTGATATAGAAGTTCTCCAGACGTACCTGGGCCTGGTAACTCCACCACCGTTGGCTGTGCTCATGCGCCAACGGGGGCGAAGTTCCTACTCCTAGTTGCGAGTATCCTCATGAGAAGAATTCCAATCATCAAGAACAGTACATGAGAAGACAGAAAATTTAGTAAAGAAGAATCTAAAATTAAATATGTATTATAAAAACTAAAAATAACTATGTACAAATAATTTTTAATTTTCCGAGTGGAAACCTGGTGACCTGTAATACAGGTGTTTCACTACTTACCACAGGCACCAGTGATTCACAACCCTGTAAATTACTTGTTTATGCCAATAAATAAATTTATTATTTATTATCTTTAAACTAATATTTTATAGAAATAAAATTTGTCTGTAGGTTTATACCTATGTTTGTATGTAGGGGGTAATCCCTGGATCTACTGAACCGATTTAGACAATCCTCTCACTATTATGAAGCTACATTATCCCAAAGTGCTATAGGCTATATTTACAACGTGCCCGTGGGATAATTTCCGACCAAAAGGCGAACGAAGCCGCGGGAAACTGTTAGTTATTATTATAAATTAAGTACTAACATCAAACAACAACAAATATTGTTGTTGTTAAGCTGTCGTGGTTTATTCTATGATTATTACTTAAATACTTAAAAATTTAGTCTTAAGCGGAGCTACTAATACGGAGTGGAGGACCACCGTCACAAAAAAACAGCTGTTTCTTACAAAAGTGCAAGTCAAAATGTATGGAACAGCTGATTTCTTTTAAAATAACCGATGAGAAATGTCTATGGGCTCAGAATAATGTAATGAATACGTTTTTGTTTTTTTTTTTGAGTTGGCATCTCGCAGTTCAGCCTCTGAGGCTGGCTACTGCTTAACCGGACAATTCCCTGTGGATGCCTTAAAAATGAATCTAAGGCCTCCAGCCAGGGGCTTAAAACTATACTTAAAAACTATGCGACCACTCGCTAAGGGCACCCCCTGTGGGGTACGGGCCTCGGCTTAGGGCGTCGCTGGGGGGGGCAGCAAAGGGACAGGCTGGATCTGAGTGAATAATGAATACGTGGTAACTACCAGTATATATAAGATGCTCTGTGGTGGTAACCATTTTCGTGTCGGTGTCACTTCAAACTTGAATAAAATGATCACTTCATAAAGTTGATAATAAAAGAAATATAAAGGTGTAACCGTAAACAAAAACTGATTTATTCCAATGTCTTGGATAATAATTTATTATTAGACGGGTATTATTCATCTCATTACTGTAGCACATCTATGTCCATTTGAACTACACGGCCGAAAACTAAATATAGCATAACTTTTTATTTATTTAAATACGTTTTGACTTTTTTTGCTAAAAATACAACAAATTAAGACCTTTCTTTTGATGCATCATTCGCCTCTGCATTATTTAGTTTCTGTGTAATGATAGGCGATGACTACGGCAAGTGGCGGTTCTAGCGGCCAACTATTTATGGTCATAGCGTCTTAGTTTCTTTTGTAACAAATTCAAGCAACAATTTGCAACAATTCTCTTTTCTTGTACAAGTTACAAATTACCACTAATTCCTGGCAAAGTTTCATAAATTTTATGAGTTGGCCGCGCGGTTGTAATCGACATGCACATCTCTGCCGAACTCTTCTGAGAAATATATGCGTGATGTTATGTTATTCTACTGTGTGCAAAAATATGATCTTCCCTTATCTGTTATGCTGGCCTTAATTATTTCTAGGAGCTTACAAGATGATAGCGATTGTACTTGATACCATTTGTAGTTATGCGTTCCTAATTTAGCCCACATTACCAACTTATGAGATATCTTGTTACTTGGATTAATAAATTGATGCCGATCATTGCTTTCGGTGGAGTTTAGGGTGCATTAGCAATGTAAGACATGTCATATTCTGCTGAGTCGCATCGAATCATTCAATGCTCCCTCACAACTGCAGTCTGGTCGTAAAATAATTACAATAAAGGTTATAATTTCATTTCACTCACTCAATCCGATTAGACCGACGCTTTTAGCCGACTACAAATGTAGCCGGATTGGCGGCTTCCCGACTAGTTGGGTACCAGTCGGTACATATCTACTTTAACAGGCACTTTTCTTAACTTTTTCGCCTGTATCGTGGGTGCGTTTCCAAACATTTAAACTCTCACAACCAGCCAGGCCTGGAACAACTACCTATAGACTGCCCAAATATTTCTTCCGTGCGGGAATCAACTCGCGACACACAGCGCAGCAGCCAATCGCTCAGGCACCACGCTAACCGTGCCGTTGAACTGTCAAGAAGTCGGTCAGAGCAAGTTGAAGGAGCAGGACTGAGCTAAGCTTTGGAGTAGATAACAATCTTTTATCCTATTACATAAATCTTGCCTAAAGCCTAAATGAGCCTACACACCAAAGGCGTGTCGGCAACTTTCGTATCTACACGTTCAGTTCAGTTAACCCCAAGTAACACAGAACTGCATTATAAATGTTCACATAAGGCCCACAGCGTTAATCTAAGCATTTATACCCCCTTATTAGAGTTCACCCGGGCTGCAACAGCTGTTTAGAAAAAATCGAGGCTCACGTTAACGCTGTCTTCTGTACTGTAAATCTATTAAACTCCACAAACACGTCTCAGATATCACTGTTATTCAGCGTTCAGTAGTGCAGTACCCTATCAGCTGCAAGAGCGCATGTTTGTGAACACAAATAATGCAGTTACCTGAATAAAAACCCAAGCGTGTACAATAAAACAGACATTTAAATTGAGAACATAAGAACTACTATAACGTCAACAGTTGCTTTGTGAAATTATTTAACAAAGAGTTAATGCTTTATGCTGCATACAAATAAACTTCTACCCTATTAGTCAGGGGTTACTATACACTCGAATAACAGCATTTATCTAGGCCGAGTCAGAACTAAAAGTGTACTTTTAAACTTTTATGCAGGTACATAGCAGCAAACCTCGCATCCATTTTGTCGTGGGCTGAATAATTGAACTTGCGTAGGCATTTAATCTGCTGATTGAATTATATGTAACCATGCAACGAATATTTCTACACCAGGCTTTTTTGACAACTTGTTGACGTCTTTATATTTTGTTTTAAGAAATATGGAAAGCCAAAAAAGAACCGGTGGAATACGCGGTAAAATTAATGCAATTGTGCAGCGCATAAGATTTAGATGTAGCAACGCGTTTTTCAACCGAATTTGAAATTAGTTATATACGAGTTCCGTATGTAATATTTATGATATGCGAAAGAGATTGCTCCAACGATTCAGATATCTTCAGACACGAGTGATTGTGATAAACATGATTAAAGACAGGAATGTCGAAAAAAAAATGGGCCATATGAAACATATTGAACAAACAGCCTTGAACGACCTAGCAAAAATAATAAATGATTTCGTTCCTGTTATTTTATTTTTGTTGTTTTGGTGAAATACATTACCTAATGACGCCAGAACTATTTTAGGGTCAACCTGAATCATCATTCTAAAAAAAAGCGAAATGAGCTAAATACTCGCACAACAGAATATAGATTCCTTTAAAAAAAATTGCTTCATTGGGATGAGGCTCCAGAAAATATTACATTGAATATAAACTTCGACAGTTTTCCAATTTTTAAAAGTTCCAAGAATGAGTTTTGTCCCATACAACTGTCAAAATTTTCGAAAATCCATGCCTTTTGTGATTGGCATTTATTTTGGACAAAGAAAACCGAAAACTGTAACTGAGTAATTGGAAGATTTTATTAATGAAATGAAACCATTACTTGAAAATACGGTGTTTATTTATGTTCAAAGTTGTGGAAGGAAATTTACAATAAAGATTAGATGTTTTATATGTGAGTATGTAACCGGAAAGTTCATACATCCGTTTTCCTGATTATCTGTATGTGTTCCACAAAAGTTAGTTCGCTGTTAGCATCTTCATAAGTCGGAATGTTGTTTCTTTTGAACAAGCGTTGAATTTTCATAGTTTCATGGGGTATTTAGTACTTCTCGGTAGCCACTGTAGAAGTCGCTTAGTTTCCCAAGGTGCAGGAATGACTGACAGAGTGGCAACACCTCCCTCTACAGTCTGAACGAAGACATGTTCTGTAAAAAAAAAACAAGAAAATCATTAGTAATTAAGTATTATTCAAGAAACGAAATATAATCACCACTTAATCAAACTACCTATCTAGTTTTTGTCGAAATTGATGCCAAAAAAACTAGACGGATCTAATAAATAAATAGTTAATATATTATCTTTTTAATTAAATTAGAATAGCAGCTACCGATTTAAACTACAATTTAAATTAAGTACTTGTCGTCTACTACTACTAAAAAGAGAACAAAATGGTTTTAGCAGAACCACAGCGGTACCCTAAAAGCTTGGATTCATAAAGGTGTTTTTTTTTGGTTAACTAGCGCAAAATGTGGACCACTACTACTCTTCACATCGATCCATGGCTGATTTGTTTCTCACAAGTGCTTAACTAATTTACTATTTTCTGAATTACAGGCCACATGAGAACACCCGTACAGACCGTAACATTAAATTAATATTAAAACAGTTCACTTGCTATCCGCCATTTTCGCTGCGTGACTGTGAATTATTTTAAAATTTTATCTTTTTATTTTGGTTCATTTTAGAAGATATCGATTGGAATTAATTTGGTCCACAAATAATTTACACGTTACCAGCTTATTATCAATTTCTTTCTAAAAAACAATAACATTTATTTTGTTTACTGTCCATTTCTTTTTGTATTTTTTTTTGTATTTAGTGGTATTTTAAGAGCGCGTTAAAATTTTGAACTAAATATATATAGTATTTCACAGTAAAGTTACCTCCCCAATAAGATTTCTGACATAATAGGAAGAAATCGAAATTTTTACTTACCGTAAATTATATTTATTTTCTCACAAATGGCGCTTGAGATCTTGCACACAACACAACACGTATACTTCATGTTTAACAAATTGACAGTTCATATTAAAGAAAAATAAATAATAAAGTTATTGCATTCCACAATTTCGCTCAGTGTACTTTCTACTGTGTAAAAGCATATAAAATGTACACATTTGTCTTTTTTGCTGTATTATAGGTAACACGTGTCTTGTTATTCAGGCAATTTTCAGCTATTGGGGCGACTGTTACACACATAAATGCTAATTTGATGTTGATATAATTCAATTATTTGTTCATTGGAATTCTTATACAGTTTCAACAATTACAATTCTTCTTGCATATATTATTTTATGTACAAAAATGATCTCTGTGCGTGAACCGGTCACTATAGTCTATTTATATAGACCCTAGAAATCTGGTAGGTAGTTCTGATTTTTTGCAGACTTGTTTAGGATGTCTAATGCCAAATGAATAATCCAAGTTTGTGACCTCGAGCGCCGAACGCAACTTTGTCAAAAATCGAAAAAACGGCGAAAATTTCGGACTTTTCAGATTTTGGCGATTATAACCCTTAAGGACTAGTTTTTGATCGTACCTTTTCCAACACTTTCTTTCACACTTCGACTACTGCAACATCAGGTACAGTTGGCTGCATCAATTGGGTACCCCAGTTGTATTAAAGCTTGTGTATTAATAACTGGGGTACCCAATTTATGCAGCCCACCTTACATTGCCACAGGAGGCCCCTATTCAAGGAAGCTGCAATTTTTCTCGACACCAACTCTACCTGACGAGATAGCAGCAGCAGGAGAGCGAGTCATAGTTGCTATATACAGAGAGAACCAACACCCACAACTTTGACGAGCTGCGGTACCAACTATTCGTCAGGGCTGCGACGAAAACCAGCGTCAATCTGGCCAGGTTACCTCTACACGAAAAATAAAACTCCTAAATAAAAAATTGCGAAGTTCGAACAAATTATAAACTTTGAAAGGCTTTATCTCGGAAACTGTTAGGTCTACAGAGACAATTTTAGTCTCACATTGTAGCAAATTTAGTCTACTTTAAAAACGTCCTGAAAAGGTACTATCAAAATTTAGTCCTTTACGGTTATAAATATAATCACCAAAATCTGAAAAAAAGTCCGTTATTTTCGGTTTTTGACAAAATTGCGTTCGGCGCTCGAGCTCACAAACTTGGAATATTCATTGGGCCAACATCATAGACAAGTCTGCAAAAAATCAGAACTACCGGATTTGACACAAACTCTGATGTATTTTACTGGACTATATGGCGGGGTGCTGAGTCATTATGCCCGTATCGAAACGAGGTGAAGTCCTTTTCGCTTTTATTGCACAGACATAAAGGTAGCTCTGTCCGGCGGCTCAAGCCAATTCCACGTAGATAAGTGTGGTCGATGCTCCACGCAAATCGGAGTTTTAGAATATCAACTTACCAACATTCACACAATAAGTAAAACAACTCAACCAAGTTTAATGACTTCTTTTATTAAAAGTATACTTCTATGTTACTCTCACTACCATAGACAGCCCTCATTGTCCGCTACATTATCCATCCTTAGTCAGTTGCTTACATTCTTAGTGAGTGTTCCCACTGTGTCGTGGCAATAAAATCAAAATTCTAGTCTTTATTTCTATAAGTTTAGAGTATAATTTACGGCACGATAAGTCGTCCGCGATAATTTTAGGGTGAGTGCGTTTTTTTTTTCTGTCGTCACGACACAGTGGAACGAGTATTTACTATGATACAGCAGATTATAATTATGGCTATGACTCATGATTATATATCAGTTCTTGTAACTAAATCTATGTCAAATATATATTAATAAATATGTTTTATATTCCAATATAAGTTTCACTAGAGTCTCTTCCAGCAATTTACATACAAAATAACTCCGTACGCCTATCTACCCGTCCCTTAGCCACAAATTTCATTAGAAACTGAACTAAAAAATTCCAAACAATTTATATTATTTAAACACTAAATTGACATTATAAAAAAAAACTTAGAAAAGGGAAATAAAAACAAAACAAACTTGGCACCTTGACTATACTCCGCACACAAAAAAACTAAATTGACATCCGTGTACTACGTACTAGACACGGATTGAGCAAAACATAATTATAAAGGTAAACGCACAGTCAGCACTACATGGGACCAGCATTGCATTAACTCGAACCGTTCGGAAATCGTTATCCTTTCTAAATAATATCATAAAATACTTTAAGAGTTCCGTGACATGCGTCTCCTGAAAGAATTTCATTTCGTTTCATGATAGCTATTTCATCTCCTTGTTGCAAATAATCCCTAAACAATCTAATTAGACGATGTTTGTTACCTTTTTACGCCTAAACCACTGAAATTTTGCATATGCGTTATAAGGTGTACGGAAACGAAAAAAAGGACTGTCCCCGAAGAAAACAACAATAACGTTCTTATGGTAATAGATGGCGCCACGTGTCTTTCGAATCATGATTGAATTATATTATTAAAAGCAGAGTGCAACCCGAATTGATTGTCAAATTCTAAATTAACGCGAGCGAAGCCGCGGGCAATAACGAATCTTTCTATAAATCTCTATACAACAACACGCATCCGTTAGGGATGGACGCACACTGGATCGGGAGCTTCAAGTGTGTCGTTTTTGGGTTTAAAATGGTATCTATTTAGTATTAGTATGACCAAATATTTACCACGAAGTAAGTTGGCTTGAAAACTGAGGGTTCAGGAAAACTGAGGAGCAGGTATGAAAAATCAGGATATCTGTGGAACTTGAGAATTTGTCGTTATATCCTTAGAGGGTTAAGGTACTAATTATTTATAATTTCTTGAAATTCTTCATATTACGGTAGATATTGGCATTTTTTTTTTTTATCGATCCAGTGTGATGTCTAGCCGCAAGCGCAGCCACCGGTGATGCTAAACGGCTGGTTGACGAGCGGTTGAGCAGAGAAGCTGCTGATCCCTAGTAGCAATTATACCGTGTGTGTAAGTGTGCGATGACCTTAATGGCAACACTCATTGCACACAGTTTTCTTACAAATGAGACACAAATACAGCTTTGCACAAGAAAACTTGTAACTTACAATATACATACTCGTAATAACATCAACATACCAGAGAAAATAATAATAGAAAGACCTAGGAAACGATGGATGGTTTGTATTTAACCATGATATGGCTAAGGGGTGTACACTGATATGATGCAAGATAAAGAATTATGACGGTATTAGACGCGCTGCAACGGCTACCAATAACATAAGGGTAGAGGGATTCATACATCCTGATTGATGACGACTTCTTCAAGGGTTTGGAATTACTATTGCATAAGGGAGTTACCAAACTCATCGACGCGTGACCGGTTTGAGCAAGCCAAACAGAGCTTTATGTTTAAGCAATATGCCCTGGGAGGAGCCGCGTCGATTAGTGTGATCACTCACTAAATCAAGAAGGGTTAACTACTTTTCAGGGGTTCTTTCGGGATTTTTCGAGCTCGGGGTCACCTTTGCATACGGATTCCGTAACAATGTGTAGGTCTTACAACTATTCTTTTATTGAACGGAAGTCGAACCAGCGACTTGACAAGACACAATAAATCGAGTTTTGTAATGTAATAAAATTACAAAAGATGTATAGACAAATGGAGATCGCTTTCTTTTATGAAGTCTTTTAATTACTTACAAAAAAATTCAATCACTTTTCCATGGGCGTAGGCGGATGCTACAGACCGTTAATTATACCTAAATCCTAAATAAATGGAATATACAATTCGTATAACACGTCCCTAGTACGTAGCACAGAAACGTCGTTGAGTATAACTTAAAAAAGGTGGAAAATAATGATAACGCCGAATTAATAATATGTATATAATAGTAACTATTTACAAATGACTCGAAGTGATGATTACAATGTTTCTTATCGACCGCGTTTCTATAACGCCTATAAATATTGTTTAATAATTTATTTGTGGTGTTACCTGAAATGAAAAATGGGTAATTTAATTTATTTATATGTCGAACCTCATTATAAACGAGGCCAAAACAATATTACAAAGAAAGTTGAATTACATTTACTACTACTACTACAGATACGAGGCTATTTTTTTAAAATAAGCATGATTTCTTTTTGGTAGTCGTGATGAATAATTATGTTAGTTTCATCATTACTTTCGCGTAACCAGAATCAATCGCTTTCCGATCTTTATAAAACCTTAATAAAATTACAGCCAAAACTGCAAAAAATACGGAACAAACATACGAAGTAACTCGGATACCTCACTGACACACGGGATGAGATATTTTTGGCAACCCTCTGGGTTTGGTCAAGGATTTGGTCTGGCGAATCGAACGTAAGACACATCACGCTCTCGGAACGATCATCGAAGGACCTTCACCCTTCCATAGTAACTGGATGAGTGACCGAGGCACAAAAATGGAGAAGTTTATGTCCAGCATTAGACTTCTACTTCATTAGACTTTTACTGTTCATTTTGAGTTCCCGATATTTCGGCGCTGTTGCAAGCACCATGATCACGGATAAACTGAAGTTATTGCGGGTTTAAGAGCAGACAAATCGGTCTACTCTCTTTCTTGTTCGTTTTTTACTTTCAGTACCGCTACCACTGTCACTCGCAACTCGATTCTATTCCCGACACGAAACTCCTTATGTCCACTCGAGAACTTTTTTTGGCACATTTTCGATTTTTACAAAGCTGAACCATTGGATTCCAGGCTCTCGACAGTTGAAACCCAGCTTCCCGGTTGAAGTTCCTATGTTTGGTAATTTCAATAGCTTCAAAATGAACAGTAAATATCCCGTTTGTAGTGTTAATGATAAATGATTATGTGACGTGTACTGCCTGTCCTGTTATTCGCACATCACAGGAGCTGATGGGCGCTACTAGTGCCAAACCCGTCGCCAAATTTTGAACTGATTCAATTTAGTTTGTCATCGACACATCGACAGCTAAAAAGTGATGATTGAGACTTGATGAGGTCCTCAATATTTGTAGTTCTAGATTGACTGGTATATTCACCTAAGTAGGTCTGCAGGCGGGCGAGTGCAGGTCCCGGTCGGAGCCGCCCGCGAAGCTGATGTTGAGCAGCATGGCTTCGAAGGGGTCGCTGCGCATGCGCTGCTGGTTCGCTTGTGCTGCGGAGCCCGAGTCACGGATGATGCGGGTCTCTTCTTTGCCGTCCTGTAAGCGAAAGAAATGTTTTTTTTTTAAAGCCAAGAAAAATAGAAGCAAGAAGTATTTTCATTGATGCTTAGGTATATGTACAATTTTGCCTTTGTAAACGAAAAAATAGTCACCAATCACTTCGCTTACATATAAAACTATACTTTCAGACTTTGATCCGCGGCGACGTGCTCTACCAGAACACGATAGAACACCTCGAGAAAATGGGCATCAGCATGGACCAGCCGCCCACAACAGAAGAGGGCGTCTAACTACAGTTACCTGTTGACTTTCAACTGAAGTTGCTGTGCTTTCAGTTACGAGAGCGGAATTATACATAATCACATCACATTTATGTACTTAGTTAAAACGATACACCGGACCGTTGGCCTTGTTTGGCCTTTTAGGTTGATGTTGATGAAAAATTGAGTGGATACTACATTTTTTTATTTTGTTTTATCACTACATACAAAGATCTCCACCGCATCTGTCTATCTGTTCGTGATAAACTCAAAAATTACTGAACGGATTTTTATGCGGTTTTCAACAATAGATAGAGTGATTCATGAGGAAGGTTTAAGTATATAATTTGTCAAGGTTTTGTGTAAATTGGTTGATATATGATAATTGTTGGCAGTGTCGGAAAAAGTCAAGCCGCCTGGGAGCTTTAATCGAAAACGCTGCCTCTAAGCGTGGCCGTGACAGGACGGATACGTTGTAGCCCGGCCACTGAAAATGGTGTATAAGTCATGAAATAATGTGGTACTCTTATTTCTCGTTCTAGTACCAAAAGGTACATATCCGTACAGTCTATTGCCATAACCACGACCTTGTGTGGCTTCGTGGCCGGGCCAGAACGGAACACACATGTTCGTATCGTACTACTATTTAAGTTGTGCGCCTCTGCAATCATTGCCGATGGCGGATTGGCGGAGATTCTGCGGAGAGGCTACCGTATCTGGTTTCCATGGTATCTTGAACAAAGTGTTAATACCTCAGGCCTAGGGCTCCAGAGCCGCACGACGGTCTCGATGCCGCTGGTGGCGAGTAGGAACATGGAGGGGTGCAGCTGGATGCAGTTCAGGATGGAGTCATCTCCGCGAAGGCAGCGGATGATGTTGCCGGATTTGCGGCACCAGATGAACATGCTGCCGTCGTCGGAACTGGAACCAAAGGAATTATATTGCATAACATCATCACATGAGACAGCAGCCCATATGATTCTGAATTACCCAGACATCGCCACGTACAGGGCAAAGTACTAACGCAGATACTCTCCACGAGATCGTCAGTAATAGCTAGGCGTAGCTGGCCTTTCTTGGGAGCTGATGTAGATCGAATTATCAATTTCCTAACTGTACCAAAATTTCGCATTTCGGACATGAATAGCGGACACCATACATCCTCATAAATAGGTACAACTCATCAATTAATATATGCCTCTAAAAGCTACCCGGTCTACGCCAAGCTTCACAGAAACACAACGAAAAAGCGTTGACACGCATGTTTATTGGGGTTGGCCGCAAGAGACTGCTGAGTGTTGGTCTAAGTAATCTTGAATGAAAAGCGACCAATCGGCGGCGACCAGAAAAAGCACTTACCGCAATCTCTCCCCAAAATAAACGCCATAGTATCTTCCTATTATACACTAGATACAGCTAATACTAACTGGGGAGAAGAAATGACGGAACAATCGGGAATTTGTTCCACCGCTTCTTCAGCAAATGTCTGTCTAATAAGTTAGAGTCAAGTGTCTTTTAGACAAATGGTAAACAAAGTTTATGTGCAAGCTGTTGGTACACATAAGTTCCACTCAGTCGTCCACGTACCCGGCTGCAATATAGTTAGCGTCGGGCCCCAGGAAGCTGGCCTCCTTGATGTCAGTGGTGGTGTTGCAGTGGCCCAGGAAGCGCTGCGTGTAGTCCAGCGCGGCCGTGCGGAGCTGCCTCTCCAGGACGCTGGTCGGCTGGCTGTCTTCGGATTCCGCGGCTGCTGGAGTCGGAACCAGAAGTTAGAATACAGGTAGTTCCAGAGTCGCACTTGGCGATTGGTGGCTAGGCATTGCGGCAGTAGGAGGAACCCTATGGTTCTAGTTAGTAGGAGTTCGACATAACCCTCCTGTCTCCCAAAAAGGTGTTTTGTTAAACGTTAAGAGCGAGAAATGTTGCTTGTAAGATGTCCTGAATTTTTCTTTGTCACTAAACCCAACCACACAAAATTTTAATTCAATTTACGATATTTTTTCTAAATATTTATGATTTACTAATATTATAGAGAGGTAAAGTTTCTGAAGTTGTAGGATTGTAATCTCTGGATCCACTGAACCGATTTTGAACATTCTTTCACTAATAGGAACCTACTTTATCCCCGAGTGCCACAGGCTATATCTACAACGTGCCCGTGGGATAATTTCCGACCAAAACGCGAGCGAAGCCGCGGGCAACAGCTAGTTTTTTAAAAAGCGCTAATAAATAAACTAACATCTAAAAATATCACCATACCTTCATCAGGCGTGGTCTCCATACTCTCCAACGCCACATTGATGTCCTTTTGCAGCAAAAACACAGCGTGGCTGGTCGCATGCCTGGGGAACTTGTCTTTGAAGTACAGGAGACACTCGTGGGCCTCCCGGGCCCTCTTGAGGTCCATCAGACCCTTGGCCAGCCGGAAGTGGGACTTTACGTGGGAAGAGTCGAGCTTTATGGCCTTGTAGCAGTCTTTTATTGCAGCGTAGGTGTCGCCTGACCTGGAAAGGAGAGAGAATGGGGTAACTGGTTAGTTTCAGAATGTCGCTGTCGGGTTTTTATTTGAAGAATTTGTAGTTATTAGGTGAGGTTTTGGGTTCGATTCCCAGGTCGGGCTAAGTGTTATTGCGTTTTTCCACTAGGAATTTCTCAGTAGCAGCTACTGAATTTGGATTTTGGCCCGGTTGGTGGCAATAGGCTCGCCCCATATTACATGGCACTTTAACAAAGTATTTTAATTATTATAATTCTGTAGCTACATATGTGTTACTTGCGCGACTCATATTTCATGTACATACAACCTGACCTGCAAATTGCAAAAAACCTAAGAAACTGGCGAAATGTGGGTGTACGTTCTATTAGGTACATCTCTGCCTTAACCTTCGGGGATTACAGGCGTGAGGTTGTGTGATGAATTCTTAGTTTTTGTAGAAATTTCGCGCCAACTTAATTTGATTTTGTTTATGGTTTAAATATTATGGTATATGCATAATTATCGCTAAAGTTCTCTTCATTTATCACGAAAATTCTTTTACAATCTTATAGAATCATAAACTCACAAACAATACCTTTTCTGCACGCACTCTGCTGAACATGGTCTTTTTTAAAAGTGCTTATTTTGCCTTTTTTATTTTTTACCTGACTACGGAAGAGTTATGATTATAGCTATGGATATTTGCTACATTTTCATGTTCCATCGGCAATGTAGGACGATGCGTCAAAACGTCCCCTAACCCTTACACCGACCAACAGATTTAAAACGTATCTCAGTCAAAACATCTTAGTAAGGTTATCATTTTTTATTATGGCGACATCTCTCAAAAGTGTGGGGTTTCCGAGAAAAATCATGTTTTAATACTAACATTTGGCACAAAATAACTGTTTGTAAACCATATTTTTTGATTTTGCAAGTATTTTTATTATTTTCTATCCTTTATTCATATAAATACAAATTAGTTACATTTTTAAATATTTCTTATAAAAAACAATATAAAAACATTTAAAAATATAAAAAATTGTTGCCCGCCGGTATCGGGAACAGGGTCCAAGCTACCGGTGGTCAGGGCTCCAGAGAGAGAAACCTCCTAACAATACGAGCCGTGTCTGGACACAGCTCGTATTGTTAGGAGTGGGGGGGGGGGTTGTTGGGGGGTATTGTTAGGGGGTTGTTGGTGTTTTTGTTGGGGGTTGTTGTTTGGTGTTGTTGGGTGGCAGTACTCCTGGGAGTACTGCTTTCTGTATCAAGCCCTTGATCCAGCTGCCTAACGAGAGCCTCCTCAGGTATTCATCGAGGCTCTTAGCAATTAAGCCATGGGCTGATACGACTATCGGCACAATGATCGCTGAGTCCACATCCCACATGTCGACAACCTCGCGAGCCAAGTCAAGATATTTTATTTGCTTATCTTTCTCGGCTTTCACGAGGTTCTCATCATGCGGGACCGTTATGTCAACAATCATTGCGCGCCGCTCTGATCGATCCACCACCACTATATCAGGCTTATTGGCTAAAATAGTCCTGTCAGTGATGATGGATTGATCCCAGTACAATGTGATATTGCCATTTTCGAGAACTGGGTCGGGCACATACCTATAGTACGGCACTTCCGATTCCACAAGTCTGTATTTTAGAGCAAGTTGCTGATGGATAATCCTGGCTACAAGGTTGTGTCTATGCAAGTACTCTCCGTTAGCCAAACGAGAACACCCAGAGATAATATGACGGATTGATTCACCTGGACGGTGGCATGCCCGACATATGTCAACCGTGCCGTCCTTCACAATAAATCTCCGGTAGTTATTCGTCATCATAACTTCATCCATAATTGCACAGACAAAACCTTCGGTTTCTCCGAAGAGGTCCCCGGAACGTAGCCAGGCTACGGACGCTGACAGGTCTACATCGGGCCCGTGCAGGGCCCGGAAAAAGCGTCCGTGAAGCTCCTTACTCTGCCATACCTCCCTGCGGTCGTTAGTGTCAAGCACTACAGGTTTGCGCCAGTTCTCTTTAGCCAAGGAGAGCGGGGTGAGGCCCTTGTCCACCGCGACCACATCTCGATGCATCCCCACGTCGGCTTCTAGGAAATATTCCCTGAGACTGCATATCTCGCGATTGTGGAGAGTCTTAGCGTTTAAAAAGCCTCGACCCCCACACTTCCGCGGGATATACAGTCTCATAACCGAAGAACGTGGGTGATGCATTCGATATGCCGTCAACAATGTACGGACCTTCCTATCCAGGGCGTCTAGTTCTGTTTGAGTCCATTTTAGTATGCCGAAAGAGTACATCAAAACCGGCATGACCCAACCGTTGAAGGCACGCACCTTATTTCCGCCTGCTAAAAGACTATTATTATTTTCTATATTTATTTCTGTGCAAATTAATTATATTTTTAAATATTGATCGTATTTTTTAAAATTAAAAAATAAAATAAGTAATATAAAATTAAAATTACATACAGGAATTCAAACTATAGGAAGCTGTGCACTAATAATCTCAATTTTGTAGTACATGGGGTTACGGTGTTACATAATTTTAATCCACCGGTGGAACTAGTCAATAGTATTACGAGTATAATTGATGATAATTATATATATTATTATATAATATTATAATTGAACATAACAACAGCAAAACATAACAGCCTTTAATATTGTTATTTTAATGTTTTATAACATTTTTGTATTGAATATGAAAAAGTAAATAAACCATATTTTCATTTTATTTTATTTTTAAACCCCATGGATTTTGAAGTTAAAACTGGTTGCTAGTCTTTTTATAGATCCTTATGAACCTACTAACACATACGAAAGATCTGTTGGAGTGGGGGGACGGGTCTCATACAAATTTGGCCATCGTCCTTACTGAACCGATTTTGATGAATGAGGTGTCAATCGATTCATTACGAAAGTCTGACTACCAGACTTACGAAGGGGTACCGTATTACCCAGTATTAACTGAGTTGTGGAGGTCAGATAGACAGTATTTCCGTGTAAAATACTGGCATTCAGCTGCATCCGGTTAGACTGGGAACCCACCCCAGTATAGTTGTTAAGGGCTAGACAGATGCCGCTGACTTACCATCCGCGCCGCATGAGCGCGGCGGCCCTGTTGGAGTAGAGGATGGCGCAGTCGGGGCACGCGGCTATAGCTTCGTTATAGAACTCTACTGCGGTGGAGTAGTTGCCTTTGTTCACGAAGTCATTCGCCTGGAAGATAACCAAAAAAATGAAATAAAATTTAAAGAAAATGTTTATTTGTGTGTTTTGTAATGTTTGTTTGTATGTTTTGTGTTTATGTTTGTATTCTGGTTTCATTGACAACAACTAAATCTTACATGATTTTTGCAAGTAGGGAAATGATCGATCTAGCAGCATTGTTCACGTTGTACAAGATGGCGACGACAATAATAGTGGTTAACTATGCTGCTCCGAAACAAGATTTTCGGAATTATAGTGTTGGTAAGTAAGTGTGAGCGGGACTAAAGAACTAAAGAACGACTAATGCCTAGTTTCTAGAACGAAAATGCAAGACGCGTCAAAATTAAAGGCCGGTCAAGTGCAGCGATTAGCTATTGATAATTCATTGAATAAAACACGTGCACGTAACACGAACTTAATTTCGACGCGTCAATCATTTACGTGCCAGAAACTGGAGGTTAGTTGGAAAAAAGTTGGCGTTCTTTGCTCATGGTTACCGGTGAATGAGAATCAGTGAATGAGAATCAGTAAATGAGAATCTCTAAAATCAGAAGCGCGGCGATATTTTAATGGAGCAGCGATGTTTAATAATATCAGCTGCAATTTTTTTTTTTAATCAACCAAGTGCGAGGTGGACTCGCGCACCGAGGGTTCCGTACAAACTAGTAGGTATTTTGTTATCAAACTACATATTTACGGGTTTTAGATTAACTTTACATGTGCTGTAACGCTGTAAGACATTGCTTCTTGCCAAATTTCATGATTCTAGGTCAACGGGAAATACCATATAGATTTTGAACCCTTGTGAAATCGAAAATTATGCGAAGACATGCGACATAAACGGTCATAAAAAAACGTTGACATCATCTCACCATCTCCTTAAGCTGCCGCACCCGGTCCGGCAGCTGCGGCGGCGGGTCGAGCGCAGTGGTGCCGTTGGCGCCGCTGGTGGTGCCGTTCGTGCCGTTGGTGCCGTTGCGCGGCGACTGCTTGCTCTCACCGGCGCGGTTGCCGTGGTTGTGCTGGATGATGAAGCTCTCGACCAGGACTGGACGCCTCGCTGAGTTTATGTCGAACAGGTATATCTGTGAACGAAACATACAAGTTCTTCATCCTATAGAAAAGGTAGAACTCTCCGACCAGACAGGTGTGGCACTTGAGTCTGGTGTATGCTAATCTAGCGGATAATAGAAAGTAAAAAAACAGCTCTATAATAAATTACCGTCCTGTATAAGACATCTACACTTTTTCAATGCATTCAAAACTCAACTTAGCCAGTACATAATTGCGGATGGATCCCTTCTGGAGAAATGAATGCATTGGATGGGTTACTATCTTGTTGTACTGATGACGAACTTTTTGTAACCTTTAAATGTGTGTTTTTTAGTATTGTTCTCAAGTAAGTGACATATGTCTTTATTGGGAATAAAGTTTCATTAAACCGATAATTAAGGAACTTTTAGTTTCAGAAATCGTAACTAAGTTAATCAATTGTTTGGGACAAATTAGAAACATTTATAGTGCAGCATGGTTCGTTTGACGCGTGGGAATTGTCGGAACAACTCTGTTATCATTTGCTTTTGCAATACAATGTCCAAAAACCATTTCAGAAATATTTACCAACATAGCCCTCCTGTCAATATTAAAACGCCAAATGAACCATGCTGCACAAAAGGTATTCATAGGTAATTTAAAAGTAACAACTTTAATATTAAGAATATGCGCTTACCTGTTCGGAGCCCAAGTTGACAAGCAGCTCGTTGCCATCATTGCTGAAGGCGAGGTATGTAGCAGCCTTCTTTGGAAACGTGTGTTCATTTGGCTCCATTGAGAGGTGACCTGTAAAAAACGTGAGTAAGGACAGTCCAAGAAGAATTGATGGTACCGAATGTTCTGTGTCAATGTTCTACCTAAACAAATAGAGCTTGATAGTTGAACATTTGAGTAACATTTTTTTTTTTTTATAAATAATGCTTCACTGCTGCTGCTTCACGGCTGCGCAGAGGTCGTTTTGGGGCACAGAGGGAAGGCTTCACACTCGCACCCCGCTGCTGTTTCGTTCAAATAACCCCACTTTACTAGTCGGGAACTGTTTCAGAAACTTCCAGGTGGACCACGACAGGTTAGAACCTGCTATGCTCCCTTGGTGGTACACAATGAGTGGGGGTTTACACAGTGGCGCGACATTTGTGCTAATTCGTAAACACCAAGATTACCGATGCGCATACATTTTCTGGTTTAACTATAGTTTAGATCAAATTAGGTTTTATTTTTTAATTTCATAATTACAGGAACATGGCAAAAGTTTAATCAATCTAGATTTCTAGAAGTATGAGAAGTAGTGAAGGTGTAGGTATAGTCACCAGGCGCGAAGTAATGCACGGCGGCGCGCGGAATGTTGTTGTCGGGGTCGCCGTGGCCGGCGCGCGAGCAGCGCATGTTCTGCCGCTCCCACATCTGGCGGGACGCCGGCGCGTTCACCTGGACCGGACAGGACTATCACTTAACATCACGGCTATAGGGATAGGTTTGAGGCTGAGGTAACATATATTACACACACATCATCATTTCATTCTTCTGGCCTTATCCCAAATTATTTCGGGTGTTCTTCAAAACTATACTATGAATCGCTGTCTTATGAGCAGTGATCGGATAATCGGATGCATATTTACCTAAAGTTCATTTTTGGTTAGGAAATTATGGAAGCGGCTTCTTAAAACATTTTTTTTTTAATATAAATCCCGGGATTCCAGAAAATTCGGAAATGCGAAACTAGTCTGTAACATGGTGAGGAAACGTCGTCTTTAGCATGTGATAATTATTTTAAAAAAAAAAAGTAAATGTATAAATATCATTTATTGAAGTGTACAAGTGTACAAATAAGTAAATATACTTACACACGATTTGTTTATGTAATAAAAACAGTAAATTTGTTGATTCCAAAATCCCGGGATTTTTTCGATACAAAAGTGCATTCCATAATAGCCAACACCTACACTTTAGGTAAATATGCATTCGATTATCGGATCACTGCTTATGAGTCACAGTCCCTTTCTAGCCCTATCATCTTCCACACTTTGTGTAGAGTTGTGCCCGGTTGATGACGAGAAAAACTCAATAACACTTTGCCCGATCTGGAAATCGAACACAAGACCTCGTGTTCAGCAGTCGCGCTTGCGACTACTGGAGACCACAACTATTTGATAACACTGAAAGAATATCTTTCCCAGACTAGCCAATGATTATGCATGAATAGGGATGATTCCTGAGTTGAAAATATATGATTCTATTTAGTCCGTCAGTTAGATTATCGAAAACTATTGGATACTAGTAGTTTTGTTTTATTAAATCAAGAAAAAATGACGAAGATAAAACGCATCAAATAATCGAAGTGAGGGCTTGTGACGTCACTTGTACTTAAAAAGTGTACATACAAGTGACGTCACGCGAGTTTTCGACGCACTGTATCGTTTTCATTTTTTGTTTACAAGAAAAAATACGTATCCAATATTTTTTGGAAATCTATCTGACGGAAAAATTCGTTTTGTTTAGTCTTCTACCCTATTCTAAGGTCCAAATCGATGACAGATGTTTTAAAATTTATACTGGAATCAGAATCTGTCATCAATCACAGCAACTACTTATAAAACCTGCATATAATCATCAGCTCTTACCTGTAACCTCGCCAACTTAATCATCCTGGTATCATACAGCCGCACATAGAAGTCGTTGGCCCCCACGGCCAGCTGGTAGGGGCGACGGGGGTTTACGGCCACGCACTTGGCCTCGGCGTAGCGGCCCAGGTGGTTGAGCAGGTTTACCAGCACGTTGGCGGAGTCAGGGTTGCAGCTGTGCGAAGTACGCAGGTCGTGTTGGCTGGGGAAGAAGAAGAAAGTTCTGTTTTGGCACTTTTAGATGAAGCTAGAGTATGTACTATGTAAGGCCGCTTTCATTTACGATGTTAGCAGCGCGACAGTAGCGCAGCAGAAGCATATTCCTTCACATTATAAGAATAGCCGCGCGTTAACAGTGCTGCTGCCGCGCCGCAGTTAAGATCAGTGTGGCGCACTGCATTTCAAAAATGGATTCTGAACACTGGCACATCGCCGACTGACCGCACGCACTGTTTATCATATGAAATTCTGACACGCGACACTGCACTGTCGCTGTCAGAATTTGCTAAATTCGCCTAAATGTGAAAGCGGTCTAAGAATCATAGCAGGCGGCATTTTGTACCTTCATGGAAAAAAGGCGTAGGTTTGATGTTTTTGTATCTGTTTGGCAGTTCTCGTCGTCATTTTCGGCTGTGTGATATCCGTGCTCAAGTTATTACAAAAGTTATATTAAAATCAGGTACTGGTATACAAGTCTAGAAAATACATAATCAGGGTCTTCAAAACGCCCTATTGAAAGCTGAAAACTGTCGCAGTAAAACGTTGTGACCTATTGCGTCACTCACGAACTTCTTTTTTTAATGGAAGGCGAACTTCATTGGTAAAGCCTAGTCCAGTTCCAAGTAGTGAGGTTCAATTTCTACCAAAATGGAAGGAGACGTACAAGATCCGACCCATCATAGAGAGAGACGCGATGTGGAGTTCAACCAACAATGTGATTGGTCGAGTTACTTACAGTATGAGCCCGTCCTCTCCCGCCGACCACAGTAGATTCGGGTTGTCGGGCGCGGTAGCGAGGCGCTTGACTCTGGCGCAGTGGCACGCGCACTCCAGCAGCGGCGTGTTGGAGCGGATGCTGCGCACGCGCACCGACCCGTCTGCCGCGCATGTCGCTATCAAGTCCGGGGCCAGGAACTGTAGACAACGAGAGAGAGAGAGAGATTTTTTATTGGGACAAGTCCGCCATACTATTCCAACGACTGCAACTCCTGAAAGCACGGAGCAACAGTGAACCACTTCTAGGCAATGGAGTACACTACTTTAACTGCCTTACGTCAGTGTACTGTTCATAGAGGCAGTGGTATCTGGGCATTTTCTTTACTTCTTCATTATACACACACATGCTTGATGCTATTGGATTTTCCCATCAGGAATTTCACAGAAGCAGCCACGGAGTCTGGAGTCGTGTCCGGTTTTGGGTAATAGGCTCACCCTATTAAATGGGACTTTAACATATCTGGCGAAATGTGTGTGTACTATTAGGTACACCTCTGCCTAACCCTTCGGGCATTACAGGCGTGCTGTTACGTATACAATGTATACTTGACGTTGTGATGTAATTTTCGGACCATAAACTCTGGTGATATGCATGTTATATAGGGTCTATCTATTCATACACGAAACCTCTTAAGGGGTCATTGTACTCATCATTATGAACAACTTTTACTATGGGACCAACATCGAAATCGCGAAAAAAAAATCAGCTGTTCCCTACAATATGATCGCACTAACTCTTCAAAATGTACTGAACAGCAATTTTTTTTTCGCGATTTCTGGTTTGGTCCCATAGTGAAAGTTGTTCATAATGATGAGTACAATGACCCCTTAAAAGATTTCATGTATGAATAGATACAGCCTATAGAATAAACACCACCTGAGAAAATTAAAATAACAGTTTCTGTTTATTTATATGGTTAAAGTTAATATAGTCGACGACCAACCCGCACTTGGCCCGCGTGGTGGATTATAGCCCATTCCCTCTCATAGAGAGGAGGCCATGTGTCCCAGCAGTGGGAACCTTATAGGTTGATTGTGCTTATGCTTAATTTAGTTACCCACACACCTCTTTTTTCCGTGTCTCGCATACATAAGAGTCCACGTCCTTCGTTGAAGATGCGTCTCTCCACCTTTTATTTGGTCTAGGAGAGGCCTACGCCGCAGGCGACTACTACTAATACAAGTTAACTTTATCTACACATCTAAGTAACCTTAAGTACCTATAATATTGAAAAGTTTATTAATTTTATGATAAGTCGAAATTCGAATAGTAGTAAGAAATAAAGGCTATTTTTATTTTATTTTAATTTAGTAACCCAAACGTGTTTTTCATTTAAGACGACAAGACCAGAGATATAATTGAATATGCTGATGTCAGGATTTATAACTGTAATTAATGGAACTGGCACAGATGCAGTGTTAGTCTCTTGCTTTCCATCGCCGACGGTCGGATGTAGGTAACATTATTACCATATCATATAATTTTGTAAACAACATTTTGAATTTCCCACTAGATTCACAGTGGAACAAATATTAGGTACCTATGTATGTAGATTTAGGCTTGCTAAAAGCGCTCAAATAACCTTACTTGAAGTTTAGAATTGCCTATCACCTAAATGGGAAGCTAATTGATATTAAAAATATTAGAAATACTTTTGGCAATAAAGCAATTAGGTACAGAATTTGTATTTCAGTATTTGAATACAGTGAGTAGTGACCCTGTGTGCTAATATAAGCGATCTTCGTGTTCTTCTATTACTATTTATTCGTAAAACCCGAATGCACCCTATCAGTGTGAAAACCGTTACGTTTCGCCGATCAAACTGAACACGGTGAACGCGTATTCGAACGACGATCGCTTTAATAGGACGCGGCTGAAGTAACATAAATCGTCTTTCAAGTACTAAATTCCGTCTTAGTTGTTGGCAACATATATTTATTATAATCAGAGCTGGTTATCAGATTAAAATTCAACATTATCACATAATAGGGAAGTTAATGTTTATTTTTTCAATTTATTTATATTTTCGTTGTGAGTTTCTTGTTCTACCATAGTCACAACAGCTAGGATGAGCTAGATAAGAGGAGCTTTAGTAGCAACAATTATTAAGACAAATTCCTTCTTCTGGCTGGCACAATCATATTTTGAAAGTTGCCAGCCTTAAGTTTCCACAGCGTCGCGTCGTCGGTGGCAGCGCAGTGGCCACATTGTCTGTATCACAGACTAGATAGCTTCAGACAGGGCACTCTCATAGAGAAAATTCGACTCGCTTAAGGTTCACATATCATGTTTGACAGTTTTTTTTTTTTTAATGTTGCACTGCATCCGATGCGGATCTTTATGCAAAGGCGTGGTATGGCTTCAGCCTAAAAGGTTTTTCTTGCTAGGAATTGGTAATGTTAGTTTCATTTTATGAGCTTATTTATTGCAATAATTGCAATATGTTTTATCAATAAGTTAGAAAGGGAATGTTAATGTTAGGAAAAAAAACTTTTCATATTACTTTCATTTCTTTTTATTTTTTAATTTTGTTTTGTATTTATTATAAGCGTTTAATTGCATTTGAGGTATCAAAGGTTTATTTTTTAGTCTGAAGACATCTGTGCGTTATCTTTCGTTGTCGAAAGAAACCTTTTCTCAAAATGATTTCGACACACAAACTGTTTGCGAAGTTTTTGGAAGCTCAAGCTTCGCAGTCTTTCACAATTAATGCACTGTAACCATTTTTTGAGTCCTATCTCACTTTTTGGAAACATATGAAAACTGACGTGCTTTCGTCTACTAGCACAGGTCACAACACAGCACTTATTGTACATGTTGCACGATGATAATATTACAGTTTCAGAAATTGAGAGGATAAGTTACGGAAATAAATCAACGCAAAACTTCACTCGATCAACTTTGAAATTGTGTGGGGTAGTTAGTAGATTCAAAAGTTTTGACAGATCAACAAACATGGCGTCATACAGGCAGAAATGTGGAAAGCGGGGGGGGAGGGAACTGTCAAATGAGATATGTGAACCATAGACATAGGGTTAGAATATTTTACTTGAAGATTACCTGACCTGGTCTGTATGTTATACTTAGGGTTCAGAGAAGTGCAGGATAAGAAGACAAACAAACCAATTTACAGGCTAACTAAGTTTTGAACACCAGAATTTCTATAAGCCTATTTAAAATTTCATAAATTCATATGTATCCCAAAATATCTGAATACAGTAAGTAAATATAAATACTATGATAAGGATGACTAGAAGAGTAATAAACCTCATACAGAGGGAATTTAGATTCATGTACAGTCACAGGCACCAATTTCTATACACTTTGCAAAGTTCAAATGGAATTTTCTCGTGGAGTAACGGTCGCAACATTGAATGATAGGTAATCCCCGATGGGTTCCCCAGAGATATACCCTTTAGTACACCTAGACTTCGCGCGTTATGTTTAACAGGTCTATAGTCATCAACCGGGCACAAATCCAGACTCCATAGCTGCTACTGAGAAATACCTGATAGAAAACCCAATAACACTTTTCCCGACCTGGGAATCGAACCCAGCAGTCGCAGTTGCGACCACTAGACCAACAAAGCAGTCTAGTACCTATTTTACAATAGTTTCCTAAACACTATATTCATGACAACAAAAACAAAATGCAATCAATACAGTAAGAGAAAATCACTTTTAAAGTTGCTAAATGTATAATATTAGTGTTTGTGTGACTGTACAATCACTTTATATTATGCAGTGTGACAACTACAATTGCTATTGAGAGTCCAATTGCTTTTGAATAGATGTGACTCTGAACTATTTAATAATTGACATGTTATTGTTAGCACACTCAGTCTTAAAAATCATGTCTCTGATCTATTGTTAAAGAATACTGCATATTGCAATTCAATTTTAATTTATTATTTACTGGCGCCCGCCCCGGCTTGGCACATGTTATACATATAAACCTTCCTCTTGAATCACTCTATCTATTAAAAAAAACGCATCAAAATCCGTTCCGTAGTTTTAAAGATCTAAGCATACATAGGGACAGACAGCGGGAAGCGACTTTGTTTTATACTATGTAGTGATTTGTATTGGTTAATCTTGTCTATTTCAATTTAATTTATTCTCAATCGAGTTATTTTAATTTTGATTTGTATTCATCTAGACTACATAGATACTACTAACTTACTCTTAAGATAATTAATTTGTTACTAACAAAATATGGACATTACCTAGTCTGAAAGAAACAATTTTTTTTTTTTTATGCACTTATTAAGGATTTACTGTAGCTAATAATTAATGTCTTTTTTGGTTGAATGATGATAGCTTAATATAGCTATTAAAGCTGCAAAGTGCAAGGTGCAAGTGGACTCCGTGTATTTAGTTAATGTCTACCAGCAGAATTTAATAACATATTTTTAGTTTGAATTTTTCCATTTACTATGTCAAATATGTGTTGTCTGCAGAGTCATTATCTGCTTAGTTTTTTCCTATGTTGGATTCCGCTCACAATCAAACCGGATGCAGCTGAAATCTGAATACCAGTATTTTACATGGAGCTACTGCCTATCTGACTTCCACAACCCAGTTAGTACTGGGTAATACTATACCCCTTGGTAAGACTGATCATGTCTACGGAGTAATTAGATTTGACCTTGTATAATCTGTTGACACATCACAGCCCTAAATGAAGACAGAAAGCAATTTATTCAATGAGTAATCCTCTCTGTCAATAGGGTGTCAAGAAATAAACCACACATCATGAACACAATTAAAAAATCAAGGCAGAGACATGTAGGTTACTATGAATCATTGTGGGTTATCAACACTTATGTAAACAAAACATTCTATTTACCACAGCTATATCTAGGTTATGAGAACATTCAGTAAAAATCCACAAAAACCCTGCCAGTGGAACTGGGGATAGAATCACTACAAATAGCCATCATCATCATCTGCCTAGCCTTTTCCCAACTATGTTGGGGTCAGCTCCCAGTCTAATCAGATGCAGCTGAATACCAGTATTTTACATGGGGCCACTGCCTATCTGACCTCAACAGCCCATTTAGTACTAGGTAATATGGTACCCCTTGGTTAGACTGGCTGTCAGACTTTTGGGCCACTGACTACATGTAACAACTGTCAAAGATCTACACAACACTACAAACAGTAGGTGTGAAAAAATCATAGCAGGTAGAGATTTGTAGTTCTGTGAGAAAAAGACGTGAATAACACTGTGTTGTATATAACACTACAAATAACCAAATTTAATCCTGAATCTCAGCATGATCTGTAGCATTCTGAATTGCTATTTTTCAGTAAGAGCCCGAAGCCGGAGCCGGGCCGGAGTCTGGACTTTTGATTCAATTTCATGGGAATAGGCTTATTCCTTATAACACGGGACATGGACATAACTAGTGAGATGTGGGTGCCCTAGGAGGTATATTATTGATGTTATATAATCATGATTTGTTTTTGTGTCTACCAACAATATTATTGGTCATTTGATGAAAAATCTATGGTGGACTTTTTGTAGCTATGGTAGACACATGTGTTACCACATGACCTAGATACTGTCTAAAACTGATCTAAGAAAAAATTTGATTGTGGGAAGAAATGGGTTGAAAATAAATGATGAATTAGTTATTCAGTATGTATGCCAATCAGCCCACATATACAACAAAATTAACGCGAAACTAAAGTTCCTCCACGAGGTCTTGCATCAATGCAAAAAGGCGATAACCGAGTGGTTAAAAACTCTAACATATGAAGAAGCAGAGCATATTCTAGACAGACTTACATGAATACTTACCTTCTTTATCAATTTCGACTATAATGGCACTATCAGCAAATACGTAAACACACACACGCTCACACAAACACACGCTCACACAAACACACACACACACAAATCCACCATCACACATACAGATACAATTACACACTGCACAGAGCTGCTAATTATTTTGTTTCTATTTGTTCTCATTATTTTATTTCTTATTTTATAAAATCTCAATATTGTAACTATCAATTAAGGGAAAGAGCGAGACAACCCCAACTCAAGTATTATTAATAACTTACTGGGGCTGTTTCATTCATATTTTGAAATGTAACCATTTGAGATAAAATAGTTTTTTTTTTTTTATCCATGTAGCAGATGAAGCTAATGCTAGGGCCCTTGTACTTCAGGATATTGGTATTTTATGTGTAAGACATTAAAATTTCAAACTAAACTTTAACATACTGTGGAGGCAACATCATTAGGTAAACCGGTAGAAAATGCCCACGGCATGTGTCCACCATTGCACAGATAGTTTTAGAAAATAAAATATAATACAATAGAAATACACTGTACAAGAAAACCTGATTATAATTAAAACTTGAACACTCATTGTTATGCTATGTGCAGGTTTATTTAAATGCCTTGTCATGTCTTTCATTAATAATCTTTAATGGATTCTAATTGGCATTGAATATTATCAAATAGTAATGTATCTTACACAAATGTTTCAATAAACTACTTGGAAATTTAATTTCTTTATTAAATTATCCCATGATGATTTTTTTATGATGATTGATAAATAAATTAAATAATTTCAATAGTTAACAAAAAAAACAAATTTTCCTGTATTTATTAGAATTTTAAGGTAAGTATATTGTCTTACTGACTCACCTTCACAGAGAATATGTTTCCGGTGTGTCCTGTAGATATGTTCATTAGCTCTTTGTAGCGGAACGGATCCCACAGCATTACGTGGAGATCGTCAGATGCTGATGCCAGTATTCTATAATAATATTTGAGATTTTTGTACCAATTTACAAATATAAGGCGTATGAGCAATGATTTTGTAACACTTACGACCCATCGTGGTTCCATTCCAGGCAATTTACGCATCCCATATGCCCGTGAAGTTCCTTCTCTAGACCCAATCTGTCGATCATAGGTCGGGTCACTGTGAGCCGAGTCTGGAACTTCCTGTTCAGATCCCCACGCTCCCTCGCCGCCACCAACCCCACGGTGCCGCTGGCCCAAGCGGGCTCCTCTCTTCTGCCCATTTTCGCTAAATAACTCGTCAATATGTCTGATCAACCATCCCAATCAGACGATTCATCAAACTAACTGCGGATCAATCTATTAATAGTGTTAGACATCGTACTTCACATTACTAAATGGTGCAGGCAAATATATCCACGAAAATATTTAATAGTTCAAAGCGAATTACACAATGAACAAACAAATACAATCAACAAAAAGCTTTATTCCCGAAAGAAGGTATTTCTCTTACGAAAATAAAAGTGGAGCTGTCAAACAGCTGTCACTGAGTTGCCAGCATTTTATTTTAGTCTATGATTAAATTAATGTTGTTCTGTCTCAGTCACTTGGATTTATTTTTATTGTAATCAAAAGTTCATCTAACAACCAAAACTTAACTTGAAATTATACTGTGTGTGTGTTAAGTTTTTGCAAAAAATAATAAGAGCCTTTATTGGGGACCAACTGAGGCCGCAATTCGAATTACAAAATAATCACTCACAGCGCTCACATCTATATTTTGGGTTCCGTTTTAGATATCACGATCATGACAGCTGAGAACTGTCATTCATTCGGAACGCTCGTGAACGCGTTCACAGTAAACATAACCCCAAACCGAAACCTATCACCAGACCTATTTTTGAAAATGGACGATATGTTGGTTGACTATGCTGCACATACAACCCTCCAAGTTCAATATTATCCCCATTCAATAACTATTTCGTGTTAAGTTACTCAATGGGGTTAAATGAACTTGGATGGTTGTATTGATGATTTGAATGATTATAATTCTGTAACTTCATATGTGTTACTGGCGCGTTTGTTATTTTCGTCAACATACAACTTGACACTGATCTGCAAATCGTAAGAAAATTTAAATTTCGCGGGCTACCCTTGCGCTTCCACCATAAAAACACAACACAGCCTGTGAAGTTGTGAACACAACTGTTATTTTTGACAGCGCTCACGGTGATATTTATTTGAGGCATGGTCGGCGTAATCGCAAGATGGCGCATGTCATGACGTTATCTATGACGATTCAAGGGATATCAATATCGCGCTCACGGTAATTCGGAACGGGTTTATGGACGCTCAAATCGATTACAGCGTAAATCGGAATGCGGCCTGCAATTGCAGCTTCCCCATTTTGTGTTTCACAGCTGAGAGCAATGAATTTTTGACAGCATTTTAGACAAGTAGGCAGTGTTTCCACAATGAGGGGAAATTCCCCTTTTGAGGGGAAATTCCCCTTTTGAGGGGAAATTAGGGTCCAGAGGGGAAGAAAAAGGGGAAAGAGATGAACAGGGGAAATCAAGGGAAATCATAGGTAAAGCCTAACAAAAAAAAACTTGTTTCAGCTATTTTTCATCGTTTGCGTTCACAATTAAATAATATTTGTTTGTAATTTGACAATTTTAACTCCGACATTCTAGTAAATAACTATAAATATTAAATGTTTGCGCATGATTTTATTTTGAGTGTGATGCAAAGTTACTGAAAACATACTTCTATCTATTTTTTTTTACGTGGCGTTGCCAAATACGGAAGTCAAATTACACAAAACACACACTTGACACTTTTGTTTATTTGTTATCGATAGTACTACCATAATATAATGTGACCAAATGATAAGCAAGGAACATATATACTCTAGGAGAAGAATGTCAAGTACGTACAAATAAAATGGCACGGTTTTGGCGCCTCCTGGTGGATGCCCCCGAAAACTCGCGAAAGCGGGAAATTCAAAATAGATTTTTTTCGAGATATTTATTTAAAGGTCTGCCCACAAAAACAGAACTGGGAAACTGTAACCAATGTTAAATTAGCGTGCAATTTCACTGATCACAATTTTCCAGCTCCGCTTTGGTGGTCTAGCAGCCTTATTGTTTAAATTAACTTAAAAGGTGAATATGAAACAACTCTTGCTTGTAGGAAACTTTGAATTTTGACAAAAATCACAAGTTTGTGGTTTATTTGTAAAAGTCCAAGCTTCTTACTAGTATTTTTATAATAAAAACAGTAGTTTGTCTTACAAGTCAGAAATACTTTATTATAAATTACACAATAGGTAGTGCATACATAAAATGGATAGCCGAAATAACAACATTACTTCATTAAATATGGGTGATGTTATAAATTCCTCCTATAATGTGCTTACGAGTGCCCAAAATACTTGCTAACAAACAAGTCAATTAAAAACCAGTGTTTTAGCATCAATTATTGATTGAAGCTTTTTGTTACCATTATTTTATTTTACAAAGCAGCATGCTCCTACAACCAAGCTACTATACATGTTTCAATAAATTAATTTTTTTCTTAAGTGCTACTGTGGCAGATTCTTGAGAAAATGATCTATTTTTTTTTGTACAAAATCTTTTAATTGTTATATGAAAGACACTTTTAATTATATAATTTATATTATCCTCTTTGTGCTCCATGCAATCGTTTAAAAAGTTAAAATTGATGGAAACTTTTAAAATGTTGAATGCTTCATGCATTAATGCTTTTTTATGTGCATTATTTGACAAATAATCGTTGATATAAGTGGCACAAAATTCGACACAGAGAACAAAGTTTTTACTAGCATAATTTAGTGATTCTTTAAAATCATTATATTCTTTAAATTGAATAAAAGAATGCACAACTGTTCGGTCCGATGTCGTAAATATTGTGTTACATTTGTCGCAATCATTTTTTAAATTTTTAATCAAAAATCCACACACATAAGCACATGCTTGTGATTCACCACTCTCCTCAAATACTTCCTGGTGAATACTGTCGTCATTTAATCTCCATATCGAACATGAGGCTGAAGTCTCTTCAGTATGGTTTTCAGGTCGATTATTACTACCAAATAACATTTTAAAATTGTCAATAATGACGTCATTGCTGTCAAGCTCACAGTTTCCACCACCAATGTGAGAAAGGTTGCTTAAAATAGACGTTTTTAAGCCTGCGATAAACTGGCCAGTGGTAGGACTGCAGTTTGAACCACAATTTCCTCGAATACACCCAAATAAATTTTCTAAGGGATCCTGTTGTAACCTTCGAGTCGCTAGACTTTTTATAGATTTATGTTTTTGGCGCAAACTCTCCCACAACATTTCAACTCCATTAAGTGTCCACAGCCAACCTATTTGAGATGGTGGTGTGGATTTGGAGCCTATAAATTTGAGGGATTGTAAAAACAATTTCATTTCACTTATAAATTTAAGATGTGGAGATGTAATTTTTAAATTGGTCGCGAAAGGTTTTCCTCTCCGCAGATCCACCGTGTCGCTGTTTAAAGTGTCGAACAGCTTGTCCATTCTGTCTATAATATCCGCCGTAACAGCCGCGTCAGCAGTTAATGCACCTGTAATAGAACATAATATTTAATTTTATTATGATGATTTAAAATATAAGACTTTTTTAATGTATTTACTAGCTTCCAACTGTGGCTCCTTTTACTCCCCAAAGTTCAACCTATCTCCATACAAATATAAAAATGGTCCAGCGATTTTTAGCCATACATAGAAACGTAACAAACAGTCAGACAGATAGACGTAACAAACAGTCACATCACATTTGTGATATTATATGTTGTATGGATTTTTAGAACAAATAGCTTTTCAAATTATATAATCTCAAAGTAAAATGGCTGTGACTTACGGGTTCCATTTTTGCCGTTTCGAGCGACAGAACCCTAAAAATATCTAGGAATCTTTTACATACAAAATTGCAATAAATCAGCTTACCTTGTGATATTTTAGCAAACATGCCAGCAGCAACTGTGTGGCTCAGCACTTGAACGGCTAGTTTTACCCTCATCTTTTGTTTTGTATTAGGATTCAGATGTTCTGGTCTTAAACCGGGTGCAAAAACAAAATTTGGATTCAAGTTGTCCAGTTCATAAAATTTGGCAATGTGACTCCATTTGGCTACACCTGAAACAATATAATTATCATGACTAGTTTTAATACATTGTCACATTGATTATGTTTCTTCTTAAATCAAGAACTGCCACTTATCTATGCAATGTAATGTTTACCTGTTCCCTTGTTTCCATCAGCTGATGTTATATTTGTTGAGCATTGTATGTCATATTTTAAAAATAAATTTCTGAAGCACTTTATTAAATGAGGTGAATCAAAAAGTGCAACAATTTTTAAATTTTTTATCTCAAAATATGGACAGGTAGCAGTTGCCCCTAGAATGCTTAAGGCCCTTCTATTTACTCCATCCATGTCACACACACTGGCTGCTATATTAATGCCATGTTCATGACATTGTTCAAGCACCTGAAAAATAAACAATTTGAACTTCATATTTTGCTATATTGGTAAAGTTTATGCAAGGCAGCTGCACCATAGAGGCAGCATATTATTAACATTATACATTTATACAGTGACTATTTATTATTACGCTTACCTCTTTTATTAGGACTGCTAATCTATCAGCAGTGACTGTAGAGCCCGATAAATAATATGCTATGGGTTGCTTAATTTTTTTGCGTATCCCAGCAACCATGAATACTAGTGCATATGACACTAGTTGTGCTGTTCTACCCTGCACACCATGGTCTTGGAAGCCTTCAATAATATCTGCTTTCACATTATACTGTAAATGTTTTTTTAATGCAATTTCATCAAACATTAATATATATTCATTATTTACAGCTTCTTGTGCTGAAGAAAACTTCCCAACAATTTCAAACAGCTGTTTGTTGATGCCAACATTAAGTTCACATTTTTGCAACAGAACTTTTAAAGTTGTTGGAGCTGGAAGGCAGAACATTCGCCTTAATAATCTGTAGCAAGTTGGAGATCTTTTATATAGTCGTAATGCAGTAATTTTATCTTCAACAGTCCATCTACGTCCCTTGGCAGTCGTCTTAAAATTTCTAATTTGTGCTTGCAATAATAAAGCAAAATTTGGGCTTATTTTATTTGAGAGTTTCATCACAGCATCACTGGTGCTTAATTTTTGCAGATAATTTTTGGTTTTCATGTACTTCAATTGCTTTTTCAAGAGACAAATTTTTCTCAAATATTTCTTGCATTTCATAAAATTTTTATTTTCAACTGGAATTTCATTACTAATTCCAGAGGGTCCCGACAGATTAACTGTTGAGGGGTAACATCTATTGGATATATCCACAAGAGGCTGTGAAGGACCCGCTACAGGTTCTCTAATATTATCAGCTTGTAGAAATGGCATGGTTATATCCTGCAAAGAAAGTATACCATTACTTATATTTGAAATGTATTAGTAGAGGTTTTAATAGTTTTAACTTAACATCAAACTCCTACCCCTATCCTAATTTATTTGGGATTGGCATACATGTCTATTAGCACTCAGCCGTCATCTGAGTGTTCACTTATTCCCTAGCTTTACCATCTTTCACACAAACCATCGCCTTTATGGATACATTATCAATGTCAGTATATCTATGACTAGTGGCCCGTCCCGGCTTCGCACGGTGCCTATGTTACTCAGGGTGATTGTAGCTTTCTAATGGTGAAAGAATTTTTGAAATCGGCGCAGGAGTTTTTGAGTTTATTCATTACAAACATACACACAAAATTACAAATCTTTCCTCTTTATAATATTAGTGTAGATTATGCTTCACTGTTATAACCTTAATACATTGAATGGCACACATTACTGAAGCAAAGCTGTTAATAAAAGTCTGGGATGGGGACCCAACTCAGAAAAAGTGTGATGTGGTGATGCAATGCACTTCATTGGTTCGGCTGCGCAAATTGTTACACAAGTGAAATGAGCTACATAGAGTACAAAAAAGTTTTTGAGACAGGCAGCATCCAGTATTAACTCTTTTAATTACTCATATTTGTATAGCTTTTATATTTTTTATTATTAGCCATTTGTGTCCCACTGCAGGGCAAAGGCCTCCCTTCCTTCTTTCCACTTATCCCTTTCCAGTGCTGTTATTTGCCAATCCTTTTGGAAAGAGTCGAGTTCATCCCGCCATCACCTTCTGGGCCTGTTTAGCATTCGTAGATTTTATGTACAATGCGTAAGAGAAGCTCCACTTCTGTTGGGGTCGTGAGGTGTCGTGGGACAACGACACCTCACGCCATTTTTACTTTAAATTTGGCTCTCACTGTTTAGCTTACCTTCACATCTGGTGAAGCAAAACGTCTCAATTTCTTCTTTGATGGGAAGTCCACAAATGCTGTGTCCATAAAATGCAGATGACAAAGCATTCTATGTTCAGTGTGCAGTTTCATCTGAAAGTCCTTGTTTGACCATGGCTTGTCTGGACAGCAGTACTTTGCCCATAATTCACAACTGAAAGAAATAGAATAAGTATATTAAGTACCTTTATAAAAGTTACATAGTAAGAAATTACGTATCACCAATCCAATCACAAATCTGGATTAGGGGGTATAATTCATTAACAAGATACACATACTAGTTAAAGATTGTCTGGAGCATGCGTGCATTTAGCTAGACAATATTATAGGAGCACTTACCGGAGAATATTTGTGGAACCAGGTTTTGGAAACCTAAATAATGTGGTTTCAGGGTCATCGACAGGCGAAGAACCACACTTAAAACATTTCCTTTTATTCTCCTTCATCTTTGAAAACAAAAACTAGAGTCACTATCTCGTACACAACACTCAGGTGTTTCGGCACACAACAGACGGAGGAACCTAGGCTCTACTCGACGTCGTTAATGGCGAGGATAACACTTAACGTTGCAAAAAGAGAAAATTATGACCAGAGAATTCACAAGAAATAACATCAACATGCGCTCGCGCCGGTAGACATTTTTCTTGTGAACTTGAAGTGGTGTGGGGATGCCAGGCACATTTATCAAAAATGTACCAACCTAATTTTGTGAAATTAATAATTTTTAAAATAAATAAACTCTGCCCAATCCATTGCAGTAAATTAAATTAATTATTTATTTATTGACTGGATTGGTAACCCTTTTGTTTATTTATAGTTACAACTTATGCTATACGAGCGTATTTCTAATATATTCTGCATTAATTATATTTTTATTTAATCAATTTTTAATAATATTAACATTGAAGAATTTAGCTTAAATATTATATCGGCTAATTTGTTGATTAATAATTTAAACAAGAATGTCACTAAAACTACCATATGGTAGCTTTTTAAGAAATAGGCACGTTTTCAGTTTGACTTATGTTGCCATCCTTGAAAACGTCATTATGAGAGACCGAAATTATTAGGTCTCGCATAATAGAGGAGAACTTGGCAACATAGGTCTAGCCCCCGTAGGCATTCCTAAGTTTACCCAATGAGACGACCCCGCCTGATGATAAGTGACCGTTGAGCAGATTTTTACTACTAGTGCCAAAACTATAGCAGAATAATTTTTGAGGGGAAATAAGTCCAGAGAAGGGGAAATCTCAATTGATGCGTGGGGAAAGGAAATCATTAAAGTGGAAACACTGCAAGTAGGTTTGACGTTTCGTCAAAAGACAATTATTATTTTCTTTGCATTGCATGCATTCGCATTGTGGATTATTCCTTCGATAAAATATCACTGAGTGAGTTTGCTCACAAAACAGAATTACAGTTAAAACTACAACTCAAGAAGTGTTTTAAAGGTATATTAGAAATCTAAGCTTTCTTATTTACACGTATTACACCTTTTAATATGATGACTTTGCGGTGTGGAGTTTATGAAGAGGCCTTTGTCCAGTAAAACTAAAATAAATCTTATGAAACTGCATAATTTTCTAACCTACTTTGATTTTACCTTCGCAGGCTAAAAGATGGGTGAACGCAAGGGCCAGAACCTTTACTACCCACCCGACTACGACCCTAAGGTCGGGGGGTTGAATAAATTCATGGGCACACATGCATTACGAGAAAGAGCCAGGAAGATCCACTTGGGAATCCTTATCATCCGTTTTGAGATGCCGTACAACATCTGGTGCGATGGCTGTAACAACCATATTGGAATGGGAGTCAGGTACAACGCTGAGAAGACGAAGATTGGAATGTATTATACTACTCCGGTTTACCAGTTTAGGATGAAGTGTCACTTATGTGATAATCATTTTGAAATCAAAACAGATCCAGGTGTAAGTATTCCTTATGTACCTTCTTACTCTTTGTTTTAACTACTTATACATAAACTATTTGTGTATTTTATTTCAGAACCTAGACTATGTCATTGTATCTGGTGCTAGGCGTCAGGAGAACCGCTGGGACCCCACAGAGAATGGCCAGATTGTGCCAGAAACTAAAGAGGCCCAGAAGAAACTGTTTGATGATGCCATGTTCAGGCTTGAGCACAAGACAGGAGATGAAGACGCGGCTAAACTTGATAAACCAAGGTTGGGAAGACTGGTGGGAAGGAACGAGTCAGTCTGGAAAGATGATTATGAAGCCAACTGTTCTTTGAGGAGGAATTTTAGGGTGAGGAAACAGTTTAATTAATTTCTTCTCTGACTTATAATTCCTGTAAATTAAATAAACATTTAAAGTAATATGAAAAAAGGTTGCTTGCACAACCAAACCTTTATACAAGGTGAATTTTTCAAGTGGATGTGGATGGTCTAATAAGAAACTAGGAATATCGAAAAATTCTCCAAGGAGTCTTGAGCCCGATTTTGGTGAAAAGTACAACTGCATCATAGGATTTGTGAAAAATTTATGTTCCTAGCCAGGAATCGAACCTGTTGGTTTTGAAACAAAAATTCACACTGTATTAGCCATTGTAACAATTATGTTTTACTTACATTATAGAAAAGAAGAAAAGAATTAGAAGAAGCATCTGTAAACGACGGCCTACTCTTAGCCAAATCATCGCTCAGCATAAATCTTCTACCAGAGAGTGAGGATGACAGAAACATGGCCTCCCTTCTCTCTCTCAGACCTTCACAGAGTATAGAAGAGTCCCAGAACCATACCAGAAGTAAGATCCTTAATATGCCAGCTTTACCCAGCTCTAGTGGACTGCTGACCAGCTTTGGAGGATTAAAGAAAGAAGAATCATTAGGTAAGAGCACTTCCCTAACTAGACAAACTTTAGGCATCACTATTAAAAGAAATAAGAATTGCAATAATAGTAGTTTGAGTAAGGCAAAAGATAAAATTAGTAATGTGGAAGAAGATAAGAGTACTAGTGAAAAAACTGAAGTAAAAGAAGATTCAACTGTTGAAAATGATGGACAACAACTCCATAAGAACATCATACCTGTATTATCCAGAGAGGTAGACAGTGTAACTGATGATACTGAACAAGATAGTGAAGATATAAAAAAAGATGAAGATCATACAATAACAGAACAGGTACTAAAAGATGAGAATTATATTGAAATTGAAATAGATAAAAAAGAAATAGACACTTTGGCTGCTGCAAAAGATAAAACAGACATTTCAAAAGATACCAACTCTAATAAAGAAGAAAAAGCGACTAAAAAGATATCTTTGGTTTGTGACTACAGTTCTAGTGGGGAAAGTTCAGATGGCTAACACAAAACTGTAACTGTTGAACTTATTCCAATGCAATTTGAAAGCAGAGAGAAACTAAATACCTATGGGTATTGCCATGCGATAGATTGGTCTACTAGCCACCGCTTTTGACTCACTAGAAATGCGCTTTTGATCCATAAGGCCTATCTGCAGTACCCCATACAGTTATGGAGATGAGATTGTAGGAGAAGAAATTACTATTTATTTATATTATATTGGTTATTGATATGATTCTTGGTTAAATAGCAACTTAGACTTAAAAAAAAAACTTACTGAATGCAGTACTTTTTATGAGATGTACAGGGGTGGCTTTTAAACAGTGCTCTTGTGACAACTATTGGGATGGACGTATTCATTACATATCGAATTTGCTAGTTAATAGTTGTGGGTGTCGGACTTATCACGAAAATACAAATTATAAAGAAATTTCGTTTCTGAATATTTCTATTTTCACAACCTGTTATGGGATACCTGGATAGTGATACCTATATATAAATGTGCTGCATTCGGTTTTGCTGACTATCCTATTCTCTTAATTTATACTTATAAAATATGATTTGTATGAACAGAGCACCCGATGAAATTATATCAGTATAAAATTGTACACAAGAAGAAATATATTTATGTACTGAAATAAAAATGCCAAACATAGAATCACATTTTATTTTCCCATTTAAAAAACATTCAATTTCATGATTTATCTTTCGATGTAAGCAAATGTAACCTTAACTCGCGTCGGATGAAACTTCCTTACGTATAGCCTACCTGTTAGGGTAGCTACGCTCAGGTTCGGTTCGGCATTCGGCTGGCTAAATTAAATATGTCAATGTGGATACAATGCTCAGAAAAGAGTCGCTTAGAGGCCCGCTAGCTTAGTGTCGACCCAACCCCTACATGAATCAGCAATATTAGACGCCGAACGAAGTTTGCCGATCGGCACAAGCCGATTAAGTGTAGTATCAGCTTTTTTGTTAAAAAATACTGCCGAATCGAAAGTGCCGACTCGAACAAGTGTGTAGGACCCCTAAATTAAAAGGGAATATCTACACTCCGCCAAGCATTTTCAAATAGCTCTACAGAAAGTGGGTCTACAATATTGCAGCTAACTTAGAGAGAAAAGTGGGTTTTATTATGCATTTAAGAATCAGAATCATTTACGTAAATATAGAAAGAAATGGCAACGCCCCTATTTCTGTACTTGTTTGTGTCTCGCTCGCACGTTGTATATGTAAGCGAGAGGTACCTAACTATCAAAACCTTTAATAAAAAACAATATTTCAACTCCAAACCAGAGAACAGCATATTACAATTCGATAGTTTTATCCCACACAAAATCAATGCCAGCACACTCCCTAGACCAAGAATTGAAGAAACTACTTTTACAATTTTTTTTACATAATGTGCCACTTATAAGGTTTAAAAATATTTTGATTTAAATTTGTTCTACTCTACTCCAAGAAAAGTTAGTGACTGCCCAAACAGAGGCGATACCCGCGTGCTTCATACAAGTTAGCTGACACAATCGGCGCTACCGAATTTTGTTGCGCACGGGAAACGCCTGAGTTTGACCATAGCTTTACACAGCAAACTTTCTCTAAAGTTGGGAAATATCAGAAGGTGCAACCTAATATAATAAATACAATTATCTCAGTGTCCTACTGGTGAAAACTAGATGAAAAATGCTTGATGGAGTTAAACTAAAACATATTTTGTGCTTAAAGACAACACTTCTGTCTACTTTGAAACACTCAGGATACAAACAAATATCTATAGATTGACACCAAGGAATCGAGAGACATTCAATATCTTGTCACCCTATGGGCAACCAGAGTACAATACCTAGCCATTAATATGGCCCATTGAGTATAAGAGAAAGAAGTCTTACACCCGTATCTATGAACAAGTCAAAGTGATTACTTGAGAGTCATTTTTTAAGATTCGGTTTTTATTCTGTGGATTAGTAATTGCTTGAAGTTATAACTGTCAAAAGTTATAATTCTCAGCTTTGCTTTCTTTGACGGTTCCTATTTCGTTTAAATTCTTGTCTATGGCATAAAAATGTTTGCTTAGGTAAATAAATAAACTCAAGTAGGTAATTACTCCAACTCAAGTAATTATTTTAATTCAGGTGTATACTTTAAAGTAATCACTTTTAACTCAAGTAAATACTTTAAAGTTAAAGTAATTACTTTAACTCAAGTAAATACTAAGTAAAGTAATTACTTTAACTCAAGCAATTATAGATACGGATGTTAGTCCTCTCAATAGATCTCAGCCTTATAGTGGAAATCGCATACTGACGCAAGTCTAATGTGGGACGCCAGCCAGAGAGACCGACGACTCGACGTAGGTCGCCGGGCGGGACAGACTGGATGCAGAAGGCGCACGACAGGATGTTATGGTGCAGCTTGCGTTAGGCTATGTCCAGCAGAGGCTGACTTGATAGCTGAGCTTTGTCTCACCGGAATAGCAGTCTCTTTCTCAATCTCGTTTTGCCATATTAATGCCCAGATACCATTAGTTGAAATACTGGTAGGTAACTTATAAATACCTACACTAACGGCAAATGATTACATGTATTTATTATTAACAGATAACAAGCTTACGTACTAAAGCTTAGATATCGAATACATAAAACAATATAAATATGTACCTATGTAATTTATTATGAAAATACTTTTAATTTAACATTTAATACAATATCAGTGAGTTAATTACTAAATTAATTAGGCAATGAAATTGCACAGTTTTAATATAATTTGCGCTAGGAGGCGACACTTTGTTCGCCGATATTTTCTACAAATTCGTTTTTACGACATCCAAGTTACAGTTCACGACAAATATTAGTTAATTTTATTACTTAATTTGAAGGATGTTTTTAATTCCGATGTTTAAGTTTTGTCTTGGCAGCGAGTGTTCATAGCTACTATAGATAAGCTGGCAGCAAAAATACCTAAACATAAGTATTTGCTTTTGGCTGCAGCGGAAAATATTATTTGGCGTGGTCATTGCAAAAATATAACTATTTAAAATATATAAGTACATACTTAAGTTATCAAAATAAATGTACGCAAATGTTGACTAGAATCTGAGATCAAAGAATATTAGATTAGTACAAATATAGTTCAAATTATTGTCGTTTTAAAACAGACGTAAGGCTCAGGATGTTGATATGTCCCCTGCATTATTCCAAACGAAAAACGATGAATAGTATAACAAACTAATACATTTTTAACAACATATTAAAGATGAGATGATTTTTATATAATGTAGAAATATCCCTGTTACATTATTCTATGCGTCAATTTATATAAACACCTGTTTCAATTTGGCAGAGGGAATGTTTGCCTGAGTTATTTTTATTTCTGTTTTTAAACAATTATGATGGGGGCGAAGTACAGACGCCAGCACATCACAGCAACCTACCCGAAACTGTCAAATTTTCCCAATTAACCTTGAACCTAATGCTTTAGCTATAAAGTTGAAAATCTATTAAAGAAATTTGACAGATTGTAGTAACTTGATGTGCTGGCTTTAAGGAGAGACCAGTCTTAGCGACGTGGAATTGGCTTGAGCCCGAGAAAAAGCTATATGTCCTCGCATTTATAAGCGAAAGTCCGACGTGTTGTCAATTCCCGTCGTCCGAACCGAAGCGTGGCGAATAGTCTTTTACGCGTCGCTTAGCCAGTCACCAGCTCGAGCCGACTCTTCGTCGATACGTGATATCACTTACCTACTTAAACTTCACTAGAAGGCGATATTAGGACTCCAGGTTTTGCTATAAATCATTTTAAAATTCTGAATTAAAGTTATTTTTCATAGCATCTAAACGCCCCTAGTGATGTTCCAGCCCCCGTGAGCAAATACAATGTCAATATTAAAAAGTTTTTCTTATACTTTATAGAGGAACAGTTAAACTGGTACGGACATTTTGCGAATACTGTATACTGACAGAAACTTCAGTATAATATCCGTGAGTGTCTAGATAAGCGTCCGCAGTTTGTCCTCACCGGTTTGACTGAATGTGTAGGTAGGTAGTATAAATCGTTTATAGAATGTACCTATAGTGTAGTTATAATCAGTGTAAGTAGTTTAGTGTGTTTTCTTTGTTTATTCGCTTGAAGCGCATCTTTTGTCTTCTAGGGCCAGGATGAGGGCGCACTCGATCTTGGAGTGCAGCCAGGTGAGAACCTCAGGGTCTGATACTTCTACCACTTTTTCGTCCGTTGAGAAGTAGTTTACAAGCTCGTCCTGGAAACATCAACATAATAAAATCATGACGAATCATTTACGAACGTAATACTTTGGCATATAAGCAGATCATCAAACGTGCTGCACCCTAGGCCGCGTCATCGCTTCACATGAAGCGAGTTGCGGTCAAACGCAACACTATTTAGTAAAAAAAACTTCTATTGGGCAACACGTAACAGAAAATGCTCATTAGCTTAAGAGACAACTGCAAAAAGTAAATTCAGAGGGGATGTGATTCAATGGGCACATGGGCCATCTCTTGCAAATGATCTACCAAGTTCACGCACACAGAACTTCGCTCCTCTGTTTTCTGATCTAATTGCTGGTGAAAGCGAAGGTTACTGGCGACTTGGCAAGTTCGGCCACTTCCTAAGCTGAAAGCTAAAACCGCCAAAGAAAAATAACACGCGATAACAGGGCAGCTGGAAAATCCCTTGAAGTATAACCAAAACACCTGAGAACGACTTTATGACCGAGATCTATACACGTAACTTAGCACGTTACAGTTGCAGTAATAGTTCTTAGGTACTTGCTATATTTGGTATCGGCCTTGATGATATCTAGCCACAAAAAAAAAAAACAAATTGCTAGCCTGCATCATACAGACCTGTTTAATGTTAAGCAGTAGCTTATCGTCGTGCACGATGGGTGAGCCGATGACGTCATCCAGCTTGACGGCCCACTCCACGTGCCAGGAGCCGCTTGTGCCGCTCGCTCGCACCATGAATATGTGTCTGGAGAATTAAAGTATGTTACTGTCTTGATCAACCATTGATTGCTTTTCTAAGAGCAGTATTAGGTAATCACTAGTGCATGCGCAAGTGTATATAAGGCGTTTTCAGGCGCTGCAATTGCTGCTTTTGCAAGGCGTAAAATGTACGTTTAACATAATAATATAATTGATGTAAAAAGACCCTTAACTAAGCCGAAAGACACTTTAGCTCTCCGCTTTCCCCGCCATTGCGATTTTTTTTTTGTTCTGGCCGATACTTTCCGGAAACTTCTGGTTACGGAGATATTGGAGATCAAAATTCCAACTTTTTCACAAATTTAAAAAACACAAGACACTTAGTTACACAGAGTCACTTAGTTTGATGTACATAATGCTTGGGTTTACACTTGTATAATGTACCATGTGTTGAAAGAAGAAGAACACAGAAAACATAGACCGATGAAAAACGCCGTGTGAATAGGCCCTTATGTTACAGATTGTCTTAAATCTAATTTTTTATACATTTAAGTAGGTACTCAGTATTTTATCTCCATCTAGAGCGCCTGTCCTCACCCCATTTGGGCCTTATAGAAAGATCATCACAGGTGACTTTATCATCGACTCAGCCAGAGATAGGTACCTCCGCTACCAACTAAGCTGTCATAGTGTCCATACTGATCTTCTCAACACGGTCTTTTGAAGTCTCTTCGTTATCTTGCAAATTAAATGACATAAATACTTACTGTGTAGAAATAAGCAGCGTGCAATTGGAGGTGGGCCCCAGGTGCGCGTGCGCGATGTACGCGTCCGTGTCCGCGTAGTGGCCGCGCCCCAGCAGCGACAGCAGCTGCAGCCCCAGCGCCGCGTGCTGCGAGTACGGCCGCACGCCCTGCCACACAACCACATCAACACAACCAACTCTCCGAATACACCAACACCAACATAAGAAGGATGTTGGAGCAGCTTGTGCCGAATGTTTCACACTGAAGCTTGGAAACGCGTCGTGTGTGGTCATGATCAGCAGCAGAGGGAACGACGACAAAGAACACCCAACAACAATCTGGACTTGTCAAAAAATAGCATTGGCCTACTTAGTTTCGGACACGAATAGTTTCGTACTTGTCACAATCAGCATCGGACTAGTGATCACTAGTTTTGGACTATTCCAGAGTTCCAGTTCACTAGTTTTGGAAAAGTCACGACTGCCGACAAATGCCGTTGCGGTGCCGGTTGCCCATCTTTATTATGTGATGGTGTGTGTGCAATTTGAAGGACTGCGTTGCGATGAGGCCCTCCTCAATATGACACATCTAGACATGAATTTCGATGTCGCCCATTATTACTGAAAACATCATCATCATTCTCCTGCCCTAATCCCCCAATTTATTTGAGGTCGGCTCAGCATGTCTTCTTCTTTTATACTTCTCTATTCGTCATCATGCGTCATCTCAGCAATCACCTCCTTCCTAGCCATATGATCCTTCACACAGGTTCTTGTGTGAAGGATGATACGGGCACTTATATGACATCAATAATCAGTTCTGGAATCTCACCTCAATAGGAGCGCAGTGTCTAGGCAGACGTCGCCTGGCCAGCAGTCGGCCTCCGCTCCGTTCGACGCAGGCCTTCAGGGCGCTCTCCGCACTGCTCACGTTGAGCTGCCGAGATAGAGACGCGCGAGCAGCTTCGCGACAAACGTCTGAGGAACAGTGTAAGATAATGAAGAAATTATCGATGAACAAAAGCATTTTCATTGAGCGTTAGCTAAGGAGCGAAATTATGAGTTGGAGTCTTCGTTACCGGATAACTATAACCTTTGTGATGTCAGTTCGATAAGGCACCTTATTGATATGCATTTGATCGGTAGCTGTCTACGTGATCTCCAACGCCTTTAGATGTATGGACCGTCGCGTCGTGTGGTTGCGGTGGACAAAACAGTCTATGCATGAAGACACTGAAATCTGTGGCACTAAAGATTCTCACTAAAGGTTTGACCGAACTTTAAAGAGGAGGCTGAAGCACTTTTCGCCCAGCTGTCCGACTGTCTTGGCCAACCAGTATTTATAGTAAATAGAAGTTTATCATGCAATAAAATAAAGCGTATATGCATGCACTACGATACTCACTCCTCACGACTACACAGTCGTCATCTGTCCGCATCGCAGACGAAAACAAACGAGAAACACAGTTAATTTACAAATTAACTACATAATATGGTATACTATAGAATGGGAAACTCTTAAGATACCTGTAATGTAAAAGAACCATGAGATATATTAAGAAAAAAGAAACAATCATGCTATAACATGTAGTTATATACAGTCAGTACCATGCATTATCTGACCCCCTTTTCCTCTTTTGTTAAGTATGTAGGGGACTGGCTATACTGAACACGTTTTAAATCTCACTTTGATTCTGTAAAAAAATCCGATTTCCGAGTTCCCAAAAAATGGCATGCATATAAAATTTGAATAAAACGAAATTTGTATTTGCTGTAACTGTAATTACAAAAAATTTAAAATAACTTATGTGATATTTTTGCAGAAATAATCTTCTACACATCATAAAGAAACACTCATAGAAAGGTATAAAAAGAAACACAAAAAAAATAAAATGGTTCTAGACTCACCAAATGTAGGTCTTGCGACGAGAGCTGTGAGGGCTAGCGCGATGCTGGCTTGATTACTGCTGTCCCCCTCGATCACGCTTTCAGGGATGTCGTTGCTTAGTTGGGGGACTTCACCTGACACAAATAAATCAGATGAGTAACTCTATAATCTTCAGAACGATTCTGAAGGGTAAGTGGCAAAGTGTTTCGTGTTTCTACAACGCACATTTCAACAGGAATTTTTTCGACATCCTGCTTTTCAGTACCTCATGTCAATTCAATACGTTTATGAGATTTCAATCATTACCCGTTCACTTTTGCCTAATCATATCAATGGGGGCTATCGCGTATGAATTCGCCGCTAGAGGCGCTAGTGTAGCGCGGGGGCACCGAAATGTCAGATGTCTTATAAAGTTCACGCCTTGCGTGCTTTTTTAGCACGTATTTTTACAAATATTCACGATTGTGGTCTAGATTGGGCCATTCCTGATTAATTAAGACTAAAAGATTTTAAGTAGCAACTTAGAATCTTAATTTTCAGTACTTGGAGATAAAATGATTTTTAAATGTTTCATGCTTGCTAATTTTATGGAGAATATTGTAAATATATGAACCTGGAGTTTACACTATGTTTTTATACATAATAAAATAAACTTTTCATAAAGTTATTGGTACCCTATAATAGAAAAAATGAATTTTTGACAGGACCTTAATCGACAGTGGTGCTATCTGGTGAGCTCAAAAACGATAGCCCCCATTGGGACAACTCTGAAAAAGTTTTTGCAAACCCAGGTATAGTGTTACCTGGCTTCCTCCTCGGAGTCTGTGGCTTAGGCAAGTCATCGAACATGGCGTTTGTCCTAGTACTTGGGCTCGCTCGCAGTCCGAGCAAGGCTGCCGCTCCGTCTTCCAAGCGAGAAGCTACATCCATCACCTTGCGGCCTAGCGCTGTTCCCTGTTAAGGAAAAATGATTGTTAAGGTACCTATTGTGTGTCTACTTCTTTGGTGTAATGAGTGGTCAAATGCGCGACTATTGAGCACTGGATCCTGACTTTCTTAGAATCGGTTCCTGTATCCTGTGTAATGTAAAAGTATAAAAGACACCTTGCACCTGTTGACCCGTAGAGAAATTCTCGGCAGTGCAGTGACCGAGAGTTAGGAATTGTGCAATTTGATCATGGGTTTTTTTTTGGGCTCGTTTTTTGTTTATGAAGAACTTTTTTAAATTCCGAGTGAACAAATCCTTTAAAACTTGCTCTTTATTTTATAGATGCAGTCAAACCGGTATCGACAAAGTGTGGTCGCAGCACCAGACACCGGACTGTGACAGCTAGTCTATTGAAGAATCTGTCAGTGTCCGTTCTTGCAGCCGGTCCGTGAATCTTAACTTTTAAACTCACCAAACAGGGCTCATAATACTGCTTCAGTCCCCTGGAGAAGTCTCCTATATTGCTGTAGGGATTTCCGAGGATGTTGAGGCCGAGTACCAGTACGTAGAACTGCTGCACCAGCTGCGTCCAGTAGTGGCGGGAAGCCTGGTCCACCAGCGTGCACGCCGAAATCGGAGCGTTGCGGAATTCCAGGTAGGACATTCTGAAGTTATGAATGTAATCGTAGTTTAAGCCTCAAGTAATTGCGCCTATGCAGAGCCAGATTAAAAATCTTTGGTTATATGAATATGGATATCCGTGCTAGCACACAGTGTATTTATACATTTGAGATGTTTTTTTTTTAATCCTGCAGGATTATTGCGTACCACATGTAAAATGGCAATGTTTTGACCATTCAACACAACTGATGCTATCTCATTGGTAAGGTTGCTGAGCAGACGAGTTGTTCAAACGTACGAAGCAATGAATTGGCAATTCCTTTCAAATTCCTTTGGATTGTTATTAAAATTGATTTACGCAATTGGGGATTCAGATTCATAAAACCTATACCGCATCGTAACCATTTTGAAATTGAAAATAACGTTAAATTTTAATTATGTTCCCTTCACTCAGAAAATCAATAAAAAAAAAATACTTTAAAACTTAAGACTGTTGTTACAAGACATAATGAAAGGGATCGGATTACGACGCCCGTAGGACTATAAAGATTGTCACAGTGAAAGCAGTTTTGCTCATAAAAGGAACTATAATGATACCACAGAGTAATGGCAATTAAGTGTTGTAGGCCAGCCAGTTATTTATAAAAAAATACCACTTACTTTATTACCACATCCTTCATATCACACAGTGAAGATCCCCAGGAGTTGAACAGATACTCCAGCAAGTCACTGTTGAACAGTTTCGGTCTATTCTCCTTCTTGTTGCCAAACTTCGTCTTACTGGGACTGTTGGCGCTCTCCGCAGAGTACCCTCGAGATGATAGACTCAACACCAGTTTTATAGGTGATAGATGGACATACTCAAAGAGCACATTCCTCTGAGCAGTAATCTGGCTTTTGATAGCAATCATTGGCAAAGGCATGTGGACCAACGCAAGATCTGCCCTCAACCTCACAGCAGGCTTCTCCTGTATCTTCCAGTGGTTCAGAATATCGAAGACGTAGTTCACAAAACCACGGTCTAAATTCACGCAGTACTCTTGGATTAAGATCTTTACGTATTTGTAGATGTCCTGGTTTAAGCTTGGACGATGTTGCTTTAAAGCGACAATCTCTATGCAAGGTTTTACGCCTTTGCTTGTTCTGATGTCATTTGGTATAGGTGCGGGATATAGAACGCTTGGGAACACAGCCTCATGCAGCTGGTTGTCGATTTGTAACCTCTGACATTTTAAATGACAATAGGTATGCGTGTCAGATTTCCGTAACTGCAACCAAACACCAGGGTTGTAAGTCCTGCGCAATTCTGAGAAGAAAGGTTTCGTCATCTGCATTTTCTCCAAGTCCAGATGGATGTATTCTTTCAACTGGCACTTCTTCTGCTCCGTTTGGTACTTATCCTCAATCCAGGATGTTAGATCAGGAGATAGCTGCTTCCATTTATGGTTGACGTTGACTTCCCACCTGGGTAGAGAATCAGTCATGCTCACGTATGCCAGTTCCTTAACTCCTGTGTGAGTTGGCACGCAGACGGACATACTGATTCCTGAAAGCGACATATAGACTTCATAGTTACTCCTCTCTGCGTTGATCCTTGTTCTGTACTGGAAAGCTATTCGTTCGTCCTGGGCCAAGGCGAAGACTCTCTGGTACCCATCCATGTAAGATATCCAGTACACGATGACCTTATCCTTCCTCATCTTCTTGGTCTTGGCGTGTGCTTCGGGAAGGTCCGAGCTGTCGGAGTCATCACTGCTTGAGGAACAGGGTTCAGGGGACTTGGGGGTTAGTCTCTTCAGGGTTGAGGATAGTTTGGATGTGACGCTGCTGGTGGCTACCAGGGTCGAGTGCTTTACTGAGTGGAAGCTTACTTTTTCTTCGCCATATCTGTAAAGAAATGAGAAATATATTGTTATTTTCTTAGAAATTAATGAAAAAATCTTGAAAATACGTTTTGATTTGAATGCAATATAACATACTCAATGCATTCAAATTCAGACGCCTTTTCAAGGTTTTTATATATTTTTTAATATTAGTTTTATTATCTAGATTTTTTTTTAAAGTCCGACATTTTCAGGACACTATTCCGAGATTTTTCTTGACAAATTGCTAGCTCCTTCCTTAACCACATACATGTAGTTATTTACATAAAAATTAAATCGTTTCTTACCCGTCTTGTCCAAACGCAGCATCAAAACCTTTGCCCTTATTGTTATAAATATTCCACATCAGCCTCCTATCCTTAGCCGGATCATCCCAAGTGTAGAGCAAAGACTGGTAAGGGCTCAGCAACGCCACCTGGCCTGAGTCAACCTGGTGCAGCTTCAGGAACAGGTCATCACACAAGTTGTCGATGCGGACTGGCGAGTCCCCTACGGTGTATGGCTTGAAGGTTATAGTGAATGGGTGGTCTGTCCCGCCTGTCACTTCAACGCAGATTGCCGTCTGAAAAAAAAGGTATGATTTTAATGTTGTTAATGGTTCTAGAGAAACAAGAAAAGATGAACGCATTAGCCAATACTATGGGCAAAGACCATAAGGTCCTTCAAAGGATGGACTATTCAAAGTATGTCGTACAAAGATGCGGTGACATGTTATAATTCTTATGTAACAGACTGCTTTATTTGACTTAGCTTGACAATCATTTACACCAAATATTTACAAAACCCAAATGCATAGACATATTTGACACCTTACTTCCCACATAGTTAAAAAAGTTCACGTAAACATTTCACATATCCGCGTAATAATACAGAGACCCTAACTTGTAACATAAACATGAAAGCCGTGACGTAAGACTTACATAACAAGAACGCGACCGCGGCCGGGGCGCAAGCACTAACTCAATTAGCACCACTTTCATCTCAACTTTTATAAGACCCGCACACAAACACACTTTCCCTCAGTTTTCAGCAGACTACAGTGAAACGATGTTCAAAATAGTGCTTCTTGTAACGTTTTCTGTGTTATGTGTGGTTGCGGAAAGTGATGATGGATGCAGACATTCAAGATCGTACACAAGAGTGAAACGAGGGAGGTATCCTGGCCCACCGATAAGGTTCTACAGTCGCCCGCCCATGACCTTCCCTATCAAAGGCCCGTTCTCCTACACACCCCCGCCGTTCATGCAGGATGATGATCCCCCGTACCCCGGCAGCAGACCCTACAAGGTTAGTAAACGTCCGACTAACGAAGGTTTAGGGGACGCTGACATAAGTAACCTAGTTAAAAACTTATCTAAACAAGACTTGGACAAAATACTTGAATTTGCTTCCGAGAAAGATAAATATTCCCAAAAAGGAAATGTGGACTATGATTACAGCCGACCGCATAAGAGAGAGAATTCACAAAGACCGACGTATACCAAAGATATTTACAAAGGCAATGCTGATACCAAATATCAAGCTGAGAAACCTTATGAAATGGAGTTCAAGAAATATATAAACTATGTGACTGAAGCTACTCCTCTAAATTATGCATCAAAAGATGAAAGCAGAAATCCATATGCAATAAAAGCAGAACCTAACCAAGTTAGTTATTATGGACCTCAGAATGATGAACCACCGTCGTTTAAAACGTACACTGAGCAAGACAATGCACCTCCACCATTTCGATTTGGTCTTCAAGGTGGCCCTACTGAATCCCAAAGGTTTGGTGCTGAAGGTGACAAATCTACTCAATTCAACGGTTTAGGTCCTCAAGACATTCAACCTATTCAATACAAACCTTTTGTATTCCAAGATGACCAACCCACTCAATACAAACCTTATGGTCCACAAGATGAACAAATGCCTATATCTATACCTGATGACAGTCTTACTAGCCAGAATTTTGGAAACCCTCAAGGACCCAATGCTTATCCAAGCTCTAGTAATTCAGATTATACAGAAACAAATGAAGAAGAAAAGCTACCACCGCCAACGAACATGAGAGAAGAAGACTTTGATATATCTTTCACGAATAATGTACCTACCGTAGTGAAAGCTGATTCTGATTCATATCAAGTGGAAAGTTTCGGTGATCTACCGCTGATGAATTATAATTCTAAGTTGCATTCGGTCAGTTCGTATCATGTGCCACATTATACTGTAAGTATTTGAGATTATTTAAGCGGTCTTGGAAAATTAATTTTGATCGGCGATTTAACTAACTTTCTCTACTAAACTAGTAATGAATACGGTCTACTTAATAATATATTATATTATGTTATTATGTTCCCAATAAGATAAGAATTGGTTATTTAAGTCCTTGAATTAATGACATACCGAATTTAAAAAAATAATTAAGACAATTCTTTATCTCAACGATATGTTAATTTGTTTCAGGTAACCCAATCAAAATCCCAATCGCCCCCATTGGCAGCTTCACCATCATTCGCATCATCACAGTCCTACTCCTCATCAACTGGCCTGAAGCCGTCACCAGCTGCTGCCTCAATCAAAGCTCCACCATTCGAACCCGCTCCTCCAGTATCAGCTGCTAAAGCACAGAGCGATGCCCATCTGAAGGCCATCAAGATCTGGTCTCACAAGTCTAAAGGCGCGGCGTATACGTTGCATGATGATGGAACTTTGACGCCAGAGTGGCCGAGACCGAAGTATGGGAAGTGATGTTTTGTAAGTTGTAGTAATATAGTAATTTATTTTGTAGTTGGTCGTTTTATTTGTCCCTTTTCCGTAGGCACATCGTACTTTAGAATTTTTTCAGCTTTTTTGAACATTTACTTATGAGATAGTCTCGTTCAAACTCAATGAATCTCGATCTGAACTTAGCAAAGGATATATAAGCATGTTATGAAGAATATTCGGCTTGAGCCGGTTAGAAAAACTTTAATGTTCATGCAATAAAAGCGAAAAAGACGTCAGACACCAAGTTTCGGTTTGGATGACGCGACTCGGCGAGCGGAACTACTTGCAACAAATGTGAAAAGTGATTGACTCGAACCTACTCCGTGTTGATAGCTAATTGTGGTGACTACCTAAGATGATTTTTGGAAAGGATCAAAAATCTAAGTTAAATTCCAAAGCAAACATTCACAAGTCAACTCACCCCCTTATCCATCCTCAACACCGTGAAATGATTCCTCGTAATCGGGAAGTGTTGCGACACGACAGTCGAATCCCGATACTTGCAGTGCATCGACATGGAGTCAGTCTGCGGCCAGAACGGCGTACATTGCTGAGGAGACAGGTCGTTCCACAGGTCGGCTGCTTCGTTCTCCTCCATGAACCGCAGGTGACGCTTTGTGTCGTTGCAGACGAGGAAGTATGGCAGGAGAGTTACGATTTTTGTGAGTTGTGGGCAGAGCTCTGACAGGGTTACCTAGGGAAGGTAAACATTGTGTTAGATTTTATTGTGTTTCTTTTTCTTTGATCAAGATATGATTAGGTAGTCATCATAGACAGCAATCGTGCAAATTAGAGGTGCAACACAATTTTGTGCATTTGGCAGTAATAATTGCTACTACAAATGGTAAGCCGCATGTGTAGAACATATTTATGTTGCTTTCATTAGGCTGATGTTGATCGGCAAAATCTGTTCGGCGTCTACTATCGCTGAATAGTGTTCAGGTTGACTCGGCACAGTTCGAGCTTAGCTGACTGGCTTTTTCCCAAACGTTTATTAACTTTATTCGACTTTGCCGTCCAGCTTTGCGAAATCGTGGCGCAGGAACTTTTTACTTACTTGCATGACTCGAAGCAAAATCTTCCGGGAGACTATATTAATTACCTACTTCATTGATATAAATATAACGGTAAGAGGCAGTAGTTACATTGAGCAGCAGTCTGTAGTTGGTCCTCCTCTCGGTGTGCGGGCACACGATGAGGCCGGGCGCGGCGGCGGCCAGGCGGGCGGCGCGCGACCAGGCGGAGTGGTGCGCGCGGAAGCGCACGCGCGCGCCCCGCCGGCCCCCCGCGCCCCGCCCGCCCCGCGCGCCCGGGCTCCACAGCAGCGGCTCGTCCGTCACCTCGTACCACGTGTCCGACTGGCCGCCCTGACAAAAATATCGCAGTTTCAGACACGAAACCGGCTACAAAAAAGAAAAAGGTGAGATAAATGTAACAAAATAAAAGAACAGAAATAAATAAGAAATGAAAACAAGAGACTATATGACGAGATAGATCTAACAAAAAAAGACAAAAATAAGAAAAGAAATAAATATGGGTGAACTAAAAATTAACAAGAATTTTAAGGTAGGATTTGCACGATATGGATAAAACAAACGAACGAAACACAAGAAAATGAATAAGGTCGCGGCTTATATAGAGTGACTGGTAATTGGTGACCGATACTTAAACACTTGATAGTACTCATGATAACAAACAACTTTCCCAAAGAAACGTTATTTTTAAACTCATTTAATTTTATCACAATAACACAACAGCTGTATGAAATTCCCTCGCGCGTGCTTTTGACCTATCAACTGGTAGCCGCGTGACGCCGTTATGTCTCATTACTATCGGACCGTACTACAATGGGTAAGCAGAGCATCCGCGCGGCTCGCAAGCCCGCTCCGTAAGCGGCTCCCGCGCCCGACCACACAGGCCGGCCGCCACGTAAGCAGTGTAGGTAGGTACCTACATGTTTAGGTAGCCGCTAAATTAAAAAATAATAACCAATGACATCAAAAACTGAGCCACGGAGTGTAGGCCTACGCTGCAGACGCGACGCTCCGGCCGCTGCGTGGCCATTTAGGTACCTACACAGTGATGGTACCTACATAAAGCTTCTCTGTTTACGACACGGTGAGGAGAGTAAAATAAATAATAAGTTATCTAGTATTTTGGCACTTTACGTGCGCGCGCTACAATAAATAAATGCATTATCTTTCTATCTAAACAAACTAACTTCAGAAATTGCGTTTGTTTTGTTACCTACACGATATTTAGAAACGGCAAAGATACAGCTACATTACCACCTGACTTCTCGACACCGGGAATTGTTCAAGTTATTCCAAGTTTCCCATCACACTCTTCTAGGCTTTGGACTAGCAGTCTGTTTAACGATATTTGAGTCTGAATCAGAAGCATGGCAATCAAAATGTATGTATTTTAATGCTTCGCCATTACCGCCTTCCGAGTAGTAACACATCACCATATCACTGTACTCACTCGCTGTGTTATTGTACGGCATAGTGCGCATGGGCATTAAAGAAAATCAAAACATGCGCCTGCGACGCGCTCCCCGGGGTGACTGTTTTTAGATTTTTACGTCATTACTGCACTGAGGCAAAGGGTGCGGGCGGATGGAGAGCGCGAGACGCTACTAGTACAAGTACATTTTAGCCCCTTCCCGAGGTCAGACTATCAGCTGATAGATTGTGCCTACTTTTTATGTTGGGCGCGCGCGTTCCTAGATATTTTGTAGTTATGCGGACATACGTTGCATCTTAAAAGTAGTTATACTTAAGACTACTGTGGAACACGCAGTCTTTGAATATTATTTTTTAATTTAGCGGCTACCTAAACATGTAGGTACCTACTTACACTGCTTACGTACACCGATAACGTCACGTGGCGGCCGGCCTGTGTGGTCGGGCGCGGGCGCCGCTTACGGAGCGGGCTTGCGAGCCGCGCGGGTGCTCTGCTTACCCATTGATGTATGGTCCGATAGTAATGAGACATAACGGCGTCACGCGGCTACCAGTTGATAGGCCAAAAGCGCGCGCGTGGGAATTTCATACAGCTGTTGTGTTATTGTGATAAAATTAAATGAGTTTAAAAAAAAAGTTTTTTTGGGAAAGTTGTTTGTTATCATGAGTACAATCACGTGTTTAAGAGGCCGGCGACCGATGCGTTTTTCATACAAACGTAATACCAAAATAACTTGTAAATCAAAAACATTCTTAAGGTACTGTCTCTTTATTCCGATTGGAATACAAAATATCTAGGTTCCCAATGAAATATTTTGAAAGGACAATGATATAAAGACGAGATATGAGGAATTTAAAATTTCTATAGAAAACTTATTTTTCTCATAACTCTTGTTTAAATCAGTGTCCATTCAAAATATTTCATTGGGAACCTAGATATTTTGTATTTCGATCGGAATAAAGAGACAGTACCTTAAGAATGTTTTTGATTTACAAGTTATTTTGGTATTACGTTTGTATGAAAAACGCATCGGTCGCCGGCCTCTTAAGTATCGGTCACTAATTACCAGTCACCCTATATAAAGGCTGCCACTCTAGTGGAAGTCATGTCCAACGCTCGCGTAGATAGCCAGGATGTTTACCTGAAAGTGACTGGTTAGCAATAGCATAGTACATTGAAATATGTTAGCTTTTAAGAGTACACGTACCTTCATCTGCAGCGGCAGCCCCGTCTTGTTGATGAGCCAGTGCTGCGCGTGTAGGAACACTTCCCAGCAGTCGTTACGTTCCACCGTCACGCAGACTTGCACCTGCTTGTTACCACCTTCTGTGTCGCATTCACTGCTAAGGGTCACGCTCTTCTCTGTTACATCTGGAAAAGGCGTAATACTTTTATATATGAAGTGTCATAGTGCTATTATAATCAGTATTCATTAAATACCGTGATGAAAATGGGACAGAAGTGACAGAACGGCTTAAAACATTTTTCAATCTTCGTTCTTTACTGCGACGGCTGATGGTGACTCCAATAGTAAAGTGATGCTGATCATCAATTCTACTCATAAAAGCACTTTTCTAAGATCTAATCGTAGTTAATTAGCAATCTACTGGAGAACCTTCATTACAGAAAATCGTTCTAGTAACCTGGTGACAGCGTAAAGCTCCCAGTCCACGGCATCCCCATATAGTGCATGTTGATGGTGATCCTGTGCGGCTGCGTGAGCGCCAGCGTGTAGGTGTGCGCGCGCTCGCCCGCCTCGATGCGCGCGCACCACGCCGCGCCCGCGCACGCCACCTCCGTGGCGTACGGCAGCCGGTTGTACAGCGCCAGCGGCGGGACCACGCGCAGCAGGTAGTTGGGGATCGAGCGGGTGATCCTGTGCGACTGGCAACCTGAGGGTGTGGGTTCATAAATCATTCATTTGTAGCAACCCGCAACGCAACAATAAAACACAAAAGCTCAATTCAATGGCACTTCGTAAGCGCAGACACGATCAGAAAGGATTGAGTACTTATGTCTTTATAATTAGGATCTTTATAATTATCCAACATCCTATCCTGGACTCATTTTCGTTACATACTTAAGAGCCCCTATCAATTTCTTCGCAATACTAGTTTAGGTAATTTCGGAGAAATGTGCGCGTGTGAGCGTTAGAAATATCGCCAACGATCGTAGTGTGCGTAGCCTCATGCAGTGCAGCGGGAGCAAACAATCTTGGTCCGTAACAATATTAGATATACATATATTTTAAGCAAATCAATTTGCATTTAAGCTGCAATTTTTTTAATGTTTCATACATTATCAAAACCAATTAAAATAGAAAAGTTAAGACTATACAAAAGCAAATAATATTATAGGAAAAGGTTGAGTGAAAAAAATATATTAACAACTAAATATATTTTATCTATGTAGTGTTGTTTATTTTTATCGCTTGCGTATGTCTGTGTCTGTGACATCTTATTGCTGTTTTATTTAATTTTTAACTAAGGAAGTGGTTTTTTCATTTCAAGTGAAAGAAAAACGAGATACCTACTTATTAATTTCTTTATTATAAAAAGTGTCGGCGACAAGGCCATATCCAGGGAGCAGGGTGCAAGTAGTGGCGGTACCTAGGTGTGTGCACTTTCTATTGCAAGTCGATTTAAGTTGATTAGTTTCAATTAGATCAACGTAAGGTTCTAACAAGAGTAAATAACTTATGATAATTACATTCTAGTTTGGTTTTTCTTATAAAAATAGCGGTAAGACGACATTAGGCGCGTATAATTTCTATAAACGTTTTGATGTTGAAATTTAAGTTTCCTGATTATGCTGAATATTTGCAATATTTATATTCACAGTTAGTTTTCCTATTAGAATAATCGTATGACTGAATAAATAAAGTTTTAAGCGAATTAATTAGGATGAAAATTCGATCTCATAGAAATTACGTAAGTTGAAAATGAGGTTTTTTATTATTAGAGATATCTTATCGAAATTAGTGTTAAATGAAAGGATTATGTGTAAAACTAAATGTGTTAAAGGATTCATGTCGATAACTCTATTATTATAAGAAATATAAGGCAATTTGTATAATGAAAATTTGTTCAGCTTAATTTTTGCAGTATAAGTTCTAGGACTTTTTTATTTAATTAAGATTTGTTAAATGTTATTGTTTTATATGATAGAGCAAGTTAGACCTGTAAAATAATATATAATACATAAGTGTTTTTTGAAGAAATAAATAAAACATGGGGTTCCAACGTTTCGGCTTTAGTAAAAATGACGCGTAAAATCGATCCAAATTACGCGGTTCTCGCGATCGTAAGCACGGCCCGTTTAAAAGACCGCCCTGTCCGCTCAGTAGTCAGTCGCAGTACGGCCACCGAAGAGGCAACAAGAAAAGGAACAAGGAAAAGCCGAAGCCTAGGGAACAGGGGAAAAACTATATCAAGAAATAGTTTTTTATTCCTGCCTACCCCTCCGCTCAACGTTCCAGCGTTCTCCTCCGAGGTCTTAGTGGGTTGTGCCCAGTACCCATACTCTACGCATTCAGGGTGCGTGGCGACGTGCGCCACTAGCAAAGTATTGTCAGCGTACGTCAAACGTAGTGGGAGATTGTCCCAGGAGTCTGGTCTCCGAAACAAGAAGTATAAATATTGATAAATTTTAACCTCCCTTTCGACGTTAATTTAATACGAAGTGCTCCGAATGTCCGAGCTTTCCTGGAATTAACGATTTTAAAATGTTTTTAATTTTGGTTCCGTTTTGTTTGCAAGAAGTCGTCGTCTTTTGCAATTCTTTACAAGCTTATCCGATCCAGTCCACACAGCAAACAAACATAGTAGAACAAAAAAAAAACATTCTCACAGTATCAAAACTAGTCAGACGTAATACAAAATCACGCGCGATTCGCAAGTACTTTACGTCGGGAGCGGCAGTCGCAGCGACACAGGTCCGTCGTCGAGTAGCCCTCGGGCGCGACTGAATGGAACGAGCAAGCGCATCCGCTTTTATGGCATTATTTAAATATTTTATTACAATTAAATAAGTAGTCAAAAAATTATTTAAAAAATTGAATTGGATAGATAAATACCTTAAGATTTATAATATTTCATATTTATTGATATTTTCAACATAGACGAGTAGACGACGGTTTTGCGCATTATTTTATCGGGTTTTTTCGGTGTGAATCACATTTTTTTTAAAGCACTAATTAAGTTTATTTTAAAATAAAAAATCGTAGACTTACTAATTTACTATATGCCCAGTAAGTACGATTTTTTTTCAAATTATAATTCATTACCAGTTAGCCGAAAAAGCTATTGAAAAACCTGGTGTTTCGTGCTTTCGTAAAAACGTATGTTTGATTTTTATTTTTCCTAATTTATGTTGAGTGGTTATCAAAATTATAATTCGTACACTTACTATATATATAGGTGATATATAACTTTGCATTAAAAAAATTACCAGATACCTTATCGTTATTGAGAAATTTTCACTGAAAAAAGTAGTATTTTCTGTTTTTAGACCGCGAAATTGATAAGTCATCATTGAATTCCTTATATCTTCTTACCTTCTACAGGCAGTATCCTCATGGCAAATATCCTCTTGTCTTCACCATCCTTGGCAGGACAGATCATATCTCTTGGTGTGCCCACTTCGTTTGCCAATTCCATCCACCAGATGCCTTGTGTCGCCGTTTGGTAACTCCTGGATAAAGAACATACAACAAAAAAAAATGAAACTACCAGCGTTTCTGATCAATATTGTAGCGATCCAGCGCTGCGATTGCTGAATTGCATTTTTGATATTGTAAAGGGACGCCAGCGCCAAGGTCGCTGTCGCTTACTTACCAGCGTCCTGCCACGTCCTAATTTACAGTATTAATTATAGCAGAGTTATTATAAACCTTTATTACACATTTAACAAATTCAGTATATTCTAAATTGCATAATTTGTCTGAATTCTAACACGCACAACAATATAATCTCAGTCTTACATTTGTAAATTAAAAACACAACGTGTTTTTGTGTGTGACATATTGAGTATTTAATATGCACTCCCGAACATGACCCATCACTTACTGGAATTCTAACAACTGCACTCTTAAAGATCATATGAACGTCACTGACGCTGTTACTGCGTATGACCACTAACTATACCCCACTGATAGTAAAAATACCATGGACATGACCCCCAAGAAAATTCATGTCTTAAAAATTTTTGCTTGAAATCCGTCAGAGCAAATGCCTAATCAACTTTTAACCAGATGTTAAGACCAAAACAGAGGTTTTTCAAGCTCATATTATGTAAAAGGTATCAGTGACCATTGAATTCAATTATATATGCTCATTGCTGTTTTAAATACTTACTCAAAGTTAGAAGGCAGCAGGAACAGCTTGCAATGGTAAGCTATATACAGCGGTACGTTATACGTCTCTTGCGGCGCTATCACTGCCAACCGCATCTTGTCATCGAAGGGGTTAGTCAGGGAGCCTATCAGCTCGGCTCCGATTGCTTGGAGGTCTGTCTTCTTGTAGAAGAGCTCCAGGGCGTACGAGGTTTCGTTGCGGATCTGTAAAAACAGACATTTGAAGTACAAGTAGTGTACGCGAAAAAAGTATGGGATCATCATCATTATTTCAGGCAAAAACGTTCACTACTGGACATAGTCCTCCAATAGTATAATGGGGTATGTAGGTATGCCGCACAAACTTATCTGTCAAACTCCTCTGTGAGATTATCTCGCTATCCAACTACATAACTTTATGCCTCCTCTACGCGTTGACAGATGCGTCCGCGGACGTCGACTGATGCATCAGCAACTGGAACAGCACGAGCCGTCCACACGTCAACGTAACAATATTGCAAAAGAAATGACTGTCTTTGGTGAAGTTGCCCAAAAAAACCAAACGTCAGCATGTACGATTTTTTTGTGCAACCGGATCACCATACACAAAACTCCAATTTATTCTAATTCTTCACCATTTTTGTGTATTTTTGTGGCCTATGCAACACAACTCACTAAAATCAAGTGCAAACCTGCAACGGAGACCTGACCACGATCTTCTTGTTGTTATACTTGGACGTCCTCTCCACGGCGATGTAGTAGCGCGTGGAGTTCTTGCTGGGGTGGAGGACGTGCAGCTTGGACACGCTGCGTTGAGGGCATAGGATCTACGGGAAAAGTAGGTTTGGTTATTATTTTAATTTATAATTTCTGGAGAATTTATAGTCAAATCAACGAAAATATTCAGCAGAATTTTCAATTAGGGTTACAAACTGCAGCAACACAAGAAAAATAAGTCGTGTCGCTGTGGTTTGTAATTGCTGTCTCTTTCGGTAAAGCACCTTTACAAGTTTTCCACTTCGTGTACTCTTACTTGAAATTAGATCAGTAAATAAAGTAGATAATATTGCTTTGGTTTAGATGCCGTTCTTTGCTTTTTAAGACTGAAATCTTGCACAAAACTATTTAAAGGATCTGGTTTGTTACTGATAGATATTCAATGGTACTTACAGTAAGATGGTCGAGGTCGTGCAGTCTCACGGTGAGCGTGAGGTCTGTGAGCTTGGTGCGCAGCGCGGGCGGCGGCGGGGGGGGCGCGGGGGACCAGGCGCACGCGTCGGGGGACGGGACAGCGCCGCCGGGGAACCCGCCCTCGAAACTGTACCAGACAACAAATTATATCCATCACTATAACTGCCGTACCTCGAGTGTTTTTTTTTTCAATAAAAAGAAAGTGACATTCTAAAGATCGAAATTAAACAAATCATTTGGCCGCTCGGTTTGTGCCGAATCAATTACAATCCGGCCGACCCGAAATGCATATAGATCCCCTTTTTTTTTTTACCGATGGGAAATCATCAAATAACCCCTCCCGCTCTGGGCTGAGCAGGAGGGAGTGTCAGACTTTTACTGACTAAAACCCATCCATGTTCCTTCCTTTCCCCTTTGTGTTCCAGGGCCGCGGACAGTCCCGCAACCCTGGCAGGCATCGGTCCTGACGGACCCCTCCCTGTTTGCTGACTCTCTCTGAGGCGCGCGTGGAACACTCGCGCGCCGTCGACACGGCCTGTCGCCATAAGACGGACGGACAGCGAGCTAGCCCATAGCTCACCGTCCACAGGCCCGCATATAGCTCCCCTGGAGCAGTCTTTATCTTGTGTACTTAAATGTTACTGTAAGTAAGCATCGACGTTCTATATAAAGTTAAGTAACGTTAATGAAACTCACCAGTCCCATTCGTCACTGACATCGGTCATTAAGGGTCTTGATTTTTTTATTGGCTCGTCGAGAATTTCAGCTGACGATGTATCACATCCTTGAAAGATTAAAGCATATTAGTGAATAATACAATATTTTGCAAAACACCGAACTAGCTACTGCAACGCAAAGTTACAATCAATAATATTAAAACTTACAAACTCCTGCCATTTTTGATTTACAAATTAATTATTTATCTATACATTTATAAAAGTAATAAACAATACAAATAAATTAAATTGAAGTGTCTGTTTGTAATATCAAAATAACAGCTTTTTACTGAATGCATATGAAAATATATACGGCTTATAACAAAAACATTTTTTTTTTAAATTTGTCTGTCTGTTTGTTCCGGCTAATCTCCGAAGCGGCTGGGCCGATTTTCACGGGACTTTTACTGGTAGATAGCTGATGTTCTAGGGTATAACAGAGATATATATACATATATAGATATTATAAGGTATACTTTTATTTTAGACAAATAATTAGGGTACCTACCGTGCAAAAAAAACCCTTGCAATTGTTGACAAAATCTGATTAAGAAAGTCATAATTTCACGCTAACGAAGGTCACGGGCAACAGCTAGTTTTTCATAATTTTTGGTAATCACTGATCTCTCACCTGGAGTGCTAGGCCGGCTAGTGTCGACATCATAATCGGCTATGGCTATAATCCTCTCGTTGCCCGCCAAATCTGTTTCCGCTTTAGTTTTCAAATGAACAGTTGATCCAGGACCTATAACAAAATAAACTTTTAAATATACCACACTCAAGCTCTAATCACGGCCTCGGGAGGTGATACTTGAGTCAAACGACAAACGCGCGTGTCTCTAGTGTTTCCTTCGAGTGGGTATTGTCGTGGTGCCTCGAGCCATGCTCGGAACCTCTTGCATTGTTTTCTCCGCAATCGCCGTGAGATCGCGCATATCGCTTGAGCGTCTAGAGCTTACCAAGGGGCAAAACCATCATCGATCATATTTATGTGCTAGATAGACAAGTGAATCTGTTCAACCTGATTTGCTACTTTTGCGTTTGTCGCTCTTAAAAATCTGGTGTAGTAGGCACCTATAATTTCCATCAATGACTTACCTATATCATTGACCAGTAGCAGCCCACTCTCTCCAGTAACAATAGCAGTGACCACAGCAGTTCTGTCAGTACAAGCAGCAGCCAGGTCTAGTAAAGCTCTGGCTCCAGCTGGCGTCACGGTCACATTGAGCATATCCCTAGCCTCAACTGCTATGTAGGTACAGGACTTGTCGGCATAGCTTTCTGTCTCGAGGCCTGAGTCCACGCTGTCTTCGCGGGCGACGGGGTCCTGGGAAAAGAAATTGGTTCGTAGAGTTAAGTACAATTTAAAAACGGGTTCAGAGAGGTAAGAGGATAAAAAGGATGTATTATATAATTATAGTGCTCTTTGCAAATAATACGCAGTCTTTGAGTTGAGTTATTTGCTTATGTTTGATATTTTTAAATTTCCATATTTAAACATATTTTTGTATATTTGTTTGCACACAAATTTATTCGTGTATTTAAAGTGGGTGCTGAGACTAAGGATCCACACAAATTATGTCATGAATTCCAACTTCAAACTCTTATAGTTGGTTATAGATTCATTACCAAAAGTTTCAAAAAGAAAATATAAATAGTGTACCTGCAACGTCACAGTCTTATGCTCCGTCTCTTTCTTCCCCTTGACTTCTCCGTCTGTGAACGTGACAGCCTTCTCGTTCTCGTCATGGTCACTGCCAGCTTCAACTTCACTGTGTTCTGGGGCTGAAGAATCTTCTTCATTGCTCATCTCTTCCGCACTTGAGTCACTGCAAGAAATATGACTTGTAAAAACGACGTAAAATATATTATTACTTATGGGTTTACAGGAAGCTGCTGAAGTACAATGCATTGGAATTTAATAGTTCTGGCAATTTCTTTATCACCTTTACGATGATTGTCATTTACATATTTCTGAAAACCATAGGGTGTATTTATCTAGTTACATTCTTTCAATCATAGTGAACTTTCAATTGTTTGAAAATCGTTGTCGAAAGTGGTTAATCAATTACAAGGTTGACAATGCACTATTAACGAGACTTGAATATCTTGCCTGTGCAGAAAGTGTCAAAATATGAACTGTTATAAATAATCTTTTGATGAAACAACTTACTCAGTAAACAGATGTCCAATAGCAGTCGCCAGTTTATCCATGAGCCCGCTCTCATTCTCCGAGTCCGACTCATCAGCATCCAGCAGTCCCAAGAAGGACATGTGTCCAGCACTGAAGTCTACATTGTAGTGTTTACTCTCTCTTCCATTAGGGATCATAATAAACGTCATCTCATTGTCCGTATCGCATTCGTCCGCTGAGGTTTCGGATTCGAAGCCGTTTCGCTTTTTGGGACGCTTGGATTGTTCTGACGTGATGGAAGAGTCTGCTTCTGTTTCTTGGTGGCTTGAGGTGTCCAGGCGAGAGGACATTGGGTATGCTTTTGCCTGTTGGAAAATGTTGATAGAATTTAGTCAAACAAAAGAAGTTTAAGGCCTATTCAAATTCTAGATCCGGTTGATGAGACATTTAAAGGGTGTAACAGGACCCTTCGCGTAGTCGTCAGCCAAGTATTATGTATATCAAACTAAGTAACTTTACTCGAAAATTATTGCTGGAAAACTACTTTTTTTTTGGGGTATAAAATCACGTTTTACTGTAGGACTCAATGTAACGCACTAAAAACATTGTGCTGTTGGATGGATTGAATAGTGCGGGGGTCGTGAAGGTGTTTAAAGTGGGTCTTGCAGTAGCTGCGTTTCGATGCTGACGCGTATTAATTATCGTAAACGCGGCGGCGCAAGCCGTCGCACGTTATAGTTATAATCGCCATGGATCAACCACTTGTGGCGAATGAGTTACTGGCGTTCCTGCAGCAGAAATTGGATGTGATGGACGAGGTGTCCGCGGTCCAAATCTGCGCTACGAACTTCAGTGAAGATGACGTCGCTGCTGCGAAGCTGCTGCTGTACCGGTTGCTCAACAAGAGTGACCAGATGGTGTCCCGCCGGCGTGACGGGACTAAGTGAAGCATACAGGACATCATCACGCTGCTGAAAGAAACCGACCCTGACGACGTGCCAACGTTCGTGGCGAAGGACTTACACAAGCTCCCTCCCGTCACATTAGACCACGTCGATGTAACAAGCCTGTTGAAGGACATCGGTCTTCTTAAGGCAAGTCTATTGGATGTGCAGAAGAAGTGAAATTGTGAAAAAGTTGGATGCATCCCAAAATGCCGTCTCCGAATTACGCAACGAAGTCAATGAGTGGCGTCAAAAGGCAATGGTAACGGGCTGGGAAGCCCGTGCCAGAAAAGGCATCGTTTCGGGCTGATGATGGTTTCGTGACGGTGTTGAGGAGGAAGCGCCGTCAACGTACCAATAAGAACCGCTGCGGTACTGCTCCGTCGGAGCCCAACGTGCCTATTCGTGCCGCGAAGCCGAACACTCCGGTGTACATCTCCCGCCTACACTACACCACTACGGCGGAGGACATCATGGAGTACGTGTAGAGATGCAAAACGAATTTAAAACGTTTTAAACCATTTGGTTTTAAACGGTCTTTTTGGTTTAAAACGATTTAAAACCACACTTAGCGGTTTAATATGGTTTAGAATGTTTTTTTTTTGGAATGCACTGAGGCTTTACACGAAGTTATCTAGACCACACCTCCTTCCTGGTTTAGTATATATAGGGTGACTGGTAATTAGTGACCGATACTTAAACACGTGATTCTACTCATGATAACAAACAACTTTCCCAAAGAAACTTTTTTTTTAAACTCATTTAATTTTATCACAATAACACAACAGCTGTATGAAATTCACACGCGCGCGCTTTCGACCTACGAGTATCAACTGGTAGCCGCATGACGCCGTTATGTCTTTATTACAATGGGTGGGTTAGCAGAGAACCCGCGAAGCTCGCAAGCCCGCTCCTTAATCGTTGTACATGAGCAGTGTAGGTAGGTACCTACATGTATAGGTAGCCGCTAAATTAAAAAATAATAACCAATGACGACCAGACGCCAGACGCGACGCTCCGGCCGCCGCGTGGCCATTTAGGTACACAGTGATGTACCTACATAAAGCTTCTCTGTTTACGACACGGTGGGGAGAAAAAACACGGTGAGGTAAAATAAATAATAAATTATCTAGTATTTTGGCACTTTACGTGCGCGCGCTACAATAAATACCTAAATGCATTATCTTTCTATCTAAACAAACTAAGTTCAGAAATTGCGTTTGTTTTGTTACCTACACGATGTTTAGAAACGGCAAAGATACAGCTACATTACCACCTGACTTCTCGACACCGGGAATTGTTCAAGTTATTCCAAGTTTCCCATCACACTTTTCTAGGATTTGGACTAGCAGTCTGTTAACGATATTTGAGTCTGAATCAGAAGCATGGCAATCAAAATGTATGTATTTTAATGCTTCGCCATTACCACCTTCCGAGTAGTAACACATCACCATATCACTGTACTCACTCGCTGTATAATTGTACTCCATAGCGCGTGGGCATCAAAGAAAATCAAAACATGCGCCTGCGACGGGCTCTCCGGGGTGACTGTTTTTAGTGTTTTACGTCATTACTGCACTGAGGCAAAGGGTGCGGGCGGGTGGGGAGCGCGAGACGCTACTAGTACAAGTACATTTTTGCCCCTTCCCGAGGTCAGACTATCAGCTGATAGATTGTGCCTACTTTTTATGTAGGGCGCGCGCGTTCCTAGATATTTTGTAGTTATGCGGACATACGTTGCATCTTAAAAGTAGTTATACTTAAGACTACTGTGGAACACGCAGTCTTTGGATATTATTTTTTAATTTAGCGGCTACTTAAACATGTAGGTACCTACCTACACTGCTTACGTACACCGATAACATTGTAATGAGACATCGGCGTCACGCGGCTACCAGTTGATAGGTCAAAAGCGCGCGCGAGGGAATTTCATACAGCTGTTGTGTTATTGTGATAAAAATAATGAGTTTAAAAAAAAAGTTCCTTTGGGAAAGTTGTTTGTTATCATGAGTAGAATCACGTGTTTAAGTATCGGTCACTAATTACCAGTCACCCTATATAAAAGGAAAATAAAATAAAAATGTTTTAAAATAACCTTCATTAACATGATAGACGAACAAAATCGATCCCTACCTGCCCCATCTCTCCCCGTTGCGATTTTGGTAGCAAAGTGAAAAATAAAAATGCGGCATTGCCGTTTTATTTTAATAAATACCCAAAACATGATTGTTTTCTGTGTGTAATCCTAAATAGTAGTATAAATATGATATATGACTTCACATATATTAATAAAAATGGTAAATGATTTCAATTAGCCTTTTAAACTATTTTTTAAAGTAATTCGTAATCAATGTACGGCCTACGTGGTCGTAGTTTTAAACCGTTTTAAACAAATTTAAAACGGGTTTTAAACCACTGATTTTGGTTTAAAACGGTTTATTTACAACTATAAGTACGTGCGTCGGAAGACCAAGTACGTGGCGAGAGTGCAGCTGCTTGAGTCGCGCCGCAACGTCAACTTTAAGGCGTTCGTGGTGCGTATATATTATCTGCACCTCGTCTTGGAGGAGGACTTTTGGCCGCAAGGAGTGACGTTCCGTCGCTTCCACGGACAAGTGCCACCTGAACGCACGAAGACATAGTGCACAAGTGAAGTGTTACTAACATAGTTTTAAGGTTCTATTTACTAACACAATTTGTATTTTATCATATGTATGTTAGTATGTAAGGTATATATCTATGGGCCAAAGAAGCCTGAAAATAAATGGATGTTGTTGTTGTTGTTGTTGTTGTTGTTAAAGTAAAAATCTTACAGTAAACAAGTACTTAAAAAAAAATTGTGAAAAAGTTTGAACTTTGACCCCCAATATCTCCGTAACTAGAAGGTTCCCAGGTATGGTCTGAACAAAAAAATTATCGCAATGAAGTGGAGAACAAGTGCCTTTCAGCTTCGTTAAAGGTCTTGTAACACCTTTATGAATTTCCACTTAACCGAATGAATTAACTTGATGGAAATGTACCTATGGAAATCTATATCAAATCATTTAGTATAAAAATGTCAGTAGTAGTTGCGAAAATTGAAAATTTCATGGGTGTATTTAAAATTTTTTTTTAGATTGCCATCAACAAGCTCAGAAGAAGAATTATCATAGAATCCAACAAACCTGGAACAGTGTAGCAGTAACCTCCCAAGGTCGGTAAATATTCTCGTTCTGAACCACAGGCTCGATGACAGGCTCCCAGGCGTCCACGCGCTCGTTGTAGCACGACGCGATGAGGCTCAGCGAGGCCGTGCCGTGCAGCTGCTGCGACCAGTCGTGCAGGGACACCTCGGACTTCAACTGGTAGGTAGATAACACTAAGTTATTTATTGAATAAAAAACGAAGTTTGCAACTTATATTCAAACACCTAGTTGACGATTTCTTCATTGTACTTCAAGAGATTATTTCACATTGTTTTGATGCACGATAAAGGGAATAATACAGAAGTGGCATAGTAACCCTAAAGATCGCTATATAAGAATTTTGCCTCCAAGTAACTTGGAAATGCGCCACTTTACGATACCTCAGATTGTTTATTGTTAGATGTCTAAAAATATATTAAACCAGTTCAATCGTAAGCCGCAACTTTGAAGACAAATCTAAATAGCAATGATGGGGTGATAATGCCAGCTTCCATACTAAAAGTCACAAAAATACAATAACTAACTTCCGAAAAATACAATAACTTATCCGGATGAGGTAAAAATTCAAGCCAAAATCTAAGAAAAATACAAAGAACATGTAATATCAGATACAGCACCAACCTTCATCATCAAAACCGGCACCCTAACCGTATGCTCCATCTCAAACATAACCCTGACGAGAGGCACAGACATGATGAACGTCTCCGAAGGCCTGACGCTCGGGTACTTCGGCTGTGTATACACCTCCTCAGGGCTTATCATCACGTAAGGAGTCAGCTTCTTCGGAGACCAGAGGTCTTCCTCTTGCTTCTCGGCTTTCGGGTTGTACGTCGCGAAGTTGAAAGGTTCTTTCTCGTCAGGAATTGTTAGTTCTGATGTTATTTCTTCGATTATGTCTGTGGGTGGAAAAGTTAGTAAAAATGGTTCATTCATGCATCAATAAATGTGGGACGTACCTATTTACCCGAGATTAAAAATAGAATGGTCCCAGACACACAATCGACACACCAGAAGCATCTAACGACGGCAGAATATTTGTGGCACCATAAGTGCATTGAGCGCACAACATCTGTTCCGAACCGAGTTTTTATAGGCCTTCATTTTTGTATAGGTGAAAGTATACACACAGTGATAAGCTTGCTTTGTTGGGTAAAAGTTGACATTACCACTTCCAGCAGCGGCCGTTGTGAAATATTAGTAATATGTTGTTTTACGGATGGTCCCAATATCGAAAATCTTAAACCTAATACCTGATGCGGAATTTTTGGTACTCACCTATAATAGTATGAACAGTAGTAGCAGCAACGTGCACCTCAATCTCCGAAACGGTCATCTTAACCCATATACCCTCCTCAATATTCTTGAAGGCCTTCGAAAACTCAATATCACAAGGCTTCAAGACCAACTGTGGAGGCAGATTCTTCAGCTTTGACTGAAGCTTAGACATGATCTGAAGACCTGCCAAGGAGACTACGAAAGACTCGCTGTTGGAGTGACAGGAGTAATCTATGAGGAGTTCCGTCCGAAGGAGCAGGGCATGACCTTCGGTCTTCGTGAGGTCCGTGAAGAACATGATCTCTGGCTGACGGAACTGGATTGATATTGATAAGCTTTGTTGTTCTTCTGATACTGATGTTGCTGAAACAAAAGTAGATGGCAATCAAATTTATTATTTTCTTTACATTTCATCGGCTTGCCTCGGGCGATGCAGCTTGTGTCAAGCGACACCGGCGCGTGTCTGTTGATTCCTTCGCTGTTGCTGTCAAAATACGAGTGTCGCTCAACCGTGTACTATGTAGCTCTTGGCCCAGAAGTAAGTCCTTAAGTATATATTACGTAATCAAATAATCTTACCTGTAGAATAATACCCGCTAGTAGAATCACTGGAGCTGGGTAACCTAGCTCCGCGATTGTTGTTCTTTGAAGGATGTACATCACCCACATATCCGTGGTTTACGACACCACCATCCATTGTCTTCTCTCCTGTTAATGTAAAGGAAATTCTAAGTAATGCTTAGCATGAAATCTATAGGGCATTCTCACTTTTCATTAATTAGCCGAAATAGTGTTATGACAAAGCAGAAGATCCCTTGTATTGTAAAAAACTTACTAGGCGTCATCAACATCTGCCTAATCATTTCCCAACTGTGTTGGAGTAGGTTTCCAGTGTAAGGCCCGCAGACGCGGGCTGGCACTAGCCGGGGATCGTGGAAGGTGCATTAGTTCCCATGATCCCTGGTGCAAGTGTGAGAAGGGAACACCGGGGTGGTTTTTAGTCAGTTAGAGCCTGACAGACCGCTCCGCCCGCCCTAGGGCGGACGACATCCATGAAGATCTAACCGGATGCAGTTCAATACCAATATATTTGGCGAATGGCTTCTGATACCACAAAACAGATACTGAGTAACACAAAGTAAATGTGAGTAACAAAATTGGTTACAGACTGTTGGACTTCTGACTACCCGTAACGAGAAAAATAAGACTTTTAAACTTTATTCCGGTTGCAATTTAGTTAATTATTATTATTAATGATAAATTGATCATTTGTCTCTCTGTCCTAAGTAGGCTCACAATAGTCTCTGGCTGAGAATTTCTGAAACATTTCAAAGACTTACCAGGCATAGCATCCAGCAGCGTCCTCGCCAGTTACAGCAGGAAGGGCAGGGCGAGGTTGAACCTCGTGCGGTCGACCCTGACGTCAGCATGGCGAGCGCTGGCGCCCGTGACGCGCAGGCTGGCGTCGATGAACTTACCAGGCATAGCATCCAGCAGCGTCCTCGCCAGTTGCAGCAGGAAGGGCAGGGCGAGGTTGAACCTCGTGCGGTCGACCCTGACGTCAGCATGGCGAGCGCTGGCGCCCGTGACGCGCAGGCTGGCGTCGATGAACTTACCAGGCATAGCATCCAGCAGCGTCCTCGCCAGTTGCAGCAGGAAGGGCAGGGCGAGGTTGAACCTCGTGCGGTCGACCCTGACGTCAGCATGGCGAGCGCTGGCGCCCGTGACGCGCAGGCTGGCGTCGATGAACTTACCAGGCATAGCATCCAGCAGCGTCCTCGCCAGTTGCAGCAGGAAGGGCAGGGCGAGGTTGAACCTCGTGCGGTCGACCCTGACGTCAGCATGGCGAGCGCTGGCGCCCGTGACGCGCAGGCTGGCGTCGATGAACTTACCAGGCATAGCATCCAGCAGCGTCCTCGCCAGTTGCAGCAGGAAGGGCAGGGCGAGGTTGAACCTCGTGCGGTCGACCCTGACGTCAGCATGGCGAGCGCTGGCGCCCGTGACGCGCAGGCTGGCGTCGATGAACTTACCAGGCATAGCATCCAGCAGCGTCCTCGCCAGTTGCAGCAGGAAGGGCAGGGCGAGGTTGAACCTCGTGCGGTCGACCCTGACGTCAGCATGGCGAGCGCTGGCGCCCGTGACGCGCAGGCTGGCGTCGATGAACTTACCAGGCATAGCATCCAGCAGCGTCCTCGCCAGTTGCAGCAGGAAGGGCAGGGCGAGGTTGAACCTCGTGCGGTCGACCCTGACGTCAGCATGGCGAGCGCTGGCGCCCGTGACGCGCAGGCTGGCGTCGATGAACTTACCAGGCATAGCATCCAGCAGCGTCCTCGCCAGTTGCAGCAGGAAGGGCAGGGCGAGGTTGAACCTCGTGCGGTCGACCCTGACGTCAGCATGGCGAGCGCTGGCGCCCGTGACGCGCAGGCTGGCGTCGATGAACTTACCAGGCATAGCATCCAGCAGCGTCCTCGCCAGTTGCAGCAGGAAGGGCAGGGCGAGGTTGAACCTCGTGCGGTCGACCCTGACGTCAGCATGGCGAGCGCTGGCGCCCGTGACGCGCAGGCTGGCGTCGATGAACTTACCAGGCATAGCATCCAGCAGCGTCCTCGCCAGTTGCAGCAGGAAGGGCAGGGCGAGGTTGAACCTCGTGCGGTCGACCCTGACGTCAGCATGGCGAGCGCTGGCGCCCGTGACGCGCAGGCTGGCGTCGATGAACTTACCAGGCATAGCATCCAGCAGCGTCCTCGCCAGTTGCAGCAGGAAGGGCAGGGCGAGGTTGAACCTCGTGCGGTCGACCCTGACGTCAGCATGGCGAGCGCTGGCGCCCGTGACGCGCAGGCTGGCGTCGATGAACTTACCAGGCATAGCATCCAGCAGCGTCCTCGCCAGTTGCAGCAGGAAGGGCAGGGCGAGGTTGAACCTCGTGCGGTCGACCCTGACGTCAGCATGGCGAGCGCTGGCGCCCGTGACGCGCAGGCTGGCGTCGATGAACTTACCAGGCATAGCATCCAGCAGCGTCCTCGCCAGTTGCAGCAGGAAGGGCAGGGCGAGGTTGAACCTCGTGCGGTCGACCCTGACGTCAGCATGGCGAGCGCTGGCGCCCGTGACGCGCAGGCTGGCGTCGATGAACTTACCAGGCATAGCATCCAGCAGCGTCCTCGCCAGTTGCAGCAGGAAGGGCAGGGCGAGGTTGAACCTCGTGCGGTCGACCCTGACGTCAGCATGGCGAGCGCTGGCGCCCGTGACGCGCAGGCTGGCGTCGATGAACTTACCAGGCATAGCATCCAGCAGCGTCCTCGCCAGTTGCAGCAGGAAGGGCAGGGCGAGGTTGAACCTCGTGCGGTCGACCCTGACGTCAGCATGGCGAGCGCTGGCGCCCGTGACGCGCAGGCTGGCGTCGATGAACTTACCAGGCATAGCATCCAGCAGCGTCCTCGCCAGTTGCAGCAGGAAGGGCAGGGCGAGGTTGAACCTCGTGCGGTCGACCCTGACGTCAGCATGGCGAGCGCTGGCGCCCGTGACGCGCAGGCTGGCGTCGATGAACTTACCAGGCATAGCATCCAGCAGCGTCCTCGCCAGTTGCAGCAGGAAGGGCAGGGCGAGGTTGAACCTCGTGCGGTCGACCCTGACGTCAGCATGGCGAGCGCTGGCGCCCGTGACGCGCAGGCTGGCGTCGATGAACTTACCAGGCATAGCATCCAGCAGCGTCCTCGCCAGTTGCAGCAGGAAGGGCAGGGCGAGGTTGAACCTCGTGCGGTCGACCCTGACGTCAGCATGGCGAGCGCTGGCGCCCGTGACGCGCAGGCTGGCGTCGATGAACTTACCAGGCATAGCATCCAGCAGCGTCCTCGCCAGTTGCAGCAGGAAGGGCAGGGCGAGGTTGAACCTCGTGCGGTCGACCCTGACGTCAGCATGGCGAGCGCTGGCGCCCGTGACGCGCAGGCTGGCGTCGATGAACTTACCAGGCATAGCATCCAGCAGCGTCCTCGCCAGTTGCAGCAGGAAGGGCAGGGCGAGGTTGAACCTCGTGCGGTCGACCCTGACGTCAGCATGGCGCGCGCTGGCGCCCGTGACGCGCAGGCTGGCGTCGATGAACTTACCAGGCATAGCATCCAGCAGCGTCCTCGCCAGTTGCAGCAGGAAGGGCAGGGCGAGGTTGAACCTCGTGCGGTCGACCCTGACGTCAGCATGGCGCGCGCTGGCGCCCGTGACGCGCAGGCTGGCGTCGATGAACTTACCAGGCATAGCATCCAGCAGCGTCCTCGCCAGTTGCAGCAGGAAGGGCAGGGCGAGGTTGAACCTCGTGCGGTCGACCCTGACGTCAGCATGGCGCGCGCTGGCGCCCGTGACGCGCAGGCTGGCGTCGATGAACTTACCAGGCATAGCATCCAGCAGCGTCCTCGCCAGTTGCAGCAGGAAGGGCAGGGCGAGGTTGAACCTCGTGCGGTCGACCCTGACGTCAGCATGGCGCGCGCTGGCGCCCGTGACGCGCAGGCTGGCGTCGATGAACTTACCAGGCATAGCATCCAGCAGCGTCCTCGCCAGTTGCAGCAGGAAGGGCAGGGCGAGGTTGAACCTCGTGCGGTCGACCCTGACGTCAGCATGGCGCGCGCTGGCGCCCGTGACGCGCAGGCTGGCGTCGATGAGCGGCGGCCGGCGCACGGAGATGCACGCGTCCTCGGCTTCCGCGCTCGTGCCGCCTTGCGACTGGAAGATCCTGGGAGATACGACCGTATTATCGTTGCGTTGGATTTAGAAGAAGGGAACGGAAATTAACTATTAAAGTTTTCTTCTTCCTCTTTGTCGTTTTCTTCATTACTGAGAGTCGTGCCCGTCCTGGAAAGCCTCGGTGGAAGAGCTGAGCTTATTGTTTTAAAAGAACAAAATACAATCGGCCATAAATCGGTCTGCTCTCCGGGAAAGGGCATTATCCAAAAAAACGTACCTGTATAATATTATTCTTTTTTACTTAAAATATAGTATTTTTAGAAACTGATTCCAATATTTTTGAAATTCAATGGCTAGTTTCATTTATAAATTTTAAAATTGGCTGTTGACGTCATCACTGGACATTCCTTTGCTCATTCGACGGTTTAATACGTGAGTGACCTCTAATCACATGAAGTTAAGGGCTCGTTTAGGCTCGCGGAAACCGCGCGATTGCCATATCCATATCTGAACGCAGGCTTAAGCGACAAGCGTATTTCACGATGTTCCTTCTTGAGATGTCATTGAAGGTCAAATAAACGTTAACCACATTTCTTCAAAAAATATGAAAATAGAATATTTTTCGTTTTAACGAGAAATAAATGATTAGAGACCATATTCTTCGAAATGGTTTTCCAATTAGCAAAGTTTTTGAACCTGGACGTAATTACGAGTAATTCACCAAACGGATTCAATGCAGATTGGTCCATCTAAAAGACTAATACTTTTCAACAATGTGATGACAGTTTCTTAGTATTGCATTCTTTGGCTAAATTCTGCTAAAAATTAAATTTAAAATGATTTTTAAATTGACTACTTATGAAGCAGAACTTCTATGTGACGTGGTCTAGAAGATTACATTCAAACACTGACCACTTACCTCTTAATAACAATACCAGGATCCGGCCTAATATCCTCAACGAGCAAGCTCTGAAGACTAGCCTTGACCTCCAGACTTCCATCGGAGCTGTACTCCATCTGCAGCATCGTTTCTCCAGCAGTCAGCTTTGCTAGTCCATGGTTCAGATCTCTGACTGGAGAGCTTAGGACCTCGTCCATGTCTGAGAATAGTTTTAGTTCTATGCCGTCTAGGATAAACCTGGAAATAATGCTTCAATTTAAGAATGTTTTCTTTGCTTTTAGGCGACCGCACAGTTATAAGCACTGCACGAGATCAGTATCGCCTCCACTCAAGCCTTTCGTGCTTTCGTGGTTATTTCTATGAAACTCTATACTACAAGTACAACAACGCACACTTGGGATCTGCTAATACTGCAAGAATGAGGTGAGGTAATGACGAGCGGGTGCAGTGTTAAAAGTGTGCTTAAGATTTCTTTTGCAAGCGACCTTGAAATATATTAATTTGCATTTTGTAAATGTGATTTATTCCATGCGATTATCGGATCTCACCTTACAACGGCTTCCTTCCTGATTGGTTCTCCTTGGGCGAAGAAAGCTTGCAGCTTCTTGACTGATGAGTCTGAAGCTGCTGTGTCAACGGGTGAACTTGGGACTACACTTCCTGCATAAAATGAAACGGAATATCATTAGAGCTTCTCTAACATGTTTTTGACTAAATACACGCGCAAAACCATAACATTCCTTTTAGTCCAGTAGCCTTAAAATAGACTCTTTTCCAGTCTATCAGTATCCATCTTGGGAAGCAATGACATTTTGTCAAAGTCTATTATTGTTGAAGGTAAGGACAGAGATAGCAATCAAAAGAGTAAAAACATTAATTTAAGTACCAATATCAACCAAAGGGCAATGGGGAGCGGTATGCTCGGAGTTTCCTTGCGCGATCAAATCAGAAATGAGGACATCGAAGCAAGAGAACAAAGATTACCAACGTAGCCCGAAGAATTGCCAAACTTAAGTGGCAGTGCAGGGTACATTGCTTGCAGAACAGATGGCCGATGGGCCCGAACAGTTCTGGAGTGGCGACCGCAAACCGGAAGACGTTGCGTTGAAAGGTCGCCCACTAGGTGGACCGATGATTTGGTGAAGGTTGCGGGTCTGCTGGATGCGAGACACACGGGACCACTCAAAGTGGTGAACTTGGGGGAGGCCTATGTCCAGCAGTGGAAGTCTTTCGACTGAAAATGATGATGATGATGACTATATCAAAATGGGGTTTTATTTGGTATTCAGTTGCAAAAAGGCATGGTATTATTCGTCCCATTCCATACGCTCCAACGCCGCAGCCCTTTAATAGAAATATCGCCTTTAAAAGTTTCGTACCAATATAATGTCCCTCGCTCAAGTTATCAGTCCACACTGCCAGCATGGTAGCCAGATCCTTCTGCCCCACATTGAGCAGCACAGTATCCACCGCCACGTCGGCCTCACAAGCGAGCAGCTCGCGGTACAAGTTGATGCTGATGAGCTGCTGGTAGGACACGGCGCGCTTCATGTCGCAACGGATAGAGACGGGCTCCAGGATTGGTTCCTGGGGACAAACGATGGTTGAGATAATAGAAATAGTGTTTTAGATATCGATGCATCTGCGGAGTTATGTTAGCTAATTTAGTTTGACCTTGTATCAACTACAAAATTGCACTGGAAGATTTTATTTTTTCGCAAAAATCTGATGGAGAATTTTGATACCTCTCAAAACTTTTGATTGCTATCACCTTATCAAGACTATTCTTAAGAGAACTCAGCTATCATCTAGCAATTGCTTGTTAATACAATATCTCATTATAATTTTAAAGACCTCATTTTGTGGATGTAACGTCGCTAACTCATATCATTTGACACAATAAGGTATGGCATAAAGCTAGGTTCATTTCTAATTCACTACAAACGAAGCTGCTAAAAGAAGAACTAGTTATTAAATCACAAACCTGCACTTCCAAAGTGCCAGACAACGTCATGACAGCTCTAGAGAACGTGATATTGACCAGTTTGATCAGAATGTTGTCTATAATCGCGTTCTGTATGGGACTGGTAGGTTCGTGACCAGTATTCAGTTGTTTGAAGAAGTTTTCGATTAGAAGATCACCTGAAAGAAGAAAAGTCTTCTAATGTTTTTTGTAACTAGAATGGATGATGGGCACGATCTATCTTAATCAGAAGATGGTGTATTAGAACAAGTGAAAGTGTCACTTTTCCCTTTTTTGTAGAAGAATGATGACTTGACCTTTATGGCGTTAGACTTACCCATATTGAGAACTAGTAGATTTGGTGATGATGGCTTCTGTGGTAGCAGCAGTACAGGAGCATGGATCTGAAAAGAAAGAGATAATTAAAGTTTATACAATTATAATAGTATTTTAAAAAATGTAAATATCATATTAATTTGAAAGCAGTCAAGCACATACGACGTGTGGACCACGCGTGAGAACACGCGTTGTGTCTCTGGTTCACGGTATTATGCTGTGCGATTACCTTTTTGCGTGAATGTGACACATATTGTCCCCTATCTTCTTCTTTATGTGCTTTCTTCTTTGTGTCCATGATGTCAATTTTTTTTATCTTTCCTTCAAATAAAGGGTGTAACAAGACCCTTAACCAAGCCGAAAGGCACTTTTTCTCCTCGTCATTGCGATCATTTTTTTGTTCTAGACCTGGGAACCTTGTAAGTAGTTGTGGAAATATTGGGGGTCAAAGTTCCAACTTTTTCATAAGCTTTTTTTAATGTAAGATTTTGACTTTAGATACCTCCACGACCCCCGTACTATTCAATCCATCCATCAGCACAATGTTTTCAGTGCGTTACATTGACTCCTGCCGTAAAACGTGATTTTTCACCCAAAAAAAAGTCGTTTCCCAGCAATAAATTTGCGTAAACTTACTTAGTTTGATGTACAGAATGCATTGTTGACTGCTTTGTGAAGGGTCTTGTTACAGTCTGTATAGTAACAAATCGTCAGTTTCAAAGTAACGGGTGTAAAAGTACCTCAATAACAAGATTGAGCCTGGTGCTGCAGGTCCTGGCCTCCTGCGCGTGTCGCTCGGCGGCGCTAGAGGCCGCGAGTGCAGCCGAGCCCGGCAGCGCGTGAGGTAACAGCGGCTCCAGCAGTTGCTGCACATCACACTCAGTAATGGTGAACGTTTCTTTTTCTTTCATAGATTGTGAATTTTTGTTCGTAAATGCTCATTGTAGCCATGCTCTTGAAAGCATATCCTTAACAGTAAATGTTTTTGCTCATCATGCACACAAGCCCAGTGCGGGTCGAATTTTTAATTCTAGGATAGGTTTCCTCAAAAAAATATCCTTCATCTTTTGAAGAGCACTGGTGATAAAAAGAATTACACAAAGTAACGAGACTGCCTAGATTAGGACGTAAGTCGTGGCCGCTACAAGTTGGGCACCACTCCTCTTTCCTACTCCTGTTCACCTGCAAGTGATGCAGCACACAGCAGAACACGACGACATGCAGCCTGCCCACGTACACGCGCAGCTCGCCGTGCGCCTTCATGCTCTGCTGCTCGCTGGCGCCGGCGCCGTACACCCGCGCGGCTGCTCGCACGTACTTTATCTCCAGGACTTTGTCTTCGTCGGGCCATACCAGCTGGAAATTATCAAGAAGTACCACATTAGTATCATATGGTAAACCAGATAAGGTCAAAGGGACCAGGGCCGTCCATAAACGAGTTTAATTGTCAATATCATCAAAGTCGTGGCAAACGCCAGGATGCACGGGACCTTCTCAACCTTGTGCGTCCTTTACGGGGTAGAAGAAAGGGTGTTCTAGACATATTCATAGAAAGACAAAATTTGCATCAAACTAGATTATGAAGACTTTTCACGATGAGCAAAAACAGACCTCTATCTGCAAGATCCTATGTCTGTTTTTGCACATCGCGATAAATATCGATTCAATTCGATTGCAACTCCATAATTTGGTTGCTGCTAAATGCGAAAAAGAGCACAAAAATAGATGAGACTGAATAGATGAGAATGATAATGAAAATATAAGCTGGCAACGTACAAAAATTGTGGTAAAACCCAGTTTTTCTACTTGGTCTGCTTAAAAAGGTACTTAACCTAATACAAATTATACCTTCTTCAATTCAAACTCATCGTCACTAACCTTAGGATATAGCGTAGCCTCAGCCAGATCATCGATCTGCAGCGAGCTGAGATACAACTTGAAGATCATGCGATCATTGGCTCTGAACACACAGTCACTCTCCAGAGATCCTAGTCGCATCTCTAGCACAGCGCTCTCCAAGTGGCAGAGTTTTAGTGATACTGATGAGGCTCTGAAAAATATGTATCAAGATAGGTATCGAATACATGGTAGTTTATGCTTTATGAGGATGGAGGACTTAAAATCTGAGATTTACAGTTAAAGGGAGATAACAAAGTGACACTACTATCAACAATAACGATGATGAAAGCAGAATGTGGATTGATTTATCATACCAAAAGACTTATGACAATCCTGTTGAAAGACGTTGTGGAAATACTAAACGTTTAATGCTACTGGTCTAGACACTGTCGGTGAAGCTCCTCCAAGACCCGTGAAGGATCAACATAAACATGTTCAACAAAATATTGTTTGCAGCCTAATATTTTACTATCATGGCAAGTAACGCTTGATTCCATAACTTACCTCACGGAGTAACTGAATTTAGTAGCGCCGGGTGGCACAGGAGGGTCAGCTTCGGGCTGCATCATATAGTCCCACAGAGACTTGGATTTTGGTAGGACTACACTCTTCAGGTTTATCGAGTGCCGGTTCTGGATCCTAGAAAACAGACAAACATTAGAAAAGGATACTGTTAATTAAATAGATGACGAACGTTTTACACTCTTGAATCGTCTAAAACGTTTTGAATCGCCTAACGAAACTACAGCGAAAAAATGGCACTCAACCACACTTTTCGAGGCGACTCTTCTTGCGTCGCGGCGCCCGAACCGAAACGAGAGGATTCACGTCGTTTTCGCTTATTCGACGTATTCAAACAGATTGTGCGTCGATAATGTCGTCACCCACTGGGCCTTTTCGAGCTTATAGAACAAGGATTAGACTGATTGCATTTAACCTTTGACTAGTTCTACTTACTTGTCACTAATGTACTGCAGGTATTTTAGCAATGCGGGCAGTGCATCTGCATGCAGCAGTAATCCCAGGTGTCCTACGTCTGCTACTAACGCTTGTTCCACACTGTGGAAGTGGGAGCGGAACTCTGGACAGTCTGCGCGCACCTGCCCAAATAAATTACATGTTTGTAAAGGTTATATAGGCCTTTAACCTGATGATGATAAAGTAAATGTCATTGATGATGATAATTATTGTCAGTAGATAATAAAGTGAGAAACAATCGTAATGATCACCAATCTGGAGTTTGTATTAATGTGTTAGAAGATATATATATTTTAATCAATCTAAAAGTCTTCAGATAAGAAAAACAGAGTTTTGATGTTTTTTTAACAACGCAGGCAAAAAAGTCAAATTTAAGGAAGTATTTATGTATATGTTCACCTTAGGGAATGGAAAAGCGTTGGGATATGTTCTTACCTTCCTATACAACAAATTAAACAGCTCCCCAGAACTGCTTATCAGCTCTAGATATTGTCCAGTGCTGGAGTGATGCTGCTTGTCAGTCAGGAGCACCTGGCTGATGGACAACTGGACAGCTGGCCCGAACTCCATGAGAGCCACGTCCAGGCAGACCTTTGTGATGCCCAGCATGACGTACGGCTTATCCGTTTGCTCGGATGTACGGGAGAGGTTGATTACGATTTCGCCTATGAAAAAAAAGTTCGTAGTTTTCATGGCTCATCCCAACATGGTCAAAAACGTCGTATCATCCTCACGAAATTCTCAAGCTCCCCGAACAACTCACCCACAATGAACCTCAGCAGCGTATTGATGTTGTTGCTAGGCGACACATTGTCATCGAAACCGGGCAGGTCCACACTCCTGGCGTACACCTCCATGTCCTCGTCGCTGTGCTCGGAAGCTGCTGACGCTTGTTGTGCAGCTTGGAACCCGAGCTTGGCTGTTGCTACGTCGAATGTCGTTTCTGCTGCCCTGAAGAAGTTGGTTAGAAAAGGCTATCATAAACTTCATTGATACTTTCAACATCACTGCTTAGCAGGACGCTCGTAATGTTGGATACTTAGCGAAATAATACTAGAAGATTAGCTTGCAGTATTCTAAGTAGCTTAGCTTACCTAAATGACACACAAAATTAAATCACAATTTTACTACACTACAATAGACCCTAAAGATGTGTGGATCCTAAGTCTGGCCACTTCCTACAGTGGGAAAAATAGCAAGTAAATTAATTCACAACTTACTTGCTCCTACTCAAATACGCCGCCACAATCTTCTGCCTCAAATTCATAAGATTCTTATATTCTGGATCAGCGGTTACTCTATCAATACTCAGTAGTTCTGCCAGCTCAGGTTCCTCCACTTCCTCGGTATAATCTCCGGAGTCCATGAAGGAGACCGGCACGGTGTTGGGTACAGGAACTGGTAGGTTGTCGCAGAAGTCCAGGAGATTAGCGATGATGCGATCTGATAGGTTTAGTTTGATGCTTGAGAGGGAGATGTTTAGCTTGTACCTGGTATCGGAGAAAAATTGTTTTAAGTGGATTCTGATTACAACTTGTAACTGATGACTCTAGCAAGTCAACATGAACCATTGGCAATGTGTAGTAATTAAAAATGGGGTCCCACTTGCACCCCAAATAGATCGTCATGTTAAAAACCAAGAACAATTTAACATACAATGCATTCGAACTATTATTGAGCAACCTCAAAGGTTTGGATAGGTTTACATGACCCCAAAACCTTAGTAGACAAACCGGATAAAATCGAAGACCTGTGGACATTCACCAACCCGCACTAGGCCCAGGTGGTGGAACATTCTCAGTAATGGGAACATTATTGGTTGTTTATGCTAGACAAACAACTAACTTGGGCAGCAGCTTGTAGTCCTTCTTGATGCTGTTGGAGAACACAACCTGCATCTTAATCTTGGGCACCAGGTGCAGCTCTGAGTCCGCGTGACGCCGCGCCTCGCGCCACGTCTCTGTCCACTCGCTGAACAGGATCTGAGCAGACCAAACGGCATGTATCATCATCAACTGCATAAAACCTAATCTGGCATAATGGCGTATTATCGATTGCCCCAAAACTATCAGCAAGTGCAGAGCCCACTCCTGGTGTAACCCAAATTTCCTTTTACTTGCACCCTTGACGATATGAACAACGCTTCAGTCGCTGCAATAAATGTAGCTCATCATCATTTGCCTAGCCTTAACCCAAATATATTGAGGTCAGCTTCCAGTCTAACCAGGTGCAGCTGATTATTAGTACTTTGCATGGAGCGATTTCCGCTTTGACCTCCACAAGAACGCTACTGAGTGACCCCCTTGGTAAGAGTAGTGTTCTTTTCAGTTTTCTTAAATGTTTATTAAGCTGGATTATTTGGTGCTTTCAAGTCCAGCACTATCCAATTATTGAAGATAATGTTGTGGTCCTCAGAAACGCAGATTTAGGTGGCATTAGAGTGTTTTACTTGTGCAAGTCTTCTGGTCGGTGCAGGTTGGACCGATCATCACGTCTACTTTCATAGCCTGCTTCTTACCTGACAAGAGCATTCAGCGTGCAGTCTGTCATACAGCCTCTCTTCTAGCTCCATGCACGTAGCGTCTTCTAGTGTCAAGTTGGATGGTTGCAGATCCGACTTCACTATGATACGAGAGATGTCCAGGATCATTACGCGACCAGACCTGTGAAGAAGACATTAACTGTGAGAAAATGTATCTTCTTCTTCGCGTAATTAAAATCGAGTCGCCCAAAGCTAATGGAAATGCATAATGGTTGTTTTAAACTTCCACGGTTATCAACTACACATAAACCGTCACTTACGGGATATCTTCCGTGATTGTCTTTAATCGTCAACGCGCGATCACGGCGCTTGCAACAGCGTCGAAATATTGGGAGCTCAAAATTAAACACAATCACGGAAGATATCCCGTAAGTGACAGTTTATGTGTATGCATAATGGTTGTTTAGTATGTCTACTCTGGAATAGAAGAAACGACTGACAGATTGCCCGACTGAAAGATCGACTGCGCAATGACACTAGCGAAGAAAAAAATTACGCAGGATAGATTTTTTTAAGTATAGATGTAACAGTGATCATGCTACCCGTGTTAGTTTGTATTCAAGTTTAGAATGGTGCTTTTTGCCTGATACTTCAAAATGACTCCACCAATTATTGCTCTGTCAATTGTCCTTTCCAAAAATGTCAAAACGTTTTATTAGAAAGCAGTACCTTACTCAAGCTAGTTTTTGTCAGTTGCTAGTTTCCATCAAAGTCCTGGAGGGTGCAGGTTACGAGTATCAGCTAGATATTCAACAATCCACATACTTGTGCACACATCCGTGCTCCGGCACGACGACGCAGGGCCCCTTGACGTCCACGTTGAGGTGGAACAGCTTGCGGCGGCTGACGGCGTAGGCCAGCACGGAGCGGCTGACGGCTGCCGCCCGCAGCACGGCGCCCGACACCTGCCCCGCCAGCTCCGCGCCCGACATCGAGTGCGTTTGGAAGAAGTTGATCAGCTCCGTGAACGAGTGCTGGGGAGGTGACAGGGATGTATGAAAATTATTTATTTTTATGATAACTATAATGGTCGCCCGGGGTCAATATTTATCCGTCATTCATTATTTTGTCTATCTTTCTGCACTCCTTCTCCATAATGAACTTTAACCATGCCAAGCATTGCCCAGTCTCACTCACCTCCGTGCGCGCAAGGTGCCTAGAAAGGGGTACACAAAGGTTTTTCTTCTGGTATTATCGTATCGTATATTATATGAGTATGTAGATGGCAAGGCGCTTGACTTGTATTGCTTCCCAGTAGGCTACTGATATCTGGATCTGGATCTCAATCTAATATGACAAATCAAATTCTTAGTTCATTATACTCGTAATAACAATTTCACCTCAATGTAGACCAACTCCACCGGTTCCATGAGGCAGCACAGTCCATAATCAGCTTCGTTGCTGCAGGGGTTTTTCTCCAGGTCTATTGCCAGTAGGTTGGGACTGGTGACGCCGGCCCCTCGCTCCGGAGTCAGGAGTGGCACCAGGTCTCCATCTGATGTCACTCCTTCAATAACGACGCTTTCTGCTCGGGCTGATAGCTGTTGGGTGAAAGTAAACAATTGCTTTATGTGTCTGCTCGAGGCTTGCAAAACAATTTATACCATCCGAATATCGAAGATATCAAAAAGCATATTTATCAGCTTGTTAATATCATCTTACCTTGTATGCTTTAGCTGAGGGTCTGGTCTCCAAAGACGCGAGGAACTGAGTCAGGGTCAAAACTAGTACTTCCTTGCTTCTATTCATCAGAGTCAATGAACAGTTTGCCAGCGTCAGGTTTATTTTGTGCTCTGAAATTATAAAAAAAGACAAATGCTTCGATTTTTTGGACAATAATATGGATCTGGATAATTATGTTTTGCCACCGTGTTTAAAATCACACGAGACTTTGTCGCTAAAGCCGAATTTCTATCCCGGTGGTCAATCTCAACGGGAATCATATAACCATTGACGCGGGACAAATTATAAAGCACAAGTGTGTTCGCAGACACAGGTGCACTCCCCTTTCAAGTAGTAAGGCCGTTTCGACCTTTACATATTACAACGTCTAAACATGGCAGAAATCACTTCCAACTAGGTTTATAAGAATTTCAAAACGTCTATACGACTCCAAGAAATGCTACTGACCAATATACTGTTTCGACTTATCCTTCTGCGGTGCGCCCTCCACATATCCTATTAGCTCACAGACCCTCTGCTTCTCAGGACTGGACAGATGGCTCCACAGGGTCTTGCTCCTCTCTGTCTTGACGCACAGTTCCACATGGTTCTTCGGCACTTCCGGTTCATTCTCAGTTGGAGAGCTCGTTGGCCTCCACCAGTCAAATTCGGTTTCTACTACTTCTATGCGGTCGGGTTCTTGTGCGAGCAACTAAGAAATAAAGATCACCATTAAAGCATGATTTAGGAAGACTTGACTGCCACACTCTTTGTTTGGGTCATAAAGCACCTAAGTACCAGAAGCCGCTTTATACCGAGTTTTCAAAATCCATCATTTCGGAATTCATTGAGAGGTGGAGAAAAAAGCATAAAGTTAAGGGTTTTGATTTATTCTACAACATGCTACCAATGCTCGCGAAGATAATTAAATGTTTGTTTTTCTCCCATCCTATTATAGCGATTCTCACACGACACCGTTCGTCCGCGCAGTCGCACACATAACTTGACACCTATAATTCCCGAAAGGTTAAACCGAGGTATGTCTATAGTTCCAGCTGTATTTAAGTTCCAGTTACAGAGGGCGAACCTATTGCCATCAACCGGGCATAAATCCAGACACTGGTCTACTACTGTGAACAGAATAATATTAATGATATGACATTTAAAGATAGTAAAAGACAACACTTACTTCAAACTTCGCCTGCTCCCTAGCAATGATCACCGACACGATCGGCAGATTGTCCTCGCACTTCTGGAGGTCTAGCTTCAACTCGATATCATTAGGACTCCTCAGTGTACTCTTGTAGATCTGCTTGTACACATTGTAGTTCTCTCGGTGCTTTTTGATGGCTGCCCAGGTGTAGGGCCTGACTCTCTGCTCCAATACTACGTTGAAGGCGTATATCCACCACTTCTTTATGTTCTTGGAGAGTGGTATGCCTGGGTGGAGGTGCCGGTATTTTCTGGAAAGAAGATAGTCAATTAGTTTCAGTCTTAGAGGTACATATGCTCAAGTTGGCTTGATACGGCTTAGCCGGCTGGCTTTATCGAATATAAATATACGTATACGATCTGGAAAAAGCCGGTCTGCAAAGCTCGAATTAGGCTGAGCCGAACTTAATTCACCGGTGGTAGATGACGAACAATTCTTTCTAATAGGCACTCGAAACAAAAGAAAGCCGAATAAGATTGTGTTGTAATCGCATCGAGTCGGTTTTGCTGTTCCACAAATATTACCGAATCGAACGCATCAACCCGAACAAATATGTAGCAACCGTAACATGTCCTACTTAAATAAAATAGTGACTACTGAGACGACGGTTGACAGGGTTATATGATGAGACATGCTACGCAGACTCTAGACAGATTGGGATAAGAAGATGATGATGATAATGGAATAATAATAATAATTATAGCGGACTTAATGCCTAATGGCATTAAGTCCGCCTATGTACCACTATTGTACATGAAGTTTAAATAAATAAATAAATGATACGATGATTGGGTAACACGGCATTCTTTCATCCAATTTCACGAAACAAAACGCTGGAACTGAAAATCGTCTCACCTATTCAGCTTAATCCTGTCAAACGAAGCCTGCAAGTTATTTATAGACAGGTATTGTCGACGAGACAACTGCAGCGCGCTATCCTGAAGCACAGCATCCAACAGCAGGCGTGGAACTCGAGCCTCACCGGAGCGGTTGATCAGAACCTTCACCTTGCAGGTTACTGGTTTCAGTACTGGAAAGAAAAGGCAGGTTAGTCTGCAGAACGATCTGTTTCTTGTGTATTTTAAAATGGGTTTCAAGAATTGGGTGAAATCTGAATTGTACGCTAATGCAGAAGGCATATACTTCCATTTTCTTTAATACTTTAGTGCTACTTTTCTCGATTCATAAATGCTGCTGCATTTTGTGATTTTCTTGAGAAACAAAATACGTTTTTCGGTACTTACATATTTCAACTACATAGTTAACCTTCTTTGGATGTACTATAGCTAAACCTTTGGGAAACCCTTCGGGGTTACAGGCGTGGTGTTATGTCAATCAATAGAAAAATCTACTCACAAAATTCAAAGTCCTCATGATGCATCGAAAACTTGTCAAGCCCAGTGAGCATGTAATGCTTCCAGTTGTAGTACTGCATGGGCGTGATGTGGGCGGTCTCGTTGTCGTCCAGGGCGGTCGCCGTGGGGTTCCAGTAGGCTGACATGGACTCTATACGCATCATCTGGTAGACTGTTGATGCGTTCGCTGGAGTCACTGAGGGTTTCCATTTGCTGAAAGTTGATATGGCTTCAGTAGATAGTAAACACTAGTCTTCTAATTATTAAATAACGAAGTGTCTCAAATTATTTCTTCCTTCAAATTCAAACTCTAGGGATTGAATTGTTGGTTGCGGGACGGGACTGGAAGGAACATGGATGGGTTTTAGTCAGTAAAAATCTGTCACTCCCTCCTGCTCAGCCCAGAGCGGGAGGGGTTATTTGATGATTTCCAATCCGGAAAAAAAGGGATTGAATTGTTAAGGATTTGAACAATAAGTAACAACTTGAAGCTAGGCTCCTGATCCAAAACGTAGATCTCTATGGAGGAGAACGGACTCTTTTAAATCAAGTTAGGCATTACAAAATCTGGGTTAACTAACACTCGATTTGGCATATTTTAGAAAATGTTTCTTCGGACACCTTCTTAAAAAAACAAAAATTAAATAACCTGACGCCATTACCAACTCACCTATTAGTAGTCTCAATAGACAAACTCTGCAGACAAAGTCCACACGCGAGAGGTCCATCCTTAGAGCTGATGGAGTCCTCATACCTGATGTGGACATTCCTCACGTATATCTGCAGATTATTCACAATAGCTGTGAACAAATGCTCAAAAAAGTTTTGAGGACCTTTAAGGACCTCACTTTCCGCTTCCAAATCTTGGAGAATCTTCCTCTTCGCAGCTCTGGTGAGCCGTCTTTCCCTTTCTGGGTCGAAATGGCTGTTGGATATAGCTGGGCCAACTAGGACCAGTACATCTTCAATGTTGACCACGACAGGCTGCGTGTAGAGGCCTGACCATGGTATCTGGAGGCCAATGCGGCCGATTGTGCCGATTTTCACATCAATTGGTAGGTCGAGTTCGTACTGTGAAGGTGAAAGGGATTTATAGTATAAATACTTTAGTGAAATAGTGACATCGGATGATAATGCACCATGCATTGGTTGCTATTGTTCTACTACAAGTAGGTCAGCCATACTTATCTAGTTAATGAGTTAAGCCGAGATACTGAAATGTTTCCACTATTGGGGCAAAGGCCTCTGCTCGGTAAGAGGGAGTGGGCCGAAATCCCCCACGCGGGCCCTTTGCAGATTGGTAGTATTCACAAGTCTAAGAATTTGTGGCTCTAGGACATGCCGGTTTCAACGTTTTAAAATCAGTGGTGAGGAATTTAATTACAAAGAGAAGTGTCTGCCTGGGTTCGAACCCACTACCAATAACAGAAAGGCGGGGCCATTGTCTCTGCTCTTTGCCTACCTAACAGGGACATTTAAATACAAAAGTGTCATCAGCAATATTAAAACATCCCTTACCAAAGCCTCAGGCTTAAGCTTCAGATCAGTAAGGTTGACATTCCCGGAGAAGATGCCCACGTTCAGGTTCTCTGTGTCCAGGTCCTGGACGTACTTGCCCAGCAGCCGGTTGAGGATGCCGGCGACGGCGCCCTCGAACATGGTGACGGTGGCTGATGATCAGCTGGAAAGAAATGAAGGTATACTTATAACCTACTGAATAAACTTGATTGGGCGCAGGACGTGCTTTCCGAGGCACAGGGGTGTCACACCGCCATCTTCCAAACTCCAGGCTGCTACTGAGAACTTCTTAATGGAAAAAAAAACTCACTTTTTGCTCGACCCAGGAATCGAACTTCACGCTCAGCAGCCTTGCGACCACGAGACTAACGGGGCGGAGCATGGACTTCTCAACCGTCCGTCGCTACTAGAGGTGACATTGTCAACACTTTCCATAAGTGCAGACCAAGCGTGTCACCATTTCCTCGCACTACGACACAAGTGACGAACCGACAGCTTTGATGCCGGATTTGTGTCAAAGTTGTGCGCTCGGCGGATTTTTGGCGTCACAAGTTTTAGAAATAGACATTGATCTTAGATCTTAGACATTGTCGGGAGTGGCGATTTCGTGATCTATACTGTACAGTTTGATTATATAATGTCTAGATGGAGCGTCGCCCTACAATCAAAACAAAACGAAGCAACAATTTCAAACATGTGTGCGTTCGGCAGCTTGCTCGCGATGCGTCTGTCTCTGTGTGCGAACTTATAAGCTAACAGTTGGCTGATATTTTTGACATGTTTTCGCACATTTGATGCTCCATCTTATTCTAGACATTATACAATGAAAGACTGTATAACATACAGTGTATACATACTGATTAAATGTTTATGATATTACTAATGTGTTTGTGTTAAAAATTGGCCAAACAAGCCCGAAACATGCACGTCATTACGAAGGTCAGAAACATAAGAAACAAAAACAATCATCGTTAAAGAACTTGAGTGAAGAACATTGCCCGTCGAACAAGTTAGGTTTCTTATAGGAGTTTGTCCTCTACGAAACACGAGATACGCACCTACCTCTATAAATATAATGCTAAGGAAAGTTGATTAAAAACATCGTTCGATCGAATCGATAGGTCGCGATTCCCCTGAAAAATTTTATTCGATAACCGTCAGTCAACTTTTAAGATGGGTGCGAAGTGACCTAACCAGCTTGAAAAAAAAAACGCTCATTAAAACCAACCTACCTACCTAATGAACTCCAATTGCGTAACACATGTTCTCTCTTGGCTTTCGAATGTGTTACGCAATAATCCTGCTGGTTCCCAAGTCCAAGCCCAAGATAGTAGACAAACTCTTCCTGGAAAACCAATCTAGAATTGTATAGTTTCATGCCGGTTCTTCTCTTTAGACAACCAATTCGAACCGTGCACGCTTACGCTTCTGAAGTTTCATAAGTTTAAGTACCCAATTGCCATGAAATTACCTATTCCTTAGCAAAAACCAAGTATTGCGAAAGTCAAAAAAAACATAAATTGATAAGCAAAGATAAATGAAGCTGAACTACAACATTCAATTACTAAAGTCGCATGCGCCACTAACCCTGAACTTTGTTACCCTCAATAATTTAAATCGGGGCTGCAATCATGGCTTCCACCACTAAATGTCATCGATGAATAAGTTAGTGGCAGCACCCTATTCCGTAGAAAGGTGCTGCATAAAATATTAAGCTAGGGCTAGGAAAATGTTATATAGGCAACCTAATACATAACAACATCGGCTCAGACAGTATGCTTTGTGTAAGTAAGAATTTCCTTCAATAAAGTATTCCAAATAGTTTTGAAAAGAGTTCTTGTACCTAATCGTCACTCCTCCATATTTACCAGGTTTCTCTGATTATATTGTTTCCACTGCAAAACACAGAGGGCTCTTCTCTGTGAGAGAGAGAGAGTTGCATGTCATGTCCATCCCGCGGGCCCAATGCTATTTGGTACCCATAAAACCGAATGTACATAACATAACAAAACATCACCCACGCCGGTAACCCCCGCAGGGTTACGCAGAGGTGTACCAAAACAGTACACCCACAATTCGCCAGTTGTGTCATAGTACACACGGCTACACATCAAGCTATACATTTTCAGTGTAAGCTGACCTCGCATTGTACGGAAATTCTATACAATCCGAGATCAGCACAAACTAGGAATGTATAGCTTGATGTGTAGCCGTCTGTATAACCATGCCTGTCCGTAGACAATGTACGGAACACACACTATAGTGCAGTGATAGCCCGTTGGACTGCCAAGTCATAGGTGTCTAGTTCGAACCAAAGACACGCACCTCTGATTCATGTGCGTATTGTATAATAATCACTTGCTTCGGTGAAAACATCGTGAGGAAACCAGCATGCCTGAGAGATATTTCTCGACGGCATGTAAATGATATAAAGCCAAGTCAGAGGCCCATGGGCGGTATAAAAACGGACACCAGGGTAGGCTTTAACCACACGATAAAGGAGGATGTATGGAACTAGGAAAATGACATAAGCCCAAATAAACTAGGATAAGGGCAAGAAGATAATGGTTATCTAAGATTTAAGAATTTAATTCGTATTCAATGTGCCCTTTACTTGATCATATAGTATGTAAAGCCACAGCTGCCTTCTTTCCCTCGTAAGTTGCAACGAAAACACTTTATTATTCGGAATCGATGCGGTGGACTATTTTAAGAACGGTTGTCGGTACCGATACACCACTATTGACTGAAGTAGAAGTCGATTTCAATGACAGAAAAATACAGGAATATAATTTACCTGTTTTTAGGGTTCCTCAATCGGCAATACGGAACCCTTATAGGATCATTTTATTGTCCGTCTGTCTGTATGTCAAGACCTTTTTTCTCAGGAATGCGTGGCGGTATCAAGCTGAAATTAATACCAAATACTCAAGTCTACTACCCCTTGGAGCAATGAAAAAATCAAACTTGTAAGTCAACGTGATCAAAAGATATGACTGTTTATGTTGCATATTATGCGACTTCACAAGGGAATCAAATCCTATAGGGTACTTTCCTTTGGCCTAGAATTATGAAATTTGGCAAAAAGCAAGGCCTTACAGAGCAAATAAAGGAAAAATTCCAAAAAATAAAAAAGTTGAAAATTTAAGGGTGTCCCCATACATAGTTGACGCCAACTAAGATATATAATTTTTTTAGATAATGGTACAGAACCTTTCTCGCACTTGGTCGGGTTTTTATATCAAGGGGCTCGTCCCTTATTACTTGGCATAATTGTACTAAGAGTACCTACTAGGGACACCTCTGTATAATCCGTTGGGATTACAGGGATGGCGTTGAACTGTTTTATACTGCGTTAATCAATTAATTATATACCAGAGGAGAATAAAAGTTCGAAGTTCTTTAAATTGCTTGTCTATTGTAGTTTGGAAATTTGCCGTAAAATGGCCATTGGCCATTGGCGTTGACCATTGACCAATATTCACGCAAATCAGACACATAAGTTAAAAAATCAGAACGAATCAGTACCTATGTGATAGAATAGTACCAATATTATTTAGACAGTAGGTACTGCTGTGATCAGGGATTGGTGACTAGGACCGGGGATGTATTCTACCAACCAATTTTAAGACTTGTTCTTATTCCTAACAATTATTTCAAGTTTTCAGGGATGCTTCCAAGACAAAATTAGAGGTAGGGAGGGGGGCATCCCTACCTCTAATTTCCCTCCTTGATTCAATTCCCAAGAGGCACAGTCACTTCAAATTAACATAGCTATGAGTACAGCCGCACTGAAAGACCAGTGGTTCATACATCAGTGCGCTATGCTACTATCAAGAGCTATTTGCGATTACATACGACATTGACAACTTGTGTAGTACTCGTAATGTCATACATATTGGAAATGCGTGCACGTTTAGTAATATTCAGAGCTCCGTTAATATTAAAAGTATTAAAGACAGAAGAAGACTAGAATTTTAAATTATTTTTTCTTGAAAGATTTTACGAACGATGATATCTTTCACGATATCCGTGTCCTAAAACAAAACAGATATTGAGGCCTATTTTTAGTCTGCTGATTATGGTAAACAAAGGAGAAGGTTGAAGTATGTAAAAGTTTTAAAGATAACAATATTTTTTTTTTTATAACCGTAACATAGTAATTAGGTAGTTTAAAACAAGCATTTACACAAAAATTCATAATCAAACATTGTACAAAGATCCCATCCCACGGCTGGGACACACGCATGTTTTAAAGAGGCAGTGGGCCGTGCACACAACTAAAACGCGCGCCTGCTTGGGAGTTATTAGCTATTGGCTGTTTCGAACCCTCGCAACAGCCAATAGCTAATACAAATCCGCAAAACCAAACTAGCATTTATTTCATTCACCCCATTTACAAGCCCTTATGAAGAGCCAATATGTCGGTCAAATAGTCCGGAAGCTGAAGCTAATTGCCGATTCCAAATAAACGTATCTCTGTAAAGAATAACTGGCTAGAAATTCCGAGGACACTACCTCATCAAAAGTCATGTCACATTCACCGATTAATCAATAAAAGTAAACAAAAGATTTACCACAAATCCGATGAGACGTCTTAGCACAATGAGAACAGGCGTACGATTCGCGCGCTCCTAACAATAACAAAATCGATACCTTCTATTGGTCGCCGAGCTAGTAAACATGGGACACGCTTGCTCTAGTAAACGTATAATAATTCGGTATCGATGTTTTATCTTCAGATAACGTATCTCGGGATTTATCGATGCGTTGTATGACGTGTGTGCAATGTTGTGTTTAGCAGTGTCAGACAAGAAAGGGTTGAGTCAGTTTTATGTTATGGCATTTTGTGGAAAAATAAAAAGATTTTATGGATAAAAATCCATAAAACCTTTTTATTTTCCCACAAGTCAATTGAGACACCGTGCACCGTTTAAAATTGAATTTCCAAGATGGTAAAGAAAACATTTTGATTATTATGTTGAGCTATCAAGCTGAAAGATCTTCGATTGTGAGATGTTTTGCAACTTTTACCTATTGCAAAGATTTGTATCGCTAATTCACAAAAATACACCTAAAAAGGCTTTTACATAAATGTTTTTTTAAACGTCTCTAAAGCCAAAATACGACCAATGTCAACATAATACATTAGTAACCATTGTAAAAATATTTCTTAAGTAGCCCCTTTTCCCTCAAAACATGAAAAGGTAAAACTCACTTTGATGGCCAATACCGGTAACCAATACAGCCTACAGAGGACTTTTCGAATGGATGTACACATAAAATTCATTGCTCACTAATGGCCAGGACACTCCTTTTAAGACATCTCAGAAATATACATATTTGAATACAAGAAAATAAGAAATAAGCAGTTATTTATTTACTTGTATAATGCTCATTTTTACCAACATCAGGCGACGGTATAATTGTCTTAAAAAGCACGCTATTATTTTTCAGTGCTGAGAGTTGAAAATAAAAAACCGAAATAATATTTAGTCATTCATTTAAACGTCACTTAATATCAGTGAAAACGGGGATAAGTTCTTTACCTGTCCAACTATAAGTAGCTCTCTGATATGGGTAAATTGTTTGGGTACTTATTTATAGCAAGGGAAATAGTATCGACGTTTGACAAGCTTTGTGAGTCCCCCAATTGTGGGCGTTTTCGAAGTCGACTAAAGGGTTCAAGAGGCTGGAGGAAGTAACTGGGAGTGGATAAGGAATCAATGTTACCATCCATTCTTTCCTCTTGGCCCTTCCGGACAATGTCTGATCTTGTCATTTGTCCGGTCTTTTCGGCATAAGATTTTTTTTTCAATTAGTACTGAGAAAAGAATGTCTGGATGTTTTCTGCAAATCTCCAGCGTTTTTTCGAGGATTTACTTGAAATGGTTAACCTAATTGTGGAGGTCAGTTAAGCAGTCGTTGCATGTAAAAGCTCTGATATTCAGCTGCGCTCCGTCCGATTAGACTGTAAGTAGACCTACTAAATATCTACTTAATTGGGAAAATCCTGGACAGAATGTTTTCTTGGGCATCCGCTAGTAAAAACAAATTGCGACTACCAATCCCTTCGTCAAGCGTGGTGATTATATCTGGGCCTTAATAACCGTATGTCTCCCGGCTACAAGGTGTAGAAGGACCCATCACATCACATAGCCGTCAACCAAGCATTCTGTACTTTCAACTAAATAACCCTTGCGCAAAAATGATTGCTGTGAAACAATTTTTTTTTTTGGTGTGAAATATCACGGATTACGGTAGAGCTCTCAAAGTTACGCACTTAAAACATTGTACTGATGAATGTATTAAATAGTACAGTGGTCATGGAGACATATCAAGTGGTTTTAAAAAATCGTGTTAATATGTTGGAACCTTCAATTCAATATCTCCATTAGCACTAGCACCTAGTAGCAGGTATGGTCCAGTACAAAATTGATCGAAATGAAGACGGGAATAAGGAATAAGGGCGTTTGTGGTGCACTACCGGCTGTAAAAAATCGGACTTCTGGACAGTAAAATTCCTTGTAGTGTACCAAACGCCCTAAGTGCTTCTCGGCTTCGTTAAGGGTGCGAGGAAATTTAATTCCTCGTGGTCAAACCAGTTGGACTAAAAAGTTTGACTATGAGGAAGAACCGGTTGTTGTAGATCCCTATTTGGAAGTAGACATTTCCAATATCTTAACATTCTGAACGATGCTATCGTGTCTGTCTTCTATTCTTAACTTTACGACAGGCTGTCGGCGACTCATAGTTTAATTTCTTCAAGCTACCATTATTGATCCGACGTAAGTGGACTTCGTAAGTGAATTATTTCTTCCTTACGTACTATGTACCACCATTTACTTAATGTAATTTTAAGGCAACCTTTATAGAAGACATGAAAAACCTTCGATTTTGTGATTCCTAAAAGTTAGGGAAAACTGTGGTCCTTTTAGATACTAAGTAATCCGATTATTACCCATCACTGATGTTGTGATGTCAGTGGAATCCTACCTTTTTACGCCGTCTCCATTGATATGAAACACTTTAATCCGAGACTTAGGACCGCATAGTAAGGCGGAGTTTTTTCAAGGTGGTCTAGGTTCTAAGGTGAAAGCGTCAGGGTATAGCCCGCGAAATTATTTGTTTGTTACAGTTTTTGTAATTTTCAGGTCAGTGTCTGGCTGTATGTTGAACAAAATATAATTCGCGACCGTAACGCGTGTGTAGTTACAGAATTATATAAATCATTGAAATTCAATACTCTTAAGTTCATTTAATCGCTTTTTAATGACTATTTCATGAAAAAGTCGGGCTGCTCCTGAGCTACTTTGTTATTCCTAATGATAAACCCAATAACACCGTGCCCGACCCAAGAACCGTACCCAGGACCTCGAACTAAGCAGATCAACGAGCCAGTCAACCATATAATAATATTTTCAGATTTTAGTTACGGAATATGACTTTCTTACATATGTTAATCAATGTCTCAATTCCTGCTCGTCCCTGCCTTGACCTCGGCTTGGCTCGGTCCTTCGGTACGCGCCCTGTTTACTTCAAGACCAAGGCGACCGATACGCCCTCGAATCAACTTAGTTTCCGACGTGCTCGTTATTACATTAAATAATATCTAACGGAGGGACTTATCAATCTTATCATATATGTACTTTGGAAAATAGTATCTTCATGACAGTGAAAAACCTTTACTATGGAACCACGGGAGTGACTATAACAGTGACTGAAACGACGACTAATGCCCTGCCAGTCGGCAGAACATGTCTTCTTTTAGCTCAGTTGAGCTGAGCTACAGGGTTACTGACAAACTCTTGCACTTACTGAACGGGTTCACTCAAATGTTATCTCAAACACTAATCCCAATAATATATGTCTGGACTTTAAAAGAGATTGTGACCGGTGAGTTTGTTTCGGATGTTTCTTCTCAGGGTTGCTGGATAGGAATTAAGTACCGGCCATCTCGCTTTAGAACGTAACTTAATTTTGACGTGATTTTTTTTTAATAACCAATTTACAAAAAAGCCGGCCAAGTGCGAGTCGGACTCGCGCACGAAGGGATCCGTTCGATTATAAAAAAAAACTTAATTGGCGTCAACTACGAGTAGATGTATGTATGGGGACACCCTTTCATTTTCAACTTTTTTATTTTATGATTTTTTCCTTTATTTGTGCTGTGCCTTGCTTTTTGTCAAATTTCATGATTCTAGGTTTGACCTAGAATAAACCTTATAAGTTAGGGAAGTACCCTTATAAGTTAGGGAAGTACCCTTATAAGTTAAGGAAGTGCCCTTATAAGTAAGGGAAATCGCATAATATGCAACATAAACAGTCATATCTTTTGATCGCGTTGACTTACAAGTTTGATTTTTTCATTGCTCTAAGGGGTATCAGACCTGAGTATTTGGTATTAATTTCAGCTTGATACCGCCGCGCATTACTGAGAAAAAGGGTCTTGGGACAGACAGACAAACAGACGGACAACAAAGTGACCCTATAAGGGTTCTGTTTTGCCAATTGAGGTACGAACCCTCAAGGCGACATGGAGAGAGCGACTGTCGCAACCCCGTGCAGGGCACGACACAATAGTGGCGATAAGTCCCCTCTTGGAGGAGTGGCTAGAGAGGCGCTACGGCGCCCTCATCTTCCGCCTGACGCCGGTCCTCACCGGACACGGTTGTTTCGGGAAGTTCCTGCACTGAATCGAGCGGAAGGAAACGCCCGGGTGCTACCATTGCAAGGATCGACCTGAGGACACGGTGGAGCACACGGTGGAGGTGTGCCCTGTGAGGGCGGAGCACCGCCGTGTCCTCGTAGCGGCGACCGGCGGCGGCGACCTCTCGCGTCCAGCCTTGGTTCAATCCATGGTCCGGAGCGAGACGGAATGGGACGCCGTCACCTCTTTCTACGAAACAGTCATGCTAGCGAAGGAGGTGGTGGAACGCGAGAGAGAGTGAACCTCACGTCCCAGCCGCCGCGGGAGACGCACCGGGCGTCGGGGGCCACGTGGTGGTCGTCCATCTTATGACGACAGGCCGTGTCGACGGCGCGCGAATGTTCTACGCGCGCCTCAGAGAGATGTCAGCAAACGGGAAGGGGTCCGAAAGGACCGATGCCTGCCAGGGTTGCGGGACTGTTCGAAAGAGATACCGCGGCCCTGGAACACAAAGGGCAAACGAAGGAACATGGATGGGTTTTAGTCAGTCATGGGTTTAAGTGTGACACTCCCTGCCGCTCCGCCCAGAGTGTGACCCCTCCCACCCCTTTGATGATTTCCCAACCGTAAAAAAAAGGTACACATTTCATTTTGATTTGAAAATAATAAAGCTGGTAATTTTGAAAAAAAATATATGTACCTGCTGTACATATGTATATATCCCTTGTTTAGCCGAACACACTAATATCCGAATAGACTTATTACAGACCTGTTATTTATTTTTTCTCACCAAATACAAATTACAAACAGGTAAAGCAAATTACACTTTACATAGTAACAAAACCTTACCCTAGCAAGAGGCACCTACCATTCCTAAGAAACAGAACATCTTGAAAACTTACTATTCGTATAGCATGAAACTGTTTTTCCTGTTCCCGTGTTATGTAAACAGGAACACTTGTGTCCGGGCTGAGGACTCCGGGAACCGGGGATAATAGCTGTCCCGGCGTAATGAGGACAAATCCAAATAGAAATGTACGGACATTACGTTACTGATATTTTTCTATGTTTATTCGTGGTGTTTTTCTCACTTACTGGATCATTGAGATACAGTAGGAGGAGATTTGTATGTATATTGTGACACGGTTAATTAGCACAATACAGGTTATGAAATGTATTTAATTGGAGAAAGGACCATAATGGGTAATCTTATGCTTTTTTGCATCTGAAGAGATGCAAAAAAGCTGTTAATTACTTCTTCAAAGGAGATCTTTCATTTTTGTATAGGACGCCGGCCATAACATGTACGTTTTAGAAAAGCTGGGAAATAAACCCCTGAATAGAACAAAGTAACATTTTTTACATAATAATATATGGTTTTTATGCACGCAATAAAAATTAAAAATGTTTGACGTTTGTCGTGAGTGATAGGACAGGTTGTAGAGATGACGTTTGCATAACCTAGAAATTGTTATTTACTAATAATTGTACAAAGCAAAGTCGTACGAACAAAACATAAATGAGAGAATGTAAAACAACACCGAAAGCCACGAAAGTCGAAACCAAGTTGAGACGAACGAGACTCGACTGACAGACATTGATGGGTTTTCTCAAAACAAAATGTCATTTTGAATTTTTCGTTCAGAAGTACACTACAGAAAAGTAGAACCTATTATATTTTTTTAACAATGAAACCATCACTCTTGCTTATAATTAGTCGAAAATGATGTTTATGTGTATAATAATAATTATTTATAACAAGAACACATACTTTTCATATTTAACATCGACGTGATAGTAAGTTTTTATGTGACGAAAACAGATTATGCAAACATTAAGACGCCATGTTGAATTGAATAAGGCAATAATTGAAAAACTATTACTTTTCATGCAAAACAAATCAGGCTTAAATTCTGAAAAAAAAATCCTCAATTCGTGGTATTTTTACCTCTTTTTCGATAAATGTAAATGAAACATCTCCTTTGACTTATATTCGTGGCTTTCTACGAAGATCACAAAAATATGGAATATCTAAATCTTTACTTAAAAGATATCATCTAACAATGAAGCTCTAATATACTAATATTATAAAGAGGTAATATTTGTAAGTTTGTATGTAGGGGGTAATCCCTGGATCTACTGAACCGATTTTGAAAATTCTTTCACTAATAGGAAGCTACATTATCCCCGAGTGCTTTAGGCTATATTTTTAACGTGTCCGTGGAATAATTTCTGACCAAAACGCGAGCGAAGCCGCGGGCAACAGCTAGTGTAGAATATAAGTATAGACTCGCCCTTATCATACATATAGGTACAGTGTATGTCGGGAACTCGAGACCTCGTTCCTATTTACATCATATTATTTGAATGAACGACGTAGGTAGGTAAATAGAACTGTAGCTATTATGTAGAACTTCAGACTAACCCGATTCCAAGACATGATAGTTTGGGTAAACAGAAAGCTTTTCTGTCTACATTATGTAGGGCAAGTATTTACGTTGGTTTTTCTTGGAAAATAGGTAGGTAAGTAAGTTGTAGTGTTGTGAATAAAAACAAACAAAATAATATTTATTCTTATTTTCTTTGTGTGTTTTATTAAGAAACAAAACAAAAGAACTGCAATAAAACGAAATTTATTGCTCCCTAGTACTTGTTACCTCCGCTCGATGAGGTATTTATTTAAATAAACGATTGTGTATTTAGGATTATGTATTGTGCCTAGCTGCTTACACAAGCGTTTATGTAGCTTCGAATAGATCAATATCAACCTAAATGCAAGGAAGTGGAAACTAACCGATAGCATACTCAAATTCTATTCAAATATTGACTGAATATGAATCTGCGTGGGCCCCGAATTATTGTTTACTGAGATAGACTACGATATCATAGAAATGTATAAATAAAACAGTAAGTAAATAATATAATGTAAATATAAATATATAGTGTAAAATATAAATATAAGTAATAAATAATACAGTGTAATAGTTTTCCTACTCTTTGTGACAACAGGTTTTGTCACTGTAGGTCACTGTAAGACGGTACTGTTTGAAGTTATTCTCATAGGAGGAGCTCTCAAGAACAAGACTGCTGTTGCTTAATATTTTCGTCTATTTATTTTCAGCAAGACGTATTCAGCGCGACCAAAAGACACGACGAAAAAAACGACTGCATGTTTTTAATTTATAAATATTAGCTATTAAATTCGCTTGAGTGATCGAATCCAACCAGAATCGTCTTTCATCTAATATGTAACATGTAAGGTTGCCTTTAGCAGACAAACTGTCTTGGGAAATCCCAAACAGCCCAATACATTTTAAAACGAAACAGTAGCAGAAATATTTTTTGTAAAATATTGCTACAAAGAAAGCACGTACTTCGTAGCCTCAAGCCTGTAAAGTTCAGTTGCCAAGTTTCATGAAACATTGCTCTCACATAATAAGCAGTTTCATACAAAAAATAATGTCCATTAGCACAGGGAATACTCAAGCGCGTAATATTACACAATTTTGTGCTGATGCCTCACCGACAGACCGAAATTCATTTAAATGCTAATGGATGCCGCCGGCGATGTAGAAGCTAATGAAAAATAAAAATAAATACAAACACGGCCATCTTGGATTCGTTTACGACTTCCAAATTTGATTTAAAATTCGAAGACAGCTGTCAAATCATCAAGAATTCAAGGAATATAGAATTGACAAACAGTCTTTAATAGAATGTGCATTTCTGTCATTGCTGATCAAGGCTCTTGGCAAAAGTGCCAATCTAACGTAATACAATGATGTTTAACTTCATTGACGTAATCTACCATATTGACCCAAATAATTATATCACCAGAATCCACTACAGTCGTTATGGATCGTCAAGAGCGTGGAAGTCTGACAACCAGTTTAGACTGGTCGCAAAAACTATTGCATTACCTAGCAATTGAGTTTTGACGATAGGAACACTGGTATTCAGCTTCATCCGGTTAGACTGGAAGCCAACCCTACAAGGACCAGAGGCAACCCTAGCATAGATAGAATAGAATATTCTTTATTATGTAAACTATACAAGCATAGTTGAGTATAGACAGATTAAGATGTTGAAAAGTGAAAAAGTATGTGTAATGGATTTCACATCCAACTGGTAAAATGTTGCTTGACGGCAGTAACTCAATTGTAGACTGATAGTAGACAGGGATGAGCGATTTTTCTTGAAGCCTAATTAACAATATATTAAATGTTTATTATGGTAGGTTCTCATCCGAGGTAACTTTCTTTTTTAATAATGTTAAGTAAGCAAAACTTCTAATATAATCAGGCATGCAAAAAGGCTTTCGCAGTTTCATCAGAATACAATGTGGCGGTTTCAACTTAAAAATCTCCAGACACCTTCTGGCAAGTTACAAAAATAGATGCAGAAAAAATAAAAGACTTTCATGTGTATAGTAAGAGGCTGAGAGGTACCAATATTGTTATGTGGCGTATCTTCGATCAACTCATTCCCCGAGTTTGTATGCGGTAAGTAGCAACCTAAGTAAGTATATTTAGGACCATTTCGTTTAACCAAATCCTCCGACATAATGGAGTTTATTATAAAACTCAGTAAAATTATATCCAGTAATACGAATATTGGATTCAGCCGAAAAGGATCGCAGATAGTAATCCACAATGGATTTACCCCAAAGTGACTCCAAATTCAATCAATTATAGGGTTCAGAGGATTAACTATATATAAACGAGATTCAACATATTAATAACATTGAAAAGACTCCCCAAAAGATTCATCTGGATCTTGGGGTTTCTAAAGTCATTTGTGCGGATATGCCAGAAGTATCAGAACGAAGTACGACTTTCTATTCCACTGCTGTACCGATCGTAATACCTTGAGAGGCCGATGACCAGCAAAGGACTGAAGCTGATAGACTCATCATCAAGAAAAGAACAAGACATGCCCACTGCAACAAAGATCATCCGACAATCTTCCCAAGTTACTTAAACTTTACGTTTACACTGATGACCGTTCCCAATTTTGGATGTTCTCTCTGCCACGGCCTGCGTCCTGCTGGCACTGGAAACATTATAGGCTGATGATTGTAACATGTGGTCGTTTTATTAGGGTAGGTCAGGCCAACAAGTGACACAAATTCCATGATTTTTGTCACAGTTTTTTTCACAGTTCCTTTCTTTTACTTTAGCCAGCGTTCCAATCAATTTAGTTACTGTTGTAAGTAAGTCCCCTAAGCGACAAAGAAATCCGGAATAAAGGTCACGTCTTAAAAGCTTGCCGGGGTTGCCAACATTAATGAGTTTTGATGACTTTGTTGGCAAGTTTATTTTTATTTAGATTATATTAAGGCGCCGTAGCCTTGAAGGGATGATCAAGATATCAAAGTGGATTGTGTTGCTGTGGTGACAGCACTTAAAGACTGTTTTTAAAGTTAATGGAATTTTCTAAATTGGGATGGCTTTAATTTAATAACTTTTATAATTTAATAGATGGGACATGTGTATCGTTAAATCTAGGTGCAGGTAGAGCAAGTCATTTCTTAATAGGGTATATGCAAGAAATACAAAAAGAAACGAAAGACCATAAAAACATGGTACCCTTGTTTGATTCTCTAATACAACGCTTATTTTACAATTTAATACTTTATGTAGCGTGTTTTTGGTGAAACGGAACGCAAACACAAAACGCATCGATTCCGGTAGTGACGTCAAATGATATGTGTCAAAGAAACACTTTTAGTTGAAAAGTACTTAAAGTTTCACAAATATTTTATTATAATATTGTTAATGCAATTTTTGCCTAAATAAAGCTCTACTAAAGGCAAAAAAAATAGATTTAAACAAGGCAGATAGAGTGAAGTGACATCAAATGCTATGACATGAATGGCCGCGATAGTCATGGACGTTTGAACTGTCGTAGAAATTTGTAGGAGTTTAATATTTTTACTGTGCGACATGCAATAATTGAAATTAACTTTTAATTATTTTCTTGGGTTGATAGTACTGCATATTATTGATTTAGGTGAAAAAAAAATTACACGCATATTCCCTATTGGACAACGCGGAACTACAGACCAATTATTTTGTAGTTGTGACGATATCTGTCAAATCTGCGCTGCACTGCACTGCTGTGACCTAAGAATTCTAGCTAGTAGCTTTGAACCCAGACAGGCGCCTTATTTTCTGTAAATTATTTTATCACGACTGCTCTCCAAAAGGAGAAGGAAAACGTTGTGAGGAAACCAAAAAACCAAAACCAAATTTCGAAGACATGACATGACATCCGCCAACCCGCAATGGCGAGTCCATTGATAGCGGATCACTGACGGGTCACTCACAAAAGAAGAAGCCTCTATCCCGACACAGGGAACAGTTAAGTATACCAGTGGGGTTGAAGTGATGGCCATAGCCATACTACACATCCCCAAAGATACATGATAAGTAGCCTTTGAAAAATTTGTTTTTTTGTAACTTGAACCTCGTCTAGACCTCGTCCTCGAACTAGACTGTCGGACTGGAACTTAAAAGGTAAGCCGGTTTTTGGTTATGGTACTAAAACTTTTGGTATCGTAAAAATCTGTTAAAACATCAGAAGCTTTGCATGTGTGTTAGATGACGAAAGGATCAATGATATTAATGTAGGTATACCAACATAGGTAGAACCGCGCAGGGTAAAGTGTCATCAAACATTAAAAAATAAACTGCAGTGAGCTACATGCTCACACAAGTCAACCTCTGAAACAAAACGAAGACGCATTTTATTAAATGAAACGAAAAAACATAACTTGCAATACTTTAGATACCAATGCAGATGGTCATTTTCCCACGAACATTTCAAAGTATTCGTAAAATTTTAAAACTTCAAAGGCAGCTAATAACTACTTGTGACCATTTCTAGAAAATACGTCAACACGGTGAGTACAGTGCAATATTTATTAGTTCGATTCGAAGCATAGAAAAGCCTCAAGTTTGTTATTGCAAAAAAATGTAAGTCATGGCATCGATGTTAGCAGAGGGCCTGGACAAATGACAATCGGTTTCAAAACGTTTTGAATTGCTATGTACGACTCTCAACAAGATTAATTATTGACATTAACGTTTCGGTAGCTTTTGTCAATCCAATAGATTTTTGACCTAGGTCTTCCAACCTATGTTGCACATTGTTCCACATTTGTTTTTCAAAATGACTATCATCATCATCATCATCTGCCTAGCCTTTTCCCAACTATGTTAGGGTCGGCTTCCAGTCTAACCGGATGCAGCTGAATACCAGTATGTTACATAGATAGAGTGACTGCCTATCTCTTATCCACAACCCAGTAAACCCTGAAAAAGATGCTAGCTTGTTTCGAAGCTAGGATCTACTGCAGCCTTCGATGATTTTACGATACTCTACGTATTTGTTGTAGATGGATATGTAAAATATCGTAGAAGAAGAAATCGTTTGCTAACTAATTTGCGTTTACGATAATAATGTTTATGATTGTAAAAGCCGATTCGCGAAATAAGATCGTCCCAGAGCATTTCCAGTGTGCATGACTACAAACTGGAAAGTAGCATTCGAAAGGAATTTGAAGTTTCTCTTTAAAGTGGATAGGGAGAGGGACCCAGTATGAAAAGCTAGGTAGGTACCTATACCATATATATACCATCTAATCGAAACTATTCCTATACATATAAAACAATCATGATTCAAAGACGTTACTTAATAGATATCGACGAAGATCAATGAAGTGTCTTTAATCAATTACCATCAAATCAGACACTGATAAGACTAAAGGTCACGAGACACGCGCAATATCGGTCGTATACCTACAGGTACTCGTACATGGAATTGTTATCACATAAACCTAGGGGCTATTAATAGACCGAAGGCTGTCATAATCGACGTCTCAAGTTTATTTCATCGATCGATGAGACTAAGGACAGAAAACGAGAAAATTGAAATTTCAAAAGTGCGGTCAGATTCATCACGAAAAGAGATTAAAACCATCGACATTTTAAAATACTAGTAACACCTACCTAGATGCCGCAAATTCGAACGACAACGACACAAAATTCAGAGTAACAATTAAAAAACAATTTTCTTGGAATTAGAATGGAGTTTTCCACTTACCTAATTTTACATGTTTCACCAAAACGCACTTGGATTTCCCGTAATTATGCTTGCAATGACGTCAAACAGTTCACGGCACTGGGGAGGGATAGACTGATTTTGACAGGTGTCAGAGAGGGCACCCGGTGGGGCGCATGCGCGGGTAAGCAATGGAAAATTATGGAGAGGGCGGGAAACAGTGGGTGGGAAGCGCTCGATACTCGAAAGGATATGACGTGGCGCAGGAAATTAAACCCTGGATTGAAATAGGTTTTAGTTTTATTTGCGAAAGCTTATGATTGTGTTTCATTACTAGTTTTATTATTTAGTTTTGAGGTAGGATTAAGTATTTATTAAAATTAACTGAAAGGGCACGCTGGGAACGATAGCCATTTTACATTCCGAATTTATTCTATCTCAATTCTATTCATTTCAGTAAACTGGGGAGTTTCACGAAGTTTATCGATCTGTTTCGTCTTATCGCTGAAGCTGTGAAGTATCGGAAAGTAAAAGAAAAGCTTTTTATTTTGTCCAAACTCATCCGAGCCGGGCCGGGGCCGGGTGTCGGCCACAATGGCCCAAGAGTGGCACCCATCAAGCTGTAGTACGTTGGCCAACGTGTCACGTGTCGCATGTTCTATCGCCTCGTGTCTAGAGTTTTCCCGGAAAAACACAAATATTGAATTTCAATGCTCGTATTTTACGGGTTTCGCAACTTTACGGTTTATAAATAAGTATAGGTATTGACTTCTCCAGTTTCTGTACGTTTTCAAGTGTGTTGAGTTTATTAGGTATGTACGTTCGATTCCCGGTTTGATGAATTATTATGATGAGAGTTTTTGTTCGACTCTCATTATAAACTATGACGTTTTCTCTTCCTGCCGTTACCGGTGAACTATGTATCTTTGTTGTTCTCGAAAGTATTTGTATGCCATTATTTTGTCTTTTTAACTGACTTCTATAAAAGCAGGAGGTCATGTATTCCACCTGCAGCTTTTTTTAGTTTCATTTAAGTGCACCGACTTGTCTGTGATTACGGGTCCGATTGTCGTAATTCATTTTTCATTTGGTAGAAGAAGCTCGAACGGTGGTCCCATATTACTAACTTTACTCTTATAGTTTGTTTTATCTTCTTTAATACGTATTTTTATTCATCATATAAGCTGATGACATGATAATATTATAATAACTTCTCGTTACAAAGTAAAATTTACTTATGACAAGAATTTGTGTAGGATATAATTATATCTCAACTAAAAAGGGTTTTTTTTTTTGCAGTACGTTAGGAAGACCAAAGACCATTGGAGTACCTACTCCAATGGTCTTTGGTCTTCCTAAAGCATCGTGAGATAGGTACCTACCTATCTCACGATGCTTTGTCATCTTTATTTAAGGGTGTGCCATAGATACATATGACATCAACAAAAAACAAGTATTAAGTGAGCGTGAATGAGATAGGTAAGTGCTTAGGGTATGTGCAAGCTTCCTTACTTTAGGTACTAAGCATTTACGTAATACATTCGACCCACGTTGTTTGTTTAATGAGGTTGGCAATCCAAATAAAATTAAATCGTCGACAACCGTTTCTGCTTTTTTCTTAATATTCATTATGAATGTTGCATGCGCCATGTATTTAGTTTAATGTATGTCTTAAATATGTTTCTTTGTTGCTGTTCTCTTTTAATGTACGAATTTGACTTATTACATGTTGAATTTGGTTTAATTGTTTTATCTTGTACAAGCAGAAAAAAACAACAATTCTTTTGCAAAATAAACGGATTTATTAATTAGTCAATCCACTGCATTCAGGCTGTTCTCGGCTGCGAAAGACAGGCGTTACAGGATCCGAGGGGCACTTGTGGAGCGAAGCAGTCGGCCGGGCAGACGGGGCACGCGGCTGCGTACGCGCGGGGGTACGAGCATGATGTGGAGGTAGACCATTGTGATGGGGTCGCGTGCTGAAACACACAAACAGAATTTATACCGTGGAGCATTCGCCTGTAATGTATTTATGTATGTAACAATTTAGATTTGAGCTTTACAGTGCGCAACATGTAACGATACAATTTGTAGCACGCACTTATTTTTGTACGAAATCGAATTTTGGTTTGTTACATTACAGGTCGTCTTTACACAATTAATGAATAACAAAACTATTTTTTGATTTCATAAAATGGCAGCCGAGAATCATAAAAAATTAGTCATAATTTAGAAGAACCAATTGAACTAACCTTAATAAAGCTAGCCGACACACAGTTCATGACGTCATAAGCTGGGCAGTTGAGGAAGACCCCCTGTGCCTTCAGCTCCGCGCCCAGGCAAGTTGTTTTCGCATGCTGAATGGCCGGCCCCCACTCCGCATGGTCCTTCTCAAACTGGTCCAAGTGCGCTGCCACCTTCGTGTTGACTACTGCGTTGCCATTCAGCCATTTGGCCTCACGGAAGACGCAGGTAATTTTCTCACACTGGAAGAAATTATTGGACATATTAGCGCAGGTAGCGGTTTCTGAAGAAATCTCTTTTAACATAACTGCAACCTATTTAATTGTGTAACACACTAAGTTGGATGATAATGAAGCAAATGATTTATGAGTTTCCTCGAGAATCCCACAGATTGTGGGTGTTTTACACAATTGAAGTCCTGGTGGCCTACCATGACGTCTTAAAGCAGGAGCAATTCCGGTGTGGGAAAGAGATGGCGCTAGACGACCTGTATAGCTCTGTCCCTTTCCCACACTGGAATTACTCCTGCTGTAAGACGTCATAGCAACCCCCCTGATTTGTTGGTTTAAGAGTTTAATATTTCACCAATTTTGAAATCGTACAGTACAAGACTGTAGATAGAAAAATGCCGGAATATTATTATAATATACTAGCTTTCCCCTGAAAATGATATTTTAGAAGTTAGTTTTTTTTTTTTTTTTTTTTTAGGTTTTATTATGTTATCCAGATGTGCGTATATGCTTTATTACTGTTAAGTTTCTCTGTAGTTTTTGGGTGAAGGAGTAACAAATATCCATATATCCTCACGATCTATCGCATTTATAATAGTAATCAGAAGATAAGATAAGATGTGCCAATAGGAAGATAGAATAAGAAACTACTAAGATAAGTAGGTATACGAGCTTACATTACCTCATCTTTGTACTGGGCACCTGTGCACTTGGAGGTCACATCACTACTAACAATCGGCGGAGCGCTGAGACAGGTGAAGATCTGGCAAGTTAAAACACAGCTATTTTAATGGCTTGTAAGCAGGTACATATTTCTAATCCATAGGGGAAGGGACCATAGAAATAGGATAGGAGGACCATAGGGATTTTCTATAAATACTCATAAATGCGCTATTTGGTCGTCTTTTTAGGATTGTCGCTATAAAGGGTGTAACAAGACCCTTAACGAAGCCGAAAGGCACTTGTTCTCCAAGTCATTGCGATCATTATTTTGTTCTAGCTAGACCATACCGGGGACCTTCTAGTTACGAAGATATCGGGGGTCAAAGTTCCAACTCATTCACGAGTTTTTTTTAAGGTACTATTCAATCCATCCATCAGCACAATGTGTTGAGTGCTTTACATTAAGTCCGTAAAACATGATTTTTCACCCCAAACAAAAAGTCGTTTCCCAGCAATAATTTGTGCGTAAAGTTAATTTATTTATTTAACACTTCAATCACAAAGTACTGAGGAGAGGAGTTCGATGTACATAATGCTCGGTTGACAGCTTCGTGAAGGGTCTGTTAATACCCTGTATAAGTTGGTGGTGATTAATTTGGATGTAGCGCTCGCTTAGCTCGCTCGGGTCTTACCTACGCAGTTCGTCTGGGTTCTAACAAAACCTAACCCGGGTCGGGGATTGTACGGAACCTTAAAAAGATGCTAAGCAGGTGGTAGAACTACGTGAAATTGCTATTAAACTCTTATTATTTAAATGTAATTCTTGTTAAATCTGGATAGCTTTGGATAACTTACCTCACGCGGTGTCTCCCCACAGTAGGTGCCACCCCCTGGAGCCGCGGAACAAACCTTAAATAACCATGAAAAACAAATTATTATGAACATAAAAACCAAAGAACAGAAAGTTTCATCATTACAAAAGATGTCGTCCATAAAAGGAATCTGGGAAATGCTCTATTCAAAAGGACTTTTTGTGTAAGCCTTTAGTAACAACTTCTGCAGATTTATACAACACTAGCTTTTGCTCGCGGTTTCGCTCCCGTTAGGTACGGAAATTAAACCACGGGAACGTTTTAAATGTAAGTGGAGCATTAAATACATAGTATGTAATTGTTCAATTTATTTTCTAATTTTTAACCGACTTTCTTCAAAAAGGAGGAGGTTCTCAATTCGGTTGTACCAATTTTTTTATTTAATGTTTTTTGTTATGTCATTTATCCTCATAACGTCGTAAACCGATTTGAAAAATTATTTTTTTTATGTGAAAAGATATACTTCCCGATTGGTCCCATAGAAATTTCATCAAAATCGGTTCGGTAATTTGTTTTTGTGTTGTTGTCTGCTTGCTGTGTTTGTGTACTTACTACAACTAAAAAGGGTAAAATAAAACACTTTCTGCGAAAAAAAACAGACTTCCAAAAAAATACTAAAAAACGTCTAAATGATTTTCAAATATTTTAGTAAATAACTTGTAATCCTCAGCTAGATCTGCATAACATATTTGTACGCCTCCTGGCATAATATAGCGCTCTGTTCATCAAACATAAGATCTGTAATTTATTTTTTACCTATTTTGGCAAATAAATTACGATTTGATTTGATGTAGCATAAGACACTCGGGGCTAATGTAGTTTCCCGTAAGTGAAAGAATTTTTGGAATCGGATCAGTAGTTCCGTAGATTGACTACATACAAACTTACAAACAAATTTTACCTCTTTAGAACAAAAGAAACCAAAGGTAGGTTTCTTTTTTGTTGTATAGAAGTATAGATGTAACCACACCTTTCTGGCAGGTCCTTTTACTGAAATACTTTCTCCATGGGACCATCATCGTAATCTCGAAATATATTCGACAGTTCAACTGTACCTACCTGTAACTGTATCGACTGAAATGACACCAGATTTTTTTAAGTTCTTGGTCCCATGCAGAAAGTGATTCACAATTCACAATGTTAGGTTTTTTTTTTGGAAATGGCATCTCGCAGTTCAGCCTCTGAAGCTGGCTACTGCTTACCCGGGCAAATCCTGTGGATGTCTTAAATGAATCTAAGGCCAGGGGCTTAACACAATGATAGAGTGTACCGCACTTAAATACGGCGGCTGTATAGCGGACGTTATCCCCCCTCCCTAATACTATCATGCTTCCACTCCTGTTGCACATGCATTTTCTCTGAGAGAAGACCCAGTACCATAGGGATTAGTGACTTTCAGAGATCTTCGATTTTTTATTTCCAGGATATGTCGGTTTCTTCATGATGTTTTCCTTCAACGTTTTGAGAGCAGTGGATACCGTAAATGTTCCCTGACCAACTGGATTACTTTGCTCAACTGAAAATCGAATTCTAGACCTGACTCACGCAAGACATACGTCTGTACACCAGCAGAGCTATTGCGAATCTCTGTTGACAGTTCATAGTGATCATCACTTGGCGTTTTTATACAATGACCGTTCTTGTTGGTTTCAACTGACGCTACCCGTGCTGAACGGTCATTGTAAAACAATCAAAACTTGCCAAGTGATGATCGCTATGAACTTTCAACCCTATAGCCCTGCTGGTACAGTCTTTACACGACACGCGTAATTTAATGTATAATTATGTCCTTTAAATTTATATAGCTTTCTACTTGAAATATTCTAATTAATTCCACAATTTTGCTCTTACATTTATCTCTTCCCAGAAATTTGAAGTCATTATCTCAGTTTGAAAGCAATGAAAACAAAGTTTAATGAGATACCTACCTACTAAAATAATTGTTTTTAACACATTTCCTCGAAAACTAGCTCTTATCGCACTACGATTAGGTTCAACATGCAATGTATTGTATTTCACAGTCGTGATTTTTTTTTACATTACACAACTCGTGCGGAAATAAAAATTTCCACAGATATACAAAACTAAGTTCAAATTTTTTAATGTAAATATATTTTTAAATGTTTTTATATGTTGGTATAATGCAATATAATTACATAGGCATGTCAAATAACGAAATTCAAAAATAAAAAAAAACCTTACGTCACTAGACGCTCATAGTTGTTCCCGGCGCAAAGGAGCCCATGACACTTGCAGCGTTTCCGCGCTGAATTGCCAGGGCTAGCCTTTGCACCAGGAACGAACCAGAGCGTGGGTCACCGCCCCTTTCTCTAAGTCGCCGGCCGATCTCCGCGACAAATTTAATAGCGTCGGACCCCCAGCAACCAGTGGTTTCCACTGCCAGTGGGACAAAAAAGTATTTCGGCTCTAAGGCAGCATATTTGGCTCGCTTTTTGAGAGCGGCTGATTCAGCCGCGGCACCGGGTGACCTGACTGTGCGAGGGAGATGGCTGGCGGCAAACGTGCTAACACACGTTGCGTCCCAAAGTAGGCACTTACCCTTTTGCCAGGGTACTAAAGTCAGGCCATCCGGTCTTTTGCCATCTAACCGACAGAGACCCGGCGGCTCCAGGACACAAGGGATATTGGCGGCAACCAGCGCTCTCCGGACAATGTCGTTGAGAGCATGGTGCCGCGGAAACCTCCCTGAGCACCGGCAGCAACTCAACGCGTGGTGGCCGTTGGCCTCCACTCTGGACCCGCAGATGCATAAATGTGGTTCACAGACATCGCAGCCCAGGCGGAGAGCCACCGCCACCCGCAAAGAGTCACCGTCAAGTAAAGTTCCCAGGTGAGGTGAAGGAAGCGCTTGTAACCACGCTCCTGATTCTGACCGCGACACTGCCTTTAGGCGCGCCATATCCACCCCCTCCGCTCGGTCTATAAGTCCGGCTAGAACCGCCTTCGCTCCTATATCATCCCAGGAGCGCTGCACTTGAGGCTCTTCCGGGATGATACCGCCAGGGCAATGACCTGACCAGGCCGCCAGAGCGTCCGCTGCGAAAGGGATACTGACTTGTTCGCCATCAAGAGATAGAATGCGAGCGACCAGGTCAGTAACCCCATGTGCAGACGCTAAGAAGGCCGGCAAGCCGACATCCCGTGCGCGACGAACCCCCAGACCTCCATGCCGGATCGGCAAAGCCGCTTGCGCCCACTGAGCTTCGTTCAGCGAAACATTCAAAATACTCTCTACCGACTCCTTAAGAGCTTCATCAAAAGATGAGAGAGACTGTGGAAACCACCACGTCGGGGCAGTCCGCAAAAAGTATGTTAACTTTGGTACCGCGAAACACATGCGCAAAAGTACTAAAGCGACGTGGGCAGAAAGATCCTTGAGCCTTTTGTGGGCGACGAGTAAATTACGCTTGCGATCCTCTAGGGCCTCAGGGACCGCAACAGGGAAGATCGGGGCACCCAAGAGACTGAAGGAGTCAGGTGACAGCATGGTGAGACCCGGAAGAAAAGACGAAAAGTGCGAGAATGTTGGCTCAGCTTCAGGACCACAGGGGAAGAACTCACATTTAGCAGAGTTTACCTCGAGGCCCAACTCCCTGAGACGTGGAATTAATGTGCGGATGTCTTGTTCCACGACCTCAGGCCTGCCACCCATGGTACCGTCATCCAAGTACCACACGTTCAAGGGTGATTTTAGATCGTGAATTGAGGCTTGGATGGCCAGGCTAAAAGTGAGCGGCCCAAGAGGGTCTCCCTGCTGAGCTCCAACCTGAGACTTGATCAATGAATCCCCAAAATAAAGATTGGAAGGTGCCTCGTAAACTTGATGGAGGAACGGGTATAAGGAAGGGGTCCTCCCCTTCACCTCTCTTAAGAGAACATCCCTTTCCAGGGTGTTAAACGCATTGTTGAGATCAAGCTTCACAATAACGCAGCTCGCGTTTTCGGCCCCCGTCGCAAAAGCACGAGTGGCATGTATGGCAGCCTCACACCCGAGGCGCGTACCGAAGCCTAATTGATGGGGCTGTAATTAAGCTGCCATCTCTTCCTTAACGGATCGGCATGCCAGCTTAGCTGTCAGGCGCCGAAAGGTGCTACCGATGGCAATTGGCCTCAAACCCCCATCCTTCTTAGTGATAGCACAAAGGGACGCCCCGTACAAGTATGGACATACCTCTCGATTCAATTGACCACTAAGTAAGAAATTGCACAGCCTGCACAATGACTCCAGAAGGCGTTGGCCATTGTCGCCCGCCGTCCTGGACGTCAGTTCTTTTAGGTGTCCCGGTCTGATTCCGTCCAGGCCTGCAGCCGAACCACTATAGAAGGGGCCAAGAGCCAGGGACACATCTTTGACAGTGACAGTCAGTGGTAAACAAGAATGATCTGGGGGATCTGGAAAAACCAGAGGACGAGACGGCGAGGGGTGCTTTGACTTCAAAGCATCAAGAGTCTCAGGAGCAGATTGAGCCATGGTATCGTCGGACATTAACAGACGAACTGCTCCTCTAAGGTCCCCCTCATGCACCTTGGTCTCAATTGCCCTCAAAATAGAGTGCGATCCAAAAGACTTTCCTTCATCAGTATCCGGCGAGTCCAAGCAGCAATGGCCAAAGGAACCGACATTATTTTTAACTTTCTGCACCATGTTACCCTTATCCGATCTACTTGGAGTCTTTAAGGCTTTAAAAGAGAAGGTAAGGAGAGAGTACCAATCCTCAACGCCATTGTTATCCACACAGCTGTTAATAATTTGGGAAAGTTTTCCCGCCGCCAAACTACGCGCGCCCCGAGGGATGTGTCGCAAAACGGGCGTATCTCTTTTGAGTTTAGCCAGATTTTGAAACAACACCCCGGGGGGCGTTGCGGCGGGCCGCAAAGGCCCCTGAGACGGCTGCGTTGAACTCGCTGAAAAAGTCACCTGGCCACCCGATTCTATAGCAGACGTCACATCTTTATGCATGCGCCCTATGTGTATTTTGAGGCCCCGAGAACTAAAATGACGCGATGAATCGGGGCAGTGAGGGCACGGCGACAAAGAGGAGGAACTCATTCTACCACAATCTGTATAAATTCTAAAAATAATTGACACACAAACCAAATTAATGACTGACTGTTAAAAACAACAATAAATTAAAAAAAAAAAAAACATTAACTAGACTAGACTATAAATATACTATAAATGGAACATAAAAACTACATCACCAAAAAATTTATCTCTTCACAATTATTTTTTTATAAAGTAAATAAAAATTACAACATTAATTAAATAAGTATTTACCAAATAGTTATTTCATATATCAATTAAATTCAAAATTAAGTTAATAAATAATTAATTCCAACGGACAAAACAAAAAGTAAATAGGTATATTAATAAATACCTAAAAGTCGAAATTCTAAAATGCAATAAAAAAAGAAAAGTTCAAATTGGTTCAATTCCTATAGTCTTCGACATAGACATAGAGAATGGATTGTGTTCGGTATTCAGATGTGCAGTGAATACAGACCGAAAATTACGAAATTGACAAAGCGAATTTGCGGCCAGTAGTTGTCTCTTTCTACGCCTTGCCTGCAGCTGCGGCTTGTAGAAAAGATACATGTATTGGCCGCGTATTCGCTTTGTGTCTTTCTAGAGAGTGGTAAGTTTTGTGAGGCTAATGCTCAGTCCATTCACTGTCTATGGTAGGCGGTGTTTTTTTTTAACCCTTCGTGTGCCGGGAACGTGGATCTACGCGAGACACAATAGCTTTTTAATTGTGTCTATATACTCGGCATACGAAAGGTTAAATCTTGGCAAGGAGATAAGCGTCTTTACGGCATATTTTTTTATATTTAATTTTTTTTTACAAATATCTCCATATAAATATAATTTTTAAAAAAAAGTACCTACTTCTAAGAACAAATTATCATTTATTTGTGTTCTAAATTCAAATTTATTTTCACATTTTGCTGTTGAGCGGCTTCATACCTTCGCTTCTCCCTCAACCTGGCAAAAGGAAAGCGGGGAAGAAAACCAATTCCTAATAATTCTTGACAAAAATACTTTAAGTTTTATTATTCTATTTCTTCGAAAGTGTATTGAAAAACGTCGTATACACGTGGGCATTTGTTACTGCAGTTCTCGGCTCCGTAACAACCTCACCTGCGGCTTGGAATTCGGCTGTGAATTCTGCCTCGAAAACAATAACAAAGATTCCCCACTTCTACTACTATCAGAATGTACTATATCATTACGATGAATAATACATTAATAACAAACTCAACGACCTAGGAAATCTGTTTAACCCTTAAAGTTTTCAACTGTAATGGTGATACAATTTCATTTAATTTATGAAAGAAATGTGTAAGTAATGTAAGGATGAAATGGCGGCAGGTCACGAGATCACTATGCGACTACCGCATAACTTCAAGGGAAAGATTCATAAAACCATGGTTAGACCTGCTGTCTTGTATGGATCAGAATATTGGACCAGAAAAGGGACGAATGAAAGGCAATTGCATTTGCCTGAGATGAGAATGCTAAGGAGAGGGGGATGTGTGGTTTAACGCGAATGGATAAAATAAAAAATGAGTACATAAGAGGAAATCCGAAAGTGGCGCTGGTGACTAAAAACATGTGTGGTAATCAATGACGTGGTATGGGCATGTGATGCGGGGGAATGAGGACAATTTCGTCAGGTTTAGAGAATGAATTTGGATGGCTATAAGAATAGACCAAGACCAAAGACATGATGTGAAGGATGATCTGGTTAAAATGAGGCGACTGTTGAGATGTCGAGTAATAGAAGTAAGTATGAAAGAAGAAGAAGACATGGTGCGCCGACCCCAAATAAATTGATATTAAGGCAGGAGAATAAATGATGATGAATAATACAATTTACTCCATACATAACATCACATCTGTAATCTCGAAGGGATAGGCAAGAGGTGTACCCTATGGGTGGGTGTACCTAATAGTCCACTCACATTTCGCCAGTTATATTTAAGTCCTATGTAATAGGGGGCAAGCCTATTCCCATTAATCGAGCACAAACTCGAGACTCCGTGGCAGCTAATAAAGAATTCCTCCTGGAAAACTCAATAACTCTTTGCCCTACCCGGGAATCGCACTCAGGACTTCTTACAGAAGCACACACACAAATAATCGGCCCACTACTTAAGGCCAAGGCATCCTGTCGGGAATGGTGAGTAGACCTTAATTGACCACGTGGGCCATAGTGTTGGGTTGTTCCAGATAACCACACGAGAAGAATCCATCCAGAAGGAGAATCAGCCATCGAATTTCGTCAGATGTAAAGTTACCTACAAACCGAGCAATGAACATGGATCTCCCAATTATTAGTCTACTGAGCAGTAGTCTTCGCCACCCAATACTCCGAATAGGCGCAGTGGCTAATCGATTAGTTGTACGTCATGTCGGCGGCTAATCGGGGGTTTGACTCCCGGAGTCCCGGTCCCGCACAAAACAAACTTGATATAGGTAACAGTTTGAGTAAGCTTAGGTACTTGTGGTCTACTAACTAGTTTTATCAGGTCCGATTTTTTGTGTTAGTAGGTAAGTAGGTAATGCCTCTATCTACCATGCAGGAAAATATCCTTGTGACCCCACCGTTTAGAAGATGTTTTAGTGACATCACCAGACCAATGTTGCATGTTTTATTAGCAGACAAGGTCGCACGTGGTAGGAAACAATTATTCGGCACTTTTAGATCATTGAGGATCCCTCCTTTGTTTATAAATAGCAACCTCTTATGAGTACAGGCTGTCACCATTGCAGCTTTTGTATATCCTCTTTTAATTAGCATGACTGCGTTCTTTGTACAATAAGTCGGATACAAACTACCTATGTGCCATAAAAACAGATCATCACGTCTAGTCATAAACATAAATAAACTACGAATGACTTCACTGATGTCTCATCTCACAGGACACCACAATTACCTACTTGAATAAATGCTAATTATCTACTTATTAATAGCTTACCTACTAGCAAACAGATTTGTGAAGTAAGGACCATCAGACAAAGATAAAAGAAACAAAAACAAAAGACCGTTCTTACAATAGCGCGATTGATTAGGTAAACGGTGGTCAACAAGTCAATTGGCACTCGCTGTTCAAAATAAGAAATGATAGTTATTATAGTGGTTATACTTTAAGCTAGGCACCTAGGTACTATACCAAATCACTTTACACAGACTACCTAGGGCTTCGAATAGCGTTTTGTTGAGGCTATTGGCAAATATCTAAATCATTTTTGACTGTGCTGCTAAAAATTTAACGCCAATTGGACACCACAATATTGTAGATCATAATCACATACATCAAAAGTACCCAAGAATCAACAAAGTACCCAAGAATCAACAAAGTACCCAAGAATCAACAGAGTACCCAAGAATCAACAAAGTACCCAAGAATCCCATAAGTAAACTATTAATTAAAGAACTTACCGCTACACAAAACGCAAGAAAAACACAAAACTTAAACATGTTTAAAACACGATCGTTCTCTCTAGCCGTAATAAGAAGACTGGAGAACAAACGAAACAGACCCAGATATTAATCAGTAAGGTCAAGTCAGAGGTCAGGTTAGCACAATGATATTGCCTGTCAAATTAGTCAACAACCTGTTTTTTGAACCTCCTAGCAACGTAGATAATATTATATACGTATATGATTAGGTTCCATAGGGTTCAACGTTCGATCACTGTGATCAGTGATGCACGTTTTCTCTAAGACTACGCGGTACCTAAGTGCAATGCGTAATACAAGCGCACTGTAGGATTTTCAAGTCTCGGATATGAATCGAGTGTTGGAAATGTAGGAGTCCACTTACCTAGTACCTACACTAGATTCAGAAGTGTATATTTTTTACTACTTTCCAAATAAAATTGTACAACTAGTCTAGTTCCAGTGCTTATGTCTCATCGACTAGCTCTAGCAACAGGTTTTCACTGAGAATCGCGGACCTACCAAACTGTCTCTCTCTGGATTGTGTCTTAGTTTTAGCATCTTTTATCATTCCAAAATTTATTGTAAAATGGATTTACAGTATTACTTTAAACTGGTACCTATATTTTAAACCTTGATGGGGATAAGTCGATTTAGCCGAAACTTTTTACTTCTTCCTGTTTGGTTTACTGTTCGGTTGCTAGTTATCAGGTGTATCCGCGAGATGGCACTGGCTACCACTTAGAAAAATAATGTCTAGATCTTCTAACATTTCTTTTGTAGGAGATTGTAGATAAAGCCGTCAGCATTGTTAATAATATTAAATCGCAAACGCCTGAAGTTATGAGCTGAAAAGCTACAAGCCAGAATGCATTTATCTTTTTAAATTTTACTGCTTCAAGTATTCAATTATATCCAACTCATAAAATGTTATGAAACTGTACGTATACGCGTCTTTGATCTTTATTTGTACCTATTTTACAAAATGTGCCTAAATTTAATTAAACTTAAAATAAATTTTGAGCGCTGAAAATAAGTAAGATTAACTTTTTATCCTAAAAATAATTGAGTTGTTAATGATGATAAAACGGTATTTTTTTATTAGTTTTGATCTAAAATATGAAACAGGTGAAACTAATTATTAAAAAGCATGTAAAAAGATTTTCATTTTACAATTTGTTCTTAGCGTGCTTTGTAAATTTCATTCATGTAGTATTGTAACGACCTCTGTGGACACTACGAGTAAATGGAGGCAAAGATTAAAAAAATGTCGAGAACTCAAGATAGGCATGAAACTCGTTCCTGATTACGTGCAAAGGAAGGTTTTTTAAAATAAATCTAAGAAAAACTACTGAAGGCCTATGTTGTGTGTAAATACAGGTCAAAAGTACTTAAACACAATTATTAACAAGTCACCCTTTTCCTAGGTCATGATAAATTATTGTTAGATTGAATTATTTAAAAAAGTAAAATCCCTTTTGTAATTTAATTAGTTATAAGCAAAGAGTACATTATATTATAAATTACGTGTCTCTAATCGCACGACTGTCAAATTCTTTTGCAATGCAATTCGCTGTGCATATGTTTCTTTTCCAAGTTATACAAAGCCGAAATCGAAGATCGAACCCCGAGAAACTGTTAATAAATAATTCATAAATAAGGGAAGACCCAAAATAAAAATGGATGTAACTACTACTTTTACACTTCATCAGCCGCTCAGCGCTTGACCTAAAATTCTTATTTTTGAGTTTACTAATTCTTTTCAACTCCGAAAGAGTAGTGTCACCTCTACGAGCAGAATATTATCTTTAGTGCTACTCTTTGTTCTGATTGACGTTCCATTCCAAGATGGCAGACATGCCGCTTGAGCCATGATAGTATGGAATCGTAGGATTACGATTTTTAGGTGTGTCTTTCTAAATATTGAACTAGAATGTCTCCCGAATTCTTGACTAATGTCTTATACGAATGTTCTGACGATGTGAAACAACTCGCTTGCGTCAAGTGCGCTAGTTTTAGGTAACGTTTGTGCCGGGACATATGTAATAAAACGGTGATCGAAATTGTGTTTTTCGGTGTGTCGTGTACGATAAGTATTCTGGTTTGATGTTAAATTAAAATGTGGAATATGATGTGCGACGTGATGCCCACTATATCGGAGGACAGTATCAGTCAAAGGAGTTCGCAGTTATCCGGTGAGGATGCGAACTTCGAGCAGTTGATGGTGTCGATGCTCGATGAGCGTGATAAGCTGGTGGAGAGCCTGCGGGAGACGCAGGAGCGGTTGGGGGACTCGGAGCTGCGCCTCAAGGAGGTGGAGAAGGAGCGGGACTCGTTGCACAGACAGATCGCCGCCAATTTGCCTCAGGTCAGTGACTTGAATGCTAATGCCTAGCTGCTTATGTAAAAGCGGATATTATTTATATTGCAGGTCGTGCTCATTTACGGTTACGATGTAGACATGCTTAGGGTTATGTTCAAGTTCATGTCTACTATATTTTCAAGTCTTTTTGAATGCCCCTTACCTTGAATTTTTACTTGAACCATGTAGTTGATTTTCTGAAATAAAAATACACTGGAAACTGAATGCTAACAAATAAATCTTTCATAAACCATTAATTATCTAATTCAACAATAGTGGCAGAATCAGAATGAACCAGACGTCGTTGACTGTGTTAGACAATTACTGTATTGATGTGCTATTGTTATTTTTATTGCTCCGTAACTGTGATTAGGAAATCTGATTAGAAGACCATGTCACCTATTAATCGGTTTAATTGCATTTTGACATCTGTGGGCTTCCTGCATTGTGTCAATTCTGAAAGACTGCAACAGTTTCTGTTATGCTCACAGTTGAGAAAAAGCTAAAAACACGTCATAGCTGTGATCAAGATAATAATTGACTGCCATTAGTCATAGCAGATGGAGGAGGCCTTTACCCGATATGGGACCTCCAAAAGATACCCAAACAAATAACACTACTAACTAGAATATGACGAACACTAACACAACTAAGGCTTATTTCATTTAAAAAGTAGTGCTTAATTAAAAATTGTAAATATTGTGACATAAGAAATAAAAATGCTTATTATTATTAGTCATAGCAGATTTTGATGCCTCTTGTTTTGGTATAGTCCATATTAATGTCTTGTGAATAAAAGGTTGGTTTGTTGCTTTAGGTATTTAATCTTGTGCTGTGTGATAGTAGTCAAATTGGAAGAAGGCCAATAAAATTGTGCAGTATTGATTTATAAATGCTTAGTTTTCTCTTAGCATGTTGAAGGTGTTGATCAATATATATGTTTTATCAAGACCCGTTACTGTCTCATTGCTGGCCAAATGCCCTGCACATGTTTCCAGGTAGTCTTTCCCACACCATCTCGAACTTGCCCTCATATTGCATGAAGCCTCTTGTCCAGCTTTCATTTGTCATAACTTCATCAGCAGGCACAAGCCTCGCAGCTGATAAGACTGCCAGCTGCTAGGCAGCTAATGTGATGTAACTTATAAGCTTTCAAATAATTGACAGTCAAATAGTCACCATGCTCTATATTTAATTTGTGCTCAATTTTGACCTGGGTAAAACGATATTTCAGTTGTTATTTTCTTCCCTTATCTCAATTTATTGGTGGTTGGCGAAGTATTTTGTCTTTTTCCATACTTCTGTATTAGTCATGAACTCATGATCTTAGTAGTAGTTTTAAAAAGGTATTTCAATAATTGTAACTTCGCTATTGACTGAAGTCAATACAAATCCGATGTTGGTACGGCGTCGGTTCGGTCTATCTTTCATAATATAGTATGCTTGTAAAGTAACAATGAATATTGTTAGTGTACAGACCATGTCAAGGAGAGTTGCAGACATAATGTTCAGCCAACGGAACAGAATTAAATAAATGTACATTCTGTAACTGAGATGAAGAATTATCAGTATTTATTACAACCTTGTTTTGTGCTGTAATTTCAAGTTTGTGTATTATTTAGCTGTTAAAGTTTTTTGGTTGTTAAAGGTTGAGGAAAGAGTCAATGATTTGCTAACTTAAAAAATTAATGGTGTCTTACCAATGTTTGTGATGGTTTCCACCTTTTTGCATAATGCCTTAAATGTTTCTGCATTCAAGAAAACAGGTTCATTGTCCATTGTCCTTCTTTTAAACATAGATGAAAAATTTGATATGTTTTGGCTTTTTTTTTTTGATATGCTAACTTTGAGACTGACAGGTTCTTATTAAGTATTTTGTTACTTAAAAAGCAGTAAGTACAAGTTTTATATTGTCTATCTCTATACCTACAAACAATACATCATGAATTTATGATTGCTATTCAATAAGTCTGTGGTATATTTATGAATGGGTACTTTACCCTCTGTGGTTATTGTGGAAAAACAATAACATTTCATTATTCAGTGGGTATAAATCAAATTATTATTTTAACAAGTAAGTTCACTTTATGTAAATCCCCATCAAGTACCTAGTGAAATGATGAGATGGAACCAAACTTTGAAATTATCATAAATGTTAAAACCATTATAATATAAAATAACACGGTGTGGTACCATTAACACTGTAGAAAATTTTCCTGTGGCATAATTTCCTGCATCAAAGCTGGCAAAGTTGCATGCAAAATCTAGTTATTCAAATATTGATGTTAAGTCAGCTATCATTCACATAATACATGTAGATAAAATCTGTGATAGACTGAATACTATGTAAAATTGTCATGGCTCTGATAACATAATGTACACAGTACTATGATAATGAACATCTACTCTGTGGCGTCGGAGCCTAAATTTAACTAATCACTGTTATCAAATCAGTGTTGTATTGTAACTGGTCAGGCCTGAAACATTTGATCCTCAGTGTGTTGCCAGCTTATTTGTGTTGTCAAAATGATAAGCTTTGCATACTATTAAAACAGGCTAGTAATGATTCTGCATTGTAAGTCTGCGGTTACTTTATTAAAAATAAATTATTATTATTATCTTAGGTTCGATTTGGTCAGGCAGTGTTGTTACTACGTTTTACCATCTGGAATTTCTCAGTCAACAGCCATGAGCCTGGATTTGTGCCTGGTTGTTGCCCAAATTGCCCAATGGCGATAGGGCCTTAAAACATAATCTGTTACCATTCATCCTAAAGAATTCAGGCTCTAGTTTGTCAACAGGCAGTATCTGGTACCTTGTGAAAACACTTGTATTGATTTTCTGTGGTATCAATTAAAGGTCGACTATTATTATTTAATAGTATGCCTTTCATGAATAATTTCATTATCTAATAGATGTAAACAAAGTGGAAATTAATTTACCGAAAGCCTTCAAAACAATTAAATATTGGTAAGCACTTGAAATCACCAAATTGCTAAACATTTTAGGAGAATGACGTAAACATCGCCAAAAACAATGTTTTCTCGCCCACGTTTCCCCTTTACATCTGTTATGATTTGCATCAGTTCTGTTTTCATTCAATTTCGATACAAATTAAGCTAGTTTTTTGTCGGATGTTTTGATCGATGGTCAAAGAGCCAAAGTTTTGGCTTCAAGTTTAGGATTGAGTATCTTATTGAAACAGCATTGGCCATAGCAACTTTTTACACGGTGTTTTTATTTCATCCGTTTAGCACGTAACCGTATGGTGCCCGTGGACGAGTGGTTATCCGTTACATATCGAGACCCCTCCGAGCTTAAACAAGTTGAGCCAGTGGTCCCAGTTGGCATTTGTAGATCTGGATAAACCTTATAGGTAATCAGAAACCCAAATATCTGAAGTCTCACCAGGTTGTATCGTGATACCCAGTCACTGGCTATTGGAGGTCACATAGGCAATCGCTCCATGTAAATTACTGGTATTGAGCTGCATCCGGTTAGACTGAAAGTTGACCCCAACATAGTTGGGCAAAGGCTCGGCAGATGATGATGGATAAGCACGTAAACATGAGCATGGCCACTTTTATATTGTCATCCTCGTAGACCTGACTGGTTTATCGCCATTATGTCCAAGATCGTTCATAGGACGCTACTGTTTATACTCTTGTCATAATTCTTGTATTCTTGAATCCACAAAGCACCAACGAACTTTTATAGTTTAGTAACATAAATCTCCAAAAAATGTTCACAGGACACAGGCAGGCAAAGCCCCAGCTAGATCAGCCCTAGCTAGATCATTCATCGAAGCGGCATGAATTAGACCATGTTCAGCACTGTCTAGCTCAAACAGACTGATCGATTTCGCTGCTGTGTTATCTAGAAAACGGTTAAAAATAGGAGTGGCGTTACACTTTTATTATCATTAAACAACTAACAGTTTCAATTGGGTTATCGATGCATTCCTGGGTTATAAAAATATTGGCAATTCGATATGATAAAAGGGTCGCTAAAAGTGTGGGCATTTCTTAGACATTTTCAGCATTTTTGCAGCTTTTCCAATTCCAATTTTACATCTAACGATAGTGTTCCGATTTGTAAGGATCCTGCCCGTAGAGTAACGATGTCGGTTACATTTGTCAGGAAGTCGTGTTCCGCTAAACAATGAATTTCGCCTTCAAGAACACACTTATCTGCTTTAGTCCGAATATCACACCCACGGATATCCTCAATATCCACGCGTTTAACTTTACTAGGCCTATAAAAATCTTGCAAATTTACAATTTCATGCTGCCTTTATTCAAATACAATTTACGACCTTGTAAAATGAAAATGATCCATCATTTACGACCGCGACAATTTTAAGGGACCCCACACTCACCAAAATTTCGTGCAGTCTTTTTATATTCGTCCAAATAATTGTGTTGAGTTCATACGAAGTAATTTGCTAAGGGAATGACTCGAGTTTTCCTCGCTGTGATTTATGAATGTATCCGTAGCGCAATTAGGCTGGATTGTCAGCGATTTTGCATGAATTAAGCAAGCCTAAAGTACCTGAAGGTAATTCAACGGAATTTTTCACCAAAGAATGTTGCGAAGCCGTGAGGGGTTTCAAAATGGAGTGTTATTAACTTGGGTATGGTTTAAAAAGGTTTTAGAAGCTGTCGAGGCGGTAGCAGCTTTGTTTAATGACCATTATGAGCATAGTTTCGGCTGTGTCATAAAAACGTTTTAACAGCTTTCTGAACGCTATTATTAGCACTGTCTTGAACAAGCGCTATGATTTGTCCCTTATGTTACCTAATGTGTTTTCATCCTTAAATAAAAGACATGTTTAGTTAAACAATGTACTCAACAGGATATTATATCATAGAGGGCCGTTTAAACATTAAATAATAACATTTTAACCCCGTGCCATCACGGCAATCCTAACAAAACTATCTGGTTTATCTCCTATTTTCTCAAGCATCCCGTCCCACAATCTTCCCCAGCCCCCGCCTACATTCCAGATAATCAATGTCTTCCTAGAATGCCACTACACATTTCCGGAAGCATCTATTTCGGTCAGCAGCGTGGCCGAGTCAAAATATCAATGAACTTCTAATGCCCCCTATATTTAGATCGGAGATAATTTGGAACGCTTTCTACTAATGTCGGTACAGTCAAACGGTAGCTATTAGTGGGGTTTGCTTTTGATTATATTTTAATTATTGAAAAAAAATTTTTTTGGATCATTAGGAAGTTAGTATCGACTCTGGCGATCAAATCAACTAAACCCTTTTCAGTATTGATCTCTTTCAAAATGCGAACGCCTAATTCCTTGTTTGCCGCGTTCATTCCTTTTATTTTTTCCTAGTTTGTTAATTACCTGTTAGTTTAAGTAACCAGACCCCAAACCGTCACCTAAATTATATATTTTTACAGCAGAGATAAATGTTAAACAATTGAAAATGAAAATGTTGATGAGTAAAATCGATAATTGAAAGACACCTAATACTTGTAACCCAAGTAACGGAGTTAGAAAAGTACCGTTTTACGTTTAATAGCTTGTGGTTTAGAAACTAATTAGCCAAGCAACAACTGCCTGGCTGCTTTTCGTAATTAGTTTTTTCTGCAAGATCTATCTTGAATACAAGAATGAGTTACTACTAACAAACTAAGAAGTAATTAAAAAAGAATGCTTCGCTGTGGGGTTACATTTGTCGTCGTGAGTTACAATACTGGAATCACATGGAACATCTGGATTTGAAACAAACATCTGTAGGCCATACAAATGTTGGGTGCCGCATTCAAACTGGTGACCCTGTGTTTTTAAGTTTGTTTTGTGCGAGGCCGGCTATTTTACTGTCTCAGTATACTCTGGTTTCCTCTAGTGGCCCAACTGCTCGGTCGGGGACTAATTGTGTACATTTTATATATATCACACTTCCACTCACTATTTTGACACCTTTGATCTCTTATCTTTTAATATATTTATCTTTACGGACTTTTTACACTATAACACTTTGGCTGACTTTGTATATTATTGCAATATTTACAATACTTCACTCTAATATTGTACATCTTATCATTATTTCTTTTCACTATGTTTTTATCTCGAATTATTATATTTTTATGAAACATTCACTACTTCATAATACTACCCATACAATCTACATTATACAGTCCTGCTACACCACTATTTATAAAATTCAATAAGGCAAGAAATTTAAAAGTTGGATTATTTAATGCGGGGTCACTTGGTTCGCGCCATGAGGAGTTCCTTGTCGCTATGGAGAGCCTCTCGGTGGACATCATGGCGATAAATGAGACCTGGCTCAGACAGGGGGAAGAGGGCCGTGCGCCGGCAGTCCCGGGCTACCGACTGCGGCATGTGCCGCGCGCGCGCACTGTGCGCGGTGGCCGCGGGGGCGGCGTGGGCTTCTACGTGCGCCGCGGGCTGTGCGTGCGCACCGTGCCGCACCCGCCGGCAACGCAGGTCGAGCAGATGTGGCTCAGGCTTAACATCAACTCGCAATCTGTTGTCGTCGGTACTGCATACAGGCCGCCGTGGCTCGATGTCAATGTCTTCCTGGATGCGGTTACTGATTCGCTCTCCTCCTTTGCTAATGCTGACAAGGTTGTCTTGCTGGGCGACTTTAATATTAACATTTTAAACCAAACTGACAATAAAACTAAACTTTTGAACAATTTTACACATTGCTGCAAACTTAAACAAATTATTACCGAGCCAACACATTTCACAGATCACAGTGAAACCCTAATTGATGTCGTGTGTACTGATGCCCGTGTGTGTGGGGTCTCTGTATCACACATACCGGAGCTTGGTCACCACGCAGTTATATCTGTTGAATTAAACTTTAAATTAGAGAAGCCTCCCCCTCATTGGGTTACTTATAGGCCACTCAAAGACATCCTCCCAGAATTTTTTAATGATGATTTAAATAAAATGAACTGGGAATATATTGAAAGTCTGGAAGATGTTAACTCCATGGTGGCCATGTTTAATCAATACATCTTGACATTATTTGATTTGCATGCTCCCCTTAAAAAAGTATTGATTAAAGAGAAATCTTATCCCTGGATAACAGACACTGTCAGGGAAATGATAAGACTGCGTGACAAATGCCACTCGAAGTCTAAAACAACAAAAACTGAGCATCACATTCAATCATACAAACAGATGAAATACCTTGTTAGAGCTACTTTCGAAAGTGAGAAGTGCGCATATTTTAAAACATTCATTAATAATAATATCAAACAGCCTAAGAAGTTATGGAGTCATATTAAATCAACTGTAGCCACTTCCAAAAAACCTGACCATGGACTGCCACCTTTTTGTAATAACCCAGAATCAATTAATCAGCACTTTTTGGATGTGCCAGGCAGTGGTAATGTTGCTACTGCAGATTTGGCTTATTTTGAGCACCACAGGTACGGTGACACTCATTTCCAGCTTGAGCCAGTCCAGCAGGAAGAGGTGATGAGGATCTTGCGTAGTCTGAAGTCGAACGCGCAGGGCTCTGACCACATTTCTCTGGAGATGCTGATATTGACACTTCCTCGAACACTTGCAGTTATCACAGCTATCATCAACAGGTCTATAGTCACCTCTTCTTTTCCTGATCTGTGGAAAATGGCAATTGTTAGACCAATCCCTAAAGTATCGAACCCCACTAGTGTAAAAGACCTCCGACCGATAAGCCTACTGCCATGTCTGTCCAAAATCCTGGAGAGAGTTGTCTCTGACCAACTCAGGGCATATCTTGAGAAAAATGGTATTTTACCAGTAGCTCAATCCGGTTTTCGAAAGGCTCATAGCACGGCGACAGCTCTTCTGGATGTCGTTGGTAACATACTTGAGGCCAGAGACCAGGGTATGGGAGCCCTGCTCGTCTTACTGGATTTTTCACGTGCATTTGATTCTATCAACACTTCACTTCTTCTCTCCAAACTGTCTTATTATGGGTGTAATGTCGAAACAGTCACATGGTTTGAGAGTTACCTTAAGAATCGATCACAGTTTGTGCAGGTGACAAGTGACAGCGGGGAAACCATGTCCTCTGGTTCGAGGGGCGTGGACAGGGGCGTGCCGCAGGGATCCATTCTGGGCCCGCTTCTCTTCATTTTGTACACTGCTGACATCACCAACTGTCTTATCAACTCGAAGTTCCACCTTTACGCAGATGATCTACAGTTGTACCTCTCCTTCCGCTCCCAGGATACTGCTGAAACTGTTAGCAGAATAAATGAGGACTTAGAAAGGATTTCATGTTGGTCCGGTAGGAACTCCTTGGTCCTGAATCCAGGTAAATCCAAGTTTATTGTTATGGGATCTAGGGATTTCCTGAACAAAATGCTTGCTTGCAATCTGGACCTCAGGATTGATGGTTGTCGTGTGGAAAGGGTTCTGGAAGCTCGTAATCTTGGGGTAGTATTTGACGGGCAGCTGCATTTCGAAACTCACATATTGGAGGCAGTGCGCAACTGTTTCTACCGACTCAAGCTTTTATATCGTGTACGTCCCTACATAAGTGTGGATATGCGTGTCATGCTGTGTGAGTCACTTGTTCTATCTAAGCTGAATTACGCTGACACTGTGTATGGGACGTGCATTCTCGGTAGAAGCGAAAAGCTTATCCAGCGAGTGCAGAATGCCTGTGCAAGATTCTGCTACAATGTTCCACCTCGCTCCCACATCACACCATTTTTGAATAAGGGTAAGCTGATGAAAATGTCAGCACGCAGAAAGCTTCACCTGGCTACCCTTCTCTTTGGCACTATCCTCACAAGCAAACCTGATTATTTATATAATAAACTGACATGGTCGCGCGATGTTAGCAGAATTAAAACTAGGGCTTCATCATACCTCTTGTTGGCCGGATCTCACAAAACTGCTGCATTTCGTGGTAGCTTTAAATTCGCTGCGTCCCGCTGCTGGAACGACTTGCCACCGCCTTTCCGTGCTATAAGAACAGTGGGGACTTTTAGATATAATTATAAACAACACTTGCTACAGTTACAAACAAAAACCACTCACTAATTTTACTTACCCTAAGACCGCATGAAGCTAGTACTGGTATCGTAACGGAGTTTTTGCCTGGATCACTACCATGTACACAAGCAACACCAACACCGACGCACTTTATTAAATATATTTACACCTTAAGACGACCCACTGACTACCTTTTCTGTTATAACTTAGTATATACGCTGGGCTCTGATATACTCATTCCTTATTTTGTTGTACTTTATTGTTTCGGAAGTTTTTGTTGTTGTTTTATTATGTTGTTTCTCTAAAAACACCTTGACATTGACAGCCAGTTGCCAAAATGTATCCTCCCTCTGCGCTGCGCTCGCGTCCCTTCGCTTGTCATGGACCATAGACAATAGTCTGTAGCGTTGACAAGCGAAGTCGGAACGTTCGGTGCGGCCGAGCCGATTATTATTAATATTTTAATTTAATCATTTTTGTTTGTAAAGTTACAGTGTTTATTTTATATAAGTGAATATTATGTTATTTTATTTTTTGTGTTATTAATGTATTGTGTGTCCGTAGTTGTGACCGTGACGTCACAGTGGGCCCTATCAGAATACCAGCGCTGCGGTATTTGTTTTTCATCTATCGCAGCATCATGCTGAGATAGGAGCCTTTTTGGCCTCGCACAGGTCTTTTTTTATTATTTAGTTTTAGATTCTTTTTTTTATTGTTATTTTTTGTTGTTCCTGTGCTTGTCCCAAATAAATATTTTTCTTTCTTTCTTCTTTCTTTCTTTCTGTGCAAAAGCGACCATTTCTCCACTACGCCGATACTTTTAGTATTTGCTGACTGAAAAATTGTTTTTTCTTTTAGTTTGTATAACATGGCCTTCTTGTACAAATATTAAGTACTCAAGTTCAACTAATAATTGAAACACAGAGTATGTGTTTTCTGTGACATGCAAGCATAATGGTTAAAAACCAAGGTTTCTTTTGCTTTTTCGCAAATTGTGGACATTGTGAGAAATCCAAATAAAATCTGATTAGGTACAGGTAGCTGTTTCATAAGTTCACCGTAAATTAAATATCAATATACTCAACAAATTTATTTAATGTGAGAATTACACAAGCTCTGTTTATTCTGCGGGTCCCGTGAAATCGGGGGAAGTTGTGATGTAACCACAAACTAACTCGAACAAACATAAGCCTTCCACACGTTGTTAGGTAAATGATAAAATTCCCCGATTTCAACCCGTTTTCGACCGCTGAGAATTTGACCCAAGTTTCTCTTCCAACCATGCCGAATATTCGAGCCTTCTCCTTTATACTCGCCTCTTCTAACCTGTGTAATTTGACAATTTACGAGCAAATATGAATGTTTGACGGTTTTGTTGGCATCACTTTTATTTTGAAAGCTTTTAACGTGGAACTACAGTAGTGCTATAGCTGTGTTGGCAGCGAAGTCTAGATCTGTAAACATAATACGAGTATATTCTTTAAGTTCACTTACGTAACTTACCATGCACAACTTGATGGCTAGATACGTTACCTGCACATCTTTAGAAAACCGGCTATAATAACTTGCAATGAAACAGTAATGCATGATTAACCAGATATCGCCATCGCAACATATGCATCATAATTTATTTATTATTTATTTATTTTTATTTAATTACAACGGCTGTTAAACCAATTATAGTAACTAAAAAAGAACTAAAAGAGTTCAGGTATGCTGGAAGAGATTTCTTTAGAAATAAGCATCACCTTTGTACTATTTTCTGTTCCTTTTTTCTTTTCTGTATTTAGTGTGTACATAAATTGTTAAATAAATAAATAAAAGAGTTATAAATACAATTAAAATAAACAAAATAACAAAGTAAAGGTAATAATAATACCATTCTACCTGTACATACAACAACTCCTGACTTAACAACATCTCCGAATCTTCACCGGATATTGGTCTCAAGCTTTCACGCGCTTGAACAATGTCATGACCACAATCATACATTTATTTGTTTGGAGCATTTAATAAACACGCTAGTAACAAAGTCGATATGAAAACATCCCTATTGGCTTTGAGCCAGTGCGCGTTAGAGCGCGAACGGGCACATAAAGTTGTACACAATCCGCCATACTCTTTTACACGACGCTGAAGTTTATGGCTGCAGATATTAGGATAAACGGACACGTTATTGTTGGGATTTGGGAGGTGTCGCCATGATTGTTTTGTGTGTTTAACACGTTCGTAAATTTTCGTAAGGCGGTCGTACACAAGCAGCTCAAGCGGACCTTGCGGAGCAGAGCTTGCACGGACCGCACAAGCAGTCATTGTCTACTACGTGAGCAGACACTGTCAAGTGTCAACTGTCTATTAAATGAGTTAGCCCCCCGGAGAGGTGTATTCCAATAAATAAAAGATTGTAGTTCACCATGCAGTCACAGCTTGTTGAAGTCAGTCATGACGTCTCCAAGCTACCCTTGTTGGGCCGCCCTAAGATCTGTATCTTGCGAGTATGTTAGAAGCGCATTATAACGGAGATCCTAAGTGCTGTAGGCAATAAAGTTTAAGTCGTTGTATGGTCTAAACAATTACGTTTGAAGCTTTAACCGTCATTACTTCAACGTGCTAGTTAAATTCCCTATTATATTGCAGTAGTTTAAAATGATACCATTATATTGTACACTTAAAGATGCAACAAAATTAAATAGGCAACCGAGCGAGAAGAATGTTTAAATTAAATGAAAAGCATCTCTATTCAGAGCTAGTCACGCGTTCAGTAGTGACAAAAGAACCATTTTGAAAACGTGTTTCCCGATAATTGTCTACCAAATAAACCAGAAATATCAATTGAAACTTGTAATGGGTTTTTAAATTAAAGATAGGCTTTGTCACCTGCATGCACCTTTCATTTGAGAATAATTTATTCTAGCTCAGTAAGGATATAATCTATAACTGCTAACTATCTCCCGCTATCAGATAAACTTGGAACCGAGCGACATTCCGTCCAAATCTTTTTTCAAGTAAATCTGTTGACTCTCTGTATGTACACACCAAGCTGCGCCTGATTTGCAGACAAACGTCAAATATTTGAACAGGAAGAAAGTAAAATGATGGTGAAGAGTACGTAATGAACTATGCTGAGGTGGTGGAAATAGGACCGTGGTGGAATGGTATTGCTATTGTAATGTTATGATGTTGTAGTGAACTACCAGGAAGGTGGAAGAGTTTAGAGCTATAACTTGGGAAAGTGCTGTGATTAGCAGCGATCTTGATAAATCAGAATGATGTTAAAAGGATTTATTCAAAGAGGAACTAAGGCAACTAGACCGGCCCTTCTCCACTAAATGTTTCTGCTTACCATCAGTGAATGGTGACATACTAATTTGCACACAAAAGAAAGTACATACCGACGTAGGCGCAAGCGCGCGTCATGAATTACATGCTAAAGTAATGGCAGTCGAATGACGGTGTAGAGTTCGTCGTAGTATTGCGTAATACAGGTCATTAAGAAGATTCGTACTTGAAAATATGATTAAATGCCTTATAGTTTGGTTGCGAGGGTAAATATTGTTGTCAATTTAGTAGGGCTACCAGGGGGCCTAAAATGGCTGCTTTATCAGAATCATAATATGAATCACGTTAAAAAATTAAAATTCTAAAAATGGTCTTTATGGTTATAAACAAAAAGTCCATTTTAAGAGTTTTACATTTTTAACGTGATTTATGTCATGATTCTGATAAAGCAGCCGTTTTAGGCCCCCAGATTCTATTACTGAAACTATTCTAAGCATTTGATAGCAAATAAGCTGACGTCGCACCTCATCATCTGCCTAGCCTTTTCCCAACCATGTTGGGGTCGGCTTCCAGTCTGACCGGATGCAGCTACCAGCGGACCAGTATTTTACATGGAGCGACTGCCTTGTGTCTACGTTGTCAGACTTTCGGGGCCACTGACTACCTGTAACCGCTGTCAAAGATCTACAAATAACAGCCGGGACCAAAGGCTTAACGTGATTTCCGGGGCACTGGAAGCTGACGTCGCACCTGTCTGATGGCAAATGGTCAACGCCACCTGTTGATGTCTACAATACCGGCCCACACAAAGAGCGGTGATCTAGTCAAATTCATCATGGTTCAGACATCCCAGACATCTTACGTCAGTCGCAATCTTGTGACGTTACAGATTTGCAAACAAAAGAAAGTGTTGACGCGGACAAAGCGCGTAATGAATTTCATGCTGGAGTAATGGAAGTCGAACGACTGCAAAGTTATTACATCATTATAATAGTATTGCGTAATGCAACTGTAGTTAGAGAACACGTATATAATACTAGCTGTTGCCCGCGGCTTCGCTCGCGTTTTGGTCAGAAATTATCCCACGGGCACATTGTAAATATAGCCTATGGCACTCGGGGATAATGTAGCTTCCTATTAGTGAAAGAATTTTCAAAATCGGTTAAGCAGATCCAGAGATTACCACTTACAACCTCACAAACTTTACCTCTTTATAATATTAGTATAGATTGGAGTTAGCAAAAAAACTTTCTGCTATAATATTCAAAGGAGGCATTCGAAGGGAATGGAACTATTGAAGCAAACTAGATTCAGAAATACGGTTTTGTTATTATAACAGGAATGGGACCGCTGTATTAACTAAATATTTTACCTAGGAGCCTTTTAAAACAGACTTTGTTGAAAAATTGTTTACGCATTCTACAGTTGATCCCACATGGATCTCCCTTTCAGAGCGAGCACAGATTTATCTTAGGAATATCAGTAATGCAGAGATGTAAACCGAAACGAACCTTTAGACTGTCGGATTAGGCGACCGGAGTTCTTAGCCAGAAAGAGGCTTTACCGTAGCTTCAGCTCCATTCGAATATTTGCAGGGGATTTGGACTTCAAAGCCGACCACTTTTGTGAAGTGAAAATTAAATACTGAAGTGACTGAGAATCTTGAGTTTAGCACAGAAATGTTTAATAATGAAAGACCTAAAACTCACCGCGCAAGAAATGAAATACGAAGTACAAAAACTTAATTAATTTTCCATTCCACGTCAGAGCTTTTTCGCAGTATTTCAGCCGGTGCTTCACCTTTACAAGTAGAGCCGTATCAAAATCCAATTGCCATTTGGTAGAATGCCGTAATCATAAGTTGAATATCGCTTAACTTCACCCGTGCCCGCATAAACGGAGCACCGGGATGTTTCTACGATTATGGATCCCTATATGGGATTATTGATCCTGATATTGCACTTGCGTATTTTGCGGATCACAGAGATTTATCGTTATTGTTTGCCACACTGAGATGGCATAGCGTTTACCTAGATGATTTATTTTGTCTGCTTTTGAAACCACATCTTTAGAACAAAACCGAGTTTGTCTCCAATAATTAGTATATTGATTTAATACTAATCGGGCGCTTGTTAAACTTTTACATCCCTCGACGGTTCGAGTGTTGTTTTCCATTTTGTGGGTTCCCAAGCAACCTGTTGTCATAATTCGATCCCATCACGATCCTCCAATCAAATTGTCATGGTGCTAGTGGAGCTAATCGCTGTTAGTTCTGGTTGATATCCCATGGAAATCTGTTGGTCAATTAACGGGAAATACTGACATGTTTCTAGTTTTTGATGTCTTATTTTTGGTTTGATTATTTTAAAGTTGAAGACAACAACAACTATTTGATTTGTAACTGATCTAAGTTTAACAGTTACCAACTATCGGAGTTCTCAGTATCTTTAGTTACTTATCTATCCTAGAGTTTATGTTAAACGCTTTGATAGACAAAAATACCCGTGAATAGTGAAGCTTTGTTTGTGTTTTCTTTCAAATAAAGAAGCGTGTTGAGTTCTGTTTAGCGATCCCATTTTAGTAATTAGTGAGCCATGAGCTGGCGATGAAAGCAACTCGTAACAGAAATGGTACGTTTGTACTAAAATATTTAATGATCCTCTAACGAAACTTCAGGCTATTAAAACGTTTTGGTACTAAAAAAGTTTGCTGTGGTAAACGTACCAATGAATATAGGGCAAAGGGTTTTCATCCAGTTTTGTGGATTAATATTCATCAAATCCAACTATTTGCACACAGCCACGGCATCCACAAAAGAGTCTTGCTTATCCGTATTCTTAAAAGAATTGACTGTAATGGAACGAAGGGCAGAGGTGTACCTATTCGTAATACACCCACATTTCCCCAGTTATGTTTAAGTTTCATGTGATAGGGGCGAGCTTATTGGCAACGACTGGACACAAAACCAATCCTGCAAATGAAAGAAACGGCTTTTGGGCTAAATTTGACCAAACGAAGTGAAATCTCTGTTTCTTTCGTCACAGTTGATAATGCAAACAAATGACATTATGATCGTGAGAAGATACGCATGGCTGGACAATGGTCGCCGCTTGAGGTGCACTGTGTTGAAATTATTGTGAATGCATGATGTAATTGTTGGATAACCGTTTTAGAAAACATCGTGAACCGTAGAATTATGAATGAGCGTATAAACGCTGGCTTTGTTTGTTGTTGCGCAGCCGTCGTAATAATTATGCAGACGTTGCCCCTGGGTCAGATTTCACACCTAGACTGTCTGTATCATCTTTGTGAAAATCCTTAGACACATAGATGTGCTTGTGCATATATATCTAAAACGAGCTTAGATTCGAAGGTACTTTCGAATAGTAAATAAAGGAAATATTTGGCAGATTTGTTATGAATTTGTAAGCCTTGTGCTTGTGCCATTTTGTTTTTCAATATTGTCGATCAATTCCCAAGTGTAGGTTCGTCTGTAGTCAGTTTGTTTGTGAGAATCCTTATCGTTCAACCAACTTGCTTGTTACTAAGTCCTTTTTCTATATTGCTACCTTTTATGTCTTGCACCAAATTCCGAGCTGCGCCCATGTCGCGAACTAATCAGGGCGCGACAGCCTCTTTCATAGCCACTGACGTCCTAGACTGGCCATGTCTGTACTTTGATCTGTAAGGGCTGGGCGTTTCTGCACTTCAACACTGTTTTGCTTAACGTTTTTGTACTTGTACTTGTTGTAAAGCCTAAACTATCCACACATACTTAACGAAGTATTAACACAGTTATTTAAGGACCTACTTTGTACAAGACAAATATTTTTAAAAGAGTAACCGTGGAATTTCTTGCCGGTTCTTCTTCATGGAAATGACTAATTCTAACTGAACACCTAACTTCTAAAGTTTCTTTAGTGCTGGTTAAGGTTCATGTAAAATTAAAAATGAACATTTGAAAATTGACGATGATTAGTAGTCGATCTATATGAATGATATCATGATCTTTCCTACGTACGTCTATTAATATAGCTGAGGAATCGAAAGTTCCCTACAAAGATCCGCTAGTATTTTTGTCCACACTATCGTAAAAATGACATTCATATCGTTATTAAGTCATAAATAAGCCTGCTGTTCTGAAAATATTTAGCGCAGGCTCTAAAAACCAAATAAGAATATAGCTTTTGGACCGTAGCCCACATTTTATGCACAGCTGCAATTTTATAACGCCTTAGAATGTGTGATTTTTTATAAGCCGCTGCTATTACTATTAATTTTGGAAATTATTGCGCTTCCAATTAAATTTAGGAGCAGTGGACGACTATGGGTATTAAAAGTACTAATGATGAAACCACTATGATCTTAAATTGTATAAAATGGTTCCGCTGCTATAGATCTTGTACGGTTTCCACCATCCTTTAGATCAGATCTCAGTTCGTTTATTAAGTTGACTGTTTGTAAGACATTAGTATTTTTCATTTCGAGCGAGGCCCGGTTCAGTAGCTTGAATAATCCATATCGTCGCTAAATCCGTGTCGCTCAAAGCTTGCACCATTCGCGTCTAGCAGATAATCAGTGCGCAACGGGCGTTCCCTTTCATACAAACGTTCACTCGGATATTGTTACGCGTTTCAGTCGTCGCAGCAACGCCGTGTTGTGTTAGGTAATGGCAGAACTCAACGGTAGCTACGTTAGCAATCTAATTAATTAGTTCAGCTTTGCCATTTACATCAAGGAAACCCGAATTTGCCAATTTCATGATTGCTTCAAAGATTCTGATTGCTCCGTTTGTAGATTTTCGAGGGTGTTATATTCAAGATGTATTTTGCCATGATACTGTAGTCTGTATTTACATTTTTTTATGGTCTTTAAGTTGCCTTAATGTTCTTGTCTTAGTGCTTAACACTTCTGCCGCATTGCTTTTGTTACTAAGTTTTTCTAGGAGGAATTTCTCAGTAGCAGGTCGGAGTCGTCTCCTATGATATTCTTATATGGGACCTAATATATTTAGCGTAATGTGGGTGTACTAAAGGCAACCTTAGGTAACCCTTTGAGGTGAAAAGGCGTGATGTTTTGAAGTAATAATTTTATCACAGATGCAAAATCGATGGTTCTACGATACTACTGCAGTGTTCAGACTAGTCGAAATCTTCCAATATAATGCCGTCTCGGTTCAATGGTTTTGTCGAAAACGAAACAATGGCTGTTTGCGGCCTTTATTTCTTTACCGTTCAGAGATAAATCGATGAAGGATACTTGCATTTTACATTTTGGTTGAACTTTGTTCTTGTAGAAAACTTCATACTTTTTGGCATTGAGTGGCCGTGTCGTTTTAATGCCTGTCTTTGTATCATAAACACTAGCAGGCTTTGTTTTATGCAAAGAATCATTATCATTTTATAATATTATTTTTCTTCAAGTTAAGTGAGCAAAGCCCAAAGCTGCCCAAAGATATCAAAAACAAAGTTATAAAACATTTCATTTTCATAAATCCCCAAAAGAAAATCTACCCTATATTGTATTCCTTATAAGCGATTCTTGTCCGGGTAAATAATTGATGTCCTGTAAATAGGGTAATGCAGCTCTGTAGAACACCATTAAATATGAATTAGATCTGACCCATTACAAAATCAATGTTTCGGGTACCTTGTGAATACGAAATACAAAGTTGTCGATCGCGTCAGTTTCTATTTCAGGACTAATCTTTATTACTGGGTAGATTTTGGTACGGTTACCGCTCGAATTGGCTTCACGCAAAGGAATGTATGATTCGCCAAGGCTGCAAATGAAAAAAGAATTCCAGAGACTTGTCTTCGCACAGCACTCGCTGGTACCTAGTTTTCTGAAGAAGTTAACTGTATCAGTTAAATGCTTGTATTTGCAAACAATTTTTGGCTCAGTTGTTTGGGATTATTTTTTTTGCACCTTTTTGTCGACGTTTTATAAGTGCCCATCTAGGCCTATGTGAAATAAAAATATTTTCATTTTCATTTGTTTTCGCGAAAACCTCGTCGCAACGAGGTTTTCGCGAAATCTGCGTTCCTCTCGCTTCTCATATCTTTATGAATTCTCGTTCCAATAAATCCTTGTAAGTTTAGCTAGAAGCTACCCAATTTGGAAACTCGGTAACAGTTGGCAAAGAAATAGATACGATAAATTTTCCAAATAAGACTATTTCAAAATTTATTGCTTTCCCAGCTTTACCTTAATTTACCGATACGGCAGTCTCTGGAATTGAGCCCCAATCTATTTGGAGACTAATTGCCCAATATGAATATCTTCCTTCACAACTAATACTTTACTTATTTGCTGTTACTTAGCTATCCTTATTGGCTCAATATACCCTTGATAATACTATAAAATATATTTTATTGTTTGATTTTAATACGTAACTACATCAAATATCGATTATCGCTCCTTCAATGCAATAAGGCAAGGTCGTTAGGGTAATCAAAATCTTGGGGCCACTTCAATTGCAATTTGTGCTTTAAGGCAGTAAGAAAAGAATTAGATTTCTTTGCCAGTGTCTTGTTCATTTTCTACATGCCGTAATGGTTTTGATGATGAATAGGGTATTATACGAATCCTGTTCTTTGGAATGTCGACGGTCGATGAACCTGTCTCTTTCTCCGACGTCTCTTGAATTTACTTTTCTTGCTTAGGTTTTTAATCTTGAAAATGTGTTTCTCGCTAACTTTGTCCTGTTACAAAGATTTGATTTGTGATGTTTTAATGATATAAGGATGTCATTTGTCAGTTTCTTTACTGTGTTATTTATGTTTAGGTTGATAAGGACATAGCCAGCCATGCTTTGGATGCGATAGAATTTACTGCAACATATTTTTGGCATGCCAAATCTGGTATTGTACTTTTCTACCATTTTCTTCACTTGTAAAAAAGCTGCACAAAATCAAGAATCGGTCTCGCTCCAGCTTTAACAAGCCAAGATTTTTCCTGTTTTTCTGTCCATAAAAATTAACGAACCTTCGCCAATATCACAGACTCCAACGCCTCTCTCCCGGGAGGACATGTATTGATTATGTAACTGATTATCCGGCCATGTAAACCATAAGTAATGACATACGACACTGAGGGGAATTGCTGCCCAACAAATGAACAGTATCTACCTCGATGTTTTCATGAGCTATTTACTCTGATAAAATTGCACGTGTAACGGCACAGGAAAAGGTTTTACGCAATTAAAAGTTGCGAGGTTTATTTTTAGCATGAAACAAACTCTGGCGATAGGATCGGGGCTAAGTGTAATTTACGACTAAGGTCTCCTGGTTTCTGGTCAATTAGGTATATTGTAGGTAGTGATTATTCCAGTGACCTGTTGCTTCGTCAAAGCCATGTAGCTTCACATCTATTAGACTGCAACGTGTTGTTCACTAACACTAATTTGGGTAGTACAAGATAATATTATTAATCATATTTAATACTCCATAAATTAGTATACCTAATTGGAAAACCCACCCAATGTTTACTATGGGCTCGTCTATTTATTTATCTTATCTTGAGATCGTTTTCAGTAATTTAAAGATGTTTACTATGTACACAAAACGTATTTTACCGCCGGTATAGATTGTATAAACAAAATTCTAATTTGTTACAGGAAATTTCTTCACAATTTTCAGTATTTAGACGCCTTCGCCAAAAGTATTTTAGTTCATTAGTAAGAATATTTACTAAAACTATTCATCAAGGACGAATTTTTTCATTGCGAGGAAAATGGGTCTCAATTTACCATTTCGGCATTTTGGCGCCCAACTGGGACCATTTTCAAATAATTATTTTGCGTGTAATGATAGCTGTAACTGAATAGAAATATGTAAGACGTCCACAGTTTGAAGCAAAAAAGTAATATTACTTGTGTAACAAGAAAAAGATTACTAAAGTAAGATAAATTTTATTTTCGCCCTCTGACTGGAGTTAGAAGGGCAAAGGTCATCCCGTTGCCATGATGGTAATTGAGCTATGCCGGAGTTGCTTAAGTTAAATGCCTTGTTATTTCAGTTTAAGTTAAATGCCTTGTTATTTCAAGTACAAAATAACATCAATTAAACACAATTGGTTTCTTCTTTGCTCAATTAAAATACTACTTTCATTCTACTTGGAACAATTGAAAATTGAACCCGATACTTAAGAGTAAATTCAACAAATAGGCGATATACCCGTTCAGAATGAAAAGATTTATGCTGCTTACAATGTGTTGACCAGTAGGTAATTAGTAGCACTTATTAGACCCGAGTGAACGACCCTTTAATATTCTTTTCATAAATTGACAAATAAATCAGATGTCAGACTGGGTACTGAAAAATGTTTAAAACAACAGCATGAAACAGATCACCTCAATATCAATCTTGCGGCAAAAATCAATAATATGCAAGATTGTATTCCTTTGAACTGTGAAGCGGTTTAATTTAATTTCTCGAGGCAACGCTCTATCTGGAGCACCACCTACTCGCGCCTTATTGAAGCCGTAAGTGAATCAAGATATTTTGCAGTGTTCGAAGAATGTTTGCCAAGTTTTTTGGTGACTCGTCGTATTGTTAATATTAAAGGCTCTAAAGACTCTGTTTTTCTCTGGGACTTATTGGCTCTTGCAAAAATCCCAACAGTAAGATGTATTTTTTTTGTATATTTTTTTTTTTGACTTTGCTTTGGAAGGCCTCCCACTAGGTGGCCCGATGACCTGGTGAAGGTTGCGGGGATCCGCTGGATGCGAGTCGCACAGGACCGATCAGTGTGGCGACACTTGGGGGAGGCCTATGTCCAGCAGTGGACGTCTTTCGGCTGAATGATGAAGAGATATTTAAAATATTGTTTTGTATCTTTTTGGTACTTTTTTTTTTTTTTTTTTACCGATGGGAAATCATCAAATAACCCCTCCCGCTCTGGGCTGAGCAGGAGGGAGTGTCAGACTTTTACTGACTAAAACCCATCCATGTTCCTTCCTTTGCCCTTTGTGTTCCAGGGCCGCGGTATCTCTTTCGAACAGTCCCGCAACCCATCTTTTTGGTACTAGTGTTAGATTTCGTCTCTGAACTGACTCGGCGTTAACGCCAATTTTAATTTGCATTTGGAAACTGCGTTCCCCGGCGCGATGTCATTGTCAATCAAATTTATTAAGAGGCCGGCGACCGATGCGTTTTTCATACAAACGTAATACCAAAATAACTTGTAAATCAAAAACATTCTTAAGGTACTGTCTCTTTATTCCGATCGAAATACAAAATATCTAGGTTCCCAATGAAATATTTTGAATGGACACTGATTTAAACAAGAGTTATGAGAAAAATAAGTTTTCTATAGAAATTTTAAATTCCTCATATCTCGTCTTTATATCATTGTCCTTTCAAAATATTTCATTGGGAACCTAGATATTTTGTATTCCAATCGGAATAAAGAGACAGTACCTTAAGAATGTTTTTGATTTACAAGTTATTTTGGTATTACGTTTGTATGAAAAACGCATCGGTCGCCGGCCTCTTAAGTTTAGGTTTTCAGTAATACGATCGAATGGGTTTAATAAAAACCCAGGAGTAACTCCGCTGAAAGCCAGAATCTCGCCAAAACATATATAGCTTATTTAAGACATTTGGAATCTTGGCGGTAAAACACCTCAGACATAATAAATGCCTTGACTTAAAATACTTGGAAGACTAGCTCCTCTGAAAGAAAACGGCTCAAGTCTATAAATAAAACAAATACAACATTCCTTTCGGTACAATATGGGCATGGTCTCGTTTTTAGGGTGGTATTTGCATATTATGTTTGAATAGTATTGAAGATTAAACTTATTGGTGTGGTCGGAGGATGTCAGGGTTAACATACCCGCCCTATCACTTTGCTCTCCTTAAACATCTAGTTAATAAAAACAAATTCTTGGTAATGGTATTTTTTTTGTGAAAGGCGGGGTAGTCGCAATTTTGACGGCAGAAAGAATAACGAGGGTAGTTCTAGAGACGAGGTCGAAGAAACATGCACTGTTGTACTATTAAAATGAGAGACATTAGCGAATCTTACCCAATTAGCGAGCAGAATTCTTTCAGGCTAAAGCTCAAAAGTCTGCAGACTAGGTATTCTAGGTAATAAATGTATAACCGAGCTCGACAGTCGGGTTACCATGAGAACAGCCATAATAATGATAGCAAGTTCACAGGTGAAAGCGCCATTTCGATTCAAGCATAACTATTTACAAACACAAACACCAATTTTCCACCGTAACTAATTAGATTCACGAACTGAACCATAAGACTCATTCACGGTGATTGTAATTGATAGAGGGTTCCGCAGCTTCATCAATCAAACGTTTTATAGAACGTCCCGCCGTAATTAGGGGCTTTCTCCAGATTCCTCAAGTTTTTGTTACAAACTCAATATGAAAAATATCGAGATTTCATGGGCTCAAGTAATATATTTTTGGGTGTGCTTGGGCGGTTCAGCTCTTCAAATAAAGCTGTAATTATAAAAATGTTTGAGTAATCTTTCGTTGTTTAACTGGTGTTTATTTCTTATAATTGCATTTGATAAAATATTAATGATAATAAAGTACACGGCATCTATAATTAAGATAAAACAACTCGCTCTAATAGGTCTAGTGTCTACACAAGTATCGTGACAGGTTGGAGGTGGGTGTACCCGCAACTGGGCTCAGCTTTAACATAAAGTTAAGGACGTCCTTACCGACCTTATACGTCCTTTGACTTGCTTTCAGTATCTTTTGGCGTTAGAATGCCATTGACAGCGGTTTTGTCGTTAGAAATTTGAGAAAAGATTTCGTAAAATCGTATTAAATACAAGATTAGTTCGTGCGGCGTTAGGTCCGATTTTGGACACGCGCCTAAGATCCTTCTACAACTATAGAAACTGATCTACACAGAGTATAACCGAATGCTAATTGTTAACGTAATAATATGGGTCCATTCGTACCCCTCTGCACGTACCGATAATGATTAGATAAAACTGGCACGCCATTGATTGCGAATCAATAAAGTTATCACCTTCAAAGTTTCGTGAATTCATCAAATAAATATTCATTGTGGCGCCCTTAAAGTTTTATTATCTCAACTCAACAATGACTTAAACTCGAAAAAACAACGTAATGAGATTTTATTACAGTAAAACGGTTGTATTTCGGTTTTGTTGTATAATAAAATTGAAGGCTTCGAGTTATGAGCGGCTGAAAACGTTTTGTAATAGAATAACAAGAATTGTTAATTGGTCTGGGTAACGTTGTTTTCACCAGAAGCAGCAATTAATTATTAAAAGCGACGACAATGGTTGGCCAGTACCCAGTACTCAACCCTGCAGAGGCGGTGTTTTGCAAGTTACATTGTGGGCACGTTATTCAGAATTGAGAATTCTTGGCAATTTTGAAGGTCATGTTTCTTTCCATATCCTTCAATTATTTATTTACTCTGAAAGATTGAGGTCGTAGTGTACCCATGAATCACAAACGCTTGTTCGTGGACCAGTTTATTTAGTACGAAGTCTTTGTCTCTAATGTTCCAACCGAAAATCGTTCACCGTTTACATCGTCTCGCTTACCGTTCACAAAAAACCTCTCTAATCATTTTATACGTCAATTTACAAAATTTTCTGAATACCTAGCAAGGGGCTCGGCCCAAATGCGCAAGTCCCAACGCTCGTTTAGGGCAGAGGTCAGTGTTCACAAACCCTCTGGCCGCTGTAATATTTAAGGGAAACACTCAGCACGGCCTCCCCAAAGTATTTACAAGCTGTTTTTGTTTAGATTTATTCATGTTCAGCGTTTGCTGTGGCTTTGACGTTATCTTGTCAATTTTGCTAATTATGTAGTCGGGTTAGATACTGAGCGGATGGGAAGGAAATTATGTTCTGCTGAGCTAATAGACTATTCCTGTTACTATTTTCTGTGACACATGATTGAATAATGTGACGGTTTGGCGCGTGTATTGTTCGTAACCCTCCAGTGTTTCTCGAATTAGAGCATTCTAAATGAGTCTTATTTAGACCAACTTCATAGCATTAGCATTCATAGCAATTATCCGAAGGTTTTCATCTCAATTCTGTAATCCATATATCCATCCATGTTTATACATTGCTTTGAAACTTGACCGCAGTTAGTCTGATAGTTTTATTTTACACATCATACACTTTTTGTTTTGGGGTCCTTTATTACATCAAATAAGAAATTAGATTTGAAGCGCTTGGGAAGAAGTACCATCTTATCGACCTTGTACTTGACCTAATTTTATTCAGTTGTCATTCACTTGTCGTATTCTCCGACGAAGCTTCCCGTACTTATTTGATTTTTTCCGGAATTTCAATAAAGGCACTGATCTAAATATCAAACAAAACCAGTCCCAATGCAACTAGGTTATCAGATAATGCAAGTACGATGCACTATTGATAGTAAATTCCAAGACGAGATAAACGTTCCGTGAATAAGATAGAAACGAATACGGCATGTCTAGATAAACTATCAAAATGAGATAAAGTGCAGTCAAGTCAATACCCTGGCCAGTAAACAAACAGACGGGGAACTAGTAATAAACGTAGATTGCATTTACTTTGTCTGTCGACGTTGACGATATGCTGTGACCAGCGGGACTTGTATCGTACCCTGGGCTATCTTTAAGACGGAACGTAATAGAGAACTTGGTTGTTTAAAGATGATACGTTTTTTTACAATCCTTAAGAATCTGGTGTCACCAATTATTGTATGTCTTGCTATGTGTAGTTTATTGTTGCCATCGTGTCTAAACACTAGCATTGATGTAGCTTCGTAGAGCTTCGTAGACAGAAGAAGAGACTGATGAGATAAATTTGAAGCTGATTCCCAATTTGATCGACTCTTCTCATCACACGTGTTGTAAAGGATGTAAGCCCATAATAGATCTTAAAACATCGTTAAGATCGACGAACGATAATACTGTCACAGACTGTCCTCAATGGGTCATGTATGATCTGCAACGTAAATTACTGACGACCCAAATATAATCTGAAACCCAATTCTGGGTTAACCTCGCCATTGCTATATTATTGCAATTTGTTATTTTGTGTGCAATAAAGAATAAGAATAATCTGCAAGTATTCGTTGCAAATCAACTCTAAATTAATTCTAACCGATTATTTAGCTCGTGGGTTACAAAATCAAGTTTTAAAGACCTATCCTTTTCTAGACCTAGCTTACTATATTTGTATTGAAATAAAAAATATATCAATGCCGCCGGTTATAATCGTGTGGGGCTCTCCGTAGGGCCGCCGGCGATATAAATAGCCTGGTCGATACTCACTCCAGACTCGATGCTCGAAATCAGACCTAAATGCGTGTACATCAGTCTGCTTACTTTGGAGACTAATAAATACTTTGTTACGCCACAGGATTATAGAAACCAGTAGTTCGACGTAAATTAAATTAATTTTACGTATTGATTTTTTATGGATCTGCTGCGTGGGTTTTAGCAAGTAGGGCCTATTTTTGCGGAGCTCGGGAGCAGGCGGTGTTAAATTTTTTTGTTTAAATAAAAAAATAAAAATCTTATATTGTGTGCATTGGCCAAATAAATGTATTTTCATTCTTTTCTTCTTTCTATGGTTATACAAGTCAACCTAAGGTTGATTTTCAAAGAATAGGCAGCTGCACTGTCTTTATTATTTGCCGGTAGCAAATATTACTTTCCTAAATGTGATTATTCAGTCATATATTCCAGCTATCGTTGACGACGTTTTAGTGTAAGCTTATGAATTTTATAAAAGCTTCTTATTACATACGGATTGCATCGTGACGAAGCAGCTCAACTGATTTCGTTTCGATCTTTAGAGATATCTTGAACTGATAGAGAAAACCTCGACAGTCTGACATTATCAGTCAATGTTATAATTAAAGGGATCATTAAGGGCTTCTCTTACATTTTCCAAAAAAAATAATTAGGTAGCGGTTCAAAAGAATCTCTACAGAGAAGCATAATTCATATAACTAGGATTTTGTTTGATTTACTATACTGGAAACTTCAAAAGAAATCTGATCTAATGGCACGTGTAGTAACGGCAACAGCAATTAAACTCTAGTTACGTTAGTAATAGGGGCAGATAATAACTTGTTAGCAGTTAGTAATTGACGGTAGTTTTACGTTAATTCTTTATTTCATTAGGAATTTAATAGTAGCTTTGTTGCCGTCCGCCTCATTTGTCTCAAAATCATTTCATTTCACTTGACCAGGTTTTCGGAATCTTAGGTATTTCTTTAGAGTTGTTTCTATCAGATGACAAATAAAAAACTTTATGGTTTGATATGCCTATGTCTTAGTTTGTGGTTAAGTACATTCAATTCTTCTCTAATGGATCTGATTAGTAATTGCAATGCAAATGTATGCGTTTGCGCTTATAATTATTGTCCTTTTCCTGTATAACACAACTACACTATTAAAATATTAACAACACACTCATTTTAATAATTGTCCAACACGATGGTGTACACAGTTATCAATAAAGTGTGATTTAATTACTTCAATTAATCATGTCGAGATTTTAACGGTACCGGTAACTGCCTACAATATATGGATACCAGGAACACCGATTTTATAATCGGCAAAGAGCTAATTACAAAGAAGTTAGGTTTTTTTTAAACGTTTCCCCACTCTAGGAATTTCTCCTGTATCGTGGATACTTTTACAAACATTTAAACTCACAAGCACAAACAAAACCCGGAAAAACTACCGGTAGGCCATACAAATATTTGTTATGTGCGGGGGATCCAATTAGGTATTTATGTACTCTCAAATCATGAATGTCACATCATCAAACACTGTTTTAAAACACACACACACATCATCATCATCAGTGACATACACATGACCTTTGGAGTTCTGGATGTCTGTTTGACAGTTCTTCTTAGCGTATCGATCGATGGCAATCTCAATGGAGTCGGCCCAGAATATGCCCTTCAGTAGCGTTCATCAGTTCCTGTAAACTGTTCGCTTATCGTTGCCAACCACTTACCAGTGCGATATCACTGCTATATTGTTGCTGGGGAGTTTCTTCCACCACTGCTTCTAGGAAGAAGGAGATAAAGAAGAAGTAGCGAAGGGTGGGCGTTTTAGGAGACTGTCTTGAGCAATTGACGTTCAAAAAGTGCTGATTTTCGTTCAAATAATAAAACACAATATTTTTATACGCTCCATTCTCCTATCGCTATATCATCGTATATTTTCCGGAAATTAAATTACGTGTGGTATAAACTTGGTCTACTGTAGTCATCCATTCTGCGGCCAACGTTGATGTGAGTTCACCATTATCTGCAACATCAGCGTGAAATATTGGGAGGAAGTTTTGTTTCGGCGTGTTTTAAGTGCGGAGTACTTGAGGTGCTTTGTTGTACATATTACGCAATGTGTTACTATGAGCATTTTGGGCTTTAAAACGTTTCAAGGACGAGCAGCAAAACTTTCTCGGAGTATTTACCTGGCAAACCACTTAAAATACGTTGATTTTCGAAAAAGAAATTGCTGATGAGAAATAACTCGGTACAAGCGAAAAGAGGCCCATACCCAGGTGTGGGTGAAGTCGGGTTTTGGGGGATGATGAAAGACTATCCAGTTTACCTATAAAATATCTGGAGAGAATCTTCAAAATGTATCTGTAACATGATGTTTCTTCATTTTAACGAAAAAATGCACAGTGCCCACTCATTCAATTAACTTAACCACAAAAGAAAAACCAACCTTAGGAAAAACCCCCTTACTAACACCAACCTAACCCCTATTCCTAAAAAACAGTAGTCACCTAAAAAACCGACGCCATAACGTAAAAAAGCGTCACAAACTCACAATAGTATGAATGAGTTGGTCCCACGGCATCGAGTCGAACCGGTTGCGGCGACCTTGTCAAGGCGAGCGGGTTACATATCGCACCTTGCCGTGGAATGTTAATAGCCATCTCTATTTGGTGGCTGCGTTAGAGCAGTCAAGGGATTGATAGAGCAGATGCCTTGTCTCATCTGTGAAGTGGTTTTGATTGGCTAATGGGATTTGTAATAAAGAGTTGGTTGGGAAATGGGAAGGAAAATTCTCGATGGATAGAATCTACTTTATTTTATTGTACACCAAAATTGATTGATCTTGGTTTATAGGTCTAGATCTTCTTACACATCATAAGTTAAGTAAAGTTATTTGCAAAATGTGACGTAAATGGATGTCAATCTTTGAATTAATGCGAAAATGGACGAACAGTTTTCACGCTTGTCTTGCAGCATTTTTAAGGCAATTTGATTAGTGCGCGGTACATCTCTATTCATCGCATTAACTGAACACAATTCTCTTCGTAGGCTCCAATTTGGGAATTAAATTTCTACTATTTAACAAAGAGGTCTCTGTAATCTTGCTTAGTTTTTGTTCTGGTTTACCAAATGCTTGGCCTAGATCTTTATGTTAATTAACGTACATGGTAATGAAATTCATACATTTAGTAACTATTCAAACAATTTTGTTCCATTGCACGCACACAAGATTTTGCAAACAGAATCAAGATCATTCTTTGCAAACACTAAATTAATGAATATTCATTAGCCAAAGGTGCTTTAACTAGCGTCCCGCCCCGGCTTCGCACGGTTGCAATTTTGTACATATAAACCTTCCTCTTGAATCACTCCATCTATTAAAAAAACCGCATCAAAATCTGTTGCGTAAGTTTTAAAGATCTAAGCATACATAGGGACAGATAGACAGAAGGAAGCGACTTTGTTGTATACTATGTAGTGATAGTACAAGGCCTCAGATCATAACATTCCTCTTCTTGTGTGCTGATATTAATAAGGGCGTACAGATTGGACGGTAGTAGGGTGTAGCTATGTCGCAAACTATGTTTCACCTGTAATTCTGCTCTCTGTGGCCCAAAAGATGCTGTCAGTAACTTCCGCGCTGCCACTGTAGGTAGACGAGTTTTGTACCAACAACATGTTTAATACTGTCGTGCTAGCGACACGAAGAGGAATAAGGTTACTTACAAGGTGAATCCACTAGGGTACATAAAACATCGAAATCCTGCGTTTCAAGTGGGGTCACTCAGAGCACGAATACGCCTTTCTCTGTAGAAAGGCATGGTTAACTTAACTGATACTGACTATTATTTAATGGAGCAGGTAGTCGGTAGAAAGAGAATCTACACATAGACATACATACAGAAATGGCCTATTCACATCAAACTCAATTTATTTGTACAAGCGCACCGCGAAATACACTTACCTACATTGCGTCTGCCGAAATACTGATTGAATCATCGAGAACTCAATTTTGGAAGTACACATATTTCTATGACGTCATTCGATTCGAGCCCAATGTACTGTATACGGACGGTCTATATTAACCTCACTTGAATGGTCAAAGTTGTATTCAGGTAGATAGTAATGTTTCAAGATATCTGGAGATTATTTCCACGCCAAACCGTCTAGTTTTGTGATTATTGATGTCACTTTTCTAGCACAAATACTGTACTTTTTTTATAGGAGTTTCTGGGATGGTCTAGACGAGTAGTCTGAACATTAGTATTGGTAGCCGTCATAGCAGTAGTCGACATCAGATCAGATTGGGCCTTATAGTACTTAGAAGGTAGTACCGGATTCAGCCTAACATATTTTGTGGTGACAACAAGATTGTTGATACAAATATTGTTTCTATAAACCAAGACAAGAAATCTGGTGCAATACCACCAAACTGGCCCTTTATCGCCCAATCTAAATACTATTTTCACAAATAGATGCAGTAACCTAATTTATATTTTGTTGACGATGCTCAGTCATCCTTTAAATATGTCCTGTATGTTACGCTTCGCCTAATTCTTCACCTTGACGGCATATACTAGCATTGCCATGTTGTAGGTCAAATGTACAGTAGATGAACAGAAGACCAACCGACCAACCGTATAAAGTGTCGAAGCAAACTCACGTATAGTCTCTACTTTGTGCTTAACGAAACGTAAAATTCAATGAAGTGAGTCTGATTGAGGCTGTTTTTTTTTTCCTATTGATGGGATTATTTTCTCCAGAAGCGTTGGGGTTTTGACCCTTAGAAAACTATAATACAGGGTGTAATAGAACCCTTCACGAAGCCGTCAACCAAGCATTATGTACATCAATCAAACTAAGTATCTTTACGCAAAAATTATTGCTGGGAAACGACTTTTTTTGGGTGAAAAATCACTTTTTACGTTAGGACTTAATTGAACGCACTCAAAACATTGTGCTGATGGATGGATTGAATAGTACGGGGGTCATGGCGGTGTTTAAAGTAAAAGTCTTACATTAAAAACATGTATTTGTAAAGTTGCAACTTTGACCCCAACATCTCCGTAACCAGAAGATTCCCAGGTATGGTCTAGAACAAAAAGAAGATCCTAATGACGGGGAGAACAAGTGCCTTTCGGCTTCGTTAAGGGTTTTGTTACTGTTACTGTGTGATTTGTAATTTGAAAGAATTTTATGCGCTTTACTTAATTGAAATGTGCAGTTTTATTGCAGAAGTAACTGATGTGATTACATCAAAAAAAATATTTGTTGTTTGGAGGATTAGATGATTATCATGATCCAATTTTCGTCTCATTCCTTTCCTGAAGAATATTTTTTGAGTCGATAGAGAAATATATTAGTCAATGTCAATTTTATTAATTAGACTGCCTCGTTGGTATAGTGGTCGCAAGCGAGACTGCTAAGCATGAGGTCCTGAGTTCAGCAATATGTTATTGTTTTCCTTCAGGAATTTCTCAGTAGCACCCTCCGTGGGTCTGGATTTGTGCCTGGTTGATGGCAATAAGCTCGCCCCCTGTTGCATGGGCCTTAAACATAACAGGCGGAGTGTGGGTTGTACTATTAGGCATACTTCTGCCTAACCCTTCGAGGATTACAGGCGTGATATATGTTACAATCAGCAGTCACTATCAAACTGCTGGCCACTGGCGCATCTCAAACCAAGCTTTGTCATACGCGTCTAGGTCTCAGGTTCACCATCTCTTCCTGGACCGACCTCAATATTAATGTCATTAAAGTCGTTGTTCATAATACTAGGCCTTCTGAATCTCTTCATTGATGATCGTACCGAGTCCATTAGCCAGCATACGGGCACTCAGCTAAAATTTAAACGCATTTGCCAGTCGGCTGTGCGGTTATATCTAGTGACCGTAACGTTGTAAATAACTAATGTGTTCTCTGAAGGATGGCGCATGAACGAGTGGCGGCGAGAGGCCCGAAATTGTGCTGAAAAGTGGGTACTTGAAAATTTTCAGCTCACTGAACATTTTTTTGAATTGAAAAAGTTCCTGTTTTTTTTCTGATGTTTATGACGTCAGCCTAATCTTTTCCCAACTAGGTTGGACCCGGCTTCCAATCTAACCAGAAGCGGCTGAATACCAGTATTTTACATCGAGCGATTGCCAATCTGACCTACACAACCCAGTTAGTACTGGGTAATACGATAACCCTTGATAAGACTGGTTGATCTGATATTTTTGACGTAAATGGTGCTTGTCTTTCAGGTTATGGAAAACGGTGTTACATTGCTTTGCAAAAAAACATACTTGATTAATACCAAATTACACGCACGTACATTATTTGTACATAATGCTTGAAGTATGCTCATAAATATTATAATACTAAATCCACAACACGTGCTCAATCGACAAAATGTGGTTTTACCTTTTAACTGAATTACGCTGAATTAATTATTAACTAAGCTGATAATGTTTCTTAAGCTTACAGTCGATCATTACAATTATAACTTTTATCAATAAACACATGTTTTAACGATCAGTAGTCGCTCAGTAGTATGCGCACCGATTTGCGAATTGCAGGTCGTGGTTTCTTACCTAAGCAGGCATTACTTTGTGCAATTTATTTCATCATAACTGCTCTCAAAACGTGTGCAGGAAAACAGAAACCGGCATGTCTTGAACCAATCATTCGAAGACATGTGGTATCTACCAACCCGCGCTGGGCACGTCTGGTCCCACCCCTGGCGCCTGTGTAGAGACCTGTGTCCCGGCAGTATAACGGAACAGCATATTATAGGCTGATTATGCTCATATGTTAAACGATCGCTCGTTGAAGTGAATAGCTAACTATCTTCTCGCGTTTATCCACTATGTGGCAATGTTAGCAGATTATTCGTGACTTAGCTGCGTTTAGAGAGGCTAATTACATATGAATTCATTATCAGAAGCTGATAGCTTGCTACGAGGTTTGTGGGCCAATGTCTCACATAAAGGGTGTAACAAGACCCTTAACGAAGCCGAAAGGCACTTGTTCTCCCCGTCATTGCGTTCATTTTTTTGTTATAGACCATACCTGGGAACCTTCTAGTTACCCCTTCATCCGAGATGGCCATTTTTCCGAACATGACAGCTGAGTGTCATCCATCTTCTTTTGTTTATGTTAATTCGGCGCGTCTGACGTAAACGACGATATACCCGAAATTACGTTAGTTAGCTCGCTACCAGTTCTATATTTGGAATTGTTATTAAATTAGCCAACAGATTATATATGGGTAAATGTAGTTTTGTCTTATAATGTATTAGTAATTTAATGTGTGTTCAGCGTGAGGTAACTTTTCCCAGTTTCTTGTGTAAAGGTCATTATAATTCAAAAACTAAACCATTATATCAAAAAGTTATTGTTTTACTTCCACAAATACACACTATTGTACATAAATCAAACAAAAGAACAGACCTCGCCATACAATCTTTTCAACTCACAAGCTGAACAATAACATGACGTAATTTACGACCAGGTAATTGTAATAAAATAAACGGTTTGTTTACGCTTCTATTCTGAGAAACCTTATCTGCAAGCGGCGCGGGTTACAATTTAATTTTAATGTTCGGTTCACATACTTAACTCACTAAGAGTCTCAGCTGCGCGAAGTGTTTAGTTAAATGGTATCGGATAACATAAACAAACACTTGAAAACGGTCGCAAAAAATGGGTACTCAAACGTTGGATCAATTGTGTGATTTTGTTGCGTAAATTAGAAATCTTATTTAACATTCTACATGTTGAAGATATTTACAAAACGTTAGTCAAATAAAAAAGGCATGCTGCCTAACAAAAACATTCCACAAATCAACATTCAAAACGGTCAACTTCCCAAAAAAATAACATAAAAACTCAGGTACTTGACTATGCTTGATACAAAATATGGATACGGCAACACATGTAAGCAAGATTTTTTTTTTATTGAAATCAAAAATATTGTGCATACTTGTAGATAATATTATTATTTTAAGTCTTTTAGCGTGAATATTATGTAAATAAAAAAAAAATAAAAAAACGTAAAAAGCATAAAATTAAAGCAGCATTGCCATAGACGAGAAATTATTGGAATTTATTGCCTGTATGTCTTTCGGAGAAAGTTATGACAGACAGACAGACAGACAGACAGCCAGACAGACAACCAAATAAACAAACTTATATATATACATGCACACGCACATCTAATAAATTGTCAGTTCCAATAGTTCAACATTCAGACGTGCTTAAATGATAACCTCCTTTTTTTAAGTCGGTTAAAATATCGAATAAAAAAAAAACGTCAACAAAAAATATTCAAATTGAAATCACGAATGCCATATCCAGTATTTATTGAGAAAGGCAATCGTACACAGCTGGCTCAAATCGGGCTCTGTGATTGGCCGGCGCGTCTGCAGTTGGTTTGAATTGGTTTGATAGTTTTACGTAATTTTAATTTTCGAATGATCACATCAAAAATACGATAATATTCAAATTAAACGCCTAATATCTGTAATACGACTCATAAAAACACGTAATAGCCATTTTTTTCATTACTATCTTTAGTAATACCGTCAAAATACGGCCAAACGTTCGTCGAAGACGCTCCAACGGTTAAATCGGCTTGCGATGTTCGTTGAAATGACTATTTCTGCCCGAAATCTTTATCAATTACACTGTACAAGCAATCAAAAATGTTTATCACTTACCCAGGCATGAGAAAAACACAATTTACACTCACATAACACACTTTCACTACTTTAATTACCGACAGCGACCGTTGGCCGCGCATGCGCAATTTCGACTGACGGAGCGGGGCGCGCGGCGGGTGTAACACGCCGTTCGTTCGTTTCAAACAATTGGACAGAGGCAATATATCTTTATTGTACTTTATCCTAGACTCTGAGCAAGTTTGTGCAAAATCGTTACAGTAAAACACGCCGCCTGTGTCAACTCAGAAACCAGAAGCAAAAGAAAGCCCTAGGGGCTTTCTACACAGACGCGGGTTATTTGACAGAAAGCCCCAGGGGCTTTCTACACAGACGGAGGGGTAACGGAGATATTGGGGGTCAAAGTTCCAACTTTTTCACAAGTTTTTTTTAAAAAATTAAGTAATAAATAAATAATGAAAAAAAAATGCCTTTTATTTTCAGCTTACAGATGATTAATGTATCTACCGTATAAAAACTAAGAAAAAACTAAGAATATTAATATCTATGTAATCTAAATATATATCTAATTATAACTATTATGGAATATATTTTAGTAGGTAGGAACTAGTATTTTATAACATTTTACTGGGACCCCCCTCAGGTAAAGGCCTCCGCCAATTTTTCCTTTCCATTTTTCCCGGTTTGGGCTATTTGTTGCCATTGTGGGCCAGCTAGTTTTTTTATATCTTCATCCCATCTATGGTCTTCCCCTGCAGCGCTTGCCCGATGGGCCTTTCCATGACGTAACTGTTTTTGTCCATCTTTGAGACGCGCTATGTGGCCGGCCCATTTCCATTTTAATTTTTGGCTGTAGCTGAGTGCATCTATTGCTTTTGTTTTAGATCTTATTTTAGTGTGCTTTATTCTCTGTACTCTCTTGATATTTAACATCCTACGTTCCATTCCTCGCTGACATGTGATTATTTTATTTTTAATTTTGTTGGTAAACTTCCATGTTTGGCATGCGTACGTCAGACAAGGAATGAGACAAGAGTCCATTATTGTTTTCTTTAATTTGTATTAGGCATTTCACTTTTAAATATCTCCTTGTAGCTCCAGTACTTATTCCAGGTATGCTTGACTCTTCTCTCCACTTCTAGTTCATTTTTTTTTCCCCAAGTATATGTATTAATCCACATAATCTAATAGGTCATTTCCAATTTGTATTTTTGTTTTTTTGAAGTTTGTCATGAGTTTGGTCTTTGTGATGTTCATTTCCAAACCCACTTGTTTGCTTGCTTTATGTAGGGTGTCTAACATGTATTATAGTTGTAGGCTCGATTCTGACAGTAAAACCAAATCATCAGCAAATCGTAAGTGGTTTAGGTTTTTTTTTTTCAATACCAGATCTTAATGATTTTTTTTTTACTTTAAACACCTCCACAACCTCCGTACTATTCAATCCATTTATCAGCACGATGTTTTGAGTGCGTTACATTGAGTCCTACAGTAAAACGCGAACTTCACCCCAAAAAAAAGTCGTTTCCCAGCAATAATTTTTGCGTAAAGTTACTTAGTTTGATGTACATAATGCTTGGTTGACGGCTTCGTGAAGGGTCTTGTTACACCCTGTATATAATATGCGGACTTTCAGTGAGGTAGGATATGGGTACTTATGTGAAGTTCTATGGAACCGTGGTCGATTGAAGTTTTTGGCCGACTGACAAAAGAATTGCTTGCGTCGCAGACTTTACGTCTAGCCAGCTTTGGGAAAAGCCTTTCTAAAATGTTATTCTTCTGGATTCATATATTTTTTCTGGACTCCTTGCCGTTCCATCCATGTTTCTCAACTTTGGCAAAATAAAAATGAACTGCTGATCAAGACCAGGTGGGCAGGCCACGTGCAAAATGTAAAAAAAAAATGTTAAATATAACCTCGGTACGAAGTCTGAGCTTTCGGCTCTAACACATGTCTACGTCTGCGCCCACACGAGCTTATATTGAAGGGCAATTTTAAGTTCTCAAAGCTTTCAGCCAAGTTTTTAGTACAAGTTCTTCAATTTTTTGCCTTGTAATTCTATGTTTAGGGCCAACAAAAAAAGACAGGCTAATTTTAATGTTAAGTTTCAGACTAAGCGAAGAAAAAACCAAAGGCCGAAGAAAAACGTGCAAATTGTAGAAAGATGTGAAATATAATCCCTGGGGGATGATGGGCGTACTCTGTCCAACCGTAAGCTTCACAGATGTCTTCGCCCACTTCTATTTTAACTTTAATTCCCTTTAAAAGGAGGTTATTTCTGGCCAAGTTGAACACTCCTGGCGTACTGTTTGCCAAATTATTAATTTATGAAACGTATAATTTATGTTCCTTTTGCCAAACTGATTTATGAATGACTTGACTGTCTCTGGTTTCTGGTATACTGCAGTGGTTATTTTGTAGGGTCATAACTTGAGCTACTTGTCACATTTGGCAAGTAATATTGACGTGTCCTGTTTTTCAAACGACGTTTATAATAGCTTGGTTTGATGTATTGGCAGGCATACAGTTGGAGTTAAGATATTGGGTCTACTTGCCATTGAAGTGATAAATATCTAGATTTACGTAGAAGTAGATTGATATAGCGCAGTGTCTACATAGGAAAGTCTGTGACCTGTGCTATCAGTGATGATTAACGGGAATTAAAGAAGTCATCTACAATAAATTGCATTAGAAGGCTGAGAGTCAACCAAAAGGCAAATGGAGAGAAACTATCACGAATTGAATCTCATTTGATAAATATATTCTAGTAGGTAAAAATAAAATCGATTCTATACAGCTTTTAAAGTAAATTCTAACACGTTCAATTTTCTCGTTCATAAACTTTAGGGTTTATCGGCCACGTATACTTTCGCAAATGTGAAAGTCAATTGAGAGGAACGGGTTACTTATGTGCTACGTTACATGTATTGTAATTTCTAAACCTAAAACGTGCTAGACTTTAAATACCAACCTCATTTGGGACTAAGATTTAAATTTTTCGATCTGCTCTCACCGTACTCAGTTCAGGTCGTGAGTGTTCACACTTGATTTTCGGTACCTATGGGTGAACGAAGCAATACTATCCAAATGGCCACGAAACAGAAAATAATCGTTTTGAACTTGGTAACGAGGTTATATCTTGATTTTGAAAGGAATTAAAGTCTAAAACTGCCCAAAGGCAACAATGTCTCAAAGGGTCTTTAGTGATTATCTCGGCCTGTTCAACAACTGTGATAAATCCATACTTGATACAAGCATACTCATCCTAATTGGGGTTAACATCAAAGGGATGAAACAGTTAATTACTGATTTTCTGTTAAGACGAGCCTATCGGCAAGAAAAACACTTATATTATAATATGGTATGCTAGACAAAGGCGTTACATACTCAGCCTAGTCGAGTATATGTCTCCATTCAGATCTAATCCAAGCTTTTTCTTTAAATTACTCACTACAACAGTTAAGTTATTGGTGTACGGCGTGGGCCTAAGGTAAGATCGTGGATGACTTAGACTGTACGCCACCCATCTGTGGTTTGGCCGACCTCGGCTTTTCCAGCCGTCTGGTCTGTATTGAGAAAATCCTATCATTTGGGTTCTCTAGCCTCTTTTATTCTTACATGTACGTCTAATTTTTAACAATTTTTAAAAGTTTCACTTTTAACTAAGTATGTAAAATATCTTAGAAGTTAAATTTGACCCACGTCCCGGTTTCCGATTGAGCTTAAATTTTGCATACATATTTAGTTTGGATGGCAATACATGGTTAGCTAAGTGATGTTATTATAAATTAAATATGGCGGACTCCCAAAGATGGCGGACTGTGATTTGTGACGCATTCCCATAATTTGGGTATCAAATGAAAGGGTATGCTGGGGAGAAATAAAATGACGTCACTCTAAATCGTGTTTTTGTAAACGGCTAAGTATATTATTTTATTATAGTTAAACCGTTTAACTCGACGACCGGCAACGAAAATGGAGTGTTCTTATAGAGTGTTCTACAATATCCATCCTACTTACGAGCCTCAAACTTTTCCCCATAGAATCCCCTTGCGACCGACTGATCAGCTAATTTGTATACGCAGTTAGCTTGTTATGCTGTTTGTTTGAATCATGTTATACTTTTTATGCATAAACTTGGGCGTTTTGTAAATGTTCCTGTTTTCATCGTGTTTTCACGGTTAACGAGTTTTTGTTGTGTTTCAATCGTTTAGGATGTTGTTTGTTTTTAAATTGAATAAAAGTAAAATTTGAACTCAGGAGTTGGTGGGAGCATGTGTGGATTATCTAAAGTTTTACCCACGTAAGATTCTATAACTTAAACGAATGTGACTGCAAAATGGGTAAACTGAAGAGCTGAAGTGTTACAAAAGCTTTGGAAATTGGCCTTGCCTATTGAGGCCTACAAGATAATGCTTAGTTCTCAATTCTCTTGTTGGTTACTTACCTAGTTTCCTATTTTATTGAAGAGCCTAAGCATTGTCTTATTCCCGATCCAATTACCTAAAACCATTCTCTCTTCAATACTCATAATCGCCAAACCTATCTTATTCAAACGAACGTCTTCACAATTCCGCGACTTCGTTGTTCTAACTCGGAACTGGTTTCATCCGGCGCGATCCGCCGTAATCCAGTTATATCCGGCCGACGGATATAGGACACGATGGGAAAAAGCTAAGAAGGACCAGTCCTTCGAGATATTTAATGAGGAACTTGATTAATAGACACGAATAAATCGTAGGTAGTTGAGAGTCTAACCAATTAGATTAGTTCCACTTGGTGTCCTTACAACGACACCAAATGGAACTCCTGAATCAATCACTGCTTTGGCAATTTTTAGTCCTTTAGGTGACGCTTGTGCCAGTAGGTAGAGCGAAAAATAAAGATCAGAAAGAGTCTATGGAGAGAATAAACTGTAACCTGTTGGTATTTATTTAATAAAACTTTATGCACAAGTAAAAAAACTGTACAAAGGCAGACTTAATGTCGCATTAATGCCGACTTAATGGGCATTTTCTACCAGTCTACCTTAGGGTGATACAGAGACAACATACAGTAGGTGCAATAACAGAAAAAAGACTAGAAAATATTTATAACTAAAACATAAGAATAAATACATATATACATACATATAACAAAATATATAAAGTTAAGAGAGTTATACAAGAAAAATTACCAGATCTTAGTTCTGAGAAGAATCTGCAAATTTCTTGCGTATATGTTCTCGAGCTTTCACTTTGAAAGTGAACCGACTGGTCACCGTCCTGATACTCTGAGGGTATGACGTTGGACATCCTTGTTACCTAGTTGATTCTTCTTCTTAGCGTGTCGATGGCAATCTAAATTGTGTCGGCCCAGAACTGGGCCAAGAGTCTGGCGCTTTCGGTTGTGTCTATCAGTTCCTGTAGTGAACAAACGACAGGACACGCAGTTGCTATCAACCAACATATTTACGTTTATGTTAAAAATAAATTTCCATTTCTTTCTTTCTCTATTGGTGTTTTAGACTTTAATATCTTGCTTTCCATGGTATGGATCTTCTTTATTTTATCTAACGTGTGCATTGTACGCCGGTTAAGTTAATCGTTGGCGAAGTAAATGGCTTTTAACAATCGACGCCGAACTGTAAACAGGGATACGGTTTATTGGATAATTGACTTTATTTTTGTTCGCGCCTGTCCAGTTCTGGGAAACAGAGGAGTTAATGGTGTAATAGTGTTCGGGAGGTATTTTATTGTCAGTGTAACTTAGATTTTATTAGATATTCCCATAGCTTGTGGAAGTACTCGGTTCAGCAGTAATCGCCTATGGATACCTATAACACACTTGTTAGTTTCAAAGGGGTTTGTAATTATTTGTATGGAAGCTGGCGTAGTCACCCCATCGCCATTTTGATTTTTCTTCGAAGTTGCGGCAAGTTCTCTTATCGAACTCATTGCGATCATTGCCTCTAAATAACTTGGCAGCGCGCCACTTTTGGCAACCATATCTCTGGTGATTGGTCATTTTTGTTGGTTTTAGTAGCCTCTACCCATAAGGGCCAGTTTCATCGTGGGCCGTACGTTTGCAGAAAGATCAAAATGGCTACGGGTTGATTACGCTAATTCGGTTCTATGCCCTTTGAACTTTCTGGATACACTCGTGGAAACATCTTCAATCATTAAGTATCTGTCACAATTCTGAGTGTGAATTTAAATTCTTCTAGCTCTCGCCCGCGGCTTGGCTCCCGCTATGGTCGGAAATTATCCCTCAGGAACGTTTTAAAGTCTTAGCCGATAATGTCGCTTCCCAATTGTGAAAGAATTTTCGGTAAAATCGGGTCAATAGTTCCGAATATAATCAGACATCCAAAATTACAAACTCCTACTCTTCATAATATTTGTATAGATATTAACTTATACAACGATAATGACGGGAACATGTTCTGTAGCTGCTGCGACTACATAACATCAAAACAACGATGGGTCTATGCTATGTCTATGTACATTCTACAGCGAACGGGCTTGGTTGTCTGTTGGGGTTGTAATTTCGTCGTAAAATTTTAAGGCATTAAATAAACCATGCAAAACATGCTTTGTGAGGATTTCTTTGCTCGATACTATATAATTCAATTGAAATTTGTCTGGTGTACACAGTAAAGAGTATTCTATGTATGCATCATTCCAATTGATCACACCATCCACTCTCGTATTGTAGTCAGAACGAAACCCGCAAGCCATTTGTCGTGATATCGTATTGTGATCACAATTGTGTCGATGAGCACCCCAATTACCCATTCCCCACAATTGGCTTATCTCGTGGGATCACAAACATCTTGAGGTGCACAAGAGGTCGTATGTTATTGAGTGTTATATGACGGTCGTTCTGCAGGAAGGAAGTCCGAGTATACAATCATGGTTGGAACAGGTTTTAGTTATCCATTTCTTGGTATTGCATTGGTGTGAATTTTCTATAACATTGGCAGTGTTGATGTTTTAGTTAAGTATCTCGGTTGGTGATGACGTTTACGTACTTATGCTGTATAAATATTTATTCAGCTGTGGAGGCACAAGTATTATGTTTAATTTGATCGCATCATTTTTCTCTAACCTTTCTTTTTTCCGTGATACGATGCATCGGGCAGATTTACTGCGTCGTCTCTGAGTTTATTTAGCCCAGTTCTTTTAGGAATAGTTCTTACGAATTGCTTCAGTTTTCTATAAAATCCTTCAAAGTCTGATAGAGACAATGTGACCTTAGCCAGACTTTGTTTTACGTGATTCATTTCACGTTAAGACGCACCTTTCCTTATACGAGCATCCTATAACATTATATCCTATGTAATAAACTAATCAACCGTTGTCTCGGCTCCTATAACATTCCTTTACAATTTTCTACGTGACTTCGTTGACATCCACGTGTCCCGGTCGTTTCACCCCTGGATATGTAAGCTACTGCCACCTAGCGGATAACGTTGGGACGGTTCACTGAAGCAACAGGGTGTAAGTTCAGCAACAGGATTGTTTGTTTCGAGATAGCGCCTTCAGTTGCCTTTAGTTTCACCACCCTCCTATAGATGGCGTTAGTATCATTTGGTCATTCGTTTCAAGTTTGGTATTTTTTAAACATTTTTTTTTTAAAGTCTATTAATTTATTGTTTTAACTTTCAAAGTTGTAGTTCGCCAAGAGTCATGAAAAGTTTGCTCCTAATGCAAGACAATCTTCGAAGAACATGCTCTATTTAACGTGAGATTCCACGATAAAGAAAAAAATCTTCCATGTTTACAATCAAGCGCAAAAAAGGTACTAATCATCTGAACAGCAATCTTAACACCTCATCATCATACAGTAAATTCTCACTATTACTCTCATTACAACATCATTTTCCATACAATAGCGATAAGTTCCCAAGATATGTTTACATGCGTCCGTCATCGACAGCCCTTACCAATATACCTTGACACGCGGTGGAATTAGGAACTACGTTTAATTGTACAGTATTTGACAGGTGAATGACGCTTTTGTTAGCAAACAGCGCCACCCTGATGTCTCAAGTTATGTTGGTTGAGTAATACTGCATTATAATTATGACGTTACTAGCAGTCATGCGTACTTACGATGCCGGTTATTATAAACAATTCTGGCAGATAGCGAGTGCGAACGACGTCATAGATGTAATATTAGGTTTTATACTGCTTCGTGATCCTATTGGCGCGTGGCAATAGTCGGAACTAATGCCGCCATCAAATTTTTTTTTTCAATAGATTTTTCACTTTCACAAATGTTTACCAATAACGCCTTCCCGACTATGTCACTTGTGAAAAAAAACCATGAAATATTATACGATGTCGGTTATTGTAAATACTGCTGGCAGATGGCGCGTGCGAAGTGATGTCAGAGGTGTAATATTAGATTTTAATGTCAGGGAATTGGAGGTCTAGATTAATGGGGTTTTCGGGACGGGTAGTTTCGAACTTTGGTACTAGATGGCGTTGCGTTGGTAGGCTTGCTTTGTAGGGGTGAAAGCAATTCTTTGATGTCCATGTACTTGTTTCTAGATGAGTTTTTACTATGTCGTTGTAACTTATTTAATGAAATACACAAACATACAAACAGACACATAAGATCTTTAAGTCTGTGTTCGCGAATAAAGATTGATTCAAATCTTGTTTATTATAGGAGATTGTTGTAGGAGATTCCAGACATACAAAATTTGTCCGATGAGCTTGTTGCACCGATACCCATACATACATACATACCGTCCTAAAACAGCAATGCTGCCTAGTAACAGCAATAAGAGCACCACAAATTATTCAAATGAAAGCACATATTTGAATCTAAAATTCGACACCAGTGAATCGATTTCTTGGAAACTGATGAAGTTATATTTGTCAATGTTCCTTGGTAATGCTCGAGAGGGGTAGGGGGAGGGAGGAATACGTTTATTGAGTGTTAATTGTGAACACGTGGTGGTACAGGCGTTCCATTGAGCTGTTCTTGGTATAAGATGGGTGGCATGCTTCGGGTGTTGATAGGGTCTGCATTACAAAGCCAAAGTAAAAGAGATTCAAGATATTATAGAGACGATATCAGAAGAAATACCATGTGATCTCGAGACTGAAGCCTTAAAGCAGAATTATATAATTATCAATTTTGACACTTTACACTGTAACTAGACGAGTGCGCAATGGTCTGTTGGCTCTCCCAAGAATATTACGATTTTCTGTATATTGGAATTTCTTAGCCCTAGGTCCAGTTCGGCAGTTGTATTGGTTATAGTGTTTGATGTAGAATTTACATTTAAAATAAGATTTCTTCTGAAGTTAATGACCTAGGTAGAAGTTCTGTACGCTGCGTTTAATTTATACAAACATGTTTTAACTTTTTCGGCAAACTGTACCTAATACATAGTTATTGTTTTTGTAGCTAAATATGTAACCAACTTTTTGTTTTTACAGGTACGTTCCTTTTGCATGATCGAGTTTACAACGAATCATAATCGAGATCTAACGTCGAAGATCAAAGTAAGTATTCCCATTAATCACTAAACACTTCGTAAGCGTTTACCAAAATCAACAATAAGAAATCAAAGAATTTAAGTCTAACACACGTAATATCTACCTGACAAAGGTAAACACAATTTAAAATATTTAAAAAATCAATAACATTCATTTGGCACACCGCCTGAGGGTCACGGCACTATTTTTGTATGCGCGCACGCATTTAGAGTTCATTCATTCACGGTATAAAATTAGAACGTGACGTTTCCCGTTGTACTCGGTCAGTTCGTTCATAGCTGTGGGCGTGTGCGGTTGTCGTCCCAACTAATTAGAAAGGCGATAAATAATTCGATAAATACGGTTTCCTTCCGTTTAATGTTGACTTTATACTATTTTAAGAATTGAAAATAATGAGGCGTGAGTTTAAACGAAACGATGATTGAATTATAGCACCTATGTTACCGTTACTGGTAAATATCCGGCGTGATGGTGTAGTTTGTAGTTCAAATGGGGATGGAACGATTATATCAGCTGTTGAACATCCCACACGCGGCGGGTCAATTGATGGGTCAACAATCTAATATGTTACCATTAGATGTGACTTTAGCTGAACTGATACAATTAGTAATGGCTGAATTGAGATTTATCTGATACTACATATGGATAAGATAACGATCATTGATTTACACAATAAAACACTTAAAAACGAATGCCTTGATCACATGTGTCGGGTATAGTGGCTTCTTTCTTTCTTTATCGTGTGGTTAACCTAACCTAAACCGGTGTCAAGAGTTTTTATGCCGCCCATGGGCCTCTGACTTCGCTTTACATGCCTTCAAAAAATATCTGTGCGCGTTGTGTGTGCGTTGGGTTCGAACTCGATACCTATGACTTGGCAGTCCGACAGTCACACCCTAGGCCCTAGGCTAACACTGCTTTATGCTCAAGTAAAAATCTCCATTCCAATTTTGACCCCTGAAACATGGATTTGCTTGTGGTAACTCACGTGTAAAACCCTATCCTTCATACATTCTAGTATATCGGAAAGGTCAAACGTGAATCAGCATGAATGACCTCAGGATCAGAGGCCAATTAACTTTTAATGGAATCTGAGACCTGTTCGTTACCTATATAGATAGGTACACGTGTTACCCATCATTCAGATCTCGAAATCCTTAACCATAGATTGATTGCTTCCGTTAGCTCACATTAAAATTTGCTGTATTTGGAAAGGATATATTTGCGTGTGGGTATTATAATTATAATCGATTGCATCTGTCTACATCCGCGACTGAGTGGTTTCTCATGAATGCGGGTTTTCTTCCATTCATTTTTATTATAGTGGAACATTTTAAAATTTAGCTAAAGATGATAAATCTCTTTAAATATATGCTGTTATTATGCAATGAACAATACTTATTAGCTTTTTGAGGGTAGCGGTAGACAAAGAGCAGATTTGAAGACAGGTTTCTGTCTAGAATTGGGCCCCATATATCGCGTTGTCTATTTCAAACTTAAATAATCCGATTCTCTCCAATCCAAAAATCGATTCTCTCCCAAATTGCGCCACAGAAGCCACACTTCCAACACACCAAATCTATGCTTTACTTACAATAAATTCTAACCAACAAACAAGCTGAACATACTTCAGCAACACAAATTCAGTCTGACAATAGAATCGGTTGTACAAACACCAGTTATTATGTGGGCTAGTGCGTGCCCCACCCACTGCTGGGATAAATATACAGTTGCCATGTGTCCATGTGTGCCGGATGGACTGTGACTATTGTCATAGTTGGATCAGCGCAGAATTAATCGAATATCTGTCTAATTGAGGCCGCGGTTCATGATGTTGGGAAGTGGACAACATTATTGGGACAAGTTGATTAGCGTTGGTTTGGAATTCAAATATGCTGCTGGGATGGTTTAGTTTCTTTTATAAATGTCTACTGACTAATTAGATGTTTAAAAATATTTGTATATGTAAATGTTAATAGCAGAAGAAGCTCATGGATTAATTATATCCACGCGGATAAATCGATCGGTCGGTACAAGTAGCGGAGGCTCTCAAAAAATGGAACATCACTATGCTATAGATATTCAAACCAACGAACTTACAAAAGTGTATCTTCCTAAGCTTGACTGACAAGGTTGTCATTTCAAGGAGTCCCTTAAATATGTCAGGCGAGTATAAGAGGCTTTTTCGGGACTTGAATTTATTTTCTCCACTTGTACTTGTTAACATGTCGATGTGTTCCGCACCCACGCGTTTCCTACTTGAGCGGTACTTCGTAAGAGCTTCCTAATCTTGACTGACATGCTTCAGCGGTTACAGGTCAAGGTTGAGGCTTTTAAAGTACTTTAGAATTCGACAGTGAACTTTGATGATCGACTTACATCTGGGATTCGGGCAGATACAAGTCGACTATAAAATTGTATCTTATAGGAGTGTATCACTGAATTTGAAGTCGTTTATAATGGGGAAGTAATGGATGGCTGTTAAAAATAGAGAATAGGGAGCTAATGCTGGCTAAGAGAACTGATACCTAAACTTGTAGTGATACCGCTTACGATGTAGATACTTTAGTTTTATACTGGCACGAAAGATAGACATTATATTCGCTCCTGCCGTGTACAGACTATGACTAGACTAAGATATTCGTGTAGACGATATTGATAGTACCTGCCACAAAATAACTGAAATCAATACTAAACATGCGAAATAATTCCCCAACTTCGCCAGATCACCGCTAACTTAAAACAACAATAAATTCAATACACCTGCTAGTACATGCGATAGCCTGCATTGCGATAAATCTGTCCTCGTTCACAATACGACACAGCCTGCGCTGCTCGACCAATTGCAGCGCATAAATCAATTGTGCTACCACCAATGTTTTGAATTTCGCTGAATATCTTATTAGGCTGTGATGTATTCATTTTGAAGGTAATCAAAGTATCTCTTGTCATTGGTCTACTACTGTTGAGGTATAACGCATTAGAGGTTGCTACACACAAGTTCACGTCGGCATGATTTGGCAGAGCCGAGCGGCACTACCGAAAATACATTCGGGAAATAATCCGCTCGGCTTAGCAGCAATCACGGAGTAATTGGCGTACGCACGACGACCAGTCAAGCTTTAGAAAACCACTTACATGAGCTGAAAGAATGTTCAAGAAATACCTGCAGATTTCCCGAACATGCATGTAGCAACCCTCAAGCAGGCCGTGACCAGTGTTCTCTTGACGATTTAGTACGTTAATCTCTCGATCACATTGGTAGTTGGTTCGAAACGATGATGAAGATGCAATTTGACAAACGAACAATTTTAAAACGTGATTTTTCACCCAAAAAAAAAGTCGTTTCCCAGCAATAACTTTTGCGTAAAGTTACTTAGTTTGATGTACAGAATGCTTGGTTGACGGCTTCGTGAAGGGTCTTGTTACACCCTGTATGTGTGACGACACAAGCTTGTTTACTATGTAATTGTTTGTAACTGTGACACATTACTATAACAAATTTATCACTACTATACTACTTTAGGTTTGTTTATTGGCGGGCTAAAAGCATTTTGTCGACAATGTGGATTTAATCTATGCAGGTCATCATCACATCATCATCCGCTCCGCCTATTCCTGTCTATATTGTCTATGCAGGTTCTATACGCAAATCTTCATCACCATCATCGTTCTTCCTTGACGTGAAAACGTTTATCCTTTCGGTGGTACCGGTAGTTTGTTCAATATTTCCGACCGGGAAATTATTGTGAGATATCAATCGTTCCTAACTACGGCTTTTTCTTTTTAGCTTGACTCTCAATCTTACCAGATGTGACTGAATTTGTCCCGCTTAGCCGAGCAACGAAACAAATATAATCAGTTTGGAGATGTTTTTCTTATCGTGAAACGCCTGAAACATGAGCTTCAACAATATTTTCGCTTTCGAAATAAGAAAAATGGATCTCGCCTTGTTTTATTTATTCAGTTGATTCTAGTTATTTACGTAAGATCATCCGACTATGTCACGTATAGAGTTTCTGTTGTAGCTTGAAAATATACGCACAAACATTTTTTGATTTTTTTTACTTGTTGTGTAAACAAAGAAGTATAAACATAACCGTTACATTAGGATCATGTGGTATACTGTTGTACACCGACAGTTCTCGATAACGGGATTCAGACGATTCAGTCCCATGTTATAGGGGACCGACCTATTGCCATTTAACGAGCACAATTCCGACTCAGGGTCATATAATTGTAACTCTTTCGTCTCTCGTAATAGAAAAACACAAGGACCAAGTGCTTGTCGGGAAATTAGGGTTATGTCATGTTGCGAGAGGACCAATATAAAATTAAGGCTACAATTGTAGGGACTAAACACGTTTCTTATATATAATCGTAAACATTCATTCAAAGTGTTATTGTATGCTTATTAATATGATCATCATGATCATCATTGACAGCCTTGTTCCACTTAGGTACTGTTGAGTATAGCCTTCCTCCCTTGTGTCCATGCTTTCCTGGTCAGTAGTTGTGATTTTATTGTAAACATAATGTTATTATGTTTAACCGCATACCAAGCTTCGAGTTACTACTATATCTGAATTTGTTTTCATCAAAATTACGTTTATCTCAGATCTTCTTCAGATTGAAATCCTGCCATTAACTATACTGATCTTACATCAAGAAACGAGATGGAAAGGTCGTAAGGTCATCGTGTAGTTTCACAGTACATTTGTTTGTCCAGAGGCACTTACGCCGATTTATAGCCGGCCCGTTAGCCGCAGAAGCCTGGCTGAAGCTAAAACATACGCAATACTAAAGACGGCTAAGTTTTCACTATCACAGCTCTCGTATCGGTATCTTCCAAAGGAGATAAGACAATATCATTTAACATGATCATCTATATTTCAGCCGAAAAACTATACAATGCTGGGAATAGGCTTCCCCGAGCGAATGCAGATCGATAATCGTCCGCTAATAAGTGTTCCACTGACCAATGATTGAAATAATTGTGGATTCTGCTGCACATATTTATTTTGCCGGTGGCCCTTTAGGATATCCTTTTTAGGGTTCCGTAACTTCCGTACCCAAGGAGTAAAAACGGCTATTACTAAGACTCCCCTGTCCGTCTGTCTGTCACTAGGCTATATCTCGTGAACCGTGATAGCTAGACTGTTGAAATTTTCACAGATGATGTATTTCTGTTGCCGCTTTAAACAACAAATACTAAAAACAATAAAATAAATATTTAAGCGCGGCTCCCATACAACAAACGGGTTTTTTTTTAATGTTACGGAGTCCTTAGTGCGTGAGTCCGCCTCTCACTTGACCGGTTTGGTTGTAATTCACTTCCAGCATCCCCTTGAGTTATTTTATTTTCCCATCTGATGACTAGAATAGAATACTTCACGTTGTTTTTTTTTAAGGAGAAACTGTTAGAAATGTGCCATTCAATTCCTAATTAAATTTTATCCTCCCCATTGGCAATTTGGGATGTGCCAAATAAAAAATAACCGTCCAATATAGACAAAGCATGCATAAACCGTTTTATTGCATCCGTAATTGGGGATATATGGCGATCGACGAGTGATCCGAAATTCCGCATGCGCCTTTATACGTCTGCTAAAAACTCGCATTTATTGCCAGCTTTTAAGATATTTCAGAAGTCGAAACTCGTTTGACGCCTATGAAGAGCAAAAAAACTTGGCAAAAAGTCAATAATACAAACAAAGACAACGAATTCCGAAAGTCAAGTTATTTTAGACGTGTTTAGTGTTTTTTTGGAAGTCTGTTTTGTTTTCGCAGAAAGTTTTTTATTTTACCCTTTTTAGTTTTATTATATCACACAAATTCTTGTCATGAATTAATTTTTAAATTGTTACTAGAAGTTAGTTAAAGTACTCGTCAAAACGAATCATACGAGCCCAAACTCGTTGAGGTTTTGTCGTTTTATAACGGAGTTCCTATGGCCACCGTCCAGCTCCATCATCAGACACTGGATACCATTTAGGACCAAAGTACTCGTCAAGAAGAATCACACGAGCCCAAACTCGATGGGATTGTGTCATTTTATTACGGACTACCTGTGACCACCTTCCAGCTCCATCACCAGACCCTGGGTACCATCTAGAGACAAAGTACTCGACAAGATGAATTATACTAACTCAAACTCGATGGGGTTATGTCGTTTTATAATGGAGTTCCTATGGCCACCTTCCAGCTCCATCATCAGACCCTGGTTACCATTTAGGACTAAAGTAGTTGTCAAGACGAATCAAACGACTCCAAACTAGACGGCGTTGCGTCGTTTTATTACAGAGTTCGCATGGCCACCTTCCAGCTCCGTCATCAGATCACCTCCATGTCATCATAATATTGCATTGTCTCGCAATATACACATGCGTGCAAAATTTCAGCTCAACCAGAAAGCGGGAAGTGTGTCAAATTTAACTAACAAGTATCACGCGACGTCGCGTGATATACATCAAAGCGCCTTCACGCGACGTCGCGTGATGTGACAATTAACGCGAGGAAAACAACCAAATTCCTAGACCATTTTTGATGAAGTTTCTATGGGACCAATCGGGAAGCATATCCTTTCAGATGAAAAAATAATTTTTCAAATCGGTTTACAAATGACGGAGTTATGAGGTAACAAAAAAAAAAATACAACCGAATTGAGAACCTACTTCTTTTTTCGACTTTCTTCAAAAAGGAGGCTTTTTGAAGAAAGTCGAAAAAAGAAGTACTGGAAGGAAATGCAACGATGCCGCAAATTCTCTGCTGCTTTTCAGTTTTAGCCGCGTCGTTTTTCACATACAACAACAACCTTTGAATCTCACTAAGAGCATCCAATACAAACATAATTGGCTGTAACGTTCCCCCTGCTCGGACAGGCCTCCTCTCTTTGAGGAATAGACCATAATCCAAAACACAGGCCCAGTGCGGGTTGTACCAAATATAAATATCACTAGGAATAAAACTACCAGTGTGTAGTCAAACCAATATTCGTTCCGTGTGTTTCCACACATTTAGTGTCAGAACTCCACATTAAAAGTTAAAACTTTCAGCCATTGTCTACTCATCATGGGCAATAAACATTGTTTTTACAAAGTTGTGCAATTAAGTACATCTCCTGTACTTAGTTTTAAAACAAAGAGGTAGTTAATATCTTGTTTAATGGACGGACTATTTTACTTATGAGGTTTCTCAAAGTGTTGAGTAACTCCGACCACCTTCAAAACTTAACTGATGACGAAGCAACACAAGAAACTGACCATTGTTAAGATACCCACGGGGGACAACGCAAATTAATAAGTTAAGTCTATTGTTGACCTATCTAAAGAAGACCTGCTCCTAATAAATATTCTTTCTTCTCAGTCTTCAATCCATTAAATTGAGAAATATATTTCCAGAACTAGCGCTAGATATCTAATAACAAATTTTACACTTGCATTGTTTTCGAGATTAAAAAGTGTAAATAAGAAAGAGTAGCGGAATAAGACTGGCGTTTCGCGAGGGATAGACGCCTCCCGGTACAGAGCGCCAATCAAATCTACTGCCTCCGGGTGGCTATTCAATTAGAAATGCCCCTCTACAGTTTTTGTGGAACAAGGTAGTGGAGGAAGCGGGGGTTGACTTGCTGAAATCGGAAGGAAATACAAGGGGCCTCTCTTCCGCACCTGCGCCTCCACCACTTATGTACGATTATCTTAAATTAAAAACTGTTTTTATTTTATTAGTTCTATAAGAATTTTGCATTTGAATTCCTTTTGTAACAAAGGTTTCTGATGAAAGTTTATATGTTAGTTCATCATTTTTGTCGATAAGAAATTCCATCGGGCACATAGCTTGTAATAAAACAGCTCAGTCTTAAATCAATTGTGATAAGAATCGGACTGTTATGACTAAACCACCATTATGGGAATCTCTCATATGAATCGCTGTACGCTTACATCTTGCGCCGCCCGCTTACAAAATGCGCTATGAGACAGGCTAGCGCGACGGTCGTGGTGTGTACATCGTACCGTACAGCGGTAGGTGAATCGGCCCCTAACGCATAATACGTCTTTTTGTCAGCTCCGCTCACATTTCCATGTCCAAATGACCCCTTTATTTTCTTTTTAGAATTCCGTTTAATTCCGATTTCAAAGGGGAACGCAGTAGAATAGATTGTTGATGCTGGTTTCATGGTGAATTATACATTGATCAAAGGGGGTTTCGGTCTCTTTTATGGTAAATGGGAACATAATAGAAATCTGTTTCTTCTTCCAAACTGCTGTAAAAGCCTTGTAACAAAAATGAAAACGTTTGATACTGTTAAATTTAAAAAAAAGAGACGACACAAATGACAAACCAGTTTTACAATCTGATTAATAAGAAAACGCAGAGCAAACGCGACCAAGCCGTCGATATTCGCATTTGCCAAACGCTCAATCTTCAGCCAACTTGGTAGTCAAATCTCTCAGAATTCCCAAGCCTAATCAAAGAAAAGACACAGTCTTCTTTCCTCTCGTAGTAAAGTAAAAAACAAACAATTCCTAACCTTCCGACTACCGTATAAAAGTGTACAGAACAATTTATTTTTATGTGTACACTGGTATCAATAAGGTATACATAACACGACGCGTTTGTTTACGAGGCTGGGCGTGTCGAATGTGTGTTGTGGTGGTTCTACCCTGTGTCAGTGCATGGTTACATGTCGTTGGGATATACTTTTACTGGGCTGTCACATGCGATAGGTAAATGGCAGACTATGGTTGGGGTTTTTGTATGTCGATGTTAAACTGGACTTTGGAATTGATGAAAGGTTTTTTGATTTAGTGAGGGCATACCTGGGATTTATAAAGGAAAGGCCGTGTGTCTGATGGGATTTTCCATTAGAAGAAATGACGCAGAGGATCGTTATATCACGGACTCGAATACAAACTTTCGAGCTTCTAGACCCAGCGATTTAGGCTGCCAGTTGTCCTTCAATGAATTTTAAGTCTATATTAAAGATGTTAAACAGACAGACAACGTAATAAAGAAGGTAGATAATTTTAATGGGTGATGCAACTAAAAGTATTATGTGGTATTTGTTCCATTCGTTGTTTATTGTATGTTTTGTGCAATTTCTCCCTTCATCACTTGTAATTTAACAGCAAACGGATGCGGGTCGTAAAAAGTGTATTACTCTTCTCATAGCCTGGGTCCAAAAGCTAATCTCGATTGCCATCCGGAAACGATGCACTAACAACAACAGACGAGAGACTCGTAAAAATAAAAGTCGAGAGAACCACGCTCCTAATTATGTTCCCATGCCTCAAGGGCTAAATATTTTCACGGCCGCAATAAATATAGATCTCGATAATAAAATAATATTAGAAGTTTAGCCTGAGGCTTCAAAAGTAAAAGTTTATTTAAGTTGATAAGCTTCGATTTTGTTCATATTTTACGTGCCTTGAAGGTTTATAATAACAATGAAATTTTCAAAACTTTCTTTCCATTCAATTAGCTGTTTACAGACCATGATAAAAACCAAATAGTACCAATCCACCTACAGAATACGTCAAAACCAGATATGACTGTGAAATAAAAGAAGCTGTAAATAAGGATTTCTTTATAATTTCTTTTCATCCAAGCCACTGTGAACTGTGGTGATCACTTTGAGTTACGAGCATAGACCGAGCCCTGACCTGGCAGACCCTCTTTCCCACAAGAAACGGTCAAACTAGTACAGACAAATCGTGGACCGGCTGCAGACGGTGGACACTGACAGATACTTCAGTAGATATTTGTATGGAGGTTTCCGAGTCCAGAGCCGCATTCACAATTTGTTTAGTACCCGCTTGAGTGCGCCTAACCCAGCTCGCCGTTATATTTGTGTCCTGTACAGTGCTTATAGCTGGTCTCGTCTGGACTAAGTCACGATAAATCATGTACTTTATGATAGCCGTATATTCTCTAGAACTCTGCATGTATTCAGCACTTAACGATGTTAGAGTATGTTCTTTGAGTGCGTCAAAGTATCAAATATTCATCAATATCTAAGTAACAGGCTAATATCTCTGGGCCCAATATCTTGCCCTAATGTATTCCATAAGCGATCCGTCCTTTTAACTAATCTAAGTAAGTTTGTAGCTTGTCAAAGTCTCTGACAGCTTCGCAGGACGTCCCCCGAATAGTAAATGTTTCATACTTTTTTATTTGAAACTGGATTAAAGGATCCACGGTCGAATGAAGCCGGTAATGTCTTTCTTTTGTTTTCGTTTTGTCTGCTCTGATGGGTAGGACGGATTTTAGATTTATTTTCAGGACTAACTTTTAAAGAGTTATTAAGCTAATATCAATGAGTAGCTATAACATTTTTCCTTTGGCTTCGGATATTTAAACTCAGTTATGTTGTACTCAGTTGTGATTTATGGCAATAGGCTCGCCCCTATTACTTGGTAATTTAACATAACGGGTGAAATGTGAATATACAGTCAGTTCCCTGCATAACTTGACCCCTCTTCTGCTTCATAAGTCAGGTTTCTATAGTTATTGAGTATAGGTATACTAGGTATAGGTAGAGGTCTGCCTAACCATTCAGGAATAAAAGGTGGGATGTTATGTTCAACTAAGTTATCTTTTTGTTTGGCGATATTTGCACCATGGACCAAAAGGTAAAATCAATGTAATCTGTTCACTGTTTAGTAATAACTTTGACAAGCATTTCTCCATTTTCCAAAAAAAATGTAACGTCTTCCAAAAACAATTCCCCTTAACAATCAGAGCACCTTCCCTTTAAATGATAAACAGCTTATGAAGAACCCTCGTTACTTAAAGTTTCGCGATCCCAGCCTCCGCGTCTTATTACATCTGCGCTGTTATGACGCCTTTTTTCTCCCCGCGGGAGGGGTCCCACACAGGATTAAATGTTTTCTTTGTGAAATCATTTCTTAGTGAAGAAATGTACGGGGACAAAGTTTGAGCGGGTGCAACGATGTACAATACTAGTTTTAACTTGGTATATGCTTTGGTAAACGAATTCCAACATTATTTTCTTTATTCTAGGTTAAAGGGCCTAAAAATATTTGTATAATTTTGTGTCTTTATTCTGCATTAAAAAAAAAGTATAAATAGTAACAATGAAACATATTCCAAATCAGCTGCTGCAAGCGATTAAGCATTTACACATTATAAATGCAATCTGCAGTCCGCAATACTCGTTAAAATTCATAGTTTGAATTAGAAAACTCATTCCTGTACCTAACGTGTTTTTATTACAGGTGGGCCCGTTGCAATTTGCGTCCAGTATGTTTTTACAATAATATTGTAAACGGCGCTTGTTTTCAGACAACTATTCTTACTGATTCTTCTTTAGACGGTTAATGAAGCCGGTCAAAAGATTTAAACAAGGATAGTCTTAAGTTTATTCACGACTTAATTAAGTTGTTGGTTTGCTTCCTTATTTTTGTGGAGTTTAAACATACCGCTGACAGTTTAAAAAGATATAAAATATCTCGACAAAGATAAACCTTCAGAGTGTAATAAGGAAGCCATGTTTATTCAGAAAGGTGGTCGGAGACGGAATACAGCGCATCGAGATTAGACGCATGGCACAATAGCGAGATATTGCTACAAAACTGACATGCTGGAATATTTTCCTTCGCAATACATGCTGCATACAACACTTTCATATTTCAATAAAGTTCAAGTCCAACGAAATGCACTTAGCCGGGTGCTAAATCATGGCCGGCCCACTGATCTAAAGTCTATACTTACCCGTTCGGCCATTATCGCCTCAAAACTTCGTAATAGTTTCCAACCCGAACGCTGCACGTAATATGTAGCCACATAAATTGCACGCTGCACATAATTCAATTCACTGAACAAAATTTTGGTCACCATTAATTTAATTTAACATTTTATTATAAAGTAGATATAATCAATTGGTTCAATTTATCAAATTGGCTATCGAGCGGAAACCCGATACTTTTATCTCGTTCCCAATTCGGCAAACGACGAATAAGTGGGAACTGGGTAGATCGATTTCCGAATTCTTGGAATCAGAAAGTACACTTAGTGTGAGGCTTTCGTCAGTCGTCAAGGATTGACGGGTGATTGATTGCTGCGAATGGGATCAGGAGAGGACGTGATCGACGATTTTTTAAATTCGCTCTGGAAGAAAAAATTTAAATCTCGTATTATGCGGTTTACAGAGTTTAAAAAAATAAAAATAAATAAAGAGCTAATCTGTGTTTCAGTTTAGTAAAACTGCGATTAGCCTTTGCCAAAGAATCTGTCTGCTTATATTTTATATGTGTAATAAAGAAAATATTCATAACCTACTTTTCTCACCAAACTCTAAAGACATCGTAAGGCGTACTATCAGCCTCAGGCAATAGCCTGCTATTACATTGAACGATCCCATATCAGAACTTCCCCATACAATCATGGAACACATGAAATACTGTACTTGAATCTTGAATTATGAATATAACTTTACGACTTAGTACTTTCAGGAAGTGCGGTTTTCGATTTTGAGGAGTTAGCTGGTTTCTACTTTATTATAGTGGAAAATTTCATTTCACTGTATCTTATATTTCAAGTTATTACTGAGATAGAAGTGCGGTGGGTCTGCTGCCTACTTTATCTACCTTTACTTATAGAATCGTACGATATAACAGCTGTTGTAAGTTACAGTAGTAATATTATTTAATATCTAAGCTCGATTCCGAATGGAAGTTAATTTTAAGACAGGGTGGGGATGACTTATTTCATTTCCAAGCAACTGGTACTCGAAAGTCTACTGCTGTTTAAATATCTGAGAGACTGTTACATGAATTAAATTATAGGCTTAAGTTTATAATACACTAATAAGCACTACATGGATCGTCATCACCTCATTTTTACAAGCAGATCCCGGTGCTAGTCGATGGCCTTGCGGTGATTTTAACTGTACATTGAAGTATAAAGTTTCATGGGAAGAATCCCGAACGGCTCGAAGCAAAGCTATTCCGTGCAGTGCTTATAACTGTGTCTTGACCTTTAATTCACTAATGGCAATTGTACTAGAAACGTACAGAAAGCTATTAAAGAAAAGAAAAACAATTCCGTTGCGCACTATTCTAAACTTCAATCAGCATTACCACAATTAATTGACTCTGGTCCAAAGAGTGTTCTTAAAGAAAATGAACACTACAATGTGTTCTACATTAAGTTACTAGTACTACATTAAGCACTCGAAAATGATGTTTCCAATATGTTTCTCGCTACTGCTTGCAGTAATCCCCAGAAGGATTTTAAAGGATATGTTTTAGTACGAGTACTTGCCAAAATCCGGGTTGACGTTTTGTCGTGTAGGCTATTCCTGCTACTAGACTAAAGCCTTTGCTGCCAGTTTTGTTACTGTCGTTGTAAATGTAGGGTAGTTGTTGTAACGGTCGAGTTTACGACCCTTCTTAAGTGATATTTATTGGATCCTCATACGTCATCGAAAATATTGGGTTGGTGCTTAAAATGTAGGGTCGGCGGTGCGGTGGTTCGGTAATACGACATAGTGGGTATGTCTTCCACTTTCTTTTTTCTTAAAACTGAAGAGATTACTTTAATTATAAGTTTTATACAGATACATAACATCACCGCTGCATCACGAAGCTTTACAGTCACTTTTTCAGGTATTTGCAGAGTGTTTTTTTTTTTTAAATAGGTAGTTATTTTGTAGTTTGATAATATTTTGGAAGAAAATGTAGGGTACCTCTAATCTTCTTGTTACACTTTAAAGTTACAAAGATACCTTAAACATACACTAGATTCACGTAAGGTAAGGTAGTTTCGTCAAAGATTTATATGTCGAAATAGATTTCGCAGTTTATGACAAGTTATAAACATAAAATGCTAGATAACTTACGAAAAGCTCTATAAAATCCTTGCTTCTTGACATTTCAAATCGGAAGTTTATAAAGTTGTAGAAAAAGAGCTTTTGAAACAACCAATATCTACGTTTTCTCGTCTTTGAGAAAGTTTTTAAAACTACTAATACTTTCTTTCTTTTTCTCGTTTCCAGACGGTTTCAAGGTTTGTGTGCCTGCAATCTAAACGGTAAATAGATAAGACAAACTAAAACGAAGGCAGTCGAGATAAAACCTTGGCTTAGTTCTGGTCTAGCCTTGGCCGGGATAGGGCTACTACTAAACTAATGTCCTGCTTCCTCTACATTATATAAATAAAACGTTTTTTAAGACAACATCACGCCTGTAATATCCGAAGGGACCGTCAGAGGAGAACCTGTAGTACACCTATGTTGCGCTAGTTATGTTGAGCCTCAAGGGCGAGCCTACTGCCATCAACCGGGGACAAATACGACTCCGGCCTGGGCTGCGACAGCGTTGACTGAGAAATTCCTGATGGAAAACTCAATAACACACTCAATGCTCATCAAAAGAGCTTGCGACCTTTAGGCCAACGAGGTTTTAATTTGATTACTATACTTCTTAATCCAATATCCACTTAACAAACTTCAAACTCACCTGAAAAATATACCAAAGACTAACCACACAAAGAGATTAACAATAATTAATCTTCTCGGCTAAAAGTTTTAATTATCAGCTCGTTTAACTAGAGGCGTTTATTGCGAATTATTAGCTTCGTTCAGTCTCGTTCACTCGTAGGCCGACGGACAATAGAACTGTCTATTTGTGATAGTTGACAGTTAGTTTTGCGACCCGTTTTGGGAAGCCGCAGAATTATGATGTTAACGGTATTTTAATGAGAACCCGAATTCCATACAATGTATCGAATTCGGGTTCTCATTAATGTAGTATTGCACAGATGTTGCTCGTAATGCAAAATATCTATGATGAATTTGAAAATGATTTCAGTGGGAACAAAACGTTTAAAAGCTCGGAATTTTCCCACTATGTTGTGAGTACGTAATTTCAATAACATGTTTGTGAGCAAAAAAGTTTATTCCCACACGGAAGGCAGCCCACCCAAAACGTATAAATGGATAACACCACGTGCCCCGAATACTTCATAGTTTGACAAATCATGGCACTTATATCCTACAACTGATTCCACATTTTCGGCTGACATGGGAAAAATCGGCTTTCGGCCATTACGTCATATTCGGCGCGACCTTTCGCGTCGCATTGCTACGAGCGGCTCGTAGCGGTCGCGTAGCAGTGGCTACGGGCGCGTCAGACACGCTGGTTGAACGCTACGAGATGCTACGAGCGCGTAGCGTTTAAAGTTGACGTAGCAAAGTGAAGTTTGTGTTTGTTTTTGAAGTGGCGTGAAGTGTAAATATCCTTTTAATCAGAAAACAATTATTCAATTAGCTGAAGCTTATGCTGATTAACATCCTCATTTTAATTAACAGTAAATCTCATTAATTTTTCAACGTATATTGAACTGTGAGTGTCACCAATATGTGATCGCTGGCTATGGGTGAGGGCTCACTGCCGGGGGTGTTCTTCTGTGCCGGGGAGAACGGCAACGGGTACAGGCTGTCGGTGCAGGGCATCAGGACGCTGCAGGGCTTCCTCAGGGAGCATGGCGCTGACTGCGTCAGGCAGTTTATGCAGGTATATAACCATATACCAGTTTTCTTTTTATGTAAAATACCAAACAAGCAGGTAGCCTTTCGAAAGTGGTCACTGCCGTCCTTAAGGTGTATATTTGTTTAACAACAACGTAATCCACTTGAAATTAACTTAACAATCATGATAGTTTGTTATATTGTCTCACTGAGACATGGAATCGCAGTTTTTCTACGACATTTCATCTGTTAGCTTCCCTATAGTATGATAATCTCTTTGGCGAATACCAATGGCATCTTAGGTGCGTTACCATCCCAGAGACAGCTGAAATGTGTAATTACAAAGGCATGTGTACCTTCCAAACTGGAGCGAAGTTGTAGCACAAACAATGCCGTTTGAATGATTGATAGCATAACTTCAACTACCAGTTGATTCTTAGAATTTAATCTAGAAGTGTTCATTATACCTACATAGATGGCTATCACTGTTGCGGAACTCAAATTACAAGCTGTAACAGACTGAAAAAAGTTTTAATTAGAACACAGAAAGGTATCGTAATAACAATAAAATTATTGTGAGTTTGTTCGCGCATACTAATGGCTGATTATTAAAGTCGATACTTTCTTCCTTTTCCTTCTTCTTTAGAATCGTTATTCAAGGTAATCTTTTTTAAACTCGGGTAACACAAAAAATAAAAAACACTTGAGGCCAAAATTAACCTAACATAGTTTTATCTTCTTTTTAGTTTTGCGATGGAGTAAGTGACATAGTATTGCGTTTCTATCTAAGATATAAATTATAAAAATCACGTGTCACGGTGTTTGTGGTTGCACTCCCTCGAAACGGCCCGAACGGTTTATAGGTCGTAAAGTATATTTCACACCGCTAGGTGATTAGGAGGTAGGTAGGTAGGGTAAAAACATATGCACAGCTAGAATGTTATTAAAAAAATATATATATATATACAAGAGCTCTGTGACAGACAGCCAGTCGGCGTTGCCTTACTAATTCCCGTCGGCACCCTTTAGTTACGGACCCCAAAAAAACGCATTCATGACATCTTAAGTCTTTCAACTCCCGCCCTGAAATATCCTTATCTTACTTAATGAGTCTACCGCTTTAGAAAGGCAGTACTTACCTACTTACTTCAAACTTTCTCACAGTATCCTTAGATCTCCTTGGTACATACCTCGCAGGGTACAGTCACGACCATAAATATTTTACACTAAAGGTTCGATCAAATAAGGATGGATACAGAAGACGGCGGCTCCAGACAGATACTTTATTGAAATATACTCGTATTTCAATGTCTGGATCCTTCTCACAATATCCAAAAGCGATTTGCTATTGTGTTACGAATAAAATCTGCCATAGCTGAACACCTACTGCAGTCAGGGCCCAATCACTGGATCGAATTTCACAAGCCACGTATTTTGTCAACGGACAAACATTACTTACCAAGGCTGACAAGAGAAGCAATTGAAATAAGAAAATATAAAAATTTCAGTCGAGAGGATGGCTTCATATTGTCCAGTACGTGGAATCCAGTTTTGAGTATGCTCAAAAGTCGCAGCCGGCATCGCAATAAAGACTTCAAAAAGCCTTGTGATACTGTGAGTGTGTTTTGCCGTGACTTAGTGATGAGTTCCAGTAGTGCGCTTAGCAAAAGACAAAGAAAGAGGGTAGACAGATTTGTCTGCTCTTAACAAATTATTTTCCATCCACCCTCATTCTCCAGTCAACCCGCGATCATGGCGCTTGCAACAGCGTCGAAATATCGGGAGCTCAAAATAACAGACAATCACGGAAGATATCCCGTAAGTGACAGTTTATGTGTAAACGAATATAGTATTTTCGAAACCACATAATTATGAAATGAGTCTTAATTTGCAATCGTTATTTCACGAGATAATATTGTGCGTTGGTGTAAGGTATTTATGCTCGTGACTGTACTTGTAAGTTGGACGTATTGTCTACACGACGGCTGCAAACTGACGCCGTTTGTCACAAGAGAGGACGAGAACTTTCAAGGATCATTGTTTTATGTCAAATTATGTAGCTACGTTTAAAGTAGGTTATACACCTTCTTTCAAGAATTTGTACGGTGGTATTTTATTTTTATGATTACCCACTTATTTCTGCTGAAGGAACATTTCATTAAAACTCATAAGTAATTTTCTTTAAAGATCATCAACGAAACAATATTTTTCTCTTTTATAATTAAGTAAAAACATAACGTACTCGAAACAGCACACTTATAATCCTCGACGGGTCAGATAGAGGTGTACTTATAGCATATCAACATTCCACCAGTTAAGTTATAAGTTAGTCCCATACAATAGAGCAGAGAGCAAGTCCATTGTCGTCAACGGGCACAAATACTGGCTCCAGTCTTGTACACACGGCTACACATCAAGCTATACATTTCCAGTTTATGCAGATCTCGCATTGTATAGGATTTCCGTACATGCGAGGTCATCTTATACTAGAAATGTATAGCTTGATGTGTAGCCGTTTGTACAAGACTGGTGGAAAAACCGAGTAAAACTTACATAATTATCAAGTAGGTATGTACATAATTAATAAGATATGACTGGTAGAGAATGCTTTGTGGCATTAGGTCCGCTTATGTACCATCTTGTGCAAAAGAACCTGCTACGTACAACACAAACTTATATTATTTAAATTTCCCGCCGGTATTTCCCTCTTATTTCTAAGCCACCGGACACCTAGTTGGGTCCTAGTGTCCGGTACACAAATCTGAGCCGTCCGGAGCCCCATTCATCTTGTGGCACTTGATAGCCACCGAAGTACCGATATAATTACTACCCCAGCAGCGCTACCGTTTGATAAATTGCCGAAATATTTTCACTACTAGGTATATTTCAGCTGAGATTTTCCTTGGAGGATTATAGCGTTTGCGTTTTAATTTGGGGATTTGAAATGGCAGGTTTCGGCGGAAATTGACGGTTTTTAGCCGTTTTAAGATATTTAATGTAGAGGTAAATTTTAACAAACTGATAGGTATGTTGCTGGGGACTTCGACTGCGCCTCTTCTGGCCTAGATCTCACCAGGAAACAGTAAAAAGCGGATTTTGGGGGACAGTATGTACAAAAAGTTCTCAGTTTGCTGTTGTTTATGCTGAAAAATGGTCATTTTATTTTTTGTACGATATTGATTTGTATTTCCTACGGTGCGGTTACAATAATATTCAGGTATACGTGTGGTGTTGTGGTATAGAGAATCTGCTAATTAGGAACTGGAAATTCAATATATAAATTAACATAAATATTAACTGACAACATTTTGCCCAACTAAAGGTCTGTTATATACGAGTACACTATGTGAGGAGATAAACACCAACTTAAAGTGGCTAAACTTCTACACCTAAACCTAAATTAGTCGGAAGCTGTGTTGATAATTAATTAGCTTTCAGCGCTCTAGAACCGCACGACTGACGTACTTCCTACTCAGATGCATCTTGAGAGCGAAGCTGTGTGAGCGTTGAGAGCGGTACTCTTATCTGTGAGCGGATAGACTTTGATCTATCGCTCGCTTGTTTCTACCAATGTGGATCTGGATTTGGCACGAGTGGAGACAAGGGGATGGTTGGAAGGTTAGGTTTTGGGTTTTTATTGGGAATTATTCTAGGAATGAAAGTATTAGGGGTTTTAGTTGATTTTCATAAGATTTTTTTAAATGAATTCCTAATTATTTCTTAACCTGTTCAGTTGAAATAAATGATGTCAATTCCTAAATTAACATGCCGCAATTTTAAACAACCCTGTCAGCTGCAGTTGTTTTAAAAGCTTGAATCTTTGGAAATGTTTACAAATCGACAAAAGATTATTCAAATCATCATGACTTCTTACAATAATTCAAGCAAATCGAAGTCTGGCTAAAGTAATGTACGCAAATCCTTAAATCAATGGAAAACCAAGTTCTCTCCAATACAATTTGTGCAGTTGAACGTACACACAGTCACAAGCTTATATACCTTAAAATAACACAAAATACAAAAGAAGATTTTCTCTTAAAGCATTGATTGAAATTTCATGATGTTATGAATTGAAAAACATTGTCAATTCGAAATCATACTTTGCTGAAATAGGTCTTAGGTGAAAGTTGCAATGGTTATTTCACGACAAAAGTCGCTGTTAAATGACGTGTAAGGTATTTATGCTCGTGTCTGTACAGTATGAATACGCCTTTACAAGTGGTAGCTTTTAGTCGTTCGCACTGTGTACACCATGTAGGCACTGATGTTAGTGTGTTTGTCAAAAGACTACGTCACATCGATTTTTGTGGCCGTATCGTGTTACGTGAGCTTTGAAACCAATTGGGGACATCGGGTTCTTTTATGAAGGGAGCTTGTGGATCTGTAGGGAGGAAGATAGGGTGTAGATAGATTATGTGAGACTAGATATTGAGTAACAGTTCTGAAATGGCAAGTGATTTTAATGTAGGTATGTACATGTTGGTGAAAGAAATGCTTTCCAAGTCTACGTCAAATTAATAGTTTTGTCGCCAGGTTTTGGGTTAAACACTTCAAAAATTCTTGCGAGCTTAACTATCTATTTGCTAACAGTGATACAGATATCCTGGTTTTACATTTGCTACATACTGGTCGAAAATTTGAGTAAAATCTCCACGTAATGAAAAAGAGTAACGATACATTCGCATTATGTACTCAAATTTTAATATAAAACGATATTTTTTTCATATTAGAAGTGACGTCATTTATTCGTAGCTAAGAACGAAACTGCTGCTACTAATATCTGAAACTACATCAGATATAGAGATACTTGAACGCAGTTCCAGGAACAACCCTTTGTTCCTCCTGGTGTAGTTCTGATAACTTTGATATGAACATTCCTATTCTACAAATCGCTAGAACCTAGAAGGCAACCAATAGTTGCAAACATGCACGAACTATTAACTAAGTTAAGCAATTGTTGCATACGCTTACGAAACATAATAGGCCTTACTTTTGCCCGCGGCTTCCCTCGCCTGGAGGTCGGATGTTATCCCACATCCTAACGGAATACTAATTATGTTATGTTCTAACTTAGATCAAGGTCGATCCGCATGATAATTTTAATCCAAATTCGTCCAGCCGTTTCATCGTGAAGGAGTAACAAATATACACAAACAATAGTCCAAAAACCGAAGGCCGAAGATGTAGGTACCAATAGCCTGGCGGACGATAGAGGACGGTGATGTGGCGACGCTCGTGAGAGTGCTTTGTCCAGCTGAGGACGTTTTTCAGCGAATAATGATTGCTAATACTGAAATAAATATATTCTATACAGTGGACTCAGGAATTTATGATTTATTTACGGCACTCATAGATGTGCCAAATGTTGGGATACAGTTCTTTCATGTGTTATTGAAAGGGTTCAAAGGTACGTACCCAAACTGGGAGCAGCTTTTATATTTTATATATTTTGTTTATTTAACAACAGAAAATTATGTTTTCTTATACACGTGCTTGCTCTTATAATTTTCTCATTTAAGGTCGACTACTTAATTTGTCCCCGTATTCAAAACACAAGTATCATTCTTTGTCTGTTGAAAGAAATCGCTATGAGACAGCAGCCAACTTAATTAACAGTTAATTTCCCTGTTTACACATATTATGTAAGATTAATTTGTTGTCTGTCAAATCATGTTACTAACTATTTATTTATTTTGTTACAGGTAAACAGTGAAAACCTAGCTGAAATTGGGTAAAGGTACAATATTATTCAATAGTATTCACTTAATTTTACCAAAACAAAGAGAATCTTTAAAGAAGATATTTCAAGAAGAATTGTAACCGAGTATTTATGAAAATGGCCATGAAAATTCCATCATGCCGATCACGTCTTTGTTCTTGAAACTACATAGAATATTCTCCAGAAAGGTTTTCAGAAAATTGCTTTGAATGTCCGTTAACAGTAGAATATAAAATTGACGATATCATTTACACAATGAAACGTAAACGTCCAATACAAGTAAACGGACAATGTAACTTCTTCAATAACACGTGTAAAGAGACCCTTCACGACGCCATTCAACCTAGTATTCTGTACATCAAACTAAGTAACCCTAAGGTACGCAAAAATTATTGCTGGGAAACGAATTTTTTGGGATAAACTTACACCCTACATGTCTAATAAAATCATGGTAGTTTAGCAACACGTATTCTAGAAAGTAACTTGCGTGTCGGGCCATTCTGACTAGCTGATTAATAGGTAATCAGTAGAAATCAGATACTTCTCTTAGATGTGATCATCATTTTCTAAATCAATTTCGTATTACCAGTAACTAAACTGGCTCTTTCATACTATCAGTTCGCGAGTTAGAAACCGAGAAAGACGCAAAAAATATCCCGCAAATAATATAAGTCCCAAAAGATGTTATTGTCGATACTTCTACTTAATATTCTCCGTGTATGAGCCTATATGGTATATTGAATAAATCATTTCTTCTCACAACATGTGAAGTACTTACGTTCATACGGGTGTAGTGGGCGTCACATAATCTATAATTTGTCGATACGTCGGATTTTTTGCCCGCCTCAAATAATACGTATATATAATATTTGCCCGTAAGAATGCCCGATATTCGATGGTAGAGGTACCCCTATTAATATTTATGAGGAGTCGTAATGCCTTCATATTCATAATAATATGTGAGAGAGACTACGCTGACCCAAGAGTTCTAGAAGTGAACTGGTCTAGTGCCACCGCCTCTTTCCTGCGGTTTTACCCGCCGTTTATCTTTTTGCTCGTCTTCTAAGGTTCGTAGCAAAATGTTAAATATAACTTAACCTACCTCAAGGATTACAAACTCTTCAACTTTATTATATATTAGCATATAATACTTAAATGACATAGTGCGGGAAAAACATGGAGCTACACAAGACGGTCTATCATGTCTCCACACTGACCAGGCCAGGCCACCTGAACTGATCCATAGGTTGGAGTTCACTAAATAGAACGTTGCCTCATGGAATCGCGTGAGTTTGTTATACTAACTGTCGAACCCCAGACTAGAAGTTTATGTAGCTACTGTAATACCATTTGATTTCGTTAAAGCTTTAGTAGAATCTACTTGAAGGTCTCGCCGGTCTGTTAATAGTCCGTCGGTACAGGTATAACTACATATTTGCCTGGCTTGTTCGCGTATTTCTGTGAGACAGATTTCCACAAGTATTCAAATTTAATAAGCAACTTGACAATTCCTGAAATTTTTGTCAGTTGGAGAATTTTCCCTTTGAGCAGAGGCGGAATTTCCAACTTACTATAATACAAACCAAGCAGATTACTATTTACTCGCACTACGAAACGAATGGTTTTGAAAGCAGTTCTTGACAATAGTTGAGCGCGCAAGTCAGTTTCGCTGCCACTAACTTTAATAATTAAATTAATTTTTTAACAATTTGATTAACAGCTTAAATTGTCCGTATTTTTAATTTCCCAATGTGTAAATTTATGAAATTCCTATAACACGTTAAATTGACATAGTTTGTCAGTTAGATAAACAATAAATTTCCCTGACGGTACTATCAATACATCAAATATTATATGCGCAACTTTTAAAAAACTGGGGAGTACCTATAGGAACGGCTTTACCATCTTCAATTCAGTTAAAACCTATATTTTACACTGAAAGATAGCAAGCGTATTGAAGTACAGGACTGCCATTCCCCTCCAGTGGCTAATAGCGCTGTTACGCCATCTATTGGTAACAACTGAAACTTTTATACAGAATACTATTTTGTTTTGATACCTGTTTAATACTAGTAGTTGTATACAAAAGTTTCTTTAAGTGACTACTAGGTATTGAAAAGCTTTCCTAAAGTCATTCAATCTCCTGCCGTTTTTCCCCCGTATATGTTATATTTTTGTTGTTTTGTGAGAATCACTTACAAAAGAACTTCTAAGCCCTTCTATTTTGTGTCTTCCCTAAACAAGTTTCTCTTGAAAACATTTCAGAAGTCATCATGACCACGTCTCCCAAGTTGTATCGGTTCCTCAGTAACACACCTGTCCCATCGACGAGGAGACGACAATTTTCTCGCTTAAGAAACTTACAGTAGATGGTAGGTTCTTTGTCAATAAAACTGAGACATACACTAATAGTTTATAACGTAACATAACGCCTGTAATCTTCAAAGGGTTACGCAGACATGTACCCATCAGTACACCTACTTTTCGCCAGTTATGTTGAAGTCTCATGTAATAATGGGCGAGCCTATTGCCATCAACCGGGCACAAATTCAGGCTGCTACTGAGAAATTCCTGATGGAAAAACCCAGTAACACGTTGCCCGACCTGGGAATCGAATCCAGGACCTTATACTCAGCAGTCGCACTTGCGACCACTAGACCAACGAGGCAGTAATAGTTGATCATATTTATTTATTTAATCACTAGTTGTACTCGGTTTTACGCTAATCTTCTTCAGTGGGACGGGTGCCTTAACAAGCACTTCGTCTTTATAGAAAGAAACAAAAACAACATGAAATAAAGCTCTATTTCATCGATGTAACAACTTTTAAGTACTTTCAAACTATACTATACGAGTTTTTTACAAGCACATTAATACGTTTTTAATGTCAATCGGTAAAGAATCGTATCGATTCGTGTTTATGCAGCACGCTATTGTTTTATTAACATTGTTACTCATAATTTGTTGTAATGGCGTTTCATTGTATCAATGCTGCAGTTATGACTAATATGGTAAAGGGTTAATAGAATATTATTACATTGTACCTACACATAATAGACTGTTGTGCATATTTGCATAATATAGGACCTCACCCTGCGTTTACACCCATACGATTGTTATCTACCTACAAATCGTGGAACTTGATAAACACTTGACACTATTTTGTTCACCCTTCTTACATTTTTAATAAGTATTTTGCACAACAAGTAAGTTTTGAGGAGGGTAAATGGTTTAAAGATACAGTAAACACAACATGCTCAATACATTTTTAAAACGTTGGTCTAGACACGGGGTCACCTTCAGGGAAGGTTTTGAAGTCAAAAGTCTTCGTGGTGAGTCAGACGACGAAGTGGAATACTTATTGGGCATCTACTTACAGAAGCAAGAGAACCAAGGTTACCGATGTAGCCCGAAGTATTGCCAAACTTAAGTGGGCAGGGCACATTGCTTGCAGAATGGATGGCCGATGGGGCCGAAAAGTTCTGGAGTGGCGTCTGCGAACCGGAAGACGTTGCGTTGAAAGACTTCCCACTAGGTGGACCGATTCACCTGGTGAAGGTTGCAGCGATCCGCTGGATGCGAGTCGCACGGGACCCATCAATGTAGCGACACTTGGGGGAGGCCTATGTCCAGCAGTGGACGTCTTTCGGCTGAAATGATGAGGATCTACTTACAGCCACAAACTTTCTACAACATCCCAGGTAAACACTCCGTTTTCATTTCATTCTTAACAAAAGAATTTCATCGTATTCGATAAACTTTAATCCTGATACGAGCAGAAGAAATCGAATTTGAAACGTTGACCCGAATCTACAGCGAATAGGGTGGAATATTGAATACTATTTATTTATTAGAACTCTACATATTGTAGTAAACAATGACAGATGAAAAGCTTGTAAAATTCGATCAACTATCACTCTACAGATTAAAAATAGCGAAATATTGGTTACGCTTGGGCACAAAACGCCAACATGAAAATGACGGCACCGAGCTATAGCTCGACAGTGTCAAAAAGCCCTCTCTACATAATATATAAGGACGGCTTTAAAGTCAGGGTACCACTGTCTTGTAAACTAAGCATAATGGGCATCCGAGTCCAGTAAACATTGCACTACTGAATATAGTACAGTTCACCGGATAGAGGACCTAGAGTTCTAGATAATAATTTATCTTGACTTAGTACTGTTTGCCGATTGCCGATCGACTTGGCTGGGGTCGTGTCCTGCTTGGCATGCGAGCAGTCTTGAAGTCAGACTGTCTGGAGACTAGATTTAGTATCCAGTGGATATTGACTAAAGTTCAATGTAAACTAGGTTACAGGAGCAATACCAGCTTAGAAAAAGTTTTTCACAATTGAATAAGTATGCCATTTGACAATGTTTCTATTTAATTCTGACCGCTACTTACCAAGCTTGTGCAGTAACAAAATTATTTGGTTTAAAGCAGCATAATTTCATAAATTAACATGATTTTTATAGTGGAAACATGGCTACGAAATTAAATCTGATTCCAGCGCCATCTGTTGCATAGTTCTCAAACTACGCGCTTGGCGCTGAAGCGTTCCGTTTCCGCCGTTCTCCGCAAACATTGAAACTAGATTAGTTATGGCTCTGCTTATGCTCGCAAGAGGGATATCAGCGTTTAATTTACTTTTTTACTTTTTTTGGAAATGCCGCTGTTGTTTATAAAAAGCTTGGACTTTAATGGGAACTGTTTACTAATTTTCATGAAATTGGAGGCAACTTCTAATTTAGTGAGTTGTATTGGTGAGAACATTATTAAGAGATGACGGCTGTAAATAGGAACTGATCCTTTTGTTCTCGTCGTTCATAGAGCCCTTACCTATTCTATTTTCATCTACGTACTTAGAATAAACGAATTCCCTTTATTCAAAACAACAGCCGAAAGATAGAAATCTCGATTTCCGCACAGACAACTCCCTTCAGCCCAACACTCGTTTTTATTTTACGTTTCTAGACTTTCGCTTTCAGTCTGAAAGGGTTAAACCCTTTAGGAATAGGAATTGGTTCAGGGGCACATCCTAAATCATTTGTAAGGTCTAGCTGCTGGAATATTGTTAACCTTCGTTTTTCGTTTAGATTGTGTACATAAATAATCTTGGATGTTGCCATGTTGTGTTAGCTGCGAATTTTGTGGAACCAAGAAGGTTGTTTGTTGGTTATTTTATGGTATCTGGTACACGGTTTATTTTCTTTGGGAAAAAGTAATATCTTGGACACCCTTTTGTAAGATTTCACACCCATCTTTTACACGTGGTTTCCCAAAGGCAACTAAAATAATTAAAGCCACCGTTTAATGGCGAACCAAGCAATTCGTGCTAGTTTAATTAATAAAAGTACGTAGGTAATTTAACTATACCTATGTTCTCTGTTTTAAGGGTTTGGTTTTCGCACTTGGTCCCTAAAGTGGACCATTTACATGAGCTATGGTGGCCATTACTCCAACAGATCAGACTTCCCGGTCTTCTCAGGACATCCGCAAGGGATCTCGGTGTTCCAAAAGTCTCCTCGCGGATCTGGGTGCCGCCGGTGCACTCGAGGAGTACATGCGTTACCGTATCCTCCGCCTCCATGCACGCTCTGCACAGGGGGCGGTCCGTGATACCTAGGGTGTGGACTTGACTATACTTAACTATATTTCACAACGTTAATCATGTATATTTCAGCCAATATTAGTGCTGATCTTTCCCAAAGCATATACGCATAGTAAACCTCACAAATCGTCTATAACCGATTACTTAATTAAACCGACCATAATGCTGTTGTTTTCACTTATCCACATAATCGCTTTAACACAGCTTATTACTTACATATTCCTTATAACCACATTAATGAGTACAGAAGGACCACAATAACTCTTGAAGTTTTAAGTTAGGATATAAATACGATAGACTTTAGGAAGAAAGATGCTCCGCAGCGTGGTTGCCATGGCACGCAAATTGTTTTATTTCCACCGTGGCATGTCTGCCCCACTTCCTCCTACGCTAAATCACTCGTGGTCTAAACGTTACGAAAACACGTCGATTTTTTAATCGAAAATACTATTATCCTATAAAATTTTAGTTAAATTATTTGCAACAATCACAATCAGTAACATCCATCGGTAGTACGAATACATTTTTTAAATTATGAAAATAATGACCCGCCCGGCTTCGCACGGGTGCAATGTTATACAATAAACCTTCCTCTTGAATCACTCTATCTATTACCAAAACCGCATCAAAATCCATTGCGTAGTTTTAAAGAACTAAGCATACATAGAGACACAGCGGGAAGCGACTGTGTTTTATATTATTGTGTGAAACGAGTATTTTTAATGTTAAAATCGACATATTTACGTTACGCTTACACCCCGCGCTCGTGCTTGGGCCTCTAGTATTCGTACATATTATGTCTTCGATTATTTGTCTGAAACTATTGGGATTTTTTGACAAAACTGGTAATGACAGGTCAACTAACCTCTTACGCACCCGAACCCACAACGGCTCTGATACCCAAATAAATCGATCTTACTGGTGGACTTCTTCTCGCTTCTGATCTTCACATGACACGACAGACTGAACCTTCTAAACCTTCTCCCAACTATAACTCACAACCGTTTCCGCCATAAATATTAACATACACTAATAACAGCGCCGCGTCTCTAATCTGCCGCCGCCGATATTTCTCACGCTCCGCCGAAGGGAATGATGAGCCGCAATCGATGGCGCTTGGTAATAGTTTCAGGGTAAGCAGTAGTTTTAGATTAGCGATGGAAGGCTTCAATTAGATAGTTGGTGTTAATTTTAAGGCAGACCTGAGGTGCCGTGTGGAAGTAGAGAGATTGGAGTATAAAGTTTGGTGTGAGAAATGACGAGACTATGACAAATACACAAATGTAGGACTGATTGCAATGTGTGGGAAAGAGGTGAAAGAACTTTAGATGACTGCCAATACGTCTACAATGGGGAAGGCAAGTCAAAGCTGATTGTAGATGGCGTGTCCATAGCTTAGTCCCAATCTGACCAATGAGATCAAGCTATTTTGAACTATAAAATGACATTGACAGATCTTCATCCAATGACGTTGCTTGGTACAAGCTAAGCTAGCGCCATTAGATTCACGGTTGCCTTCCCCATTAGATTGAATGAAGATATTTCTCATTCCAAAGACAAATTATCAAATTATTATTTATCTTCTTTATAAAATAAAACTACCAACAGCTCAGTAGTACCAGCCACTGTGCCACAACTACCGAACTGATAAGTTAGAGTCAGATCTGAGTACGTATTCTTGAAATTACCACGTTCAAAGTACTTTAATTAACATCCATCCCACGTAATACCTTTGTCTAGCTGTAGGCGAATTTTGAAGAAGGAAAACATAAATACAATAAAAGCCTGCCTTAGAGAAACCAGTCCGAACTATCTCAAAGCTAACCCTTATTTTACGATACTCCCACGACAAAATATGATACTTTATCGACAACTTGTACCTTCTCTTATGATCGGAACAATATCTGACAAGACAATGGGACGAGAAACTTTATCTCGCACCCTTTTGTTTAACAGCCTCGTAAATATTGATATTGTTTCTATTGTGACTATTGAAAGCGAAGAGGGGGCCGTTTGTCGAAATGTCACTTAGAAACGTTAAAGTTTTTATTCGGTATTTAAAGCAGGAAATGGTGTGGTACATTCAATTTACTCATATACAGTCTTCTATCAAAAAGTGCCAGAATGGAGTGACCTAATTTGCTTGCTCTGAGTTTTCAGCTTGCAATCCGCTGAAATCAGCAATCCTGTTTAAAACCTACTATTAGCTTTTATTTAATTATCTACTAAATTGACTTTTTGTCATTAGCATAATCAGCCTACAATGTTCATCTTATTAAATTTTGGTTTCTAGGATTCCACACGATGTTTTCCATCGCCCACTGATTGTATTCATCTTAATACTAATTATTCTAATTATTAATAAATAGAATTCATCATAAAACTGGAAATAACACTCCATTTTTCTTTCCGCAAAGGTAAATATAAACTACATATTTTTCCGTACACCTTCAAGAAACATACACCCAACATTACTAACACAAGTCGCGTACTTGAAAATCGAGACGTATCACCTGAAAAGACGTGCTACGTTAAAAAAAACTCGTGAGCGCTCCCGGCTGTCCCGACGTCAAACGGCGTCGCGTTATCACCTCCCCAGATTAAGCCCTAGAGAGGAAATACACGTGGCAGCGATTGGGACGGGCACGAGTGACGTAGGTACTAAGTGATAAGACGTGTCATGTAAAGTGAGGGATGAAAGTTCCGGGATACAAATTCAATTTACCAGTAGTTTGTATGTTGAAAATATTGAGACTACCGTAACATTCCGTTACATTCCGTCAAAACATTGGAAAGTAAAGAGAGTGGACCCGTACATTTCTGTACACAATTCGAGCAGGGTTTGCTGGTTCACCATAAAAACTACTTAAAAAGAATAAAACAAGTCAGTGTTTCTCTGTCTATTCTCAATGAGGCTATATCGTTCCCATTACTGGCACACAGGCACCGGATCCTCTCTGTGAGGAAGAGCGGGCTGTCATCCACTGCGCGGGCCCAGTACGAGTTGGTAAATGTTTCAAGTCTTCGAATTTGTGGTTTCCTCTCTCTCTTATTGCTCTAGCGACATCTCCATATTTTCCTACAAAAATGTATAAAACATAACGCGGCGGGTCCTTCCGCAAACTTGAACCGTATACACCCACAATTTCCATTTTTCGTCTCATCCCAGCCTAGGTACAAATGCGTTGATCCTCTAATCTTCGCGTCACCTGTGACCGTACTACTAATGAAATGCTGCCTCGAAGGGCCCCGTAAAGTAACCTTAGTAAGTGACAAGCCTACGTTAAGTTATGCGTGATGAGGCAGGATGGAAATTAGGTGTGATGTAGGCGACTGTTGTTGGATGTGGAAAGTGTTGGGTTCTTTATTTGAAGGTCGTCTTGTTTCCTGTATAAATGATTGAATAAGGATGCTGTGTGAATTTAGAATGATCGTGTTCAAGTTCATGATCGTGGTACGAATTTTGCTTACATTTGGAGTGTTAGTGTATCTACCTAGCTTGTGACGTGTTATAACTGAAAAGTGAAATCAAACATTTTGAATTTGAAATTGGGGGTCAATAAAATGCTTTAATCTGAGATTAGATCTTGTTGAGTCAATTTTAATTACTCATTGGGTGCTTATTAAAATTAATTTACCAAGACACTACACACTAAGACTTTTAGTTTAATTGAAACAAATTGCAAGAAAATCCTTATTCCTCACTACGCAAAAAAATTAAAACCCCAGCTACAACTTTAAAACATTTTAAAATCTGGACATTTCGTTTTACCGTCAGGCGTCGACTGACATTGTTAAGTGCAGTTTTTCGATATAGCCAACGACCAGCCAAGCTGAAGACGTCGCTGGAAACTGTCAGGAAAAGCTGAGAAAATCTATTGTTAACTACGCTGCACTATAGCAGTGTCATGACAGAAATATTGCGAGCTTGAGGAGGAATGAAATACAAATTGTAGAACTTTTAATTTCACGTCCTGTGAAAGGCAGTACTTTGTAAATTGGATCTAAAGACCGATGTGACCAATAGCTCACCATTGCACGTAAGTTCTGTACAAAACGACAGTCTCATTGAAGAAACATATCATACAGCACTAGGCAATAGTGTTGCTTCCTGTTGGTCTTTTTTTTAATATTACTTCAGTTAGATTATTATTCCTTACCATCCTTATCTATCATAAAATCACAAGCTGTTTAACGCTACCGCATTACGTTGACGACATAGACTATAGAACAAGCTAAAGAACAGACTCGCACAGTAAAGCTAGAAAAACACTTATAATACTGGCAACAAATACACGTGCACCTAATACGTTCCCCTTTGCCATGGCACCTTTTAGCTAGTACAATGCAAGCCTCGACGACGGTAACATAGGCCAGTGAACTTGTACCAAGTATCTACACAATACAACCTTTTTTAACTCGAATGGTAAAACGTGGCATTATAATTAAGGCTAAGGTTTGATTGTTTACTAGTTCTCTTTGACTGAAAAGTTGGTATAAGAAATAGCTTTGAAGTTAAGAGCTTTCAAAAACTGGTTTTTCAACGATGTTTCAGTCATAAGAATCTCATTAACTTACCGACGCTTCTAGTGTAAAAGATTTTCCTACAAAAAAAAAAGAAAACGAGAAACGACGAAGAGAACAATTAGAGTTTTGAAAGAACTTCATTTCTGAATATTTTACTTTTACTGCGTTTGTTCTTACGATCTGTGTTCTGCTATTGCAGACATCACACTCGATACAGCTAATCTTCTCACATCTTAACCATACCTAACCCAAAATAAAAATTCAAATAATCCCATAACAGCAAGATGAAAATAAAAGCGTGTATTACAAAACGGCTATATTTCCATTTCAGAACACATTCTGGTCTTATTGGCCTCACAATCGCGTTTTTCAGGACACCCCTGTCCTGAAAAACGCAAACAACAGACGACCGAACACAATAGGATTTCAATTGCCGACAAAAGTTGAGGCCAGGTGGCGGAGACGTCGCGGTTCGATTCCCGACTCGTGCATGTAAATAGACTCATTCGACGCGTCTATAGTCTACAGCGTTGTTTGGCGAAGCCTTCATTTCCATACACCTGCGAAACTCCAACAAGAAATATTCTGATGAGAGTTTCTGCTTTGAACATCGTTGGTTTGTTTAAGCGCAAACTTTGACCAAGGTATTTTATCAAATAGTTGATTCTAGAAAACCCAGCGTTGCAAGTTTCGTCGATGAGTTAACATAAGATAAGATAGATTTCTGTATAACTGTTTTATAAACGACGAAAAGTTTCAGTGTTGATGGTTTTAGAATTATGTGCTGAATCCATGGATATCATGACAAACTTTTACCGTAAATTCAAGGTGCTAAGCACCATAATTAACGCTCTAATACTTCATCAAAGTGAAAAAACATACACCTCAAAGTAATGACAGTGATATGTCATGGTGAGGTGTCAACTATTTATTGGTTAAAAAATACATAGTGACAATTTAATAAATTGAAAATAGTCAAAAGATCCTCACAAGTTATTTTGGTGCTTCCAGTGTAATAACTAGTCGCCTAGGAAACTTTATTATTATTTCAAATAGGAAATCGGGGTGGTAAAGCTAATGGTATTATAATTGAGTTCGACTTTGTTGATGTTATTCTTGCTAAGTTTGTTCCGTTGAAGTTTGCTGAAGTTATTTCTACTGCAGATTTGGTTTGGAGTTTAAAAACCGCAGGCTATTTTGAAATGAAAATCAATGAGAGCTTTTTCGAGTGGCAAGTTTCAGGCAGTCCTTCTTTATCTATGAAGGAAAGAAGTCTTAACATCCACTATTCGCATTACAACTTAAAATATCATCACTAATTTAACTAAAAAAACGTTACTCAAGCTAAAAGCAACATTTTATAAATATCCCTTTAGCAGTTTAGCGAAACTGTAATTACTTGCCAAAGCAATGAATTCGCCCATTCTGTCTGAATCCTGACTATCCTGAATACTTGTGAGCCGCTGACGTCATTAGCGAGTCAAAACTGTACCTCCTCCCCTTCACCCCCTCGCACTACTCTTTAGTGTAACTAAGTACTACGCCCTAGTACTAGCGCGTTTTTGTGACGAAGTCTGGTTTAATCCAACCCAAAGCAGTTGCAACCCGATTCAACCGCCTCGTTCCAGACTTGAATGCATTTTGTTACGTTCGTAATGGAATTTACTTACCGCATTGTTGCTGTAATATTTGTACTCATTATTATAAACGACTTTTTTAAACAGATGTCGTGGAAAGGAAAATGTATTTCTGCTTTTCTTTAATTGTATTTAATTTAACTGTTGTTTGCACATTTTATACGTTTCTTTGTTGTTGACGACAAACATTTGGAGATTTCATAACACACAAAAAACTCATAAAGAAACTCTCAAACAGTTGAGACGTCAAGAGGTCGGGCTCTTTTTTAATTTTTGCTCCCAAAACGATAAATCTTGGATTTATTACAAACGTTTCTTTCATTTGGGTAAAGTTAGCGTGTTTTACGTATAATTGTATCCTTGGAGGGAAGTCCGAAACGCTCGCCACAGTCCCCACTTTACTCATTTGGATTTCGTGTTTCAGAACTTATAAAACAGTCTCACAGTTCCTTCCGTACAGAATATAGGATTGTGAAGCAACGATTTCAAATTAAATTCAGCAACACTATGGAATGAAAACCAACTGTTATCTAAGATAAACAAGGTCAATGATGATTACATAAGATAACATTGCAGTTTTGCCTTTCCTTTTAGTAGTTACACCGTACCTTTTACCAAACGTGAGGGGTTATGGACCCCTGAATTTAATTAAAATAAATTTAATATTGTTTTAGATGCCAGGTGTGGAAGCAGATGCCATATTATTAATATGTATGCATGCTAGATGGTTATTTTTTGTCTCATTTACCACTTAGTTGGTATTGATCGCAGAAGGATATGTTTTAAACTCATCTATGTGGGTCTCTTAGAGTCTTATGATACGAGTACCTAATCCATTTCTGGGCACTAAATACCGTGTTCAAATATATAAGGTCCCATTAAAATAGGTGGACAAATTTTAACACAGCGTTCAAGTACGTCTAACCAAAGATATCCAAGCAAAAAAAAACACTGATTATAGTGATTTTATTTTGACCTAATGCCATTAGGTCAATTAAAGGCTATATATATTATGGATGTGTTTATTCTAGAGTGCTGCCGGCAATTTATTATTTTAGGTCAAAATAAAATCACTTTAATCAGTGTTTTTTTTGCTTGGATATCATTGGTTAGACGTACGGAACGCTGTGTTAAAATTTGTCCACCTATTTTAATGGGACCATAAATACATAAGAAACGCTAAATCATTATCAAATTAAATTGCAAGTTAACCTAAAACTCAAACAACATTACAGTATTAAACTACAATCCTTTCAACTTGTCGGCACATTGTGTAGGGTTGTCGTTCTTGTAAATAATAAAAAATCATGTAGATGTCGATACAACCTTACTCTAAGATGGATACCATAAAAACGGTCTAGGAATAGTTGTTCATTCTTTATTATAATGTTGAATTGCGTAATACATGCTTATGCAGAATTGTGGTGTTCCCTCGGTGAATAGGAAGGATTTTCCATCAAGGCAAGTGATATAGTCTGCATTTCAGACTAGTATAGCAAAAGCCTGCTGTACGTGATGGGTGAATGGCCAAAAAATCCAAGCCTGAGTATCTAGGAAAGCTAGCAGTATGGCCACCCACTCCATGTTTCAATCGCAAAAGTTTTACCAATTCTTTACCAAACAAACTTGCTCTTTACGCACTTTTAAAACCTACCAGCCCTAAATTGCCACAGATGCGAGTTCCGACCTAAACTAGATTTATAGCTCTTATGGCAAAGTTGCGCACTAGGCGGCGAGTACATGAAACCGCTATTACGGTGCGGCCCTACCTTTTGTTTAGCGCTTTGCATATAAAATTGCACCGTTCAGTTATCCGCTAAATGCTGAATTATCTTGGCAGATTGCTACGGTAATCGGGTTCCGTGGAAATGTACAAGGCTTTTGTATTTAGATTGATGGAAATATAAGGAAATTGTTTTGAATGAAATGCTTATTTGCTTGGTCAAACATTCGTAGTTAGGGAGAATTGGTCATTAACTAAGATATGGCGTCGTTGTTCAAGATTTTAAATAAATTTGAAAGCGATAGGCTATGAAGGGGTTTGGAAGCCAACTAGCATTACAATCATATTCCACAATATTTCTGTTAAGTCTACTTTTGCAGCACCTATCAGTTTTAATTGAATCGGTAATGATTAATGACATAATACCTGTAAACTACATCTTGAAGATAACGTTTACCTTACGAATAAGTTTAAACATATTTTACTATTATTAATTCCATACATTCGTTATATTCTCAGATCATCTGAGTAATGCGAAATATGACGCACTCGCGTAATGAGTAAAATTACCGGTAATGATAGATCAGCTCAGTGTCTATGTATATAATCATCTATTTCCCATTATTAACGTCTTGGAAATTGCACAAGAACACGCCAGGCTTGATGCACAAATCTTTTTGTTGTTCTGACCTGTCTGTCTTTATAACGGTAGGTTTATTATATTCATTTACCGAGTACCTGGTACATGTGCGCACTGTACGCAGACTTAAGCGGTGAGCAGACGATAGCCTATTTGTTCACCGGACAGAAATTTTGGGTTCTGTCCATTGGGTGCGTGTTTTTTTATCAATCGGGTTACGTCCAGTTTTATTGCAAATTGTCTGCGGACAGATTGTATGCCAACAACCGACGGACAGGATCATTTCAGCGGTTATTTCTGTCCGGCGTACAGATAGATCATCGTCTGCAAAGAGCCCTAAATTCAAAGAAAACCAGAGAGCACGGTGACTTCCTCGAAGACCGTCGTTTAATCGCACTGCGATACAAATTACGTATAGAAACTGTCGATTTCGGATGGCGGTAGCGACAGAAGTATAATGTGTTCATCGCACTTGCAGCGTTATTAGTACTGCCGGCTCTCTTAGACTGGCAGTTTGCAGTTCCGTGCTCTGTGGTTAAAACAATTTGGATTGTCCCATTCTTGTTGTCGTCATCGCTTCAATGTAGAAACAAATCATTTCCATGTAATTAAATATTCAAAGTATTCGTGGGAGTCGTGTTGGAGAGTAACTAGATTAGTTGTTCTGGAAAAAACGTTGCATATTAAATAAGTTCGAGCTTAGTAAGAATTAATTAGGAATTTCTCAGTACAACAGCCCAGAGTACGGATTTGTGTTCGGTTACTGGCAATAGGTTATTATTTCATGACTTATACATAACTGGTGGGCGTACTTCAAGTACTTGATCGTATGTTATGAAGTAAGAAACTACGGCTTTGAAGTTCTAACAAGAAATTGACTACAAAAACACCCCAACGTATCAACACGACATGAATCAACTCAACTGTTAATTAGTTTCCTGACACTCGTACCAAGTAGACACAAGAATGAAGGATACATACTCAACAAGAGGCAAGCCATCTTTGATATGCGATACTGTTGCTTCAACCTATGTGTTCCGTATGAAAACTAATTTTGTACTGGAATTTATAATAGGTACCTGATGTCCGAGCTCGTTAGCTAGCGGAGCTTTTACGTTTTTAGACTACAAATTAACGATGCAATCTGTCCCGTACTCGTTAAGTTTTTGCTTTTACAGACGTGATCTTTATTACTAGTCTTGCCAAGGTATATCGTGTTCACCAGTAACTGTGATGTGGAGAACAGATAAGCATTTGCTATATGAAATTCCAATCTGGTGAATCTGGTTAGATGGTAAGCCAATCCCAACATGGTTTAGGGAAAGGCTAATCAGATGATGATGCTACTTAATCTTTCATCATACATAATACAAAGTCTGAAGTGTACGTACACAATGTGTATAAAATTAACAACTGAAACTTGTACTACTATCCCAAAAGATTCTACAGATGGATAAAGGCCTCTTCAAACACAAAAGTAATGCCAATAGAGCTCGTTTCACAAAAATACGTTAACAATAATCATAAAAGATCCAACAAAGCTCTCCTAAACGGCTTTAACTGTATTAATTAAATTATAATTGAACATTTAGGGATGTGCGGCGTATCCCGCCTCCCGCGGGATTCATACCGGGAATTGAATACAACGGACGCTTGTACGAAAGCATGTAGTATGATGTTATGTCCGCGCGTTGTTGCATTGGTAATTAGCTGTGAGGTAGTTATGTGGTTTTCATTTTAAATAGCAAATTGCATACATACGTAAAGTCCCGCCTTTTTCTTATGGAGGTAGGCAGTAATAACAACGCCGACTACTGCTATACTTTTTTTTTTGCGGATTTGAAGTCATCAAATAACTCCTCCCGCTCTGGGCGGAGCAGGAGGGAGTGTCAGACTTTTACTGACTAAAACCCATCCATGTTCCTTCTTTTCCCTTTATGTTTCAGGGCCGCGGTATCTCTTTCGAACAGTCCCATAACCCTGACAGGCATCGGTCCTTTCGGACCCCTCCCCTTTTGCTGACATCTCTTTGAGGCGCGCGTGGAACACGAACGCGCCGTCGACACGGCCTGTCGTCATAAGACGGACGGACGGCGAGCTAGCCCATAGCTCACCGTCCACAGGCCCGCGCCTACGGTGCGGTGCGTCTCCCGCGACGGCTGAGACGTGAGGTTCTCTCCCTCTCACGTTCCGCCACCTCCTTCGCTAGCATGACTGCTTCGCAGAAGGAGGTGACGGCGTCCCATTCCGTCTCGCTCCGGACAATTGATTGAACCAAGGCCGGACGCGACTACTGCTATCCTTACATACTCCTTTCACACTTATCAACTTGAGCCCGTCAGTAAGAGCATTTCGTCCAAGCAGTAATAGCGAGAACACCCTTCTTTTATGGTCGAGAGTTAAAAAAAGAAAACATTCGCCTCATTCCATTGCGCAACTTGATACAGCGTCGAAATAATCGCTTCTGTTGACCATAGAGCTCCTTATGTCCTGATCTACCCGATTCCCGCATCGAAAAATGTGAGTACTACCTATAAGTACCAAAGATCGCAGGTTAGGACCTGGATGAGACTCGCAATGATACGGGAAGCATAACACATAGAGGAAACCTGTGTCTATTTAGAAGTGAGTGGATTAAGGCTGGCAATGATGTCGATGTTCAACAACGGTCCCTACTTACCGGCGCGGCGGATGTAATTGAAGTTAGATAAGTATTCGAAAGTGACGTTTCTGATAACTTTTAAACGCAATTTGTGTTGTTGAACATATTCAAGGTTCTTCATTAGCATTTTAGTCTCTTGGGGAAAGAGTCAAGAATTGTTTTATTATCAAGTATAATTACTTGATAATAAAACAATTCTTGACTCTTGATTAGATGAAGAGAAGCTGGCTAGATCTGTATGTGCATAAAGTCGGAGAAATTAATTATTAAGCAAATTGACTACCAACAATTTTTCGTATATTAAAATTTAATTTTTAGGCAATTGATTGTAATTGCTGTAACTCAGCAATTTGACGTAGGGTATCAAATTGCTAAACAGGGAATTTCCTCGTCGGTACATAATATTGAATATCGTGGCAAAGGTCGGCTATGATAGTTTTTTCAGACGTATTAGTAATTAAAATGTCCCAGGGTAAACAAACTCTACTATCTCTGGCCGCTTGACTATACATTTTTTATTGCTACTGAGTCCAATCCACAAAATATTGTGAAAGAAAATATTTAACTTATTGAACGCTAGCTTTCATATAGCCAAGTTGATAATCCAATTTAGCCAGCGCACATTGCAGAATTTTAATCAGAAATATTTCCAATCGATTGCTAATCAAACTCCGTTGTTTTCTTCTTTTTTAATTCACAATATCATTTAGTATTTAATAGAATAAATACAATATTGTTTTTTTTTGCTACGTTTGTACCAATAACATATTCCTATCACCTCATACCTGAGCGAATCAGACTGGAGACGTCTTCATTATCATCATCAGAGTGATTAGGTGATAACCTACCCTGTGCTTACCGAGTTACTACTAGCCTCCTAACGATCGTTTCAATGGACGGTCCAACTCAAAAGAAAACATAACCATAATCATTACACTTGGCAAAATGTTTAGTGATGTTCTGCTACCATTTTGCCATACAAACAGGGTCCAAAATGGTCTCATGACATTTAAGTAAACATTGTGGAATGCAGAAACGATTGATCATTATTGATCGCAATTCCATAATCGTTAATATCCCCTTACTTGTAATCTTGATACCCATGCCATCGGTCTGTAATCACCTAAACGACATTAACCCATTAGAAGACTCATTCATTATGGGGATGCTAACTATGGCTACTGTTATTTTTCCATAAGGGGGTCTAAAACGGCCGAGCAGAATCCTAATGGGTTAATAATATGCATAATCAGCCTATAATGTACCCACTGCTGGTACACACGGTCTCCTCTCTATGAGAGGTTGGTAGATGTCACTTGTCTTCGAATTTGTTGGTTCTAGGACATGCCGGTTTCCTCACGATGTTTTCCTTCACCGTTTTGAGAGCAGTGGTGATGAAATAAATTACACAAAGTAATGCGCCTGCCTGGGTAACCCACGACTTACTGTTCGTAAGTCGGGGCCGCCACCATTGGGCCACCGCTGCTCCCTAATAATATAAATCACGTAAAATTTCTTATAATGGTCACAGTCGTATGTAATATCATAAATTGCCATTTTGTGACCATTTTACAATTATAACGCATTCGATGATTCTGCTAAAGCCGCCGTTTTAGGCCCCCTGTTCGTAGTCAAACGAGAACTAAACTCAGACTAATAACAAGCATCTTGGTTCATATAAAAGACGTCTAGTGTTACTAACGAGCTAACGATGGACATTGTTATATGTTAATCAATCGTCCACTAGATGAGAGCACAAATAGACCTACAGTTACCTTACTCCAAAGCATCAGTAGTAGTAACAGAGTTGACCGTATAAACGTCTTTCTGTCGTAACAGTAAGGGTGGTTTTCGTGGATGAAGCGTTACTCCTGCAATTGACGGTGACTACAGCTAATAATTTGATACGTGTGTCGTGTTTCTGTTTCCCCCATACACACACCCATACACATAAAACGCCCGAATGCACACTCACATACCTGCTCCCCCTATTGTCTAATTTAAGTTTGTTTTATCCTGGATGTATTGTAATTTGTTATAATTTTATTTTAATCTTTATTCTATATTTTAAAATTATTTTGTTACTAATTTAATTATTAATCTAAATTTGTTTCATTCCTGATTTTATTCGAATTTTGTACTGATTTAATAAGTACTTAACTTGCTTTTAGTCAATTATCCTAATTCTATTTTTAATGATATCTATTAAACTTAATTATAAGTAATTTTATTTTGTAACCTTTTGCCGCATGAAACTTGCCCAATTGTTACCTAAATGGAAGAAGTCACTGGCTCCTGAAATACAGGTACTCTAACCTAGCTCTGGAGCCAGGGTCTCAAATTTTTCTGTACCCTGTTTTTATGGCAATAAAGAATTTATTATTATTCTGTGTTGCACTGGCGGCTCTAGGTGCTAAGAGTACAGTAAGAGATATACAAATATCTGGTCGCAAAGGCAATCAAAGTGGCAAGGCCAGCTACAATTCTGTGACGGTCGGTTATCCCATATGGTACATTTAACTCTTATTATTGAGCTATAACTTTCTACCTTTTGCATATTCTGCTGCAAGAAATTATTGTGAAATAGCTGTTCCTTTGTGCTCTTCTAGCTTAATATGATTTTGTGAATTATGTGTTTTGTGTTTGTATGTACATAAATTATTATAATACAAAATTACAATCATCGACAGTCTGTTGTGGGAAATATTAAATGAGAAGTACTCCTCCGTGTTTTCTGGTCTCTATGATCCTACTGTGCATAGTCAGATCACCATATGATTTTGTTTCGGTCGGTATACTTACAAGGCCTCTCCAAAGGGAGGGTATCTTTAAATTATTTTGATGTAATAGGAGTTGTGTAACATTCCCCAGTGGCATATCAGTGACATACAAACACCAACTCATCCGAGCATCTTGCATTACTAACGACTGCGCTAATCGCATGTACTGCAACATATTTACATACGTACATACATGGAATCATCAATCTTGCTCTTAGGATCGTCTTACCTAGCCATCACAATTTCTGGCAAGGGGATTTGGTGTTTGTTTACCGAATTTTGAGTCGGGAGAGAACAGCGAAGATCTAGAGGACCTAGACAAGTGGCTATCGCTTTCAAAACGTGTCGTATATCCACAATGACTTTCAACTAAATTGACGTAAGCTTTCCAGTAGCTTATGTCAATCAGTTATCGCTGATAGAATAATATAGGCCCGCTGGTAATGTATGACGTAAACCACAATTGGCTATGCAGCCACACATGCTAGACAATTATGATGGTCTTCAAAAGTCCGAAATCGGAAACCTGCAGCTTGTAGTTAATTAAGCTTGCTTTATTTGCGTTTAGTAGAAGACACCCTTCACTACTAGTACTACCTATTAGCTGCATCGCAACAGTATCATAAATCACATTTAATCCAATTAAACAACTTCACTTTGTCCCAACAGTGGCACACTGTTCGTTTTATTGCCGGCGGTAATAAAATTGCTAGAAAGTTCCTCTAATTTTCATCTAATTAATTTTAGTTGCAGCTCGTATACGGCCCAGCTATTAACTATCTCGCTAATGCTAGGATAATTTGTTCATACCGTACCATTTCTCTTTTCATATAAATTTTGCCCGCGGCTACGCCCGACTACATGTCTATAACTGCCGCATCATCTCATGGGACCGTACTATCGGGATAAGTACCTAGTATCGTATGTCCTACCTGTGACATGGTCTGTATATCTTTGTCTAAAGGTTATATATAGACAGTCAGTGTTACTTTCGCCTTTATAAGATTATCCTAATAATACTATAAATGCGAACGTTGTGAGGATAGATGGATACATGTTTGTTACTCTTTCAGGCAAAAACTACTGAAAGGATTTAGATGAAATTTAGCACACAGATAGTTTATAACCTGGATTAACATATAACATACTTTTTATCCCGGTACAACGATCCCGTGAGACAGTACCGAACACCACGCGGGCGAAGCCGTGAGCATAAGCAAGTAAGATAATATTTGTATGGATTTTTTCGGCCTCCTATAATTCACAAAAGGAAAACGTTTTTCAATTACAAGGTGTGAAAGAGCTTTTGTTTGGAACATTACTGAACCGAAATCAGTATTTATGCCATTTGGGAAGTTATCGATAGCGGTTGGGTCTAAATTATGATGTAGCTACGCTTTAAGCCAATTTTATATCGCGCTCTGTGTTATCCGGGGCTCCTGGGTAAATAATAGCTCTTCACGGTTAAGCAACTTACACAGAGGTCGATCCGTGAATGAGTGACCATCCATTACACACTGAAACTAGGAAAGCACAGTCCTGGCTGACAATTATAGGTCTTTGACAGTCGTGACTACCTGCCGGCTGACTTTTCGTTAGAAGTAGACTGACAACCAAGAAGTGTTACCCAGTTACTGGGTCGTGGAAGTACCACAGTGACACACTCATCATAGTGACACTACTAGTATAAAAAACACACAACAACAATACAATCAACAACAACACAATATAACAACACACACACAAACAAACAAACACACAACACACACAATATAATCTTATTAAGTATAGTTACATATATATTTCAAACTAGCTGTTGCCCGCGGCTTCGCTCGCGTTTTGGTCGGAAATTATTCCACGGGCTCGTTCGCTCGCTCGAGGATAATGTAGCTTCATAATAGTGAACGAATTTTCAAAATCGGTTCTGTAGATCCAGAGATAAACCCCTACATACAAACTTACAATTAATGTTACCTCTTTATAATATTAGTATAGACGAATCTTACAAATATTTCTTTGCTACGAATAGTCCTGCAACATTGAAATACAGCACAAAAACTGCCACCAATTTGAATAGCCGGACTGTTACCAGAAGCTCTAAAAATCAAACTCATGGCTTCCCCTAATCACAGTGACTGCTAAAACAAGCAATTTAATCAGGACTACTGTCGATATCACTATCAGTATCTAATCACAGCCGAAACCTATAGTGCTTCCGAAAGGGATGGCGCGAGCGTTGCCACGGCAACCCACTTGTATGTGAATGAGACAGCTGATAAAGGAAACGTGTAACTAATGTGGGTTTTATACTGCGGTCTTTTTGGTGGCAATAAAGGTAAAAAGTTGTCCAATCATTGAAAATATACGGGGTGTTTTTTTCAAGCTCGTGTCGATGTATTCTGAACTACTACCGATCAAAATCTCCTATTGGTTACCGAAGAAAAACGGGCTAAATTAAAAAGGAAATTAAAATTGACTGGTAATCGTAGAAGTTGGCACATTGTTTATTTCTCATGGAGATGGTTTTTTTTTCGAACTTCCACGGGCGCGGGCGATGTTTCGTTTATTTAACACTTCAAGCACAAAGTACAGAGGCGGACTTAATGACATAGGCATGTTTTGCTTTGTTTATTTTTCTAAAAGATCGTGTCTGCTTATCTGAAGGTGGCACAGTGATCTAATAAGAGCACTAGATTGACCTGTAAACAAATATCGTCAAAAACCAATAATAACGTTGTTCACTCAGAATAATCAGTGACTCAGTGATAAATGCTGGAAGAAAACCTCTTCATAAGCTCTCTATCTATCTACATTATTTATTAACTTACTCGCCGCAAATATTTTTATAACTACAATCAAAATAATTATGTCTGTCTTTTCAGTAATATTTTATTCCAATAAATATTAATTTCCATCACATATCGTGTCAATAACGTTTTACCGGTATGTGGGTTAAATCAATTAAGCGGTAAATTAATGTCGCGACACACATGTCATGTCGCATGTGTGAACGTTTGTGTAAACGTCAGAAATGTACTTATGCATTTAATAAGGAGTTGGTCCACTGAGTAAGCATAATCGGCCTTAAACACAGGCCTCTTCTTAGTGAGAGGGAATGAGCCGTGATCAACCTCTCGGGCCCACTGCGGGTCACACATCATCAAATTTTCCACAGACTTGGCAGAAATCTATTAGGAACGATTATAAGTTCCTTGAGTAAGTAATCGAGGAAGGGATAAAAGACATTAATGGCGGGTTTCACCACCATCTTTCTCGATTATTACCGATTAATTTGATGTGGCAGATAATTTGTTACAAATTCTGTTAGTAATCTGCCTGGAGAACAGTGCTGACTCATAAACCAAAAAATACTCTACTACCTACCCTTAAAAATAGACCCTTTACACAATATATTTTAACTAGAGACAAGCCCCGGCTTCGCGCGCGTGCATGTTATACATATCCTCTTGAGTCACTCTATCTATTAAAAAAAACTGCATCAAAATCTGTTGCGTAGTTTTAAAGATCTAAGCATACCTAGGGACAGACAGCGGGAAGCAACTATAGTATGTAGTGATACATACTTATATGCATTTTTGCATATAACTATCTAACCTATACATGACTGCTTGCACCGGCCGTTATTTTTCGGGTCTAATGTTAGTAGTTGATCATAATTTTTGTAAATTTTTGTTACAGGTAAACTATTCAAGACATTTTTCATCACGGAAACCAGCTTCGAACTTCGAACGAAAAGTTTTTGGATATAAATATCGTTTAGCTTACCTAGAACTTTCTGTAAAGATTGGATACATTCCAATGTAGTACTCTACACACGTAAGTAAGCCATGAAACATGTGCAGTATGGTCGGTGGGAGCACTTGGAGGCGATGACCGCCGCTCCAATCCGACCCTGACCCCGATCATTTATAAATGCAGGGCTGTCGCGAAAGGATCGAAAATCTTATAGTATTCACTGCCACTTGCCTAAACTCTCAGCATTTCGGGGACCAAAACTCAACATGGTCATGTTGAGTGTCGGTCCTCGAAATACAATAGTAGCATCAGTAGTCATGAAGGACATTATTTTTTCCTATTGACTCTAATATACTTACCCTAAAAGTACTTTAAACTATAATAAGATACATTTTTCTTCTTAGCGTGTTGATGACATTTCTAATTGAGTCAGCCCAAAAGGCGACAGCGATTCATACTGTATCAACACTTCATATATGTAAACATGAACACTAAATGAATCAAACAGAAAATACACTCGAGTGAAGCGTCTGAAATCAGTTTAACAGGCACAGATATCTCAAAATATAAAAATATAAGTAACATTACACGCAATCCTACAGGCGAGGCGAACGAGATTGTTTTGAGCAAAAAGTACGTAACGGGGCAAGTGGAATTGTGCCTCCCTCATCTAATCTTAATACCAAAGTTTTTACGTTGCCAAGATATTCGGGCCGGGTTAATTCCACTTAGGATTACCATCTAGTTTTTTGCTAAAATTGTTAGATAAGTGGTACTTAGAACTAGATTTAGTTTCAAAGATTAAAACTTCATTTGTGTGCCGGACCAAACGCGATCTACACATGTAAACGGCTTTCAAGAGCTTTCAGTGTCAATATTCGAAAACAATTATTAAACTCTTGAACGCAGTTTAGTTTTATAGGTGAAATTAAAATTCTACAAAATTGAAGTAATTTGTCTGCGCCTGTCGATATTCTGGTCTGCGAATCGATTTAAGCCCAAGTTACGATTAAAGTAAACAGAAGAAAAAAAATGAAATTGAAAAACCTATAGACAGCCCTGTCCACTGCCCAGTCATGAGGAATGCGCTGAACAACATTACCGTACTATGCCGGACGTGTGCGGATATGAGCCTGCATCCTTTTTGATCCTATCTCTTGTTGGAAAATTAACAAAAAGCATACGAGGAAAGGCTTGTACCACAAACTCTCTACTCTTCAGGTGTAGCGATAAAATCTGATAGGGTAACTATAGTACTTTGGCATGTATCTTTACCGCTTTCCTCAATTAAGTTGAGGATTCTGGTCCGCATTATCATAATTGTCGGCCTTGTTCCACCCGCCTGCTGAAAATAGGCTCTCCTTTCATGCCCTGATTCCCTGACCAGTGCAAGTCTCAACCAAGACTTCACTCAAAGATACTTCTTGTAGAGTTTTCTCTATAACAAAAATGAATGTCGTTTGACAACCATATTGTACCGATTGCACTGGATATGACACACATTATGCATTAAACCAGGACAGGTGTGGGCGATATACATTCAGTTACATCATCTATCCTGTTTCATCCTCCAACCTCCGATTTTATCTAGAAAACACTTGTGACTATCCGGTGAAGATATATCTCGACACAATTCCCTTCTTGTGTCTTGTCGATGACATAAACATATCTGCTGGTGGCTCTATTCTGGGACCGCTATTGTTCATCATTTACATCAACGATATTAAGAAATGTTTTAAAAAGTCCAAATTCCTAATGTACGCTGATGACTTGAAGGAGTTTCAAGTGATCCGCACTATGGATGACTGCCTGTCATTTCAGGAAGATCTAGACAGACTAACTGCCTATTGTATTGAAAATAAGCTGCATCTAAGTATCCCCAAGTGTAACTATATACAATTTACTAAGAATAATTTAATATTTAATTTCAATTACAACCTTAACTGTATCCCCTTAAATAATATTTCAATAGTGAAGGATCTAGGTGTTCTCTTTGATGGCAAACTATCCTTGAACCAGCATATTAAAGCCATAGTCAATAGTGCTTTTAAAATGTATGGATTTGTGATGAGATCTTCAACTGAATTTAAGCGTACCTCTACATATCTTTATCTGTATAAGACGCTCATTAGGTCTCAGTTAGAATATGCGGTCCCTATTTGAAACCCAAAGTAGTACCAGTACCAAAAGTACGTAGTTGCAATAGAAAGGGTCCAGCGCAAGTACCTCCGTGCTATGAGCTACAGGTGTCATGGGACTAAAACTTATCTGTCATACTCCCAACTTCTTGATAAGTACAAGCTTATCAGCCTGGAGAACCGGAGCAAATACCTGGAGGCCAACGTGCTTCATGATATTGTTCACAATCGTTTTGACGTCATTGATCTAACGAGTATGCTATGTTATTCTATCCCCCGAACAGTTCAGGTGCGTCAGGTTCACGCTCGTACTCTGTTCGCGCTCAATTCCTGTCGAACGAACTCTGGCCTACGCTGCCCTATTCATAGAATGTTGGAATCCTATAATTCAAACTTCATTGATATTGATATATTTGCATGCTCGAAAAATAAATTTAAATGTAATATTATAAAAAAAATATTGTAATTTTTTTATTTTAATTTTATTGTAATTATAATTCTACATTATATTTAGTTAGTGCATAATTAAAGTAAATTAAATTGTTTCTTAATTTATCTGATTAAGTCTTGTAGCTATAGCTAGCTTTATATTAACTTATTTGTAGACTTGTTTCAAAATACTTGTTAATTTTGGTAATGCCCATCTAGTGGCAACCACTGATCCTTAAATATGTCTATCTGCGGATAATGCAGTTGGCTGCAACGTTATTACTCACACATTGTTAATCTTATGAATTATGTATATGTTGTAGTTGTTTATTATCCCTCAATAAATAAATAAATATCTGAGGATACATCGTGTCGTTTATTTCCTTTGATCCTCGGATCATTTGTAATGCTACACTAGCTTCAGTGCCATTTCCAGTTAAATCTACGACGATATTTTCTTACGTCTATTCAGACACAATTTTCACAAGGTTATTTTGAAAAATATCAAGATTATTGAAAGAAGAGTTGTTTTTGTTTTCTGAATAAGAAAGTTTCTCAGCAGCTCGGAGTGTGGACTAGTGCCCGATTGATGGCAATAGGCTCGTGCTCCTTATTACATGGAACTTAAACATATTATGTAGGTAACTTGCAAAATGTGGCCCCCACATTTTGCAAGTACTGTTAGACCTGTTTCTAAACCTTCTGATATTACAGGTGTGGTGGTATATGGTAGAATTGTTGTTTCTTTTCCTGATATGTAAAATACTACGCGATTTTCCGATCCATCTGTTGCCCCTTCAATTATATCAGACATGACACGCTCCGACTCCGACAAGTCCATCGAATATTTGCCTGGAACATTACCAATATGCCAATTTATTTTTGAAATCTATGGGAGGAATATTGCTTTGTATTGGTTTTACTAGAAACATGTGTTTCTTACTAGAAGTTATCAGAGAACTTTGACGCTAGTTTTTTTTTCTTTGATGCAGCGCCTTCTATGCATTAGGGCTGGTAAAGCCAAGTTGTATGCCCCACAGTGGTTGCCCTTAGCGTGTAGTTGCTAAGTATAACAGTTCTTTAGCCATGGCTAGAGGTCTTATTTATAAGGCAATCACAGGATTCCGCACCATAACCTAAAAAAAATATATCTTCATTGGCGTCAACTATGTATGTATGGGGACACCATATAAATTTTGGTACTTACAAGTTTTCGCGAAAATCTAAATTTGCCCATATCTTTTTATCGTGTTGACTCAGCACCTTGATTTTTATACACCTAATATAGGGACTATTGACTTCAGTATCTGGTATCAATTTCAACTTGCTAGGTCCACGCGTTCCTGAAAAAATCGGTGGTGACACACGGACAGACAGACGGACAAGAGAGTGATCTTATAAGGGTTCCTTTTTTTACCGTTTGAGGAACGGACCCCTAAAAAGACTTGAGGGCTGAAAAACAATAGTCGTCACACATCCTTGTTTTATTGTAATATAACGTAAATTCCCCATTCGTGATATAGCACACTTACACCCCTGCTTTTACACCACACTACTCTTAAACCATATTTATGATTAACCAGCCTCCTTCCTTTTGTTTCCTTCATATAAATTAGGACCCATTAACTTTGACAGGCTAAGAATGGTAATAATACCTTAGGGTTGTTTATTAAAGGTATATTTTTTAAGGGATTAGTTTTCACGACCCACTTTGACCTTTTCTTCGGAAAGTTTTTTTCCGATAGCTTTTTTTACGTTTAATTTGTAGGGCTTTCTTTTCCTGGAATATCGTGTATCGGATGTTGGTGCTATTCCTTTCGTCGTTATCCATTAAATGATTTCAAATCCTTGAGATTTTCACAGTAGCATAATGAATCTGAAACTTTCCATCTGTTGGGATACACACCTCCCTATTCTACTAATTCTTGCCATGTTCATATTCTAATTTTGGACATATGAACGGATTCACAACTGCTCGATTTATGATACTAATCCGCCATCACATAACATTAACAAACGTTGATTAAAGCTAGATCATAAATTAAACGTCAATGAGCAGATAAAGCCATTGGTTTAATTAAAACTTTTAGGTCCGATACTCATAGAATTAGGCGCGGCGATAAAACCGGCTATTCTGGTGAATATAAAAACGTATGGTATAACGAGTAGCTATTAAAGGTAGCTTTACAGGGTGTTTGGTCAACAGACCGACACAATTTTCTTAGAGATAGGAGGAGTCAAATCCCAGTTTTCAGCCACAGAACTCATATCTTAAGTGTTACAGTTATCGAGATATTATTTTCTTTACTTTGCAAAATATCACAACGTAACGTCAACGTCTTAAACACTTTAATGACGACCCGAATGGCTCAGCGGTAGTGGGGCTGCCTTACGTTCTTAGGGTCCCGGGTTCGAATCCCGGTAGGTGCAAATGTTTCTGTGATGAGCATGGACATTTGTTTCCGAGTCATGGATGTTTATATAAAAAATAAATAAATAAAATAAATAAATATCGCTGGACATTACACACAGCGCCATCTAGGTGCCACACTAAGCAACGAGGCTTGTGTCGTGGACACCAGATAGTTGATACTACTACATAGATACTTTTTTGTTTGTAAATACATACTTATTATACATATAAACATCCATGACTCTATATGTATAATAAGTATGTATTTACAAACAAAAAGTATATATGTAGTAATTTCAACTATCTGGTGTCCACCACACAAGCCTCGTTGCTTAGTGTGACACCTAGATGACGCTGTGTGTAATGTCCAGCGATATTTATTTATTTATTTACTTGTTTGTTTGAGGCTGTACAGCAACTACGTTTGGTTTTCTGTCTAGCTTTTGACCGCGGCTTCGTTCGCTTATAGTCGGAAATTATCCCACGGGAATGTCCTGTTTTTTTTTGTATGTAGTCTATGAAACTCGGGGATAATGTAGCTTCCCATTTAAATAGAACGTTCAGAGTCGGATCTATATTTCGGAATGTGTTCCGAAGATTACCCTACATCCAAACTTTACCTATATAAAATATTAGTAATGCACATTTCTTCTAAAAAATGAAATAAACGTTTTAATTTTTTAATTTTGAGAACGAATTAACAATCCCTTCAAAAAAATGTGGGTCCTTCAACGAAACATCCTGTGTAATGGTATGGATGGCACACTCAAACAAAACAATATTCGGTAGTTAAGGAGCGTCAGTGAATAAAATCGATGTGGAAGGGAAATATGATAGTCGAGTTATATCGTTATTGTCCGCGTTTAAAAGGGGTGTTAAAACTGTCACGATAATTTATCATTAGGGATTTTAACAAGGGAGCTTTTAGGCTAAGCTTTGTGTAAAACTTTGATTGGTTTTGAAAGGTAAGTTAGGGGAGTGTCGGACTGACTATACTTATCGACGCAGAATCGGCTTCAACCGGTCAGTAAGAGCAGTTTGTTTGCAATAAAAGTCATTCGCTTCTTCTCGGTTTGACACCGAGCCCTTGGATCATGGACATAGAGCTCTTCCTGACCAGCTTAAGCCCATCTTGCGTCGGTAAAGTGTAGCCACGCCAACCGGGCAAAAATCCCGACCGTGGCTGCTACTGAGAAAATCCTGATAGAAAAAACCAATAATTTGCCCGACCCGGGAATCGAACCCAGGACCTCATGCTCAGCAGTCGCGATTGCGACCACTAGACCAACGAGGAAGGTTTTTTTACTTTTATTAAAACCGCATCAATAGTCTTTCCTCACAACCAAATAAAATGTCTCAGCTCAATAATAAGTTAATAACTCCATCACTACATGCAAAACGTTACCGGCAAAATAATCGATAACTGCCAATTTAGTTCGTCATCATCCTCACTACAATTGACAGCTCTATAGATTTTATCGTTCGTTTGTTTGCTGTATCGATAGATAATTATTGTTGTGGGTCGACAGCCAGTCCATCGCATGTCCGCTTAATGTCCGCATGACATATTACGGAGCCGGTCAAATGGTGCGACACCCCTGGGAGCGAGGCAGGGATGTGCAATCACTGGCTGGTATTATTTTGATATGATTGGGTTAAGGTCGGCAGTGTGGAGATGGGAATTCCAAGAATATTTCGTGTTTAGTTTTCGGTTAAATTGAGTAAATAATCATCACGCCTGTTCTTTTCCTGAAGGGTCCGACGGAAGTGCACCTTCATCTAGTTCAGTTACTCTTAGCCAGTTATGTTTTGGCGAGCCAATTGCTAGCTGGGCACAAATCCAGACCCCGACTAGGCTACTACTGCAAAGTTTCTATTGGATAAATCCAAGAACATTTTGCCCGATCTGAGAATCGAACACTGAACCTCATGATCAGCAGTACTTTCGAGTACAAGACCAACGAAGTTATATAATCTGTAAAAAGTTGTGTTTATAGCCTGGAAAATGACTTCTAGTAAACCTAATAACTCATACAGATCTTTGTCTACAGCTTTACTCTGTACGTCCACCGTCGACATTCATTACATCGCTCTGTGGCAGTTAGCTTTAATAACGCCATTCATATTCAGATAAAGAGGCAAAAAGGGTTTTTCAAAGCCCCGTGGTCGCTAAAGATCTATTATCCCTTCCCTTTCTAAGTCCCAAACCAATTATAAAAAACCATAACCGTCTGAACTCATCATACCTATGTTGAAACGTTTTAGACTAGAATCTTCTCCTTGAGCAAACTCAACGTTTCCCTCCACACCCAAATTCTCGCTTAAGAAGATTTTTGCTCCTTGAAACGGAAATTCGTTTGCAATTGAAGGATGCGATCGGAATGATTGGCGTGGATCAGGACAAGGCCAGGCGTGTAACAGATAAGGGCACAGCGGTGGGTAAATACGGGCTCATTAGCGTCTGATAAAATGTAGCTCTTTGGAGTGTATACTCGTATAGGACGTATTTGTATAATGGTGTCTGTACTATGTATGGAAGATTATTGAGAGCGAATTAACTCCAATCAAACGGAACGCGATCAGTATATCGAAACTGCGTTCAAGAGCGGTCCATGTCAAGATTTTATTGCAATGATTACACTGACTTGGTTTAATTCGCCTGGAGGTGATAGATTTTTTTTGGTTCGGAGTTCCGAGTTAAGTAATCTAGGGTAAAAATCATAGCTGCTCTGATATTTTGGCCAAAGGCCTATGAAAGTTCAGATTCCTATGAAGGATTCATCGTAAACAGTGTGTAGCAGTGATAGCCTAGTGGTGTTACCGTCGGACTGCCAATTCATAGGTCTCGAGTTCGAACCCAAGGCACGCACCTCTGACTTTTCGGATTCATCTGCGTATTGTACAATTATCACTTGGTCCGGTGAAAGGAAACATCGTGAGGAAACCAGCATGCCTGAGAGATATTTCTTGACGGCATGTAAAGCCAAGTCAGAGGCCCATGGGCCTGAAAACTCTGACACCAGGTTAGGCACTAACCACACGATAAAGAAAGATCGTAAATTTATCGACCTTTTTCCAATTAATTTCGGAACAGCGCTACACGTCTTATTCTTCCAAAGATCAGTTGTCATGCTAAAGTTCAGGAATTGTAACATCCACGTTATTTATCACAATAAGCATCGATATTCACCTGATCGTGAACATCTCCAAAAGTTTGAGTTGCACTTTCAAACTTTCAGGTTAAACACACTCCATACCTCAAACATCAGTCCGCAATTTCGTGCAACACCTCGAGTAGTGAATGTCGATCGAATGCACTCGCTGCTCAATGATACGGGACAGTTGAGTGTAGGTACAGTTGTACACACATCCACACACTGTCAGGCGTATTGAGTGAACTCCACAGGGATTCAACGATGATGTGTTTATTTGTTGTGTAACGTGTTTGCATTAACTTGGATCTCGAGAACTTCAGAGATGAAATGCATCCGTTTTGGAAATGTTTAAGTGTAGATATTAAATTGTAGTATTTTTCTACGCGTGTCGTTTACGTAAGGTGTACTAAATCATTTAGCTGTTGTAAGTACGTCCGAGTATTGTAAAAAATGTTAGCGAAGTAACACGTTCGTTGTAAAATAGTCTGGAAAAGTTATACGAAAAATGCATCCAGTAATTACCAAGATGACACTACGCGAGTTCAGCTGAGTGCCCGCTAAAAGCATTGAATATAGTGCAAAATGCGGGCACTTCATAACCTTTTTCGCGTTCTATGAAAGAAACAAACAAAAAGCTAGACCATATCAGTTACCTTTATCCATTTTCACATAAAGCTGTATTGACACCTGAAATCCTATTAACATTTGACGCGTATAAAATATACAGACCAACAGCTACACTATCACCTTTCGTGCATATATCGCATAAAACCAGTATTGACACCGCCGAAATTCTATTAACCCAAAATCCGTAAAAACTTGACTCATTCCCGGGAACTCCCAATCCCAATGGAAACGCCAATAACCCAATTTTGAACATTTCAGTGGTAAATCATTGAAATGCATTTGGGCGTGCCGTGAGCCGGGGCCTTTCAGCGAATGTTCATTAAATGCTGAAACCTCATTACCTTTACGCACGCACGATGTGAAGAATGCTGTCAATGGATGCCTTCGGTACGACCTGCTGAAATATGGATACGGTAATTTGATGAATGATTGACGGATGCGGTTTTGAATATATTTTAAGCAATTTTTATGCTCCCATTTGTAACAGTGGCAGCCCTCTGAAAAGTTCTTACCTATGTATATATACGAAAATAGTAATTTATTGCCGAGGAACGCGGTAATAAGACATTTTGGTAAACTTCATTTTTTGTAGAGTCGAAAGGGACTAAATAAAACAAAAGATTGAGCAGAAACGCAAAAAAATGCATTAGTTAAATTTGCTCGGAAGAAAATAATCAGAGAATTTCAACATTTCGATTTCTTTCTCGAAAAACTGAACCAAATCGCTTTTGTCTCGCCATTTTTAAACGATTTCGTAATTAAATATTTCTTCAGTCTCCCGTCCATCAGACAATTGACACTACTTCTCAAATACCTACGTACGACGGTAGACCTTAAAGACGTTATAGACAAGGGGACGAGCACGGCACTTAATTGCACGAAAGGGGTGCAACCCTATGGGGCACCTTGGATCTATAGGTGGTTGACGGTTTTTGTTACGGGAGAATGAGGAAAAAATGCCGGAAAACGGGAGCAGAAATGTGGGTAACGAAATAAATGCGATTGAATACAAAGTTGCTAAGCTGCAAACACCCGGTTTGTTGAAACTTGACATCATGCGGTTTTGCGGTGCAAATCGGCAAAATTAACCACACCACAAATACAAACAGCAATTTTAGTAGGTATGTAATTGAAACCCCCAATATATTTGCATTATCCAATACAACATTTAAAAGCTCATGTAACACAACATTTAGCCGGTCCGATAACTGTGCAATGTTATCGTACGTCACCGAAGGCGGCAAGCGCGTCAGATGGGCGGGAAGAGCGCACCGACCGCCCGCACCGCGCGACCCTCGCGCCGCGAATAAACTCCCTACCCAATTGACCACCGAATTCAATTTTGAAAATAGAATAACGGTTTTATTCTTTTACCTTTTTTATTGCTGGCAGCCAGTGATTTTAGTGAATTTTAGTGTTGGGGTGTGCAAGTGATGAATAGTGACGAACTAGTGATTCAATAAAAGATTTACTTGAACTTTTTAATCAGACCTTGTGCCAATTGGATTTTTTTTTTTCTTCAGTGATACTTTAATGTTAACTATAGAATAGACTGTCTGTCTTTGTTTAATTAAGTTGTGTTAAGGTTGTTCTTGTAAACGGATAAATTAGTGAGTAATTGAATAAAATTAGGTTTGTTTTCTCAGTCTTTGGATAAAATAAGACTAACGAGATGTTTGATCTTGTTCCTACCTAGTGATGACGTAACATAACTTGTGTAAATTAATTTTATTAAGTAACAAGCTCATTGAAGACGATTAAATGAATCGAAATCGGATAAGCCGATTAGTTGACAATCATCGCGTTTGTTTCGGTTCGTTATTCGTAATGCTCCGTATCTCATTTTAGTATCGGTTTTCGGATGGATAAGTCTGGATAGGCTTTGCCTACAGAACAAACCCCTTTTACAGAACCTGATAGGTATCATTCGATTTCCTCGCCTAATTGCTAAACTACATAGCTTACACATTCTACAATCGAGTTCCAGACATGACCTTTCTTAATCAAATCGCCAATCCAATCTAGTCGAAGTATCTTTAAACCTCTTCTTAGTGCAAAAGTCGCGAACATCCAAGCTCGAATCCAGTACTTACTACAATACATCCTAATTGAACAACGCAATTTACAAGCTCTTTCCTCGAAGTCATACAAATTGTATTTCATTTCCTACCAACTGAAGTACCTATGTATTTCCTGTAGGTGCCTCTCCTCGGGTATCCTCCGAGATTAGCAACAGGCACCCATTGGTACCGGGGGGCCAATAAGACGGGGTTAACGCACGAGATCGCACAAATAAGAATTACTGCAAAGATTTTTTTCTTCCTCCACTTTGTGTTTTATCTGCTCGACAGTGTAGAAGCCGTTTTTCTCGAGATTCAACGTAAATGTAGGTAGTTTTGGTGCAAAAGCTTTAATATGGCGGTGGCGTCTGGGAATGTAATAACGTATTTGTTCAACCATTGGAATGTTTTTCATTTGATCTTAAAAGAAATCCGATGTCTTCAGTTTTTATCTTGATTGAAAGAGCTTTTCAATCACTGACATTTGGCCCTAAGTTCAAAGGTAAGGTCATAAGGTCTAAAGTTAGAGGTGACAAGCCTTACGACCAGCTTTCATCGTAAGTACTACGACGTTAAATAAAAACCCTACCACCATCTAGCAATAAAAACCAGATTGATCAAGCAACTTACATAGATGAGATATCAAAGTTGATGATAATACACCTGTACATACGACTACATTATAATTTGAACATGGGGTCATGTATTCCGGCAATTACTAGTCACTGTAACAGTCACATTGAAATGGTAAAGGTTAGATATAATTATAAATGCGTGTACAGTTGTGGAAAAACACGACAATACGAGTACGTAATAATTGATTTATGAACTACCCCTGTATGGTTTTCCATTGTTTCAGGACGTTTTTTACGTTTTTACCGTATATTCAGGAAATTGAAATTTGAATAAGCTTTTGTTAAAAGCTTGTTATTTACATACATATAGTCGTCCTCTACTCTACTAAAACACTGTTATATTAACATATTTATATCATGAAAATGTGAATTATTCCCGGTCCGGGATCGTGGCTTTGATTCATAAGTTTAGTGTCGAATACCATGTTCGATTCATGCCTGTTTGCATATTACATTCTTCATAGCGTATCAAAATTTAGCGCACAGAATTTGGTTACGAGTTTGGCGCCTTCAGAAGCATCCATCAGTTCTTGTATCGTGCAGTCAATAGGATATTTTACAACAACACCGCTTTTACGCTACAGAGCTGCAGAGTCATCTAAGAATCTCTAACGGGGCTGGTTTTTTAGATTCAAAAAACATGATTCTGGAGTATGTTTAAACATTTCCAGGTTATATCATTCAATAAATATATCGTATAGAAGTTACGTAAGCAATCCGTGTCACTTCACTACGCACTCCGATTTGTGCCACATAACATTCATACATCAGTACAGTCACCACTTCCAGCAATGCAATATTCAAACTCGATCAACTTTGCCGTTTGAAGCGCAGTAAGCTGAGTCGGACTGAACTGTTAGTAGAATAAGATATAGGATATTCAATAAGCTGTCCTTGGTATGTCTGTCTTTGCTAGATGACCTTTATCCCAACTTATTTGGGGTTGGTCCAGCATGTCTTCTTTTTCCATACTTCTATAATAGTCTTCACCTCAGTAGTCACCAGCCACGTTTCTAGCCATACCTTATTTCACACAGTCCAGCAATCATTTCTTTGTTCTTTCCCTACTCTTAGACTTCTTAGAGCCATCATCATTCATGCTCAAATATTTCCTCATGATACTAATTCCTCCACATCACATGCCCTTCAGCTAATAGAGCTAAATTGTTGTAATCAATATCTTAACTTTGCATCAGTAGAGTGGTAGTTTATATTTATAAGCTAATCCAATCCCCCATAAAGGTGAGATAATTGAAAATAATTATTGTCACATTTTTAAATTTAGGGAAGCTTTCCCCGCTGGGGATATCAATTTTTGTTTTCTTTTGCATCTCTCCGGTCTGGTAATTAACTGCCTGTTACCAAGGTGTGCGGATCAATTTTCACTACAGCCCCCATAAAGCATTTTCACTAAAGCCCCCAAGCACCAATAATAAGAAAATTTTGACAGACTGCACATAGTCTACACTACTAGTAGCCTTATCTCTAATAGCAATAGTTTCCAAACAGCCTTTAGTTAAACCAAAGGTTTTATATTTAGTATTTTATCTCCCAGCTTTTTAAGTCCATATCAAAGTACTAACATTCAACTAGAGTATCCTGACCAACATAATACATACAGTTATAAAACCTCCGTATCCGCACTTTTATTGCCTCCAGCGTACTTTATAGCGATATTTAATACCGCCCTTGGGATTGACCGATTTCGTTACGTCACTACCGCCCCATGTTCTTTTGAATGTTAAAAGTATCGGGAAAGCCTGTTGAAAAAGTACGTGGAATTCAAGGATGTATTTTTGGAGGAGCTCGTAGCTAAGCGATAACAATCATACAGGTCGATCTTCGAGAAAAGCAACAATTACCGTGAATCGGGTGACCGTTAATTACATAACAAGTATCCTCCGTACCTCGGAAAGCACGTTAAACCTGCGCTCATTTGTAGTCCTTGATTTGGGTTACATCTACTGTCAAAGTCATCAGAAGCCAGAAAGTTGGACAATCAGTCTTATCTAAGGAACATGTTACCTAATAACTGGGCTGTGCAGGTCAGATTTGCAGACGCTCCATGTAAAATACCATTACACAAAGCTACATCTTGTTAGCCTGAATGCTGGCCCTGAATTGTTTGGAAAAAAGTAGGAAGATGTGTGATTGATAAGTCGTTTGCAAACACCGATATTGCTGTTGTCCATCATCTTGAATAGGCTATCAAACACCAGGTTCGAAGTTAGGTACCTTAATTTTTTCTAGCCGACGAGGACAAAGTGTCTTTACGACACAATAAAAATGAGATGGCCTTTAATCTAAGACCTCGGCAAGTTCCCTTATAGCCTTTAATTTTGTTAACTGCTCAATTTTATAACTTGACTTTAAAGGGATTTTATTTATGATTGATTACACTGAAGGATAATTATCTTAACGTTGTGCCACGCAATCGACTTAAAAATATTAAAAGCATTTACTGAAAAAAATGCACAGCTTTGACGTGGCTGTGGCATGAAATTTTGCATCAGTGATCTTTTTACAACGGGACCCCATTACTTAGGCTGCACTATCTGTCCGTCCGTCACTGGTATCCTTTGAACCGTAATATGTAGACACTTTAAATTTTTATTGTTTAAATAAAATAGTAAAAGGTAAAGTTCAAGGGGGTTCCAGTTGAATTTTTCGGAATCATTCGCGTTCGACTCTCCCTTGGCCGGTTTTGTAACGAAGGAACCATAAGGAAGATTTTATCTCAAATTAATCTCCGAAAGGGGTTTATACAAGTTTGTCCGGAACTTTGTAACTTTATCCATAGAAAATCCCACCGACCACACACAACTTTTTTGTTAATACTAATGTTAGTTTCTCGACCAATACGTACATAGACGGTCAGACCTCCCTGTTTTCCTTTCCAATGGTATTTCCGATTGGAACCACGTACAGCGTACACCGTAGAGTTGTTAAGTTTCCTAAAGTGCACTACACTCAGGTACATTTATTGTTCCTTACACAATAGTCACAATACAAATAAAGCCGATATTTCAAAATATCCACTAAAGCACGTTATTCTTACATTTAATGTGGTACCACATTCCGCTGTGTTATTCCATTAATGACTGCCTTATTGGACTATTATCGATACTGCTGAACTCGAGTTCCAGGCTTCGATAGCCAGGTCGGGCAGTGTTCTTAGGTTTTTTCATTAGGAATTTCTTAATAATAGCCCGGAGTCTGGATTCTGCCTAGTTGGTTCTAGGTTCGTCCCCTATGACACAGAACTTAATTATAACTTGGAAAATGGGGGTGTATATGTGCACCTATGCCTAACCTGTCGGGGATAACATGCGTGATGTTATGTTATTTCGTGGATCAGGTTAGTTTTGATTATATTAGAGCTTGCCTAGACTTAGGAATGTCTCGGGGCTGACCCGTGTTAACATGAATATGAATATAAGATTATCTCAGAACTTTGTTATGATAATGGCAATATTAAGGATTATTCGTGGTAAACATAAGTTGCACAACATTGTTTACTGTTAGCCTGTGACATCCCACTGCTGGACAAAGGCCTGTCCCCATGACTTCCACATCCACATTTTTATTCAAGAAAAAAGATGCACCCAAAAATACAATTGATTTAGCTAGTTTTAATCCAGTTCACTCCTTCAGCAATATGTTTTTGTGTTTCTGGAGCGGAACATGGTTTCCACAAACATCAAATGTATTAAGGAAACTTTATTTAGTTTAATGGTGGGTTCCATTAAAATGTAAATGAAACTTAAAGTTGTTTGCTTTTGTGCACCTGTATCTAATAGTCCCAATTACCGCGAAACACCAATTAATTCAGATAGACACAGATAATTAGCTTGTTAGCTAGCCTTATTTATGTTATTTTAATTCGACACTGACTAATTAAGCACATAGATAATTATGACAGCTAAACCTACCTATTGATTACATTAGCTCATTAATAGTGACGGTATCCTAAACATAGACTATTCCACAAACGCAATTAATAATAAGGATGCTTATTAATTGGGCATCGCTTGAGGTGCAATTAGGAATATAATTATCTAGCAATATGTGATAGAGGTTCCTCTGACTAATCATAGGTGATTGAATCCAAAAGGCCTAAACAGAAGGTAATTGTTTTCGAAGCGTTCCGTGTTTTTTTTTTTAATAATTTTAAGCCAGACAGCAGGGACAGGCTCATTTCAATCTAAACGTTTTTGGCTTTGTTTTTCGAAGTAATCGCTGATTATAATCTCACTGTGTGTAGGCCATCTGGAGATTAACAGCAGAGTTCAGATTCCTACTCTCCCTGCTATACCTGGAATCGAAAACCAAACTTGTAACAATTTTAAGGTATTCCTAAAAACCCAGTGTCCCACACTGACAGAGACAAAATGAGACTTAAAGCCAGCGTAAAATTGAGTTTAAGATGAAAATTCGCCCATCACACACCAGGGTCAGTCTCATCCAATCCGATCTCGGCCCAGACATGTCCCAAGATAATTCACTTTAATATCGCGCACCTATCAATCCTGCAGTCCAATTTACTCAACAATAGCTCGGCATTCACTCAACTACATCGAAAGTCCCGCAGCAATTGTTCGAAACCTCACAAATAAGTGTTGAAAATTCAAACGGAATTAGGGTTACCATCCTTCCGGAGTTTTCCGCACATGTTTAGCTTTTTGGGCCCCAGTCCGGATTTTTTCATACAGGAGTTATTTTTTGAAAATAGGGGAAAAATAAATTATGGAAGTGGGAGCTTTTTATGGTCAGGAGAAGGAACTTTGCGTAAATCCTCGACATTTAGATGATGATGAGTCAGTATGTTCTGAGGACGCCCCCTTTTTTTTTCATCATCATCATCAAATAACCCCTCCCGCTCTGGGCTGAGCAGGAGGGAGTGTCAGACTTTTACTGACTAAAACCCATCCATGTTCCTTCCTTTGCCCTTTGTGTTCCAGGGCCGCGGTATCTCTTTCGAACAGTCCCGCAACCCTGGCAGTGAGCATGCCCCCTGGATGGGCGAAACACATGTCGAGTATTATAATTAGTATGCTGCAATCTAATTATTGCACTTCACTGCGTCCTGCATCCAAACCAGTATATCTATTTTCGGAATTAAAAATAAAAAGTCAGAATCTTTGCAAATTTCCAGCTTTTCGCGTGGACATTTCTTTCAAAACGGTAACCCTAACTATACGGAATTGAATGCCGTGTGCAATGTTCGGTGCAGTTACTCTCGTCAACTGGTGCGGTTGTTCACAAACTAACTGCTGAATTGACGACGGCTGTGACTAACGCTTGCTACTAGTTGATCGAGTTTTGGATGGGTACGTAAATAGAGGTGGGAAGTGCAGCGTGATGTTTAAGTGAAACTACGTGTGCGTGTGTGATGTTACCCCCCGTTCACACGACGCACGTTCATCTGGCCGTTATTTTGCAGTGTAATTTTGGGATCACTTGGCAGGTCCATGCTGCATTTGTTTTTAAACGTATGAACAAAGGGTTATTGACGTGTGATCCTAACTTTTTACAATAAAATTTCGTGCAGGACAGCGCCGCGTGAACGACCGCTTACTGTTGAAGAGCTGCGGCTGCGAATTTTTCACGTTTCCAGCGAACAATGGTGGCCCAATGTTAATTGACCCGAGTTACTGTTGTATGTAAGTTATTAGCCGTTGCTGTCCACCAAAAGCGTTTTCTCAAGTCCCTTTTCCCCGACCCTTAACCACGTGTTATTTATTTCATCACCCGTGCTCTCTTGTTTTGAATTGTGAAGGAAAAATCTTTAAAAAACCGGCCTGTACGACAATGTACTTTCAAGATCAAATACTAAATTCAGTTGTAAATCGAAGATTGATTTTCCTTGTGTAAGAAACAACCCTTACCTTTTGTTATGAATGGAAGACAGACATGTTGATCCGCTCTCTAAACACCAGAAAGTTTACATCGTCTCACTCAAAGCGACTTACAGCTAACGCAACAACCCTTCAACCCCTTGAACCCCGAAGATTTATCCAGTGCCGTACCCTCTAAATAACAATCACAAACAAAAGTCATTCCTATCAATAAAATCGACATAACTAACTACTAATAGTAAGGAATGTGCTATAAAACCCGTTACGGCTTGAAGCTTTCCCTAAAGGAACTGTTATTAGCATAATAAGTCGTACCACGTAACGGTGATGGCGCAAGACATCGGGGAACTTCTCAAACTTTTATTTGACTACCCTCAGATCAACAGATAGGGTGATTGCTTTGTTATCTTTCTCATCTTTCTTTCTTTTTCGGGTATGTTAGAGCACATGAAGCCATTAAATCGGTCGACACGCATACAGTGCGCTGTTATCACACGCTATGCGTGGTTTTCGGAACAGCGAAACATGTAAAGTGAACCCTCAAAGGATTTTCTCATACATTTATCGTGAGAATATAAAGCTAAATATCTAAAAGAAATACTTTTCTAATTTATGCAGACTAAGTAATTTTGGAGATACGAACAAATGCACATGTCATTTACCAATAAAGGCTATATATTATATTATTATTAAATCCACTTAAAATTTTATATTATACGAAAGTCACATGTGATTATAATACTTTTAATCCCGATACTACATCCTCGTGTGATGTCCGATCTTCACGAGGGCAATGCCGCAGGCAAGAGCTAGTTCTCCAATAAAAAGCTTTGCTTTCCTACTTCTAAAAAAAACTGGCCAAGTGCGAATCGGACTCGCGCACGAAGGGTTCTGAACCATAATAAAAAAAAATCAACTTTTTTTATTTGATTTCCCCTTTTTTTTTTTGGTATTTTTCCTTTAATTGTGCTGTAACTCCTTGCTTTTTGCCAAATTTCGTGATTATAGGTCAACGGGGACTAGATATCATACAGGTTTTCGACCCAAAACCTATCGGGTACTTCCGATTGACCTAGAATTGACAATTTTGGTTAAAAGCAAGGTCTTACAGCACAAGTAAAGGGAAAATTCCGAAAAATAAAAAAATGTTGAAAATTAAGGTAAATTTTGGTACTTACAAGTTTTCGCGAAAATCTAAATTTGCCCATATCTTTTTATCGTGTTGACTCAGGGCCTTGATTTTTATACACCTAATATAGGGACTATTGACTTCAGTATCTGGTATATATTTCAACTTCCTAGGTCCACCCGTTCCTGAGAAAATCTGGGGTAACACACGGACAGACGGACAAGAGAGTGATCTTATAAGGGTTCCGTTTTTTCCTTTTGAAGTACGAAACCCTAAAAAGGAAGGTCCTAAAATAAAACCTACAAACAGCCATTCAAAGCACTTAACAAGTCATCAACTTAGTCAAAGGCACTAAGACTCAACACCTAATCGATGACCTGAATGCCGACAGCTCCCCGTGATCAATTCTATCGAAACGGTCCATCTGACCACCGCAGATCAATAGCGACCATTACAGCCGACAAATTATTGGGCTATTGGGAGATATGAAGCAACAACGAAGGAACTAACTAGCGGATTAAACTCATTCGTATCGGAAATTGGTGTAAATGTTGAAGGCTTTCTTGAAGATTTTGTAACTGTCTTGGGATTTTAGTCGTTGATTTTGTGGAATTCTGGGAGCTTTTTAAGGCGTTTTCTGTTAATCCCTTGGGTTTTTTCTGTTGAAGATTGTATTCTGTGTTGTTTGATCTATTTTCAGAGTTACAAACACATTTTTTCAACTGATCAGTTGCTGCCCCTTAGCTCCACTCATTTATTACGTTTTTCTTCTCCGGCCAATCTCTCACAAAGCAAACGCCTCTTTGTCAGCACATCAGCTTTTCCTAGTGGTTTCTCAAATATCAATTTATAAACGTCATCTTGTATTGTATTTCCCAAAAGTTTATATCGACAATTCGATCAAATTCCGGTCCCAAACCACAACAGACGTTGATTCAGAATGATGAGTACACTCCACTAAACCTCGGCCGGCTTGACCACAAACTGGTCGGATGTAACCGCGAGACATCTCAATCAATAGCGTCCATTAGCTCACGTCAAATTGTGCGCTTATTAATTCTGATCACGCGCTCTATCCCGACTCGCTTTCACATGCAAATTGTTCATCGAGCTCTGATGGAATATGGAGCCTTGGTACCCAAGGAGCCCAATTTTTCTCACGTATCCGAGAGTTTTAAGTGGAAAAAGTTCTTAAGTCGGAAATTAATTTTATTTTGTGTACGAATTTTGGGCAGTTTTTTTACGGAAATTGATACATCCTCACAAATACGTATAAAAATGTTCGCCCAATTTTACCGATGCCTTTGATTTACGAAGGCCTAAAAATATCTTATTTATAAGGTAAAGTTAGAATCAAATATTGGATTACCTTTACTCTCGGTAATCGCTCAAAAGCTTCTTTTTATTGGAGAGAAAAAAGTATTCAAAATAACCAAAAGCTCTATCTACAAACTGAAACGAAGCATGGACTTTGTGAGTAGATACTCACTTGGATTTATAACCGCTTTCATAGTTTATTCAAGCTTTAACAAGCTCACCGCTACAAGGACGTTTATCTCGAGGATTCACCATTACACTAACGAAGCAGTCAGTTTCAGTTTCTATAACAAGACTGCCACTCTGATCTACGAGCAACTCAGCGTTCAGAATATTATCATATTGTTCAGAGCACGGTGAACTGGCTAATTCCTAGCTCTTGCGTAATAGCGTAGTCTAAGAAATGTTAATTTGTGTTGCTGAGTGAATTTGCTGGAGTTAGAATAGCAAATAGCTGTCTAGCCAATGCGAGGTTCTAGGAAACAGATGACATTGACAGTCTCAACAATAATGAAAAATGGGACAAAACAAAAGATCTATTTGATCAATCCCAAAACTTTCAACTTATTACTTCTGTGAGACTTGAACACCCAAAGTCAAACTTACAACCCATGAATTCAAACGTTCCATAACTTTTCCCTCCATGATTTAGTTTGTACAAATCTTCATAAGTTTTTCTTGTTTGCCGCAAAACTTTCTGCTATCATGATTCGGAATACGAAATGAAGTCCGGACACCTCTATTGTAGGTCTTGGCAATCCTTTCGCCTGGCCTATCTAGCTTAGTACCGTTTTTAGGGACGATACCTTTGTTTGTCTTGTCTAAGTCTAGATAGCTTCAAGCGCCTAAATTCATCCCAATTTACTAGCTTTTGTTTTTTGTTTCCTAGGCCTATCTTGGGCTTAGTTTGTTGAATGAATAGAATTTATGACTTGGTTGTAAATCTTAAAGACGGTGGTTAGAATGTTTTTGTAAGTGTAGGAGGAGGAATTAATGAAGGGCGATAAATGTAGGTCCGTAATTTATGTTTTTCATATGCCAATGGAGTCTGTGTGTTTGAGGTTATCTCCTAAAATGGGACCGTATTTGTATCGTAAAAGGCAGTTTTCTTTTGCCAGCTAATTTGCGACCTAAAATTCCTCACGTCGCGTTGTTCAACAAAGTAAAAACCTCTTGTTAGCCCTCCTCTCGTTTCCCAACGTTTACAGAAGCTAGTTTCGCAGCTACTAACTTAAAATATACTCTTGCGGTTTGCCTAAAACTTGCCTCGAACCCGCTTGTTATTTCGCACATGCATGCATTTCTCATTATGCATATTTAACTTTGTAGTTTAGTTTAGCTAATGCGCCTTGTCGGTAACTGACGGTTTGACATCACTTTGTGGCTTATTTATAATGGAAATTGGAGTTAACTTTTCTATCACCTTCGAAGTTAGCTGGATTAGCAGCATGGCTGATTTAGTTCATTGTTTTTATTTTTTGCGATCAGTAGGTACCTACTTTCATGTTGTACGTATGATTTTCGAAATGCTTCACACGCGAAAGTTGCATGGAACAGAAAACAAAGAAAAAAACAGTCATTCTGTTAACAAGATTGTCAACAGTTGAAAGTTAATTATAATAAGTTTCAGGACATTAATGAGGCATGCTGTCGTCACTAATTAAGGATTTTTACCTTCCCCACAAACAAACAAGTTAACTCCTAGAATATTCCATAACTCCACCAGCTTTTCTTTATAAAATCTTCCACAAACAACTCGACAGACATGCCAGACGTACCGCCAACTATTAGTTGAACGTTTTTAATAGCTTCTCCGGGTCTATTGTGAGCCCGTCTATTAGTGGGATCACGCGACAAACTTTAATTTAATTTTAAATCCGCGACTTTGCCCGGAGTCGGAGAGAGACGTCCTTAGTTCACTTGGCGTGTGGTTTCACCGGCCTTTGAGACAGGAATATAAGTTCTGTCGCTAAAGAAATTAAATTAGAGCCAAAAAAGTGTAAAAACTCTTTTGATAGTTTTATTTATCTTATATTTTTTTGTTTTCTCATCTTCTTCATCTAACGTCTTGCTAAGAAGTGAATGCACGTGAACAATTTTTTTTTGCGATGTCTTTCCAAAAATTGTATTATTAATCACTGTTATTTTGTCAGCTAGCCATAGGTCATGTTTACCTGTTATGTAAGCAAGTCTCCTAATATCGTTAATTAAAGCTCGAAAAGGGCTCTCTGTGTCGTTAATGCATTGTCATTGTCTTGTGTTATTTACCGTTGTCTACCTTTAAAACACTATTGAAATTGTGACTTTGTTTGTACCAGAAGCCCCAAACCCTTTGAGAACCAAGGCAACCTATTGCATAATTAATACCTACATCTCTTTACATATCTTCTTTGTCAACTTATATACATCACTCTCCAGTCCGTTCACTATTAAACTTTTCTTTTCTAAAACTCTAGTCCATTCTTCATTCAACATCTTTAAAACGCCATGTTGTAACATTCATCAAATAATGCTTTTTTTCTGGGCTTAAATTAATCAAAGTGCTGGGTGAGATTTTTAAAATTTGACTAGTGGAACATTTAATTAGTAAGATATAGAAAATAGGTGTGTAAACAGATCTATCGGATTTTACAACATATCTAACATGTTCAGTGGACCCTTTCTAAACTAAAAGAGGCCTGTGATGTGACAACGTTTACACATGACCGCCTACTATGGCAAACCTAAATACACATACCTAAGTCAGCTCTATTTTTATCAAAATCGTGAGGAGCAACTACAACGTAGAATATAGTATAACCATCATAATACTTAAGCCCGGAATCACCGTACCCCGGTTACGCGCGTCTCTCATCCAGGTGTTTCCCGCGACTGACCATATTGTCAACTCAACTCGCATTTGGACGGCCCTGGTTTCTTTGGACATAGCTTAACTCCAACGGACTTCTCGTGTAAAAGAGAACATAATCACAAATGAACAACTTGTCTCTCAGACTTAATTAATCATCAAAAATTAAGTCTCTTTCCTACCCAACAATAATACGTTAAATAAATCATAGAGTTAAATTTCAGATTCCGTGCAGTATTTTAACAAAGTTGAAATGCATTTTTCAAGGAATTATTGCCTCGTCCAGACATTGAACCCGTTGCGTTCGTGCAGCTAATCATTCGAGACACGAAATCACGTTTTGCGTTGTGGTTTTTCTTGGTTTGTTGACAAGGATTTCGTTAATTTGATATGTTGAATTCTCTAATTAAGTTTTGATTTATGAATGGGAATTTCAGTCGACTTATAAATTTTTCCCATAAGCAATCCAAGAAATTGTCATTCGAATTTTCTCGGTGTTGTGTATCCTTATATATTATATTTTATTATATATTTATTATATACAAATTGAGGTGCTTCTAGTCCCGGCAGTTTTGTCCATGCTTTGTCCGTCAATAAATTTAAGAAGATATTCAAAACTCTGACTCATTCAATAAAATATTATATACTAACTCCAAAGCTAAGCAAACTAAAATAACATTTGTAGCCCCGCTTCATCCACGGACATCATAAATTCCCGGCTTCCGCTAACTTCACAAACTTGATCTTCGCAATCCTATTTTCAGGCCCTTTTTAACTGTGATTCAGTTCTGTAGGCAATGTATTCCTACACATCTTGCTTTATGTTTCATTCAAACAATATAGGAGGATATTCCTTGCTAATTGCGCTCCATATGTATGTTTACTTATGTTAGTAGGTACAGCCAAGCCCACTTCAGTTGATACAATTTTCTGCTTTAGATCGTTGCTGTAAAAGTGATCTTCGTACTGCAAGTCTCACTACTGATGTGCAGTAATTGTATCTTGAACTTACTGTCATTGTATTCTCTGTTAGGTGCATCATTTGGTAGAAGATCGACTAGGATCCTAAGTGTTTGTTTGTGTTCAAATGTGGTCTTATCCTTTACCAGCTGAAAGCTAATTGGGACTAATTGGAGCCCAAGCTTGTTTGTGGCTGCTGATAGAGGTTTTGAAAATAATAAAGGTAGCCTGTGAGTTTTGCCTGCCAGTCTGCCTAGATGTAACTTATTTTATCATGACTGTCTTCTACCCTCTGAATGATTTGCTAAAATTATCGACCATCTGAACTAATAATTTAATGTTATAAAATTATTATTAATTATTTATTTATTCAGGCTCCTAAATAGCGGCAGTAGTAGTAGTAGTATAAACAACCGTTTTAGATTACCTATTGGAAACAGAAAAGAATATTAATTTGTTGTTGTGTGTAGGTGGGTAGCAAACGTGGTAAAATTTAAAAAAATAGTATCTACTACTTTCCCTTAGTGAGTAACTAGAACTAACATTGATAAACGAAACTAAAACAATACCAACTTTTCTATTGCCGTTTTTCTTATTGACTTTCCCCGTAAGTGCTACACCGGTAGTACTTCCTCACTTCCTGCCTTCACCCAGCAATTAACCACGCCCATGTTTGATTGATTTCAACGTCTAAATTGGTGGTTGAAATAGCACTTGTTATCTTGTAACCTTCAAAGTTTGAATATCTCCGCGAAAAGAATTAGTTTTCTTTTTGTCGCAGAAAATTTCGGTCTTTTTCGGGTACGGATTATCGGATGAATCTAAGTGTCGAAATTTTTGCCGTAATTTTTCGGATGGACAATGTTCAGTGGACACAGGCAAAAATAAACGATATTTCAAGGACAAACTTGTGTTTGGAAGACAGTCAGAAAATTCGCATTTCCAGTGACAATGCACTCTGTCAATGACTTGACTTTTTCATGCAAACTGCAAACTTTCATGAAAATCCTTCGGAATGCGATAGAAAAGTGTGTCACGCAATAAGCTTAAATGCGTTATATAAATCTGTTCCCGCCGTTCCATGTTTTCAGTTAAAACTAGTTATATTATCTCAAGCCATAGGTAAATAACTAAAGTTAAGCATTCACACAAACTGTCGTAACAGCTGACTGTGTAGATCTCATCGAGAGTTGAACTTCCATGAATAAAATTATATTTATCTAACCTAACCAAGCTGTACGGTAATTTGACGACTGCCACCGGCATCACTCAACAGTAAGATAATGTTACATTACACGAATTACTAGAATCCTTTGGATACATATTGTGACATCTGCCAACCCTGCACCGGGTTCGCGTGTTGGTTTACAGCCCTCTAACACTCAAGCCGCGACCCAGCAGTGGAAACATAATTATAGGCTGATTACGCTTAAGCAAGACTATACGGTATCCTCTATTCTAGCCCTTTCAATATCTGAAACTCATTACCACCTTACCTCGTGTTGGCACGAGCTACACGGAAATAGCTCGTCTCCTGTCTAGAACAGCAATGTCGGAGCTGAGCGCTAAGTATTGTTACCCAAAGCTCCTAATGCACCCCAAACTTGTATTACTGAAATGTCACTGCTAAGCTAGAAGTACGAAACCGCCCCACAAAATTAGTGATCTGTAATTCCTATGATAGTGATGACAGTAGACTCAGTGGGGCGTCGCGACTACATTATTTGAATAGTGTGTGAGTCGGCAATATTTTTTGTGATATATGTTATTGTTCTTAGCTGTTGACAACACTATATGGTGTAATGTTTGAGTGTGTTTATTGGCATGAAACATGAGATATAAAAATAGGTGGAACATTTTTTTTGTTGTCAGAAAATGTTTGGTGGAAATTGGTTTCTTAGTTGGTTATTATCCGAACACAAATAAGAGAAAAAGCTTTGTGTTAGTAAGTAATTGGCTATCCACTATTCCCATACAATGGTGATACCTACCCAAGAGAAGTAATGAGTATCTGTAATTATTATGATGAGGTAATAAAGCAAGAAATAATAACAAATATCTAAGACTTAGGAATCCGGATTTGTGCCCGGTTGATGGTAATGAGGTTTCTCCCTATTCATACGTGGAGTTAAACATAAATGAAGAAATGTTTGAAAGTTACAACCGCAAACTTAGCGTTATAGTTTTTCAACGCCACTTGAAATCTGTAAATAAGACTCGGGCTTCTGTGCCCAAAATAACAGTGAAAAAATACCCGCTAAAAAATTCAGACTGGACACTTAACTTTAAATAGGTCGTCGCCGAAGTTGTGAGCTACCGTCTGTTTTCACTACTAACGTAAAAAGCTCACGATCGCCACGAATAGTCTCGTAAAAGAATAGGATTCAGAAACGGAGTCGGTTTCACTCTCGTACAATTGAACCCACTATTTAGATTTTAGAGGATCAGGGAAATGGCTCACTTAGTGCATGTGTAGGAGGAGAGAAATTACTACTGAAGCTTCGCTGTGATAGAAATAGATTGTTGCTTTAGGATAAGTTGCTATGCTTTTACTTACTCTAGCTAAATGGAGCATGCTTTAACTTGATCGTACTTCAGATCTGTTCTTCTGAATCTGAAGGATTTCCCGTGGCTAAACGCGTGGTAACACAGATGATATTGTCAATACTAGAAAAACAAATCCCATATTTGAGAACGTTAACTCACGGTAGGTGCCTTTACTTGTTCTGGGCTACTGACTGGTCCTTAGTAGCGTATCATAGAAAGGGAGTAGCGAGTACTTTGCCCTGCAGTGAGATATTCTTTAGGTATTAAGCGACTCGTAGCATCCTTTAAACTTAATAAAACCAGGTCACCGATCGCTATGTTAATAACAGTAAAAGATAGCACAAAGTAGAACTTCACTAACTATTCTCGCGTTCAACTATACAGTTGCCAACTTTAGCTTAAAGCAAACAAATTACGTATGAGATCTTATTAGCCGAACTAGCTTGAACTAGCGACTAGCGAGCTTGCCTAACTTGATAACTTATAGAAGTACGCATACACTGATACTAGAGTAAGCTGTGTTTGAAAATTCTTTATGTGCCTTTTAGAGCGAGAAGAATGAAGATGCTAAAGTACTAGCTTTGGAAATCTTAATAGGAATGTCATAAAGGTAAGAAACCTCCGATGGACAATTCATATGTCTGTTTGAGCTTTTAAACTTAATATAACGTTAACGTGAGGCGACAGCTAAATCAATGCCTAACTTTTAGTCCAGGTAGATACAGGCGAATGCTTCCGCTAGTAATGTAACAAATCCATGATTCGATTTTGTACAGAACCAAGTGATTATTACAGATTGTATCGTTGTGCACTGTATTGGTCGTCTCTCCTCACTCACTGATGTAACACTCGATTCTAAACTGTTACATTACAGGCGAATGCTCTCGGTGAGGGAGTGCCTTCAGAAATTTAACAACTTTCGGAAACCAACTGAATATTGTCAAGAACTTTTACAATTACGAAGAAATCTAATTAAGGTGGCAACTTTTACTTATTTACCTAACTAAATAAAAGAGACTTGTGAAGCGTCTAAAAATACAAACTCGTAAATTAAACATTTATTAACAATAAACCAACAAACATTTTAATATAATAGTTTTATTGCTCTCTCTGTTGTCACTTTTCCGGTTCAGACAATTCAAGCTAAGCCTGCTTAAATTGTCTGAAACTGAAAACTTGATCCCTGTATCGATCCTGATTGTTATGCCAAACTTACCGTAAACGTTTTTGGAAGAAAGTCCGTGCTTGTTTTGTAAACAAAGTAGTTTTCAGTTCAATTCTAAGCCCGTTGAACCGCACTAATCATGAATAATAAAGAAATATTGGTCGTAATAGTAACCGTGGCTGGTTTTCCCTTTTATTACGCTATAGTCCAAACAGTAAATTTATACCTGTAGTTCAAGTTTAATAATGACTGGGTACTACTACATAGCATGCAAATCTAAATCTATACTAATATTATAAAGGTAAAATTTGTTTGTATGTAGGGGGTAATCTCTGGATATACTGAACAGATTTTGAAAATTCTTTCACTAATAGGAAGCTATATTATCCCCGAGTGCCATAGGCTATATTTACAACGTGCCCATGGGATAATTTCCGAGAAAAACGCGAGCGAAGCCGCGGGCACCAGCTAGTTGTAAATAATTGTATTTCAGCAATCTAGAAAAGTAGCTGTAGCTTTGTTGTGATCAGAAAAGGATTAACCTTCAAAGGGTTTTCTCCCAGTCCTGGCCAGTTAGTTTCGCCACACTCCATACTTTTTGGATAAATTTTTCTCATTTCTGAAACAAAATATATCAAATTAGGGAAATAATTTTAGCAGTTTAAAGCGCGCTTGGTGTTTTGTTGACTTGCGCGCGTAAACTTCTGTGATTGGTTGAATAAATAATTATTCGACCATTGTAAAGTTGTTAGTTGATTATAATCAACAGCCAATTGCGTCACTTGACTTGCCTTTAATTTTGACACGTCGATGATTGTCGTCCCAGAAACCCTCATAATGCGCGATTGTCATCCCAAACTATCTCCAAAGTCCACTTTGCACCCCATCGTGCACCTCAATATAATCCTTCAGTATATAGCACTTCCAGCATAATCCTTCATTGTCTCTATTGTCTATCTATTCTACTGGCTAGAATTCACCATAAAATTAATTCGGCACTCAAACTTCATCATAAGCCTTCTGTAAGTACGGCCAAGATGCATGTTATGTCGCAGCAGAACTTCTTAAGGCCCGGTTTCTATCAAAGCGAAGATGAGCGGGAACGTGCAAGATTCGAATAATCACAAGACGCGAGATATGCGATGTTGGTTACGACAAATGTGAGTGGTCGATTCATCCGCACCGGGTTGGTTAAAGGTTAAGGTGTGCTTGCCGCGGCCTGTTAGTGGATGGGTGACCGTCCATCACACCCTTCCATGCCTTGGCATGCATTGCAAGGCCGTTGGTTCCGGCTGTTATATGTAGATGTTTGACAGTCGTTACCGCCAGGAAGTCTAACAACCAGTCTTAAGCGCAGACCACATCGCCAGCTAGCGTGCGAGTGAGCGAGCCAGGAGAGCATCGTTTCGATTAGCTACGTCAGCGATACAAACTAAATATCCGACTATGCCAGCGATGCTATTCGTTCACCTCGTTAGCGTAGCTTAGCTCTGTAATAGTTCGCGGTGTGAACCGAAGTGTGAAAAGAGGTAAAACGATGCTCGGACGGCTCGGCCGCCCGCTCCCGCTTTGGCAATCTTCCTCCGCTCGCTCGCTCGCCCGTCCGTCCGTAGTTTTCGGTGTGAACCCACATAGCTTAGCTCGCCAAAGCTTCGCTTAGTTTATTACACAGTCTGCCTCGCTTCGCCCGACAGCTCGCTCGCTCGCTCACTAGCTGGCGATGTGGCCTGAGCTTTACAAAGGGTTATCGTACTACCCAGTAACTTCATTTGTAAATAATAAGTAGTCTACTTAATATTTTATTTTAATATTGTATATTTGCTGTGCCCTAATGCCGCTGGATGGACTGGAAGACAAAACTAACATCGTTGAGAAAAGCCTAGGCAGATAATGATGATGATTGTGATTGATCGATACCCGCACGTAACCTCTCCGCTCCGGTAGCAACCGGCCCTAAGTCGGCACAACACGTACTACTAAAATCTAGCCATAATTTAGTTTATAGCCTAAGCTAGAACTGTGGTCCCCTAGAGACGCGTAAGCCACATTAACGTTTAAGTTAGTGTTTTAGAAGTGACATATTTTGAAATATGGCGTTAAAACTTTGCTGCTTAGTCGTAAATAAAATAAATAAATAAAAATAAAAAAGCTTTTATTAAATCCTTACTTAGTACAAGTTTGAAATTGTTCGCTCTTAGACAAAACATCGACTTAAATAAATAAAATAAAAGTGATATTAGTGTGTTAGTAAAAAAGTAGAAAAAAAATACAGCTTAAAAATTATGTTTATTAGTGTTGTGTGTTAGTATTTGCGTTGTCTGTCTCTATCTCATTGTAAGGACCGTCTGAGGCGGTAAAAGCCTCCTCCAAATGTTTCCATATGTCGCGAGATCTAGCTTTCCTTGCCCAAAGGATTCCAGCAGTCTTTACGATGTCATCCTTCCATCTTTTAAAAGGTCTGCCTCTTTTCCTTTTGACAGATCTGGGGGTCCAGTTTGTTATGATCTGGGCCCATCGTTGTGGTTCTAGCCTCTGAATGTGTCCTGCCCATCTCCATTTAAGCTTGAGTGCCTGCCTAATCACGTCAGGAGATCTTGTCGTTTTCTTGATCAACGAGGTTTTCACCCGGTCCCTTAGTTTAATGTTCATAAAACTGCGTTCTAGTCCTCTCTGACAAGTTCTAACCTTAACTTGTTGTCTTTTTGTTAACGACCACGTTTGACACGCGTAAGTAAGGCAAGGTATTAAACAGGCACCCATAGCTTTGGTTTTCAGCCTAGGTGGAAAGGAACTTTTAAAGATCTCTTTCATAGCCCAGTATTTGTTCCATGTCTTTCTTATTCTAGTACTTCTTTTTCGCTACCATCTTTAAACGATATGACATGGCCGAGGTAGGTGTAGACTTCCACGTACTGAATTGGTGTTGAGTTTACCATAATAGGAACATGTTCTTTATTTGTCATAACTTTCGTTTTTTCCGAGAGTCCGATACTTTTGCTCTGTTCATTTAAGGCTTCCAGCATCACTTGTAACTCAGCTGGTTCTTCAGCAAATATAGCGATGTCGTCCGCGAATCTGAGATGCGATAAATATTCTCCGTCTATCCTAATACCCATGTTTTGCCAGTCCAGTTTCCTGAAGATGTTTTCCAGTACTGCGATGAAAAGCTTGGGAGAGAGTGGGTCACCCTGTTTGACACCTCGTGCTATCTTAAATGGTGGGCCTACAAACTCGGTTTTGACTCGAGCTGTGCTGTTATTGTAGATTTCTTTAATGAGTTCGATGTATTCAGTGTTGATGCCCTGTTCTGTTAGAGCTTGCCAAATTGAGTTGTGTGATATAGAGTCGAATGCCTTTGAATAGTCTATAAAAGCAATATATAAACCTTTGTCGTACTCTATATATTTCTCTATTATCTGCTTCAGAGTGTGGATATGGTCGACTGTTGAGTACTTTCCGCGGAACCCTGCCTGTTCAACTGGTTGGTTCTCATCTATCAGTCTTGTTATTCTTCGAAGCAGAGTCGACGTGAAAACTTTGTTATACAAGACATCAAGCTGATAGGTCTGTAGTTTGAAATCAATTTTGGATCCCCTTTTTTGTATAGTAGTACTATTTCTGAGCATGTCAGCTTAGTCGTAGGATTAGCTCAAATTATCTATTAAATATAAGCTGCAATTCCTGGAACTGATAAATACGAAACTAACTCGGTTAGGTCTTTTTCTTTTCACGTTATAACGACTGAACGGATTTTGATACAATGTTGCACACTGAGGCATAAGGCTACTGTGGGATAATTTCCAACTTCCCCGCCGAAAAAAGCTAGTCCTCTTCATGTTTCATTCATGTTTTATTTTCATGCTATAGGAGTATGTGCTGTGACCGAATTTTTGCCCGTGCTACTCGAGTTTTTCTATTTTGCGTTACGGTAGGTATGTTACCTGAAAAGTACGGGAAAAAAAAATATATCTATATAATTATATATCCTTTTTGCAGTGCTGGGCTACTTACTGGCAAATATTTAAAAAAATCGGTCCGGTAGTTTATCCTGTAACAAGCAAGACTTCCTTGTGGTTTGTTGTTCTTGATAACACGTGATATTTTTTAACGCGATGAATTAATATCCCGCATTAGACTTACAAGGTGCGGTTTGGTTGAGCAACGAGAATCAAACAGAAATTTCCATCTGTTTTTCTCAAAGAGTAAAGGTCTTTGAATCGAAGATCCTACATTAAATATGAATGAAACATATCCATAACCGTTGCAGAACGACTATGGTGTTACCTTTTGCCTTCTCCCTTACGTTTTATGTGTTACGTGACGTCACACACCCGTCTTTTGTGGCGCACGATTTATAGGCATACCTCAATGTTTTACTGGGCTAAAGTGCGACTTTTACCACCTTTAACGACTTTATTTTCATCGCTGGTCAATTTTTAGGGGTCCTGTAAAACTCAAATTGTGTCTGAAACCCAAATGCTACATTAAATCGGTGGTAACACAATGTCTTTGAACTCATCTTGCGTAGTAGAGAGTTTCATACAGGGTGGCAATTTAATCACCTGTATCTGAACCTGTACATTTATTTCCCCTTTGCGTTTCATGGCGAAAGTTTAGTATGACGGGTCGAATCAAACCATTGACGAATGTAGGTGAGCGCCCCCTGTCCTTGATGACTAGTGTCCTCATAAAATTATGTCCTCGGCAAAGGAACAACGTCGGCATTAGATATAATGTACCCAATTCCATAGTCCCTTTATTCATTAGCACATAGACCGCTACAATTCACCTGTAACCTTTCCACCTCACAAATCATAGCCCCACCACACCATCATAACTCAAGATTTAAACAATTCACAGGTAAGTAAACCTCACCTCCATTATTTATAGGCTCATCCATTGCTTACCAGTTAGCCCAGTCATCTCCTGTTGTTCACAGAGATGCTGTGAGATACAGATTACAGACGTCATCGTGACGCTCTAACTGGAATAGATGTAATTTGTAATGTTTCTGATTGTTATTCTAAGGCTTCTTAGGGTTGCCTCACACATCTGTCCAAGACGGTGTCTAGACATTATTAAAGACTGCTCTACTTCTCAGAGTGTGAGCAAATAGGAAGCTTCGACATCTAGTTTTAATTATTGTAACAACTTAGTTAAAGAAGTAATTGTCACTTTAAATAAGGGGCGGTATGTGTCGGCACAGCCGTGCGGTAAAAGCTCCAATTGTGCCGAACCGACCTTTACATGACTAATTAGCGATTGTAGATTAGAACGAGTAGCTTAACGAAGTTTGCCGATCGGTACATGCCGAATGTAAACTGAATAACTGTAGTAATTGCCTAGGATCGGCTCTGTTCACCAGATACTGCTAAATCAAATGTGCCGACTCGAACAAGCTGTGTACCATCCCTTATGTACGAGTTGGTATAATTTGTTTCGTTACATGACGTAAAACTGACACAGAGAAGAGACGGTAGATTATTAATTACAGTCTTCGCTCTGTGAAATTAACATAACGCCCACATATTTTCTTCTGTATGTACTCGTACCTGCTAAAAAGGTTGTGTACGTGAAATGTTCTCAAAATGACCTAAAAGTGTGATTTACGATGCAAAGAATATTAAGTTCAGTGTCCTATCCACACTTCATATAAAATGCACAAATTTTATTCGCTTTGTAAGTGTGTGTTTCATAGTTAATTCTACTGTGTTGTTACATCCAGTATTCGCGTGATTTGTTGGCATCCCAACCTCTCGACTGAGTCGACTCCATGTTACATTCTCACCGGTTTTCGCCACAAATGCAGACGTGCATATCGTGTTATGTGAATTGAACACACTTATACAGAGTGAATTTTTCAAGTGGGGCGTGAATGGCCAAATCCGAAACTGAGGAATATCGAAAAATGCTTAAAGGAGCCTCGAGCACGATTCTGATAAAAACTAAAACCAATTAAAAATCCAATGATGTATTTTTAGTTTTCATCAAAATCGGGCTCGAGACTCCTGTGAGCAGTTTTCGCTATTCCTCATAGTTTCGGATTCGGCCATCCACTCCCACTTGGAAAATTCACCCTGTATACATATATACCAACAGTTGCTCACGCTATCTGTCTTGGTCTGTGATTTATCTGCCTACATTCCAAGGGTGGCGAATTCGGTAAAAGTTTTGCTACCAAGTATAAAAATTCGTCTTGTATTCAAACTAAGTTTCATCTTGCGAGATGTTTGTCATATAGGTCGAAATACCTCTCACATGCTAAACGTGTCTTCTTTCATAAGAGGTATAAAATAGTTCTAAAATCATGCTTATAAGTTTTGCCTATTCATCCTAACATCCTTTCGTATAGGTTTTCTAAATTCTAGGTAGTATTGTAATCAGCGTCAAAGGCATAATAATCGCCAACATGGACTTTCTTTCAGGCTACGCTGCCGAGAAATTCTTGCATGCGATGCATATACTTACATCAAAATAGATTAATGCAACATCTGAATTATTTCATCAGTCCTAGATCATCCAAAATCCACAAAATCCAGTCCCTTATTAACACATCCGTCTCTAAAGTAAGCTATACCAACCCAAAAAATAAGCACAACGGCTTGAGCTGGAGTGTGCAACCGCGCCAACTCTAATGAACCGATGGCTCGAAGCTTCGAAGGTAATTGTATGGAAAAATTGTGCAATCCGACCCCGGCACACCACCGCCTCTCGGGAGGACTAGTTAGCTAACACTCCTTGTGAGCAAAAAGGGGGGACCCAACTAATTTCAGCTTCTTTTTTTTGTAGCTACTTAATAAGCTGGGTGTGAAAACTAGGACGGAGTTCTATTTGGAAACGTTCTGAGGAAATATCTGACGATAAGTAGTACCTAAGTGAAATCATTGGAAAGTATAAACAGTTTGTTTAACTAAACACAAAATTAAACAATGATATAAGGAAACCAAAATAAACTGCGGTTTAGTTTAATGTGCGCATCACGAACGCTTATATTTTAACCTTTTATATTAAAAAGCGTCGCAAAAAACAGTGAAGAAAGAAATAATTAAACTTTGTTGTTTTCGGAAAGACGAAATAATAAACAACAATTTCCCAAGATGAAAAATGAAAGCGGTACAGCGCTTGCTGTGAGCGTGTATGTTCAAATATTATTGTATTGGATCGAGCCTTCAGTGTGCAACCACTAGTGGGATTTGGTTTTCTCGAGACGGCTTATCCTACCTATGTAGAATGAAAACGTGTTTCATTGAACTTTTAGGTTTCATAGTTTAATTTTAAAAAATTCTTGAAAATAACCATCAAGTCATGGGCCAATCTAAGCATGTTATACCTACTGTTACTTCCATGTTTATTCAATGTGATCAATATATGTCTCAAACTTCATATCTGTATTCCTCTAATAATTGAGAGATCTAAATATTAATTAGTATCGCATAGGTTCCACACATAAAATATTACTAGTTAACACTAGTTCCAACTTCTTTGCTCTCCATATTTCACTCATTAAACGTAAACCCATCTCCCGTACGTCAGACAAGAATTTCCATTGTATTCGAAACCCACGATCCGCTGAACATACTCCAGACGCATTGCGGTCGTGTACGAGTACAACTGTACAGCATTTAGCTATTATAAAAGGTTACATTTGGACGGAGTGAATGCGTCCTGCCGCCGTTGTAACTCTTTATAATATTGTGTAGCCCTGTGATTTTGACGCGGTATTACTTTTGAAACCGCTTGGCCACAAGCTGCGCGATCAAGCGACACTCGCGTTGCCACAGCGGAAATGCATTCCACGAGTCACCACGACGCGCCGTGCGACGCGAAGCTTGACGGGTATCAAGCGGTGGAAAGAAATTACGAACCCGCGCGAATTGACGCAAGTCGTATCGCCTATGGTTTTGGATGGGGTGTTACTTTTCATAATCCTGCGGCCCCGTTGTTTTGACGCGGTATTACGTTATCAAAGGATGAAAGAGATTTTTTTAATTTCATAACTGTGGTGTGCGGGTAGCTTAATTCACTAAGTATGCCGAGCGAACCTAGGATGTGGAGTAATAAAGACTATATTATATACTAAAAGCAGAATTAACGGCTGACTTTGTTGTGATTATGGTTGAAATTTCATTAACGCGGTTAAATAGCCTGACCTGTATAAGTTCTTATTTCCGTACACATTATTATGATTAACATTCATCTTCTTTTCTCTATTTCTCTTCATAGTATCAAAGTTCCTGGCTGGGAGAGGCCTATGCGGCCTCTCTTTGCTTGTGCCAGTCTCAACGTTCCTGTGCCAACCTTATCCAGTTTAAGTGTTCGCTGCCGGACGACCAGCAGTTCTTCCAGTTCTTGGGCACCATTCATTCACAGATTTGCACCTCCTGGCGCTTTTTTTGGTGTCTTTCTCAACTCAAACTAAACTGAACTCTTCTTTAGGTATTAATTACTAATAAACTCCTCAAACTGATGACCACCTCACACACACACACTCACACCTCTCACTCACATCTCTTACTTACTCTAACTACAACATTTCACTTACCACTTATTATCCATCACTGCTGAGCAAACAGCTCAACACTTCGGACACTCGGTACACATAGACCGCGTCTCGATGGCTCGGTGTCCAGTTACCTTTAAAAGCACTCTCTACGCTGTTGTCATCTCCATCCTAGGCAGCCTTTTCTAGATTCGAGATGGGCTTTATTAAATTTCAGATCCTTATCCGTGAATATTTTTAGTCATTTTATGAGAATTACCATCAAGGTAAAAACAACTTAGGCGTTTTACAAAGGACCTCATAAATATACCATAATATCTTTTATCTAAAACACAATTCTAACAGTCAAAGAAAAATCAATAACTTCGTTGAATTTTCTAGCTATTCGTTATTAATGTTTTAAGTTTTAGTGAAAGGTTGAAAATTATCATGAAAAATTGTCAATAATATCTTAATGGAAATTCATTCCAAGAGTAGGAGGTAGGTTAGGTATAGGATACCTACGAAAATTCAAACCACGAGGTGAAAATGATCACGGTTTACATAAATACAATAGTGAAGAGCCACAAAATGACAGGAGACGTAACATTTAAAACAAACCTCAACCAAACGTTACAGATGAAAATACACTCGCGGCTCACAAAAGTTCTATCCTCCAAGCGAGACAGACTGACAACCTGAATCATAAAGCTGTAGGTACTGGGAATAATTGTGCAGGTTGTGGGTAACAATACGATCGGTATAATTATGTATGATATTGTGGTACTGTGTGAAGGATGATATGGCACAACAAGAGGTGTCTGATGAGATGACGAGTAATAGAGAAGTATGGAAGAAGAAGACATGCTGCGCCGACCCTAAATGAATTGGTATAAGGGCAATGATGATTGTGGAACAGGTGATATAGCTAGAAAGGAATTAACTACTAAAACAATTGTTAATATAGATGTATGGAAGAAAAGACTTGGATAAGGAGAATGATGACTGTTCAACCAAAAATCATTTATTCAAATTGGGCTGAAAATCAGCACTTTTTCAACGTCATAACATAAGGCGGTCCCCTGGCATATCTAACTGGGAAGTATAAGTGGTGGAGCAAACTCTCCGTGAACACATTCGTTAATTTCGCAGCCGACACAGTGTTTATTAATGAACGTCATCTTACAGTAGTTCAACAGCTAAAGATACCATGGGTTGTAATACTTTAGGAAGTCGTCAAAGTTAAATTCAAAGCGCACCGAGCAGGGAAACTTTCAGACAACTGTTGAATAATAAAGCAATTACGATAGTATGCGCTGTGCTGATGTTGAAACTTCATTTTCCGATTTCAGTACAGTTGGGATCTGTTTCCTGGTAGATATAGGTTTAAAGACAACATTACAAATATGAAAATACATTACATAATGGTTGTTAGGACAGTCAAATTCTGTGTTCATGGTGACCACTTCTTTTCATTTTGATGCCTCCCCAATAACTAAAGTTCATCATCAACTCCGAATATTATTACATGGATGATTTTTTGGAAAATGTCAGCCGCGAAATATATTTGTGACTTCATATTAATATTGATACAAGTGCGTCAGGCCACCGGAACCGAGATAAAATGTTTTCAGGTAAAGGTTCTGAAAATTCTCTACACTATAGTGAGAGGCAAAACATTTTTCAAGTCAGCTTGTCCTTCCGCCAGTCAGCTTATTGTCACCCACCTGAGGTTGTCAAATAATTCACAAATAGGCACGTCTATTCTGGGGACAATGAAGTTGAATGGATTTTTTTCAAAAATATATTATACTAGCGACCCGTCCCGGCTTCGCACGGGTGCAATGTGTACATATAAACCTTCCTCTTGAATCACTCTATCTATTGAAAAAAACCGCATCAAAACCCGTTGCGTAGTTTCAAAGATTTAAGCGTACAAAGGGACATAGGGACAGAGAAAGCGACTTTGTTTTATACTATGTAGTGATTATTCTGTGTGCGTGTATAAACGCACACTTAATGACTTCGATACGCCTTGACCTTTCTGAAGAACATCACCTATAAATAATTTTTGCTCCTCATTATAAAAAGGGCTATTAATCAGAAAAAAAAATCACTACTCCGGCAATAATTAAAAAACCAACGAGGTCTTTTCTAACCAATAACCAAGCAATTTTCTAAATCCTGTAGACACTAGGTACCTCGTCTACACAATGCTTTGACGAAGCCGCTCTGTAAACCCGCTGTATTGCACCCGACCACTATAATACCCATTCTTATTGTTTTCTGTGCCCCTGGCGATTAAACGAGCTTCCATTGAAAACGTATCAGAAACAAGGGGATTATTGCTTCATTTTTCTCAAGACAAAAGGAGGAAAATATCTACTAAGAGTATTAAAGATTGCTTTTTTTGCCTTTAACTGTAGAATATTCATGAATAATGGCATTAGGGGGAATGTTTATTATTTTGGGGTGACATAAAGTAAAGTGCCTTTGGGGAAAAACAACATGCTTTTGAGGCAACGAATTAGGAAGAGACAATATTGTAAGAATATGAAGTGCTCCAAGGCTCTTATGTAATTTAAACAAAATTAACATTATAAAGGCGTGTTTTTGTATGCTAAAAATTATAAAACTTTAGAGAATACTTATATCTATTACGAGATTAAGTTCTTGAAAGTTCCAACCAGTTGACATTTATACAAAGTTTAGGGATCAGGCGCACTACTTGTCGTATGACCGGCCGTGCGACCAAACTTTCTTCCTAGTCGAAGCTTCTGCGGCCAAAGTGGTGGTCGTGGCCGTGTAATGCCCACGGTCCCTTAGTATGATTGTTGTTTTGTCAAGATGAATCAAGTGACAGGTATGACTATAATCGACTAAAAAACTTACTGCAACTGAACTTTTCTGCACCCCAAACAAAAAAAAGAAAAACAAGAAAGTGAAAAATAACTTTAGCTTCAGAAGCCGGTGACAAAAACACCAAATCAATCAAACAAAGGTCAAGCTTCAGAAGTCGGTGACAAAAACACTAAATCAATCAAACAAAGGTCACCGACTTCTGAAGCTTGACCTTTGTTTGATAGATTTGGTGTTTTTGTCACCGGCTTCTGAAGCTAAAGTTATTTTTCACTTTTTTGTTTTTCGTTTTGTTTGTGTTTTTTTTAAGTTGGTTTTATTTTATTTTCACGATTTTATTTTGTGCCTGGCTGTACTTTAAGCATTATTACTAAAAAAAAATTTTGTTCCATTCGCGGTTCGAATAAACCCATTCAAATTCTTCTATGGTCGATTCACACCGCGGTCCGAAACAGCCTATTTCTAAGAGCTCTTCGGCGTTTCACACCGCGGTCCGAACCACTCGTGGTGCGAAACGACGAAACACCCCAAATTTGCCCTTTTCCAAACAAACAATCGGCAAACAGCAAGCAACAATTTTGACACATATCTCATTAATACTGCATCGGGTTCCTGGCGGTGCACGGTGGTCGTGTTGGGGGCCAGAGGGGCCCGTTGGGGCTGTAACTAGTAATTGGCGTGGTTTACGATGCTCTGCCCTCGGTAACACGCCTGCTCGGAGTGAACGCTGATAGATACATGTCGGGGTTAAGGCGATTTGTCAAACGACGCGTACGAAAGGGGACTTTGAGAATGAAGGCTTTTGGTTTTGGTAGAAGTTTTCTTTGAGGTAGGGGAAAATGAATTGGGTATTTGACTTTCGTGTGTACGCTGTCGATATGTTTACAATAATATGCGTCACTACAGAGATGATTACTAGTGAAGTATGGAAGATGAAGACATGCTGCGCCAACCCCATGCACTGTTCGGTGTTCGGAGGAGTTCTTATCGTATTCTTCGAAAGACTTTATTTGGAGATTTGAATACTTTCAAGATTCCTCTTAATCAATCGTTAGTACAAACTACTCTACTTTATAATTAGCACCCCCGATGAGACTTCCCTTCGCCGTAGCTCTACATATAAACCAGCCAATAATCATGGCCGCGGTAACTTGCAGTCTGCACCTGGCTTATTGGCCGACTGAACTCGATAACGAAGCTGTCGAAAGTAGGTATTGTACAGTCTTACTGAACTGTTTCTGGTAGTTTGCGGGTTTAACAAACTTGCTTTCAGATGTCTTTGTGTCTAGCCATATTCGAATCTTAGATTTTAGAAAAGGTGTTGAAAGATTCCTTACAACTTTTAGTCTCATTGGATACTCAAACGTAAATATAAAATATTTCCCTAAGTCTAAGATAAGCTCAACAACATGTTAAGATCAGAGTTTCTTAATTGCTGCCCAGCAGTCGCTTAATTTCATCAATTAAGACGAAATTGAATTAGCTAAAAATATTTCTTTCAATTTAGTTTTATCTTTACCGTTTCTGGGAATAGTTCAATCACGTTGATCACATCATGTTTAGGTAAATATTTTTATATTAAAATGAGATACGGCGCACTCACAGCTCATTAAGTCTTATCAAAACATTTAAAAAGTTTTTATTGAAGAATTCATTAACTTACATATCAATGAAACTGAAGCTCATACACAAGTGAACCTAAAAACAGTGAAAGTGTAGTGTCCATTCAAAATACGGCTCTAAGAACATTAGCGCGTCAGCACGCGCACGAGGGATGACCGCGCGCGATGAGGCGCGGCGGCGGCGCGTGCGCGTGGCTCGGCACGCCCTGCGCGCGCAAGAATGGCGCCGTGTGCGCGTGCCGCGTGCACACTGCACTGTTACAGGTAAATGTGCGAGAAATGTTCTTCCAGTAGGCTTTTTATTGTAAGTACTGATTAACCATTACGATTGAAAAACAAATTCGTTCATATAATTTGTAAAGGTACGTCAGTCTGAACTCTTATTCCTCTTTTACTAACATGGAGTGTGTTGTCTATTTCCACTTTTTTTTTTTTTCTTATGGATGTCATCAAATAACTCCTTCCGCTCTGGGCTGAATAGGATCCGAGAGTGTCAGACTTTTACTGACTAAAACCCATCCATGTTCCTTTTTTTGCCTTTTGTGTTCCAGGGCCGCGGTATCTCTTTCGAACAGTCCCGTAACCTTGGCAGGCATCGGTCCTTTCGGACCCCTTCCTGTTTGCTGACATCTCTTTGAGGCGCGCGTGGAAAACGAACGTGTCGTCGACACGGCCTGTCGTCATAAGACGGACGGACGGCGAGCTAGCCCATAGCTCACCGTCCACAGGGCCGTTGTCTGTTTTCCCTTTGTTATGTATGACGATACGAGTATCTACGAAAAAGTAAGATGGTGATACGAGGGCGGCACTGAAAATTTCGGGAATCAAGGAAGTGACACAACATTACTATTTAAAAATGTTTTTATTGCTTTTCGAAGTATTCTCCGCGAAATTTGACACATTTTTCCATACGATGGAACCAATCATTGAAGCAACCATTCCAGTCGGAAGTTGGGGTCTCCAAAATGGCCGTTTTGTAGGCGTCCACAGCTTCTTCAGGTGATGAAAATCTCTGTCCACGCAATTTATTCTTTATTCTAGGGAAAGTATAGAAAACATTAGGGCTTAGGTCGGGGCTGTACGGCGGATGGTCTAATAATTCTATGTTTTCATGCTCTAAAAACTCTTTTGTTCTGTGCGCGGTGTGAGAACTCGCATTGTCGTGATGGAGGATGATGCAGCGGTTGCAGTTCTCTTTACGGAGTTCAGAAACGACCAGTGGCAAACAAATGCTAGCATACCATTCTGCATTAACCGTTCTTTGTCCCTCAAGAGGAATAGTCGTAACATGGCCGGTTTTGGAGACATACGTGGCCACCATTTTTTTTGCAACACTCCGTGAACGAACAATTTTTGTTGGCTTTAACTCATTTTCGAACACCCAAACTCGTGACTGGTTTTTTGTTTCGGGTTCGTACGCGTATATCCAGGATTCGTCACCTGATACGATGTTGTATACAGCATTTGAGGATCCTGCGTGGAATCTTTCGAGAGTTCTGACGCACCAAGTAACGCGAGCCGCTTTTTGCTCTTCACAGAGCGAATGCGGTATCCATCGGGAAAACAACTTTTTTACACCTAACTGTTCATGCAAGATTATTTGTATTTGACTCATGCCAATGTCTAAAGTTGCCTGAATTTCACGGTATGTCACATGTCGATCTTCCTCAATCAGCTTACGGACAGCATCAACGTTTTCTTGGGTGACTGCAGTTTTTGGACGACCTTGACGGGGATCATCACTGAGCTTGACATGTCCACGTTGAAATTCAGCAAACCAGCGATAAATTGTGGTTTTGGATGGGGCTTCATCACCAAATGCAGAAATCATCCGGTCAACACAACACTGTTTTTGTGTTAAACCACTTCGAAAGTCATAATAAATCATCGCTCTTGAATTTTCTCGAGTCAATTCCATTTTCTCAACGACTAAACAAGTTTGACAAAACCTTGTGACAAGACCGAGAATCTTTTTTTAAATAAATAAATGGTATTCGATTTTTAAAACCAAGGAGTTTTCAATTAAAAAGATTTTATTATGACTGGAACAGTGGAAATATTCCATTCCCGATACTTTTAGTGCAGCCCTCGTAAGAACACTAAGATCACTCATTTATGTAAAAACCCTTCCTTGGCAGTCGGGTAAAAAGTGGTCCTTAGATCCAACTCAGGCGTAGAATTGCAAATACCAGCCGGATAAACAATACGAGGTCCTGTTTGTGATTTTGGCAATATTTGAATTGGTTTGATGGTATTTGCCTATAACGTACGTCTACTATACCTTCCGCTACTACCTTTTGCTGCGGGTTTTCAGAAGGGTGGTTCTACTAGTTAACAAAAATGATTGAAAGCCACTCCTCTATAGTTACTACACTTCTTATGTGCTAAATACTTGAAGATGACGATAAGGTATGAAACACTTTCAAGTTAGCTGAAAGTCTATAATTACACCGCGTATGTAATGAGGTCGGTTCCGAACGCGTGTGTTCCTGTGAAAGGTCTGGTACTTAAACGTGAATTAATTTCCCACCTCAAAGTCTGAACGCTTCGCTTTTATGCTAATAACAATGAGTATACAGAGAGACTAGAAACTTAAAAGTATGCATTAACGTTTATTTTAATTAAGGATATAAGAGTAGATATCTTTTTACAGAATTTAACGCAAGTGAAGATATGTATGTAAATACCAATGTGTAATATCTGGCTGTTTGAATGGGACATGCAATTTAAGAATCAGTTCAGTTTTATAAAGCGTCTCAGTGACAGTTTCATCTTACTTAAACTTCATCTCAACTATCAAATCATGTGCGACTTGCACCATAAATCGCTTAATATTTTACAGATAAACTTACATAAAAGATGATAAAGACTTATGTCTTATGTTTCTCTAAGGTGTGATGGTGCACGGAGGCCTAAGTATTCGGCAAACAATCATCATCTTTCATAAATATTCTTTGAAAAGTATAGGTGATGTGTAGTCGCACTTCGGAGCCAGTTTGTCCCGATTTGATTCAATTAGACGGCCGCGCTGCCGTCAGTTAGTAGTTAGTTCCAACTGCTTACAACTTCCTTACACTTCCGCGCACTATCTAGTTTACAATTTTGATAAGTTCCTCTGTGATGCAATTTTAAAACTGTCGCAGCACCGACGTACGTAGGTCATTTGTTATGTGCAAAGAATAGATATATTGAAAGTGTAGGAAAATTTTTTTGGTGTTTGTTCACGCATACACATTTTCTGTTGCCCGTACAAACCTTATCTTTATATGCACTTTACGTGTGTGAGTGTGAGCCCGATGGGATTCAAAAATTTGTTTACCGAAACCAATAATAAACTCATATTTAATTCAGCTTTGGAGGCAATCTGTACCATTCCATTTGCCAGTAGAAGTGTAGACAGACAGACTGACCAGAAATAGATCGCAGCGAACCACTGAATAAGGAATTTTAAGCTTTTATTTTAGTATAGAGCTCAAGCTTATTTTGATGTTGTAACAAATCTGTAACGTTGAATAAGCTTTTAATTATATCTTAAACGGCTTAAGGACTTCGACAGAAACTTACGAAAATCTGTTAATAGTCGAAGAAATTAAGGCTGGGGCACGGCCCAAGGTAGTTTCAGGAATAATAACCGCAATAAATAACCATTTGTTAGTTTATTATAACAACAATTCTCAATCTACACAATTAAATTCCACCACAAAACCTGGGACCGGTTTATTGAAAATCCATTTCCTCAGCTTATCTCAGAGTATAATTTAACGAACCACAATTGGAACCGCTATAACACTGACAAAATACACAGTATGACTGTACAGTCAGGGCAAAAATATAAGGACGCATAGACAGTTTGAGAAGATCTGAAAAAGGAAGGGCAAACTTCGCCTATGAAACTGATAGCGATTATACTACATTTTGACTGCGTTCAAGAACTTTCAGTATCAATATTCCACAACAATGATGACACTGACAGCTCTTGAACTGATTTATTGATGAACTTCTGTACCCTGAGAAAATAACACTATATCTTTATGACAAAACAGTAAAAGACACCTATCATTGTGACAAGAATATCATCCAATAGAGGTGAAGTTTAATTATTATTTTCCTGATAGTTCAGATCCCTTTGAACTGTCCATTATTCCCTTTTTGCCGCTGCCTGTACAAGCCACATCTCGCTGCTCATTCCGCTCGAAAGCCGTAAAAACGGATCGGGAACGTACCGGAAAACCGTTGTGTGTCGAGTGTCATGTTAAATATATATTTTTTGTTCGTATCGCCGGAAATTGATTCGGTTGAAACTAGCCGGCTGCTAATTGGAACAACTGGCGGGGTGTTTGTAGAAGGAAATTGAACTTATGCGGGGAATGTGGGAGCGAGTCTTGGTGGAAAGTGCCTGGTAATAACCGTGTGTTTGGATAGAATGTTCTGGAACGTTTGATTATTACACAACTGTTCATTGCTGTTTTCAAATGTCAGGCTATGTTTTGAAATGTCTGGTTTTGAGACACCACCACGATGAGTGGAATAAAAAAGACAGAAGCCTTGTTAGTCCGAGATTTTTGTTAAAGATCCAAAGAGATTCGGGTTTTGGGGGATCCTGAATCCCCGAAGTGTTAAACAGACGTGTACAACAACATTACGCCTGTTTTGGTTAAGTTCCATTTAGAAACTGAATCTAAACTATGACATGACAGGTTGACTTATGATAGTTGAAGCTTCTCAAGGTCAACATATCATCCTGTGTATCATAACTTCAGAACTTCTTATTAAATATGTAAACTATTCATGTAAGCTGCTTAATTACTAGATGCCTCGCTCAGCAGGATGACGTGTTAATGAAATTCCACCGGCTTCACTGAGGACATGGGTCAGTTCGGTTAGCTACTACGGACTTGACCCGTCACCCTGACATTATGTCGTCATCTATCAAGATTTATAAATCTTTACCTGAATATGGAAAAACGAGATTCATGATAATGTATTTTTTGACAAATGCGTTACGATGCGGGCCATACATCATTGGACCTGTCGTTCGTGATGGATAACCAAAAAATTAATCCGTTGACGGCTGATATTTCGGTACGGGAACGTTTTGTTCTACTGCAGAAAAATACGAGTGCCTATAGTTCAGTTAGACTTTTCGGGAGGCAAGTCTGCTATTTTATTTAAATGATTGGCCATTATGACAACAATACGAAAACAGTACCATTACTACAAACCGTCCATATCTCAATCAGTCCAAAACAAAAGCGTTATCCGACTTGGCCCCCAGACTTGTTGAAGCAATCGTAAATATTCATAACCGATACATATCAAAACTCAAGTGACTTGTCAAGAAACAGTCAATAAGCAACATGAACTACACAGACGAAACTAACCTACAGTAACACATGAAATATTGTTACGACTCAGCACTAAAATGCATAATATAACCATCATCTGACGATACCAAAATCGTCGCGTTAGATACTCGGTTTAGCGCTACTCTGAACATGTGTTTCAGGTGTAAGCTCCTGGCGGCCTGCCAGACACTGTTTTCTACCCAGACACTACTAGAATTTTCAATTGTATCTAGTTTGAAGTACCAATGAGGCTGTCGCTTACTCGCTGAAAGTCTTAATAGGTCCGATAAGGAAAAAAAAACTTTTTAATAATTTTCATTTGGTGGTTATAAAAACTGAATTGAAGAACTACACAAATATTAATAAGACTGAATAATTGATATGAATTTTTAAAGTAATGGCTAAACTACTGAGATGGCGAATAATAGAGAAGTACAAGAGAATAAATAATAAGAAAACATACTGCTCTAAGTAAATTACGTAAAGTTATTAACTAAGTTACGGCGAGGAGAATAATGATGACAGTGATGAAGACAACTTCAAAAACTTCCTATTAATACAAGATTCATTTCGTTGAAACCCACATCACAATCAACCGACGTAAACGAGCAGAGAAACATCAAAAACAACAGATAACCAGTGTTCATAGCCACATGACGAGGACGACAGACAAATGAAAGCGAATAAACAACTCAATAGATATGTAAGGCTGTCAATACAACGCCGGAGCGCGGTGGTGCCACACTGCAGAGGAATTAGAAGACTAACTGAGAAACTGTGGGAAAGAAGTCTCTTTAAACCTGAATTATCCGAATTCAGGGAAAATACGAGAGTGGTTCTCTTGAGCAGTTGATAGCACATTCGAGGTCGTTAAGAACGTTACAGTAGCTGCGATAACGTGGTTACCTTACCGAGACATGTTAATTCTAAAAGACAATAAAGAGGACTTTGGCCCCGTAAAATGAGATGGGAATAAGTAAGTGAGTGATCACGTGTTAGTTCTCGTAAATGAATGGATGTTAATGAGTTCGGTGAGGCTCGGCTAGTAAAAGTTATGCCAATGAAATAAATGTTGTAGAACCATTTCAGCAGTTTTAACTAAGTCTATCGAAATCCACCATCATCATCAACTTCCTGCCCTTGTCGTATGTTACTCGCGGTCGGTGCACCAAGTTTTCTTCTTCTATTCTCCCCGTCAACCACTCACTCGCTTTTCTTTCATGCCATTCTTCACGCAATATCCTTTATTGCGCAAAGTGTACCTTCTCCGTGTATCAGTTGAAAGCTGCCGAGTAACGCCGCAGGGTGCAAAGTGCGCCGTGGACGATGACACCGCCTGGGGGGTCGAAGGGGGGAGACCACCCACCGTGCACTATTGCTAGGAATAGGATAAGCAGAATTGGGCCAATGAAGAGCCGATCAATTGCTGAAATGTTTATTGGGATAAAGCTCTATTGCTTTTTAAATGGATGGGTGTGTGGTATGGTGAAAATGGAATATGAAAAGCCATTTTCCTAGCATGGGGACCACAGATTTGTAAAGATTGATTTAGGATTTCCATTTAATATGGACTTCTTTGGAAAGCAAGAAAGGAAATACGGAAAACTTCGGGGTAAAGCCTACGTAGCCGAATAACGAAAATATATTTCTGAATAAATAGATGGTGCCATAATGCACTCTACCAGTATGTATCGAGTTGGTAAAGATCACATCCATCAAGAACTAAGGATATAGAACAAATACAAATTAATAAAATAGAATATTGAATACACGTAAATAAAATAATCTTATAACCTCATGACATTAATTAAAATAACTACATAAACCTAATAAAATAATCTTAAACCTAATACCTAATAATAGCCTAATAATATCGATAATCAAAAAAATCTAATCAAAAAACTTTATTTCGAACAAGGGTCCATATGGGTTACTAGCGAGTACTTAGGAGCTATGTTAGTACGACATTATGACAAAAAATCAATTTAAAACGACACCACACAACAGCCCAATTGAAACTTTAATTTACTCTAAACTTAACTACTACAGCAAACTAATTCAGATATCCTTCCTCAGCACCGGGCCCGCAGCTATGCCTACGGGACCAGTGCATCAGAAAAGGGCAGTCTGGCCTCTCCACAATAACCTTCAGGATGCTGTTGGAGCCTCCACGTATCCTACGCATTAGGGACGCCGTTCTTTAATGATTGTATTTGTATAACAAACTTGCGATCCAGTATACCTACTCACTGGATGCTTGTTTTGTCCAATCTATTATGTTGCCGTACCCTAACCGGGTTTCATGTTGGAACTTACTTATTGTGTAACATGTACTAATGAATGCAATAAAGAATTTGAGTTTGGGTTATAAAAATAGGAGCTAAAGATGCTTCTATAAACATTAAGTGAAGTCTTTGAAGCTATTTTAATTCTTCGTTGACTTGACAAAAGTACAAATGCAATAGTTCTGTAGAGTACATTGTACTAACACTGCACACAACAACAATATCGGCGTCCCTTTCTTCTCGTAATCCAACGTTTCAGTTTGTTGTTTAAGATAAGAAGCTACACTACGATGTTATTCTTTCATTAGGTAGCTCAAACAGAAAGCATCAGAAGTGCGACTTTTTGAAGAAACACTCACTTTTGAGTGCGAAAACCGAGAAGATACAATATAATTTTCATTTTAAACGTAACTATATGAAAAACGATTACTGAGTAAAAGGTCTTTGTTTCGTCGGAAATAGGAAAGATCCGTGCCATATACTAGCAAGTCTAAACTACATCCACCCACTTGCAAACTTTTATATACACGGCTCCAAAGACACAGCCTGTGTCCAGCAGTGAATGATTAATGACAGACCAATGAAGATAAATAATGTCATTACCGAACAGGAGCACTAGCTCTTCTGACAAGCATTAGACACTGTTATTATATTCACACACACCTATACAAACGGTATATGCACAGTTAATTGAATGTGAATCCGTATATTGAACGCTTGACTCTGACAATGTGTGGGCCCAACAATAGTACATAAATTGTCTACATGAAAAGGCTTTTAAGAGCAAATAATTACCGAACAACAATCGGAACCTCTAAAATGTTCTGCCAACAGTTTTCTATACATTTTTAAGGAATTTGTACGGACTTTTAGGCAAACATAAAAAGGACCTTAGTGCAATGACGAAGTGACGCTCTATTAGCGAAAACGACTGTCAACTAATGGTTTTTCGTTCAAAAACCCACGTGACATTTCCAAGGATACATTGCTAACTGGATGGTGGAGGTCACATAGGTAGTCACTCCATGTAAAGTACTGGTATCCAGCTGCATCCGGTTACACTGGAAGCCACAATGTGCACATTTCGGCAATCGTAATCGCCGAAAAAGTCTCACTTAATGTAGGCCCTCTTATACTGCAAAACTTCACAGTTTCACCAACCCATACTAACTCTCAATTCGCAACGTTAATGCGAAATATGACTACATGAAATACCTTTTCCTCTTCCCCCACCCCGAGCTTTATCTATCGACGTGTCTGCAGACAGAAGGCTTTGCGATATCCTCCTTAATTTACAACCTCAAGTGTAGCCAGCTCGATTTATTGAGAGGATATAACTTAGCTACATTAGATCGCCTGATAACAAGTTTGATCCGGTTAAAAGTAGAGTCAAAGGATTCGCTGATTAGGTTACTTGTATGATATAGGATGAGGGAATAAGGTAGTAACTTATGTGTGTCCAGAGAAAGATGTTTTCGTTGTCGTAAATCTCAGAACAACGATTTTTGAGGTTTATGAAGATTGAAGTATTCATATAGAACTCTTTCTTTATACTATTATGAACAGAGATACAATAACATGATAATCTTACTCGGTATGTTATTGATTTATGTAAAAATGGCTCGGATTTGTGCGCATATTCAGTAGTAATCGTAGCGACAGCTGATTCCTGTCTTCGAATATGACATTATTCGTACCTGTATTATTCTGATCTCCACTTTATATCAACCCACATATACCGACTACCTTCGCATAAAAAGCCTTGTTTTCTAAACTATAAACAACTGCCCAACATGTAGCACCTAGTCCACAAAGCGTTACAGAATATTTTACTACAAGGTACATTGCAAGCCGACTATAAAAGTGAGACGTGCAGGCAGTAAAACATACCGACATGTACTGTGATCTAGGAAATGCACTCGTTGTTTGTGTGCATTAAGGTTTCAAAGCACTAGTCTCAATCTCCCAATACTGTACAAGGAGTAGGTCTTTTGTTGAGACAACGAAACTGAAACAATTTATTACAGGCAGGCGGAGCTATATTTTGTAGACCGATGCTGATTAATTGACACATTAAAGCCGTTAGAATTCAAGTGAAAGGCGTTTCAGAGGCCTATTCAAGACAACCTGAGTTATTAGAATTAATCGTGAAAGTTCCTTCAAACGGACTGTCGAACGAATATCTGTGTAGGGTACTGTAGGTCCTTTTTTATTCAGAGTTTGCCATCATCCCTTGCGTAACTCATTTAAACTTCTATTGAAAACTAACTCCAGCTCCAAAGCAGACTAAACCTGGACTTACGGACCAGAATAATGGAGAAACTGTGGTTAATGCTCTGTATAGTTAGTGTTCATTATTAAAATATTAAAGAGCAAGAGCCGGTTGCTTGTATGATTCACGGAGATACAAGGGAGATGGTTAATTAACTGCTAGAATATGCGGGGACTATTTGCCAAGTTTATGTCTACTGCAAAGAACAGTCCGAAGCTCCTTGCCCAGTTAATTTATAAGGTGCCTTAAAAAATAACGAAGTGCTAAAATATTGGAAGCCGACATGCCATAATGCTAGCAGAAATATAACACAACTAATATTCTTGTTAATCAAGTGTTAAGCTTTTAACTTGACCTGTTATGATTGACTGCTACAGTGTCTTTAAAATCTCCATCACCACTCGCTAGTACGGACTCCTTTCGAAAAGTTTCGTTAATTTCACGTTACACATATTTCAGTTACACAACCTTTCAAAAGTTCTGCATCAATATCAACACTTTTCCAAACGTAATCTGATTGCATGCCACTAAAATATTGCCAATACGTGGAAATGAATCCCGAGTGCAATACATCTGTTTGAGTGCCACTTGCTAAAAGCGTCCGAATTAATTTATTTTACCTTACAAATAGTAGGTATTATGGGCTGACGCGTTGTTGTTCGGCAGATTATATTTGTCTACTCAACAAAACGTGAATTACTGACGTTGCTCAAAAAAACACTAAGCTCAAGAGACACTGGGCTGGCCACGCCTGAGATATGCCGAATGAGCTTTGGGCCAAAATAGCCACTAGGAGCCCTGACACAACCAAAAGGCGTCGTGGCCGAGTTCGTAGAAGATGGCGGGACGACGTAGACCAAACCAACGACCAGTCGACCAGTAGTCCATATTAGCCCTGGATTGAAAGAACTGAAAGTCATGTGTCTTTGCCCTGCAGTGGGACGCAGATAAACAGTCATAATTGGCAGATTTTTCTGGATTCGACAGAAAAATTAATGCACCCAGTAAATTCAATTTAGACGACGTTTCCCATAATTATAATATGCAAATATCCAAACGCCCATTAAAAGCAAGTTCTCCAATTTGCATGCTGAAAACTCGAGCAAAATCCGCCAGAGTTGGAAAATCGTACGATTGAGAGAATTTGTTTTAATGATTTGAACTACATTGAAGTTGGAAATCAAAGATTTGTATTGTATTTCTGATATGATCTCGTTACGGAGTAGTGGGGTGCTAGTAGTTTGTAAAGTCCAACCGCTGTGATAGTGCCGCGCGTTAGAATCGCAAGAAATACTGATGTTACTATTAAGTATATTTTTAATTTTTTTGTTGCTTTTGGTTGCATCGTCAGTATCGTCACTATTTTAGCGGATAGACTGTAAGCCCCGGTGGATGTTCGTTCCGTGTCAGTACCGCGACCTCGTTCATCCCCGAGAGGCTTAAACTTACTTGGAGGTACACCTGTGCCCCGTCTAGACTCGAATCTTCTTAGCCTCACTTCGATAAAGTGATTTTTACAAGTTTGCTACGGGTTCCGCGGATTTGGTGTTACGTGTTTTGATGTTATACTTATGCTCATAGTCATAACACGTCTTCGGTTTTTATAATTTTTTTACATCACTTTATTTCAAAATTAACGGATCTTCTGTCACTACAAGTTATGTTCCCGGATTTGATTGCTTGTTGTCCAAGAGTATCATAAAATATGAAATTGAAAAATGACGACTATTAAGAACCACCGTTATGTCTATATTCGTAAAAAAGCGATCGGCCAAATGCTTTTAGATGATTGCTTTAGTCATTTTTCTAATGTTATTTATTTCTTTTGTCTTCAGGAATTCGCAACTCTCACAAAAGAGCTCAACCAAGCACGGGAACAGCTCCTCGAGAGGGAAGAGGAGATTTCAGAGCTCAAAGCGGAGAGAAACAACACCAGGGTAAATTACAAAGATAATGATTATATATGTTTTGGAGGATAACAGATAAAGGGTGTAACGAGACCCTTAACGAAGCCGAAAAGCACTTGTTCTCCCCGTCATTGCGATATTTTTTTTGTTCTAGACCATACCTGGGAACTTTCTAGTTACGGTTCAAAGTTCCATTTTTTTTTTCAAAAACATGTTTTTAATGTAAGATTTTTATCTTTAAACACCTCTACGACCCCCGTACTATTCAATCCATCCATCAGCACAATGATTTGAGTGCGTTACATTGAGTCCTACCGTAAAACGTGATTTTTCTCCCCAAAAAAAAAAAGTCGTTTCCCAACAATCATTTTTGCGTAAAGTTACTCAGTTTGATGTACATAATGCTTGGTTGACGGCTTCGTGAAGGGTCCTGTTACACCCTGTATGTATAGGTCCAAAGCTTGCGACCAAAAAATAAACGGCAAAACGCTGGGGAAATTCACGTGCGTAATTTCACTCCATCGTATTAACTTCAAATGTTTGGATAGTGACATCATCATCATCGGTAGCTATATTCCACTCGTGCTGAGTATAGGTCTCTTCCCTGGTCTGCGAGTCTCCTGGCGATCATTTGTAGGTGTCCACCTGCCTGTCTGTTAGATTGCCAAAACTCCTGCCATCTGTCAGGAAACATTCCTTTAGGGTTCTGTTCTGTTCCACCGGCCATTTTCACATCCATCTGCGTGTCATGTCTAAAAACCTCTATTATTGAGCGGAAAACATATATGTATATTTACGACGGCCACGATCTGCAATAAGGGGGTTCAATTGTCACCATAGAACAGAAAAAAAGTGTTCAAAAGCTCCAAAGATAAAACTATCACTTTCGAAAATACCACGCTAAGATAGTATAAAGCTGACACCGCAACGACATAGTTGTTCCCTGGTCCGGATGAAGAGTGTACGTCACGTAAATAACCTTTAGAGAGCAGGCGAGAAGCCGTTTAAAACGCTCACGCGACCAGACGCGATGCACTCGCTGAGCTTCTTCAACCAATCTCAGCATTTTTATACAGTTTTCACTTTCGAATTATTTGTGGGAACTTTCGAGAACCGATTTGTTGGTTGAATGATCAGTATCGAATCGTTTACTTATTTGTCGACGTAAATCTAAGTAATTTTGACGACAGATTGTGCAATGACTTATCCGATCGGCTACTGAATCTTATCTTCTACAGCCTGAATTCACCCACTGCTGGGTATAACCCTCTATTTATTTGTACTATTTCTCACGTTCCTGTGGCATAGTATCCACTGCTGCACAAATATCTGAATGTCCTCTTGTTAATATGGCATGTGAGCTGACACAAGTAGAATTTCCGGCAAATGTCTTAAAAAAATCAGTATTCCGCAACGAATATTTCGGTGGAGTTATTAAGCCTTTCCGCCCATATTCGTAGTTGTCAGGGCACGCGAAAAGATGAAAGGTCGTCCATTGTCATTCATACAATGAACTAGACAAAAGATTTAACCAACGATGGTTAATTAAATTTTGAGCAGTTTTTAAATAAATTTTGTTCATTGATGAACTCTTGTTTCGTCGGGAATCTTAATCTGTCAGAATCAGATGATAGCCAAGGCAATCTTCAGTGAAGGTATTAAGTTACAGTTACAAACACTCTAATAATGTGCACATAACTCAGCTTTTACGACCATTTCAACAATGAGTTTAACTTAACTCTTGAATATCTGACAGTTTAATCAAAAGAGTAAAGGCTACACAAGGATGTAAGACCGTATAATTGAAAAGTTTTATCAATCTTACGGGAGCCGCATCGCAGGTCTAACTTCGTTTTGATTTATACGATGTACCCTTACATGTTAAGAGTATTCTATTCACCGTAACTTTATCAACAATGGCCATTTCTGGCTGAGCACCAAAGACTCTTACTTAACTGTAATCCAAACATCTAATATTCGATCAGAATCCAAATATGGCAACAATGTATCCAACACACGAGCATACTCAGATACTCACCTCTATATCATCTACAAACATGACATTAGAATATTTTCCCATATTACTTAGCGCCCCATATAAAAGGTACTCCAGCTATTCGCTGAAAGATGTTGAATAATTCACAAGGTTCCGTGTCTAGACCACGCCTCAGTCTTGGCTCTCTGGGGCTTTCGCACTTGATTGAATTCGATGCGCTAACTAGATTAGCGCTTATTACGTGATCCCTTTTAGAGTGTTGAAGCCTAAAAGTTTGGATGTGAACTTTGTCGAAAGCCTAGCCAAAATCGAAAGTGGTTGGAGGATATTTTTGTGTTCGAGATTTTGTTGTGTTGTGTGGCTTTGCATCATAGATAGATAGTAAGGACAATTTTTTTATCATAAACCAGTAACTGGGTTTTGTAGGTCAAATAGGCATATAAATACTGTATTTAGCTGCACCCGGTAAGACTGGAAGCCGGCTAGGCAAATGATGATGCACATAAATGCTGAGGTTTTTAATACATTCCCGAAAAGTATTTTCTTCTCAAGCACTCATTTTAATCCCCTTTAATCATCAGTCAGTTCTACATGTCAGCATCCGTAGTATCTTCCTCCTCCATATTCAGGCTATTATATTCCGCCTATATGCATGTATTTTTGTTCTACTGGGGACATAGGCCTCTACAAATATCCCCACAACAGGAACACACGTCATGTCTAAGTCGCGTCTCCTGTTTATCTCAAAGGCTCGCAAGAGGCGAGTAAGCTGCGATCAGCCACTAATCTCTTTATCTTGCCCATGTCGTTGACCCGGCTTCCTTCGGTTCAAGTGCCTCCTAGTCGCCTCATTTAGTTTTGTCCTGTTTCGCTTTTTTCATTGGTATTTACTAATTGGCTGTTATGATGTGTGTTTCAACCAAAATCGATGTCATAAAAGGAAACAAATATTCGGTGTACAAAATATTGTTTGACCTTCATAGACTGAAGGGTCTCGCGAATCCGGGCTGGCAATTATGGCATTATCGAAATAGTTATGTATAGCGGAATCGTTAATCTTTGAGTAAAAGCATTCGTGTCTTACATACTTTACGCGCAAGTTATGTTCTTCTGTGGAATAAGAAGTTTATAGTTGTATTAGCTAATAAAAGGTGAATTGATAAACATTTAATAATCCCAACTTATTTGTATTGTGGATTAAAACAAACCCGTTTCGAATAATTGTTTATGTATGTATCTTTGTAACTTTGCATATTGCAATTTTACGGCCATTTAGTAACGGATGCAGATGGTGTGCACCAGTTAACTGAACATGTCAACATAATCAGCTTATAAGGTTCCCACTTCTGGGATACAGGTATAAAACTTAACTGTGAGAGGCAGGCTATAATCCACTACGTATGCTCTTTACGGGTTGAGACATGATCGGTTAGGAAGTGACCACACTTCGTCGATGCGGGTTCGACCTTTGCCGGTCAGAATGAGCTTTATGCCCATGCGAAAAACACGTCAACAGCCACGTTTCGGTTCGGACGACGTCTCTCGATACCGCGCCGGACTTAATGCGTCAAATGTGGTGATCGGCTCAAGCCGATTCCGCGTTAATAAGCGTGATCACTCCCTATACCGACCCATCATGTCTTAGTGGAGATTTTAATCATTGCTTTCTGCCAACAGTTATTGCTAGAGCACCTAGAATGCCTGGTATCAAGACACGAGCGCTCGCTGCGCATGACAGTAGTGAAGCGACAAGCGGCCGCGCAGTCAGGAGTCTCCTCCGAGGTCGAGGTGCTGAAGGCGCTCAAGAGCCTCTTCGAACATCACAAAGCATTAGACGAAAAGGTAAGTTTAAATACTCATGTGACACTAGACGGATCATTGTGTGTTTGAAGATTGAGACAAGTATGCAAAATACGCGCTTTGGACGTAGAGTAACGGACATCAACCCGATATACAAAGTTGGGGTGATAAGAATCAGTAAAGTGTACTTAAAAACACCTTCCTTCGGTTTGATTGTCATTGACGGCGGTAAATTGTCAAATTAAAGTATTTTTTTGTAAAATTTATTATAATTTTGGTAAATTAGTTTAGTATTATCTGTCTCAAATTCTGGACTGGCACAGTAGCACTATGCATCAGCGTAGTTATCACTGAAAATCGTCTTCTGAACCAAGTTTTAAATCAGTTAAGACTCTCTCTCTTTTTTATCACACAAAATAATTTTACTCGTATGATATAAGGAGACTGAAGGTACTGAAACTTAAAACCAAAATCAGCATACCTCCCCAACAGTTTTGTCTGAAACTCGAATTGCGTAAAACAATAAACGCGAACAATTCTCACGTATCTAAAACTTATCGATACTACTTATTCCCAATTTCCTTAGCAATAGAAAACGTTTTTCTTACAAAGATATGTTTCCAAATAGGGTTATTTTATAGTGATAGTCTGTATCCGTCATAGTAAAAGTAAACGTGTTTTCTCTTATATGTGGATATTTCTACAAATACATGTGTTTATATAAAATAACTCTCTCTCAAATGTAAAGGTTCTATAGTTGAGAGAGAGTTATTTCTACAAATATACCATAGATATTAGAATGCCTCGTTGGTCTAGTAGTCGCAAAAGCTATTGCAAAAATTTTGTTCTTGGGTTCGAATCCCTGGCCGGACAAAGTGTGATTGTTTTTTTTTTTAATTCTCAGTAGCAGCCCGGATAAGGATTTGCGACCGGTTTAGGGCAACCCTCGGGGAAACAGGGGCGGTTTTATCTTATTTGGTAGTTACTTCTGTAAATATATTTAGTTTAACATATATGTGGTGGGACGTGTTCCAGGTGCGGGAACGATTGCGTGTTGCGTTAGAGAGGAACACGGCGCTAGAAGAAGAACTAGCGCTCACTAAGGAAGAAGTAAGTTGTTTCAGTAATTAGTTCTTTATTGTCATTGCCAAAATATTCTTTTTTGAATGCATTCATGAGCCTGCTTGACTTGTGTAACCCTTGGTTGCCAAACGTGGCAGTGATTTCTCTCGAAAATTAAAACAACTTGTATTGATAGGTACCTTAATTATGTTTGCAGTAAAGTCCCTAAAATTGTGTTGTATTCTAATTGACAATCATCATCATATTGATGAATAAATTAGAGAACACTATACAATCGTGTTCCAAATCTAGTTTCCCAAAGCTCAATCGCCATATTTCCGATTGCTCATTATGTAAAACAGAGCTGTGTTCCCACGAACTGTCAATAGGAGACGGATTAAGCGGTACTAACGAACTGCCCTGCCAATAGTGCAATCACGTTGTTTTGGCACGGGGCACGTCGCTTTTGACAGATAAGCTGTCTATTGACTATTGAGGACTTAGGAGCAACACACCTTTTACTTGTGCTTATGTAGTCTTCCAGTGAGGATTACTATTCATTGTAAAGTTTTAACGAGGACTATTTTTCTCTTTTATAAAAAAAGAACTAGCGACCCGCCCCGGCTTCGCACGGGTGCAATGTTATACATAAAGGTAGGGTGTAACATGACCCTTAACGAAGCCGAAAGGCACTTGTTCTCGCCATCATTGCGATAATTTATTTGTTCTAGGCCATGCCTGGGTACCTTCCAGTCACAGAGATATTGGGGGTCAAAGTTCCAACATTTTGACATATTTTTTTTAAATACTTGTTTTTAATGTAAGATTTTTACTTAAAACACCTCCCCGTACTACTCAATGCATCCATCAGCACAGTGTTTTGAGTACGTTACATTGAGTTTTACGGTAAAACGTGATTTTTCACCCCAAAAAAAAAGTCGTTTCCCAGCAATAATTTTTGCGTAAAGTTACTTAGTTTGATGTATATAATGCTTGGTTGATGGCTTCGTGAAGGGTCTTGTTACACCCTGTATAAACATTCCTCACTCTATCACTTAAATCACTCTATCTATTAAAAAAAACCGCACAGGGACAGACAGAGGGAAGTGACTTTGTTTTATACTATGCAGTGATATACCGCAATCTCATTGAGGCATTTCTTCATTATGAAGATGAGTTAAGCCTAGTACACAGCTAGGTGGATTGTTTTAAGGATTGAGAAGTCACGAGAATATTTACCCTAGTTTCAACAACTCCATACAAATTATTTGAAACAACCAGCGCGAGCGAATTTCGTCCCACATCCCGCGCTATAGTTTGGTCAGAGCTTTAATCATTTTCTATGCAAATAAACCCTTCTAAGATAACTTCCTCATCAGTTACAGCAATACAAGTCGTCGCAGGACGACAAGCCGAAGGAGAACGGCACGGTACCCACCGGCTCGCCCGAACAGAACGGGGAACAGCAGACTACTAAGGTACGGTGCACACTACACTTACTACATCTACACATAAAATCTTGTAAATTGAGTGTTGAGGGGTTGTCTGTAAGTTACATGAAATAATTATGTTTTGGGGAGTTTTAAGGAAGTGCTAGGGAATTTAGCTAGAAACTAACCTTACAGACAGATGTGTTGCTAGGGAGTTTGTTCCACCTCTTTTCGCCTCATAAAAACACTAGAAACTGGCGAAGGATGGAACGTTGTGAGGGTTAATTAATTAATTCTTAATTCTCAGCCTAATTTTAATGAATAACTTAATTTATAAATAACTTGAGAAAATTTTGTCAAGTTAGGAAAGGGCTTTTATTGTAACTATTGTACATGGACAAGTTTTCAGCGGGAATTACTCGGACAGCTAATAGTAGTACTTAAGGTTTTTTGTTTGTATCTATCTAGTATCAGTATAATTCCTGTAATTTATGGACAATCTCACAAAGTCACGGGGAAACAAACAGCACCAATAATAACGTAAATTGTAAAAGATTCTACATACACACAGTACATGACACTAACAGACAATATTTAAAGAAAACACACTCAAAAGAATATGTGTTACTACTTAATCCCTTTAGATGCTTAGGCTGCGAATTTATTGAAGGCGTAACATTTTCTTATTATTTTTGGCCATCTTTAACGGTTCAAGCCATACATTTATTCACATTTAAATGAAAAACTTTGAAAGAACGACAAAGAAATCGTCCGCAAAAAGAGTCTCTTTTACGGGTATCGATCCTGTTTCAATTAAAACTCGGTAAAAAGCTCGAGGTGTCGAGAAGTTAAAAGTACTTTTAACAATTTCCCGATATTTCGACCTTTCCCGCCATTGATGTGTTCGTAGCCTTAGTGGTTGGTGATTGTGCTCTTTTATGAACCTATCTTTTCTGAAATTTTATATAACGTCTGTGATCCCCGACGGGTTAGACAGAGGTGCACCTACAGTGTCATATTACCTCGGTTATGTTAGGTATATGCTTTCGTAGAAAAGTTTTTCAATAATGATGACAGAAAAGGTATGTGTGTGTTGTGTGTATTATTTTTTTTGAATATTTTGTTTTACTTAATTCATAATTTTATAACTGGCTACGTATAAATTAGTTGCTGGAATTAGCAAGCTAGAATATAACGTTTAGGCTTGCTGGCACGACAAATTATTTAATGGGTAAAGCGTTAAACGTTTATAAAATATCGTTCTATGTCAGTTAATTGTTTGAAAATGACAGAGACGGAACGATACTGTCTTAAATACGTTTCGCACTAAACGCATAATTACAGATTTTTAGTGCAAGTGTAGGTACCTTAAACTTGGTTACCAAATTACGAATTAAGTAAATCACTTCTAGCAAAAGATCCGCTTAAACAAACTAAAGTGAATAGCGTTTAGTTTGACATTGAAATTTGTTTTTTGATGGACGACCCAGGATCCAAATAATGTAAACGGCGAATCGGAGACGTCAAGGAAAATCAGTGAGCTCCAAAATACGATCGCCAAGCAGGTTAGACACATGCTGAAGCATCATGCTGTACCGAGGATTCGGTGGTGGGCAGGACTTGGCTCCATAGGCTGGGAGATGGACGTTGTATGGTGTGGCCAAACCAGAGATCATGGTCTAGTCTAGACACACATTAACATATTAAATATCTTAACAAATCAAACTCACGAAAATAGCGCGTGTTTAGGTACTGTACTTTTATAAAATATATACTTAAGCCTTACTTTCGAGCTCCAACACAGTCGGAAAAAAATTAAGAGGCACTTATAATATCATTATGAACGATTTCAATTGAAATTGATTGAAAACATCTGGCAAAATATGCAACATTATTAACTTTCTATGTACACGACGTTTCGTCTAGATTTCCTGTTATTTACGTCGTAAATATTTCAACGTGATAGATCGCACCGTATCTACATAAATCTCTCTTCCGCTTCGGTGAAACTTTCATCAAAATTGGCCCGGACCGTGAAAAACGGCGAGACACATATCTATGTAACTCTCATTAACCTTGTCTGCCCTTGTCATCCCTTTCGGGTTAAAAGGAGCCATCTTGTTCAGCCCTACGAACAAAATAATATGAGTTTTTTGTTTATCCCAGAGGGGATTATCTGCTTTATCTTTAAAGCTGACTTACTCTATTGCAAGTTCATTAAAGAGAGTAATTTGAAAAATACAAGAAAGTATTAATACGATTAGATTTGATTAAAATAAGCAAGACTTCGAAAACTCAAGTTTTAGTTTAAACGTAATGTTGTGTAGTCGAGTTTGGAATTGCTTTAGCGCCCTAAGGCTGAATGTCACTTGTACGTCATAACACGACGAGGTCGCTTTGTCTATCTTCTTCTCGAATCAACGACGTTTTGTCCGACCAGTAAGTACGTGGCGACCTGGACAACTCTGACATCTACCTTATTTAAGTCCTGGAGCGTGCAGGTATTAACAGCCGCACAGGTCGATCCGTGGATGGGTGACCATCATTACATACCGAGTTTCCTCCGAGCCTCGGAAAGCACATTACCTTAAGCCGTTGGTCTCGGCTGTCATTTGTAGATCTTTGACAGTCGTTATGAGAAGTCAGAACTCCGAAAGTCTGACGACCAGTCTCGCCGAGGGGTATCATAAGACCTAGAAACTGGGTTGTGGAAGTCAGATAGTCGCTCCATGTAAAATACTGGTATTCAGCTGCATCCGTTTAGACTGGAAGCCGACCCCAACAAAGGCTAGGCAGACGATGAGGGCGCAGGTAGTTGTGCTCGACGAGCAGGGTTTGTCTATGTGACAGTCAGATGTTCTTAGTTTCAACCTCGGTGGAATCAAATTATTCAATATATTACTGATTTTTGTCAAAAAGGGCGTTAAGCACTTACGAGGGCGCTTTTAAGTAGTCTTAAGTGTTATTTCGGGATTTTCAATAGGTAGTTCATTACAGTACTAATTCAGTACTCCTGTATATTTGCCTGAAAAAGGGGATTATGTGAAAAACTACAGGTTATACGCCAGCAAAAATGATTGTTACTAGAAGTCCATGCCCATCAATGGAGCCAGATCCACAACACCACCCAATCAAGCTAACAGGCCCCTAACACCGCGGCCTGGTCGCCATGCACGATCGTGTCGCCATCTATAACGCATACATCGTACTAATACGCATATCAACTTGTACTAATGTATTAAATCGCTAACCAAATGTATTTAGTACTAATACCTGCTAGATTAAGTAGCACTAAACCTAAAGGCTTTCTGGTCATTGCATCGTTAAACATTCTGTACAACGTCTCTGAAAGCAAGTTAATTATTTCTGTTAAATGTCATGTTTTTCTTGTCCTGTAAAATAAAACTAGTATACCTTAATAGGTGGAAGCGTCAGCCAGCTCGCGAAAATCAATTTTTCTTACGTTTTTTTTCAATTTGCAGGTCAGTTTCAGGTTGTATGTTGATGGAAAATGAGTCGCGCCAGTAACACGTATGGAGTTACAGAATTATAATCATTAAAATCATCAATAAGACCCTCCAAGTTCATTTAACCCCATTGAATGACATTTTCATGAAATAGTTACTGAATACGTGTTACTGGCGCGACTCACTTTTCATCAACATACAACCTGACACTGAGCTGCAAATTGAAAAAAACTTAACAAAAATTGAATTTCGCGGGCTACCCTGAGCTTCTCAGGAGATTTCATAAAAGATTCAGCTAAAGGTATTTCGGGAAACCCAAAAACACAGTGACACGCCACGGGACAGTGCCTCGTGTTACTTCTGTCCGACACTACGCCAATATCTGCATCCAAAAACAGAATTTACTATCATCTGAGCCAGATCTAATATATCTAGTCCTTGGTTGACTTATCGGCTATTCAAATGATGTTTGATGAGTGTTCCCGCTTTTATGATTATCTTGAGACATAATATTAGTCTGAAAACTGAATATGGAACTGGAAACAACTGGACCGGTAACGGCCGATATCGTCTCTGCTTTCAAATCTTTACATAGAAAAAACCTTTTAGAACCCATTTGGCGTTCTAACAGATGTTTTTACTGACTAAACGGTGCAACGACCGGAAGGCTTCAACTGTAAAGTATAACCTACTAATTATATCGTATGTTATTTTAGTTTCATTTGTAAATAATAATAGAAACTACGAGTATATTAATCTCACTGTTTGTCAAAACTGGATTTATTCTACCGCGTAGACATTAAATTGCGATATCTTTATTGTTGAAGATTGAACCTCAAAGTCTCATTATTAAGGTTGGTAAATGTGGAAAAAAAAACAGTTGGTATTTTTTGTTCGTAAAGTTTACTGGGACTTCTTGGAGTTCAAAAGGAACCTATCTTTTGGCTCTGATATGCGAGAATGAAGGAGCATGCTGCCTCCCCTACGGCTCAATAGCATACTATTCTACATATAGCTTGCCTCTGCTCAATCTGTAAGATCGCTTCGCTCCGCAAATGCAATAGGCCGGTTATAATTTAAGGTAAAAGCAGTTTTGACAAATGGTATTAATAGGGTCAGACTTAAGCAATCTATCACCTTTATCCTGATTTCTGAAGCACAGCGTTCTGTCGCATTTTCAACTTTCGGCTTTGCGTTGAAGGTTGAAATTCTAATCGTGCAATAAGAAGACTGCTCAAGCCAACCTTAAACTACCCTACTAGTAGCATGCAACCCCTAGACTACCATCGGCGCGCACTGACATCACGTCAAACTACCATAGGAGCATAGGATCACATTCATTGACACTAACACTCACCATCACCGGTGACCGCTGTAGTTGGGATACTCCATGGTAATCTGTATTTTGTGCCGTCTTTACACGATGGCTGGCTAGGACTACGCGTAGACTGATAAGAATGTTATGCTGATGATTTTATGATGCCCTTGTAAAATAGACTTTATTGTTAGTTCTGTTAAGCTTAAATTCGCATAATTATTGACACAGCCGTTAAAAAAACTGCTTGGGTGTGGCATTTGCACTCTAAAGCCTGATAATAAAGTTTATTTTTTAATGTCTTTAGAAAATCCTTGACGCAGCTTTCCTTTTGGTCTGCGTTTAGTCCGATTGGGATCAGTTACGACCATCGCTTCTCTTGTATTGAAAGGCTATATCAATGTAGTTAGTCAAGGAGCGATGGATGTGGCTCTAAAAATGCCAGCCAAAGTGTAAAGGTAGTGTTAGAATGTAATACAACGGTAAGTATGGGTCAAAGCATTTTGTAAATAATATAATATCCCAAAAGTCCACATTCAAATGATTAATCATCTATTGAAATCTAAATTCAGAATCCATCACTAGTCAAATTCTAAAGTTACCCATTCAAATCTTATGCGTTACTTAACACGTTCACACATCTGTCAAACTACAATTGCAAGATGGAGATAGGAACATGCCTAAGATTTACACCAATTAAACTGAACGCGAACAGCACATTTAAACCGCTTACAAAAGGTGTCGGCGACATAATTGCTATGGAATATTGTCATTGACAGCTCTTGAACGCCGTTAAATGGCCTAATCGAGTTCAGAGTATTTGGTGAAATCCCTTCTAAGTCCAAGCACGTACTAACTAACGTGAATAGATCAAGCCTCACTATGACCTGGGCAAATTAATGTAACACTGCATTCCGTATACAGTCAGCAGAGTTAAGTTCGTGGCAGCGGCGCGTGGCCGAGCTGAACAACAAAGTGTCGGAGCTTGAGGACCGCCTGTCCAAGGGAGAGAAGGAGCTCGCCAAGAAGCAAGACGAGTGCGTCAAGCTGCAGAGGGACCTGAGGGAGAACGTCGCGCAGAAGGAAGACCAGGTGAGGGCCTTAATCAGCTTATTAGCGGATAGGCTCCAGGAAAGTGCTTCCACTGTTCCTTAACGCGCATCAGTGTTTCTGTGCTCCGGTTTGAAGGGCTACTAGTGTGTAGTGAACCTCCAGTTGCTTTCCCACCCTATGGTTAATATCACAGTCACCTAACTGTCTAAGTCTCAGCAATTTGCTAAGAAAAGCGATAAAGTAATGAGGGCTATCGGTTTTGAGCTCACCAAATGGCGCCACTGTCGCTTATGGTCATGTCAATAATTCTATTTTATACTGTAAAGTACCAATAACTTCATAAAAAGTTTATTTTATTACGTATAACAACATAATATAAGCTTCCGATACATTTATTTACAATATTCTCCCTAAAATTAGCATACACGAAACATTTAAAAATCATTTTACCTCCAAGTACTAACAAAATAACATCCTAAGTTGCTACTTAAAACCTTCAAGTCATAATTAACCAGGAATAGGTCAATTTAGACCACAATCGTGAATATTAGTAAAAATACGTGATAAAAAAGCACGCAACGCATAACTTTCTATGACATCTGACATGTCGGTGCCCTCGCGCTACACTAGCGCCTCTAGCGGTAAATTCACACGCTATAACCCCCATTACGATTACGAATACTCGAGATAATTCAGCTTTATTTCTGGCACTTGCCTACGATGCCCGTAGTTGGCGATGACCAGTGGACCCTCGTTTAATATTTTTGAACGATTACCATTGGGTGGGCCATCTTTTTGATTCCAACATGGAAAACAATATATTTTGGGGTTGTTCTTATCTTTTTTTAAATCTTCTATATCTTTCAATAAAAATACTCGCATCATCGCCGCCATTAACACAATTACGTCCACAATAAACAACGTGCTATCTTCATCCAGGAGGAGCGTATAACGACCCTGGAGAAGCGGTACCTGAACGCGCAGCGCGAGTCCACGTCGCTGCACGACCTCAACGAGAAGCTGGAGCAAGAGCTCAACCACAAGCAGGCACAGCTTAAGGTAACATGACCACGCCATACAAATATGGCACGTCGAGCTGTATAAAGGCTAATCCCGAAAGCGATTCAGACGCGATCGTTTGTATGATTTACGAGTATGACCTACAAACGCCACAAAATTTTTCGTCGAGTTTATGATAATATCATAAACTCGACGAACAATCATCGCTCTCGTTTATACGAATATTATTCGTATAAACGAGAGCGATGATTCGTTCGGTTATGACACAGCTTAAAACAGGTATCGTCGAGACTTTTTCCAATATTCGATGTTTTGTTCTATGGTGGGAACTGTAGTTACTCGTAGTTGTTGTATTCTTTAGGGGCAAAGGTAAGGGAACTTAAAATATAAAGTAGTTTGAGAAGTGAAAATTACCCCAGCATCATTACTAATGGTCATGAAGGATTGAATCTAGGGGATCCAACAGAGTAATGGGATTACTGTGTAAAAGTGTTGGTTTTTAATTGTTTCAGAAACAAAAAATATGTTGTCTTAACTGAAAATCAAGTTAGAATCTGGAACACGGATTGAAATATTTTCCATAAGGCAAATATATATTTAACTATAATTTCTTTGTAGATTGACTTGTAGATAGTTTTATATCCTTTCCATTTCTCGGGGCAGATTAAATTATAAATTCTAAAGTAAGTTATCTGAAAATCGAAATTATCGACTGAACAAAACTCCTAACCCAATTCCTCCAGCAGAGCCTTGTAACTAACAAAAACTAACCTAGCCCCGCTTCCAGTAGCCTGCACTCTCATAGACCATGCCACGTCATTCGCATTGCAGCTGCAAGAGGAGAAAATCGCGGCCATTGAGGAGAAGCTGGAGCTCTCCACGCAGAAGCTGGCGCAGATGTCCTCGCTGCCCGAGATGGAGGAACAGCTTAAGGCCAGGATGGAGGCGCTTAGCCAGGTGGGTTGAGGATGCATGTGGTGGAGATGTAGATGTAGGAAAATGGGGATGTAGAACAGTGTGGAAGATAATTAGGTTTTAGCTGAAGGTGATAGTGAATGTGGGGTGACAACCGCTGTTAAATATCCCGAGTGATATTGGAGCTTACAAAGTTGTGGAAAAGTTTGATGGATAATAAATTCTTTGGAACAAACTAGTAATTGAATCTGATTCTGATGGGTGTTTACGAGCCTGAGATCAAGATCTGAAGGTATTGTATTTCAAAAAGTTAAAATTCAAGTCGCGATTTCATCTCGACTAACAATGTAAATTAGAGTTCTTTTTATACAGTTTCGTACTAAGGTGAGATACGAAAGTTCTCAAAAATACGCGGACTCAACTGAAATCAGAAATCTGTCTGAATTGTTTAAACATCTCAGCTTTAGATTACAGAAATGTGGCTCACATTTATGTAAACCCCAACTTCTTGTCGTCAAACTCATAATTATGAATGGTTTAACGTGAGACCTGACTTATTAGTGATTCTGCTTTTCAGAAACCAGTGAATTAAATAGGCTGGTTCCTTAGGAACTAATACGATCAGAATATTTCTAAATATCTAGAGACCAAGATCTACAAACGTCACTGAGCACATTGGCTAAACGTTATCTTTGTAGCTGTCGCAATACTGTCAAACTACAAGGGCAATATAGTTACGGGACCATGTCAAAGCACGTGCCAAGTGAAGTTTGTAGATTTCGGCCTACGGCTACTACTAGTGCTATAAAATTAAGTAATTAAGACTAATTTTATTTATTTTTATGTTGTAGTGATTAACAAAGAAACTCGTGCTTTGTGCTTCTCATATTCCATTCCCCATAGTCTCGTCTTGTGAAATTTCCTCTTTCTAATTGGAATGATCCTAAACTGATATTAATCATTTCTTTTGCAGTAGCTTTTATATGTTTGTTTACTAACATAATAACCTATTTTACCAGACCGGATAGTAATTGTATTTTTTTTGGAAAAAGGTTTCTGGTATAGTTCTTTAATAATAATATTATTATAGAACTAATCCAGCAATTTTTTTTAAAGGGTGACCGTATTTATCGATGCGAAATTGGCTTGAGCCAGTCTGATGGTTTATATACACTATTGTAAATAGCCAATAGAATGTAACAAAAAGACATCCATCGCCTTGTTTCGATTCGGGCGACTAGAGTCGACACCGTGTCAGACTATACGTTTTATTGCATGGACGTAAAGCTGTTTCTTATCGGCTCAAGCCGATTTCGCAACGAAAAGTATTGTTACTCACTTGGTCTGTGTTTCCACTAAAGATTTGCGAGAATGTGGAGCGAAGAATGTTCGCAAAACTAACCAATCACATAGCTAGCTTAGCTAGAGCAGTGAATAATAAACGATATTATTGGTTAGTTTCACTCACATCCCTATTTACGCATCGCACATGTCTGGTGGAAACAGGTACGCTCTAAGGGCGCGAACTCGGAGGAGCGTAGCGTGCAGCGATGCGTTACATGGCTAGCTACACTAAACGCCTCGCTTTACGCTGCAGGACACGCTCTGCCCCTCCGAGTTTGCGGCCTGTAGCGTCGTTATACCTATTATATAGTACACTAGCCCTTTTTAACATATCATTATGTGAAAAATAACATTAGTTTTTTTATAATCCAGGGTGTTTGTCCGCAGGCACAGGAGCGGCACGGCTCGGCCGAGGACCGCATCCAGCGCCTGGAGGCCAGCGTGGAGGAGAAGAACGCCGAGCTCATGCGCCTCAACCAGCGCCTGCGCATGAACGAGGAACACAACACGCGCCTCTCCGCTACCGTCGACAAGCTGCTGTCCGAGTCCAACGACAGGTTACAACTTTGCCTTTTTACTACATCTCACTAAAAGAAATGCAGGCCTATCTAGGTCCTTAGTTACTTTGTAGACAGACCTTCATTCCCATGATATTTGTGAACTGGGGAACTCGGGAATTGACTGGCTTAATATCCCAGCACAAACCCAGGCTGCCATTTACTGTAATATAGTTACTAAAACTTCCTCAACCAATAGCAGATTGCTACGTGCGCTAATTAATTTAACATGAGGGATATCTGAAGGGAATATTATTTTAAATCAATGCTTGATTATTCCATTACAGTTTTAAGAAATCGGGAGACTATTTTATTCATTTTTTGACGTTCTAAGGTGCTGATTCTCATCCAAATTTGAATAAATTACTTATTGTGATTTTACTCACCAAAAAATATTGTTTGTTTCAGGTTACAAGTGCACCTCAAAGAGCGCATGCACGCGCTGGACGAGAAGAACGCTCTGACGCAGGAGTTGGAGAAGACGCGCAAGTACGCCGACGAACTGCTCGCCGAGAAGCAGGAGATACTCAAGGAGCTCGCCAAGTGGCGCATGGAGACCGAACAGGTGGTTATTATAGGGGTAGTTTAGGAACTAGTATGGCGTTACTGCAACTTGCCATGCAACTTATTTGATAGAAAGCAGTAACTTATCAAATAGTATAAAAAAATACAGATTTATAATAGAACAGAATATAAATCTTCATGTGGATTCTCCCCCTGCTGAGGGTGCAATGTTGTTAGAGGGTTACGTCAGACTCTTACCAAGTAAAAGTTCAGTATCGCTAGTAGCGTGAGTCGGGGGCCCGGCAGGCCTGTCCGGCCCGCCCGCACACAGGCACTCCATCTCGTTGGCGAGGGTGACGACTCATCCCCAATCAAACCTACTTTTATAATTCACTCTATTACGATATTCCTGTAGTGCTGTTTTTTTACATTCTTCTCCTTTGTTCATTCCAGTTAAAACGTCAAATGTTGGAGCAAGAGATCGCCTTCAACATCCAGCAGACAGACGCGCTGACCCGTTCCTTATCACCCGCTGCCCAGCCGCAGCCGCCTCCCGGGTTGTTCCAGCCCAAGGTATCACATTACTCATCACTGATGCTTTTTAACTTGCCTTCCAAAGAAGAGTGGACTGGACATAACATGCTTAATTCACTACGCGAGTTAAATGCGGGATTATGAATTTCCAAGAATTTCGAAAAAAAGACCACCACCTCTTCAACATCACCGTCGGCTTCCAGTCTGACCGGATGCAGCTTAATACCAGTATTTTACATGGAGCGACTGCCTGTCAAAAAAGACCACCTGTTGATATTTAAAAATATTGCTATCACAAAACAATGTGTTGCTGATGGTCGATATTTATAACAAAACAATGCATTTGCTGAAAGTGTTAGTACAATAACAAAATCCACCCGTCAATGAAAATCGAATCAACCTAGTAGACACATAGTCACGTTGTTAATTCTTAAAAGTAATCTGTGGTAGTACGTGTACCCGCAGCTGGACGGGTCGTGGGAGAAGCTGCAGCAGGCGCACGTGCTGGCCAACGTGCAGCAGACCTTCGACGTGCCCAGCGACGCCGAGGTCAGTTCTCTATACGAAGTTAGTTGCACCACGTTCTTATATTGCATGCTACATTATTTATTTTAAGGCAACACAGGTTCCAGACCTCTTTTAACGTGTTAAAGTGTGATCACGAGCAACGGAAAAAAACGATTCTCTTAGTGTATTACTTTTTCACGAACATGGTAATTTGAAAACTAAACTAACAGGGTCTCTAATGGTCTCAAATTAAACCGTTACTTCACTTTTGAATTTTTATAAATGTATACTTTTCATTGCTCGTGACTTATCTGACAAATGCACGTGTTTGAAAAAAGAAATCGAGTTGCAAAGAACGCACGCATGAGGCCCGCTTGCATCAAAGTGGACACGAGCGCAGCGGAGAGGACACGTGCAAGACTGCACCAATCACAAGAAAAACGAGAGACTTTAATGTTAATTGTGTATCATTCACAAGTCTTCTATTCTCTCCAGTCGTCTTTGCTTAGTGGGAACCGGGTCATATGTTGTGGTTCTTTGTGAGTTGCGACAAAAAAAACCCAAAAACAGTTGCAGCAACTGCGCGCGTGCAGCGCATTCGCTAAATCATCAATCTAAATCATTTTGAACCCTTTATAGTGTGTACACACTATAAAGGGTTCAAAATGATTATTACATATAGATTTGTCATAAATATAGTGTGAATTGTGCATTTCTTCTATTTGGTAAGAAATTTATAAGAGCCATGATGCACTTCAAATATCCTATCTTACTGGAGCACATACACCTTATTGTGATTTACAATCGAATACTGGCTAAACGACGGCAGACGTATTCAGTCCAGGTCGTAGTGTCACCTCGGGTCGTAGGTCGTAGGTCGTAGGTCGTAGCTACATGACGTTGTGCACAGAACGAGGAGTCCGACGGCGGCGTGGAGGGAGGCCACACGGACGCGGCGGCGCTGGCGCTCATGCTGCAGGAGCAGCTGGACGCCATCAACACGGAGATACGGCTCATCCAGGAGGAGAAGCAGACCACGGAGGCCCGCGCCGAGGAGCTGGAGTCCAGGGTGAGCACTCATTGCCTTTTATGGGGTGGGAGAAGAAAGAGATGGTAGGAGTTAGGTGGCGTTAGCATTCAACAGAATGCGACTGTTTATGTGTAACGTCGATTGGTAGACAAAAAAGGAGTTTTTGAATGAAATTAACTCTGAGGAATACAAGGCTAAGAATATAATAAGATTGACTGAATAACGTTGGGATGGAGTCTGTTATTCGATGTGATATTACATAAGTGAGAAGTGTAGTTTAGTAGTACTTTAACTTACAAGAAGCAGATAAAGGCGTCAATAAAGCATCAAGAAGGTAAGATATCTTGTTCTGGTGGGGGTTAGTATAAATACTAGATACATGGTGCATTTCATCTTGTCTTCACTACATCTCAATGGTTGTGGCAAATAACACCTCGGCGAACATCTGTGTACCATAAATTGTATTAAAATGTTTCAGCTTACAATCTGCTTATCCACACAATTTGTAAAAAATAAAATAAAAATAGAATTCTCGGTGATGGCTCAACTAATATGTTCATTTTATGGTTTTGATTGGTGCTCAGTAGTGGCGGCGCAACATACATAAACATCTTTTCTCCCTGGTCTTGAACAATGGAAATAGCTTTTGTTCCTCTGATCATTTTTGGTATTCTGTTGCCAATAATAACCCAGAATCCCAACAACATTTGGAAAAGACATTAAAGACCAAAAAACTAAAGGACAGTAAGGTTCTTTATGGGTTAAGCGCCGCCACGTGATGTTTTCATTTCATCTTCGTGGGATTTTAACAACTCCATCGCCTAGAATCTTCTCTTGCTACCGACTACATTTGTACTACGTGCTACGCGCGATAAACTCCACCCACGGGTAAAATAATAAATAAATTAAAGACAAATTATTTTCTGGGAAATATCGTAACGCCTCAAAATAAGTAATGCTCAACCAATCTTCCTAATTTTAACGTGGATGAAACTGAAATGTAACCGTAGCACTCTGTAAAGGCCACAAATATCAAATTTACTATATAGTAGTAGTTTTAACTCCAAAAGCTAAAACTATTAAAGCATTTCTGAAATAATCTGCATTTTTTTCAAACATGTCTACATAGTGCGTTATGTGAATCATAAGACTTAGGCTTTTTTTCCCAAAGGCCAAAGTCAAACCTTTTATTTATATCAATTAATACATTAAACGTTATTTTAGAATGTCAAAATGTGATGCCCGGTATCGTAAGGACATATGTCTTCATACCAGGCCTGAAGGCATCTAAGAAGCTTATTCCTCTTGGGAATAAGGTACTCTACGGAGTGTCTACTGTAGTCAAATAGTATATTATGTACGCACTGTATCACATCACAATGAAATAGAATTAATTTTAATTATTCGTTCTTATTCTAGTTTCTATGGAGAAGAATGTGTAAATACAAATAAAATAAGACGTTGAGAGAAGTTGCAATATTTCTCAGAAAAAATAAATATTTTTGATAGTCTTTTCGGTTTAAAAATTGTCCGTCGCTGTTCAATATGTATGTGCGTAGTACGTGTACGCGTGTGGGTCGGGTGCTGAGGCCCTAACTATTAACAGGATGTATATAAGCGGGTGTGGTCCGGGCAGGTGGGCAGCTACGAGCACATGAACCTCCTGGCGCGGCGCGGGGAGTCCCCGCCGCGCGCCGCCTCGCCCTCGCGCCAGCACCTCGCGCAGCACCACAAGTACCACACTGTACGTATACACAACACATCTCACTAACGCCGACGACGCTAACGTGTCTCCAGTTTTGACTAAAACTCCCAAAAGACAAAACATAGCATACGGGTCACACATCGATTGGTCACGATTACCGAAAAATTGCAGCTAAAGGTGCTGATGAGACTGAAAATTCCCTTGTAATGAGCATTCTAGCGAATGTGACATTAAATGCTTTATGTCTCAATGCGAGAACATTTCGAATCAACAAATGCTCGTGGTTCTGTTACAAGAGAAAGTTCAAGCTTAAGCCAGGGTAGCCCGCGAAATTCAAATTTTCTTACGTTTTTTGAAACTTTAACAACAGGCTGTATGGTGAACAAAATATAATTCACAACCGTAACAGGTATTTTATTTGCAGAATTCTATGATATTGAAGACTATTTTATGAAAAACTCTTTCAATGGGATTAAATGGACTTAGAAGGTTGTATTGATGATTTTAATGATTATAACTCAGTAAAGGCTTATTCGTTACGGTGGCGAATCATATTTCAATCAACATAACGCCTGACACTGGCCGGTAAATTGCAAAACACGTAAGGAGATTTTAATATCGCGATCTACCTTGGCACTTCCCCTTTAAGCTGTTAAAACGTTTGCCAACCAAAGCTGCAGATACCTTCACCTAAACTGTTTATTTTAAGCTACGTTCACACTAGCACAACTCGCGATACTATGTATTATTAAACATTTTCGTTTTCTACAAAATAACAGTCTTGTGTCACGTTGCGGACGTAGCTTAAAACGTATGATCAACTTTGTAGTTGGATTTCGTGCAAATTTACTAACATTATCAGGATAAGACAATCCTGACTCGGTTTGGGAATATACTTCATACATTCGTAGAACCTAACTGTAACATTTCACATAACTTGAGTATTTTAGAATTAAAAATGTGTTGCAAAATACTGCTTATACCAATATGAGATTTTAATTTGGTTAAAAAAAAAACAGTTTGTATTCTGGAAACAAAATAACAAGGAAAATAAACATTTCCTGTTCTTATTTGAATCTGTATAGGTATTAAAACAGGGTCAAATTTACTGCTAAAACCCGTCGCAGTCGCGACGGTTATATCTAAACACGTTACATACCTTTTAATTATTGGGTCAAGTTCGCGCCCGCTGAGTTACGCTAGCTAGTTAAATTTGACCTTTTTTGCAGTTATTAAATAACGTTACTGAAAGTATAAAGTGTAACGTAGAATATGAGTAAGACGGTAACAGTAGTAACCCCGCGCATGGCATGGTGCAGGCGCCGGCGTCCATGTCGCCCGCGCACCACTACCGCGCGCCGCCCGCGTCCGAGAGCCTGCCCGCCAGCCAGGTCCGTCAGCTGATACACTATACTAAACGCCATTACGCAATACCTATTACTACTTAGATTGTACCGCTCAACTGGTTTTAAAACTTCAAAAGAAAATGGTTCTTTGGTTCTTGTTCTTTTTATCTAAAAGAACAAATCCTGCAGTGGGACTTTAACATAACAAACTAATAGTTTTTTTTTTTGGTTATTGGAGGCCACAGGCAATGTTGATTGTTTAGCGGTACATTCTTGTACAAGTAAGGTATGCACGCATTCACAGGAATGGCTTACAGCTGTGTGGAAGTTTGCGTCACTTATAAACTTTTCAATGTACGGTGAAACAGTCTGCTACAACTTTTAGTGTACAAATAAATACACGTTTAGAAAATATATTTCATTAGTTCTATCAATGTGTTTAGTGCTAATACGTATTGTAAACTACGGTATCGGTTTAATGTACTACCTAGTTGATGTAGTCAAAAAACATAGTCACCATTTTCCCCGCAATTGTCATGAATTTTATTACTTTTGAAAAAACTTAATTAACTTTTTCGTAGTCGTGCAGAAGCAGACTGATTCACCACAGTATCGTATAAAATGCGAATGTAGTCTATATTTAGTTATAATATCTAAGTAAAATGTAAATACATGACATTCTAGCATTTAGCATGACACGCCCTCTATCGACTATACTTTATTGTGATCCAATTCTAGGTATTATGCCTTATTGTCAAATACTTAATATTTAAGGTTGGCTTTGCCACTTTTCCATTCGTTTTTAAATTGCCATAAATAGGCAACACATAATATTTCATGGGAGAACGTGCTAATATTTGTTCCCTATTGTGCTATCAAAATATTTTAAAACTTAAATTAATTACAAAGTCAGGTCAAGTCAACCTTTTTATTAAAACAGCGGCATGACAGCTATATTCCTATGATATACAACACTTATGTATTAGCCAGTAGTTTACCATATTATTTGCTGTACAAATATGATAAAAGATTCAACATTGTCATCTAAGTGCACAGCACTGCTTGACGCAAAGTAGTTACTAGGCGACGCTTGTATGTGCAAGTTATAAAGAAGCAGCCATACACAACTTTTCGTACAAACAATCCTAAATTAACATTAAAGTATCCTCTTAATACAAATACATTTTGTAAGCTGAACTTGTATTTACGGTTTTTACTTTTTAACATCCCTCTTGGACCCTAGCTAAAGGTTGAGTGTAGGTTGAGTAGTTGGTAAGCGAGTTGAGACTACAGATCTGTAATATGCATTATACCTACAAAATACAAATATACATGTAATAATATTTAGTTTATTTTTTTACATTTTTGGAGATTGTAAAGATTTTGCGATTTAGATTTAATTAGGGTAATGAATCCATAAAAGTTGTTAATTTTAGTTTAAAATATGCGTAGTGTAAAATTAATCCTAAAAAGTGTTATTTTGGCTGTTAGAGTCAAAACTATTTTAACAACAATCATTACAAGTAGAGTCACCCGTTTAATGTAGTCAAATAAATTAATTTGTTTAGTTTCTAATATACAGGGTTTTACAAGTGGGCTTGGGTGGCCAAATCCGAAACTATGAGGAATAGCGAAAAATGCTCAAAGGAGCCTCGAGCTCGATTTTGATAAAAACTAAAACTGCGTCATTAGATTTTTGTAAAATCAATATTCCTAGCCAGGAATCGAACCCATTAATTTTGGAAACAAAAAACATTACACGATTCGACAGTGTCGCTAATAAGGATAAAATTCTGGGCAGTAAAGACACACGGCAAACTTAAGAAAAAGCTTAAATTTTTTTTTTTTTCGAATTTTTAATTAATGTCCTTGATTGACGACACCCGCAGCGTAGTCGATCAGTGATCTTCATAACATTATGTTTTTAATTTCAATTTTAGACTCTTCGCATCTAAAAGATTACCATTAAAAGAAAAAAAAACACAATTTCATTAATATTAGAACTTACAAGGTGAGTTGGCGCCTTTGTGACTTTGTTCGACGTTTCGTTGATTACCTTCTAACTGTTGCATACTATTATGTTTTTATCAAAAATGAACTCTTTCCTTTAGTTTCCCGTACGTCATTATTTCCCAGAATACTATTATGTTTTTATCAAAAATGAACTCTTTCCTTTAGTTTCCCGTACGTCATTATTTCCCAGAATACTATTATGTTTTTATCAAAAATGAACTCTTTCCTTTAGTTTCCCGTACGTCATTATTTCCCAGAATTTGATCCTTATTAGCGACAATATCGAATAGTGTTATAATTCATTCGATTCCTGGCTGAGAATATTGATTTTTCAAAAATTTAATGATGCGTTTTTAGTTTTCATCAAAATCGGGCTCCAGACTCCTTTGAGTATTTTTCGCTATTGTTCATAGTTTCGGATTTGGCCATCCACGCCCACTTGAAACCTGAAAAATTCACCCTGTATATTGGCGTAGGTATCATAAAAATAGCTTATTATATTTATTATTGCATGTAGTGTTAAGTTTTATAAGAATTGAGATACTTCAAAGATATTTTCCTATTGTCTACCTATCTACCAATGACACAGGATAGTCATGTAGGTATCACACTACCGTCGAAGGTATAGCGTCCGATTTGGTGCATTTGTCCAAAAACGGATAAATACCACACCAACGGTTTGATCCTACCGCAAAATTTGGACCAGTATCAGACCCAAGGGGATGATCTCATTAAACATGATCATCGCCATAGCTGGTATTTACTACCATGAGTACCATGACAAAAGCTAATGTAAAGCCTAGCCGGCTAGCCTTCACTCCTCTGGCTTTAATACCATGTGAATTTCGATGCACGAATAGTATACAGCGATGATATGTACCATCTATCTGCACCCAGCTGCAGCTGTGCGAGGAGGGCGGCGGGCTGGTGGGGCCGGTGGGGCCGGTGGGGCCGGAGGGCGCGGAGTCCCCGCTCACGGCGCGCTCGCTGCGCCTGGAGCGGGCCGCGCGCGCCATACACGCCGAGCGGGACCGCCTGCGCACGCACTACCAGCCGCCTTATGACTCGTGAGTACCAACATACTCTTCGCACATGCTTCCAATCGTACATAACCGGTCTTCTTCTTGATCGTGTCGATGATTCCCATAATTATCTCTTCCACATCGAAGGCATAAATAAAGGACAGGAGGTAGGCCATTGCATAGTTTGTGATAAGTCTCGGCAGTTGCACCCTGCTTCATGGGAATAATCGATGATGTTCAATAGGAAATCGGAACTAACGTAAAGGACATTGAGTGTGCTGCTCGATTTTAAACTTTCATAACTGAGCCGAACGTTGCAAATCCTACAGCGCGATCAGTGTATCATTCGGCATTTCAAATTTCCTCGGTGTGTTTTCAATGTGTGTGCATTATCAACATAACATTTCAACTTAACTGTGTACTAACAACTAAAACTTTCCCTTTCACGCTACCAGGACGTCAATAATGTCAGGAAGCCTCGCCCGGATCCCCATGCACAGGTCTCCGCCTTTACCCCGCGCGGATATAAAACCCCCGTCCCACCCGCAAGTGAACCTCGCTCACTTGTGGTGCGACTGTCCCGACACGTTGTTCAACTATGTACCGCACAGATTATGTCTTAAGTCCAGCATGTATAGGATCGTTGATAGTTATCTGTTCCATCATCCGTGTTTGGTTAAGTCTGCTAGTTATATTTGAGTTTAAATGGGAATTAATAAGTAGTAAGGGTGGCTTGCTACACACTTGTTCATGATACGGCGCAGCCTTTGTTGTTCAACAAATACTGCCGAAGTTGTGTAGCACCCCCGAGGGTGGTTGGTTACAAAAGACATAGTTTGATACACATTGGAGTTGACAGGTTGAATACAAAGTTATAAACTAAGTATGAAACTAAGCTCTCTAGCAATTAACTACGACATCGTTTAAGTGCCTTAATCCGAGCACAATTTTTAGGATTTCATAAGTGGGAAAATCCCATCAATAAATAATTAACCCCATACACTTGATATAGTAGGTGTATATAATTTAACCATTTGTTATCGATTTAAAAAAAAATTGGTTAAGCAATGTATCGGGAGACTCGGCTTACTATTGTATTTTATGTTTTTATGCATGCATTTTCTTTTCAGGCAAAACAATGAATTTAATTGTTTGTTAGATTTTTTTATTTTGACTTTAATAAATATTTAGATTTGTTACAAAATGGAATTACTAATTATTTCCACCCTCAAAACTATCACTTCATAGAAATGTCATTACAGTAATTATGGTATGTTTTTAACTATTTGTCTATGTGTGATCCCCGATTCCTCAGTAGAAGTCGATTGATGGCTAAATATTTTAGTAATTCCATTTTAGCTAGAAAGTTAACCATTGTCTAGGAAAGCACCTTAATTAGTTAGAGGAGCAGTGATATTCAATTTTTTTGCGGGTCAAGTAACTTTAGTAACGTAAGAAATAAAACAGGGGTCAACCCAAATAACGCCAAAGTATCTTTAAGAGTTTATTTTTTCCTTTTGCGTTCCTACTATTGCACTCTTTATTATGTTAAGCTGCACCGTTTCAAAGCTTTCTTTTAAACACGTTTAGCTCCAACCTAGCTGCACAAGCACCAGTGTAAATGTTCCGTTAGCTGACCATGCGATGTGTCCGCAGCAACATCTCGTCCAGCTCGAGCCAGGAGTCGCTGGGCGGCGCGGCGCTCCCGCTGGCCAGCTCGTGGGGCGCGGCGCGGGGGGGCTCGGCCGCCGCCTCGCTGGCCTCCATGGCCTCCATGCACCAGCAGAAGAAGAGGGGCATCAAGAGCTCGCTCGGCAGGTTCTTTAGTAAGAAGGAGAAGGCGGGGATGCCGGTGAGTACAACATTTATTTAGATTTGGGAAGATACAGCTTACTTTTCGTACTGTTGGTTGATTTATTGCTAATAGAAAGCCCAAGTGACAGATGAAATGACAAAAAAATCAATTGTGCAACACAAATTTAACGCTGCTGTTTGTTTAATACTATTAAATAAAACACAAAATGACAAAACGCAATAAAATACAACACATCGGTCATCGACGGGTGTAGTCGAGAGTTGTGTGTGTTCACATTTTCGAATTTCGAATCTTTTTTTTTTATTTGGTCACACTGCGTTCTACCAAAGCGTTTATTCGTGGTTCTAGGCATTACAAAAAAATGTTACTTCTGCCAAACTGTAAAGCAGTTTGCAAATGTTGAAGATGTTGCTGATCTTCTATTAAATCCCTCTAATCTAAACTAACTTTGCGACCTACTGAAGGCCGAAGTTAACAATTGTTTTTTTCCCATCTACAGCAGGGCCAGAGTCCTCGATCCCTTTCCTCGGCATCATCGCTGGGTCTGTCGTCACTGGCGGACGACCCGGCGTGCAGCGACGCCATGACGCCGCACGCGCCCATGTCACATGCACCCATGTCGCACCAGGACTACGCCAGGACCAAGAGCAAGTCAGTATTAGCATTGGTTTACAGCTACGCAGTGTGTCGTGTCTGTCATCATACCTGTAGTTGACGCAACACCGGCATTACCACCATTACATTACCATTTGGTGTGGCGTTATATTTTCTTCCTGTTTCTTTACATATGGCAACAACTTAAGAGTATTTAATAAGTGCTTTAAAGTGACCATATTGTATATTTCCATAACCATCTTCACGGGACGTACAACAAGACACCATCGTACTAGTGAGATTTATTTTATAGGACTTAACTGTAATGACTAAAACATTAGAGTCTTGTCATTTGCAAGACTTTGTTTGATAAAAAACTCACAGAAACGTACGTACTCTTTTCAGATACAAAATTTTACCATATTTCACCTAATCTTAAATAATGACTAAGTCGACAAAAGTAGAAAAAGAGTGTTATTGTTAAATGTAACGAGCATCTGTTATCCCCGGCACTCGGCAGAGACCGCGACTACCGGCACGAGCTGCTGGGCGAGGCCATGCGCGCGGGCACCCCGTTCGCGCTGTGGAACGGGCCCACCGTGGTGGCGTGGCTGGAGCTGTGGGTGGGCATGCCGGCCTGGTACGTGGCCGCCTGCCGCGCCAACGTCAAGTCCGGCGCCATCATGTCGGCGCTCTCTGACCAGGAGATACAGCGCGAGATCGGTATGTCATGCAATAAACGAACTACCTGACGTCGTTTACCCCAAAAAGGAATCAGATCTAGCTGCGAAGTTTCGCTCGCTAATTTAATTTGACCTTGTTGAAAAGACTTCTGTATTTCACTATCCGCGAGTCCTTTATTAGCTGTTACTTGAAATCTGAATTTTTATTTGTAGTCAAGTTTGCACAAAGCGTGGTCATGTTTTTACCGTATTTCACGCTTAAGAAGTTTCACTAGTTACAATTTGACTCATTATTACGAAAATATGTCATAACAGCCTGAGTTGACTATCGAAAAATATCTGATAAGCTTTTGTTTTTTGTCACTAGTTAGATCACATTAACTGCTTCTATTGCAACTTTGGCGCACAATTTCAAACGTTGCAAAATTTACAAAGGAAACATCGTTAGGTATACATCATTCCCTCTTAAAGAAACGTACATCGTGAATTCTGAAGCCAATACTTGAACCATGATTTTGTTACCCAGGTATAAGTAATCCCCTCCACCGGCTGAAGCTGCGCCTGGCCATCCAGGAGATGGTGTCGCTGACGTCACCATCGGCACCTCGAGGAACCGCGTGCGCCGCGCTGGCCTTCGGAGACATGAACCACGAGTGGATCGGGAACGTCTGGCTACCCTCCTTAGGTAAGCAACCGCCATAGCATGTAAGAATCTAGAGCAAGGGATTGATAATAAAAGAAAACCATTAATTGTTGGGAAACCATTAATTAATATAAGGGGCATTCATGCATCTTCCTCCATCTCTATCTTTCTTTTTTTCAATTAGCCATCATCAACGCATTTGAATAAGAATCTGTGTAATAATATTTATTCGTTGTGCAGGTTTACCACAATACAGAACGACTTTCATGGAGTGTCTAGTGGACGCGCGAATGTTAGAACACCTCACGAAGAGGGACCTACGGACGCAACTCAAAATGGTCGACAGTTTTCACAGGTAACAACTATTTCTACAACTTGTTTCATAGATATTAATTTAGTCTCTTTATGTTTACATTGCTTGATTGTTTAGAATAGGTCCGAGAAAATGTCCTTGCGGTATCCCTAACGTCTTGTTTTTCATTATTTCGATTTGAAGCTAAGTTATTGCCGATTAGTAAAACAAAATGATTATCGGTTACATAATTATGGGTTTATAATCTTAGTCTCTACCATTAGATGACTAGAAAAATAGAATCTTTTATTCAAATCTCAGTAAAATATGTTCTACCTTGTCAAAAGCCTTCGAAAAACCCAAATGTTTTATTAGCTTAAAGTCATTCATCTTTGTTTGACTTACGTTACTACTTCTACAGAACGTCACTACACTTTGGCGTAGCGTGCCTGAAGCGGGTGGGCTACAGCGTTCGAGCGCTGGAGGAGCGGAGACGAGCTGCGGACCATACGAGCAGAGATGTGCTCGTGTGGACCAACGAGAGGCTGCAGCGCTGGCTTATAGCTATTAATCTCAAGGTAAACTTAACAACTTTACACTTCATCAATCAATAACTCTGCTTAATGATGGATATAGGTCACTTTCCGCTTGCAAAACAACACTCGATTTTGTGTTTTCTGCGTCCGTTCGGTTCCTCCCGCTTGTATAAAGTCTAAATGTGACGCAGCGGGTAGGTACAGGAAGGGACGATTGTGGAGGACTGTCTTATGTCTTGCGCTAGGCCAACGCCGATATAATTTATGTGTTGCTGTGAGTGTGTGCAGTGATAAATGATTATAATATTGCAGGAGTACGCGAACAACTTGTCAGAGAGCGGCGTGCACGGTGCGTTGATTGCGTTGGACGACAACTTCGACGCCAACAGCATGGCGCTGGCGCTACAGATACCCACGCAGAACACGCAGGTACACACATATCACATTCATTTATACTTTGTAAGTTTGCTAACAACTTTTTAATCAAATTGGTGCGAGCAAGCGAGGGTAAAAGGATTGCATAACGTTGCGTGCAATCGTCGTAGCATGCGCGCGACTGGCGCGAGAGCTAAGTTAGCGCTGGAACATGGTAGCATAGTAACCCGTGCCCCCCCCCAGGCGCGCGCGGTGCTGGAGCTGGAGTTCAGCAGCCTGCTGGCGGGCGGCACGGAGCGCGCCGCGCGCCTGCCGCACGACCACGCCGCGTCCTGACACCACACGCTCAACTAGGTAACCACTGCCACTATCGTCTATATCACCAATGTTTATCAACAGCGCGCTCCTATCAGACTCGTGCCAAAGCCAACATAAAACGATCGGCTGACTCTAACGTCACCTAGGCCTTCAATATGCTGCGGGACCTTGCGAGAGCTGATTGATTTCGCTAGCTAATTTAGCTTGACTTTATACAGGGTTAGCTTCCAGTGTATCATTCTGAGCCATATAGAAATTTTCTTGACATGTAACAAACTCAAGCAATGACCGATGAAGCTATGTTTCGCAAACACATTCTGTGATCACCAAATGTATTGTAAATCAAAATGGTCCCTTGACAGCTAAGACTGGATAAAAATCAAAACACATTAATATCATTGCCCGTTCTCGAGCATTTTTCACAAATAGCACATAATGTTGCAGGCCACGTCGTACCCGCGCTAGCGTGGCGCGGCACAGGCCGGCGACGGATCACAAGTGAAGCGCGTCGCGAGGCGATCCTATAGTCATACGATACGTTATAATACACGACACTATTTATTTGGTACAAATTCGTTCACCTCGCTCCCTCCAGAGGACGCGGGCGAGGCAATATGGCGGCATTTTATAGTAACGCTTCATTCAAAACAAGTCTTAACATGTACATTATGTAAATACTTCGTTATCGGTATATTTACCGATATTCTGCTTCTTATTATTAACAAAAACATGTAAGTCTCTCGCCACGATTTCTACCAAAGTACTATAAAATGCTATCATAGTGTAAGTTGTTGATACAATAATATTCTCCGTAACGTGTATATTGAACTAATCAGTCGTAGCTAAGGCTTCACTATAACAAAGTGCTCTGAAATCTGTAGACTATGTACTTAACTTGTAATCTGATTTATTAATTGTAACTTGGATACAAATGTAGCTATGGCGCGATGTACCGTGTTCGACTATGATACACTACTAATGTAAGTATTACTCGCCTTAAAGTATTCTCTTAGATGTACAGTATACTTGTTATGAAGCAATATTGGCTGTTATTTGTCGTACTATTCATCTGAAAACACATACATAGGAAAATGTAAGTATTTGACGTTTTTAGATGAATAGCACTACAATCACCTATACAAAATATTTAAACGAATAGCCTTATATCGCAATAGTTTATAGAGTCAGTCTCTTAGACTATCATCTTGAACGATGATAGTCCAGGAGCCTGACAATAATTGCCACTTTATTTAAACGTTGACAAAACACGGTACACGCAAGTAAACATTGTCATACTCTGATGCCAAATATTAGTTATATTTTAACTAATATACATTTGTATATTGTCGATAGCACAGTCTGTAAATTGTCAAATAAACTTGTACCATTGATTTTCTATTGCTAAAATACTTCTATGGTAACAAAAGGTTTTAAATAACAGCAAGTAAAGGTCCAGTCAAACCGGTACGGACATATTGAGGACCAGCTACGGACACCGGACACTGACAAAAACTTCAGTATATTATTTACCAGAGTCCCATGTCCGAAGTCTGCGTCTGCAATTTATCCGTACAGGTTTGATGGTACCTTGAATGGACTTGAAACTGATTCAAGTTACAAAATTCAATGTGAAATGAACTTGAAAGTACAGTAAAACAAAGAGTTTGATAAATAGGCCAAAAAGGCTTTCCACTCTATGTTACTTTGTAAGTAACAAGAAATATCTTTTAACGAAAGTACAATCTGACACATTTTTTTACGTTAAAATGAGGTTAAAATAACGCTAGTTTGCAGGCTGTGCACTCGACTAGACTCGTAAAGTTACTGTGTTGTGAGAGATGACTTTATAGCTGACGGCGATGCTGTGTCGCCGAGTTCCGTGTATTTCAACTGTGGACTGTGGCGCGACTGTGATTATGTGTTAGTGGCCGCACGTTTAGCTCTATACTTGAGAGTGTTACCTGTTCAATAAATCTACTGACCTTATTAATTTGACAAGACATGCCGTCGATACGAAAGAAGACATAAATTAACATCACGCCTGTAATCCTTGATGGGTTAGGCAGGAGAAGTAATACAAATAAAGATGAATATGACAATTAAACATTTAGAGCCTTTTTTGTCATTTACTTTATTTATTTAACTCATCTTTATGTTAAAATAGTCAAAAGCCGGCAATTCGTCTTTAAAGAATCGCTCAAACCGGTACGGACAAATTGTGGACACCTCTCGGGACATGGACACGGACAGATACTTTAGTAAGTATTCGTGTTGAGGTGTCCGTATCCGGAATCGCGTCCGCAATTTGTCCGTGACCAAATCTTCAGTAAGGGAGTTGTTGAACTAGACTGAAAAGAATAGGAAAAACTGTCAAGTGTACCGAAAGGTGTGTGGCCGTCTTTATAGTTGGAATACATGTGTCTCTCTGTGTCACACAATTTAACGACAAGTTTTACATAATGTACCTCTGAATTTATCATACTGCCTGCTGTAACAAAGATAATTATGGCTACAAGATCATAATGAAAAGTTTATTTGTTAGTTTGTGTGACACAGGGAGGTGTTTCGTCTAACCTGTCTACCAAGTGCCTCGCCGAGGTGTGTATATACATAGCTTTATGTAGTTGAATGTGTGCCTCTCAGGTGTCGAGTGCCGACACTCGAGTGCACAGTTACTAGTCTTATGTACAGTGTTATTACATTGTTTTGTAATCTTCTATTTTATTAACTCGCTACTAGATCAGCTGAAACTTAGCTAGGTATATTTTTGTTAAGCGTTTTACAAATATCCTGAAGTACGACAGCCTTACCAAACTTGTGTGTAAAAGTCTTCGTTATACTGTGAGTGAAAGTAAGGCTGCCGCGCGTATAACATGAATGTTGTAGTTTTATTTGGTCCGTCGACGTGCGGTGTGCAATTGATATTTATTGTGATGGATTCGACTGTTGTAATGTAATTGGCGTTATTACCACGCTCACCACTAAAATGGCAATATTGCCACAATGTGTTTCTTTTAAAGATAATTATATATATTTAAATGAATGAGAATGTTTAAATTTTTATCGGAATCATGCGCACACCGCACGCCGACTTCAATAGATAATGAAATAAAACTTATGAAATGTATAGCTAAAGCGATTTTAGTTTGAAAAGTGAATCTTTTTAACCAGTAGCAAATATATTGTAAATATTATCGTTTATATATCATTTCTATCGACTGTAGGTGTAATAGCAATATTTAGCTAAGATGTGTTCAAAACTGAAAGGATTTTTATTGTATTATTACTTTGTAATGATAACCGCTTATTTATTAACTAGATTTTATTATTTATTAAGTTATTATAGGAAATGTATTAAATATACCGGTTTATTATAAAAATTACCTCAATAATGGTTTGTCTTACGGTTGTCGCGTATCACAAGTAATGTTAACGCCGTGGAGTCGCGGACGTCGCGGCCGTGTATAGGCCTCAGCTAATGTATCTATAGTTATCGAGTAACAGTATTAATAAAGTAAGGTGAGAGACGGCGCCACCGGTGTGATTTTTTTATAAAATTAATTAATTTATAATCGTAGATAAACATTTGGATATATACTTCTCGGAGTAAGTCTGCGCCGGCGTCAAATATTGCAACATGTTCAACCATACGTATAGAATTCGCGCCTATCCTGTTCAGCATATTGCTCATAATCCTTCGGACGTGTTGCAATAGTTGAGGCGGCGCATTTTCAAAATTTTTCATAATCAATTGGAAAGTGAATGGTATCTACTTTGTATGCGACGTGACAGTCAGCGTGTCGATACACGCGTGTGACGGACGTGAGCGAGTGCGTCCGTTATACACTTATTGTTGTTTATGTGGCCAAAGCCAGGGGTGAAGCTTCAGCGAATCAAAATCAGAAATTTCCACTAAGTAGAGCTAGACTAGAGTCCGCTTGTCCGCGACAAAAAATCACTAACTACGTTCAGCACCTACTTTATTTTTATTAAATCATCACTGTTTTTGTCTATCGTTTGAAGATGGCAGATATAGAATTAGAATGATGTTTCTAAAACACCAATGTTTGGCGCTAAACGTATTTAGTGATTTGTGGTGCAAACGGACCTAAATGTGAATACATTCTGCCCACTTATAAGTAAGTATTCACTAATCAATTATTTTAAAAGTGGGTAGTTATTTTATTACAATTTTAGTGTTGCTACTCTGAACAGCAAATAACCCCTGAAATAATGTTAAATCGTTTGGAGTGTGACCCTGGCTAGGTCGTATGGCGTTCAGTCACACACTGTGCTATATGTACAGAACTGCGGCGGCTAGTCAACGCGGTGCGGGCGTGGGTAGGTTAGTGGTGCGGCCGATCAGAGTACGGAACGAGAGACTGGATGATATCGCTGTCTGTATCTCCCGTATGACAACATGTTGAGGTGAAATCATTGTAAACTCAAATGTAGACTCATTAAATTCAAGTTTATTAGGACCAAACTCTATGCAAGTCAAATGAAGTCGTAAGTCGTTCTAATGAACTCGTAGGAGAATAAAGTATCAACGTCTTCGTTTCGTACTTTGATTGTTCGACGTTTTGACGTCTCGTCAATAAAGCCTGACTCTATATCATACGTACACATCATCGTTTCATTATCAAAATATAAATAAATTATATATATTAGCTACATAAAGTTTGTATACAATGCAAGTATGGAGTACTATGGAGATGGTTATTAGTTTACTGTTAGCGTACTTATAGCTTTTCGACGTAGCTAATCAAGTTTTGTATAAAGTGGTTTGGATGACGTAGTATAGCCGAAGTGTCATGGCCGCTGTGCGGTCTCTTTGTAATCATACACTTTTATATGTTCCCGTCAGATAGCTAAGATATCGTAGATAACGTCAATCGTCCGGTTCCTTGCAGCTGTGTCCGGCGGGTACTGTGGGTAGCCCGCGGGGACGAGTTTGTAACGTTCGGTGCGAGTCGGCTACCAGTGCGTAACGTGCCTTGTTACTGTTACACTAGATCGTTTGTTTGGGTGGCTCCACTTTGTCCTGTCAACCTATGTTTGTTAATGATTGGTCACTTCTAGTGGACGAATATTGTCCGCTGAGAATTCGTACATTTAAGTACAGTAGGTATTATTCTATTCTTAGTTAAAGAAGTTACATATCTGATGTTACAAACCCGTAGCCAGTGTAACGCCGGACCGGCTGCTCCACTATGTTGTGTTAACGCGATCAGCGTCGCCAGTTGTTTCCATGTCCTCGGTGTGTACCTACGGTAGTGCAGTAACGTTTGTAACTCCACAAGTGCCAAGTAACCGCCAGTCTGGAACGGACGCGACCGAACAATAACTAGAATAATTTTATCACATTCCAACATACTCCGATCACGCACTATCGAACAAAAATAAAACAAATATTTTTCCAAGATTTTAAGTCCCAGTGGCTCGCGCTACCAAAGAATAAAGTTACCTTCACGTTAAGGAATTAATGTAAAATATGTTTACTAGTGAAAAGAATTGGATATGTATATAATTTGGCCTGTGTGTGCATAGCTTGTTATAGTGACGGGATATGTATCGAGTCGCGCGTGGGGTCTCGTCACCGAGCGCGTTACATTCCAAGGCTTTCCGTGTTATAAATGATCGCTTTGGCCCTCGACTAGATAATCGGTATATCGTTACAGGTGAACCCTTCTAACGGCCATTGTTTTGATGTCATAACGAAATTGTTAACTAGACAATGTTTATTTTGACCAATGTAATCTGTACTAATGTGTATTCTGTACGTTTGTAAAAACGTTTATCAAAAGTGCGATGACGGCATACGTTGTGCATAATGATAAGAGGTAAATACAATTTACACGATACAATGTCTCGTTTTATTTACTTATTTAACTACCTGTCGTAATTGTTCACGAAAGCTACAGAGATAAACCTTTCCAAAACACCTAACCGCACACAACAATCAATGACTTTGTTTGGAAGCATGGTTTTGTGACTGAGACCGACGTGAACCTTGCGGAACACCTTTGAATGACATTTTCCTGACAGTTTGCTATCTGGTATTCTGAAAGCTAGTCAATGTTACAGTACGGCTAGTCGGCTAGTATGTAAGAGTCTGGGCAAGCGCGGATCTACCGTTGTGGGCACGAGGGCATGCCCACAACCCTAATTGAGGGCTGTAAAATTTAAAAAATGCAATTTTCTTGCGTGAATCACCCAGTCAGCGTGGCGACCGCGGAGAGATCATTTACATTAATGATATTATTAACGATTCACCAAAATCGGTGGATTGTTTAGTTTAGACTGTTTAGAGTTTAAATGTACGTTAAGCATTCAAACAAACACATTTTTGTTATTTTCGTGATGAAACAGGCTAACATTATACAGGCTTATTAATTTTGGTCCCACGGTTGGTTTTACCTGCATGGACCTATACACTGTAGATACAAGCAATGGCTTATTTATTTACCCATAGGCCAAGAAAGCTGTGGCTTGGGGCGGTGAGAACTGCCTTAACTTGTTGACAAAAGCACCATTATATTGTCTACCCTCTCCCAGGAGGGAGTGTCAGACTTTTACTGACTAAAACCCATCCATGTTCCTTCCTTTGCCCTTTGGTATCTCTTTCGAACAGTCCCGCAACCCTGGCAAGATATTGTCTACCCTGCCGCCACAAATTCAACTAGCTTCTCTAATTTGTATTGCTGCAGCCCTCAGCTCAGATTTCAGCAGCCCTCTTCGGATAGGTTAGGTTTTCTTTTGGCCATTACAAAAGAAAACCTAACCTATCCGAAGAGGGCTGCTGAAATCTAAACAAATCCAAGGACTGTTAAGTTTTTCAAGCGCGTTTCGCTCGCTCTTGCATTCTGGAGTCCAATTTACTTATTTATACTAAACTGTTATGTTATGTCGGCAAAGTAAGGCAGGTGCCAAAAAATTTCGAGCTTGATTTGCTCGCTTGCTGGCGAAGTCGGCAAAATTATTTCAATATCGCTATAAATGGCATAAATAAAGTGTTACAAATCGGAGAGCTGCTAAAATTATAGAGCTCGCTGCGCCCGCTCCTAAATTCTAGTCTTGATTATTCTGAAAATCATACATATCAGAGGCGGTGCAAAAAAAAACGTGCTCGCTGCACTTGCTCTTGCATTCATCATTAAACTACTGCCACTCCACGAAGATTTTTCCCTTTTTTTATTTCGACTCACTTTGCCGATTTTAGGGCCGAGACCACCTTCGAGGGCTAGATCCGCTCCAGTGTCTGTGATCGACAAAGAACAGATACTGATCGATAGAATGTAAAGAACTAAGAAAAAACCAAAACTTGGGCAGGATAGCCTAAGAACTGATAAATGATTATATGAATGAAAATTAAGTGAGAAACTATGTCAAAATTTATACAAAAATCCCGACAGTGTAGGTAAAGTACTAAAATGGTTAGGCTATCGGCCTATAAAAAAATCACAATCTATGTAGCAAGAATAAGCTACTGTTACATTACAGAAGTTGTTAGGGTTATCAATAAAATGAAACAAAATTTTGAATTCACATCTGCTTCTTTTTATTACCAACTTTACTTAAATGCCTACATATTTTCTTCTTCAATTCCTTCTGACGTTTCAACTTTCTCCATTCTTCTTCTTCTAGCTGTTTCTTATGTTTCTGTAATCTTTGCGCAGTGGCTTCCTTCTGTACCTCTTTCTTTTTCTCGAAATTAGTCTTCAACATCTTCATAACATTCGAGACCTTTTGTTCTTCCGGATTCTTGATAACAGCTATCCTGTTCTTGAATTTATCTTTCGGGTTTACTCCTGACAGTGTTGTGGACTTTTGCTTAGGTTTGAATCTGTATGGCAAGCCTTTCTGTAGGTTCTTAGGTATCACCAAAGGTTTGAATACTTTGGGAGCTCTGTTAACTTCTGTATACATAGAGTCAGTGTTTGCTTCGTTTTGGATGTTTTGTTCTCTCTTTAGCTGCCCTTTAGTCTTCATACCTTGCCAAGCGTTCTTAGCTCCAGCAGGGAGTAATAGATTAACGACAGGAGCATAGAACTTAGTAACATCCACTTTGAACCATGTACGACAGAATATGATATCACTCATCAGGATTTTGTCTTCAAAGGTAGCTCTGAAAGCACCTTCTGGTTTGTTCAGGGCTTTCTTAATCTGACCTCTGATTCCTGAAACTGTTTTTACTCTAGCTCCTTCAAACTTGGCAACTTCTAAAGTAGTTGTAAACATGTCCTTGATGAATGCAGTCTTCTTGTAAATCTTCAACGGTGTTCCAACCAATTTCAATTTCTTTACTATTTGAGTTGACTTATTGATTTCATTCACACTTCCTGTTGCAGCTATCCTAAAGCCCATTCGTTTGATATCATTTGTATTGTTATTGACGCTCTGTAAGGCTAGGAGACCTGTGTTCTGTGGTGTTATGGGACCATAGAAGTGCATGTTACAAGTGACATGCTCAGGTGTGTACTTCAGATACCTGCATTTCATGTCATCTTCTATCTTTGAATAGATGGGTAACGTTTGGAAGCGACGCCAACCCAACGAAATGATGAGAGGATCATTGGTCTTCAATATTTTCTTGTACCATCTGTGCTTCTTTACTTTGCAGGATACAAAGCCTATGTTTTGCTCAGCCATGTTCAAAGCTCCAATAAGTATTGGGTAACTAGAATCAAAATTAGTAACAAATTCTGACGGCATGTTCTTGTATACCATTCTGACATATAACCCTGGTCTGAACCCTTCAACTTCAACCCTCAGACCATTGTCTAAGTTTTCAAACACAGATTTGTTGAGTTCTGACTGCTTCAAAGCTTCTGCTTTTAAGTTTTCATAGTAAGAATGGTCTCCCTTGATTCGGTGGTCATCAGGATTGTCATACTCTGAATCGAATTTAGCTTTTAATTTCATTTTTTTGTCTAATATTTCAGTTTTAGTTAGCTCTGCTTTTCGTTTGGTGCCAGTTTCCTGAGTACTTTCTGTGTTTTCTTCTGCTTTATGTTTCTCTCCAGTTTCTAAATCTTCGAAATCACCAAACAGTTCTTCATTATCACCATCACTGGCATCATCTAGTTTCAATAGTTCTGATGCGTCTTCGTCAGCTGATCTCTTACCAGTTACGAAATTATTTATGAGGAACTGTTTATTTGATTCACTTGTCCAATCTCTAAGGTTCGGTTTGTCCAAGGCATAGAAGAATGAGCACTCATCTAAATCTAATCTTTCCTTTTCACTATGTTTCTTCTTTTGTGTATCTGTTACTTTTTTAAAGAGACCACCAAGCTCCTCATCTTCCTCTTCTTCAGAATCTTGGTCTTTCTTATTTTTGGATTTATTTCCTATCTCAAATTCACCATAGACAAGCTTCATGATGTTCTTTGATGTCTTTTGTCTCTCTAAGTATGCTTCTGTTGCCTTCTGTCCTAATTTTTCTTTCCATTTCATTCCAAAATCTTCTTCTTTTTGTGGTTCTTCATCTGAATCACTATCATCATCATCATTGCTCATGTGCTTGTCTTTTTCATCCCCATCAACACTCATTTCTCCATCCTCATCATCTTCACCTGAGCCACCTTCAGAGTGATTATCCCATGGAAGTCTGTTTTTCTTCTCCTCTTTTTCACTTTGATCTATCCCACTGTCATTATCAGAATCACTGTCATTACCTTCATCCTCAGAATCAGATGCTTCTGATTCAACTTTCTTATTCTGTTGCAAATATTCATCATCTTTGATCATATCAGGGTAGATGACTGCACCACCACTGAACAGTTTAAATCCTGACTCTTGCATCTGTTCATCAACTGTTTCTTTTGTTTCCACAACATTCTTGAGAAGCGCTTTCTTCTCATTGGTTTCCTCATCTTCCTTCTTGTGTGAGTGAGAGCCTTGTAGCTCTATGTAGACTGCATCTTTGTCATAGACAATGCCTCCAACACCTGCAAAGGGTGCATATATTTGTCTCTCTCGTTCCATGAGATGACGTTTCTTCTCTTTGCTGGGGAGAGGGCATGGATCTGGTAGGTAAGATAGCTCACTGATCTTCATGTCTCCAACACCTGGAAAGATTGAACAAGTTTATTAGTCTATTATACCAACTATGATAAAACTTGACTGAAGTCGAAGCCAGTTTTTACACCTATGTTATTTTTGATGTAATTAATACATCAGCCATAATAGTGTGAAAATGTCCAAAACAGACCAGAACAAATGCATTTTCCAAACTGTATGTAATCGTGGAATTGTGTTTAGAGGAGTTGCAAAAAATCTATACAAACACATAACTACTCTTTTTTTGCATAAACCTAGCGTGGTGATATTTGGTGAGAACTTCATTTAGTATGGCCCACATTGATTGAACATCTTTTAATAAACACAATCTTACCTGCTATATGAACTGAGGACTCCTTCATCAGCGGCACTCCCCTCACATAGCCATACAGCACCACATCTCTGTTGACCTTAGCATCCTTCCTGATCAACTCTTGACTAGTAATATCTTCCAAACGGTCCGCCAACACATAGGCATGGGTCATCCTCCAGCTTAGAGGTCTGAACTTCATCACTGAGATAAATCTAGACAGATTCTTTATCTCATTCCTCAGATATTCCCCATGTATGATACCAGACAAGTAGAACAACTTGGCTCCGGAATAAACTTCAGTCCAAAACCTATGTTTTAAAGTTTTCTTAGTAGTTTTTAGTGTCTTAGCATTCTTGATCATATCAAGATGAGTGAGAACACCCATTATTTTGGGCATGCCATGCACCTGGCAGATGTTGAGGAACTCAAATATCTCCATCTCGAAGCCGAAGCTAGCGTCGCACAGCAGCAATACAAGATCAGCGCATTTTGCGATGTCGATCATAGAATTGACGTCGTTGTTACATTCCATCAGTGTAATGCGCCGTTTCTTAGATGTAACGATAGTTATAGGACCGTTCGTGTTCGTCACGTTGGTTTTAATAAAACTTTTTATCAAGTTATTGATGAGAGTGGTTTTACCGACTCGAGGTGGACCGACGATTGCCACTACAATAGGCGGTGGTTCCAGGGGAGTTTTGTCTACTTGTGGGATGTGCTGCTTCTTCGAGATGACATCTTCTCGTCGACGGAACTGCCTCTCGGCTCTCACAGCAGATTGGATAGCAAAAGCTTTAGGATTTCTCTGTCGAGCACTTAGGTTAGACTGATCAAGTTTGGTCTTGTTTTTCTTCTTCTCTGCTTTGCGCCCGGCTTGCTTAGCACGGTGTGACTTCTTTTTATCAAAAGCAGTTTCATCTGCCATGGTTAACTTTATTTAATTGTAAAAACACATCACAAAATTTTCAAAATAACCCACATAACCTCACGTGTTACATGTCGAAGGCATAGCGGTCGAAGTGACAGGCGTGACAGCATCATTTTTAAATTTTGGTTGAGTGATAAATTGTTAGGTCTGGATTTTAGCCTTTTCAGCAGTTAAAACATGTTTCTGGTGAAGCAGCACTTTTTGCTTCTGCAAACTCTGCAGTGGTGAGTGGACAAAGGTAAAATAAATAAAAGGAATGTGAAATTTTTTGCAAGTAGTACTCACGAGACACCAGAACAGACCCCAACATATTTGGGAAAAGAGGCACATACTGACACACGAGTCTAGCGGAGACGGGAAAAGACGTGAGTGGCACGCGGTGCTGTGTGTGGCGTGCGGTAAGCGGTGTGCGAGTGCCGCTTAACGCATCTCCTCTCCTCTTCACTTCACACATCTCCACTCGTCTGCACTTTGGTGGAGGCCAACCGGCCAGGCCTAAGCCTTAGAATTTAGAGCATTACTCAGTACACACCTTGTTGGTATAGAATTTTAGACTGTAGAAAGTGGCCCTTGATCTCCAGGTTGCGAAATACTGTTGTGTGTAACTGAGAATCTTCTGGGAATATTCTGAGTGGGAATGCAATTTTAGTTTACCGTAATTTCTGTAATACTTGGTCATTATTTTATAAAATCACAGATGTTTTGCTTGTTTTTAAAACTTTGCAACACTGTGTCCAGTTGTCATTGACTACAGCAAAAGAAAGAGATCAATTTTATATTTTTGTGCAAAAAAATCCATTATTTGGATGATGAAAGCAAAAAACGCAGCTGGTAATGATAGCTCACTAGTGGCAGAAGGTAAAGTGAACTAAAGAGGACTGTTATCATGACTTCCTCAGATGTAGACAACCGGAACATCGCCATATCGATGTGAGTAATATACGCGTTTTTCCTAATTATAGAACGATTGTGTTATTGTATTCGTCACGGGACATTGTTTATATTGTTGACTAGTTAATACTAGTGGGTGGCCTGTCTAGGATACGTCAAAACAGTAATTGGTGATGATAGGTCGATGATCTTTGTGCTCTGTCGTCCCCGCAATGCAGATGGTAATTTAACATCATCAGGTCCATAGGCACCTTCGAAACGATCTCCCAAAGCCTTATTCTAGGTCAAAATATTCCCAGACATGTTCATAAACCGTGCACATACAATTTTTAGAAGAATGTTTACCTAATATTTTGGCAAACAGCTCACTGTGACCAGTTTATACAGTTACTTGTAACTGCCATTCTGACTAAATATCCCATTGTATTCATTTATCCAAACATGGGAAATATGCTATCAAATAAATGGTGCTAATTTCAAAGATACTTTTTGCATAATAGCTGGAGTTTAATGCTAACCTGCTGAGTGTCAGACTTTTACTGACGAAAACCCATCCATGTTCCTTCATCGCCCTTTGTGTTCCAGGGCCACGGTATCTCTTCAACATCTGCAGATTTACACCTAAGAGTATACCCACATTAGATAAGTTTAAGTCCCATGTAATAAGGGGTGAGCCTATTGCCATCAACTGGCTACAAATCCAAACTGGGGCTGTTACCTAGAATGGCCTGATAGAATAACCCAATTAAACTGCACAAAATAATTTATTGTGGATCATAGTTTCATAAGATGTTTTGTTTAAATACAGGTAAGTCTGCTATGTCCCGCCATTGAGGCATACAAAATGCATGTCACAAGTTCGGGATATATGCAGTTAAAATACAATACATCCAATTGTCATGCAATACATTATGATTAAATTAATAAAACATTTATGTCAAATTACAAATTATTTGTTTAATGGATTCGCTTCAATGTATTGTCACCATTAGACCAATGAGGCATTTAAGACAATAAGCTTAACTCATTATTTAATACTTAAGTTAATAAAATACTTTATTTTCTGTGAGTTTAAATATTAACTAGTGATGTTAAAATGTAGGCTAGTTAATATTTCCACACATCTTCTGATTATTAAATAAGTAAAATAATTTGTTGAAACATTTGTCACACAAAAATATTCAAATAATATCAACCTTGATGTTTGTGATGACTTTTTATGTTAGTTTAACATCCTATTAACTCTATTTTATTCTAGCTGTATGATAATTTATTAAAATACTGTTAGTGATTACAAATGTTGATTAGGTAATTTAATTCTTATTATTTATCCTATTACTAGCTTTTGCTCTCGGTTTCTCTCGCGTTAATTTAGAATTTCACACCCTAGCAGTGGCAAAGGTTTCATACATTACAATTTTTTTTTTTCACGGAACCTTTATTATTTTAGAAAATTAATTAGGGTTCTGTGCAAAAAAATTAAAACCCTTGAAATTGTTAACAAAATCCGAATAATAATTTCACGCGGACGAAGGTCGCGGGCAACAGCTAGTATAATCTAAAATTAAACCATTTCATTAAATTCACATTATGTTACATAAATTATTTATTGATTTTTTCATACCTAGATTATCTTCAAAATATATTTAAATTACAATTCTTACAACCCTTTACTAGTTAAAATTAAAATAAATAAATAATAATACATAGATACGAACATATAACCTCTTCCTTTTTTGAAGTCGGTTAATGAAAGAATAATGATTCTATTCAAACGATTCATATGTTCCACAGGAAAAAGTCGGTGGAGAACCTAGTGATATCATCACAGGATGCCATCGGACAGAGTATCAGCCAAGCCCTTACATTCTCGGGAGTAATCACACAGCATGCCAACAACATCATACAGGAAAACAGGTAAGAACACAATGATGCAGGACACGTATGAGCGTGGACGAAGCAAAAGATGTATGTAAGGATAGTAGCAGGTGTCTCTGCCTCCCTCCGTGGGAAAATGGCGTGAGTTTGTGAATGTATGTACTGGCAATATTAGCTGAAACAATGGCTGTTTGGCAAGTGAAAACTAGTATCATTGAGTAGGTACCTATCAAGTTTTTATGGGTATTTCTGCACAAATGAGGAGATAAAACCTGTGTTGGTAATGATCACTTTGTTTTTGACTAGTTGAAACTTTCATTTAAGTTATTGTGTGTTCTGAAAATTGGCAAAAGGGAGATCATTTCAAAATATGTTTACAGGTTATCACCGCCACCAATACCTTGTTTAATTGTAAATGGTAATTTTCAAACTGTTTTTATTAAAAAATGCAGATAGACCCATAAAAAATGTGCTTGCCTTGAGCCTTTCCTTTCTTGCAGAGGCTGAGTATAACTTACAAAAAATAAACAGGAAATGACTTGGTTTTAATATGTGTATTCACCGTAAGTCTGATTTCCTGTGATAATTACATTTTTGGATTAACACTACGGCTACGTATCGAGCCAAAACTAAACAACCTATGTATAGAAATGTGTTATTAGATGATATTATTAATGTGAAAGCGAGTTTCTGTTATCTTTTCCTGGCTACCCAACTAAGCCAATTTTTATTAATTCTGGAATGCGAATAGTTAATTCTGGTATTTGTGAAACAATATGGGAAACTTTCATCATCAGTTATGTTTGATAAGAAAATAATTATTTTAAACAAATAAATATATACTAACAAATATTGTGCCATGGTGAGGTGGTACAAAAGGTTTAGGTACTTGATTCCATCATCAGGTAACTCTTAACTCAAACTAGATGCATGCTTATGTTTCATATTACAAATGGATTATTTTTACCAGTGGCCATGCATCGGTATGTACTAACTTCTGATTATATGTATTGTAATCGAAATTGTGTTGCCATAAAACAGTGAAAGGTCCACCAATCAAGCTATGCAAAACCAAATTAAGCTGATCTCTCGTTGTACGTGAAGCTCGTACAAAGCGAAGTTAGGTTATACTGGATATGTATAGCTTGACGTGTGGCCGTACTGGCCGTGTGTACGAGCAGGATCAATATACAAAATTGCCCTTATCCTAATTTATTTGTAACGTCGCAGCATGTCTTTTACTCCACTTCTCCACTTCGGTTTCATATCGTCTTTTCCCAATTTCTTTCAAAACTTTTATATCTACATATTTTATTGTAATTGTTTGAAATCATGACTTCTTCTTTCGAGCTATAACACTTCCACTCAAAGTACTTAATGCTGGAGATGTATAAATCATCTTACTTTCTATACAAAATTGTAAACATGCAATGACTACAAGCTACAACCCCGCACCTAACAGGTACCACATACGTAACATCGCGCCTGTAATACCTGAAGGGCTAGGCAGAGGTTTACCTAGTACACCCATATTTCGCCAGTTAAGTCCCATGTAAGGAGCGAGAATGTTGCCATCAACTGGGCACACACAAATCCATAGAGAATAGAAATAGTGGAGAAAACCACTTAATAACACTTTGTTCGACCTGGGAACTGAACCCAGGACGTCATGCTCAGCAGTAGTGCTTGCAAGTTGCGATCACCAGACCAACGAGACGGACCTAATAAGCGGTTATCTGCAATCATTTCCGCTCAATCTAGCAAGGTTATATTTATTATTGCCACACTTTCACCAAGACAACGACTAACGGCGTGATGGGAAGGTCATGGTTGCAATTTAGTCAACAATAATATTGTTGTGATTACAAGCATGATCGTGACTGTTTGTGGCCGGTTTTCTTTCAACGTTGAATAAATAACACGGCTCCGCGACCGATTTTCAGAGAACACACCGCCTAACCTGATGAATATTGATCATGATAAAGTGGCGTAATTAAAAACAGCAGTGATAGCCTAGTGGTGTGACCGTCGGACTGTCAAGTCATGAGTCTCGAGTTCGAACCCAAGACACGCACTTCTGATTTTTCGGATTTATTGTATAATTATCACTCGCTTCGGTGAAGGAAACCATTTTGAGGGAACCAGCATGCCATAGAGATATTTCAAGACGGCATGTAAAGCCAAGTCAGAGGCTCATGGGTCACCAGGTTAGGAATTAACCACACGAGAAAGAAATAATCATAAATTACGAAGATATGTTTCGTGTCTCTCTTGGGTTCAGTGGACATTTTGTGACAGTGTTGAGAGTGTTGAGCGTGGACACTTGGGTTGAATCTCCTCGAGTCAAGCGGTGCTATTTTTCACCAGAATATGCTCTCGTCAGTCTGGATTTACGTCTAATGAATGGGCAATAAGCACGCTTCTATTGCAATGAAGCTTTCAATAATAGTTCAATTTGCGGACGGGGTTCCGGACACCGGTCTCTGACAGATAATGAACTGAAGTATCTGTCAGCCGGTCCGCAATCTGTCCGGATTGATGGAAACTATGGGGAATAAACTCGTCGCATCATAAATGGAAGTCGTAGAAAACAATCCCGTAGTCAGAGTCACCCGCTTCGCCTCTGGATCTTCATAAACGACGATAGGCCGAGGTGACGGCATTTGACCTAATTTAAAATGAATGGCTATTCACCGTCAACTGAACTCTTCCTGCCATTTTAATTGACGCTACGGACGATTTGATTTTGTAGTTATAATATCGCGCCTGTGTACCCTTGAAGGGTTAGGCAGACGCGTGTATGTTTTAACTCACCATGTTATTTATGTTTGTGTGATGTGTGTTTGTAGGGGTGAGCCTATTGCCATCAAAAGGACACGAATCCAGACTCCGGGCTGCTACTAATAAATTCCTGAAGGAAAACTCAATAACAGATCGATTACTTGTGAATCGAACTCAGGACCCCATGTTCAGCATTAGCTTTAGCGACCGACGACGAGGCAATTGCAGTTATAACGATAGCATGATTAGCATGACAATGTTTGTGAGCTATAATTGTCCTGCTCACCTCGTTTACTAAGCCGTGCGTGAAGATATCTTAACGCGTGTAGCTAAAGTCCATGATGCGTGACGGCAGTTAGCCTCAGCAACACTCGCGCCTCGTTCATTACAGCAATAAAGTTAAAGTTAATGAAACAAGGACGGAAATAATTACGAAGATCTACAGCCATCTTTATCTAGACTTATAGGAGCATTTAATTTAATAATTTATGAAGCTATTTTAAGAAAGTAGATTCTTTATTTTGTCTCTAAGATTCAGTAAGAGAACCGGCTAAATGCGAGTCAGAGTCGCGCATGGAGCGTTCCGTACCATCGTAGTAGGCGAGCACCCTTTCATTTTTAATTGATTTTTATTATTTGAGTTATAGTTTTCTTATTGGTTTTCCTGTAATCTATAGGCAAAGATCTATTCTTCGTATTTTTTTCAACATTTTCGGCCCTGTAGTTTCGGAGGAAAGAGGGGGGAATGGTCAATTTTCACCTATTTTCTTAAATAACTTCAAAACCAATAAATGTTTTGACTTTGACTATTTATCTTAAAATAATTTAAAAAAAAATATTTGAAATCCAAATTACTCCCCAACAGTGGACCCCATCAATTTACGTTACACGTCCGTCTCTGGGTCACCGACTTACATATGTGTATCTCAACAACTCGATCGGTCCAGTATAGTTTCGGAGTAAATTGGCTGTGGCAGACGGACGGACAGAAAGACAGACAGACACGCGAGTGGTCCTATAAGGGGTTCCATTTTTTACTTTTGAGGTACGGAACCCCAAAAATCTATGAATGCTGGTCAATTGGTGATTACCGAGTAATTATCGGCCTCTTGGCTCCCTTAGTCGAGCAGAACGAGAAGGGACTCTTACATATTTGTCTGTCTGTTCTTCCATCTGCATAGAAGGACAGACGGTCCTAATATACAAAATCGAATGAAATAAGCTTAAGAAACCAGACGTGATGGGTATCCGATATCTAAAAAGTATACGCAATTAAATACTCATAAAGCATTTCACCAATGCAAAAATAAGTTTCAAGTCCGTATACTTCGAATCTTAATTTCTAGACCTTCATGAAAATAAAATGTTAATTATTCTTTCAATTACGATGGCAAGACCCTGATTTTATGCAGAACGACTGCCGTGTCTGCCTATCTGTCTTCCGCGACTATTATGAGGAAGCTTGAAGTTTTCGCAATAGACCGTTATCGAGGCTCAGGTGGTTGCACCCGCCGCGCCGGCACCCGATAACACCTTATCTACGCCGCTTCTTGCAACATACGAGGTAGTTAGTGGCTAGGGTCACCTATATACTACTGGCATGGTTATTTTTGGTATGATCAGTTAGCACTTACCCCAAAGGCTCCTGCTTCAAGCTGTAGGCTGTAGGTTCGAAGTTTCAACCAGCCTAGTGCGTTACCGCGGAGATGGCCGATGGAGCAATTAAGGCTTTGACCGAGTGGTGGCCAAGGTTAGGCCAAAGAAACCAGGGCCGTCCTAGAGCTCGTTGGGTCGACGACATCGTCAAGGTCGCGGAAAACACCCTGAAAAAAGAAAAAAGGGGAGACCAGCAGTGGGTGATTCCGGGCTGATATGATGATGATGATGATGATGACTGGGTCCGCCTGGTCTCATTGAGAGGTGACCTGTATCCCAGCCGTGGGAAGTTTAGGCTGAATATGGTTTATGTATCTGTCACAGAAAGCTGCGCCTCAATTTGATATACATACATATGCAAAGACATTCAAATATTTCATTCCGGGGCAGTGGTGAACTGCTGTCCGACTAGTTGGACCATGGGTCTTTACTAGGGAACTGCCCCTAGTAAAGACCCATGGTCCAACTAGTAGGACAGAGCAGTTCACCACTTCAAAAATAGTTGGACCACATCACCTTTTACGCGCGGTAGACGGGACAAGACGAATAAATCGTAATTCAATACTTGTTTTTACTTCCAAGTATCTTTTAAGTAACAGATTGCTGTGTCTAGTGTCATGTAGCATAAAGCGCTTGTCAGGTAGCATTCGTGTCAAAATAGAAAATGTTCGGGATCGTTTTTGTAATTTTGTATGAAAATACTCTCAATGTCCGCTTTAAAAACCATTTAAATCTCTTTGGATCTATGTATGTAAATTGCATGACAGCCACTTGACTCATTTCAGAGATAAAAATTGCAATCTTCACCGGTTCTAACCACTTTCCAGCATTTGTCAATAAACAAAACAAAAATAAAATTCCACCTTTAAGACGCACGCAAATCTATTTCAAAGTTGTACATAAAACAATGATTGAATCCTAAATTAACAAGCACACACGCTCATTTCAAGTTTAAGTTTAATAGCACAGTAAACAACAAAAGAATTGCTACAAACCGAGTTATTTGACCTTCTGTTTCAACTGCACTGCACACCTATTGTTTGCAACCACTAAATAAATAAATGATAATGTAGATAAATTAGGAATACCTTATCATCGAGACTTTTGCACCTTTCGCCATGTGTCATCGAATTTTCCAAGCTTATAGATTAGACTTATCCTGTTATCTATCTATGTAAAGGACTTATTAGTTCAGAGGAGGTTGTGTTTGTGTAATGTGACAGACAGTCTTTCCTGTTGACTTTCGTGATGGAAACAGAAAAGTTTCATGTGTTGTACACGCAGTGGGAGTCTCTGAGTAAAGTTTTTATAGTCAGGTAATTTTTTTTGTTTATTTGAGTGGGTGTATTTTTCTCGTTTATCAGTTTTATACACACATTGCGTAGCGATTAATCAACAGTCTAATTTTGTTTGGAGTGATGGTTGCCCTAGATTACCTATCTTATTATTATTTGAACTCTTCAGGACGAGTACAAAATACTTCTATAAAATTATTCAATTAGTAAATATGTTTGGGGCCAGCTGAAATGTAGTGACTATGTGCTAATGCGCTACTTGTTTGAATAGATCATTGCCATGAATAGGACGCTAATTAATTAAAATATGTAAGTAATATTGCGTAATAATCATGTGTATTTTGGGTGTAAAATAAGCAGTAAGACATCTAAATCCTTACTAAACATCATGTTCAAACATGAACGACATTACAAAATCTTATCGACGACATACATCAGAATCATCATCCACTGCCTGACTTCAAATAGACCCCTTTTTCAAACACTGTTTAACGGTGATTTTGAAATATGTATTATTTTTTCATTGTAAGTCATTGAAGATATCATAAGTGACAGTGTAAGTTTAGGCCTCTTTTTGCTTGTACTAACTTCTGTTCTTGTGCCAGCTTCGTCCAGGCGTTTCCTACTATGGAAACAATGGTACACTACTGCTAATCCCTTGAAGGAATACAGACGTGCGTGACGTTACGTTGTGCAAACATTGCAAAATCTTATCGAAAATATTCAGTAGCAACAAGTTTTGCTTGCGTGTCTCAGTGGACTGACTCGTTGGTCTAGTGGTTCGGTTCCAGGTCTGGCACAGTGTTATTGGATTTTTCCATTTCGATTCCTCAGTAGCAGGCTGAAGTCTAGATATTTGCAGGGTTGTTGGCGATAGGTCCTCAATCATCACTTAGGACTTACTAACTGACGACATGCGGGTGGTATACATTTACCCAACCCTTAAGGGACTAGAGGTGCGATGTTTTGTATTGAAAACATTATAAAATCTTATCGACAACACTCAGTAGCAACAAGTTTTCGCGGAAACATGCCGCTGTTCCCCGCGTGGCTAGGTGATAGGCGGCGAATCTTGCGCGTAGATCGTCGGCTTTCTTATCAGTAATAACAAGCTATGTTGTAGTATTATGTGCTGTGCATGATATACCTTAGCAGACAGATAGTAGGTACAGTCAGTGCCCGGCTTTGCTTTGCTGACCCATCTTCTCTTTTTTGCTTGGTAAGATAAGTCAGGTAATGCAGGCCACTGACTCTCTTTTGAAGAAGTTCCAAGAGTAGTTTCACTGTTTCTATTGAAACTGTCTTTTCGCAGGTATGCATCAAGTTTGTATTTTTAGGTTTTGAGCCTCTATGAAAGCCTAATTTAAAAGTAAAATAAAACTTTCTGCCACGAAACAACGTTGCTGTTTCAGTTTAAAAGGTACAGGTTTCACTGCATCTGGGACATTTCAGCTTTGTCCCCGGCTACCAATAACTTCCATGCCCTTAGTTGTTAATAGGCAACGTCTTATATCATTTTTAAATCGGAAGCAGATACCAACATACGCGTAACCTAATGCTAAATAGGCAGGTACTCATTAAAATAATTACAACTTTCTAAATAACAACTACAGTCAATGTACTGTCAGCAAAAACACTTTGTTTACATTTCACGACAATTTTAGAAAAAGCAATTATAACGAGATTAAACTTATGCTGTCACCTACGGGATATCGTCCGTGATTGTTTATTATTTTGAGCTCACGACATTTCGACGCTGTTGTAAGCGCCATGAGCTCAAAATAATGAACAATCACGGAAGATATTCCGTAAGTGACAGTATAAGTTTAATTGTAAACTGTGAAAGCTTAAAACAGTGTTTATATCGAGATTGTTACTTTTTTACATCAAAACGCCACGTTAATTTGAAAAGCTGAATGTTATCATGATTGGTGTGACCCTATCTCTAAGTTAAACGATCAAATTGCTAAATTACGTGGTTTTTTAATTATTTATATGAGTGAGTGAGTCAAAAGTAGTGAATGCCAGTGTCAAATAAATGTCGCAACCGGTGGTTTTTCACTGTGCACCAACCAAGCGTGAACGGGCGCCCGATCAGACCACTGCCGTACCTACTTTGTAACTTTAAAATGTGTTTTGTGAACGGAACATTGGTGAATTCTGGAAGATGTGAGTGATTTTGTGTTGTGTATTCTCAAATGTAGTGCTGGTGGAAATTGTTTTTTTTTTTCGAGAGCATATTTTTATTCTGACGATACCAAATCGATAGACGACCGTTCGATCGATAGGGTACGATCTTGCCTCTATTTCAACTCGAATCTGTTCTAGCGGACTTGGTGTTTCTATCACATTTCACTCGAAAAGAAACATCTTGAATTTATAAACCATTTATTTCCAAGACGAGTGATAATTTGACTGGCTGGCTGGCTGGTGGTTATTTCGTTGACTGGTAGAGAATGCCTAATGGCATTAAGTCCGCCTATGTACCACTATTGTACATGAAGTTTAAATAAATAAATATAATTGTAATTCTAGGGACAGTCGAAGTTCCCTTTGATCAATGTTGATATGTTTTGAAATTCCGCATTGGCTACAACATAATTTCCATTCATTTATTTGAAATAAAACATAATTTACCTTGCACTACGGCTGAGCAATGAGCTTGAGATCTTAGTTTTGAATCCTCGAGTAGTTTTGTTTTTGGGTTCGTCCGTCTGTATTTGTGCCCGGTTGATGGCAATGGGCTCGGCTCGGCCCTTACATGGGACTTATGAAGAAGCATAACTTGTGAAACGTGGGTGTTCCTCTGCCTGCCCCTATGGGATCACAGGCGTGAAGTTATCTCTCTACTGTACTAGAATTCGAAGGGCTCGCTGTAACTCTTTCAGAGGTAGTAAACGCCTGTTTATCGGCCTCCAATCACACATCGCCTCTATGTAGCCACAGTAATTAAAATTAATTAATTGAACAATAAACCTAACGATATTTTCGTCACTACACGTGCGTAGCGCGAGTAACACGTTATACGAAAACTGATCTCTTGATAATGCCGGTCATCAAATATGTATGGTTCTTGTTGCTACTGAACGAAGGAAGACCAAAGAAACGATGGATGAACTGTGTTAACGATGATATGGTTAGAAGGGAGGGAGAAGTATCAGAAGTATGGAAGAAGAAGACATGCTGCGCCGACCCAATAAATAAATTCGGCAAGAGAACCGTGTATGAGGGAAATGAAATAGGCCACAAGTTTATAAAAACAAAGGTTGGAGAGGAATATAGCTGGAAATCTGAAAAAGATGTACCTATCGACCGGATTTAACGGAGCTTGACTTACGTTTTGAGGTCGTGAGTTCGAACTCTGACAGGCACTTTACCATGTGTTATTTATTTCAACACTACTGCTCTCAAAACGGAAAGCAACCTGAAGAAAGCGGCAAGAAACGGGCCCACGTGGTGAATAACGGCCCATTCCCAAAAGAAGGCCGGTAGTTCAGTTGTAGGAAAAATATAGGCTGATTATACCATGTAAACAGGCTTTCTTTCTAAGTTAAGATAAATAAGCTCAGACTTCACAATATGCTACAAAGAAGTAAAAACTATACTTCATAGAATTACATGCAGGTTTATTTACTTGTGCGATCAATACACAAACCTTTCCCAAAGGTCAATAGAACTACAACCAATCCAATTTTCTTTTGTTTCCCTTCGCACATCGTCATCAAAGATAGCAGCTAATACAAGCTAAAAAAATAAGCATTTGTATAAACAGTGGCATTGTGACTATCAGCTGTTTGAACGACAAATCATGCACAAATACATTGTACAAATATGTAACACTACCTAATACTTAGGTGTGATTCACACTTGTTCACATCGGTACCTATCATTCGGCAATGCCTAATGATAAAATGTAAAATTATGTACTTATCCTGCATTTTTAAATTAACCTTTGAACAAATGTGTGTTTCTGGGATAATAACTTTTATACTACACCTGCTTGGAAAGTACCTTGATACTTTATCAAATTTACGGTAGAAAGTACGTCATTGCATATCGAACAAATATGCGGGGAGAAAACGCATCTGAGCGGGAGAGAAAAGTGTATGAAAATCCATTTCTTACATGGTTTTTCTTTTTTAATGTTGGGTAAGACTATGCGCCGGTAACCTAAATATCAAAAGCCAAAAAGTTTTTACAGTGAGTTTTTATCTCCAAGTTCGCAAAATGACACTGGCCACTAGCTGTGTGTTGGATGGTGTCGGGCTGGCAGTGCGACCCTGCGGCGGCAGGATAAACAATTTGAAAAAAGAACATGTGAAAATTGCAGACGCCATTGGCGCCATTTTCAATTTGTGTGTTGTTTGAGGATTCAGTTTTCGTTTTTTATTTTCCTCGTAGGTGTAGTATAAAGCACTATGTATCACTCGAGAGAAAGTGCGATTCCCGATCTCGGGTGTTTTAAAACCCTCGCCTACGGCTCGGGCTTCAAACGACACCCTCGACGGTAATCGGTCACTTTCTCCTCTCGGTGAACAATAAAACCCACATATATTTATAAAGTTCCGTTTGTGCTACAAATTCAATCATTATTGTAGATTTTTAAATAGTTGTACACTTTCTGAAATCAATTCTATTGGGACAGACATACTGTTGATACTTGTATAAATGATAATCAATTGGAAACTTATTTGAACATGGAATATATATAGAATGCTTTCGGAATAAACTCGCCCAGCTTAGTTAGTTGATGGTTGATGCCGAACAAACTTCACCGATCGGTACGAGGCGAATAAGTGTGAGTGCCCCTTTATACAGAATAATAGGAGCAGGAGGTGTAATAGTACGAATTCGTGAGTGAAACGTGACATAATCATTACGTTTTTAATGTAACACGAGTATGTTTAATTATTTATTAGATTATTGAGTAATTAACGGTTTTATAAGCACTTGAAATCGGCAGGGCCATTAGGACAGTGGTGTCGTTCATTTGTGTGTTCATTTCTTTTTTATTACGTGAATGAAGTTGGGTGTCTGCTATCTGGCCATGACAAAGGCGAGCTGGTCAAGGTATTGTTTTTAAGAAGCATTTTATTTATTTGTTTAATCCATGTATAAGGGCAGGAGGATGATGTTAAAATTGAACTGAGAACCCACGGACGTACTTTTTAAAGGTGCGTACAGATATAGGTTTGTTCAAACTTTATGGCGGCTTGTAAGTTAGCTGCTAGTGACGGTCTGCGCATTATACAGTCAATACGATGCGTCCTCTACGCCCCGCTGATACCATAAATTGTGTTCTGCGCCCCCATAAAGTTTGAACAAAACTATACTTCACTACATTACACACGGTTACATTTTTATCGTTTTAATCTCTTCGACCGGTGTTTTAACTTACAAAATACTATTTATCAAAAGCTTGCACAGCATTGTATATTTTAAAACAAATAAAAAAGGAAGTGATAAAGTAATATTTGCAAAATGCATTCAACCGTTAGTAGCGCCACGAGTTAGTTGTCTACGCATACGTCGCGTCGTCGTCGGTGCGTACTTAACTACCTACACTCCGCCCAATCAAGTTAGGTTATTGACTCGTTCAGATGTTCACCTAAACAAATTAAATGATTCCAAATTTTCCTTCATAGTTTTACGGGCTTAGGACCGTCATAATTGATTTGTGCCTACGTTTCGGGACATACCTAATACAATTAAAAGAATTACGCTAAGAGCGGTACATGTAAAAATAAGTCCCTACAGACCTGCTAGTTATGGCGTACCTATTTAAAAACCTGGAATCAAAATTATTTACAATTCTTCGCGATACGTAATAATTGTTTATAAAAATGTGTAATCAAAATTATTTACAACGATTAAAAAAGAGATTGATTGAGAGGTGATTAATTACATATTACGTTTACAGAATAAACATAATAATTAATCACCTCTGAATCATCACTTAAGGCGCATCCACACATGCCGCCGGTTTGCCGCCGGCTTTTAGGCTGCTTTGCCGCTGAATTTGCCGCCGGCTTTACCAGCGGCCCGAGATGCGGTTGCAATTTTCGCAGTAGTGTTTTGACTATCGTCGAAATTAGTCGTGTACGTAGTATTGGAAGATGTTGGACTGTAATATAGTTGCGTGTATCGCAAGTGTAGTGATGTACGTTATTATTTATAAAAAAAAGCTTTTTTGCAAAAAATAAAACCGACTTCAAAAACAAAAAAACGTGGAAAAATAACTTTAGCTTCAGAAGTCGGTAACTTTTGTTTGTTCGATTGAATATTTTTGCCACCGACTTCTGAAGCTAAAGTAATTTTTCCACGTTTTTTTTGTTTTTGAAGTCGGTTTTATTTTTTGCAAAAAAGCGTTTTTATTTTTCCTTTTTAGTTTCAATATTCTACACAAATATTTGCTATGCATTTAATTTACATTGTTAACATCTCCTTTCATGGTAATAGGCTTATCCCCAATAAAATGTAACTTATATCGTTATCATACCTAACTGTCGAAATCTGGGTGTACTGTACACATCTGCGTACTTCCTCAGAGCATACAGGCGTTATCAGGGGCGTGCCGTCCATAGAGGCAATTAGGCCTAGCCTACCCTACCATTCCTACCAACAACGCAACAAATGCATTTATTATAACTATATTAATAAAAAATAAAAAACTCCTGTTATAATACTTATAGCAACTTGTCGCAGCCGTGTGACGTAACGGATAAATACTACGACGCTCGCTCCCGGCCGTCTAGGCAAGGCCGCAGCTGGCCTAATTTCCATTGCTAAATTTACGCACACTGATCGTTATTTTCGTGTATATGAACGGCACACATAGTAAATAGGGGCGTAAACTCCTGCGAGTGTAGCTGGCTAGCTGGCCACTGATTGGCTGCCCCACAAAGTATTATCCGGCTAAAACGGTATGCAGTGATGCCATTATATTTGGTAGTGTTTTTTTATCGACAAAATAACAATTGTATTTTTCTTAGAAGCCATATTTGTGACTAGCAAAATTTATTTCGCGATCTTCAGTGTTTTGATTTTTATAATATCTGACGTTTGTAATTCGTTTTGAAACGTATAGTAGTGTAAATATTATTTGTTGTATTTGTTTATTAACTTAGAAATGGTGTTCTGTTGTGAAGTTTGCGCTGTTAGTGTGTTTGTTAAAAGTTAAAAACAGTAAGTATTCACAATCGTTTAATGATAAGATTCAAGTTGTGTCCAAAGAAAGATGTGTAGGTACCCGAATTACGAGAATTAACCTAAAATTCATCGTCATTTCAAATTAATCTTTCTTCTGTTTGCATTGTCAGTAAATCGTGATTTGAACCTTGATTAAGGTGGATGCGCAAGGGTAGCCCGCGAAATTTAAATTTTCTTACGTTTATTGCAATTTGCAGGTCAGTGTCAGGTTGTATGTTGATGAAAATATGAATCGCGCCAGTAACACGTATGGAGTTACAGAATTATAATCATTCAAATCATCAATACAACCCTCCAAGTTCATATAATCTCAAAGAGTGATTTTTTCATGAAATACCTATTGAATGTGATTATATGAACTTGGAGAGCTGTATTGATGATTTGAATGATTATAATTCTGTAACTCAATACGTGTTACTGGCGCGATTCGTATTTTCATCAACATACAACTTGACACTGACCTGCAAATTGCAATAAATGTAAGAAAATTTAAATTTCGCGGGCTACCCTTGCGCATCCACCTTAATGCGGAGTTCTTGTATTTATAACTTTAGTTTTAATAGGCTTATTTTAAAGGTTTGTTTTTCAAATATTCCGGTTAGAAAACTCTACCTTTTTTTGTTTACAGCGAACTCTGTTTTATTTTTTAGAATTTTTTGCAGCGGAGCGACATCCTTCGTTCTTGTATTGACAGAATTCCATTGAAATTCCTGATATTTAAGCTAGATGGCGTTGTTTCACATACGCTTACTAAAAACACCAGGAGTGGGTGCGGTGGGGCCGGAAGGGTAAGTGAATATATCAATAGATGTGAGTACTTTGAGGGTCATCTTAGCGTGGCTGGCCTACCTTCCGCGGCGAACCACTGCACGCCACTGGGCGTTATGTTATGTTCTAATATTGTGTACAAAATAAACATCCAAGCGATTGCACCAATCACGACAGATTTTCTGTCTATTAATGAAGCGTTCCATTGTATATCTCCGAAGAACAGCATCAGATCCTGACTTATACCTTCCATCATCAGCTCAGCAACATAAGATAATGATTATCAGGTACAAATATCATTAGAAAGTATCTTTATGAAAAACATTGTAAAATGTCAGGATTGCCCTCGATTTCCCTGGTATCCCATCATCAGATTCTAACTTTGTGACAACGGGACCACCTCAGTAGTATAGGCTTTCGAATAAAAAAAGAATTATGACAGTCGGTCCACAATAAACGGAGAAATCGGTTAACATATGGGACACACAGTCAAACGTAGAACCTCCTCATTTTGGTTGAAGTCGGTTAAAATATTGTCAAAAGAGTTGGTGAAACATTTATTTATTTAGCCTTTATTTACCTTAACAATTACAATTTGTAGGATACACTTCAGAATTAACATTGCATTTAACATTACCTTTAACATTTCATTGATCATTATACGTAACAATACATTTAGCAATTCATCACATTTACATTTCATTTAGTATTTCATATCTTTAAACAGTTTTTTTTTCATTTTTTCAAACTCTACTTTATTACATTTATCATTTCAATATATAAATTATTTTAACATTTAACAAAAGGAACATTTTATTTATATTTTATGACATTTTTAACATTTCATCAAACATTATTACATTTAAAGTTACATTTATCATTTAATTAAACAAATTCATACGATTTAAAACATTTAATAAAACATTACTATATTACAACACATGTGTAACACACAGGTGAAACATTAGTGAACCGCTAACAATACATTTCATGATAATAGGCTTATCACCAATAAATTAGAACTTAACATACCTAAATGACGAAAAGTTGTACAGTAAACATCTGCGTACCCCCTAGAGCATACAAGCGTGATATTATGTTATGATGTTGTATAAACATCCAAGCGATTGCAGCAATCACGACAGATTTGCCGTCTATTTTTGAAGAGTTCCATAGTATATCGCCGAAGATCAGCATCAGATCTTAACGAAATTTAAAATGGGACCACCGCGAAACAATATTCTACCAAAAAAGAATCATCGAAATCGGTTCACAATTGGCGAAGACATCGCTGAACATACTCAAAAAAAAAAAAAACTGACGACTTGATAACCTCCTCAGACCAGGTCAGACCAAGTCTACCCCGATACTTGAAGATTTTAGAATGGACGACATAAACCGAAGAAATATTCGTTCGAAATGTATCAACTTTTTAAGGATCTCTAGTGACGAATTTGAAATATTACTGAATTTAACTGGACCCATGATATTAAAAACTGACACCCACTGGAGAAATGCTGTGTCAGCTACCGATCGACTAGCGATTACTTTGAGATACCTGGCTACAGGAGACTCTTATTTTTCACTCTTTACACTGTTGAAAGTGTTTCCACAAGTTATTTCTTTACTAATTCCAGATGTTTGTCAAGCTTTGGTATCTACATTATCCAATTATGTAAGGGTTAGTACAAATACCCGTAACACATTAGGAAGTTAAAAACTGAACGCCTATATAAGAAAGAGACCACACACATACACACAGATATAGCATGTACAAGACGATTTAAACGAAATGATGTTAAATATGAATACGAAATGTTTTCTTTGATACAACTCTACCACTCCGTATCGAAGCTGCAAGCAAACTGCCGCCGGCAACCAAAAGCCGCGCGTGCCGCAGGTAAAAGATTCGTGTGCCGGCGGCCAGGCCGCCGGGTTGGCCGCCGGCCGTGCCGCTCGGCATGTGTGGATGCGCCATTAGGGCTACACTTCACGTTATCGTAATAATTGTTCAAAGTGCAAACCATTCCTTTCGGTACCTAATCTTGCGCGTTTAATTAGATTGTCTTTTAATTTCAATAATGTGTCTCTGTCACTGTTTAAAACATCGAACGCGTCTACACTAGGGCATCGAAAATCGGCCATTTGTTGGGACCGGTTCTTTTCGGTTGCGGGTTTTCTTGGGCTTTTCGGTCTTTTTCGGGTTTTTTTTATTAATTTACATTGTACTTTAGCTCTATAATAATACCAGTCTATTACTGCCCCACTGCTGGGCAAAGGCCTCTTCTGAACAGAGACGGCACGAGCATTGATCACCACGCTTGCTCAAGACGGGTCGGCGATTTCAGACTTTTTAGAAGTCCAGGTTTCCTCACGATGTTTTCCGTCACCGATGTCTGTGATGTGTAAGATAAACTTAGAAAGTGCATACTCGTATGAATTAAAAAAGTCACATTCACTTTAGCTCTATTTATTAATTGTATTTATTAATTAACAATTACAAAGGTTATAATATTGATCGGGCGTCCAACCAAATAGTTAAAATCCTCAGGGAAGTGGAGGGGACGCGTTTTTTCAAAATGGCTCTGGAGCTTCTATCCATCACTTCAGCAGAACTACAGGCACAAAACAATAAGAAAATTGGTACGACGCGACCTTCGATAGTCCAGCACATAGCAAAACCGAATCCGAACCGTTGAAAGTGTCAAATCACTTGGGAGGAGCTACCTGACGATATTGACCAAATCTGGTTGGGATTCGTCGATCCAAAGTCTGAGATTGTTTCAGAAGTCGAAAACTTCTACCGTCAGTTGTACGCATCGCATGCATCTCGACCTGATCGTATTTCACAGAAGACCTGCTAGAAGTCAGCCAGGGTGAAATCGAGGCGGTTCTTAGACAGCTTAAGAATGGAAAAGCACCTGGTGAGGATGAGTTAACGACTGAGATTCTGAAAGCGGGAGAAAGTCCTCTATTAAGAGAGCTTCAGGTGCTTTTCAACTCGATCCTGTTCTCTGGGAGAAATCCAGAAGCTTGGAGAAAGGACGTGGTCGTTCTTTTCGTAAAAAAGGGAACAAGACCCTATTAAAGAATTAAAGACCCATTTCGCTCTTTAGCCACATGTTTAAGCTGTTTGAAATAAATAGTCTAGCGAGAAGACTCGACGACTTCCAGCCACCGGACAAGTCGGGTTTAGAAGAGGATACAGCACCAGATATCACAATAACACAGTGCGGAAAATTATACTGAAGTCCGAAGAGTATAATGGGGTTTTTGTGTCTTGCATTTATGGACTATGAGAGAAGGCTTTAGACTCTATCGAGACCTGGTTTGTGCTGGAGTCTCTGCAGCGATGCCTAGTAGAATGGCGATACTTCCAAGTGCTGAAAAGTCTTTAAGAAAACGCCATAAATAATGACCGTCAAAACTCAGAACCAGCATACAGAGCATATCCCATTGCGTCGGGGGGTGAGGCGAGGGGATGAATTCAGGTGATTACGTACATTACGCTCGTAATGTGCTGGATAAACAACAACATACCGATGACGTTTTAAATTCAAATTGAAGAAACTAAATTGTTTAAATGACGTGGTCCTGCTTTGCCCTTAGGTTTGGTCTAATTTTTGTGAGTCCACGTTGACTGCGCTTACGCGTCATTGTAGTTAGTATTGAATGGTGCCTACTGATGGTTCGCATAATTTCACTCATGCGAGAATTAATTCCAGCTTATAAAAAAATACTTTATTTTTTAATTTTGTCTTTACAAATCGATCGTGTTTCATGCACCGGATCAACCCTCCACGAGATTAAAACGATCAAAATTTAACCGTGTATATCAGAGTCCAGTGTCCGGAGCCGCTTCCGCAATTTGTCCGCACCGGTTTGGCCGAATCCTAAATCACTGAAGATTCCTGACAGTGTCCCTTGGCCACAGTTCATTCCCTCATTCGGACAAATATTTGTTTGACCCACAAATGTCTCATTCAACTCAGGATGTTTGTATTTGTACACCGAATTTGTTTGTAAAGATACGCATTTACTAGTCGGAACTGCTAGCAATATGTTACAAAAGGCATGGGGAATCAAGATTTTATCTTGCTCTAAGGCGAACTAAAAATTGAGTAAGTTTTTACAAAATATAACTAGGTAAATGATGTTAGGAAGTATTTTGCTTTGTTTTTTCAACAATCTAATTGTCCTTTGTGTTAATAATGAGTTTCTCACGACTCACACACATTTTATTGTAGAGATTAGACAGATTTGTACCTGTAGGACAACCTTATTTCACCAGTTAGGTTTGTAGAGAGCCACATGATACCTTCAATTCATCATTGCTCTATTTTGTTTGATATGTGTATGCTCAGAATGATTTATGGGTTTCTTCGTTACCTCAGCTGGAAGACTGTCCGGTCCTTTTATCAACCTGCATTGGCCCACCGCTGGGCAAAGATCTCCTCCATGGCTTTGCAATTCTTCTCCCTCTTCGGCCTATCTCCCCCAGGCGCCCTAAGTCATGTCGTCTCTACGTCACCGCGTGGCGACTCTGGCCCATCTGCCCCATAAAGCGCTATATTAAGTAAATATTTGAATCTTTCAGGAGCGTGTCTCGTTCGCCATCACCGTCCCCGTCTACGCGCGACTCGCTTCGGAATACAGACAGCGCCAGTGAAGCATTAGACAATGACAAGGTATGTACTCACTTATACACCCACTTTGAATGACTTGACAGCCATATTTAAGTCTTGCATATTGAGGTTTTACCAGATGCCGAAAGTTATTTTGCACAGGTTTTTTTTAAGAATCTACAGCAATCTAATGACATCTGAAAACTACTTAGCCCAGGGCATTGATCCATAGGTTAATCCCAGAGCTACAAATGCAGCCAAAAACCGTCATCCTCAGTGGTTCTTGATTAATTATGACTCCCAGTATGACGTTCCTACCTAGCATTTAAATTAGAAGTTTCTTCATTCCAGACAAGCGAGAGCTCAGTGCACATGCCCTGCCACGCGGGCGGCGACTCCGCTTCTATATCGAGCGGGGAGCTCGCCGTCACAGTGGTCTCTGTCACCCCCACGGGGAACAAGGGGGAGAACCCCAGGGTGAGATGTGTTCTATTAAAAAAAAATACTATAGATGTTGCGATTTAGCGTGGAGGTAGTGGTCTTTCCATAATACCAAAACAATAAACATAGTATCGTTTTTCATAAGAAAAAAAATAGCTATAGCCATGCTACAACGCAACAACTCCAGCTTGCTTGCGCGAAGTACGTCTGTTGTAAACTGTACCTCCAATGACAAATAAAAACGACTTGACTTGTAGGCATGAGCATTTATACTGTTGATTGCTGTATTGGTTGTTCTGTTATCATGTAAACTGCTGAGATTGACTCATTAACGTAACAATCATCAACCAATCATTAACTCACTTGATTGTCTCTTTATTTTTCCTTTAGATTGGCCTTTCACAATCACAATCTTTGTGTGCTATAACTCTCTCATAAGGGTTATTATACTTACCTACCTGTTATGAATTTAAAAGTAATAAAACAAGGCATAATTATGGTAAAGGTTTATTTTGGATATCTAAATCCGTCACATCTACAGAGTTCCGCTAGCTAATATTTAGCAGTAACAAATACATGATTGCTACTACCACAGGCCAAGCAAGTTGCCGCCTATAAAGGGTGTAACAAGACCCTTAACGATGCCGAAAGCCACTTATTCTTTCCGTCATTGTGATCATTTTTTTGTTCTAGACCATACCTGGAAACCTTCTAGTTACGGATATATTGGGGGTCAAAGTTCCAACTTTTTCACAAGTTTTTTCTTAAATACATGTTTTTAATGTAAGATTTTTACTTTTTAAACTCCTTCACGACCCCGGTACTATTCAATCCATCAGAACAATGTTTTGAGTCCGAACCATTGAGCCCTACCGAAAAACGTCATTTTTCACCCCAAAAAAAAAAGTCATTACCCAGCAATAATTTTTGCGTAAAGTTACATAGTTTGATGTACATAATGTTTGGTTGACAGCTCAGTGAAGGGTCTTGTTACACCCTGTATATATTTTGTTGAATATTACTCTGAAGTAATATCAAAAAAGCCAGACGCTTTCCATAGGCCAGAACTTTTGTCAGACGCTTTAACCCTTCGTGTGCCGGGAACGTAGATCTACGCGAGACACAATAGCTTTTAAATTGTGTCTATATACTCGGCATACGAAAGGTTAAGAGCGCGTATAAAGCAAAATTACCAATCTTATATTTGCGAAAAATTCTTGACCAAATCTTAAAATAAGCTCAGTTGTAAGTTGTCTTATCGCTCTACTATCTAACACACCCACATGTTAACTAACCCCCGTCATTTTATGTAAATAATTGGTACTCACACTGCAGCTGGGCACTCCGCCGACCAAGGCGTTGGACGGCACCCGCAGCAAGAAGAAGAGCTGGTACAACTCCCTGTATCCCACCTACAAGAGCAAGTCCGACGACTTCAAGCGGCTCTTCAAGGATCTGCCTGATGATGAGCGGCTTATTGTCGGTCAGTATCACTTTTTCCAACTATGTTAAGGTAGGCTAACATTATAACGGGGTGCAACAACCAACAGTTCAATAAAAGCGAAATTATTTTAGGCGTTTTAGGTTTAAAAACGGCCATGAAACCATAGGAATTGTGATCAAGGCGGTTGATGGCTCACCGACTAACACATGAGACTCGAACATAACTGGTGAAATGTGGGTAGGTATACTATAGGCTCACCCCTGCCTTACCCTTCAGGAAATACTGGCGTTATATCACGAGTTTGAACACATATTTGTCGAAGGACCGAAGTTCGATGGAGCAAACAAATCTTGATGTGGGGAGCGCGTATCGTCACGAAGTGTGGGATGAAGGTAGCTTGAGCACACTGGAGGCGGAATAAAAAGTGTTGTCGCGCAGCACGGGAGGGGCCCACGCCCAGCTGTGGACTGCGATAGGTTGACCTAATTGATTGAGCATAAATATTTAGTTAAATAAATGCTGTTCGTTCCCCAGACTACTCATGCGCACTACAGAAGGACATCCTAGCGCACGGGCGGCTGTACGCGTCGCAGAACTACCTGTGCTTCTACGCGAGCATCTTCGGCTGGGAGACCTGCATGACCACCCGGTGGAAAGACGTCACTGCTATCACTAAGGAGAAGACTGCTCTTGTGAGTCCATCAATCATTTATCTATGCTGCGTAACAGCATAGCTAGCCCATCTCAAGTTATGAAAATGAAACGATGTTTTTATTTAGTTTTTTAGTGGAAACGCCTTGGGCCTTTGGATCAAAGGATTTGGAAGTCATGAGGAGAGGCCTTTGGCCAGCTGTGGGATGGCACAGGCGACAGTAACAGTGGAAACGCAGCGGAATTTTATCGTTAGCCTGACAACTCCGATGAGACCAGTGTCGACCAGTGTCGATGAATGACTTTTTCATGAAATAGTTACAGAATAGGGTTAAATGAGCTTGGAGGGTTGTATTGATGATTTCAATGATTATAATTCTGTAACTCCATACGTGTTACTTGCGCGATTCATATTTTCATCAACATACAACCGAACACTGACCTGCAAATTGCAATAAACGTAAGAGAATTTAAATTTCGCGGGCTACCCTTGCGGTTCCACCTTAAGTGAAGAAGAAATTACATGCATAGTATTATCACTTGCCATCCGTCGACCAAATTGTAATTGATTGTAATTCAATAATTGTAACTGCTATGTTACTACAAATTGTATCCCAAATGAAAGCTCGAGTCAGATAAAGTATTCAACAACTTACCTACAAAGCCTACATAATATACAATAACAAGAATTCTTGTCATGCATCCAGGTAATACCAAACGCCATCCTGGTGTGCACAGAAGGCGAGAAGAACTTCCTCACATCGTTCTCTGGGCGCGACAAGGCGTACCTCATGCTGTTCCGCATCTGGCAGAACGCGCTCATGGACCAGCCGATGAGCAGCCAGGAGTTCTGGCAATGGGTGAGTAGAATATTTTGAACTGGAATGGGTCAACACCCTCAGGGAGAGAGAGCACTTGAGAGCTAGTCCATTCAATAAAAGCGGAAAAGCAGAGAACGATTAATCGTAAAAATGTAACCCCTATATTTTATTAACCATTATACGGGTTAAACCTTATGATATATGGGTTTAACAATTTAAATATGGCTGATTAACCAGAATGAAAGAGATAAAGTACCGAGCGTGAGCTAACTGCGATACTTTCTTGCATATTTTTTACATACAATAATGAACTTAAAACACAGTGTACCGGCTGAAGCCGAATCCGCATCGAGAACCGTGCTCACTCTTGGAGGTGTTCTCTACCTTCGTTTCGATTCAGACTAAAGGCGTAACACGACTGCGGTGTCAATATACCTAACAATGTACATGATCCTTCTCAATCCTGCACACCACTAGCTTTTATAAACATAGATGGCATCTACTAATATCGTCACTGACACGATAAATATCTAATAACGTGCTTTATAATTGAAGGTAGAACTGCGTCGTGCATCTAATCACACTAATTGTGTAGGGAACTGTCTTGTTATCAGACCTCAATATCAATAATATGAAAAAGCCTTTAGATACAAACAGGCTACAATCATGTTTACGATACGCAGGTGTGCATGACACATACTGGAAAGAGACTACTGCAAGTTGTGAGTCCTAGAGACGACGCTACATACATGGTCAGGTCGGTATTATTTGGTATAGTCGGGCAGAGAAATGGAATAACATGTATAGATAATCATTCGGGAAAAAGCTTTATGATTCACCGAGGCCTCTGTGCGAGCGGTAGTAGGCCGTGGATCACAGCCTTCTCACGCCATGTGGGCCCGACTTGGTTTGGTGGCTGTCACATCTCTTCGATATTTCTTTAATGAAATCTGAACCTTAGAAATATATGTCATCATGTTTGTCAATATCCGAAACTGCACAACCGATTTGAGGTGGAAGCGTCAGGGTAGCCCGCGAAATTCAAATTTTGTTACGTTTTTTCAATTTGTAGCTCAGTGTTCGGTTTTATGTTGATGAAGAATGAGTCGCGCCAGTAACACGTATGTAGTTACAGAATTATAATCATTAAAATCATCAATAAGACCATCTAAGTTCGACTAACCCTTTTTTTTTTTAATGTGAAATCATCAAATAACCCCTCCTGCTCAGCCCAGAGCGGGAGGGGTTATTTGATGATTTCAATATGTCAGACTTCTACTGACTAAAACCCATCCATGTTCCTTCCTTTGCCCTTTGTGTTCCAGGGCCGCGGTATCTCTTTCAAGCAGTCCCGCAACCCTGGCAGGCGTCGGCCCTTACGGACCCCTCCCTGTTTGCTGACTCTCTCTGAGGCGCGCGTGGAACACGAACGCGCCGTCGACACGGCCTGTCGTCATAAGACGGACGGACGGCGAGCTAGCCCATAGCTCACCGTCCACAGGCCCGCGTCTACGGTGGCCGGGAGCCACCACGTGGCCCCCGACGCCCGGTGCGTCTCCCGCAGCGGCTGGGACGTGAGGTTCTCTCCCTCTCACGTCCCGCCACCTCCTTCGCTAGCATGACTGCTTCGCAGAAGGAGGTGACGGCGTCCCATTCCGTCTCGTTCCGGACCATGGATTGAACCAGGGCCGGACGCGAGAGGTCGCCGCCGCTGAAGTTCATTTAACCCTTCTGTAACTATTACATGAAAAAGCCTTTCTATGGGGAAAAAACGCAAAAAACGTAAGAAAATTTGTATTTCGCGGGCTACCCTTACGCTTCCACCTTACACGAAATTTTGTGAATGTTTATGGTTGGTTTCAGTTTGAAAGAAATGAGAATCTTGGACCCGATAGGTGGCGACGTACGAAGCAAAGGCGGGTCGCTAGTAATTTTATATATTTACCGGACTGGTGGAGCTACCAAACAGTTTCCTCTTTTTTATTTATTATTAATTCCACACCGACACCTTGGACAAACACATTGAGCCATAAAATTGTCATTCAAATAGATTCGGAGCCACGACACAGATAGAAGTATTAATTCTAAATCATGCGCATAGCTGACGCACCCAAATCAATATTTACCACATAAAAGTGAAAAACAAGAGGTGGTGTGGTTTGGCAACATGTTCGGTGTTGCCAGTTATTAATAACTAACTGGCTTTTGGCCCCGGCCTCACTTGGAGAACGAAAACTTCCCCACGAGAACGTCCTACCGTGAAAAGAAGGTTCTATCTGACTGACAATTTTCATACAAATCCTATATTGTTTGCTAGCCTCTTCTGGGCAAAGGCCTACCTTCATTTCTTCCATCTTTCGAGGGTCTGCGGTGCCTTCTTCCAGTTTTTCGTCCCTCCATCAACTTCGTTACCGGCTAAGGCGAAGGTGGCTACGTCTTCCTGCTTCAGGGCAGTAGCTCTGACTTATTTTTTCCTTTTACATGCCCTCATTATATCAGTTGCGATTAAAAGAACATGTATAAATATCTATTTTTATGCATGTTTAGGTATATCAATTCATATCCTAAATCAAGAACATAAAACAAAATAGAATCACTAAAAAGCATGAGTCGGGTACATGCAGTCGATTTATTTATTTTATAGTTGGCAACCCTAGTTTGGCACAGATTAGAAATTTAAAACGATTCAAATACGTTCGACCTCAAAACTAAATATACGGACTGAATACAGCGGACATTACTTTAATATTAAAAAACATTTTGTCCTTTGTGTGAAAAATGTTGTGTTCTTCTATTTGTGAAACATTTTTTGGGTTAAAGGTACTTGCTGCGTGGAAATATTGCAATGCCAAAACTTTTTGAAGCACTAAGTATAATGTGATTTGAAGGACATATCATATGCAGCCTGTAATATTTGAAGGACGTAGCATATGCAGCCTGTAATGTTTGAAGGACGTAGCATATGCGCCCTGTAATATTTGAAGGACGTAGCATATGCAGCCTGTAATGTTTGAAGGAGGTAGCATATGCGCCCTGTAATGTTTGAAGGACGGAGCATATACAGCCTGTAATGTTTGAAGGACATAGCATATGCAGCCTGTAATATTTCCATTGCTTGGGCGGGGTTCTCTCGGGGATGGTGGATGTCACAAGTCTTCGATATCTTTGTTCTACTACATACCGGTTGCCTCACGATGTCTTCCTACACAGTTGTGAGAGCAGTGGTGTTGACATAAACAACACAAAGGAAACTGCCGGTTTGGTTTAGAACCTACGAAGCGAAAATTGACATCGTTACCACTGAGATTGGAGGGCGTGATAATCGAATAATATAATCTGTGTGAAATTCAGGATTTTTTCACTATACATTTTTGGCAGCTATTTGCGACGTTGCCAACTTTCAGAATGCACCCTTTTGATTGAGCGACAATATCATTAGATTGGAATTAGACGCAGGTGGTCGCGTCAATGACAAAGAATCGATGTAGACTGATATTAGTTTCAGTGCACCTCTCCGCTTCCATTTACCTTACCAGCGTAACTAAAGATTTTTCAAACATTCCAGTTTCATTCATTAAAAATGCTGATAGTGCTATCAATAATAGTAAAAATTCAACCTATTTTGCGTTATGTTTCTTTCAAACAATGGCATATTAGATTTTATAAGCGATTATCAACTTACAGTGTGTACTTTTAATTTTATCAGTCGACCTTGAAGTACTTTGATTTAATCCAAAGAACACGATTTTGTATTGCCGCGTTGGACTAGTGGTCATAGACAGTAGATTCCCAAGTCGAGCAAAGCTTTATTTGGTTTTTCCATCAAAAATTCCAGCCGGGAATCAGGATTTTTGCCCCTTGGTGGCAATAGACACGCCTCATATTACATGGATTTTAAACATAACAGGCGAAATGTGAGTGCACATAGTATATGTACTTACACCTCTGCTGGCTAGCCCTTCGGGGAAAAAAACGACCACCGTATAACCCTACTTAGTAGTGCGCGGTCGTTTGAGTTTCCTCTGCGTTTGTCCGGGAGGCTGTTCATTATAAAGTTGATGAGGTGTGGGCCGGCGCGTGCGCGCTTAAGGTTCAGTCGGTCAGTGCGGCACGGGACGCGGGCCGGCGTGCAAGGGAACCCAGGGACAGGTATTAACTTAATGATAAATGTTTACTTTATGATCATGGTTTTGTATATTTTCGGAAAATATCTGTTTATATCTGAAAACTGAAATGGAACCGTTATGTATTTACCAGTGTTGTGTTTTCTGCCTTAAAATTTAGGATTTTGGATTTAATGAGGGGGTTTTTTTTAAACCGACTTTGTAGCAGGAAACGAAATTCCAAAATATTACTTGTTTAAACCAATACTTTCTTTCTCATGTTTCACTTTATTTATTTAGAAAACATTGAGAAATATCTGAACACGAACTTTTAGTCTCCTAAACAACGCAATTTAAAGAAAAAATACAATTTATCGCAAGTGCCGTATGCAAGGAAAACATCTTAAAATAATTAACGAATAAAAAATAAAAATGGATTTATGTGTGGTTTAAATAAAAAGTTTGTCAGCTAAACACTTCCGGAGATGTCATGATTAGTCAGTGTTTTGGCTTGAATTGATAGCGTTCATTGACGAACTACTACTCACTATGTTGCCAACTCCCCTACGTTAATATGTTGTTGTAAAACTTTGTTCATGTATGTTTTCTCCGTTGCTTGGAGTGCAGCCAATGCACTTGGAGTTTTGCCCGTTCTGTTGTTTAATTATTTTCGTACAAGTTTCATGATAATATCATATGATTTTGATTGAGATATCCTGTAATTTTACTCTAAAGTGAAGATTTCTTATCATTTAGATGAGTTTTTGTGAAAAGATATATTCGGTAAAGTTAATATTGAATCAGTGATAAGTCTTTGCGTTGATTTCTCTTAATTTTGTTTCATCTTGTACGTTTGCTAGACATTGTCCGCAACGGAATACCCATTTCATCCATGGCAACAATTTTTATGTAAAACAAAAGTAATAAGTAATAAATAAGTTTTACTGTGTGTTGAGGAAATTCATAGTGTACAATATATTAGTTTTGTTATAATATTTCTTTGTGATTAACATTTAATTATAATTTACCAACCATTTTTTGTTATCTTAACTTGATAAGCAACTCCCAACAGGAAGCATTAATTCGTACATTTTATTTAGAAAAACGTCAACTCGAACAATATTCGTACATAATCGAAGTGGCATTACGTTGTATTAGTAAATACTAACACAAAGAGTAACCATATCAATCTAAGTAAGTACTGTTAGATCATCTTTTCAGTTTACTTACCTTTCAAGTGTTTAATCTATAAATTACAAGTAACTGAGCGTTCAATGGCTTTCTTAACGAATCCAACTTCCAAAATTAAGATAGTTTTAAAAACCTAAGTAACCTTTGTGACAAGGAATTTAGGCTAAAATTATTACAAGTTGGCCCTTTTTTAAATTTCCTAAAAATCCATCTGTCTCGGTTGTTCCATACTCTTTATGGAAGGAAGTTTAGCTATATTTCTCGGATGAAGATTCTCAACATTTCTAGCAGCAAAATGTATCTACTCAATTTCAGTCGTTGTGTGTATTGAGCTGAACTAATCAGCCTATAATGCACCCACTGCTAAGGCACAGGCCTCCTCTCTCTGAGAAAAAGTGGGGCATGATCCACCCCGCGGGCCCAGTGCGGGTTAGTGATGTCTTCGAATTCTTGAACTATTAGCGTTTTGAAATCACATTTTCATGCACGGATTCCTCGTTCATTCGCATCGGAAAACCCTGTAACGTGCGGGTGGACTCACACTTGTGAGTTACTATTGTAAGTGTCTGTGCATGTAAATGTAATTTTACCCTTAAGAGCGGCCAACCCGTCATACTTTTCATACAAACGCTCGTACGTGATTATGCCGTTGTTACACATCTATCTTTGATTTTTTTAAACTAATCGGTATTTTGTGCACTATATCTAGGTTTCTATGGTTTAAAGTAGCAACAAATTCAGTATAAGCCTCCAAAAATTGCTGTTTTGCATAAATTTTACCTGAACTTTGGCCGTTCATAATGTACTCATAATCTGTAAAAATAAAGAAAACATCTCGATAGAAACCTTGCACATGTAATGCAGATTCTTAATGACGAGTATTTATTTCACACACTTGTAAGACTTATTCAAAAACACGTATTTCCTGGAACAAGTTTAAGAAATTTTCGAACACTATTTTTCGTTCAATGTCATCGCGTTAGGTGGTATGAAGTGCGTGGGTGACGAGATGTGCGGGGTCGGGGCGGGGTAAGACGGGGTAGTTGAAAGAAAATCACCGCTGTGGCTCTGGATGAAACAACAAGCTTTTTGACCATGCTCGCGTTGACGATAGAAGTGCCGGGAAGGCCCCTCTTAATGAGCTGATCTACTCTTGTGGTGTAATAATTTAACAATATTAAGATGTGATATTTGTGTTGCAGGTGCACAGTAGCTACGGCGAGGAGCTGGGCTTCAACTCGGACGAGGAGGGCTACGGCCGCGACGCCATCGACGACGTGCCCCCACTCCCGCACGACCCCGACTCTGTACGTACCTCCTGCTTGTAACTATTAATCGATAAATAACCGAGGTAGGCCATTGTAAACCAACCAACAATATGGAGGATTATACGGTTTGAGCCTATTAGAAAGATTGCTAAATCCTTGCATAAAAGCGAATAGTCTGACGCAGTGTCGACGCGCGTCGTCCGAACCAAAGCGAGGTGAATGACGTCTCCTTCGCTTTTGTTTCTATTCGGAGTCGATAAGTGTGATCACTCCTAGACCTCGTCAAACGTGAGTGCGGTTCTTCAGAACATGAGTGACTTGCTGCACCTTTGAGGACTTAAATAACACCACTGACTTTTAACTAATTCTCTGTAAGGCCGAGATCTATAAACTTACTTAACTTAGCGTACCCATCTCTTTCTTGCACTTGTAGCTAGACTTGTAAGTCGTGTAATAGTAACAGAAATAACAAGCCAAAGTTCGTACAAATTAATATTTAACTATTAATTTCGGCCTTAGATTCGGAGACGGTTGTGGTAGACAAATGCCCTATATAGTCATCTTTAAAATTAGACATGGGCACATGTCTGTCCCCCCTGTCAGCCGCGCTGTCATTTACACCTTCATACAAACACCCTATGTGTATGATGTTGTACCTAATAGGGTATATGGAAGAAATACAAAAAAAATTTTTTTTTTTTTAAATGCCTTATATTGGCCCATAAAAACATTGTGGTACACTTGTTTAATTCTCTAATACAACACTTATTTTACAATATAATATTTTATGTAGCGTGTTTTAGGTGAAACGGAACGCAAACACAAAACGCATCGATTCCGGTAGTGACGTCAAATGCTATGTGTCAAAGAAACACTTTTAGTTGAAAAGTACTTAGTTTCACTAAGATTTTACTATAATATTGTTATTGCAATTTTTGGTTTAATAAAGCACTTACAATATAGTAAAACTATTCTATTAAGGGCAAAAAATTAGATTTAAACAAGGCAGATAGAGGGAAGTGACATCAAATACTATGACTTGAATGGCCGCGACAGTCATGGACGTTTGAACTGTAGTAGAAAATTGTAAGTGTGTAACATTTAATTATTTTCTTAAGTCATAAGTAATTTATTCGGAACAATATACATTGTGTAGAATTTAAAAAAAAAAAATAATATAACAGTACAATTCAAACAAAAAAAAAATTCAAAGATAATAAAAATTACAATTTCAAAACGATAATAATGCGCAATAAATTAAAAAAAAAACGAATTGTAAAAATATTAATAATTATGACATCTAATTTTCTGCGAATAATCAATCATTAAAATAGAACGTCAAATATACATAAAAAAGCGATAAAAACAATTTTTTATAAAAAGTCCGTAATAATGTGTCATCTAATTGTAAAATAAAATGTCAAAGATAAAATTAATAATAATACTAGAGATAATAAGTTATAAATCTATGAGTAATACAATAATAAAACAAAAAACATAGTAAAAAGATAAGTATAAAAAATTAAAAATAATAACAGTCAACATAACATAATTATTTTTAATCTAGAACAATAATATTACAGTTGTCTCTTATCATCTAGGTACTCATCGACGCTGTAATAGCCCTTCCTCAATAAATATGTCTTCAATCTATTTTTAAATAAGTTTGCGCTATTTATGCTTTTAAATTCTGAGGGAAGCTTGTTGTACAAAAATACTGATTGGTACCTAGGACTGTGATGAACCACGTTTATTTTCGGTTGGATTGTGTTAGGCAAGTCTTTCCTACGTGTATTAACTCTAACTTGTCGCTGGTCATCAGTTTCAATTTTGTGCAAGTTCTTAACAAAACTGGTTAGCAGCACCAGTATATAAAGGCATGGCACTGTCAAAATATTAAGTGTACTGAAATGGTCTCTGCACGAATCCGTCTGTTTTAAGCGGAGCATTGTCCTTATGGCTCTCTTTTGAATTACAAATGCCGAGTGGATATTGTACTTATATCTTGGGTTGATAGTACTGCATTTTATTGATTTAAGTGAAAAAAAAAGACATGCATATTCCCTATTACAATTACGGGATGACAACGGGCGTTAATCATCGCTACGCTACTACGCCTCTAAGATAAAACAATCTGAGTCACACGCTGCGAATAAACAAAATAATCGCGACAACGACAATCTCCTACACCTGTGCCTAGAAAACCTGCGTTACAATAAAAAATACAACATTAATACAACTTTATCAAATATCTACTTTAACTGTGTGAAAACAAAGTAAATTTTAGAATGAAAAACAGTATTGATAATATCATAAATACAACTTTAAGTGCATTGAAAACGAAACCTTATTTTCATTAAGTTAAGGTACAAAACTTAAAGCAAGTTTGCTCTTTAAACTGGCATACGTACAGATAAGACCCGATAACTTTAGAAATACCGAAAAAAATCAATCGGTAATCAAGCCATTGTCAGTATCAGTCGATAAGTGATAGCGTGATAGCAACACGTGTCCACGGTCATGAGGTATCCCGGGAAATCTAAGAAAAAAGTGAGTTTTGCAACAAATATTAATACCGCTCCCATAAAACTAGAAAACTGACATTTTTATAGATATAAAAACGAATCTTCATATTCGTAAAGAGGCAAATCTCCCTGATAACAGCCGTTAACTTAAATGTCGTCTTTATTCAGTTATTTGTTAGTTGAGGATGGATTCATGCGTTGGGTGGCATTCAAGAGCTGTCAGTCTCAATATTACATAGAAATTGTGACACTGGCAGCTACTGAACGCGGTCTATGATGTGTTTAGTTCCATTGGGGAAATTCGCACCAAGTGTTTTTTTTTTGTAAATAGCACGGAATACTATACAACCTATGAAATAAAACTAGAACTATTTGCAAAATGTTAACCTCGGTACCTCGTTTTTCCTTGCAGGTAAGTCAGTCTACAAATGAATAGCAGGATGTTTTTGTTAGGTATTTTTGTTTAAAAATCCCACTTCAAATCAAAAGATACAGCAGATGTAAGATAATGTTTTTAGTATAGTAAAGTGTAGTTTTAGTTGTCACAATATTTCAGATATTATGTAGTTGCACAATTTTTGAAAAAACCTCCTTTCATAGGAAGTCTCTAGCAGTAGTTGCAGCTATTCCAACCGCTATACAATATTTTATTTTAGAAATCCGTTTTTTCAAGTATTATTAAGTGTAAAAAAAACGATGTAAAAATGATAATATGATCCCTGTTATAAAAAACTTTGTAAAATTACTTGTACTTTAGAAAATTAACATTTCATCTGTATTAAAATGTTAACAAATGTTTTATCTAATAACTATTTTTATATCAAAATCCAATCAGGAAATATAGCGTATCACATAAATACGAGCAAAACCACGGCCCTAGAAGGACGCACACTGACCTTCCATAGTGATAATGAATCAACGATTAGCTAATACTAGGTAACAGCTGCTGTTAGCGAATAGGAAACAGCTCATTGTACTGATCACAATAAACAGCGAGGTTTGAAAACAACATCACGCCTTTACGTGCAGAAGGAGCAGGCAGAGCAGTAGGGCACACCCACATTAGGATAGCTATTCGACATCTTAGCATATCTATAATAAGTCATAGGCCGAGATCTGTAAACGTTACTTTGTCCTTACTTCGTTTAACATTATACCTGCCGCTATCAAACTACAAGTGCAAAAAACAGTCAGGACAGCGTATAAACCAAAACAAATACAGATTAGAACTTGGCCACGACTTTAGCGTCCATTGATTGAAACCAGGTTCATCAGTTGATTGAACACAATATCACGTGTCCCATCGTTAGGGAAACAGCACCACCTTGCACTCCAGGCCGGGGTATCCTTACTAATATTATAAATGCGAAAGTAAGTTTGTTTGTTACCTTCTCACGCCTAAACCGCTGAACCGATCATCCTGAAATTTTGCATGTACGTTGTCAGGTGTACAGAAACGGACATAGGGTACCTTTCATCCCGAAAAAAGTATTTTTCCCGAGGAAAAGAACAATAACGTTCTTATGATAATAAATGGCGCCACGTGTCTTTCGAATCATGATTGAATTATATTATTACAAGCAGAGTACAACCCGTATTGATTGTCAAATTCTAAATTATCGCGAGCGAAGCCGAGGCAAAAGTTAGTTATCTATAAATCCTCACCAGAGCAGTTTTCTCTGCTTCGAACAGCCTGTGGCTATCGCTTGTTATATTACACTGATGAAGAATAATTTATTTTGAAAAATTATTACAGAAAGTGTACATTTAGGCGTAGTACTATTACTTTTCATACAATTGTTAAATTAGTACTTATAAGTAAACTAGAACTAAAATATATTCAACAGTTGCAAGTAATGATAGTTCAATTGAGTTGTACAAGTACCCAGTTGTATAAGTATTTCAGATGAGCCTAGCGCTTTGTCAGAATGATTCATAGGTTATTAGGTTACCTATATTTTTAATTTGTACCTACATTACGTTTGCTGCTGAGATTATTAAAAAATGATAAACCAAGCGATAACAATGATTAGGTAGTATTAGATAATAGATAATTGAATAGGTACACCTGCATAAAATATTCGTCACTATACCGTTCTATTTCAGTAGCTTTGAACCTGACGCACGAACTAACTAGGAGGTACTGAAAAGACTGCTGGCCAGTGTCATTGGGTTTATCCATCAGGAATTTCTCAGTAGCAGCCACGGAGTCTGGATTTGTGCCCGGTTGATGGCAATAGGCTCGCCCCCTATTACATGGGGCTTAAACATAACTGGTGAAGTGTGGGTGTACTATTAGATACACCTCTGTCTAACCCTTCGGGAACTACAGGCGTGATGTTATGTCATGTTACTGGCCAGCCAAGTCAATTATTTTGCAAGCGTTTATTGTACTAGGTATTCTTGTAACAATGGAATATGAATATTGTAAGGTATTGATAACTATGAATGTTTACAGTTTCACTTACTATATAATATAGTTCCGACAGTTAGATTCTCGGCTCCGTCGCGTGATGAGTTCTTGTGTAGTAACTGTATGACGAGCTGTCTCCTTAATAAAAGACGGGTGTAATCGCTGAAAGGGGACGCCATTCAAGGACGTACAGTAACCTTATTAGTGACCGTAAAGGTACCGTAAGGTACGGTACGGTAGCTCTCGTAACCGACTTAGTGTTTGTGTGACAAGATATAAGAAGTTAGGATCGTAGCAGGTGACGTTCTGTATTGTCTGCCTACCCTCATGACAAAAGGTGTGAGTTTATGTACCTGTCTATGTATGTATTTAAGAGTAGGCAGATTTGTTCGTCGTGGAAGTGAGTGACTGAGAGCCATACCGTTGCGGGAAGGACAGAAGATTTGGCCAGTCTTCTGTGCCTCCTCCACGCGCACCACACGCCGCTCTAATCTCTTGTTCACCACTATGAACGAATCCCAAAAGAGGTGATTACAATAAGTTGGTGATGTAACGTGGTATACTCGTATGTTGCGCAGGAGCTGGTGGATGCGGCGTGCATGGAGGGCCGCGGCGGCGCGGACGAGCCCCGGCCCGCGCGCGACTCGTCGCCGCCCCTCGGTCAGTATGCAGGTACACGACTCTTATACAACGACGGGCTTGTGGTGGAGGTCGTGACGTCAAACACAGCCAGACATTATTTTCTCCAGCAAACAAAAATGCCCTAGACCCAAAAAATCGAACACATTGACATCCACCAACGATAGATCATGGCCCGCCCCCCTCACAGAGAGGTCTTAACAGTTAGGCAGGTCTTAGCAGTGGGTACAGTGATGGAAGTCGGGCCATGGGCCGCGGACTCGTCGCCGCCCATCGGTCAGCTACAGGTACACAACACTTAGAAAAAACGGGTTTTATGGTACACGTGCCGAGGTGGAGGTTGTTCTGCTTCATGCCGTAAAAATCAAAACTCATGTATTCGAATTAGGCCGCTAATGAAAACTTTCCCTACGTCAAAAATTTAGAAAAGACAGAAGGCCCGCGCTTCAAATTATAATACGCACACCACTAAAATTAAAATACATTTCGAATCTAGACAGGCATGCTTTAATTTATTTTACCTCCACAGTTTTAAGCAGTTAGATATCCAAATTAGATAATAATATTTTTATAAGAATTACAACAGGCAGTCTTGAAAGTCGTGAATTTGATGAATAGGAAATAGCCCATTCTGAAATCTTCAAGTTTCACTATAAGATTCTGATTTCTTGAGTGTATCTAAACAGTCATATCCGAAACTACTCGCTGTGATAGAAAGCTGCGCTAATGCCGAGTACCGTTGCGTATGTTTTAATATAAATAATAAACCAATTACCTCGGTTCCTTTTCACCATAAACAAGAATGAAAAGGTGTTGAACCGAACGCATGCGGGAATTCCCAACAAATAAGGTACCTACCCAACTCTTGTCTTGAAGTAAGATGCTATCATAGCAAATTATGAACCTTATGAGCATGAATTGAAGGTCTCAATTGGGTCTTTTGCCAAATAGTAATGGTAAATCTCCGATTATTCGTCAAGTGAGATTTCCAATTCGCAATTTTTTTGAAATATATATATATTTTTTCTTTTAATGGTACTTGGTTTGGTTGCAATAAGTAAAACTTTCATTATTACGAATTACAAAGAAACTATATAAAAAACCTCCATAGAACTTATAATCTGTATTTTACAATACTTACAACTCGACCTCCCACTCGTACAAAACTACATCAACAATTTTAAAATTGTAAGCATCCAAGATGTTTACAAACAAAACAAGTTCAAATGACTAATTTTAAATTATGTTATCACGATTTTTCTTTGGCACCGATACCATTAAGCACAATTGCGGGTAAATCCCTCATGAACTAAGTAAACTAACTTTGAAGTACAATCGTATCGCTTAAATAACTACTGTTAATACTTAAACACTGCACTTCTTAGTTTTCGGTGTGTAGGGTCGGGTCGCCCGCTTAAACCGCGATTGTTCTCCGTATAATTAATTGTTTTATTAGACGGATATTTTAATATTAACTACGATATTATAGAAAAAAAAACGGTCGTGTTGTAACACACATTAACATAAAAACTTATGAGAACTTAGAACTTACTTATCTAGAATAATTTGTTGCAGAACAATATGTATTTGTTTAATTTCAAGTTAATTTAAACAAGAGCTAGGTTGAGAATTAACTTTTTAAATCGTTTTATAAAATTGAAACATAAAAAATCTGGCATTTTTTGAGTTGTTGTAAGCAATACAGTTCAATTGTAAACACAAACTAAAGTTGTTTACTCAAAATAGTTAAGTAGTGCTTATTAGTTTATTACCTAATCCATTAAACTAGTAATTTACTATAATCAAAGTTTAGTTTATATCGGGCAATGACTGTATTGAGTCTTACCATTAAATTATCTCATAATATAACTATTAATAAACTCTGTTAATTTCTATCGCTAGGTCGTGAGATCAAATTGTAACTATTGAACCATTGTGGCGGTGCTAACAGTGAAAACATTGTTTGGTTCTAGTCGACAGAAATTATTGGAGAAAAGTGTTCAAAGAGTTTTAAAATTGAATTCAAGAAAAAATACCATTAAGAGTGAAACTACCAACTTTCTAATAACAAAAAAGTATGTATATAAAAAGTATACTAGATAGAGAAAATTTTATTTTGATGTGATCGACATAAAATGATTTTTGTGGATAAAAAACGTGCATTAAAAATGGAGGACTCAGATATTATAATACAATATTCAGATGACGAGTATGTGGTGTGTGAAATATTTGACTGGGAATATATTGAATTCGGCGAAATAACTGCAACGAATGTAACTGGTAATTTTATTCATAAATCTACTATTCATGAAGTGACCAAACTTATCGACACAGGATCGACTTGATCCGGTCACAAAGAGCTTTACGTCCATTTGATAAAAACGAAAAAGACGTCGTTCGCCTGGTTTCGGTTCAGACGACTCAACTCGACCGACTCGGACTATCCGCTTTTAAAACACGGACATGAAACTTTTTTGGCCGGTTCAAGCAGATTCCGCGTCGAAAACTGTAATTAGTTCAGTTTCAGTGTAATCAATTCCTGCTTTAGCGTAAATTCCCCATCTGGTCTGAGGATCCGTAGCCTATAATTTAGAAGTTGCGTATAAGTACTGTTTATTTTTTATTGTGAAAGATTTTTTATTGAAACACTGTCCAACCTTAATTGGCAACCCTTGGCAATGGTAGACCATGTCAGGAATGGTTTTCAGGAAAAAAACAATTGCTATAATTACCATTCGTTCCGTTTATTCACAAAATGATATGATGCCCAAGTTTGACATGATTCATACTCTGGTACCAACACCAAGCAAGTATGGCTCTTGTAAGTGGATAAAGGTTTTATTTGCGGTGACCTATTATAAGTATTCTTAGATTTCTTTGTGTCAAAAACTAAATTAATCCTTTATTGTAACCTTTTTCAAACATAAAATTCATTTTGCGACTAACCGCATAAACCGCTTAAAACTGATAAGCAGGTGTGTGTCTCCGTAAACATTATTTATAACCATTACATTATTGCGATCACGAAATTGTATGTTAAGAATGGCGACGTTGATCACAATGTAATGGTTGTAAGTTCACATAAACTGTCACTTACGGGATATCTTCCGTGATTGTCAGTAATTTTGAGCTCCCGATATTTCGACGCTGTTGGAAGCGCCGTGATCGCGGGTTGACCGGTTAGCGGGTTGTATCGGGAGCTCAAAATAACAGACAATCTCGGAAGATATCCCATAAGTGACAGTTTATGTGTAGGTGTAATGTAAACCGTGAAAGTTTAAAACAGTGGTTGTATGATGTAATAATTATGCACATGAATAAAAGCTCTCATGTGATGAGGTTTTTAAAATGATACTCGTGTACAAAACTAGCTTTGGCTGACTTGGCCCCATTCTGAAAGTTGTTCATGGTTCAAGTGCTCGGGTAGACTTTAGTTTTTTTTTAGCTGTATGGGAAGTGGACTCACTCACGACACTCGTACTTTTTTGAAAAAGCTAGATAAGTAGATATTTATAACTATAATACTGTTTTGTAAAACCATGTCCATGGGGGTAGGGCCACAGGACGCCACCTGCTACGATCCCGACAAACATATTCCCTCTCCTTGGTCGACGTTCATACACGAGTATGCTGAGGTTGGTCCGTTGTTCTCAGTGACGAACGGTGATGCGGAGTACCGCGAGGAGGAGGCCGGCGACACGCTGCCCACCGACATGTCCGACACGAGTGACAGCGAGCCCGACAAGCCGCACAAGTACGTATATCGTCATCCTCTTGCCGTCATCATAATTTATTAAGGATCAGCGCATGTGCATTCTTGTTCAATAAAACTCTGAAATCAAACAAGTATCCGCGTCGTTTTTTACACACCCCCTACTCATAAGGTACAGTAACACGACTTACGTTCTGCTCCTCGGCATTTAATTATTCTATATTACTTCAAAAGCGAGTAAAAATTGTCTTCGAAGCGATAGTAAAACAGTCGCTGAAATTGTTGTCGATGAGAGAAAAGAATTTGTAAGAATAAATTGGTCTAAAAGCATCTCGTGCTAACTAGTTTCAAATCAATATTAAAAAGCCGTTTAAAAAAAAAATGGAATTCTTTCTTCATTGCATATTCAGCAATTTACTCTATAATTTCAAATGATTTATTACATTCGTTACATCCTAAAAGAGTTCTGTAAGGGCACAGCATTTACAAAGTTACTATCACGCAATATTTTCTGTTGTTCAGCGGCGGCGACGCAGAGAAATGCACATCGCTGCACGAAGGGAAGCTACTCCTCCGCCAAGAGTTCCACTTCAACATTGACCAGATGTTCACCATGATCTTCACAAACTCTAAGTTCAACCTGGAACTGCTGGCAGTCAGGTCGACCACTGACTATGTGCAGGTAACTACTTTGATGCTACATAATTATCTTAAAACTTTTTTTTTTACCTCTAACATAAACCAGTGGCGTGCAGTAGTTCTTCTGGTAAGGTAGGCCATGCATACTGAATTACTGACACCCAAAACAAAAAACTCGGCAACATCACAGCGTCGCTCTACTTAGGATGACCCTCAAAGTCTCTCAGTCTCTCAGTCCTCAAGTCACATCTATTGATATATTCAGTCACCCTTCCGGGCCCCCCGCACCCGCCCCTGGTATTTTTAGTACTTAAGCTTATGAGAAACAACGCCATCTAGCTTAAATATCAGGAATTTCAATGGCATTCAGTCAATACAAAAACGAAGGTAGAAGCTTCGTTAAAAAAATCTTAAAAATAAAACAGAGTGCGCTGTCAACAAAAAAATAAAATTACCTAAAATTACCATGGTATAGTGTAGATTTTTGGAATATTAGAAAAAAAACATTGAAAATAAGCCTGTAAAAACCAAAGTTATAAATACAAGAACTCACCACATTATTCAAAGTTCAAATCACGATTTTCTGACAATGCAAACAGAAGCAAGATTCATTTAAAATGACGAGTACGAGATGAATTTTGGGTTAATTCTCGTAATTCGGGTACCTACACCTTTAGACACAACTTGAATCTTATCATTAAACGATTGTGAATACTTACTGTTTTTAACTTATAACAAACACACATTATCAGCGCAAACTTCACAACAGAACACCATTTTACGTAAATAAACAAATACAACAAATAATATTTACACTACTGTAAGTTTCAAAGCGAATTACAACCGTCAGATATTATAAAAAGCAAAACATTCAAGATCGCGAAATAAATTGCTTGTCACATGAAACAAATATGGCTTACAACTTTCTAAGAAAAACATAATTGCTACTTGGTCGATAAAAAACACTACCAAATATAATTGCATCACTGCATACCGTTTTAGCCGGATAATACATTGTGGCCAATCAGTGGCCAGCTACACTCGCAGGAGTTGAGCCCCCAATCTATCAATGATCTATACATGTGTGCCGTTCATACACACGAAAATGTGCATCAGTGTGTTGCCTAGAAGAGCCGGGAGCGAGCGTCGTAGTATTATTATCAGTTACGTCACACGGGCGCGACAAGTTGCTATAAGTATTTTAACAGGAGTTTTAATTATTTTTTTAAATATTTTGCATTATTTTATTACATAGTTATAATAAATACATTTGTTGCGTTGTTGGTAGGAATGGTAGGGTAGGCTAGGCCTAATTGCCTCTATGGACGGCACGCCCCTGTAATCAAGTAATCATTATTCTCGTTACCATAAGGTTTATGTCATAAACCTTATGGTAACGAGAATAATGATTACTTCACTGCGAATTCAGAGTTGAAATAACAATGGAAGGATAGTACTCATCTTTATGCTATATATTACACCAATAAATTATTCGCGAACAGCTTCAAACAGCTTAAGAAGAGAAGTTCAAACACCAACATTTAAAAATATTCATTGTTATATTTTTACTGTAATTTATGAATGTTATAACTACCCATTCATTCACTGTCATGCAGCGTATTTTAAGATGATGTTAATCCGTTAAAAAATAAATATTCTATTTTTGATTACAATCGAATTCTCAAACACTTCCTGTGACCTTATTGTTCCCGTTTTTATTTTAGGGAAGTATGGTACTAGAAAGCTGCTAAAAATATATTATTATGTCGTGTCACTCACATAAAAAAACGTCATAAAATCAGATCAAATCGTTTATTTGTGATACATGCGTTACATGCAGGTGTTCATTACATAATTATATACCTACTAATAATGTTCATTCCATAATCAGCCACTTGGGCATACAAATGATTAAATACATTAAAAATAAACAGGACTGCATCTCTAGATTTAAACACATGACCAATGAGTAATAATCTGCCTTATTTGTTAATTCCCTAATGATGGTGTTGTGTACTATCCAGGCGCCGTGGCAGGTCCAGGGCGGGCTGAAGTGTCGTCAGATCAGCTACACGCTGGGCCTCACGTCGGGGCCCATCGGGCCCAAGGAGGTGCAGGTCACTGAGACGCAGGTACGTCTGTTCTAACCTGCTACCATTAGGACGGTATCAGATGGTTACATCTTTGTTCATCATCATCATTTCAACCGAAAGATGGCGAACCCACGTGACCGGTACAAACTCATGGGTTTAACATAAATCATTCATTAAATTGTTACTATATTTCTTCAGTGGAGAAAGCGTCATAAAGCTCATTGTAGATGATGTGAACACGTCCCAATCTGTCAAGCTATTTTATAATTTAGTGTTGGTGATTCTCAGAGGTGGTCGAAATAAAATAGCGGACTGTAAATATAGGTGGTTCGTATAATGATATTAAGAACGCGCGCTTTGGGTCCGTGTCGTATATGTGAATGGTAGTGCGGTGGCGGCACCTCGTCCCCCGCTCCCCGCTCGCCGCTGTCGCCCTCCGGTCGCAGTGGCTCCGGTGCTGTTTTGTCTCCAACATTTAGAATGGCAACAGTTTTTCAACCATTTAATGTTCCTTGGAACTAGCTATACTAGCGCCATTACTTTCATTGTTGCCTGCCCCATCGGCAAGATGATAAAGCCAGTCTTCCAGTTACCACTGAAATGCCGTGTGAACTAAAAATAACCCAGAAATTCCTGTTAACCTTGCAGGTAATGAACAAATGTTCGAAACCGGGCGTCCTGTACTCCATCGACTCGACAAGTGACAACGCCGGCATCCCGTACGCGGACTACTTCAGCGTGCAAGTGCACTACTGCCTGCAGAGGGTGTCGGAGACTGTCACCGAGCTGTCGCTGTTCGGGCGCGTGCACTACAAGAAGAGCATGTGGCCCATGATCAAAAGTACGTCATACTTAATCAGCCTATAAGGGACACAGAAGTCCAAAATCAAAGTATTTTATTTCAAGTAGGCCAGTTACAGGTACTTGTCAAGATAAAATGAAAGCTACAGTTCCAGTCACAAGGCATAATAACAGCTATGAAAGTACTGTAGTTACCCATTCCAAAGCGTGAATCTCTATGGCAACAAACTCCATGGACACTCTTTTAAATCCTATCAGTCCTTTCTGAGAGCATTACTTATTGAAAGCAAAAAGATGAAGTTACAGTTCTCTTACTGCCACTCCAGCCTCGACAGCTGCAACCCAATAGCAACCATATTGTAATGAAATTAGAGATCACTGTAATTTTTAGGAGAAGTGATATTAGAGGCATAATAACTTGGAAGGGCTTTAGTTGTCGTAATACAGGGTGTAACAAGACCCTTAACGAAGCCGTCAACCAAGCATTATGCATCAAACTAAGTAACTTTACTCAAAAATTATTGCTGGGAAAACGACTTTTTTTTGGGGTGAAAAGTCACGTTTTACGGTAGGACTCAATTTAACGCACTCAAAACGTTGTGCTGATGGATATATAGAATAGTACGGGGACCGTGGAGGAGTTAACAGTAAAAATCTTACGTTAAAAAAATGTATTTTAAAGAAAACTTGTGAAAAACTTGCAACTTTGACCCCCAAAATCTCCGTAACTAGAAGGTTCTCAGTCATGGTCTAGAACAAAAAAAAATATCTCAATGACGGGGAGAATGTATCTTTCGGCTTCGTTAAGGGTGTTGTTAATGGTATCGACAAATACCCGTTACAAAATCATATACAAATAGGGACGAGCCTATTGTCATCAACCGGACACAAATCTAGACTCCGTGGATGCTACCGAGAAATTCCTGAAATAAAAAAGGTACCTGGAGATCGAACTCAGGACCTCATGTTTGACCAATTCTTTACTCAGTATAATTATAACGTAGCCTGAGTCACAGATTATTGTATATTCAAAACTAAGTTGCAACACTTTGCCCATACAGCATTCCTAGAAAAGAACGCAATAGCGGGCCTGGAGGAGTTCGGGCGTCTGCTGGAGTCGCGCCTCACCAGCGAGGCCGAGTGCGCTGTGCCTGCCGTGAGGAAGGCCAGGAGACATCGCAGGGTCACCAGTACGTATACCTCACCTGTATGGCATGTACTTGCTTAGTGTTCTATGAATCATTCTGATATAAAGTATGGAAATGTAATGCCGCATTAGGAAGTAACCACACTTTTCGACGCGAAATTGGCTTGAGCTGATCAGAATATCTTCGTAATCAAAGTGAGTGAGTTTCGGTTCGGAAATGGCGACCACCGCGCCGGACTTAAGGCGACATAATTAAATGTGGGTGATTTTATTCTGTATCGACACGTGTGGTCACTCCCTAAACATAATTTGTGTGAATGTCTCCGCGAGTAAAGCGGCCATCTCATTGTGACACATTCGTCGAATCCAAGTGTAGGGTCATCATTCCCACCCTCATCCCAGTGTATAAGCGGTCGGCTCGATCGTGACCTCAGTATACACCGTCTACAAGCCATCTTTCTCACAATCCATCTTTGTTATCCTGCAATCCTAGTCACGTTCACAATAGGTCCCACATTATGTGTTGTATTTATTGTATGTTGTTTTGTCCTCCCAGCTTTCAAGCTCGTGACCCCGGCTCGAGTGCCGTTCCCTACGGCCGGCATCCTCGCGCCGACGACGTCTGTCTCTCCTGTGGTCTTCCCCCTCACTTGTCCGCGTAGAGCGAGAAGTCACTAGATCTTACTACCGCAGTACCCACAAGTTTATGTGACAAATCGAGCATTAGAAATAGTGTCTCATATAGCATGTGAGGTCGTAGGCTGTCATTAATGTAGATCTTTAATAGTCATTATCGGTAGTTAGTGGTCAGGGCCCGAAAATCTTATAATGGGGTATCGTGTTAAGCTGGGTTGTAGAGGTCATATAGGCAGTCGCTCCATGTAAAATACTAGTATTCAGCTGCATCCGGTTAGCCTGGAAGCCGACCCTAACGTATTTGAGAAGCTAGTCAGATGATGATAAGCTTCAAAAAGAGATAGACGGGGCGAAGTTCATCGTAGTAGAAGATTGTCTATCACTTATGTGACAGACGATGTTCTACTACGCTGATTTTTTTCAAAATCTCGATGTGCCATGTTTGCGGTTGGGTACTGTTCTTTGTGTTCACGTAGAGCTATGCTTTGCTGTTCACACTGTGCTTATAATAGCTAAATTAAATAAAAAACTAAAATGCACTTGGTTATGAGCAAAGAAAAGATTATTTAGCATTTTTTTTTTGGAATGTTCCATAATTTATTGATGACTTTTCGCTTTACAAAGACTTTGTAGAGTGTAGACCTTTCCTATTTATGTCTTACTTTGAGAGGATATATCCATGTATGTAACATTTACAAGCATGTCCATTCGTTGAACATTCCGGAATACTTAAGTTTTTCCACTTTTGCAGCGTCATCGCAAGAGCCGGGCATCCCTACGGCAGTGAAGCTCCCCGCAGCGCACCTGGTGGCCCCGCGCGCCCCGCTGGCGGGCACGACGCGGGGCGCGGGGCGGGGCGCGGGGCGGGGCGCGGGCCGGCCGGGCGCCTGGCTGGCCGCGCTGCTGGCCGTGCTGCTGCTGGTCAACGCGGCGCTCTACTACAAGCTGTACTATACGGATAGGACGAGCTACAGCTTCGATTTGGATGACTTGCAGAACAGGTTCGTTAGATCAACATTCTATTTTTGTGTTATACTCACCATCATTATACCCGATCCGAACGTATATCTGTGCTAGATAGGGGTCTACCCTTTATAGCAGAACTTTTTACGTCATAATATTATTTTGCATAACAACGAATAGCATAAACTTCATTTCGCAGAAAATCGTTTGGCAGATACTCAATTATCATACATTCAAAACTCATAATTTTGTAAGTCAGAATCATCTTTAGGCATAGATTTCATATCAATAGTCATTAAAAGGCAGAACTATAATATCTCAGAAATGTTATAGTTAGAATCATCTTTTGGCGTACATTTCATATCCATAATAATTGAAAGACATGTCATCTATCACATTCCAGAAAATTCATAGTTGGAATAATTTTGTATTTCTTACTTATAAGAAGCATGCAAACAAGCATACTCCCTGCATGCAAACAAGCATACACCATGCATGCAAACAAGCATATACCATGCATTCAAGCAAGCATGCAGCATGCAAGCAAGCACGAAAGCAAGCATGCAACATGCAGCAGGCATTGTTTCTGTCACGGCTCCGGCGCTGCAGGGCTCCGGCGGTCTCACGCGAGCTCAGATAGTTAAAACCACCTGCTCCTCAGCTCGCGGGCCGCGTCGCCCCTCTGCGCCTAGGGGGGCTTAAATTACACTCTAGGGGTAGGGCAGACAAGACTACGTGGAGTCGGTTTTGCAGGAATTATTTTCTGTCACTTACCTTTTGTAGCACAACATGTTGAATTTTAAAGATCATATTTTTATTTTTATTTTAGGTTAAAAATGCTTATTTATAGAAATGACAATATGCCTAATGTAATTATTCCAAATGAAATTCTGACATCTTCATAGTATGCCAAATAAAATTCTACCAAATAATCGTCGCTCTAAATAAACGTTCTACCAAACTAAATTATGCGAAATTTTAACTTTGCCAAAGGTAATTATGCCAAATAAAATTCTGCCAACTTAAAAGTATGCTATTGTAAATTCGGATGTTTAAACATTCGGCCAAAAAATAAATATATTAAATAATTTTATGCCATAATAAATTCTTTTAAAGAAGATTATGCCAAGTGTGTTATGCCAAATAAATTTCGGAGCATCAAGATTCTGCCAGATAGAGGGAACCCGCTAGATAGTAGATACCAAATATCGCCTTTCTTGTTACTAATAAATCTGCCGTTGAATTAACAAATTTTTTTTGGCACTTGTACTTTTAAAATTTAATGTAAACTCATTTAATCAAAGGCATAATCAGCACTAAATAAATGCCAAAATGAGTTAAGACTTCCGTACAAAACACGCCCGCCCTTCGCGGCTTTTTAATGTAAGCTAAGACATGGCGGAACAAACTCTTCCACAAACATTTACATTTAGAAATGGTTTTTACTGGCCCAGCTCGTGTCTGTTGCGGTGCTTTTCAGTTGTTGCAAGAAATGGCAAAGCTTGGTAGTGGGCTATAGGGTTCACATCTTAGTCCGTGTAAATAATATTGTGATGTGTTGTGTCAGGATGAGCAGCGTGAGCGGGTCGCAGATGGCGGACTGGTCGGCGCTGCTGGAGCAGCACACGCACCGCCAGCGCGGAGACATGCGCGCCTGGCGGGACGCGCTCGAGCGGACCGTGCAGCATCTCGCACAGGTGGCCTTCTAATACCCGGCTAATATCTGACCATTCAGTTGTAGCTCATTATTTCGCTCCTAAATAGAGATATATACATCATTAATCTGCCACAGTCTATAGTTCGTAAATGTTGTACAGTCATTACGAGTGATCAGACCCCTCCGGCCGTTTTCGCAACTGTGATTCGCAACCAGTTGCGAATTAAGAATTTTTATTCTTTGTACGCACCAGTTGCGAATCAAGACAACTTTTCCTTAACCACAACTTGGTTGCGAACCAAGAATAAGACTTTGCCAACTTACATAGTTGCGATGGATGAAAAACATTTCTTATTTCGCAACCAGTAATGAATAAAAATATTTTAATTAAAACGAAAGATCACTGGTTCAATCCATGGTCCGGAGCGAGAGGGACGCCGTCACCTCCTTCTGCGAAGCAATCATGCTAGCGAAGGAGGTGGCGGAACGTGAGAGGAAGAGAGCCTCACATCCCAGTCACCGCGGGAGACGCCCAGGAGCCACATGGTGGCTCCCGGCCACCGTAAGCGCGGGCCTATGGACGGTGAGTAATGGGCTAGCTCGCCGTTCCATCTTAAGACGACAGGCCGTGTCGACGGCGCGCTCGTATTCCATGCGCGCCTCATAGAGATGTCAGCAAACGGGAAGGGGTCCAAAAGGACTGATGCCTGCCAGGGTTGCAGGACTGTTCGAAAAAGATACCGGGGCCCTGGAACACATAGGGAAAAAGAAGGAACATGGATGGGTTTTAGTCAGTACAAGTCTGACACTCCCTTCCGCTCTGCCCAGAGTGTATAATTATGTGTGTAAATATTCTTCTTTCTTGCCTACAAAATTAAATTATATAATTCCATGGGCCTTTTCCACCCTTCTTTGCTCTCATTCAGATTGCGTATGGGCAAATAATTTATATGCAGTGCCCTACGCTAATTATTCCGGATTTCAGGTCATTTATTGCCGAATCGATTTACGCGTCTGTTTTCTTCACATTTTTTATTTTCTTTTTTTTTTTTGCTGACTTTTCTTAAATCAAAGCACGTAGACTCTGTGTTTAAAGTGAGCTAGATTTGGTTTTTTTGCAACTTTTTTTTTTGTTTGCCGTCCTTAAGATACCTTTTTTATTTTGTTTTTTTTTTTTTTTTTTTGGTCTTTGGTTATTATTGTAGTGGCCGAAACTTCTTAAAAAGTTTTTATGCAAATCAATAAAATAGTGTCAACAAACAGTCAGACAAGGAAGGTTGCGAATAAGGAAAACAAATTCTTTTGGCGTAACTGGTTACGAAACTTAATCATCAGGATGCTTAGTTGCGATTAAGGAAAACGTTTTCCTGATTCAAAGAATAAAAATTCTTAATTCGCAACTGGTTGCGAATCACAGTTGCGAAAACGGCCGGAGGGGATCAGACGCCCGAAAGTCTGACAATCAGTCTAATATTACCCAGTAACGCGGTTGTGGAAGTCAGAGGCAGTCACTCAATGCAAAATGGTAGGCAATTGTTGCATGCAGTTAGAATGTAAGCCGGCCCTAATTTAGTCGAGAAAAGGCTCGGCAGATATAGATAAATCTGCCGCTCCCGACAGTTCGTGGCGGCCAATTGGCTGTTCAAGTTAAATGCAACATCACTTCATTACATTTGGAGTCTTTCCTGATGATTAATTCGAAGATATGGTTCCAAAACTGTGCTAATATTTAAAATATCTGGCAACTCTTCGAGACAGTGTAATAACGCTGTGTACTGTGTCCTTTCCAGACGGAGCAAGCGCTGAAGAAGTTATTAGAGACGATAAAGCCTTCGTTGGAGAAGGCGCAGAATGAAGCGGAGTCGAAGGACGAGCTCTGAGCGATATGCGGGTGTCACTGCTACGCGCGTTTGGTTTTATATACGGACTTGTAGGTAGATACAGCAGACTATAGTCAGATCGTGTTATGAAGCGTGTTCACTTATCAACGGGTTGAACCGCTCAGAAAAAGCTTTTCGTCCGTACAATATAAGTGAATAGGCGCAGAGACGCAGAGTCTCCTCGCGTCGTCCGAACTTAAATGAGGCGAATTACAAGTATAATACTAGGAGAAGACGAGAGTCCGTTGCCCAGGATAGTGTAGCCCTCATCAAACAGGTACCTAAAGGCCAATTTCCGTAATTCAACGTTTAAGATCTAGCCACAATGTCATCTCGGCGACAATCAATGTCAAAAATGCAGGGCATTAATATAGAGGCCCGAGGACAACATGCGACGAACGTTCTTATAAATATGGTCCTAAATACTACCATGCACTAGGTAAGCTTATGAACTTGCTATGAAACTGCTTGAAAAATAGTTAAGACCTCATTATGTGTTCGCAATCCAAATATCTTTGAAGAACGGTCATGGATCATGCTCATGATAGATCCTATTCCCTATTGCTCAATTTGCAACGCAGTAAGATAAATGAGTATACGATGATAATGGACAATATACGAGTTTCCGTACAAACCAAGTTGTATATAACATCATACGCGTGTTCAAAGTGAAACATATTTTATCCTAATACGTCTGCTAGAGGTTTTCTCAACAGCTCTCCCCTAACACCGTATAAAGTTTAGTTAAACGCACAACTCATTTATTTATATTCCGCAACACAATAATTATGGTTAGATTTATTCCTTTTGCAGAATGTCTTTTGTTGAGTGAATTTTGAATCAATATTGTTCAATTTCACTATTGAACAAAGCTGGGCGAACCGTTCTGCTAAAATAAATAGCATTAATCTGCTTAGCCTTTTTCCAACAGTGATGGGGTCGGCTTCCAGTCAAACCGGATACAGCTGAGTAGTGACACGATACCCATTGGTTGTCAGAATTTAGGGCTTGCATTAGCTAGTAGATGGGCCCCACTGCTGCACACCACCCAAATCGTTTCGGGAGGTCGCGGAAAACTGCTGGATGCAGGATATTTATTTAACGAGCAGACTCGAACCCAGCTTACGATCGCCACGCTTAGACGATTGATCAAGCATTCACCTTTTTCTGTCACTCAGCAAAAGATAGTTGTAATTTGACCAATTCCTCATTCCCCTCGGCGTATGAAGAAAACCTCACAGATCCCCACTGTGATAAAGTAGATACAAATAATAATGTTATTCGTCTAGTGAATACTGTAACCCTTCGTGACGTATGACGCTAAGCGTTTGTACTCCTTTCCAGTTTCCTTGTTAAATGTTATTGTAATATATGCTTAGTTTAATTTCGAGTAAGACGGCAGAGGTAAATGAGGCCCTGGGTATACGGTCAATTGTACATTAAAGTAATGCTTTAGCTACGAAATAAGGCGCTGTCAATGTGTTACTAAGAACGTGGCGTCTGTCGGTGACTATAGATTTAAGGTTGCACTACTACGTTTCTAAGGTCTCTTTTAGAAGGCCCGACTACAAGAGAGACCTCGGAGTGTATCTAGAAAGAGAAGTGCCGCTTTCAAAAGGCTTCGATTTTGAGTTAGGACTTTAATTTAACCGAATTAATTGCTAGTTTTAAAGACAAATAAGTAGCGACTGCCAATCTCACGATTACTATCTTCGCACAAGCTTGGGCAGCACTATGAAAGGGCCTTATTTGCCTCAGTACTTTAACAGCGCCTCATTCCCGGGGTTCAAGACACTGTACTTCTTTTCAGGCTTGATATGTGCACTATCATCACAAATTAATATATCGCATTCAAGTTATTTCCAGCGAGTTTTAAGAAATCGAGTACAGTGCAAGTGAGGCTTGAGATAATGTTTAAAAAAAGAGTACTTATGGCAATTATATTAAATTCATGTAAATAAAAGTGACACGGTACACAATATTTTACCGACAAAATATGGATTTGGGCAAGAAAACAGCCAGACAAGTTTACAAATCCTTGTGTATAGTAAATGTATATAGAAAAAAGGATTATTTTTATGTTGTCTTAAATATTGTGTATGGTTGATATAAATTACGCGGGCGCAATATTAGTTAATTATAAATTAAAATAATATAAAAATATAGAAACAATTAATGCTTAGGAAACTGCGGTCGCTTCATAATGTATTATATCATAATTTTAAAACTTTTGGCGCCTGCAACTTTTGAATATAATATTATAGTACTTTTCGTATTTCCTTGATGGTGATTTTTATAAATATTTATTAATAATGAATCTTATGAAGCGTATGATATACATGGTTTGCCCAGGTACATAAGGATATGTATGTATTTAACAAAATTATTGACAGCTCTACCAAAAATTGTTAACCATGCTTGGTTTAAGGTTCCGTTGTTGCATTTGAACAGTTTAGGGTAGTTACAAGTGTAAGGTATTGTGTAGTTGACTACCGCCAAACGTCGCCGCGTCGTCACTGCGGCATACTGCTAAGTGCTAGCATATTATACAAATTATACATATGTTTTGAATTTAATCAAAGGTGTATCGATTTGGTCTTGTTTTACATCTTTAGGTCCATTGCTTTCCTAGAATTTTGAGAATCCATCATTATACCAAAATAAAATAAACGCCCTTATGGCTCCCAAAATAAATGCAGTATGTCTTGTAAATAGCGTTACTCATAACTTGGTCTAGAGGCCTGCAATCGATACATGTCTGATTTATAGAGAATAGGCGAATTAATTTTATTCAGAAACGAATCTAAAATTATAAATGATTTTTGTTATGTTAAAAAACAAGATTTAAATAAGAATACGATCATGGTGTTGTTTAGGATATTCAAAGAGTATTAAATATAAGTAAGTCAATGTTATCGACTAGATAAAAAGGAAAATATGTAAATTTTTCAGTTGTAGTAATGATCTCTTATTGTAAAAATATTTACTACACCTAGTTATGTTTCGGTGCTCTAGTTTTATTAAAAAATGTAACGTTTTTAGTTATTTTTAAATTGATGTTTGTATATTGAACATGTCAATTATGTTATTATTTATTGGGAAATCATTTGATGGAATCCACATTATATATTCAATGAAATGCCACTGAGTTATTTACATATACCTACCTACACCGGGAACTGTGAAATGCCTTTAGTTTAAAGTAAATAAATTGTTAAATAATATTAACTTATCGCAGTTGTATTAAAACTTCATTCCAAATGTGTGAAATGATCTGAAAATATAAATAAGTTGGAATGGTGAGACAAATTATACATATAGATTCCTATTAGATATACCTTTATTGTGCATTTCTAATGTCAAATGGAGTCAGTCTTGCAGAAGCGGGCAATGATGCTGGAACATTCAATTCCTTCAGAAATAATCTAAGATCATAGCTAAATGACGAGACCAGAGCTGGCTCAATCGTTAAGCATGCATGTAACTTCTGCCAAACTCAACATTACCTAAGAGTAGCGCTTCAAACAATACTTGGTTTGTGAAGAGTCCTTGCAGCACCAATTTTCAAATTAGCATTTTGAACTCTATTCCCTTAGTCATTGAGAATAGTAGTATCAGTTTATTGCATTGATATTTTGGAAATTGTGCTGTGAATAGCTCAAATAGCGGACCATGTAGGAACTTTGAAGTTTAGGGGGTCTAAAATGGCCGCTTTAGCAGAATCACAATAGGTAGGTAATATGTCAGTAGGGATATATGGAACGGGGGCATATTCGTGCCTGCAAGTCAGCTTAACTAAATGTAAAGTATAACTGCCAAAGAAAATAAAAAAACGTGCCTACCTCAAGGCGTAAAGCAAGTTCTGATGGTAAAGCACCGATGCCCGCTTCTATGTCGTTGTCTGCGTAAAATGGAATGTTTGCCAGAACCAAGGTGGATATTGCACAATTAATTCCATTTAGTTGTTATGGATTATGTAAGTTAGACAATTCTATTCTCAGTATTGAATAAATATTTTAATGAATTTAGCGATTTTAACTTTTACCCATAATGTATTTGCTAAATAATGTATTTTAATTTAAAATACATAGATACTGATCAGCCTGTTATTATATCGCACACATTTACCCTAAGAGTTGCCATAAACAAAAAAAAAAATTAGATTAAGTATGAAGGCTTCTGGCAAAAGGGATTAAAGGAACAGACTTAGGTACAGATGAAAATAAAATGCAAAATGTCGGTAAAACGTTTATTTTGAAATTGAAGATTCCTTCCATGGGGCAAAACTCACCTCTGGTGTTTGTTATTTCCAGGCTCAGGATGGTGTTATTTATTGTAGTAAAATAAATCATTTAGTCACTTGATGTCAACACTTGCCAGTTACATCACATAGCTGTTTTGTAATGAAAATTACAAGCACATATTACTATCTACATGATCTTCTATGATCTCTACATACAATACAAGATGTAAGGGATCTGACACAAGCTTTTACCATGACATACCATTTATCGCCGCCCTTACACCCTGTAATATTGAAGCAAATTAAGACAAGGAAACGGCGAAAGCCTAAGGTTACGGGATATACTTACCCATTCTTCAGAGAAAATTGATAAAAATAAAACCAAAATATAACTCTGACACTGTGTCAAGATTTATTAAAAATCCATCATACACAGCAGTCTGAGCGGATTGGTCTTAGTATCTAAGTGTTATGCTCTATTTCTCATCGTCCTTGAAGACCATCGTGCTGTGACACTTGCCGCAGTAGTGTCGGTCCTCCATGACGGCCATGAACACGCCGGCGCCGCACTGCTCGCCCGTGCACTCGCGCCTCAGACGGTGGATCTTGCCGTTCTCGTCAACCTGGAAATGGAAGGATTTTAGAGTTAATTATTTGTACAGAAAGAAAAAAAACTGCTCTGATAAAAAATAACTGGAAAGATTCATTAGATAATGTCGTATTGGATTTGGGACCTTTTTGCACAGAATTTGGAAAGATGGAGGTTAACTATCTGTTCTGTCCCAAAAGTTCGAAGAAAAATAATGCCTCATCCATCCACACTTTCTTCGTTCACATGGACGGACCCGATCCCATTGTGTGTAAGCTACTTATAATCCAAAAACAATGACGAGTATAAACGATATTATGGAAATTCGCAATTTTGTTAAGTGAAATCCCCCTTTTGTACACACGCATGGAGCTTCGCGTATCACGTTTGTTTTGATATGCACAACGTAAACACGATTGCATCACCGATCGCAACAAAACAATGCATTGGTAACTTCCAAGCGATTATTACATTACATGCCCAATTCCCATAGTCACGGTTTACGGAACCCCATGATTCATGCGACGTGTCCGAACAAGTCTGCTTACCCTCCCTGACTCACAACAAACAAATCAACCGACTAGGCGCGCTCGCAAGTCGCGACCTGTCTCGACTCAAGTATTCCACTTTCGAAGCTTTTATTTTTATTCCTGGGAGTTCTTTGAAGTGCAAACCCTTTTATTTACTGACTGCTAAGTAGTCTCCCGGGATTTCCTTGTTGCGAACATGTCCGTGCGTGTTGATGAATAGTAACGCGTGAGTTATCAATGAAATACTTGAGATGCTAATTGGACATTTTGATGGATAAACAATTTCTCATGGAGACGTTAAAAATAACGGCTTTCTTTTTTTTTCGAATTCCAAAGGAGCAAGTTTAGCGTCGGAAAACAAAGCGGGCAAGGCTTTTATCTCGCATTTAGGAAACGTTAAGTTGCGGCCAAACAAAGTGGATTGAACTGTGGACACCAGACTTCAACAAATACTGTACTGTACTGTACTGAAGTATCCGTCGGGTGTCGCAATCCGCACCGCTCGGTTCGGCTTGCTGTTACCGATATAAACCCTCCCATCCCATTTAGATGTCGACGCGATCGCAACCAATTCCGAAAACAAAAACTTAATTCTCACCTTGTAGAACCTAAGTACAGCTAGCTTGACCTTCTTCTTCTTATGCTTGATCTTCTTGGGGGTGGAGTAATTCTTCTTCTTGCGCTTCTTGGCGCCACCACGCAGGCGCAGCACCAGGTGGAGTGTGGACTCCTTCTGGATGTTGTAGTCTGACAGGGTGCGGCCATCTTCCAGCTGTTTACCGGCGAAGATCAACCTGGGAGAAGAGAGGTCGATTTCGTTGGGGTTTTAAATTGACGATTTTGAGGGAAATATGTGAATACTAGATAGAAATCTATTCTTCCATTGCCATTCCTGTTACTCCAATTTTTTTGGACCCTTAGAAGCTTCATAAATATTCCTGTGATTGTGAACTGTATTATTTTTCGTTCAGTTAGTCACTTTTATCTGTTTTAGGCAATCATTTGCAAACCTTGTTATACATATAAGGAAAACTTGCGAATGGATTTATAACAAAACAAGGGTGTGTCAACCTTTTAGTATGGAATCTTGTTACGAGCGTATTTCAACATACTTATCAATTCCCACGCGGGTTGTAACCGATCGCGTGTGAATAAAGCTGCATTCCAATGTCAACTTGTTTAAATTTATTTTCAAGCATCAGATTTGCACCTAAGTGGAAATTGTTATAAACTAGTGGCGTGCTCAATACTCGTAATCTTTTGTAAAATGATTTTAGACTCAACTTCTAAGCTGGCTGTGACAGTAAGGTGTTACGGATTTCGGTTCCCGGCTTCAATTCTCGAGCGAAACGAAAGTTTTGCCACTAGCCAAAGATTTGCTTTTTGAACGTAATTCAGCAGCTTTCCATAAACCCCAATTTTTTCATTTGATTGGTCAGAAGTATGAAAAAGAAGATGCTAGTATTGGACTCAAAACGTCGTAATCGAAGAACCGATGAAAGCTTTGTTTGGAAGACTAGTGCTTTGTTCAGCTATATTACCCCCAGGAGTACCTATAATATTAAAAGAAGACTCACCTCTGCTGGTCTGGAGGAATTCCCTCCTTATCCTGGATCTTGGCTTTCACATTTTCGATGGTATCCGAGGGCTCGACCTCAAGAGTGATGGTCTTACCCGTGAGGGTTTTGACAAAAATCTGCATCTTGGTTCACCTAGACAAAATTGAGGAATAAGTTACTAGGTTTCGTCAGAACTTACTTATATCTAGAAAAGACAGGTAGGTGGTTAAAATTCTATCAAAAAAAATTTAATCGTCCTTCCTAAATGGAACAATTTGGGTATTTATCCTTCGCGAAATTTCATCAAAACCGAAGAGTGCAGTGCAGCGATTGACGTATCAGATCTCATACCATGTTATTTGAGGTTGGCGTTAATTTAAAAATCAAGAAAAAGATTTGTTAAAATCTGTTCCAGTCTTTTGTTTAAATTTTTGCCGCCATGAACCTGACCGCAATCTGCCGCGGCAAGTTCAAGGTCTCCAATACATGTAGGAAATAAGTTCCATGCATTGTTTGTATGTACAAATATTACAATTATACATCTGTGACAGAAGACATCATGTATTAGAAAAATTATGCACATCATAATAGAGGTAGTCTGTTCATGGAGTAATCATTGTTTGTCTACAACTATAAAACAATAGGTATCAGTTTCATATTCCCAACTATGTTGACAACTGTGATGTGGAAGGTCTAAGGCTACAAAATGGGTGAGTGAATAAAATTCATAAATATGCTTCACGGTATTTAATGGCAAGCCAAGAAAATACAATGCGGTCATACATTAATCATAACGTCATCAAACATTTCAATTTTTCATGAGACTAAGACAGTTTCAATCAGTTTCAGAGCTGAAAGTAGTAGTCAGATGGTATTCTATGCTTTAAAAAAATTAAACTAAAAGTACAGCATTAATGCATCCATCGTTCTCCGGGTTGTTGGTAACTTGTGCATATTTCCCCCACACAACTTTACCAGCCTGTGTCACCAGACCAAGTTCTGAGATGTTAATCTCAATGACTGTACCCTTAGTTATCACTCCCAAACTTGTGTACATCTGTGAACTGGGGTTCTTCTTCACTCCAATGATCGGCAAACAGAATGTTGCCTTCAACTCAGGGTGAGTGACATGAGCTTTCTTAAAACGTAGAGCCATCGGCCTGATGAACCTTTCAAACTTAGGTGGTTTACGTGTGAAGTTCTCTCCTACAAATGTTACTTTGGTTACCATGCGCTTCCAGGCTTTCCGTTTGGTCTTTCCTGACTTCAGTACTTTGAATACTTCAGCATCAGCCTGTGCCCTGACTTTAGGTATAGGTACGTCCCATTTTCCAGCCTTTTCCTTACGTTTCTGTTTAATCATGTTAGACAGTACCTTGGCCCGGGACTGCACATCTCTGTCCAGAAGGTACACAGGCAGCGCACCCTCTGCCACCTTCTCTGTGTTCTGTTTAACATTCTTCTCTTCATGTGCTTTGATCTTCTTTTTCATCTGTATCTTCTCATTGCGGCGTTCCTTGTTGTAAATCTTGGCCTTGATACCACGTAGCTTGCGAGCCTTCTCAGCGCGCCTGTGAGGCTCCCGAGCCTCACGCTTGCGCTTCCGCTCCTCATAATCGAGTCTCCTACCGTAAAGCTTTTGATGACGTTCAATATATTCGTTCTGCGGCATTGTGGTTGCTTATTCGGCAACTACAACAAAATTATCAAAGTCAAAAAGCTTCTTCACAAAGCTAACCTCTTCGATGCGTGTTTTCAATATATGTTTGTGGAAACTGGATAAACGCTCACAATTAGCTAGATTTACGTTGGCTTTCAAGAGTTTTAATGTTGTAAATTAATGATCTTCCCAAAACTCCACCTCGTAATCAAGTCCAACACCAATTTGCACGTGTTTGTATATTTCCACAATCTTAGTTCACTTTCGCATGAAAAATAAGTTACATTGTTTCTTTTCAATAAAACCGGTAATACGTACGTTGTAATTACAATCTAAACTAATATTACGCCGTAATTTGTAATTTATTTCACAAGATTGACAAACTCACCTTACGCCGACACCATGCCACATGGAAAAGGAAATCAAAGTTTTCATAGAGTTGCCAACAGCGAAAACAGCTATAATGTTACAAAATAAAAATCTAGTCTCTATGAATTAAAAATAGGCCAACGTGCACCACTACTAGATTCCGTCGCATTATCGCGTGTTGGTTTTGATACATTGGATTTTGGGACTAATCTAAGCAGTGGTAATTTTTCTTTATATTATAATAAGGCCAAAATGAGGGATAACATATTTCAAGGCAGTCAATGGATCCATAAAACCTCAAATAACCGATCGTTTGATCAACTCTAAAGGTATCCCGTGTCTGTGATTCAGTCAGACAGACAAGACTAAAGAGCACTGCAAAATGTTAAACAGTTCAGTTGGAGATCTCCAGACCTAAGTTTCTCTTTGAGTTTTTCAAACACTGAAACAAATAATCACGAACACCTTTCAAACTGCAGGGAGCCATTTACCTGCGACAGTGGAAGTAAATAAGTAAAATTGAGTTCAGTTCCGATCGTTCACGTTACTACGACTTCCTTAATATTTTAGACCAAATATTGGTTTTCTTGTAAAAGGTCTGAGGTTCTATGTTATAAACTATCGAACCCAGCACATCATGCCCAGCAGTCGCGCTAAGCATTTATTCTTTCACATTCGTGTCTAGCCTTGTCTGAACTATCTATGTAGGGGTCGGCTTCCAGTCTTACCGGATGCAGTGAATAAAATGCCTGGGCTACTGCCTGCCAGTTGTTGTCGAGTTCTTGTCATCAACTGCCTAGCCTTTTTCCAACTATGTTGGGGTCGGCTTCCTATCGACGATTATTTTTGTCTCTCTATAAAAAAAACAACTGTTTCCTACAAAAGTGATTACACTTTTTTATGAAACAGCTGTTTTTGTAGGTATTGACCTACACGGGAAAAATGTATGGAACAACAGATTTTTTAAAATTACCGATGAAATATTTCGATGTGTATTCAGAATTATGTACTGAATACTTGGTTTGTGCGTCGTGTCCCTTCCACCCTGTTTAACTACTTCTACGGTAATTTATAAAATAAAAATCATTCATCACAATCTTGTTACGTCTGACAACATTGTGATGTGGCATGGCGTCATCACGACGTATTTTATCTGTGACGTTATAAATGTCCAGTCTGGCAACACTACTTTATAAAAGTACTACAAGCGCGTAACGAAGTTCTCCAAACTCGTAGTAATTTCTGGTTTTTACAAACGCCAGGCATTCTGGCTACGATTAGTGTTATGAAAACAATAAAGCATTATTAAAGAACAAAATCAAAACTATTCGGTAAACAACCGAACACCAGACAGTTTTGCAATTATGAACACAACAGCAACCTTCTCTTCAGGTAAGTGTTGATTGTGTTAATTTACGGAAAATCCTGTGCCTTGGTGTGTGGTCAGTGAACAGTGGTTATGGTGGATTATTTTGATTGCCCAGTACATGTAGTGTATAATTAAACCCATGGAAAGGATATTAAACTCAGGTGGGAGGTCACTTTTGGCCGGCATTAATGTTCATTCCATTCATAAGCATTGTGCGTACGAGATGTCAAAATCATTAACATTCCGTATGAGGTTACAGTTCCGTACCTTAAAAAAGTATATGCTGTCAAAACTTCTGCTCAAGGTGACTTAGTTTGATGCTAACTAATGAACTTTAATATAATCGTTAATTGTATAATTTGATAAAAGGATCGTTGGTGATCTTTGTCTAACCCGCGAGAAAAGTATAATTTGTGATTATTTTCAGTTGGGCGGGAAATTAAATTTGTTTGAAATCATTTAGGATGAACTTATTAAACATCTATTTAGAAGATAAACAATGATTAGGACGCATTATATTACCTATGAAATCGATTAGTGTTGTGTTACAAAAAAATATAAATTTCAGCTTATTATCTTGATTATCTAATGCTTTATGTTTTTTTTTTTTTTTTGTTAGCCTGCACTGCCCCACTCCTGGGCAAAGGCCACACACATTCATTGATACTCTTTTTTATTTATTTTTATTATGGTTCACCTCAGGGGTATGTTGTAGCGATACTTTTCTAAAATTTACCACCTTTATTTGTATCCTTCCTACAGCTTAAATTATGATTCTATTCTATATTATTCTAAAGTTAACTATTTAATTATAAACTATCCTTAACAAAGTAAAATGTGGTGTATAAATTTGATTATACTATCAATTTTATTGGAAACCAATAACAATACAAGTATTTTTATCTATTCATTTTTCAAGTAAGTAACCTTTAGAAACCTTACAGAACATTCATGGAGCAGACGTTGTTCAACAGAGACAGTGTTCAGCATACAGGGAAAGGAAACTGGTAAGATAGCTAAATAGCTTGTTTGTCTTTGTGTTCCGTAGATTTGTGTGTTTGTCTGCGTGACTGTCCCCGACTGTTGTTTGCACGTATTTAATTTGTATGCTATGTATTATCCATATTTGTTTGATATTAATGATATTAAACTAAGTATTTAGTAAGTAACATATCTAGATTTTAACAGTACTCTATGAACTATGCTTATAAAAACACTTTAAAATTTTATTTACATTAATCCATTTTTATGTGTATTCAGTTTCTAACTTTCATATAACATTTCATGTTCCAAAATATATAAAAAATACTGTGTGACCAAAAAAATTATTTTCTTGTTGTCAAATTTTAGGGCAGCCCTAAAAATACAGTCATACCAAAAACAGTAGGATAAATGACTGATTTTAAAAATAAATAATTATTAGTTGTGATATTCTTAACTTGGTGAAAGCAATTTTGTGAAGTCTTCTGATACTATTTACGTTACAACTAGGGTAACCATCCGACCGGATTTGTCTGGACATGTCCGAATTTATGGCCACCCGTCCGGACTTGTCCGACCTTGTCATTTGTACGAACTTTTCGTTCTTATATGGGGACTTTTAAAAGAAGTTGGAAATGATTAGAATACTTAAGACATATCAAAAACTTTTATTCGCAAATGTTTGGCTATCGATAAGACTTTCGAAATGGTCACACTAATCAATAGACATAATATAAATACAATACATTTGTGGGCCAGACTTAAGAATGACGCCACGTAAATGAACTTAGGCGATAGTGCGCGACCCCTATTAGCCTATTACATGGTAATTAGTGTTATTGTTGCAGAACTTGGATATATACCTACCTAATATTGTTCTGCCTATTCTGGACTAGCATTTACCTGCGGCTGTGCCCGCGCGAGTGTCTGAAATTATCATTAATTTTTAGTCGTATGTCCTAATTTTTTGTTACTCATTCGATTTTCACTCCAGCGTGTAGTAAAAGCGTACTGTTGGATTTTTAACTCTCAGCGCCAAGCAGTGCGTTTTATATCCACTATCCAGTGCCCGATAAAACCTTGTAATAATGTACTTGTGCGCACGTTGCATGTGATGATGTGATACAAGTACATGATATCTAAAAAATATTTCACAATTTTTTGTAACCCACTGAAGAATCTCCATATTAATAACATTTAAGTGTACTTTAGGCATATATACGCTTACTATCCGTCCGGATTTATCTGGACATGTCCGGCGTTTTGGCTCTTTGTCCGAACTTTTTTTTTTGCCTTGATATTTCATTGAGAAAGAAGTTAGATTTTTTATACCACCTGGTACATAATAGCATAAGCTAATTGGTACCATGTGGTATAAAAAATCTAACTTCTATCATACTGAAATAATAAAGGGTATTACAAAAAAAAATGTAAATTACTAAGTGAAAAATTGAAGAGAATCATATATTTAATTTTTCAACATTCAGACTTCTTTGTAACTGTCCGGCTTTTAGTTAGGACTTTATATTCCGTTTTCCTTTTAAAACGCGACTGTTCAAAACCGTGGGTTCACGCTTCACGGAAAGTAATGTTTTTTTCACCACGTCATTCATTGACCTGGTTGCATTCGCGTCAGACAAGTTCCAACATGTCCGTATTTATTTTGGAAACCTCATTAAGTACATGTTATTGCATTTACGATATGAGAGGCTTTATCGTAATTGTTCACTTATTTGATATCAAGAGCCATTGAGGCATTCATATAAAGACAAAAATAAAACACAAAAACAAAAATTTATAGACTTTGCTTGTGATTTTTCGATACTAGTTCTGTAGAATAGGGGTGTCAAAAAAAAACCAAATTACCTAATAATTATTCAACAAGGTCGGTAGTTACTCGCTCCTTCTGTCAAAATTAGGGCTGCCCCAATTAAAAACAATTCAATATAAAAGTAATTTATTTATCCTCAAAATATTCAATTAATATTAATCGGCGAGTACGATTAAATTCGCCGTTAATTATATTTATTTAAATAATTTAAAACTGCTAAAGAATATTACAAATATTATATCTATGTATGAAATTTAATTATGTACTCCTTGTATGTACCCAAAAACAGTCTGATATCCCATATTACTCCAATAATGAAGAATGTGACCAATTTTTTATTTTAGCACAGAACAAGTACCTCCCTCGCCTAGTTTTTATTGGGCGTAAGTACTTCTGGTAAACTAAGTTTTTTTTCCATTCTTTGTATCCAGAGAGCCCTCGATACGACTCATAAGACGTTCTTATCTTTGTAATACCTATAGGTCCAGAAGAACGGTCGTGTTTTATCTTGAATGACGTCCACAATACAGCGAACTTGAGTGTTTATTTACTATTTATAAAACACACCATTCAGAGCACTACTGTGCGGCGATGCTCATTGCGGCAAAGGATAAAACTTTAAAATACAATTGTTCAAAATATACTAAACCTACCCCATGCGAACGTCATGCTAGCAAAAGACCGCCCTAATAAGACGCCCCCACTTTGCCTCATTCTTTAATTTTAAACTTGGGAAGAAAACGGCGCAACAAACTCCTGAAGGCTCGTCCATAAAGAAACGTTCAAATTCAAATCACAATCTCATCTCAGCAAAAATCAGTGAGCTTGACAAAAATGTAAGGAATTAGGTTTTTTGTCATATTGGGACATTAGTTGAGGGTCTGCGAACATTCTTCAAAATACTTGAAGTTGCTTCTCTGATTCTAAGTTTCATTCAACACATCGCCAGTTATGTACAGACGCCAGCACATCAAGCTACCCGAAACTTAGAAATTTTCCCAATCACCTAATGCCTAACCTAATGCTTTAGCGATAAAGTTGAAAATCTATAAACAAATTTGACAGATTGTAGTAGTTTGATGTGCTGGCGTCTGTACCTCAACATCGGTCGATCGACCGGTAGTCTCACTGTCAAACATCCTGCCTAAAATAATAAAATATTTATTCATAAAAGGCCGTTATTCTAAATATAGACCCAACCCTTTTCCACCAGGGGAATTCCCCTAATTATACTTATTTCCGGATAAAACAATCAGCAAAAGGCCTTCCTCAATGCTTGAGTTGCTAGTCACCTTTTTACTGTCACAATGTTTTTAACTAATAAATGAATGCCAACTGGAACACCAACTCTCGGTGCTCAGTCGAAAGTTGAAAATCCGACAGCGCTTTTATTTAGGTGTTGCCAGAAGTGGCATTAGTCATCAGTTTGTGCACACAAGTCTAAACCTGTGTCTAGTGTTACTAATTTGAGTTTTTCGAGATAATTGTCCGAATTCGGAAGTGCATTCCAGTTACGACATGACGTACAGTCATTGACCTCAGAACAGTAGTTCTTAAACCTGTCTAGACTTGTATTGTTAGGAAACTACAAAAAATACCTTTGTAAAAATCGAAATGGTTTTGACTTTTAGAAATAAAAGTCCAGTCACGATAAAAAGTCGCATCTTCTAATACGAATAAAATTGAATGCGCCACATTTTACAATTGAACTATTTTGTCTTCCAAGAAACTTTCTCAAAATGCAGTTGCCCGTGAAAGAAATCAATTAAGATTTTAAATAAATCTAGATTTATCTATTTTTTTATTGCGATTGAGTTTGTTGCACCGGCGGCGCAGCTCTGCTTCTTGTAAAGCTCTGCTCTGTGCTTGCTGTACTTCCTCGATATTTCCTATGGCGGGAACTAAATTCTATTTTAGTTCATGTTAATCAAAAAGCACTAGTTTTGGGTATTTTGAACAACTCCGTGTTATATTTTCTTATCTGCAATCATAATAATAATAATCTCAATCATCCGGATCAACGAAAATCTAGCAATCTTAATACGTAGCGTTAATTCACAAAAAAACACACTGGAAAAGACCACTTTCATGTGTCGTGCCAACAAAACATACAGGCCTACACGCTAACTCCTTTTTCGCATCATGAACTCATGAATTGCAAATATGGCTTGTTCCAAAAACTGCAAGTGTCAAAGTCCTAAGTCTATGTAAGTTTGAACAAGACTTATGGTAACCATGAGTCACGTGCACATGTGGGTGAGGTTACGATGCATCCGGATTTGCGGCTTTTTGGCTCGTCCAAACTTTATTCACCCTTGTCATTAGACTAGACTTATACATAGAAGGCATTTTTTTAACTTGAAATGCCGCCCAGTTTTTGGAACTAAAATTATCGATACGTCAGAATTAAACGCAAGTCAAGTGATGAGATTGGCTGTTGGTATTACTTTCAAACAATCACAGCAGACTTGCGTTTAGTTTTCACACGTCTGTAATTTTCGTTCAAGCAACCGGGCGTAAATGAGTGCTGAAACAAGAAGATTGAAAATGAGAATGCCAGGATTTTTTTTTTTGCAAATGTCCATCTTTTTATCAGTAAGCAAATTTCGAAATGGTAACCCTGCCCGTGGGCTGCATTGCGTCAGGAGCCTCGCTTGGTAATCTACTGTGACATCTTTATCTGGCCTGCTCTGTACTGGTCATACGAGTTGGGATTGTCGGAATTCAGGCATGCATGGTATCATTGAGTGGGAAGCAAACAGACAGAGAAAGAAAATAATCAGAGTTGAAAAGATTTTGCGTGTTTGTGCAACGGAGTAGGTAAAGGTTCGGTGAAATCGGTACGGAGAAAACGGACACCTCCATACAAATACTATTGAAGTATCAGTGTCCGGTGTACGCAGCCGATCTGCAACTCGCCTGTACCAGTTTCATTAGTCACGGAGTATTTTGGGGAAGAAATGCATTCTGAAGGCTTATTTCAGTGTCAGGCTATCCTCCACCGAATAGATCAGAAAATTACCTAAACAGGAACTTATGAGAAGACTGTTAAATCTAAATCCTGACGGAGTAAAAAAAAGTCAGACTCCTAAATATAAAGAGATTCGATCTCTCTTGTTCTTGATAAAATCTTTTGTAATCCATACCATTTTAAAAATAAATGACAACATTGTGACTTGATACAAAGAATTTAAATATCCATGTGTTAAGAACCCCATAATAATGACGTAAGAGGATTGCGTTAATGCGTCAGACACCCACAGACAACGATCTCGTTGCTAGAATGTAACGAGAATCGTAATGAGCACGAAACACGTCTATGATAATTTGTAAACTCCCCAAGTTACTGTAGATGGTAATCTAGCGTCTAATTTTAACTGTTTTACCTCTTAATTTATTCGTTTTAATTAGGTATGGTTGAATTATAACACGATTAGGTTTAGTTTTTTAAATACCCACAAAATTGGTTAGCGTTTTTTGGTCCATAATTTAGATCTGGTTGGCGAATTTTTGGCACTCGTGGTTGAGCGATTGATTTAGCTAAACTTATCTAATATACAAGTAGGTTTTTCGTCGTTCCATTATAATTGAACAATTAAAACTCAAAGATTCGCCACACCTCAATCAGAATTAGCAGTCATCAATATGAAAATATTAACTTTTAAATTGGTGATTGTCAGATGGTTCTGAACTGCAACATGGTGGACCCCGCAGCCAGGGCCAGGGTACACACGATCCGGTGGACCCGAAGACTTGATGATTGTCATCATCATCATCGTATATGGGATATCACTCAGCAATTTATTGAGCATAGAATAATAGTGAAAATATACAATGGATTTTTGACTACAGTATGCAGTTATTGTCGACTGTCAGGGATACAAGATGTAATAGGGATACATATTTCTATATGTCCAGGTGTATGCCAGAAATTCAGTCATTTCTGAGGTGAAAAAGTTAATCTTTGTAAAATATTTACTTTTTTACAAGATTGAACTGTGAATAGACAAAAAATGTTTGAATCAATATCACTATGCATGTAACATTTATTTTTAAACAAAAGACGGGCTCTGTCTTTCTGGTGTCACCATTATAGTTATATCATCACTCATACTTCATGAACTTCTAAAATAGTATTTTCTAGAACATTGTTTTAATGACTGTAGTGTAATTTACAACATATTTCAAATTCAGGTTCTCCATTCGCTCATCAATTGATCTGATCATGCCTAAAAGAGCAGCTTTGGTAGGGTGTCCCTTGGTTAAAACCAGCTCAAATTTATGCCTAATCAGCTTGGAATGGTGGAGGAAAATAATAAGGAAACTGGCAAGCTACATTGTAACCAGAATAACTCGAAGTTAACAACGCCATCTATCGGGCGATGGTTCTGTCGAGTGGATCAAGTGCCCTCACTTGAAAACAATGGGTGACACTTGAACAAACATTTGTCTACCTCTCAAAATAAATATTGCACGATGACGTGCAATTTTATTTTTGCGACCACCAACGTCGGCGTATTTGTGAGAAATGGTTTATCAGTAACTCAAAATGATATTCAATCTATACCGATGATTACTCATTTGAGTTTAATCCAGTTTGGTCTGATTGAATGCATAACTCTAAATTTTTGGCAAAAACATTCAAGATTTTTTTTTAAATTTTTTGTATCAAACAGAGGTTGGTTAAAAAAATAAAAGCTTGCAAATTTAAAAACGTATTCTCTGAAATAAGGGCGGGGTAAGTTATTTATTAAAGTTTTATTTTCATTTTTGCACGTTCATTATCGCATCCCCATAAGTGACAACCCTAATTTGAAATATGTTTTTTGTGTGATTGTACTTCTTAATTTAGTTTTAGTTAGTTTCTAGTTCATTTCATGGTTGTGGTAATAAGTCGAAAAATATGATTCATTTGAACATTATTTATAGGTAATATGAAATATGTTCCGACGCGACGGTAGTAATTTTGAAAAAGTCGTAAGTGACATTGAGCGCGCTACTGAATTTGCAACGTCCAGCTCGGCGCCGAAAGTTTAAAATTGATCAGCTCACTCAATTTCCATTACGACTTTTTAAAATTTAAATCTTAAATATTACATGTTACGTGCTTAGTCAGTCACTCCTAACACGTTGGTATTGGTACGTGGATGATTACAACACTGTGTGAAATTTCTCATACAGCACGCTCAGCAGGCTTTTGTATCCATTCAATTGCAATACTCTGGTGCCTATAGGACTTATTTTTATATCATAAATTCTGTTTCTTAATTATTGTTTGAAATTAGCTTTGTTTAAGCATCATTTGGGCTTCAGGTTGCTCTTGAAAACAAGATAATCATTATCTGGAAATGTTTTTGGACTTTTTATCACAGCCATATCTGCATGTATTTTAGTGTGTGTAGATTAAATTGTGTATGTATGTTTAAATTGGCTATGAAAAGAATGAGAAAACACAAAACAGTAATTGGACAGATTAAAACAAAGAAAACATTTAGAAAAAAAAATGAAAGAGACAGACATACAACTGGAAAAAATAACCTATGGGTTAAAAAAATCGGTGTAACAAAAAAAATATAACAAAAAAAAAAGGAAAGACAGTCTAGTTTCACATAAAAAAAAAAGAATTTTTGATAAAAAAATATACAGTACAAACGACGCAGCAACGTCCCAGACCATTAGTGGAAATTCAAAAAAAAATATAATTGGAATGGCAGTCTAGTTCCACATAAAAAAGATTTTTTTGGCAAAAAAAATATACACTTTCAATAACAAAATGACAGTTACGACATTACAGACTTCTGCTTCTTCGTGTCGCTTGCACGACAGTATTTTACATTTTGCTGGCCCAAGACTCGCGACTTCCTCTGCGTCGTCGGCGACAGCGCAGAGCTGTGGCTGCAAGTTTTGAGGCAGGATAGGAGGTGGAACATACATTTACAGACACAGTTACTACACCGGGATATCCGAAGGATTATGGCTACAGGGCAGTTATATCGCAGTTGTTGAACGATGTACATGTTGTAGATATTGCGCGCGACACGAGTGACACGGAGGGCGCCCTCACCGATGCGACCGACGCCAGCGATGTGGAGTACGAGCCCGTGACGGATATAGATGAGGACGGACCGCTTGATGACGACGATACTTCAGCGAATAGCGACGTAAGTACATCATTATAGGACCGTTAGCATAACCAGTCAGCGTATAATGTTTCTGCTGCTGAGGCACAGATCTCTCTGTGAGACCAGTGCACCCAACGCCGCAATTTGGTGGAGCGTTGCTTGCAGCGTCCAGCGGGGCGTTTAACGGAACTCCCTGTGCCCGTGCAACGGCATGCTGCACGCTACATGAAGTGCTCCTCCGAATCTACGGTCTAAGGGTGCCTGCATAAAGATCACAGTACGGACAAGTCGGTACGTATCGGTGCCGATCAGTTCTGGTAAAATAGTCCCATACTTTCTGTATGCGCTCACACATAAACAAACCACTGTACTCAATCTATGAATCGAACTCAAGACCTCATGCTCAGCTGTAGTGAGTGTGACCACTAGACCGATTATAATTTGTAAACTGCATTCAAATATACCTGTAATTAAGACCACTTATAAACGCTGATTGCTTTAAATTAAATCATTACCGCGAACATAAATTGAAGCGCTCTGTTACTTTTGCAAAGGTGAAAAAGTTTATCTCATTTTATTATACGTTACTGTTTTCGTTTCGCTTGAGAACTGCATAGAGTTTTGAGAGACCATCTGTAGAAACTAATCGGATAGCGGTGTTAATTACTTTGTCGTGTCTTAGAGGTGATCTTATCGGCTTAACGCGAATAGAATTCAATCAGTCTTCACTGTCAACTTTGAACCGATACTGACTAAACTATTCATCTTGTTAGCCAAAACTTACTACTACTTCCCGGAAAATAAGAAAGTACCTGGTGAATTTAACATATTATAAAAGAGAAAAAGAAGCATTTTATTAATATAATCAGTTGTCCCATAAAAAACGTAATAACTAGTCGACCCAAATGTATGGGACAGCTTATTTTTTTCTAATTAGGATGATGGTGCCATGGACATACGTATGTAGTTGTTCAACACTTACAAAAGTCCTTTTGAAGATTTCTTCATTTATATTTGTGAAAAATTGTTTCCAGAACGACATAATAGCGACTAAGGTGATCGAGGTGTCGGTGGGCGACGATGGCGAGCTCCAGTTCGCGGACTCGGAGCGGGAGCGCACGGACTCGCGGGACAGCGGGAGCGACAGCGAGATGGACCTGTACGACTACTGGAACTGCGCGCAGTGTCGCGCCAAGAACAACAACCCGCTCTACCGATACTGTCATAAGTGTTTCCAGGTATGTGTCGGCTTGTTTAAAACTGCTTGCAGTCTTCAATCAATTCAATCCAAATTTGTGTTTATGGAATACACTCAAACTCTTGGCCGAACGACGGATGACGAATTTACAATTAACACTCAGGCCGAGATCTGTTAATGTTTCTTAGCACATGCTTTAACATAACATGACAGCCAATTGTTAGCCGCTCGTTGTTTGTGTGTCAGCTTGAGTGACTGTTGTCTCTCTATCCTCTGAATTAACTTGAGGTTCGAGCCGCAATACTTCTAACGAATTCAATGTGCGATGTTAGCATCAAATCTCTATGCGGCTTGAAGCGCAGAGCAAATTCGCTTTGAGCGTTGCGGCTCAGTCCTTAAACTCGCTTTGTTTCCCTTTCTAATAAATACCACCAACCCATTACAGGTACGCAAGAACTTCTTCCCGCCGAGGCCGAGACGCAAGCGCAACATACTCACCAAAACCGATGAGATCCCGCGCACACTGTCTCAGGACTCCGGCGTGGACTCGCCCATGAGCCAGGAAACCGACGGGCCAGCCAGCCAGTATACTGACTTGCTGGCCAGCCAGGAGACAGACGTGCTGGGCAGCCAGGAGATTGACGTGCTGGCCAGCCAGGAGACTGACGTGCTGGCCAGTCAGGAGACCGATGTGCCCGCCAGCCAGGATGTGTTCTCTGCCAGTCAGGATGTGTTCCCTCACAGTCAGCAGGTCGCCAACCTTGGTGAGGGCACGTCTAACCCCATACCGTCTAGCATAAGCTCGTATCGTAAACGCCGCGCGGAATCCGCGGACCGCCGCGCTGAATTCGCCGACCGCAGAACGAAACGTAAACGCGCACGCACGGATTCCGACACCGAACTAGATTCAGATGACGATCTATTTGATTCTAAACCGAAAATCGACGTGAGACCACTCGTTAAGACCGTCAGCGATCCCGCGATTACAATCGAAGATAAACCCCCTAAGATTACTAAGAAGGTTATAGCGAACAGTTTGATTGAAAAGATGGAAGAAAAGGACTTGTGTATGATTTGTATATCTGAGCCTAAATCGGGTGTGTTTGTCCACGGTCGGATAGCGCATATCTGTTGCTGTTATAAGTGCGCTGTCAAAGTGTGGGCCAAGGCCAAGCGGTGTCCCGTCTGTAATTGTAAAGTTAGTAATGTTTTGAAGGCAGTGGTTATGTAATGTGTGTGTGTGGAAGGACTTTTGGACGATTTAACCTGATTTCTGCATATATTCAATATTTCTTTGGGTTATGTTTCAGTAATTTTCTAATAGTCCGTCATATACTATGTGTGCAATGTTTATTTAATTCCTTATACTAAAATTACCATGCAAAAAATTAAAAAAAATGGTTTGCGGAAAAGAAAGAAATGGTAAAATAAATAAAGATGGGGTAAGTACTACAAAAAAACTTTAATAATTATTTCCTATTGTCCAGAAAGGTCGCTAGTTAGGTTCAAAGGCCGGGAATTATTCTGTAAGTTGAATAGAGAGTGAATGGAAGAGTGAGTGAAATGGTGGTCATTTTGAAGACTGAGTGAACAATGGACACTCGGTCTGTGTGTTTGTACGTAATAACCAGTGATCGGAGTCCGTAGATTGATTTTTAGTACTTGTATCATAAATGCACACAGAAAGAATAACACGGATAAGCAATTTTCCCGGAAAGTAATTCCGGTATTTCCAAATTCAATTAAATATTGTTAATTTCGGTAGTGATATTATTACTATTCAATTCAAAATTTAAAGGAAGGTATCAAAACTAAATTTGTTGTGTCAAATCGTGACTGTGTGCCGTTAAAAAAAAATATGAAGAATATAATATTGCTCATTTAAATACAATTCCTACCTAAGTTACGGTTTGTTTTTAATAATCAACCAATTCCGGAGGAATGTCCATATTAATATATTCGTTTCGGATCAATGACCCCAATTCAATCTACCTACTCCGATCACTGGTAATAACGAATGGTATCCACACTTCAACATTGATTGGTTTATTGCAGTCTGCAGCTGTACAAAGTATTTTCAAAAAGGTTTCATTTAAACAGTTTATCATACCGTAACTACAGTCGGCCTTACATGCGTCAGAATGTCAACGCGTTATTTTGACGCCGATGTCCGATGTTATGTTCAAGACTGAACATGATCAAAACTCGTTTCGACGCAAAATAAAGGAACCCCACATTTTTTTACAAGCGCTTTTTAACAGGCTAGTAAAATCTAGAAATCAGGAGATTAAAACAGATTGATATGGCATTAGGCTCGCTCCCTATTACATAACTAGCAAAATGTGGGTGTACTATGTACACAACTGTTTATAAATAAATAAGTTGAAGTGTGGTCATCGTGAGTCATTATGTACAAAAGTAAACATGAGTGATGGATGAGTGTGTAGTGTGAGTAAGTTGGTAAATGTGTAGTGTATTTACGAATCGACGCCAACTAGTTATAAGTTCTTCTGTTTAAGTTAGAGATTCCTTTATTTGACGTCAACCAGATAAAGCACAAACTAAAATAATAATGTTCACGTACTAAAAGTCGGAGAACGATGGTACGTGTTTTTTTTTTAAACATGTATTTATTAGTCCAAGTGCGTCACACAATTCCTTGTGACACCTTTTCTTGTTCGACTTCACACTTTGTTTTTATTTTGTGAGGATAGGCAGAAACAACAAAACAAAAGTTGCCCGTATAAACATTAAATAAATCTTAATTTCGATTCAATACACCGCTAACGCTGTTGCATACAGTTTCACTCGGTTCTTAAGGAAAGTGATTATGAACCCAGTTATAAGCGTTAACATTCATGATTACAGTGTGCTATTATTACACCGAAGTCGTAAGTCAATTCACCTAGAAGTTATTCAACCACAAAATATCTGAGACCATCCAGATTGAGGTATTTTTTTGCCGGCTAACTGAAATAAACGCAATAATTAAATAGAGCTTAAGGATATAAACATTTTTATTATGCCAACCAAGTTTTAAATAAACAACAATGATTACAATAGTTTAAAACCATGAAATACCTAATGAAGGGTCCAGTAGCTCTTATACTATTACTATTCATATCATAAGTAGGTTTTATACTATTGTAATCATTGTTATTTATCTAAAACTTGGATATAGAACTTGGATGACATATTATATCCTTAGGCTCCATTTAATTATTGCGTTTATTTTAGTTAGACGGCAAAAAAAATACCCCAATTTGGGTGATTTCAGATATTTTGTGGTTTAATAACTTCTAGGTGTGTTGACTTACGACTTCGGTGTGATCGTAAAAAATGTTTATTATGTTAGGCTCTACCTAAATAATAAGTTTATTTTCGTTGGCTTTACTTTTTACTTTTGAAAATAGCCCATAAATGTATGGAGGCTGGGTGATCTCCTTTGTCCAGGCGTTTAGGCATAATTGCAAACGACTTCAAAAACTATCACAATTCCACTATAAGTTATCATTGTGATTTGTAGTTCCCTAAAACCAAATAATATGACTATAAAGGAATCTCTAACTTACATTTCGTATCGACCTATCAATAAATGCCCTTAATTATTTGTGATAACAATTGATAGTAGGTTCATAAGTAGGAAGTCTAGAAAGTAGCTAAAGCATTCACGACAAATAAAATAGTACGGCTACATGTTGCATGCATTAATAGTTACCTCGAGAGTTTTTCATGAGCTGTTAATCTGCACTCACTACCACTATCTGCTATTACTATTTACTGGACCTTGCACCACTTGATCTTTCAATATTAGTAAGAGGATGTCGCAGTACCCATAGCACTGACAAGTATATCAAATAAAATAGTGATCGTTATACAGTCCGTGGCAGTCATCCTCGCATGTAGAGATCTAAACAAACACCAGAAAGCTGCTGATGAAATTCAATCGAGTGACATGCTATGAATACAAATGGGCCAAATATTTAGACTTAGCATCTTTCAAGACAAACATTGCATTCGCTAAAGATATAATAAAAAACTGAGGGAAGAGTAGATTTCTAATCAACTGTGCTGCTACGGGAATTCTCGACAATTCTCTCACTGAAGACCTCTTGCTAGTATAAGTGCAAGTTTATTATTTCGGTCCATTTCTACCCACTATACTACTGTTGCCAATTATAACAAATCACTAACGAAATCTTGTAACTCAACATCAATATTTAACATATTTCTGAATGCTTGAGTCTGACTTTCATCTGTTAAAAGCACTATTTTTATTGTAAGTGAATAGCCAATAGAGCATTGGGATGTTGAAAGTACACCACAACTTTCAACCTTTTTTTTAACTTTAAAAGGTAATGTTTTGGAAAGCCAATGTACCTATTAATGTGTGGAACATGTAGATTTTTAACAATTTAAAAATATTAAAAAAAAAAACTAAGCTCCGATACCCTCCTGTTATGTAATTAAATCTAATTGTAAATAAGTAGAGACGTCGACCACCGAACGAAACAGATTAATATATTTTCATTTATTAGATAGTTAGGGATCTTCTAAAAAATTAACGGCTATTTTGTATTAATGCCAAAAAGTTGAAACAATTTTGATTAATGATTTTAAAGTTATATTTTTAGGTATTGTTGCTAAAGTGTTAAAATACATAAGTTTTGTAAAAAAATACGTTACAAAATATTGTCTTTGGTTGTCGTGAAAAAAATCATGAAGTTGAAGTGTTCCGTTAAAACTTAGTGTATAATAAAATATTTGAGCGTGGTCTTGCGTATACAATCCATAATGTTATCGTGTCAGAATCATATTTGTTACAAACCTGACAACTTACTTGTATAGACTATAATACAAATGTGTATTTTTAATGGGGGAAGGAAAACGCGATGTTTTTATTTAGTTACCTTATTCAAATGATTTTTTTTTCAATTATTTTCTATTTCTACCCTCCTTATTTAATCCTCGAAATTAACGTTTTTTTTGAACAATTATTATAACCGTTTTTTGTGCTATTTAGCCAATTATTCGCGTCGGGATTACGATTGATCAGGCTAATCGCTGCCTCTCCCATTACATTTAGTTATTAAAATTAAAAAGATGTATATTTCATACTTTTCGCACTTCTGTATATATATTTATTGTATATTCCTTTAGGCTGGCAATAAGTTACGCCAAATTCTTTATGGCCTTACCTATTTTAAGTTGGGAAACATTACTAGCTTAAACGAATCTAGATTTATTAATACGCAAATTTATTTACCTGTAATTATAGGATCGATCTTTTTAAAATCTAACCCACCACCTTTCCTACCGTTCAGAGGATATTATATTGTTACAGATTTAAAGAATTTATTTCAAAAGAAACATTATTAGTTATTAAATTGTAGATCTCTTATTAGCTTGTTGTACAGATAGGTTACAATTTCTATAAGTTCAAATTGATGTAATAATTGCACTTTAAAAAAAAGAAACAAAAAAATATACGTTATCGAAAAAAATAACTCGATTTAACAGAAAAAAATATCAGAAAAAAATATTAATAAAAACTTTTCTTTTTCAGGAATTTTGAGTTTTTTTTTATGAAACCCTTTTTCCTTTTTATAATAAAATCTACAGAAATAAGTTACACAAACAGTCCCTTCACAGTTTTGTTTCCTCTGAATTTGCATCAATCACAGTGATCTTAAATCTCGTTACGTTCAGGTTGCTGATGACAGAGATTAAATAGAAACTGACAAAGGATTGTAAACAGGATTGCCACCACACACATCACCATGAGTAGATAGTGAGAAAACTTAACAGAGGTATCGGACCCTTATCTAAAAAGGTTTCGACAGCAAATACATTTCTGAGAGCTATTGCTAATTTTACCACCTTGATAAGACACATTCGTCAGGTGGGACTTGTTATCAGTCGGTCTTATCTACAAGTACTACATACACTTGACGTTTTATGGCCAAACTGGTGGGTTTCCTCACAATCCGAGTAGCCATAGATTTCATGTGTCTATCATGTGTGCAGTCGAAGGTTTTTCTTTGTACGTAAATTGTAGGTATTTGTTTGATTAGAAGTAGTAGCGGCAAGCCTTGTAATACCCGTTTTCACAAGAACACTTAAACGTATGCCTGAATAAAAGCGAACCAACAGCGCAGTAATACTTAGTGTGAAACGAGCATGAATATTGTAGCTGTTTTCTTTAGGAATTACCTAAAATTATAGAATACTTCCAACCCGCACTGGGCCCGCGTGGTGGATTATATAGCCCATTCCCTCTCATAGAGAGGAGGCCGAGTGTCCCTGCAGTGGGAACATTAAAGGCTGATTATGTATAGAATACTTCTCTATGATGATTTTTTCAACTAATAAATAATATTACATATATAATATTCCTCTATAATATAACATATATTATATAATATTGAGGAATATTATATATGTTATATAAATAATATAACATATATAATATTCCTCAAGACAATATTGTCTATGCAAGCAGAGTACCCATTTCCTAAAAACACGCAAGATCGGCAGGCCATTTCATCATAGTAATAAAGTATTCAAAGCAGTCCGTAAGCCAGTTATAAAACCACTGGGCACCATAGGACCTAGGTTGTTCCTAGTAGAACTCTGCAATAGCTTTTATTATGCATATCCCGTTAGGTTTGATCACATAGTGTAGATCTCGATTTACACCGGAAATCGGTCGTAATACTATGGTGATGCAGTCAATAGCTATTGGCTTTGTAACCTTAAAAACCTTTTTTATGAAAAATAAAACGTCATTCAAATTGACCCCAAAATACCCGTCCTTTGCCACTTCTAATTGTTTTAGCTGCGAAGGAGAAAGTCACTCAATTAGAAGAATTTCATTCTATGAAGATTCAGCCGATTAGAAAATAGAAATTGGGATATCTCGAGTCAACGACGGCGGCATTAAAACTTCTAGGAATAAAGATGGCGATGATAATCAAGTCTAGACCCTATCATTTGCCGGAAGTGCGTCATAATATGGTGGCTTGGGGTATGGCGCGTTAGTTCCTTTTTTTTTCAAGAAATGATAAAAAAACAAAAATGGTGTCGATTTAAAACTTAACTTTTTCTTAAAATTCCAATTAAGATGTTTGATGCTAATGCAATTCGCGTGTTAAGAATTGGGTAAAGTTGGACTTATCCTCGAGGAAAAACTTAATTCTAACGAACTGATCAACTTTTTGGTATGTTTTCTAAAAATTGATGATAAAATCTATGCAGCAGAGCACTGCGTCTTAGTTGCTTTGTCTGAATTTGAAAGCCATTGCGCCATAACTGCGCCTTTCAGTAACATAAAAGTACGAGACGCAGCGAAGCGTTACATTGTTTGTAGGTCGTGGGTTCGATTCATACTGAGGTACCGACTGCCGAAAACATCTGTTGAATTATGTCGTTGGATTTCTAGTCGCCTCAACTAACCATTTGGGATTTTTGTTATGGAACTCCATAATGTAACCGTTTAACGCACACTTACCATCATCGTAGATCAGCTAGTAAAAATCTGGTTGGGTGATTGGCATGATATGCTATAATTTTTTGAGTGCCTGGCTCTTTTCTATGGGTTCCAGACTGTTTATTAAGCCCTGGCTAAAGAAAGACGTCTGCACAAAGGCTTTGCAAAACTGCAGTCAGCTACATTTTATGATACCGTAGCTTTCCGGCCGGAAAATGCACAAGATCCGGGCTGGAGCCGAACCGGCGTCGTTAAGTCGGCTTTCTTCAGTGCCATCTCGTGAAATTTTGCGATAAATGACACTTTCAGATACTGCTGACGGAAAGCATGCAAAGGCGAGAGCACTCAGCAGAAAAATGTTCTGAAAAAAAAAAAAAATCGGGCCTAAAATTAATCGGGTTCGAAATCGGCAAGCCGCGCGCCGCGCCACGCTGGAGCATCATCTTTTAATTTTGTCCTCTGAATAACTGAACTGTTGACAAAAAAACTTTGGTTTCAACTTTCAAGTAGCAAGCGAGCGGTACTCGGTTGACCTCCCCCTCTCATTGTGACGGATGATTCACGACCTATCGAGTAAGGGAGCGATTTTTTTTTATTTACATACAAAAGAGGAATTTTAATTGTTTTTCTTTGTTCAGAAGCTGAATGTAAGTAATTATTTATCTTAAATAATAAAATGTTTAGTAGCATTTCACGACTTATAATTTTAGACTGCGATCTCTACCTGCTCATTAAATATGTGCATATATTTAGGTCGTAAAGTTTTAATTGAAACAACGATCACTTAAACAGAGGAATGTTAATTATAAAAGTAACGAGAGATTTGATTGTGGAATGAACACTCTTTATCTTGCTTAGCTTACATACAGGTAATTATTTACAAACGATCAATGATGTCATCAATTTAAACATATTTCCTTCATTATTTTGTTTTTAGAGTGATAGGCCGTGACCGTACGTGAATCATCGCGGACACGTTCCGTGAAATATTATTATTGTAGCCGTGGCAGCACTCGCCCGCCACAGTCACCACCCCCGACTCGCACGCCCGCATACAACTTCTGTCGGTTCGCCTCAGTCGGATTTTGACGTCGCTACACAGTGCACGGAGCAACGCCTTTCTTTCCCCACATCAAATAACACTTGGTGAGTTGTAGTTTTAACCGGTTTTTTACTATTTCGGTACAAAATTCCATTGTTGATATGATTCCGTTTACAAAACTTATGCAATTAGTCAACTTTGTGTGCTTTTATGGAATGATCGAACGGTTTTTTTCGTAGCCCGAGTCCCTCCCTTGGGAACCGGCAATCGGATGTATAGGTGGAGTAGCGGCATGAGGCATCGCGGACTCATTGATCAGGAATTCCTTTTGGAGATCTTGTCTCGTTACAATAATCGAATTAAAAATTATAAGTACTAACGGAATCATTGTTTGTCTGCCGGAATGGGAGCGGTTGTATGACTTCATTCTTTTTTATCATGCGGTGCTGTTAGGCTGTTTATAACATACGTCGTGCATTTTTATTGTTCGATTATTGTCACTGTTTATGCATTTTTATGACTAATGAAGCCGATAATGTGCTCCTGTAAGGATTTGAACGTTGTTTTAGTTTTAGGTACCCGGTGTACCTACGTGATTATAAAATTAAATTGCCGGTTTTCCTCCCTACCCACAATGGTTCATTAATTTGCTCCCGATTTAATCCACACAGATTTGCCTGTGTGTTTTCATAAAACAATGGTTCTATTCTAAGCGAGTACTAGATTATAAATTATGACTTCATCAAAAAAATCTACTTTGTAGATTCATTTTTAACGTAGCGACTTACCCTTGCATCATTTTAAATAATGCTGTTGATAAATCATAGGGAGAGAGTGTCACAGTCATTAAAATAACAAAGAGACATTCCGAAGGGCGGAGGGAAGTGAGTGATGCGCAACAAAAATATTCTTGTTTAGAAATACAGTACCTACGTATTACCGAAACAACCGACTTCTCTACCGGGAAGCAATTCGTCAACAATCCTTTTTTGTGTAAGCAATTTTTTAAACTGAAAACAAGAGAAAAGTACCGAATTAACCGTTCGGGTACGGTTCGTTTAACATCATACGATATTATGTTAATAAATACAATTAACCCGTCTCGCTAACTCACTCGTGTGGCGAGTCGTTCAACTTTAGATTTTTAGGTAGAGAATGAGAATAAAGCGAAGATAAATTCACAGGTACACACAGCTACACATCAAGCTATACATTTCTAGTATAAGCTGACCTCTCATTGTACGTAAATCCTATAAAATGCGAGATCAGCATAAACTGGAAATGCATAGCTTGATGTGTAGCCGTGTGTACCTATTTAAAAAACAAACCATCAGAAAAAGTTTTTTTTTCCAAAAAAAGACAACTATCTTTGAGCGCATAGTTAACTCGACTGTCTATGCATCTTGTCTGTAATGCGGTTAAGCCGTAAAGGCTTACATTTATGGTGGCCCTTAAGCTTAACAGTAGCCATTGACGGGTGTTAATGAACCCAAGTTTTGTATCAACCGGCCGCTAAATATAGAAATCTGACTAATGCCCGCCCAACACATGCTTGACACAGCCAATAACCGCCGTTGATGTTTTGAATAATAAATCTTCCTTTGATATGATAATACGTAAGGCTTCGACTTAACAAAAAAATCAATACAACTTAATTAAAAAGTTACAGAATCAACCATTCAACCACCATATTGACACTGACAAAACAAATGTATGGTAACTTTTTTTTATCAAGGCAAACGTCCCGAAAATTGTGCAGCAGGCTTAATTTTATACATATATACAATTGAGCCTGCTGCACAATTTTCGACTTTTAAAATGCGCGGTAGTCATAAACCACGCTGAATAATTACAAAAGAGTTAACCGGTTCGTGTGAACGCTGGGACTTTCGCCGCTTTCACGCATCATGGCGTATTGAACGGTAATCATTGACGAAATCTATAATTAGTACACACGCTACGATGGCACGTAAGTGTTTTATATCATCGATTTAGGAAGTAGTGTTAAGCTAGTTCAACTTGCGATTTCGTTCATCCTTAATTATGTATAAAGCTGCAAGTACAGATATTAACCGGTAACCAAATATAATAATAATACTTTAATCAATTTTCCTGTTGTGTAAATACGGAATAACGTTTTCCAAGCGTACTATTATAAATCATTCCCTATATATCTGCTATAAAGCTTCTGCATGGAAACATTTCCTTGTACTTATCTCGAATACTCCAATGTATGTACAACATCGATGCACAAGTGCGTTGATTTGGTTTGTAATGAAATTTGTCCAGACAGGACACTGGCTCATGCGCGAATGAGAAGGAGATACGCAGACAAGTTTGCGGGAAAGAGAAGAAATAACTTCCCGAATACGCGAATCGATTGCCCGGAGACCGGAGACGAAACGACTCGACGCACCCCTAATGCCTAACTGCTAGGGTTGTCAGTTGTCTGCGAGGGCTATAATCGAATTAGTACTCAATTGTGCTAGGGAGCAAGATTGAGATAAACATGGGATGTTCAAGTAGTTGTTTTATTGTTATGTCTCAGTAGATGAAGTGTGGGAATAAGACAAAGAAGGGGAAATTAAAGAAAATGAGGCTCCAATTTTCTGCTTCCTTGCATAAGCCACGAGGCGACGTGGGCGTATAAAAGTCAAGCTAGAAACCTCATACAAACTTAATAAAAAGAGGATTTGCACTGAACATTAGCAGGATTTAGGATTATTACAGTTCTGCAGCTTATAACTCCATACTCAGACTTGAAAGAGAAAATTGAGAGGGTGGCAGCCATTGAACCATTCGGGCACTCGCAGTCGCATATATTTTGAAGCCCTAGGTACCCTATGTGGCTATGTTGGTTTATAGATCAATAACAGGCGAGGGGAACCACATTGGAACGTTCCGCAATGGCCCACACATGGTAATCCGGAATAATAAAAAAATAACAGTATTTTCGCAAAATGGAGACGTCTGAATGTGATTATAATTTAATTGAGCTCCATTTTCATAATTAAATTGTTAGCTTAGATAATATTTATTATGGTTTTTTATTAGTCGACTTATTATTTTTTAGCAAGAGGTGATTTTAAATTAGGTGGTCTGGTGCATACCGAAAGATTTAGATCGTGTAATGTGGCGCACAGACATTACACAGTGCTTCCTCAGCCATCCGTGCGAGTCTTACACTTGAAAATCTCTTAATTGCCGATGCTGGCTGGTAAGCTTGACGGTCCATAAAATTCGAGAGACTTGTCTTTGATATACGCTCTAGCTTAGACGAGGTCGATGACACTGCACGGTAATTCACACCATATTTGAATTTCAGACAATTTTTTTTATTTTTGTTGATCTTATTTTTATTACTAATTAGCCAACTTAATGACGATGAGCTTAGAATTTATTTGAGCGGTGTATCTTATTAATAAATCAACTAGGTACCTAAAGAAATTAAGAGTTTATCTGAAGCTTGATGCAACAACAAATAAGGTATACAAACAACAATACCTTCATCAATTGCATAAACAGCTCCATTTATTGATTTTGTCTGGCAACTAGATTCGGCTTATGTATTTATTCTCTTTGGTTTTTTTTATATTTTACCAGTCCTATCTAACATCATTAAGTTGATTTACTGTTGAATTCTAACTACATTCATATTTGGCAGTAGACTAAAATACATGGTGCCCTTGGCATATCGAGTCGAGGGGACGCCCTCGTGCTCCCTTGCCCTAAACCGAGGGTGACAAAGTGTACCATAAATATATAGAACTACCATAAACAAGACGGTAGACATTACCAAAAAATATTAGCTAATCTTTCATGTGCTGCAGACATAATATTGGTGTATGGAAATATGAAATTGATTTTTTGATTATTGTGTTTTTTTTCTTGTCTGATATTTTGATATAGTAATTTATGGTATGTAAGTAAGTATACCCCTATTTACGTATGTTTCCTTTAATGATTGTACTCATAGGAAACATGCCTTCTCCCTTTGAAAGGGAGTGCCCCGTTATATACCACGCAGACCCAGTGCGGATTCAATCCAAACCAAACGATTTCGTCGCATAGGTACTTAATTATTAAAATATTGAGTCGAAAGATTAAAAGCAAAATATTATTAATTCCATTCTCAACGCTATTTTACTAATTAAAAGCTTTATCGTTTAATTATTTTCCTAGTTATCTATCCAAACATGAAAATCTTCAATACTAATTGGGTTTTATAAGCCTTTCTAACGACTGAAAGTTGCGTACCGCATCAAGCGAGTAATTAACGTGCTTTACATCAGCTATAATTAATGACTATGTCAAAGAAAATGGAAAGCTGAAGCTCTAGTGATACTCTACGTCCACAAGTGCAGTGAATGAGTGAAACGCATAGAATTTATGTCTAGAGATTGATTGACAGATGAGATTTCAATTTCAAAATGGCGGCCTATCGTTGATCACTCGTTGCTCGTTTCGATAGCTTAAATCGTCGCAAGAATTCCTTGACAAACATTCTGTTTACACAGATGGCAAAGCATCTCTTGTTATTTATGGAATGATCTTGAAATAGCATCTTGTTTTCATGATATGTTTCTGTTTCTTTTAGAAATGCAATCTGCGTGAAACGTGTTTAGCTAGAAGTAAGCTGAAATATTCGTTTAGATAAAAACTTGAAACTGGAAAATGTGGCATAATTTCACAAAAGAGCAACTTTCTCGGATATACTAATGTCAAAGGTGACCTTATAACAGAATACTCCTTGAGAAAAATTCGGGGCAAGCTAAATAAACCCGGTAACACGCGGCCGAGTCAGGTTGGAGCTTTGTAATCTAGAGACAGTTCACGGCTCCTAGAGACCTGCGTAACTTGTAGTGTCGTAGTACTACCGCAGGACTGGTTCCACTGTATTATCTGTGTAGAACGTGGAATACCTTGGCATACACACTTGTATTGAAAGTGTAGACTGGTTCAGGATCCACTGTGACTCACGCTTGGTTCGTCCACAATGGCTGCCGAGACAATGGACTCGATCGATTGTTTGCTTCACTGTCTGAGGAAATGTTCGTAATTTGTTACATAATCGGATAACTGTTTGCTGTGTATAAAAGATTCTTGTAGATTACAGGGATGGGGCTCTGCAACAGTGTTTTAGAACAGGCAGCATACAGAGACTTCTAAAACATTCTTCATTTACACAGGTATCAGTACCTAGACACGATTCTTTGCACAGATTTCTCTAAACAGATTTAGGTACTAATGACTAGATAGGCAAATCAGTATGATTAGTTGGTCGATTTATAATAGTTCACAGTTCAACCAAAATATGAAGCTATTTAGATCTAACATTAATTATACAAAATGATTCGACAAGATCTGCTGCCATTGACTTCAGTGATCTTGCTTTGCACTAGCCGCATTATTGAATTGTGCTACATAAGGCTAGGTTCGCAATTTATTGAAACTTGAATTGAACGGGACCTAAGATTGATTTTACAGAAGTGACGGAGCAATATCTCGAGGTAGCCCGTTACTTTGTTCCGTTTATAAGATTTGCTGAAGCTGTACGCACTATTTCATTGATTAGCTAGCTTAACATCGTATCTGACTTGATAACTAGATACCTGTTTTCGTATAGATTGAAGTCAATCTTTATTTCTGTAGTTTCATAGCTTGCTCTTGAATCTCTTTCAGAAAGTTCTCTCACCATTTTGATCGCATCAGTGTTACTTTATTGCTCATCTTCTAAAAGTTAAATATGTATGGTAATTCGGAAGCCAGTTTTATTAATTTATGCTTTAGCAGTTTTGCTCTCATTTTGCATCCACATCTTTGGTCTAATTTCATCTCTGTTACTCTCTAGAAGTTCTGGGACTATATTTAGATCTGTGTAACTATCGCGATTGCAAAGTTTACTGACACAAATCTCGATGGCTATAATATCTGCAACTGCTCTTTAAACATTTGGACATTCCTTGAAAGATAATGGTTGTACCTAACAAGACCCTTAACGAAGCCGAAAGACACTTGTTCTCACAATCATTGCGATCATTTTTTTGTTTTACACCATACCTGGGAACCTTTTAGTTATGGAGATATTGGGGGTCAAAGTTCCAACTTTTCCACAAGTTTTTTTTTTTAATGTTTTTTATGTAATATTTTTACTTTGTAAACACCTTCACGACCCCGGTACTATTCAATCCATCCATCAGCACAATGTTTTGAGTCCGAACCATTGAGCCCTTCCGTAAAACGTTATTTTTCACCCCAAAAACAAAAGTCGTTTCCCTGCAATATTTTTTGCGTAAAGTTACTTAGTTTGATGTACATAATGCTGGGTTGACGGCTTCGTGAAGGGTCTTGTTACACCCTGTATAGTTGTATTGTATTGTTACCAATGCTGAATTAAATAAATAGTCATACTAAACACCTGAGCGTCGAATGAATCACGCGAAGTGAATGAAATGTCAGTTATAGGAAATCCTATGAATCATAATATTGTAAAAATAACAAAGAAATTGTTGGAGAACTGATTTCTAATGTTTTGATTACCTAGTTAGGTAAACGAGTACATGAGGCTTCAAGTGTATGATTAGAAAGAAAACAAATAACTCTTTTTATTATGAAATACCAGTTCTTTGTATTAGATCAACATTCGAAAACAGATGTAGGTATGCTCTAGATTGTTCCACCCAGAATCCAGAGTTAGAAAGATTACAGTTGCTTTCTGTTGTTTGTTTTGATGCACCAATAATATTTGGAGCAACGGACTGAGTTGGCGGGAGTTGATGTTTGCAGTGGGAAGATATTTGCAAGTGAAAACGAATTCGCATTCTTACTAAAGAAATTCAATAAAAAAAAATGTTGGTGAGTAAGAAGATGTTCTTACTCACCAACATTTTGGAAATCATACGATTGGCGTCCGGAAATGATTTTAATCATCTTTTTTAGGGTTCCTTATTCAACAAGGAACCTATTAGTTTTGCCATGTCCGTCCGCAGCATAGCTCAAAGACTCTTAGTACTAGAAAGCTGTAATTTGGCATGAAAACAGATTACCTAGTTACGCCGTGGTAAAATAAAATCTCGAAAACTATATTTTTTTATGCTATCTCCTGTACACGTAAAGTGGGGATTGTTTTCTCTCGCGTACCTACTCCCATCCGCATAGTGTGGGATGTCGGTAGATAGGTCTTTAACAAATATTGCGAGTTGGTTCAAATAATTTTTCGAGTAAGGGATTCGTTTGTGAAATATTAGGCTTTAAGACTAAGTAGGCTTTACATATTACGAGTTATAGTCGACCAACTTATAAAATGTACTTGGATAACATATTTTGGTAAGTTTGTTTTATAATATTACAATAAAAATCATCGTTCGTAGGCAAATCGGATCGTAGAAAGTGTTCGCATGTTTTGGCTGTCAAAATATAGGATTGTCCGTCTGTCAAGACCCTTTTTTCAGGAACGCGTGGAGTATCAAGCTGAAATTAATATCAAATATTCAGGTCTGCTAATTTTTGGAGCAATGAAAAAACGAACTAAACGTAAGTCAGCGCGATCAAAACATAAATGTATGACCGTTTATGTCGCATATTTTGCGATTTCACAAGGGAATCAAAACCTATAGCGTACTTCCCGTTGACCTAGAATCATGAAATTTGGCAAGAAGCAATGTCTTATAGTACATGTAGAGTAAAAAAAATTGAAAACCGTAAATATGCAATTTAATAACAAAATACCTACATGTCTACTATACGGGACCCTCGGTGCGCGAGTGCAACTCTCCCTTGGCCGGATGAAAGAACGTTGTAGAATTCCTTCCAAATCAACTTATAAAAAACTGTTTTTTTTTTTCAATTGTTAATATGCTAAAGTTTTTCTCTCGAACAAAACCAGAATAAGAAGCTTGATTTTGCTCTAGACATGAATGTATTCCTGGAATTTAGAATACACATTTAGGTCAAAGACCTACGGAACTGCGAATATCTTGAAGGTTTACCGATGGCATGGCCAACGTCGAGGACATACAAAGCGTAAATATTTGCATTTAGGTACATTCCAAGATACGTCGTTTTGTCAATCTACCGATGTTAAAAATCATACCTAGTTTATCTATGTACTTGGTAACCCCAATGCTATTTGAACAATTCAATTGAGGAGCAATAATTCCTTATTTCAATAATGTGTGATTTTTCCTCAAGCTTTTCCAAGTATTTTAAAATAAATAGAATGCATTTTGTAGGACGAATACTTGTGGAATGGCATGTACACTCGGCTACACATCAAGCTATACATTTCTAGTTTATGCTGATCTCGCATTGTATAGGATTTCCGTACAATGCGAGGTCAGCTTATACTGGAAATTTATAGGTTGATGTGTAGCCGTGTGTACCTACCTAATATTTGTCATGCACCCAAGTTCAACAGAAGAGGAAATGTTAAGTATTTTTTATATAAACCACAATTATTGTAATTAGTTCAACTAATGTGGTTTTAGCTTTGCTGTTAGTATTGTTACTATAGCAGTAGCGAAGCATAAAATTGTGTTATTTTCCGCTTGAAATTCTGAACATCCCGCCAGAAATCAAGCCACGCCGAACCACTCAGATAAAAGTACAGAATAACCCAACACGGTTGATTACGCTCCCTTTGAACATTTTACCCTTTATAGGGATGTCAGATGCCCGTAAGTGGGACCGGTACATCAATTTACTGTTTAATGACTTTGGGTGTGCCGTAAAATGTTTAGTTTTAACCCTCCTCAACAGATTTGCATGAAAACAGTGCCAACTGACGCACATCTGGAACGATATTTATGGAAAGACACGAATTTTGTTTATGTGAAATGGCTACTTTTTGGCCTGGGTAAGTACCTGCATTACAAATAGATACAATAGTTACTGGATGATAATTAAATCAGTGCCATCATCATGCCTTAATGTGACAGGTTTCGCGTTAACCGACCCGATTCCGTTCGATCTAAGCAAGTCAAGTTCATCATAGTATTGCGTTGTCCTCACACCTCAGCTATTCTTTCTGCATCATCTGGCAGAAGCACAATCTACAATTATTTGTATGTTGCTATAGGTACACATGGAGATAATTATTCATCAACAATGTTTGTTGTTTTGCCCTTTGTGTAATTATCAGAACTGCATTAATCACTTTGATAAACTGTCGAAATACGTAGGTAGGTGTACGTTTGTATTTTCTTCGGTAAAGACCATTCTGGACTTGATGATAACTGAATATTGACATTAAATAAGGATTGTCCCGATAAAGGATAGTACTACGTAGAAAGAAGTACTGATAAAAGTCATACTCGGTTACAAGTGTTTTGTCAACGATATTATTATATTCTGAGAATTTTTCATGGGACTAATAAACTACTTGTCATGTTTATATTCCGGATTCGAATTCGAACAACGCAACGATAATTATACTACAGGACAAGTACAGGTAAAGTTTCCACGATGCAACCAATTCGATTCCCACCTAGTAATGCTTTTATTTTGGGTGACTACAGTGACATTCTTGTTACCACTAAATTATAGCATTTGCCATCACCAATGCGGCAATACCACTGCCAAGATAAGCGATTGTGGCAATTTTTCACTGCCCACAGACCATTTTAAAGACTATAGATCTTCTTTGGATATATTTCGTTCAGGAAATTAGATGATCAGGTGATCCAGTGCTCGTAATTCTTGAAGCGCCTACCTTTAAGCACCTGCTAGTCATATTTTACGCGATGCATATAAATCTTGAACACTGAAGCTCATAAATCTGACAAGCACTGTGTCAACGACGTCACATTTTGTAGCACCCAGCCAACACCTCACTTAGGCTACTGCACATATCCTGCTAAAACATCTAGCGTAGAATACTCAAAGAATTATTTGGTATTTGATTCAAACATTGGCCACATTTTACCTGTCAGTATTTCTATTTACACTTATCATGTCCACATTGCGTAAAAAGAGAAATAGCAATGATGGCGGCGCTCTGGAAGCTGGCGACAGACATTCGCCAGACTGAAACTCGAGACCACAACATATTTGTAGAGGCAAGTGTAAATAAAGACAAGTTTAATAGATGTGTTTATTTGCTCTTCTCTGAGAAAATAAATTGTTTTGGGGTACAAGTTTTAATTGAATGGGGAAATGCGTAAATGAGCGTATGGGGACCATCAACAATGATTCTTTCTGAAAGGTTCAACGAGTCCAGTCGTGAAGATAATAGTTATGCATTTATATGTATAAACCTCTAGCACTAAAAGCAAGAACGTGACAATAAAAAACAAAACACTTAGCTTCGCCGTATCTAATCACAGAATTCAGTCGACCTGATTCTCATATAGTTTGTGACCTTAGATGGAAAGTGACAACTGCACCATGTATGGACGTCCTAGCCCCAAGGTTAGCAGCTATGCACTGCAGATGTCACGACTCTTCGTGAAGTAAGTCGTTGTATTAATATAGGCAAGGTCGATCCGTTGCTTCGCATTTGTAGCATATCTTAGAATCAAGATAGTCCTTTGACAGCTGTTTATCGATTGCTTTGATGTTGATCTTCTTGATTGAAGGCTGAATTAGAGACGCAGTTTTATCTATCTTACTATTTTCTAATGTTTCATTGGAGCTGGGTATGCCTACGCTTGTTTCTTAAATAGAATAAACTGGAGAATTCCGACAATAAGTTCCATCGAGCGTTGTTATTGCAGTTTTTAATGATGCATGAACAAATTCAAAGGTTGTTTTAGTGCTGCAAATTTAGATTATCTTAATCTTTTGGCTACTGTTTTCATATTTTCCGAGATCTCGTTGAAAGTTCTACTACTTAGTTGGAAATCGTTGTTTAAGCATTGGAGTTAAGACAAGCAGATTCAAACCTAATCAACGATGTTAATTCTGTTCTTTCATTTATATTCTCGTCTGTAAGTTGACTAATTAGTCTCGACGCGATGGAGCGTCAATCTTTTCCTGTACAAGTAAAAGGGAAACAAGACGATTTAGTTTCCATCCGAGGCACATTCACTTGTAAGTCTTCCAAGGTTTCCTCAAGGAAGAAGTTTCTTGACCGTTTCCATAAGTAGAATAAAATGCGGTTGCTATTAGAATTACATAGGACCTCGTTTCCCCGGAAGCCATTTCTTTCTTCACAGCTATCGGTTATGTTAATTGGAGAGTACAACTTAATCATAGTTTCTCGTACTTAATTACAGCCCGGTTCTGTTTGAGATGGTTTACCAGTTTACCACAATTACAAAACATAGTAAGTAGCAGTTGTAAATCAGCAAAAACGGTACGTGTCGAGGCCAGCGATCTGCTTACGGTGAAATTTTAATAACTTTAAACTTTCTACGGTGTCGGCTCGCAGACGTGCATCGCATGACTCACTCGGTTCACTGTACGCTCCCCCACCAAAATACGGCAGACGTTGCCATTAAGCCGGTATTGATTCCCCAAATGTTGGCGAAAATGTAGCTGCTCTGCTACATTGTTACTCAATCGATTCTCAGTTTTGCATAACAATGAGTGCATGAGAATTCATCATCAAGAATAACAATTAAACGCATTTCAAAATGGAGGACGCCATCGTTATTCGTTACATAAAATGAAACGACTTTAAAACACAGATGTAAAATATCATTGTAGTTAACTAGTCATGAGAAACAGAGCCCCGAAACAACAACGCTATCTTATGAACACATCTTAATTTTTTTTAGATTACATGCGATTAAAAACAAAACATTTCGGCTGACATTTTGAAAACTGACCATATGGCGAACATGCGTCGTACGTATTTTTTTATGGCGCCAAGAATTACGAGATGTTTAACGTACTCGTTCTTGCAGGTTCCATACCTTATAAGGTTTTGGAAAGGCGCCATGACACGCTACGCACCGTTAAGCCGAGTTAATCTAAAGATACAATAGAACACTGATTTTATTTAGACGAGAAGAGACAGATGGTTAGAGTCAGACTTAGACGTATGTGACAACCATTGTTGCAGCAAAGTATGGTGATATCTTTTTAAGGCCCATTGTTTTTATTTCTCAGTCGATGTCGTTAGGCATGGCCATGACATGACTCACATCCTTTCCCGATATGAGAGAGAAATGTCAGTATTTCTAAATGGTTAAGGTAGTTAAGGAGCATGAATCAATTATGACGCATCCACATACTTTATCAACGTTGGACAAAAAGCCGTAAGTAAGGTGGCGTGACTAGAATGACCTCATCTTGGTTTTCGGGTGCATGAGTAATTTTCGACGATAAATTATTGATTTTGTGCTGAAATTGCGGATTAATTATGTAATTAATAATAAACTTCTGTCGACCTTACTAAATCCATGGAAATTAATTAGATGGGACGACCCCAAAAAAAGAAAGCCAGTTTTTTCTATGTTGTTTTTTCTAGAACGAACAAAATGATTTTCTAAAATGTTAAGCGGCAGTTTTCTTACAGTTTAATTAAAACAACATGCTCTGATTAGCGGTTCAAGACGCGTGCGCTACGGCTCTGTAACGAGATATGTGCGGGACGTATTTATGTTAACTAACACCTCACCGCAAACCTCAATACATTACTATACTTATCTCCTCCTGTGTAATACAAATAAGACGAAACGGTGAAGGAAAACATCGTGAGGAAACCGACATATATCCTAGAACCCAAAAACTCGAAGGCTCGTGACAGCCACCGACTCGTGCTGCGGCCGGCGTGTTTAATCACGGATCACTCCGTCTCACAGGGAGAAGGCCGGTGTCCCAGCTGTAAAAACATCAGAGGCTGATTATGTGTTATGTGAAGACCCGAAAGGATGGTAGAAGTCGGGTAACTCCATAAAACATAGAATCAAGTTTCGGAACCAACGATAAATAAGGGACCCATACGACTTGAGATTCTACTATCTACGGTCTCATGGGGAAATTTAAGTTGAAACTTGAGTTGTAAAGGAGGATCCCTTACTAATTACTTAATGAACGGGTTACCCTTTGTACTGAGTTTATAACTGGGTTATCAAATGCTTATAGTAAGTGCTATCAGTTTTATTCGGTGTTTAATGGAAGGTGCGATAAAATGTGCTAATTTGGCGGTAGGTAGGGCTAGGAGAAATATAGATTAAGCAAACGACAACGTTAGTGCAGAATGGTCATATGCTGAAACATTGTGAGAATTAGTTACGTAGTTGTGTTACAGAAAATGTATATGGTAAGTACATGGGTGTACATTTTGAGCGTGGAACTAACGCGTCTATCTGGTGCCTGAAATACAATTTCACAAAATATTTACCAACAGCGCCCTGGCTGGCTGTCATTAAAGACCCAAAGAAACCGAGCAGCAGTTTGCACGGTACAAACGTCAGAAATAAATCTTTGTCTCGAATCTCTAGTTTCTTAGCGAGGTGTAGTTTTCTGTGTGTACCGTTAGCGTCTAACTTGTTTCTTATCAATTCATTCAACTGAATCCTAAATATTCTGTGTAAAGTTCGCTTCCTTTAATATTCCACTGTATTGGTGACTGGTGCATCCGATGATTCTGCACCCAGTTATCGGTAGAAAACCTTGAAAAACCTGACAGCCATGGATAAACAAGGACCGAGTTATTGAGGCCAATTGATAAATATTACTGTGTAATTTAAATTGTTCGATAACTTCACTTTAATTTACATTTATTTAAGGAACTGACATTTAATTCTTTTTACATCGATGGAGTCTTACGTAATGAAGTTTTAAATAAGAAGTAAGTAAAAGAGAGGACGCAATGTGTCTGGAAACTTTGTAGGCATAAGTATTACTAAAGCTTGCTGCCGTAGAAATAGAATTAGTTTGGAAGTTTATTGCTGAAAGGATCCTTATTTAGAAGTTACCCGTGGTCCGAAGTAAATAGCTATAAAACAAATCCAAGAGAGTACTATTCATTACTGCCAAAGTTCCAAAATGAGGTAATGTGGCTAACAGAATCTTATTAAGGAAGTTTTGTGACAACTTGTGCCCTTCCAACTTCCGACACATGGTGCCGGGTGCCAAACCAAACTGCCAAATCTATGCCAAAATTTGCTTTTCCAGCAATAGCGGCTATGCATTGGTTTATGCATTGTCAACTCTTCCCAGGCTATCCCAAAAGTAACAACAACATTATCATTCTTTCCATACCTCGGAAATAACAAACAGTATCATAAAACTTTTAAAGCTCATAAAATTGGAATCCGTTTATCTACGTTAGTATAATCCGAAGTCCTCCTACACAGGCACGCTTCAAGAATTTCATAAAGAAAGCTTCATGTAAACATCGTGTTGTATGAACATGTTGGCTGTAATGGCAGTTTATTGTTTCTTTAGTGCTAACATATTGTTCGCTTTCACCCTCGTCTTCGTAAAACAACCGAAACAAAATCTTCAAAGGAATTCTTTGGGAACATCTTACATCGGGAACTTTTCTGACGTTTTTCTGTATGCGTAGTTGTCTACTAAGAAGTTAGGCAGCTATGGACCCTTTCAGTAACTTTTACTAGTAAACAGTTTAGAATCACCCTGTAGGGAGTGTTGGGCTACGAGAGCAACGTTCTTTCTAGACAAACTAAACAAAACCGTACACGTCTTTTTTTTTTACGGAAGGGAAATCATCAAATGACCCTCCCACTCTGGGCGGAGCGGAAGGGAGTGTCAGACTTGTACTGACTAAAACCCATCCATGTTCCTTCTTTTGCCCTTTGTGTTCCAGGGCCGCGGTATTTCTTTCGAACCAACGAACAGTCCCGCAACTCTACCGTACTTAGCTTATTAAATGTTATTATTAAAAGAATTTTCAAACAATGTAATACGTAGTATCATGTCTGGATAATATGAACGATCACAATGCAATGGTTAGAACCGGAATTTATGATGATTCGTCCACGCCCTAGTCGACCGCTATAGTTTCATTAATTAATTGATACAAACTGTGACTAATCTACAACATGGATTTGAATAATAGCTCTGTCTAACTACTTATTAGCATGACCAGAGATCCAAGTTGTTCTCTCGCTAGGTTATAATATTGAAAGACCTGTAAATGGCTGTCCCAGTATTCGCGAATCGCGAGGTGTTATCATGTCGCCTCACACCACCCCAACATGTTCCACAGGTTTTGAATTTATCCATACACAGGTAAAACCGGCCTGCAGGTACACACTGACTTGTGACGAAATATTGCTAACTTTATCTCACAATCTCTTAATCGTAAAAGTATTTTTTTTTTAATTACGATCTGCAAACAATTATTTTTTTGATTAATAATGAACCAGAATTCTAAAGAGTTCTTTTACTGAGGTTTTATAGCGCCATACATGCGCCATAAAATAATTATAATTAATCAGTTTACTGCTGTCTCTACTGCAACTGGTATGGTATGCCACAAGGTAGCGTCTTATGGGGCCAGTGCTAATTGGAATTAGTCAAACCTTTTTCCCCATTTTCTGCATAAGCGAAGGGAATATTCGTCTGAACAATAAGGGGCTGCGCAAACGTAGACACTTTTTGCTACCGACACGACACACCATCACAGGACACCGTAGAACCGTAGTTGCTGTGTCCTGATTTTATTCTGGTCCACGTTTGCGCAGTGTAATAGTCAACAATTATGTTGGTCGCGTACCTACTTTGCGTTGGTTTGTCGTAGACTCATTTATTGAGGACTAAGTACCTACCTCATAAAAAATCTTATATCATGCATGGATTGTATGGATTCAATAAATAATAGCTCAAAAAGAATCATAGCCACGAAATTACCGCCTAGCCGACCCACAAAGTAGGTCGAAAAGACATATAACTGTACAAAAGACAAAAGTTAAGGCTGTACAAATAACAATTCAAACAATAACTGACGACTCAACCTCGTCATATACCTAATGACTTATTCACAATAAACAATTAAATAAGTCGTAAAACAAACAGAGGCCAATGACCTTTTCCCTCCATTACTAAACATGTAAAACTGGTTAGCATTATGTCAATCAACATTATCAAACACGAATTGTGTTAAACTCGATAGTCTCTTCCACTCTGTAAGTAATTTGACTTTTCTGGATCATTCTATCAGAGGACTCAGTAAAACAATAGACTTTATCCTCGTGTTATTATTACTAGCTTTATTAATAATTTTGTTTGAGAATGTTTTGATTCGGTATTTTATCCTGTATAGACTAGGTATATTACCTACCTATCTATGTAAAAATATAATGTTTTGTTGAAGGATTTATTGTGAAGCATCATCGTTCTTTCTTTCCACTTTGGCTGAATATTGTTATTTTTGAATACTGTTTTAAGTTCTAAAATAAATGAAAGTATGGTGTCATGGTTGCCATCAATCAACAGAAATTGATGAGTAACTACTTGTACTATTAGATATTCTATGTAAAACATAGATTTCACAGATTTCTTCAAAGATTTTGCCAAATACAGAGCAGCCTCAAGAGCCTCAAGCCTGACAAAATAATAATAACATAGTGATCCAACTCCCCTATGTTATCAACCCTGAACAAACATCCTATTGGAAACAAAAGATTGTTTCCCTGGCCACAGGATGTATTCTGGTTTAGTATACACGCCGAGTTGCCGGCAACAATGACCCCGTGTTTTAATATGCAACGAGCGTTAGCTATGGCTGCCTTACTGAGGCCATGCATCACTCATAGTCATCGAGAATAAAGGCTGGTGGAAAAGAAATATATCACAGAAAATTTTAATTATTTATCCGTACCTGGTAACAGCTGCCCATAGACATAGAGAATGGACTGAGCGTTATAGCCTCCAAAAAGTGTCCACTCTGTAGAAAGAGACAGAGTGGATGCGCCAATGACATGCATGGGACTAATAATATATCATCAACATCGGCCTATCTTTTCCAAACTATGTTAGGGTCGGCTTCCAGTCTAACCGGATGCAGCTGAAAACCAGTATTTTACATGGAGCGACTGCCTATCTGACCTTCACAACACAGTTAGTACTAGGGGCAAACCATGGCCGCTCCATTGCTTTGTCTCTCTCGCAATTCATGGTCAATTTTATTTGACATTTGGCTAGGGAAGGCTCAGTCCATGCTCTCTGTATGTCTATGATGCTGCCAAAGAATTCGAAATATAAATTGAACGGAAGTCGGTTGATCTGATTAATGGAATCTTTTCTCACACCAAAGGCCACTCCACTTTGGTCGGCGATGCAAATTCATTTAATCATTATCAACGATCAAACAATCTTGAGCATCCTCAACAGAGGTACCTACACACAAACGTTTTATTGAGTCTTCAAAACATTTTTCTATAGAAAAAATTGGATCACCACTCGCTAGTGTTTGTTTGCGTCTTACCTTACATGTGGGCGAAGATATAAACAGTTACTTACCAACAATGGCCGTGGTACGAATATTATGCTGGTTAAACTGCCGTTAGTTCACTCTCCGCTCGAGAAGCGATTTGTAATTGAAGAGGTCGCGGAAACCGTGACGAATTGCGGTTAGCTCATGAACTAATGATAAGTTCAATGAGAAGGAAATAATTGGATTTTGTTAATGTGTTGCTGCAAGACAGCATTAAGCTGCGGCTTAGGAATTAAAGTTAAACAGATTGGTATTGACTTGAGAATACTTAAAAAGAATAATGCTATTTGATACTTTGCAAAAAAAGAATGATTTTCATTTATTCGTGGCATCCTATCAGGACCCTGCGGGCTACTTGCTAACGCACTCACAATCGCGGCGCTTTTTATCCCCTCCGACAATATTATTCAACAATATTAATTATTGCGTTATTTACGTCATCGAGCAAACCAATTTTTCGAACTTAAAAAACAACGGATTACCTTCAAGATCCACATGTAATGTGCTATTTATCTTTATTTATATTTTTATTTGGCTCTTCAACAATGGGTACACTATTATCTAAAACTTTTCCAACTTCAGTCTAAGTACAAATTATATAAAGAAGAGCACTACATGCACTGAATTGTGCGCCTAAATAGCTGATCTTACAAGACTATGTACTTATAGGTAAAGAGTTTAATAGCGACATGCACCGCCAAGATTGCTGCTAAACTTAAACCAAACAATTCCGAATTATCCAAAGCATCCAAATAACTCTTAAAACTACCACCATTACAGTATTTATCGATTGTTTGTTAGTAAACAATCATGGGCGACGTTCTAGCAACTCCACTAATGCGATGTTTCATCGTCTACCCATTAAGTTCGCTAGCGATATGTGAAAGCGGTGCACCCACATCTAATGTGTTAAGTGGTATTTTACATTCTTTTAGGCCGTTTACATGTGCTTTTTTCTGAGCCACTCGATCCAATTTTACAATTTGTAGCAAGACTTAATTCCGTCCAGAGGTTGTAAACAAAGCAGAGTGTTAGGTAATACTAAGTAGTCAGAGTTGTAGCGACAGACCTCAACTGTCCGTAACTGTTTTTATTCAAATCTCTACTGTTATTCTTTGACAGTTTGAAATTGTATGAAATGTCTGTAACACGGAAAATTTTATTGATGTAGGGTGGTAAGTCATTTGTTTAACAATAAATTTTCCTGTCATTCAGACATATAGGCAGAATGGTCGACATAAAATAAGTTAGTGTGCCAAATAAGCAAGCAAGCAAGCAATAAGTTAGTGTACAAAAAGTATCTATGTATCTATCAACTATCTGGTGTCCACGACACAAGCCTCGTTGCTTAGTGTGGCACCTAGATGGCGCTGTGTGTAATGTCCAGCGATATTTATTTATTTATTTATAAAAATAAAATGTAATAAACCTAGCTCATAAAGTAGAATTTTCCTGATGGAACATATCCAACTAAACTTTTCAATATACCAGTTAGTCACTATCAGATATTGTTACAACAAAAAAAATCCAGAAATAGTTCTAGATAATAGTTGTCTATAAACTACAGGAGTTTCTGAAAACCTGCGGTTTATCAAACTCAATCATCCATATGCAAGTGTAGGCGTCGCATGACAGCCATGAGAGGCCAATGGCCCAATGACAGTTTGAACCACTGATCATATCGCATTCTGTGCAATAACTTTTTCTCATCAGATTAACCAAAGGTTTTATGTGCCCCACAACATTTATGTTCCTAATGTGGAATATTTTTCTCATACACCCTAACCGAATACATTTAAATATCTACTTGCAGTTACCAACTGGTTAGTGTCGATACAAGAGAAACGTCAAACTTGTCAACCATGTCATTTTTATTGAATGCGTCACTGACACAGATTTTCTATAGCATTTCTGATAGCCTCTCTATACTATCTCAAAATCTCTTTGACCGTAACTAATTGCCATTTTTTTCTTAATTCCAGATACCAATTTAAAATGGCCTGTTCAGTAGATGCCCCCTCTCTCAAGGACCTGCCCAAGGTGGCCGTGGACCTAAAGAGCCAGCTGGAAGGCTTCAACCAGAGCTGCTTGAAGGACGTGGACACCAACGAGAAGATCGTGCTGCCCTCCGCAGAAGGTATGTTCAGGAGATGTCGAGAGAGTGCATTACGAGAGAGCACTTGAGTTTTATTCGTTCCCTTTTCGTCGGTTGTGAGAAAAAGTACAAAAGCTCTGAAAGATTATCCGAGGAAAAGTACTTGGCTACTGTATGTGCATGGTAGGTATAAAACTGTAACTATAAACTCAAACTCAAAGCATTTATTTCAATTAGACCATTACAGGCACTTTTGAAAGTCAAACAAAAAAAAAAAGCTAAGCTACAGTCACAGTCACAAGGCATAATAACTTGAGAAAGACTGTAGTTGCACATTCCAAAGCGTAGATCTCTATGGAGAAGAATGAGCAAGAAACTCCATGGACACTCTTTTTAATCAAAATATTGTTACAAAATCTTGGTTACATCATTCACGTTGAGATTATACATATATGTGAGAACGATGTAGAAAGACGTGCACATTAAGAGCGCCCAGAGTAAAAGATTAAAATAATCAACACTTTCAAAATAAAGTAATTAAAATAAACCGCGGCAGCTAAGAGATGACCACTCCCAACTGACAGCGCCCGTTCACGAACATGACGCATGGCTCGGCGCCATTCAACTCAACCATATTGAAGGGAACCAAATGACCCGACACACGCGCCACCATCAGCGAGATATAGGCGATAGGTATGGCTGTCACCTCTTGTTAGCAAATCCTCAGAACCAGTCGTATAACCTTCTGGCCACAGCCAACCGCGGCGCGGATTGCGGCGCGGCGTGCGGCGCGGCAAGCGGTGAGCGGCGAAAACAAATAGTAGACAATGTATGAAGTAAGCCACAGCTACCGGCGGCGCGAATTGCGGCGCGACCTGCGGCGCGGTGAGCCCCGCGCGGCACGCGGCGGCGACGGGCTGCGCGGTGTGCGATTGAAACAAATGTACTAGCGAGTATCGAGGAAGCCACAGCTCAGAGCGGCGCGCGCGGCGGCATCGGTGGACGTATTCAACATCGCACGATCGAAACAAATAATTTTGTTTTTATCGGGCGTTGAGCTTGTATAAATAATGGATACTGAACAATTTATTAGTGAAATACTGAGTAGATCAGGGGGCCTAAAATGGAAGCTTTATCAGGAATCTTAATATGAATCACGTTAAAAATTTGAAATTCTTAAAATGGTCTTTATGGTTATGACCACAAAGTCCATTTTAAGAGTTTTAAATTTTTAACGTGATGCGTATTATGATTCTGATAAAGCTTCCATTTATTTTATTTAGGCCCCCAGTAATATGGATATCAAAACATGTTATAAAAAATTGTGGGACGAAATAAAACAACAATTTAAATACCGTGCCACTTTTGATAGGGCCATTTTAATAGTTCGTTCTCTAAATACGTCCACCGCTGACGCCGCCGCGGTCGCAGCTAGCCGAGCTGTGGCTTACCACCGCAAGTCGCGCCGCCCGCCGCGCCGCCCGCCGCACCGCGCACCGCGCCGCCAGTAGCTGTGGCCAGGACGTAAAAGCTGACCTAAGTACCTATTTAGGTACTTACATCCTCGGGTTTCTCGGAGAAGTAGTAAAAACCCAGCTAAATTCAGTACCCTTCAGAGATAAACTGAGATATCGAAAATTACGCATCGCCTATTCTTAATCCGACGAATTAGCGATTAAGGTAATGATCTAGAATTGACGGCATAAGTTAATAGGTTACTGTTATTCAATTAATAGCATATTTTGTAACCTAATTGAATTAGCAAAGTAACAAACTCCACTCACTCCCCCTTCAACTCAAACTTCATAGTCCTAAAGTGAACCAATTTGTTACCATCGGTAGATTTCCGTGTATGTAGGTGTACGTACCTTTAAAGTATATCCCGAAGTAATATGACCTACTTGATCGTCAGAACATCATGCAATTTATATGATTGGGCACATCGGCGGGGAACTACGTTCATATTGCAATCACTTTACGTATTTGGCGAGAGCACTTATCAATCAGGAATGCTAACTCCTTCTTTCCGTTTCAATTGTATGTTGTTTGCCTTGCGTATCAAATGGTAAGAAGTTAGGTACGTAAAGTAACAAAATCACACCTTTCAGGTCACGACGCCGACGAACGACGTTGAGATTATATTGGTCTAAATACAGCAAAGAATTAGGGTCTAATCGACATCGATTAGTAATTCGCCTTATCTAAAATCCATAACAAAACACACTAGGAACTTATCTCGAAGCAGGCACATATTGACGCTTCGATTGAAAACAAACATTCCATAAGTAATCGATAACAGTAACAAAGAACATTTCAATTTCACAACAGACGTAGCGCAAGAAAAGCAACACAACGCGCTACTTCAAGGCGTTGAACAATTTCAGACATCCTCCCTCAGGAAAACGGAGACGGTGGAAAAAATCGTGCTACCAAACGCACTAGGTATATCACTGGGTGAAATGCCGCGCCACTAATACATAGCGAGCCGCAATACGCCTGTGAGACGTGGCTGCTTTTGCTCATCGCATTCCTTCTAATTTTAACTGGGGAACTAAACCAGGGGACGACGCTAGTATGATTGTATTTTACGACTCATTTTGCAGTTATTGTTGTAAACCTAACTACGTTTTACTAAAATAATAACGCGCATGTTTTTATACGTTGTTAGAGTGCGCCAAATAATTCAAATTTCAAATATTTTCTGACATATTTTGTCTATGGTTTTCAGATGTTGCCACCGAAAAAACTCAAAAGTCCCTGTTCGATGGCATCGAAAAGTTTGATGCTACCAGGCTGAAGCACACAGAAACGCAGGAAAAGAACCCACTTCCTGACAAAGATGGTATGTTTTTTTTATGTTTTTTCCTTTATCAGCACCAGCACCCTGATTATATATAACGCATGCGTATGTGCAATAATATTGTAAAATACAAATTAATTCTAATGAATCATTAAGTTGAATGAAACCTAATGCGTTTACGAGTGGCAAATGTGGCAATACAGGGTGGAAGGGACACCGACGCGGGTACTACGACGGCGACGTATTCAGCAGTAATAACCGATGTAAAATGTTTAAGGTGGATGCGCAAGGGTAGCCCGCGAAATTTAAATTTTCTTACGTTTATTGCAATTTGCAGGTCAGTGTCAGGTTGTATGTTGATGAAAATATGAATAGCCAGTAACATGTATGGAGTTACAGAATTATAATCATTCAAATCATCAATATAGCTCTACAAGTTCATATAATCACATTCAATAGCTATTTCATGATAAAATCACTCTTTGAGATTATATGAACTTGGAGGGTTGTATTGATGATTTGAATGATTATAATTCTGTAACTCCATAAGTGTTACTGGTGCCATTCATATTTTCATCAACATACAACCTGACACTGACCTGCAAATTGCAATAAACGTACGAAAATTTAAACTTCGCGGGCTACCCTTGCGCATCCACCTTAAGCGGGGGGCTCAGAATGATGTACTGAATACGTGGTAACGCGGGGCGTCCCTTCCAACCCGTATACCAACCCGATATCCGTATTCTAAACAATGTTACGCAGTTTTAATGACTAAAAAAGCCGAAGACTCATTGTCATTGGCTTATCAATGTTTTTGTTACCACATACGGTCTGACACGCTTTTTATTCCGAGCACTCCATATCGTGTCTGAGTCAATTAGCATATAAATGTTGCCTATCCATGAATGTTACAAATACGAGACGCATTCAATGCTTTTATTTACTTGTATCTATTATGTTTTGCCTTGCACGATTTGCTTTGCATCAGTTGTTGCCGCGGAGAAACAGCACCAGAATCTGTTGGATGGCGTTGAGCACTTCGACAAGACACAGATGAAGCATACGACGACGGAAGAAAAGAACCCCTTACCGCCTATTGAAGGTTTATTTTTGCTGCTTTATAATTTTCTGCCTATTTGAGTGTATATTTTGTTTATTTGGCATATCCCTGCTTGCTGCAGTGTTAAATTTTTTTTTTTTGTTATTCTGAGAATATATTTTTATCATTACGACTGCCTGCAGTTATATGTTGCCTTTGCGTGACTATATGTATATTATTTGCACGCTTACTTTCACTTTATGCAGAGAGCAGAACTTCAGGCAGTACCGAGACTATCAATTGGTTGAATAATATAACAATAACAGTCATTCGATTTGAAAACGTGGGTTCAATTCCTGCAAACAATTATTTTATCTCCGGTCTGGTTTGGATGAGCGTGTATGTAACTGCACTGTAAACAAAAAACATTCTAGTATTTAGATACCCCTATATTTGCCGCATTTAAATACAGAGCGGATTCTTGAAGTCTAAAATCATGTGCAGAATTTACGATAATAGTTTGCGCATCGATGTCCCCCCTTTCCCTGTGTATAGTAGCAAAACATGCAGATATGTTGTTAAAAAATACAAATTTAAATTTTAACGCCTTCAAAACATTTGAATTAGGACATGCAGGACCCGGTTTCGATCCCATAGCTGAACTGGGTTCCGCATGCCCTAATCTGAATGTCAGTCTTCTTAAAATGTTCAGGAACTATAAACATTATTGATTAATATTCGATGATGATGATTCGAAAACCACAATCCTGAATAAATAGGCCCAATAAGACGCCAAAGTTGATAGGTTAAGGTGGATGCGTAAGGGTAGCCCGCGAAATTACAATTTTCTTACGCTTTTTGCAATTTGCAAGTCACAAAAATATAATCATTCAAATCATCGATACAATCCTCCAAGTTCATTTAACCCCATTCAATAACTATTTCATGAAAAAGTCACTCAATGGGGTTAAATGAACTTGGAGGGTTGTGTATTGATGATTTGAATAATTCTGTAACTCCATACGTGTTACTGGCGCGACTCATTTTTCACCAACATACAACCTAACACTGACCTACAAATTGCAATAAACGTAAGAAAATTTAAATGTCGCGGGCTATGCTTGCGCTTCTCAATTTAAAAAATCGACGCGCGACTCGGACTCTCGCATGAAGCGTTCCGTACCATCGCAGTAAGGGAGCCCCCATTTAATGTTTAATTTATTTTTATTTGTTGTTAAAGGCAATAGAAATACACATTCTGTGAACATTTTAGCTGTCTACCTATTACGGATCATGCGATACAGCCCGCTGACGGACAAACTGACGGACGGACGAAAAGCGGAGGCTTAATAATAGGGTCCCGTTGGTTACGGAACCCTAAAAAGGAATCGACGATGAATTTAGTCCAAACAAAATTTTAATTTACTTGGGGTCGGCGCAGCGTGTCTTACTGCATCCGTACTAACTTCTCTACTAATAGCCATCCCAGTACCGTCTCTAGCCGTAACATCTTTGACATAGTCCGGTCATCCTAACTAAATCATATATTAATGGATGTTTTCCACTCACAGCTATCGAAGCCGAGAAGGAGAAGAACAAGTTCTTGAACGGCATCGAGAACTTCGACCCTACCAAGCTGAAGCACACTGAGACTTGCGAGAAGAACCCTCTGCCTACCAAGGACGTCATTGAGCAGGAGAAAACAGCCTGAACATCGTCACACATAACCACCCGCAACTATATCTCGCTAGTATCGCCCGTATTTTAAACTCGATGTAAGACATAGGCCGTTTGCGCTGCTCGTTTTAACAATCTTTATTTTTATCAAACGACAGAACTGCACCAAGGTTCGATTAGACTTAGAATGGACTTTGTAAACTGGTCCTTATCATTAGTTTTTAAGAACCAAATTTTCTATGTCACTTTTTAACGGTATAATATGTATATTTAATAAGCGTATTTTACGAGCATTTTATAATTTAATTTATATTGAAGGGAATAATTAAGTATGAATGTCCAGTACTGATTTATGTAAGTCGGGAACACACTGCACTCCAAATAATATGCTATGTTTACTACAGTCTTGTTCTGTGCTTGTGTTCTCCTTTAAGTTGAGATATGTTTAAGTGCTCATGAGAACTATGCATCTGCGCGTGTGTGATGCTCTGGTCAATAAATTAGGAGTGTAGTTACCAAATCTCATTTGGGTCTAAATTATTTTTTAACTTTATTTCTGCGTTGATATAGTATTTTTGCATTGTATTAACTTAGAAATATGGTAAGAATCATCGAATGTAGTACTGTAACAATATTACTTGCTCAACCATTTTATGGTATAAGTATTCGGTCTGAATAAAAAAGAAGCAATAGTTTGTCTAAGCAATGATGTGAACAATCATAATTTTTATATTGTCATATACAACCATAATCAAACATTTTTCCATTTTTATAATAACGCTGTCGATGCCAATAAACCATTTTTACCGGAATTTTGTATGTTTTACAGACGGTGCTTTTTATAAATATAGATTTAAAAAAGTTTTGTATTTCTTTTATTTATTACTACATGAACATGATTTTAATCTCTAACCTACGTCAGTAAAGGACAATCTATACAAACAAATTACAAATACTGTAGAGCGGATCACTTACAATAATATACAGTATTTGGGCGTTGCGCGAGGTGCAGGCACCGGTGGAGTGGAGTGGAGTGGTGGTAGATCTTTCACTTTTAAAACCCCTTAATTTAGTAAAAATGTCAAACATAACCCGGGGGACGCTTCACCCACTCACTTCGCTAAGGCTATTTCAGTTTTAGGGGAGGTTGGGGAGGGGAGGGAACAAATTTCAACGCCCCTCAATAATAAAGAACTAGTAAAAATCAAAAAGCTGCTACGTGCTATTTCCGAGATATGATGGGGGAGGGGTGAAGGGGGGAGTTTTGAAAAATGGTTTTCACTCACCCGAGCCTTCTCTATACGAATCCGTAAAAAAACAGAACACGGGTTTCTTAGTTTTTGGCGGGAGAAGGGGGGCAAGGGGGGCAATTTTGAAAAGTGGTTTCTACTTTTCCAAGCATCCTCTATACGAATCCGTAAAAAAAAGAAAACGGGTCTCTTAGCTTCCGAGATACGATAGGGAAGGGGGGGTTTGGGACTTTTCCCATACTCGCGAGAGTAATTTGTTTACGAATCTGTCAAAATATACCCATCTCGCCATCCACCATCTGGGAGAACAATTATGTCAGTCAGTGAGTGGTAATCGAGCTTTCTACAGTAAGTATAATAGTTTCTGCCTTCACAGATTGGAATTACCACGGGAACATGATACCGGTATAAAATCCTATGTGCTAATCTGGATGGTGTCTACCCGTGTAGCAAGTTTAATTGAATTCCGTTAAGCTGTATTGGCGTAAAAATCGTAACAAACCGAGTTACATTCACATTTAAATGTATTAATTCATTATGCATTGTGCAGAGATTAAAGTATAGAATAAGGAAAACATTTCATTTTAATTGCTGTGACTCGTGTGACTCCCGTTATGTTCTGTTTCTTTACTAAACTACACTCGCGAGCAAGTATGGAATCACTTACTTGGAATTGATTCCGCGCGATCTTGAGTACCTACTTAATAACTAGTTATCTATATATTATTATATATTTTATATACATATAATAAAACAGTAAAAAAACTGTGTCTGTACATTGAATAAATTAAAAAAAAAATAAGTGAGGGGGTTTGGAAACAGTAATAGTAAGTACTCGAATCCAAAAAAAAATTCTGTCTGTCTGTGTGTTTGTTTGTCTGTTTGTTTGTACACGCTAATCTTTGGAACTACTCGACGGATTTAAATGATTTTTTTGTTGTTGTATAGGTATTAAATCTGGGCAACATATAGGCTATAATTTATTTTGGAAACTTGAACATCTGATGCAGCACTGCAACAGACCAGCTAAACTATAAGAGATACAAAAATGGTACTACAGCAAAAATTGTTCCACGTGATGAACATTTTCTGCTAAGAGAATAAATTTGAAGATCTGTAACACCTGATCTGGAACTCCAAGAGCCCAGCTACACTATAACATATACATATAGGAATGACGTCTTAGCAAAAGTTGTTCAACCTGATGAGCACTCTCTGATGTCGTATAAAATTTGAAGATGTGGAACAGCTGATGTGGGACTCCAAGAGCCCAGCTACACTATAACATAATATATATTCAATTCAATTTATTTAATTCAGACACAATCCATAATATTTTGTTAGTATAACAATAAAGAGAAATACACAACACACAATATACTATTCCAACTAAATTTAACATCAAAATAACTAATAAATCTTAAAATTCAAAATCCAATTTAAAAATACAATAAAAATAAGTTAAATTAAAAATAGAAAAATGGTCAAAGACTTAGATTATAAATTAATTAAAATGTCATGAATAAAATAGCAAAATAATAAAAACACAAACATGTTTTCATTTAGAAAAAGGAATTTAGGTAGAATGTTTGAATACGAGTAGAGTGAAGAGTAGGTACTGCGCGTTATTAAATTTAAATCTTTTTCACATGCAATTCAACACAATGCCACAATATTGGACAGTCAAATCGGCCAGCCACAACCCTGAGAATGCTGTTGCTACTGCCGCGGGCACGACTGAGCAAGGAAAACAGGATATAGGAATGACGTCTTAGTAAGAGTTGTTCAGCCTGATGTGACTGTCTGTTGACGTATAAAAAATGAAGATCTGGACCACCTGTTGTGGAACTCCAAGAGCCCAGCTATACTGTAACATATATAGGAATGACGTCTTAGCAAGAGTTGTTCAGCGATGAGCACTCTCTGTTGACGTATAAAAATTTAAGATCTGAAACACCTGATGTGGAAATCAAAGCTATCACTAATTTCACTGTATAATTATAAATTAACATAAGCTTCTCCTGCTAAGCCTCCACGCGGTGAAGGCGGTAACAGTTTAGGACTGATTTTCGATGAAAATTCGATGAATCATTGAAAATTTGACTGTACTGGCCAAAACTCGCATTTATTTTTTTATTTTTAACCGACTTCAAAAAGGAGAAGGTTCTTAATTCGTCGGAACCTTTTTTGTTTTTTTTATGTATGTTCCCCGATTACTCGAAGATGGCTGTACCGATTTGGATTTTTTTTTTTTAGTATGGAAGGGTATACTTCCCAGGTGGTCCCATGATCATCAATTCAGGATCTGATGATGGGATCTTGGAGAAATAGAGAGGACTCTTCAAATTTTATAGGCACACTTGAAGCGATTTGAGTAGTTTATGGAAGAGTACTTTCTCGAAGTGTTGAAGAACTTCGGAGATAGGCAACGGAACTCCTCAATAAATGATAGCAAATGGACTGGGATTGCTGAAATCTCATGTTTGTCTATTGTTTACACCAGTTCATAACATAACATCACGCCGGTACGCTGTGAAGGGGTAAGCACATGTGAACCACTAAAAAGTGAAAAATAAAAAACTTTTTTGCAAAAAATTAAACCGACTTCAAAAACACAAAAAAGTAAAAAATAACTCCGTAGACACCTCTTGGGATCGCGAAGCACGCCTGCGTTCTCAGCGTATTTACGCATCTACATCCAGGTCTCTAAAGACCAGTGAAGAAAATGATACGCTGACTGACCGCTGATCGTGAACGTCATGCATTGTCTCGCGAGTCGTAGACGTTCACGGATACAGAATTGCGCTTGAGTTCTCAGCGTATCTACGCATCTGCTTCTAGGTGTCTAGAGACAAGTGAGGAACATGGTGCGCGACTGTCCGCTGATCGTGAACGTCACGCATTGTCTCGCAAGTCCGACACGTTCACGGATAAAGAATTGCGCTTGAGTTCCCAGCGTATCTACGCATCTGCTGCTAGATCTCTAGAGACAAGTCCGGAAGGTGATGCGCGACTGACTTCTGATCGTGAGCGACATGCATTGTCTCGCGAATCGGAAATGTTTACCGATACAGAATCACGCTTGAGTTCTCAGCGAATTCGCACGTCTACTAACAGGTCTTTTGAAACGAGTGATGAACGTGATGCGCGACTAACTGCTGATCGAGATTATCATTTTATCATACATTGTCCCGAACAAAATATTCATAATCAGTTAGAAAGTGAGAGAGAAAGAATTGCTGGAGTACGTTTCAGATCTCCGATTTTCTTGACGACCCCGTTGTCGCTGGCATAAGCAACAGGATCCGCGTACGAAGTCGCGGGCAGAATAGGCTAGTGAATAATAAAAATGGTACCATTTTAAAGGTTTAACTTGATACCAAATTCATTCAAATCACGCCATTATTTAAGAAGCTTCGTCAGTGTGTGTCAGTCATTTTATTGTTCATAACTAGTTATTAAGTACTCAAGATTGCGCGGAATCAATTCCAAGTAAGTGATTCCATACTTTTGCTCGCGAGAGTTCTTGGATGTAGGTATAGTTTTATAAAAACATGCTTTGTCTTCTTAACTATCGCATTAATATAGTCTGTGACTATGTTATTATTGTGATTTGTATAGAGGGGCTCATGTTGCCATGAGCTATGGCCATCGCCAGCCTTTCAGCCAGGGGGGAGGGGGGTCCAAAGGGTGCGAGTAAAACTGATTTGTAAGGCTTAAGTTTACTATCTACGGATACAGCTGAAGTTTCTTCTAAGTATCTAAAATACAATGGCCACTTGTACCACTGATGGAAACAATGATCCGGAGGACACGGTGTAGCACACGTTGGAGGTCAGCCCCGCGTGGGCGGACCACCGCCGTGTCCTCGTAGCGGCGATCGGCGGCGGCGACCTCTCGCGTCCGGCCTTGGTTCAATCCATGGTCCGGAGTGAGACGGAATGGGACGCCGTCGCCTCCTTCTGCGAAGGAGGCAGCGGAACGTTAGAGAGGGAGAACCTCACGTCCCAGCCGCCGCGGGAGACGCACCGGGTGTCGGGGGCCACCACGTGGCCCCCGGCCACCATAGGCGCGAGCCTGTGGACGGTGAGCTATGGGCTAGCTCGCCGTCCGTCCATCTTATGACGACAGGCCGTGTCGACGGCGCGTTCGTGTTCCACGCGCGCCTCAAAGAGATGTCAGCAATAGGAAGGGGTCCGCAAGGGCCGATGCCTGCCGGGGCTGCGGGACTGTTCGAAAGAGATACCGTGGCCCCGGAACACAAAGGGCGATGAAGGATCATGGATGGGTTTTTTTTACATCTTGCCTCGAATGAATTCACACACACACACACACACATGCACACACGCATCACATGCTCTATATGATGATGTTTACTCACTGAAGAGCAAAGATCTCAATCCTCAATATTCATTCTCATTTATTTATCTCTCTCTAGGTATTTTGGATTTCTAAAAATATAGGCAGTTTTCTGTAATTGGCAACCCTGCTATTTCGTCGTGAACAGGATCATAGAGTATAGTAACTAATATAGGGAACAGGATATATTATTATTTTCATCAATTTAAATATTTCTTAAGGTTTTGTTTGAAATAATTTCATGAATGCACTACAAAGAAACACTAGATAACATTGATAAAATAATTACACAAAAGAATCAGATATAAATAAAAATAAATAAAACCCGCGATATAACTTTTTTGAATATTTCTATATAAATCGGTTTCCTTACTCTATGATCTAAAAAGTTGTCGATGGTTTGCAAGGTTTGCTTCAGACGCACTACAATAACAATATATTTAGCATTTACAGGAGCAGATGAAACAGCAAGATACGCTTTCATCGCAAGTTAAAATGAGATGACAAATATTGAACTGGAATGCGCTCCTAGTTTTGTAACATTGTTGCAAAAATGCCGTCGCCTTGTAAATTTTGATTTGCTTCCCGCCGGCTCTTGACGGTTTGCTTTTGGCACGTGCAATTTTCATTAGATTTTAGTAAAATACAACTTAGCGCAAAAAACAAAGTTAAACACTGATGCTGACAGTTGGGAAACGTTATTTCGGTAAGTGTTTCCATGATATTTTAGCGTCGTACGTAAGTTTTAAAGTTTGCACGTGTTGTAAATCGTAGACAGCAAAACAACCATTTGCATTCGCCAGACGATATAGCTACGATATGGTTTTTTGGATACCTTATCCGTTAACAAATTTTGTTTCGTTCACATCTAGATGTGAAATGGGTCAGTTTGTTGAAATTTTTGGCGGATATGTTGATGGAAGCGGCAGCGTCATTTGTTTTTGTTTACCTCCAGATTGTTAGCAGTGTACAATGTCGCCTTCCCCGATCCGCTGTCGCGGGCCGTGGAAGATACACAAGCGTTCCTCGGAGCCGGACAGGTGGTTGGACGAGATGGGATTTTTCCGTAAACACACGGCTAGGGACTCGAGCTGCCTTTTCCGCGCTGTCTCTGAGAACATGTATAACACTCAGCGATACTTTCACAAAGTTCGCCTGGACTGCGTTCAGTTCATGGCTACTAAAAGGCACCTCTTCGAAGGGGTAGGAATATACCATTTATTTGTCAAATATTATTCAGATTCAGGCAGAATGATAACATAAATACTTTTGTTTTGTAGTCGTTGACTTGTCCGTTTGAAAATTATCTCAAAGAGATGTCAAACCCATCCGAGTGGGGTGGTTTAATTGAAATATCGGCCATGAGCCATCTTTATAGGTAAGACAATTTTCACATGAAGTATTGACTACCCACTTCTTGATTTATAATTTCTAACATTTCATTTTCATTGACACTGTGCCTAATACAAGCTTGGTAATACATTAAACATTAGATTGTTGGATAAATTTACAAACAACAACCAAGTCCACAATCCATACTTGTTGTCACTACATTTTCTAAATTATTTCAGCATACCTTCATTATTAAATTTAATAGAAGCAAATGTTCAAAAATTAATTGCCTCAATATTTATCATGTCTAGTATTAAAACATTGTAACTTGTGTTAGGCACAAGGCCCAAATAAAATAACTTACCATTAAACCTTGCAGACGAGACTTTGTAATATTTGAAGCCAACAAAGGTCCGCAAACAAAAATATGCAATGGTTATGGGGACCCAATATACCTGTTTTACTCACCCGACACTAAGCATTTTGACGTGGTGTATACTAAAGATTTCATTAACACATCATCTTTTTGCCAATGTAAGTTTATTCATCTTAAAAACTCTAAAAATTATTTTATTATAGGCACTTAATTTTTTACCTCAACTTATTACAATGTAAAATTTTGCAATAAAAAATTGAGTATTGAGTATGTTTCTCATTAAATTTTTTATTTTTTTTTGTTGTCTGGGGAACATTTGTAATTTTACGAATGCTGACTGACCTGATTCATGGAACTTGAAAGTACTTGCACGGTGTTGGCAATAAAAGTGTGGCTCAGCAAAACAATACAAAATCCTTGTCATAGGGCCTAATGTTGTCCGGCAGGCAGGTTGATTCAAATAATAATACATTAATGCTTTTGTTTAAGCTACTACTTAAATATATATGAACATACAACATAGTATAGTGCCTCTCATTTCACTTGAAAATATTGTTGCATCCTACACTACAAAATATATATATAATTTAAATGAAACTCATTGTTAATATATCGTAATACATTGTTAAAATTAAACCCACTTATCATTCAAGTTGAGCAACTGGAGTTAAACTGCAAAACTTAATTTGCAATGTTTTAAATCAAAGTGTTAGCTATAAAAAGCTGCGCCTTCAGAATCCCTAATGTTTTTTATGTAAAATTTGATGAGAACAACCTACAAAGGTTTTTATTTTATTTTTTCCTTTGCTCAGTGAGTGTTCTACGCAATCTGAAACTTGTTGAGAAATTACCAACAAAATTGGAAATTAAAGATTCCATTTGCAGTTACAACAAATGTACCAACTCTCGAGCTTTGTCAGCCAATCCTGAGATGGCAACTATTCTCCTTATTGACATAAAACAACAGGCCAACAGCTGGCAAACTTTGTTCCTTCCATTCTCCCTAGTCTTGTAGAACAACACCGTTTTCTGCTTTCATTGTATCAGACCAGTCACAGGAAGTAATAGCTACTACGATTGTTGCAATTATGTGGATTTCCCTATTATATTTCAAACTACTTCTGTATTGGCAAGTTAACTTCCAGTTTTTTCATTGGCATTTGTTTTACCTTTTTATTTCTGGATACAACACTACCTGCTCCTTAAACCTAAAGTGCATCATTATACTTATAGCTCTGGTATACGAAATACTTTATGACGGCGTCTACCAACTAAAAGACTTGTCTTACGCTGTCGACAAAATGCTCCACGACAAAGTGCCCAGCAACCATATCGAGTACTTCATGTCAGAGAATGTTGAACGTCGTAAAAAGCAGAAAGAAAGGGCTAAGATATTCATAGAAGCCGCTGATGATGACAAAGACAGAAATAATAATGCTTTGGCGCTAAAATGTAAGCACCATACCGAGGATTTGGAAAGAGCTAGTCTTTTGAAGGAGTCTCTGAGTATCTTCGTGTTCAACCGCAGTCTGATACAGCTTGAGAATGTCTGCATGAACTGCTTGAACGTAAACAGTGCGAAAGACTTGCTCGACAATGGGATCACTCCGTTTCCATACAAGGTGGCAAAAGCCTTAGACCCTGATATCTATAGGAACATAGAGTTTGATGTCTGGAGCGAATTGAGACGAGGTACTCAAGTTTTTTCCATGATCGGAATAGGAACAGAAACCCTATACAAGCATACTATTTATATTTCGCTAGATTGAAATAATTTTCAGCGACCTTGCGGCCACATTCAGTTGTCGATCGATTGGACGCTTGGTTAATTCGTCCTCTTTAATTTTTAACTGGTTACTCGTATTCGTATTGTGTACTAGCTTTCTCGCGCAAATTTCTTGTTATTTCGTTATTGGTTTTCGTAAGAACGGAAATGTCAGGTCATTTTTATGTAACGAGGCCAGAACATCAATCCCAAGATGTGTTTTGTTTGGGCGTTTCAGTTACCTATTCCAGTTCATTTTGAGGGAATTATTTTAACATACAATTCACCTATTTCGGTACTTATGAAATGGTATTACAGAAATGCGTTATGGCGCGAGATATTCGGATGGAACGACACTGCAAGTGGGCGTCAAATGTTTGTGCAAACTGCAGCCCGAGCAGTCAGTCCCTTACCACTGCCACATCCAAGAAATGAGACCCGAAGGTGGCCCCTGCCTCGTGTTTATCGAGGAGTTGGGCGAGAAGCGAATAGTGAATTTTGAGCAATTGGAACCTCTTCCTCTTGAGGAAATAAGACCCTGGGCCCCTCCTTACAGATACTCCCGGGCTCATTCTCAGTTCTTGACTCTAAGCCAAATGTTGCAGCAAATAGGTTCGACATTCTTCAAAATAATTTCTATATACTTGCGAATGCTTTTTAAACATTATTTTAAAATTGCTTTCACTTTGCACTACTTATTTTGCACAGTTTTGTTTTTGCATTCCACACAATTTAATTCTTAAAAATAGTCTTGGTCTCTCACAAACTTATGAACACTTCCCGTACTCAATGAATGTCCCACGCCAGGCAACATCACACTGAAACAAGGTCTGAGCAAGGCTCGAAACAAATCCAAGGTGGCTACGGACGATAAGACTCCAGAGAAGCCGACCAAGCCCAACAAAGTGTCGTGGAACGAAGAGACTGAGCTAGCCTTTCAGAACAACGTCGATTTCACATACCAACACCTGGACTTCCTTAACTTTGAACCAATGCCTGTTAGTTGTAGCTAGACACAAATAGAACTAGGTTCTGGGTGACTTGTAAGCATATCACTAGACGAATATTTATTTCCACGCAAGTTTTCCGGGAAATCCTGCTATATTACAATATATTTCTCGAGAAAAACCGAAAAAGTGAAGCCTTCGAAAAACGTTTGTTCTCTGTCTATAAGTCAATAACGTATTACATTTAAAAAAAATATATATACAGCAATAGTATTAAGTTCATGTAAGCATCCTTACGCCCCCATCAAATACATCAAAGGGCAACCATATTTTCACATTGATTTTTAATTTACCTTCAATGAAATTATGCAAACAGCAACATGTCATACGTTTCATTTCTTCATTTACATATTTTATTCCGTATCTGCTATGACACACTATTCAATGTTTTTTCCTTTTTATTGTTTAGGAAACTTTTTAAGTTATTTAAAACCTAAATTAACTAATATTTATACGAGCTCTCGCTTTCGAAAATGTTGCTAAAAATTATGATAAAGTGACGTGCTTATAAATCTATCCCACAAGTACCATATCGTAGCTATTCTAGAGGTAATCAAATTGGGATAATGTGTAGTTTAGTAATTAAGTAGTTTGTATTGTTGTTGCTTTGTTGGTTAATAGTATTCTAATTTTTCGTACGTGTAGATGGTGGAGTAAATTACTGACAGGAGAAAGCAAATGGGTACCTACCTCGTTGTAAAAAAAACAAAGTAGTTTGTTCTTTAAAAAGTTGCTCTAAAGTCGTTTCTGCGTTTGTTTATTTTGTACTGGCTTTTTATTAACTTACTTCGCTCTTTTAATCATGTTACGGAAGCTTTTTAAACTAATAACCTATAAACTGCTTTAATTCGCTACGAAATCGTGTTATCACCAATATTACATCGCAAGAGCAAAGAAAATAAACAATCAGGGTTAGTGCATTATAGTGCAACGGGCACCGGGCGGCCCGCGCATGCGCGGCGTTGCCCCTCGCCGGCTCAGCGCTCCCGATTGGTGCAGAGAGCACCAAAGTATAACTTTTATTTTAAAAATTGAGTTGCAATCAATCATTTGATAAAAGCATCTTGTTCATATCGCACGTGTACCCCCTTAAACCGTTAATCACGGACGCATCACGTACTATAATGGTAGTAAGTTTGTATTTTTGCGTATCATAGTGTCAGCTAGCATCTTGTTGTGCAGAAAGAGCCGCGAAATAATTCTAGAACCAAAAAGAAACTAGATTTTTGTCCTTCTAACTGTCAGTAATTTAACTAAATCATAGAGTTAGTGGCCTTAAGTTCGTAGCGGATGTTATATTGGTGAAATGTTTGATCAGGTTGAAGTAGAAGCCCTGATGGTGGACTGCCGGCCGGGCGCGGGTGCTCCGCCCCACGAGCTCGCTCACACTCAGCCGAATGGCGGAGCGCCTACTGAGAACCACCATAACCAGGTCAGTAGAAAATTGTTAAACATTTTATGATATTTTTGTGAAGACATGCCGTTTATTAAACATAGCATACTGCGCGGCGCCGGCGGCGAAATTTTGGGGAACGCTTTCCTACAACTATAATACGGCTATTATAATTAATTTAATATTGGGAGCTAGTGATTGCCAACAATGTTAGGAGCTGCTTTTATTTTGAAGTCATTCAGTATTTTGCGATGTAATTCTACCGTAGACATCCGTCATCGAGATTTTAACTTGATTAGTTCGTGAGTTTCTGTAATAATTAGTTATTCACCTATCTACTGATAATATATGCTGGCATGAGTAAATAATTAGTTCTGTTGTTGTTGGACCAACCTATTTTTGAGGCAATCGCAATTTCTCACTTGAACAAAGGAGAGTCAGCAGGCGAAGTTAACTTCCTTTGCGGTGTGGAACAAAAATAATTTAGTTTATCCAGCATGGTGGCTAATCTCACAATTTTCTGTGCAATCATCAAGATTTCCGTCCTGACATTCCAAAAATATAGTGCCACGTGTGGGTAGGTTCTACCAGCTCCCAGAATTTGATCTGTCAGTCGTTTTGTGAACACCTAGATAGAATCGATTTAACAAATAAAATAGTATATATGCTGCCACATATAGATCAGTTTATTTTACCGCAGTTTTCCTATTGCATCAGAACTCAAATCTCATATTTTAAGTGATATGAACGGATGTTTTTGGTTCTGTCAACCAGTCTTCCCAACTAAAATAAGATTTAAATGTAGACACATCCCAGCGAAGACTATCAGGTTTTCTGAAACCGGATATCATTTTGTTTAATTAAATAAGACTGAGAATAAAAGCTGTTGCGAGTTTAAATTATTTGTCTAGGTTCCGCTCGCGACTTCGCCCGCGTAATTGTAATCGTAATTCATATTACTGATGTATTCTGATGTATAAGCTACTACTAACTAGCTTCTTAGTACTGTAGTATTTTTCGTGAGGGTGTAACAAACATCCATCCTCACAAATATTCGCGTTTACAATAGTACTAAGAAGTAGAAGTCAGAAGTAGTAAGATGGGTGGTGTTTTAAGTTATTGAGTGCCAATGGCAAACAAGCAGCCGGTCGGATGGCAAGCGTTCATCGACTACTGCCGTTTGTGAACATCTCAAATACAAGAGGTAAAGCGGAAGCGTTGCCTACTCGAAGAAAAAAGAAATAAAATGATCTCTTGTCTTCGAGTCGATTCTGCCTGTATCAATAAAGCCGACCCGAAGCAAATAATAAACATATTCGGTTTTATCGGCTCGTATCGATCGCCAAACTCCGTTCGGCTTCTATCACTGTCACAATCATATTAGGGTCGACTCGGCATTTCAGCTAAGCCCCGAGGCTTTTTTCCGCCCGAACATAATGATGTCCGCATTATTCGATTAAGCTGTCCGGTTTGCCTATCCATGCCTACCTGCATATAGCACCCCTAGGGCAAGAGTTTTATACATACATGCTGCCATATTTAATCATATCGTTAGACCTTCATCCTTTTCTATGGGAATAACATCCAAATCGTGAATAAGATCAGTTGTCCCATACATTTGAGTCGAGTAGGTATTGATATTTTGTATGGGACAGCCGAATATTTTTTCGCGATTACGTTCTCTTAAGGTGGAAGCGTCAGGGTAATAATTAAAATCATCAATACAACTCTCTTTTTTTTTTCCCGGACAATGGGAAATCATCAAATAACTCCTCCCGCTCTGGGGTGAGCAGGTTCCCAGTGTCAGACTTTTACTGACTAAAACCCATCCATGTTCCTTCTTTTGCCCTTTGTGTTCCAGGGCCGCGGCATCTCTTTCAAACAGTCCCGCAACCCTGGAAGGCATCGGTCCTTTCGGACCCCTTCCTGTTTACTGACATCTCTTTGAGGCGCGCGTGGAACACGAACGCGCCGACGACACGGCCTGTCGTCATAAGACGGACGGACGGCGAGCTAGCTCATAGCTCGCCGCGTGCCTACGGTGGCCGGGGGCCCCGACGCCTGGTGCGTCTCCCGCGGCGGCTGGGACTTGAGGTCCCTCTGACGTTCCGCCACCTCCTTCGCTAGCATGACTGCTTCGCAGAAGGTGACGGCGTCCCATTCCGTCTCGCTCCGGACCATGGATTGAACCAAGGCCGGACGCGAGAGGTCGCCGCTGCCGATCGCTGCTACGAGGACACAGCGGAGCTCTGCCCACGCGGGGCAGATCTCCACCGTATGCTTCACTGTGTCCTCCGGTCGATCCTCACAATGGTAGCACCCGGACGTTTCCTCCCGCCCGATTCGGTGCAGGAACCTCCCGAAACAACCGTGTCCGGTGAGGGCCTGCGTCAGGCGGAAGGTGAGAGCGCCGTGGCGCCTCGCAAGCCACTCCTTAAAGAGGGGACTTATCGCCACTGTTGTGGCGTGCCCTGCACGGGGTTGCGACAGTCGTTCTCTCCATGTCGCCATGAGATCGCGCCGGAGGTCTGTCCGCTGAGCGACGATTTGCGGCGGCAGCGGAGTTACCCCCCGGCGTAGTGCCTCCACGCGCCATTCATGCAGGCGCGCGAGGACTATCGCCTCCAGATCCCATGGCGGCAATCCGGCAAGGAGGCTCGCCGCCTCGCCGATCGATATAACCCTCTAAGTTCATTTAACCCTATTCTGTAACTATTTCATGAAAAAGTCATTCAATGGGGTTAAATGAACTTAGAGGGTTGTATTGATGATTTTAATGATTATAATTATATAACTCCATACGTGTTACTGGCGCGATTCATATTTTAATCAAAATACAACCTGACACTGACCTGCAAATTGCAATAAAAGTAAGAAAATCTAAATTTCGCGGGCTACCCTTGCGCTTCCACCTTAAATATTACCACACCTTTCGGATACATGCGTATCTAATTCCATGTTTTATACACCGAGTTGTAATAGGTTATTTTTTTAGGGACAGGCTGGAGGTAGCGGCGACATGGGTTCGCACGGCATCGCTTCGCCGGCGTCGGTGCGTGCCTCGACGCCCGCCACCACCAACACCTTGGCCACCTATAATACTACTAGTAAGTACTTATGAACATTCTGGAAAGCTAAAAGAAGGCTGATGAAATTTTTGGACACCCGATATTTCAATTATATTGGGCTTACGCCCAAATCTATGAGAACAGATCTGATGGTGAAGTGGCTAAGACCAGCTATACGTATGCTTGATTCTAAGGCGTGCTACACATTTATTTGGCTAGGCTATTACTATGGGTATACATTTGGCTTGTCTCTGTCAGCAAACTCCTTTCGGAATCTACTTACGCTGAATTGGCATGTTGCAGTTGATAGCCACATGCTGTGCACGTGCAGCAATAAGCGGCCTCTTTCCGGGATTTTATCGCTTGGCTGTGTGTATTAAGGTCAACCCGAAAGTGTGTAGCACGCTTTACTTCCGAGACTCGCCTGAGGTTTCCTGTTTTTTATTTTACTAGCCAATGTAGTTTAAAAATTAGGGTCCATTGCATTAAGCAATCAACATTATCTCTGGTCACTTTTTAACTCATTTTAAGTAGGATTAACGTGTACTAATTATCTCTTAGATGTATCTAGTTCGAACTCGAAAAACGTATTTCAAGGATTTAAATAACACTAGTTAGTTAACAGTGTTTTTGTTGCCCTTGATATGAGAGTGGTTTTAGGTTCGCCTTGTACCCAGGGTAATGAAAAATTAACAGTTTTTGGAAATTAGCTCCAATTTTTTATTACGGTATGGAGAAGCAAATATATTTTTTGTTTGGCTAATTTTTTTATAAAAATGACGGAAATCACATAAGTATTCAACAAAATTATTAAAAAAAAATAATATAAGTTTATTGCGTATAAATTTGGGTTACATAGCATGTCAAGGAGTCTCCATTTAGGCATAGAAAATGGCTGTAGTTGAAGGCTCCGCTCTTCCCATACATCTTAAAGATACACAATAAATAGGCAATTAACAAAAAGAGAAAAAAAAAAAAAAAAAACACAAACAAAATTATATCATATTCATTAAAAATACTAACACAAAAAAAAAATACAAAAAATAAGAACGCAAGTTATGTTTTACATCAATTGGGAGCATCAAGAAAATTAAAAAACCTGCCAAGTGCGACGCACGAAGGGTTCCGTACTAATATCTTAATTGGCGTCAACTATGTAGGTATGTATGCGGACACCATTAAAAATTCCCTTTATTTTGTGCTATAAGGCCATTTTCATGATTCTACGTCAAAGGGAAGTACCCTATAGGTTTTGATTCCCTTGTCAATCGCATAATATGCGACATAAACAGTCATATTTTTTTATCGCGTTGACTTACATTGTTTGATTTTTTCATTGCTCCAAGGGGTAGCAGACCTGAGTATTTGTCATTAATTTCATTTTCATTCTCATTGCTTGATACCGCCACGCATTCCTGAGAAAAATGGTCTTGACAGACGGACAACAAAGTGATCCTATAAAGGTTCCGTTTTGCCGATTGACGTACGGAACCCTAAAACTAAATTTTGTAAATTTTTTCCCAAGAATATAAAACTAAACTAATTTATGTAACCTATATTATCCCACTGCTATGCAATTAATTCCTCTGCCTTAGTTTCATATCTACACTAAATATGTAATACCCTACACATACCCTAATAACTAAAATACTAGATCTGATCTAGGGCACACTACTGACTTTATTCTTAAGTTATTTGATATTAATAAACAAAACCCGCAAAAATATCGAAGGCAACACAAAATCCATTTTTTTGTAAACTTGTGTAATCAGCGAGACAAATTATATCCAGGTCGGTCGAGCTTCCTGCCCCTTGACATCATTTCTTTGTAAGTTACAAATAAAGGCAAGGTGAAGCAATAGAGCTGTTCTGCGAAGGGTTCGCGTTGACAAAGGGCCGTTCATACAGGTTTACGTGCATGACGTAATCATTGGTGATGTTGTACTTATAAGCTATTCATTTAATACGATCTACGTCTTATTTTTTTCACTATCTAAGTAACTGAACTTTGTATTATCAGACTATCTTCCTGACATTGTCTCATGTTAGTTGGGGTCGGTGAAATACGTATATTTCTTCCATTTGGTAAGAATGTGGCGGGGCGGATTACTACTGTAAGCCCACATTGTCCCACTACTGAAAAGCCTGCACGATTCCGCGCAATGTCTTTTAAATGTTTTAGGAAAACATCTATGTCGCCCAGCCATCTCCTTTGTGGTCTGCAGCGGCCCCGCATCACTGTTTAAGGGATCCACAACTCGGCATGCGGCACACACATATATTTATCAGAGCTAGAATATGCGTTCTTTTGTAATACAGTCAATTTCACGTCACTTATAATAGTAGTATTTTGTTCCGAAAACTGGACATGGACCTCTCCAGTCCTCGTCCGCCTTCCGCATTTAGTCCGTGACAGTCATCTTTCTAACGCCGTCGGACATCGATGCTTCAACAACGATGGCCAGAACACTGCCACTTCAGCTTCCTTACGCAAGCTATGTGGTTAATTCAAGGTCTTTTCGGGAAAATGACATTTCAGATTAAACCTTCAAAGAAACTCCGAGAGTAGTAACAAATATTTTGATCCTATAAATTTCGAAACACATTATTTTCATTGAAGCCCTGTAAGTGTAGGTCGGGATAAGGAAAATCTAAAAGTTAACCTTCAACAATATAGATGTAAGGTCAGACATAAATGGAAAGGGGAAAACTTACGCAATTATTAACCTGCCCTAAAGAAAAAGTGACGGTCGGAGTTCGAAACTCCGACCGTCACACAAGCTGTTAAATAATACAAACGAAAACACAAAAGTTATAAGTTGTGTAGGTGCTTATCAATTTGTTTCATGTTTATGTAAGCTGAAAGAAGTTTATTATTGTTGCCACAACGTGAGTCATACTGTAGGTAAATCTTAATCCAAACACACGCTCAACTCCACATAGTTGAAAACATAATTGTCGTCGAATTCGATCGTTTAGAATAGGTTACGACAGAACTCACTAACAGAGAGTGCAGTGTTTAAATATTGTTACTACTCGTACTTGTCCATCTCCCTTTTTAATCCTTTACCTCGGGACCAGACAGCGAATTTTCGATAGGGACATAACATGGGGGGAGGCAGGTTATTGAAAACACACAAACAGATCAAATGAGACCCAATGAAAGGGGGCGCGGATTAAAATTACGCCACGGGGTAGCAGCGTGTGTCTGCTTGGGGAGATTTATTTCGTAATTGGAGACGAAATGATTGTCGACAGGCTTACCTACGTATACTATTTTGGGGGAACGTTATTAAGTCGTAGCTGCATGTTGTTCATTAAAACTGACCCATGTTTGCATATGAGTGTAATCTGAGTGCACTTTGATGTTCGGAGGGGTGGGATGTTATTGAGGTTTGAAATGCTTTTATTAAAATTAGACTTGCGAAAAATATAGATCCACGATGTGTTTTGGGTGTCGTGACTGGACGCGATGAATCATTGGTGTATCGGTGGGCTGTCTTCTTCTTAGCGTGTCGATGACAATTCAAATTGAGTCAGCCCAAAATTTGGCGACGAGTTTGGCACTTTCACAAAAAAAAACGATTGCATGTAACGGAGATGAGAATGTTGAAATGGAGTGACAAGAATGGATAAAGTAAAATAAATCAAAATCAAAGCATTTATTTCAAGTAGGCCAGTTACAGGCACTTTGGAATTGTCGAAACAAAGATAACACTGAAATGTAGCTACAGTCCCAGTCACAAGACATAAAAACTGTGAAAGTACTGTAGTTTCCAATTCCCTAGCGTATATCTCTATGGAGAAGAACGGGCAAGAAACTCCATGGACACGCTTTTAAATCAGCATATTGTTACAAAACCTTGTAAAGAATGAGTATATAAGAGGAAGATTGAAAGTGGCGCCTGTTACAGAAAAAATTAAAGAAAGTCGTTTGTCTTATTAGGGACTAATTACATATTAGGAGGGATGAAACGCATGTGACTAAAAGAGTGATGGACATTAATGTTGATGGATGGATGGAGAGGGAGAGGACAGCCAAAGAAAGATGATGGATTGTTGAAAATGATGATGGCTGTCTTCCGATAGTTATAAGCTGTAAGACTTTAACTTGAGTAGGGGCAAGATAGCTTAGTTTTAAGTAAACGTTAACTATCGCCGAATGCTTCATGAGTTGACTACCATCTTGTGAGATTCTTATGAGTTTTGTCTTGACCTACTCTCGTCAACTCTTGTGTCCCTTTGCAAGAGGGCCAGTGTCAACCAAAGCGCAAAGATAGGAATATATTGAACAGGCCTAAGTGTTGTTATCACATCTTACAACTCATGGTATACGAGATATTTCATGTCCTCTCCTCTAAGCGTGTCCATGGCATCTAAATTGAATATGCTAAAAAAAAGGCTACGTGTTTGGCACCTTCAGTAGCGTCCATCGGCTCCAACAACATGTAATATGCAAACACCACATTTAGGGCAGAGTGGCCTATGAATCTCCACTTGAATGGGTTCTGGAGACTATTTAAAAAGACTGAAGTCTTGGAAGTTGCCATGACTGACCTGGCAACTCACTGGAGTCTCATGCAACTCTCGTCAACCATGGCAACTTCTGTCCAGGTCTTCATGTTCTTACATAACATCGTCATGACATCACGCTTGTGATCCGCGTAAGGTTAGTCAGAGGTGTACCTGACAGTACATCCACATTTTGCCAATCTATCGCCATTAATGAATTATCCAATAAAAAACAATTAATCAGGCACAAATCCAAACTCCGTGACTGCTACTGAGAAATGCCTGATGGAACAATCCAATAACACTTCGTCCGACCTGGGAATTTAACCCAGGACCTCATGCTCAACACTCGCGCTGACGACCACTAGACCAACGAAGCTGTCTTCATAGTCTTCTCTTTATCTGTGCATATCACATGGTACAAGCTTTTGATTATGTCAATCACAATATCTTGCTCAATAAACTGGATACGGCTTACGGTATTAGAGGGAACATCCTCAGCTTAATAAATAATTTTTTATGGAACAGGAAACAGTACGTTGAAGTAACCGATATAGATCCCAATACTCAATGCCAACGTACCTATAAGTCTAGTCTTCGCACAGTTGCTTATGGGGTACCCCAAGGCAGCGTCTTAGGCCCTCCGCTGTTTATACTGTACATAAATGATCTTCCAAAAGTTACAAGTCACACCCTATGTCACTGTTTGCTGATGACAGCACCGTGACCATTAAGAGTACTGATGATCGAAACCACAACGACGTTGTCACTCAGACAATAACCTCCATAGTGAAATGGCTAGATAATAATAATCTTAAAATAAATATTGATAAGACGAAATTAATGATGTTTAGCCAACGTGCGAATCCCAATATGACAGTATACTGTGACAATAAAATTATAACACAAGTAGAGACATCAAAATTCCTAGGTTTAACTATTGACAAAAAATTAGACTGGAAAGCACACACAGAGGAGCTAACTAAACGAATTAGCAAATCAGCCTATGCCCTATTCAAACTGACCCCAGTGATGAACATCGATGCTTTAGTCACAGCATATCATGGTTTAGTGAGTTCAGTATTGAGGTATGCTGTCATTTTCTGGGGTAACTCGACCAACAGGGAATTAGTTTTTAAAGCACAAAAAAGGTGAAATAGATCAATGTGCAGACTCCACAATTTAGATTCTTGTAAGCCATTCTTTATCAAATATAAATTGTTGACATTTCCGTGTTTATATATTTTTGAGGTAGCTGTATTTGTTAAGACCAATCTAGACCTGTTTGACAAAATATAATTTTATAACACACGAACTCGACCACAGAACAATAACTTGTGTGTAAAAAGGTCCCACACAGCCTTGATGCATAAAAGTGTTTTTTGTATGGCGCCAATCATATACAACCACATACCAAGTTCAATTAAGGATTTGAACATACTCTTATTTAAGAAAAGGTTTTAAATCTTTGCTGTTGAATAAAGCATATTACAACATTTTGGAATTTTTAACAGACAAAATGTAATGACTGTTTTTGACTATAGTCGGTACTCATTGACATAGCATATCTTTAAGTCCAATTCAATTTGTCATTTTTCACGTGACATTTTGTAATATTTTAATAATTGTTTTCTCTTTTCTTATTTTTATTTTGGTTAAACATAATTTGAATTTTGACTTAATTACACAATTACTTTTTGACATTTATATATTTTTTTTTAATTTTCTTTGTTTTTTTTTTATGTTTTGTCAAAATCAAGTACTTTATTATACGCATTTCAATAATATAATTTTTAAGGTTATCAATTTTTAATGTCAATGACCTCTATGAATATTTGTACGCCTTCGGGCATAACATAGCGCGCTTGTAATCTTTTATAACAACTATTTATTGTACCTGTGTTAACAAATGATTAAATGACTTAATAAATATTGTTGTTCTGTAGACGTGATGAATCCAGGACCGGGCGCACCTCCCAACAACGGCGGCTACGTGGTGAGCGGGGGCGGGCCGGGCGGGGCGTGCGCGCCCTACGTGTGCGGCGTGAAGGGCGTCATGTGGTGCGGCGCCGGGCCCGGGCCGCACGCCGGGCCCCACGCCGGGCCGCACGCCGCCCACGTGCCGCCGCCGCCGCCGCCCGGCGTCAACCCGCACGTCTTCAAGAGCGTGCAGGCTAATGGATCTGATCTGCCTTTGGGTGGTGAGTATGAAGGCTTGTCTTGATTTTTCCTCCGCTCGTTCGTGGAGATAACATAACAGCAAGCCTGTATTTCCCTGAAGGAAATTTTCATCGGTTATTGAAAAAATCATCGGTATTTTGTAGGAAACTGCTCAAAATGTATAGAACAGGTTTTTTTTTAAATTACCAACGAAAAATTTCTATGTGGAGGGGCTCCAAATGATACAGGGTTTTTTAACATAATTATTGTATAACTGAAGCAAACATTCGTTTCCCCTAGACATGCAGACGCTGCGCTACTACTTCAACATCGGCGTGGACTGCGCCCACTACGCGTACGGCGTGCCCATGCCGCCCCCCCCGCGCCACTACTCCCCGCGCGACCTGTCGCAGGACATGCAGCAGATCTCGCTGCACGACCGCCCGCTCATGACTCACGCGCTGCCGGAGCCCAACCACAAGCATAAGCCTGGACAGCCCAACGATAAGCCCCAGATGAACCAGGGCAAGGGGAATGGACAACGACCCCTATTGGGACCGAGGTGAGATATACCAACCTCTTGGATATACAAGGTCAAATTTAACTAGCTAGTGAAACTCCACTGGTGCGATGGGTTTAAATTTTATGAGGTAACTAGCTGTTGCCCGCGACCTTCGTTGGCGTGAAATTATTATAAAAAAATATTACTTCCCTTTTTGAAACAAATTTTGTTACCAATTTCAAGGCATATTTTTTTTTTGCACGGAACCCTAATTCTTATAATAAAACAAACTCACTATCAATATAATATTACATTAGATTGTCTTGGTTAGATAAAGATATTGATACCCATAACGTCAGCAGAGTTTTGCTGGCTAATTCGATTTGAGCTTGTTGTGTGTTGTGTTGTTGTTGCGTTGTCTATCTTTCCCGCGTGGCATCTTCTTGATAAAGGCTTTTCTCTACTCGGGCGCACATGGCAAATCTGCAATAACTGATTGTAAGTATAAAGGTCATACCACTACATATACTTCTATGAAGCTATCTGACGCGGAGCTGAGCAATTCGTCGCGCGCCGCTAAAATGCCACAAAGCAGTCCAGTCGTAGTCTTCAACCAAAGTCTGCAGAATCAGCTGACAAAGGTGACTGTTTACTTGTTCCTGCCAGCTTTTCATTTGTTTGATGTGCTTTTGTTTTATTTCATGCCATTTATTATTTGCAAAATTGTATGTCATTTTCATATTGACAACAGATTCAAGCGCGGTGGTGGCAATCAGGAGGGGAACCAGAACAATAACCAGAAACATAACAACATGGGAAACAAGGGACCTAATAACAGGTTAGTTTATTTTAAACACATATTTGTAACAACTATGTGGTATCCTTTCCTATTGTATTGGCAACAGCTGAGTGTTGGTCACACCGCAAGCAATGGTGACTTAGTTTAGCTTAATTCATTTAAATTGTAACGTGTTTTTAAGTCACAGATTCCATTGGTTTACAAATGAGGCTAAGTTAGTTAACTAATGCCTGGAATTTGCTTGACTGTTAGAATTTTAACTCAGTGCATACTTATTATGACAGATCAAAACAAAATGTTAAGTTTCATCCTCTGTATCTAACTTTAGACAGCTTAGCTTGCTGTGTGACCTGCACTTATATCTTGCCTGAATTTGGTTTTGCATTTACACTTTATATTGTTGTGTGTATTCTTCCCATAAATATTAAATCGTTGGTTTGTTTTGTCCGCCAGGCGCAGCTCCCACGGCGAGCCCCGCGGGCCGGCCGCGTACGGCGAGGGCGAGTGCGTCATGGAGCCGCCCATGCTGTCGCTGCCCTACATCCCCTACCCGCCGCCCATGTACCCCATCCCGTACTACCCCGTCGAGACCGACCCAGGTACCGCATACACCATAATCATCTAGAGTTAGATCTTTGACTGCCTTGTTTTTTTTTCCCGAAGAGCTACATCCACCGACCACCTGTTGCCTGTTATGATCGAGTCCCATATAATAGGGGACAAGCCTATTGCCATCAACCGGGCACAAATCCGGGTTTGTGGCCGCTTTTCCAGTTTAATATGCAACCGCTTGTGATTGTACGCACTTAACCGCCACAAAATATCAACTGCGGCGGTTGAATGTAGAGTTGCGGCCCGCTTCGTGGCTGGCTGCCATCTTGTTCATACGCTCAGACGATTCAGTTTTTCCGGTTGGATACAATCACGAAGTTTTGTATCGTGTCCTTTGATGGCGTCATATAAAACTTTGAGTAATTCTTCAAATGACGACCCACTCATTCTGACAGCCGAAAAAATTATCTTCGTGCTTTTTCAGAACAACTTCATGAAAACAACTTGCGAACTGGCCAAATTTGTTGCGTGTTTCTAGTAAAGGATGAATCCAGTATCTTTTTTTTAATATTTCTTTCGTTGTTTGCGGTAGTAAAAATAGATAACACAACCTAACTCGACGGCGTCCATATTATTAATGGACCCAACACGCTTTCAAGAAGTTCAACCGTTTGTTTGCGCGTCCGGCGCTGGCCGCTCTAAGGACCCGCCCAGGCGGCCAGCCGCTCGCGCGTAACTTAGCAGTAGCGCTTGCGGCCAATAGAACAATGAGTTCCCAATTTTTAAGGGGTCGGCGCAGCATGTTTTGTCTTCTTCCGTGCGATTCAGTCAGTTTGTGTTCATTTTGTAAATTGGTTTTAACAAGCGCTTATACATGTAATTTTTTTCTATCACTACTTCCAACTGTTAACATATTTTAGTTATAATTTATTTCTATGTGCTAATTTAACCATTGTATGAAAAATAATAGTACTGCACCTAAATGTACACTTTTTGTAATACTTACTTTTTAAAATAAATTATTCTTATTCGCGAGGTGTGGGGTTAGAAGTATAAATGTGTATTTGTTGATAGAAATGAGTACATATTATGCCCTTAAAGTAACACCAAACACACTGTATAGCAATATGGTAACAAATGGCCCTTCTTCCAGCTATGATGAGCATGATGGGCGGGATGTCGTACGTAGGCTACGACGAGGGCGTGTACGACGGCGGCATGCAGCCCTACTACCACGCGCCGCACTACCCGCCGCCGCACCCGCACCACATCGAGCACAAGTAGGCCCGTGTACCGCACATGCAGATCATACACACTCATTTGTAACGTAACTACTTTGTGTACAGGTTCGGTCAAGTTGCGGACGTGGTATCAGGTTAGGAGGGGGGGGGATGATTCTTTTGTCCGTGTCCGTGTCCGTTTGACCGCACCCTGAGGGGTAACCATACTTATCGACGCGGAATTGGCTTGAACCGTTCACAACGAGATTTATTTCCATTCATGTGAATAAGAATTCATTCACTTCCGAACTCAATGCGACAAATGTGGTTAAGCGTGATTGGCTCAAGCTAATTCCGCGTCGATATGTGTTGTCACTCCCTAACTCGCACGCACGGACTTCAGGGCCTTGGTACACACGGCTACACATCAAGCTATATATTTACAGTATAAGCTGACCTCACATTGTAAGGAAATCCTATACAATGCGAGATCAGCATAAACTGAAAATGTATAACTTGATGAGTAGCCGTGTGTACAGCCGATGCAAGATATGTATACAGGTAAAATAAAACACATCTAGCTGTATCTGATAGTCCAACTAGTGACAGCTGGCATTCGTGACGTCATCCAGACATATTTCAGATCTCTTTAACAGCTAACATCGGCACTAGTAAATATTGTGGGTTCCATAATCCTGTGTGCGCGAGCTATCGCAAATGAGTGTTGTAAGACTGGGGAGTGGGGAAGACTTGTCGGGGCGGCTCTTTCGGTTCGCAGTATATGTTGGACATCAACCGACCCGCGCATGTGCATAGCACCCTTAAGAGGACAAAGTATTTGTACTGGAGTTGATAGTTGAAAAAATATGTCCTGACGAAACATTCAAAATGGTCAATTCTAAATCACCTCCGGTTTAAATGCAACTGTCTTATCTCACAGTTGCTGTCAATTACTCGAATAATCGACTAACGGTCGTTTACTAACAGTTAACATTACTATCTCAGATAAACAGTTATAGAAACATCAACTGTCAACCCTCCGAGAGACATAAGTGACGTGGATAGGATATTCCTGTCAATTCATTGCTAACGTCTATAGAATCACCGATAGCAGCTAAATTAGGGCATATTAACCAACCATTATACGTAAGTAAGTTATAGAAAACGGCCGCAAATGTACTATCGACTGGTTATGTAACAGCTACACTATATCTTTTCACAATTTCCAGTATCTTATGAATACAGCTGCTTCGTGTGCTACAAAAAAATAACTGGCAATAACGCTTTAGTCGTTTATTCGAGTAATTTAGTCATTTTGAATCGGCACATCTCTAAATAATACATTCATTATTCAAAAGATTTCGGCCCTGATAATGAAATTGTAAGGACTTACAAAGAGGTCTTAACACCTAGTTTTGTGGTCTGAATAAAGCGGGCAATTTTGCTTTAGCTCACCACATTCAAATGACTTTTTATTTTGAATTTTCATACACAAAAACTAACGAGAACAATTTGAAGAAATGTGGTACCTTAGTATTGATTTGGATGTCATTGTAAATTACTAAATTAGAAACTGTACACGCATTCTTCTGTCTCTTGCGTTTAAAATTCTGTCACTTGAAAGTGTTAAAACTTGATTTGTATATTTAAATACTTACTGTTTGAATTGCACCCATAGGATAATACCTAGTCCGTTTTAGTCATACAGTTCAAATGTTAAGTTTTTAATAATATCGTCCGTTCTCACTGCAGATTTATTACACATTCGCCAATCGCTAAACTATTTGTTGATATGTAACAATAATCTGTGCTGTGTCAACAGAATGTACACTGAAACCATCAGAAAACTATACTTTCGCTAAACTTTGTGAACAAAATCGCCAGAATACTAAAGCATATCGTGCCAAGGATGTAAATATCGCAGATGTTTCAGTGTATGTTCGAGTCAACAACTATATCGACCGAGATGCATTCGATTTTTAATCAAACATAGATCTGGTATTTTTTTTACAATTTTAGGGAACAAATTTATATTAAAAATCCGTAAATCTCGGCCGATTACAACTTAGTCACCGACGAGTCGAATAATACTCGGTTAAGGGCAGCAACGGTGGCTAACGGTTAGCTAACAACGAAAATGCTCATCGAAAGACCAGTATACGAAATTGTATCGACACTGACTCCTGGTCATGGGAAACATTCGGAAAACAAGTCAGTGTCCATGGTGCCATGCTGTGTGTGGGACAGAATAAGTCTCGGTTCAGTAACTTGCGTCAATTATGTAAACAATAATCCTTGAAACCGTCAATTCAACGCGTTAATTTTCAATATTTAGTTTAAAAAAAAATAATTAGATCCTGTAAGGATTACGAAATTTTTTAAATAGTCTTGCATCAGATGCAAACAAACCTAAACACAGCATGGCATGATTTATTTGTTATTTATTACGATTTGGAAGTAAATATGTGTGACAATTGTTGTCGTAAATTTGTAAATTTACATTGTTTGTGTACTTAACGTATGGAGAGAGTCTGACGAAGAAAGATTAGGAACGTGAATGAGTGACCAACTTGTTTTTAACTCTTTAAAATTCTCGTTAATTGTCGCGCACCTTCTGTGATCTATTTGGACTGATAACTTTCACAATTTTGTACCCAACCTAGTATGCTATATAATTCTTATAAAGTAACCCATTTTGAATTTTTTTATCCCTGAAGTGTTCATTGGTGCTGCAAAATTGCCTAGAACAGGGTTTTTGTATGTAATAACGGCATAAAACACATAAAATGTTGCGTAGTAATTAGGCACTGTATATCATTCCTTGTAACGTAAGGTGAAACTGTACATTGTAAGCCAATTTAATGTAGTTTTTAATTCGCAAATTTAAGTTTCTGTTTCTTTAGTTTTTTAGTCTCTATCCACAACACATGGGCTCGTATTATAGACGCCTTACCCAAAGGGCTTCCTGTAGCACCTGAGCTAGTATCGGTAGCTCTGTTACCTAAGTTGCAATGTTAGTCGACTCGTGTGTAGTGATTAGTTTATTATTTGGGTTAATTTTAGTTTAGTTAGAAATAAGTCAGTACGGTTTCACATGCTACAATTTAAGACTCTGACTAAGAGTAGGTTTTCTTTTAAATATTCCCAGATCTCAGGCTCACGATGAAATCGCAGACCTTTAGAATCTCGAAATATAAAATATCTGCACTTAGTATTAAAAGTTGAATTAAATAACGATTCTTTGATCTCAAATATCATTTGTAACCTTGGTGCTTGGGTAGTCGATTATTTTTCTCTTACCATTTAAAATTCACTAACATTTTATAATAATGCGGGAAAATAAAAAACCCTGTTCCACAACTACTAATAATGACGTAGAGCTATCATTGATGCAATGATCCACTTCTCTCAGAGAATAAAAAAACTATTTTATTAATATTCTTCTCTAAATCGCACCTAGTCTCGGCATTTACTGTTCTAAGTTATGTGCATTTATCGCGTCTCAGAGGCTGAAAGATCAAAGGAGCCCAGTTTTTTTTACTCCTTTTTGGGAGAGCCGTCAGTAGTAGGTATGTATTAGTGCGCCATACCTTATGTAACATTTCCTTACACTGCTATTATCTTGTTTACGCTTCACTCGAAGAGGGCGTTCGGTTCGGAACCGTTGATATTACCGCAGCGCAGTGTTCTCATCGCCTAACGATGACTAAATTGACTAGACGTATTTTTGGAATGTTTATATGAATATTCGGCTGTGATTCGGAAGTAATCTCAGAGCTTGGAACGACGATTTTGGCAGATTTGTAAGGCTTAAGATAGATGTCGCTTTGTGTGTCTGTAAACATATTAGATGTTAGGCTTGTGCCTATTATACCCGATATTCTCTTCCCTTTACTTTGATCGTCTCTTGATCGCTACGGATGTACCTTTCTTGATAATTCCGCCCATGATTTTTTGAATCCCACTTAACTATACATGTATTTAACGTATAACGTACGTAACAAAATCTTGATGTTTTTATAGCCCATTGTTGAAATTATACAAAAAAAGTAAGTGTTCTCTGTAGGTATGTGTCATGTTTAAATGTAAAGTAATTTTCGGTGTTTCAGTATTAGTTTTAAATCACTAGGAGTTAGAATTTTATGTTAGTTGTTAATTATTGTTTACGTATCTATAGTTTAGTATTACTTTATTTAAGTATACCGTCAGTTACTTTGTAATCTCGTCAGTTAGGGCGTTAAATATATATTTTTTTGTTCTCTCAGTAGTTTTAGTAAGAAAGTGTGCCAAGTAAAGTTTGATGTATTTTTATATAAATTGGCAGTTACATCCGTATTCACGATCAGCGTGACTGCCAAACAACTAAATTCTCGTTGTCATATCAGCATAAAGATACATACTTACATACAATAATTGTGTTGTGAATAATTTTATACTATATGGGTAGATGTATGTCTAAACTGTATGGTTGTACAGTGCTCAAAGATAGCGTTATGTCCGCCTTTGAGATGTTATTTGTATTTTTTTCCAAATTCCATCAAATAAATGTCAACTGATTTTCCATTTGTGTTTTTATTTTCTTAACTAAGTCTTTTTCTTTTCTTCCTGCACCCATCCATCAATAGTGAATTTTCTACAAATAAGCTACTTATCTCTCGAGAAACTGAATTACTTCTGTTGGTGGCTGAATACATCAAAAGTAGTGAATAATCTTCAGTGGCGTGCAGTGGTTTCCCACGGAGGGTAGGCCAAGCAAAATGACAAGAAAAAAAAACGCTACCTCACAGGGTCGCTCTATGTAAGATGTCCCTCAAAGTAGTTACATCTATTGATTTATCCACTAACCCGTCTGGGCCCCCCGCACCTAGTAAGCGTATGAGAAACAACGCCATCTAGCTTAAATATTAGGAATTTCAATGGCATTCTGTCAATACAAGAACGAAGGATGTCGCTTCGTTAGAAACATTCTAAAAAATAAAACAAGTGCGCTGTCAACAAAAAAAAAAAAAACAAATTACCATGTACAATTATAGTTTTTGTTCCGGGCTCAATTTTAGCCATAGACATCTGACCGGAATATTTGAAAAAAAAAAACATTGAAAATAAGCCTGTAAAAACAAGAGTTACAATACAAGAACTCACCACATTAATCAAAGTTCAAATCACGATTTTCTGACGATGCAAACAGTAGAAAGATTCATTCGAAATGACGAGTACGAGATGGTTTTTTTTGGGTTCATTCTCGTAATTCGGGTACCTAATCTACCTTTAGACACAACTTGAATCTTATCATTAGACGATAATTGTGAATACTTACTGTTTTTAACTTCTAACAAACACACATTATCAGCGCAAACTTCACAACAGAACACAATTTTTATGTAAATAAACAAATACAACAAATAATGTTTACACTATTGTACGTTTCAAAACAAATAACAACCGAAGATATTAAAAAGCAAAACATTCAAGATTGCGAAATAAATTTTGCTTGTCACATGCAACAAATATGGCTTCTCTAAGCAAAATATAATTTCTAATTTGTCGATAAAAAACACTACCAAATGAAATTGCATCACTGCATACCATGACCCCTTTAAAAAGCGGTAAACAAAATATTGCCGGATAATAGGTACTTTGTGGGGAGGCCATGAGCCAATCAGTGGCCAGCTACACTCGCAGTAGTTCCGCCCCTAATCTATCTATGATCTATACATGTGTGCCGTTCATACACACGAAAATATGCATGAGTGTGCGTAAATTTATCAATGGAAAGTAGGCCGTTAGTGCGATTGCCTAAAAATACTACGACGCTCGCTCGTGACGGCGATTACGTCACACGGGCGCGACAAGTTGCTATAAGTATTATAACAGGAGATTTTACATTTTTTTAAATATTTTGTTTTCTTATATTACTTAGTTATAATAAATGCATTTGTTGCTTTTTTGGTAGGAATGGTAGGGTAGGCTAGGCCTAATTGCCTTTATGGACGGCACGCCCCTGATAATCTTAGATTCCTCGTAAGATAAACCACACAAAGCTAGTCTCACGGTTAAACCTCATCTAGCAACACGGAATCGTATTTTTCCCTGCTCCTATCCTTTTCTGGCGCTCAGAACCGTCATTTATTACTACAGCGTGTAATAGCATTCCCTTTGTTTCTTTCTGAAAAATGCGATTCCGTGCTGCTAGATGAGGCGCAACCCTTACGCGATCAAAAGTTTCCCAATAATGCTATTTTATTTTAAACTGAACGACGAACAGTTTGCGCAGCATAAGAATAGTATTGAAGAAAACGCCATGGGCATTCAGGTTCAGGAAAGGTCTCGGCAGCAATAGGTTCAATGCGGAATTCTGTGATCTGTGTTTAGTATTCTATGGCCTTAACGATTATGTTTTTTTTTTGCACTTATAGGTCATCTGGATGGTTCTCTTAGCTATAGATGGACCTGATGACCTTGGTAGGCCAAGGTGATGCTGTTGTCGACGGAAACTAACATTGTTTTCCAAGAGCAAACACCAGACACTACTAAACGGTTATCCTGGTAAATAATAATCGACTCATCAACTCCCGCTTCTTTTCCCAACTATGTTGGGTCGGCTTCTAGTCTAACCGGATACAGCTGAATAACGTATACCGGTATTTTATCTCACCTCCACAACCCAGTTATTGGGAATACAATAACCCTTGGTAAGACTGGTTGTCAGAATTTCAGATTTCAACAGACAAAGATCTACAAATAATGACAGCCAGGATCAACGGCACAATGTGCTTTTCGAAGTACGGAGGGAACTTCGCATGTTATAGAGTCGCTGCTTAGCCTTGAAGATCGTTGCAATGGACGATTATCGACTATTTAGATAATCTTTTTGATTATGTTGCAGCACTATTATTTTGACTTTTTGTTGAACGTCCAAGAATACTATAAAAACAATTTAAAATGGAGTGATAGTGCAGTGTTCGAAAATAAAATAAGATTTCACCTAAAGGTCCAGTTACCAGGTCATAAAATTCCAAAAAAAAAAAAAAAATGAACGTCCAAGTTTGACAGGTGAGTAACCTAAACTTTTGTTTACAATTTGGCGTTTTTAAAAGTATTTTCGTGTGTAACTTAACTGTGTAGCCAATAGAAACACCAATAAACATTGTTTCGTTTAATTTCTCTCTAAAATAAAAACGATAATTGTACCCATTTTCTTATGTTTTCCTGTACCGGCTAAATCCAATCCTTCTCCTTAGACTGGGTACCTATTTATTTTATTTTTGTAGCGTAAATTCTTATCGGAACACGAGCAGAGAAGCACAGAAGTTTTCTTGTACGTTGGTACGCAGTTTGTGACTAGTAAAAGAGCTCTTTAATGACCGTAGATCTTATAATGAGTGCATCTATCTGGGACAATCGGCAATCGCCTGACCTTGGGCAAACAAGTGGTTTGTTATCATTCAGAACTCGAGAGTATCAATAAACCTCTTGTTTGGGTTCGTAGCGAGCCTACTGCGACAGAAACGCAGCGTTAGTAAGCATATAACGTGTAGGATTGTAAAAATTTAGATATATAATCGCTTTTTAATTGCAATCGGCGTTATTTGCTGCTCGACGCTTGTGTAATAAGGTAGGTGGTCGCTTCAAGTCCGTTTTGTTATACATTTGGATTATTTGGATATTGTAAGGGTTACATACATCATTAAGTTTGAGAATAGGTCTTTAAAATGATAGAAATTTTAATATTTTATTTACTATATCTTCTGTAATCTAGATAGTATTTCCTGTCTTTAGGTACTTTTCTTTAAATAAGCATGTACTTAAAGTCTACTCTGATCTAGGAATATATAAGATCTATCTAAGATCCCTTTAAAGTAAAGCTAGGTAACTAATTTTACTGTCCTAGTATTCTAAAAAATCCTTGAAAATAGATATTCAACAATTAACATAATAATTGTAAACACTGCTTTAATTTAAAACCAATGTCTAGTTACTCATCAAATACTGCAATATTTTTGTGGTTAAAACTATTAAGTAGGTACCCCAAACTTGGAACCTACCTTTGATTCCGCAATCTAGCACAATAATAATTATCAACACCTAAAGTTTTCAAAAATCTCAAAAGCTGTTGTAATGTGCTCATAAATTGTTATCATTGGATAACAAATAATAACATACCTAATGATAAGACACTTGTTGTCATTTGTTATGTAATATACCTCACAGTGGTCTGAGATATTTTTTTACTTATTAGATGAGACTTGAACAACAATAATGACATATTAAATGATTAATAAAAAAAAACACTCAAAAAAATATTGGATTACAATATTTTATTTTTTAACCGTTAAGGCATAAAAAAGTCAACTGGCAAATAAAATCAAATCAAAAATGTTTATTTGTTAGAATATGGTACAAATAGATGTTACAATATTGGTTTCAGGATATCCTGCCTTAATATGGCGTACAAATATTTTAATACAAAAACAAAACTTATTATTGTAACCTATTAAAAATTATCAATTAGATAATAAATTATGAAAAATATATTAATATTGAGAGATTGAGATTGTCTTGTTTTCCATAACCGTCGCCTTTCGGCATACTCAAATGGACTCAAACAGAACTAGTCGCCTTGGATAGGAAGGTCCCCATCGTTCATCACCCACGTTCTTCGGTTATGAGTACTTATGAGACTGTATATCCCGCGGAGGTTTGACGGTCGAGGCTTTTTAAACGCTAAGACTCTCCAGTCTCCACAATCGTGAGATATGCAGTCTTAGGGAAGATTTCCAAGAAGCCGACGTGGGGATACATCGAGATGTGGTCGCGGTGGACAAGGGCCTCACCCCGCTCTCCTTGGCTAAAGAGAACTGGCGCAAACCTAGAGCTTGACACTAACGACCGCAGGGAGGTATGGCAGAGTAAGGAGCTTCACGGACGCTTTGTCCGGGCCCTACATGGGCCCGATGTAGACCTATCAGCTTCCGTAGCCTGGCTACGCTCCGAGGATCTCTTTGGAGAAACCGAAGGTTTTGTCTGTGCGATTATGGATGAAGTTATGATGACGAATAACTACCGGAGATTTATTGTGAAGGACGGCACGGTTGACATATGTCTGGCATGCCATCGTCCAGGCGAATCAATCCGTCAATCCGTCTTATCTCCGGGTGTTCTTGTCTGGCTAACCGAGAGTACTTGCATGACACAACCTTATAGCCAGGATTATCCATCAGCAACTTGCTCTAAAATACAGCCTTGTGGAATCGGAAGTGCTGTACTATAGGTATGTGCCCGACCCAGTTCTCGAAAATGGCAATATCACGTTGTACTGGGACCAATCCATCACTATAGGACTATTGTAGCCAATAAGCCTGATATAGTGGTGGTGGATCGATCAGAGCGTCGCGCAATGATTATTGAGATATCGGTCCACATGATGGAAGCCTCGTGAAAGCCGAGGACGATAAGCAAATAAAATATCATGACTTGGCTTGCGACATGTGGGGTGCCCATGGCTTAATTGCTAAGAGCCCCGATCAATACCTGAGGAGGCTCTCTTGTTAGGCAGCTGGATCAAGGGCTTTATTCAGAAAGCGGTACTCCTGGACACGGCTAGTTTTGTTAGGAGGTTCCTCTCTGGAGCCCTGACCGCCGGTAGCTTGGACCCTGTTCCCGATACCGGTGGGTGGGCAACATTTTTTTACATTTTGTAATGTTTCTATATTGTTTTGGGAAAATTTAAAAATGTAAATAATTTGTAAAAAAGATAAATAAGTAAAGGAAATAATAATTAATAACGACGATGTAGTTTTTCATGTGGTGGACTAAAGGCAATTTTTATTTTGCTATATTGGTCATAGCTGTTGCCCGCGGCTTCGCTCGCGTTCTGGTCGGAAATTATTCCACGGGCACGTTGTAAATATAGCCTATGGCACTTGGGGATAATGTAAGATATATAAGATATATTTATTTTGTAAAACATGAGTATGACGTATACTCATGCAGGTCTTATAAATAAAACAAAGTAGCTACATGTTTTGCCATATAGGAATGGCGTACAAAAATATGTTTGGCTTAACTTAGAAAATTGGGTATACTTAGTTAATATAAAATTAAAAAGGGAAAAAATAAAAATGGCTTAAACAATATAACATTTTTAAAATGGCTTATGAAATAGGGTAAACTGAAGTAAAAAAAAAAATAGAAGTTTTTACAAGAAATGTTGTACTTAATTTAAATTGCCGATGCATTGGTTTTTTACTCGTTTAAAAATTCCGTTAAGCTGTAGTAGCATTTGGCGAAAATATTTTTTTTAAGCTGTATTTTAAAGAGTCTAGTTGGTAACTGCTTAATAAGATTGGGGATTTTATTATAGATAATTGGTGCCAAATAGAAAATACTCTTATGCATCAGTGCCGTGCTTGGCCTAACTATTTCCAGCCTGTGATTGTCACAACGACTGCGGATGGTATTATCTGACATTTTTTTTAAATGTAGCTTCCTATTAATGTAGATCCAGAAATTACCCGCTACAAAATCAAAATCATTTTCAAAATCAAAGCATTATTTCAAGTAGGCCAGTTACAGGCACTTTTGAACTGTCGAAACAAAGATAACAATGAAATGTAGTTAAAGTCCCAGTCACAAGGCATAAAAACTGAAAGTACTGTAGTTGCCCATTCCCTAGCGTAGATCTCTATGGAGAAGAACTGGCAAGAAACTCCATGGACACTCTTTTAAATCAGCATATTGTTACAAAACCTTGGTAACATCATTCATATTGAGATTCAATCTCACAACTACCAAGCTCTCACTACCAAAAATCGCTGCTTTTTAATTTCTCCGCCTGACTAGACAAAAATTGTGATAGGTCGGCTAATATGCATGATATCATTATAATTTATAGCCTATAGCACTCACGAGTCATTACTCGTAATTGTTTCACTGGTAGAAACTTAGAAAGCTACATTTAGCTTTCTAAGTTTCTACCAGTGAAACAATTTTTAAAATTGGATCTTTTGTTCCGGAGATTACCCCTTATATACAAACTTACAAACAAATTTTACCTCTTTAAAGTATTAAAAAAAAATATATATAAATATAATTATATAGTATAGACAAGGTTGTATTGCAAGGCAAGTTGCTGGTGGATAATCCTAGCTAATAGATTGTGTCCAAGCAAGTACTCGCCGTTAGCAAGACGAGAACAACCGGTAACAATATGTCAGATCGACTCATAGGGACGGTTATCTTCCATTGTTTTATCTATCTTTCATGATCATAACTATCTTTGAGATCTGCAATTGTCTTAACAATGAACTCGGACAGATAATACAATAATTCTAAACACATATAACCTAGGTATCCACTTCTGTATAAGTGGTGATCAACTGCTCGTTATAATGTCGTATGTTAGGTACTACTTGGTGTTTGCATCGAGTCCATCGAAATGGAGATGCATATATATTTTTTTATGTCATAAGCTGACCAAGGAACATCATCATTCATCGATCCTGCCCTTATCCCAAATGAATTGGGTTCTGCGCATTACGTTTTTTATAATGTTCTCAGCATTTCGTTCCTAGAGCACTCATTTCATTCCCACACTGTACTACAGACAGACAATTTTGTCTTTATTACATTTAATAAAAGTAAATTGCCTGCGGTGCTCGCGACTAGAGGGGAAATCGGGGTCCATAGCTGGTTGCCTTATTGGACAATCACCACACGCCGTCCATTCACCCATTAACATCCCAACCTCCAGAGTCATATTAATACGCATAATGTTTTGCCAACCTTTGCAGTTGGTATAGATAAAGATATACTGCCATCAAGTTCTACTGTCAAGTTCATCACAAACGTTTTTTCGCGTCAATGTCTTGAGTAGCGTTTGTAACGTTTAAACGTGCAGGACCAGTAATAGGTTACATTGTCCTCGAAAAGTAGGTATGGAAAAGTAAACAAGGTCAAATTGCTAGCTAGCGAAACCCCGCAAACGTGATGGGTACCTCGGTATCTTGGCTTATGGCCTATTTCAGAGCGAGGTCGGGCGTTTCGTTACGTGCGATTTTAACGACCGGCGCACGTTGAACAGTGAGCCCTATCCTATCATACATACAAGTCTATGGATTGGATATCGAAACGCCCGACCGGCGCCGGCGCACGCAACCGGCGCCAGTCTTGCTCTGTAATAGTCCTAATTTCACACTTTGTTAAAGCAGTAAATAGCTGAAACCACTTAAATTGAAATGGGAATGTATTTATTTCCACAAAAAAGTAATTTACGGAACAGTTTTAAAGATAATTAAAATTCGCGCATTGGTCTATAATGTGTTTGTGTAAAGTACTGGGTAGAATGTGTATTACTGCTACAGTCTTAGCTCTGTTTTATAAGTTAGCATCTGTTTATACGTACTGGATAAATAGTGGTATATCTTTATTATTATTACATACATAGTATAAAACGAAGACGCTCCCGCTGTTTGTACGCTTAGATCTTTTAGTGATAGGTTAGGTTGTTTCTAAGTTATTGAATGTTTTTTTGAAAATTGTCATTAAACCACACATAAAACTTGAGTTTATCTGTGTGATGATAATTTAGCTTTCTAATGTATTAAGACCAAAAAAAACAAATTCAACGATGTGCGACTGAAAGAAAAAAAAACTAACTTCAATTCGAATCCACAATGCTCCTCCATTGCACGCCACAATACCCGGTTTTGGGCCTCCCACCTAGTTGCGACTCAGACCAGATCTTCGGCCCATCTGGCTTCATGGCTTGAGTTCTGCCTACGCTCACCAGAAAAAGTCCTTTACTAATTGCTAAGTTTCTATTTCTATCTCTAATCATCAGTTGTGTTGTGTGCAGATGTCGGTAAAGGTACAGAAGATTTCGGAGCCCGTACTCCTGGGCGAGGGTCCTCACTGGGACGAGAAGCAGCAAGCTCTGTACTTCGTCAGCATCCAGGAGCATACCATCCATAAGTACGTGCCAGCTACTGGAAAACACACTAAGACTAAACTCGGTGAGTGCTTAAAAAGGTTAAAGGGATCAAATAGTCTGGGATGCTATATTTACTATCTTTTAATATTATTCAACCATTTTTGTTTTAAAGTTTTCAAAATTGTGTTCTAAATTGAACCTTAGATTTTTAATTTTGTATTGTATTGCTATCTTAGTTTGTTGTTTATAAAAATATCTGGCATTACTCAGTTCGCATGTGTTATACATATATCCCAGTTATACAGGGAAACCTATAATTGGCCGTAATGACTGTTACACGCATATTTTGTAAAATATTTTTATGTATCGCTGTTGGTTACTTATATAAATAAATTAAAAAAATGCTACATGTTCAGGTCGCCATATCTTGGTACAGCTGGGCGGCAGAATCGTATATAGTATGTAGATACACAATCTTAACCCTTTAATTCACTAGGTGGTCGCGTGGGGTTCATGGTGCCAGTGGAAGGCACATGTGACCAGTTCCTGGTGGGTGTGGAGCGCAAGTTCCAGGTGGTGCGGTGGGACGGGGAAGAAGGCTCCCCGGCCTCTGTGCTGAAGGAGCTCGGCGAGGTAGACCGCGACGTGCCCACCACCAGAATCAACGACGGGAAGGCGGACCCCAGGGGCAGGGTTTTCGCAGGTTAGTTAAACTGTCAGTCATCATTTTCCCGCCCTTATTCAAATATATTTGGATAGTTCACTTCTTCTTCTATTCTTCGCTAATGGTCATCATCTCTCATCATGAGTGGGTGGCCTTCTAGCCATGTCATCTTTCACACAGTCCATCCATCGTTCCTTGGGCTCCCCCTGCTCTCATAGCGATCGATATTCAAAAACACCCTCACAACGTTTTTCTTATTCTTTCGCACCATATGATGCTCCATATACCTACCAACCGATTACCACATAAGTCACGCGGTGCACTTTCAGACTTCCTCTGATGTACTCATTTTTTACTCAATCTATTCGCGTTACACCACAGTCAGTTAAACTCAGTAGCAAGATGTTGAGACTACTTCTTTTGTGTGAAGGTCAAATGAAAACCAATTGAAGTGGGAGACGTTCGCTCAATCGCGCTCCAACCGCGCTGTCAGCCCTTTCGTACTTCATCAATTAAATCCCCCAATACTCAAAACGGTGAAGGAAAACATCGTGAGGAAACCGGCATGTCCTAGAAGCAAAAAAATCGAAGACATGTGACATCTACCAACCCGCACTGGGCCCGCGTGATGGATTATAGCCCATTCCTTCTCACAGAGAGGAGGCCTATGTGTCCCAGCAGTGGGAACATTATAGGCTGCATTCCGAATTACGCTGTAATCGATTTGAGCGTCCATAAACCCGTTCCGTATTACCGTGAGCGCGATATTGATATCCCTTGAATCGTCATAGATGACGTCATGACATTCGCCATCTTGGGATTACACCGACCATGCCCCAGATAAATATCACCGTAAGCGCTGTCAAAAATGACAGTTGTGTTCACAGGTTGTGTTGTTTTGATAGGGTGGATGCGCAAGGGTAGCCCGCGAAATTTAAATTTTCTTACGATTTGCAGAACAGTGTCAAGTTGTATGTTGGTGAAAATAACAGTTACAGAATTATAATCATTCAAATCATCAATACAACCCTCCAAGTTCATTTAACCCCATTGAATGACTTTTTCATGAAACAGTTATTGAATGGGGTTAATTGAACTTGGAGGGTTGTATGTGCAGCAGAGTCAACCAACATATCGTACATTTTCAAAAATAGGTCTTGTGAAAGGTTTCGGTTTGGGATTATGTTCACTGTGAACGCGTTCACGAGCGTTCCGAATTGATGACAGCTCTCAGCTGTCATAATCGTGATATCTAAAACAGGCTGAATGGTCTATAGATCGATGCCTGCCTTTATAACGGCGAACGAAAAAAAAAAAAGATATCTAAAACGGAACGCAAAATATAGATGTGAGCGCTGTGAGTGATTATTTTGTAATTCGGAATGCGGCCATAGGCTGATTATGATTATTATTAATACCCGACCTCGCTTTTGTTTGTTGGTTTTCTTAATAAAGTAACGTTTAAATCTACCTGGTCTGCACTCGCTATGGATATCTTTGCTATTGTCTAAAGCGGTGGTACTTCTTCTAATGTGTAAGGAGTTGTGCACTATTAATTTCTGTTCTTTTTTTCGCCGCCTTTAGGAACCATGGGATGCGAGGATCCTCCTGGCACCTTCGACAAGCATAAGGGTAGCCTGTTCCGCCTAGACGGGTCCAAAATCACGAAGGTGGCAGACCGTATCACTGTCTCTAACGGCCTGGCCTGGGACCTCAAGCAAAAGGCCATGTACTACACCGACTCCATGGAGAAGAATATCAGGAGATACGACTATGATGTGGAAACGGGAGAGATTTGTGAGTGCACCTGTATTTTTTTACCGAGAAGTCAGTCAAGTACAAGCAGTCGGATTTGAAAAAAAAACATATTGCGTTTGATTGCCTAATTCTTGAGGATATTTAACACACGCTACGATCAGCGGCGGCGGGTGAAACTGCGGAGCACAGCTAGTGGGATAATACTTCAAAAATATTAACCCTAAATAAATAAATCGCAGCTTCTGATCTCAAACTCACTAATATTATTCTTTTCTCTTTTAGCCAATCTCAAGTTTATCTTCGATTTCGATAAAAACAAAGTTGAAGGTGTTCCCGATGGCACGACCATAGACACGGACGGTAATCTATGGGTGGCATGTTTCGACGGCTCAAGCGTCATCAAAATTGACCCCAGGACCGGCGAATTGCTGCAAAAGGTCTCAATTCCGGCACTACAAGTAACATCAGCCACCTTTGGGGGTCCCAATTACGATATTTTGTTCGTTACCACCGCCAGTTTGAATATTAATGGACCTCAGGATCCACCATGCGGGGCCACCTTCATGGTTACTGGCTTGGGGGCCAAAGGGTTCCCTAATGTTAATTTTAAACTTTAATTGTGTTATGTAAACATGGTTTATGTACTAAGTAGATATCTAAGCGTAATTATGGCTATTTTGATTTGTTGTCTAAAATAATCAAAATCCATTTTGTAACTATTTTATTCGATATTGTATTAAGTTTATAAAATGTTTCAAATTAATTAAGAATATTTTTTTAAAAATGGTGCTAAAGAGACCGATATTAGACTGAAATTATTGTAAGTAATCATTTGATATTATTTTAAAGTACACACCGTAACTTTTCAGTCGTCGTCAAAGGTGGTCCACTCAATGTATCCGACATAAAATACCTCTAGGCGCAATTATTTCTATTTTACCGTTAATTAAGGTACAAAGAAAAATAAATAACACATTAGAATTATGAAGATCTTGTTATTAATGTTAACGTGTCAAACGGTAGAACATACCTACCTAGCGCATGATTTGAGTCAGATCATTGCTCGCAACAGGGTGTTTCAACTACGTCATGCGTCATAATAATGAATAATATTTTTATTTTTAAATTATTCAAATCTCATAAATACCTATTTTTTAATGAATGTTTAGTAGTCATTGGTTACATGAAGTCGGCTGCCGTTGTGGGACGACTAAAAGTGACGGTGTTTATAGACATTATATAAACCACATTGAAAATATTTATTGTTGTTTATAGGTACTCGTGTTTTATGAGCACAATGTATTGAGAAACTTTTAAAATAAATGTATTCGTTGTTTACAACAACTTTTTAATTAGCTAACATCTTTGCCCAATGCATGTACAAGGAAAAATATATACCTACGTAACCTATACAAATGAATAAATTGAAGTTTCTGTTTGTAATTCAAAAATAACAGGTTGTTAATGAATGCATATGAAAGTACATAATTATACCTACCGTACTTATAACATAAAATCTTTTTTTTTATTCTTGTCTTTCGGTCTGTCTGTTTGCTCCGGCTAATCTCCGAAACGGCTGGACCGATTTTGACGGGAATTTTACTCGCAGATAGCTAATGTTATATGTTGTAGGAGTAACGTAGGCTACTTTTATTTTAGAAAAGGTATTAGTGTTCCGTGCAAACAAATGAAAACCATTGAAATTGTTTACGAAATTCGATTCAATTATGGAAGTAGGTAATATTTTTGTAATCATTTCGCGCGGACGAAGGTCGCGGGGCACAGCTATCATAGTTATAATATTAATCACGCTTATAATGGTCCCCGAATAGTTAGGTGTATAGTACACCCACATTTCGCTAGTTATCTAACTCCCATGTATTAGGGGCCGAGCCTATTGCCTGCCACCAACCGGCCACAACCCAGGATACAGAGGGATGAACGATGTGATATAGGCACTATATTGTAGAGTATATCAAGCCTGGGTAGTTGGTTACGATTTCTATTCTCACCCTCAGTAGTCGCGTTTGTATCAGCACAATGTAAGTGTCTATCATTTTAAGATAAATTAAAACTGGTATAAATAAAACCACCGTTCGTTGCTAAGAACTTCCCTTTTAAAAAGATAAGAAAAAATGTTTTAGGTACGCGCAATACGCACGTTCTGCTGTGCATACAGAATAAATAATATAATTTCTAGATAAAAAAAACAATTCAACAACCTGTTTCTTTTAGTCTGGTTGATTAAAATACCAATTTGTAAATTTGCGACGATTAATGTGCTAATTATATGTATATTAGTGCGACAGCTATGCGCTCATTTTAACAAAAAAACTCCGTCGACGGAAACAGTCCTACACAAAGCAGCAGAAACAATGGTTTACTATTCGTTTTCCATACTCGTTACTTATGTATGTTGTGCTATTTCGGTAAGGGTGCAACAAATTACGGAGCCCCAGTTCATCGGCGAGGGTCCTCACTGGGACGACAGCCAGCAAGCACTGTACTTCGTCAGCGTTGGAATATTCAATAGGATCCATAAGTATGTGCCAGCTACTAGAGTGCATACCAAAACTAAGCTCGGTAAGTTACTCGTAATTTAAAGGGAAAAATTATCTCACGAGTCCCTGAAGCCATATTATTTCACTCTATTTCACTATGAATATTGTTAGTGATAAATATGAGTTTAATGACCCCTTTTCAGGTTTTCCGTTTTTTTGATGGCCTTACTTATATATTATTCATGAGTTGAAGAAAACTTATCTACGTTAAATAAAAATAACTTCCTAAATATGTATGACTTCACGTGACCCCCTAGCTGGTTCTGTGGGGTTCATTGTGCCGGTAGAAGACACTTGCGACCAATTCCTGGTGGGTGTGGAGCGCAAGTTCCAGGTGGTACGGTGGGACGGGGGGGAGGGCTCCCTAGTATCCGTTCTGAAGGAGCTCGGAGAGGTGGACCGCGACGTTCCCGCCAACAGGATCAATGACGGCAAGGCGGACCCCAGGGGCAGGGTGTTTGCAGGTCAGTACAGTATCAACGATACTCTTCAATGAGGAACGTAATTATGAAACTGGCAAAGCTAGTTCCAAACATCGTCATTGGTTGCAATATCTGTTAATTTCAAAATAGTTTCTCTACATTGGGAAGATTAGGACCTAGACCTAGTTATGGTCACGCCTTCTATAATGAGCTTTGACGGGCTTTGTCAGGCTGCCGCTAGCTAACTAGACTTACGACTAATCGACTAGCGATATTGATCTCATTCAGAGTTAGTTTATTCAAAACTTCTCAAGTTAATCAGCCCCTAAAATCTGACGAGACAACTCAAAATGCACAATTATTTGACCTTTAATAGAAGGTCTTTCTGCAAATTAAAATTGTAGAAGGCAGGCTGAATACAAATCTTGTCTTTTCTGTCGTCCTCAGGAACCATGGGCAACGGAACACATCCAAACTTCGAACTCCAGAAGGGCAGCCTGTTCCGCCTGGACGGGTCCAAGATCACGAAGGTGGCAGACCGTATCACCGTCTCTAACGGCCTGGCCTGGGACCTCAAGCAGAAGGCCATGTACTACACCGACTCCAAAGAGAGGAAAATCAGGAGATACAACTATGATGTGGAAACGGGAGAGATTTGTGAGTAGAGACATCGTTGTTTTACTTACTACTTTTATTTTTGAGGTGCGCCCGTTCTTCTCAGCCTGGCGATGGCATTCTAAATTGAATCAGCCCAAAATTTTGCGAGACGTTGGCACCAGCAGTTCCTGTTATTTGCAAACATCGTTTGTGGGCCAACAGTACCTAAATCTTTTTTTTTTTTTTTTTCGGTTGGGAAATCATCAAATAACCCCTCCCGCTCTGGGCTGAGCAGGAGGGAGTGTCAGACTTTTACTGACTAAAACCCATCCATGTTCCTTTGCCCTTTGTGTTCCAGGGCCGCGGTATCTCTTTCGAACAGTCCCGCAACCCTGGCAGGCATCGGTCCTTTCGGACCCCTTCCTGTTTGCTGACTCTCTTTGAGGCGCGCGTGGAACACGAACGCGCCGTCGACAAGGCCTGTCGTCATAAGACGGACGGACGGCGAGCTAGCCCATAGCTCACCGTCCACAGGCCCGCGCCTACGGTGGCCGGGGGCCACCACGTGGCCCCCGACGCCCGGTGCGTCTCCCGCGGCGGCTGGGACGTGAGGTTCTCTCCCTCTCACGTTCCGCCACCTCCTTCGCTAGCATGACTGCTTCGCAGAAGGAGGTGACGGCGTCCCATTCCGTCTCGCTCCGGACCATGGATTGAACCAAGGCCGGAAGCTAGAGGTCGCCGTCGCCGATCGCCGCTACGAGGACACGGCGGTGCTCCGCCCACGCGGGGCAGATCTCCACCGTGTGCTCCACCGTGTACTCCGGTCGGTAGCACCCGGGCGTTTCCTCCCGCCCGATTCGGTGCAGGAACCTCCCGAAACAACCGTGTCCGGTGAGGACCTGCGTCAGGCGGAAGGTGAGGGCGCCGTGGCGCCTCTCTAGCCACTCCTCAAAGAGGTGACTTATCGCCACTATTGTGGCGTGCCCTGCACGGGGCTGCGACAGTCGCTCTCTCCATGTCGCCATGAGATCGCGCCGGAGGTCTGTCCGCTGAGCGACAATTTGCCGCGGCAGCGGAGTTACCCTCCGGCAATCCGGCAAGGAGGCTCGCCGCCTCGCCGGAGATCGTGCGGTATCCCCGGACCAGCCTTACGGCTACCACCTTTTGGGGCGCGTTCAGGTAGTGGGCGGCTCGCCGCCTCAAGGAACGCGCCCACACCGGGGCCCCGTAAAGGGCCATGGACCGCGCCCAACGCGGACCACTCGGGGCCTGTAGGACCGGCGCGCTTGGGGTCTGGGCGGAGACGTCAAACCGGATATACCGGTGGTCGGAATAGGTCATTTATGAATCTCCACCTGAAATGGCTTTGGTGTGGTCACTGGTGGCGGTAGACAAAATCTAAGTTTTAACCCCATCATTTTTCGTTCCAGCCAATCTCACGTACATCTTCGATTTCAAGAAAAACAATGTAAAAGGCTATCCAGATGGCACGACCATAGACACGGACGGGAATCTATGGGTGGCTTGTTTCGACGGTTCAAACGTCATCAAAATTGACCCCAGAACTGGCGAATTGCTACGAAGGGTCCGAATTCCGTCATATCAAGTGAGTTCGGTTACTTTTGGGGGTCCCAACTTTGATATCTTGTTCGTTACTACTGCAAATTTATATTTCCGTGGGCCGCAAGATGGGGCCACATTTATGGTAACTGGTTTGGGGGTCAAAGGTTTACCCAATCTTAATTTTAAGCTTTAATTTTGTAAAGCCATCTTGTTTTATTTGTGCATTTTATTTTTGTATAGTTCAGTAATCTTTGTTTAACAACCTATTTGAAGCAATTCATCAAAGTAACACACGTAATCATATGTTTACTCATGTTCGAAATCTATATATTAAACATGTCGGGTTGTCAGGATTTATTCCGTTAGGCTCGTACATCATGTGGGCAGACGATGGGTTTCGTGCAATGAAAACACACTGGGTGCGATTGCGATACACCGTTTTTGGTAAACTAACAAATTACTTGAAATTACAACTTGACACAATAACACGGAGCACAATTTCCGCAAAGTTAAAACCTTTAAAACGGACCAACTGGGTTTTACAGGTTCACCGTCGACTGTTTACATGAACGAGCATCTGACACTTAAGAAGAAACGCTTGTTTCGCAGAGTTAAGGAAGTGGCCACACAGCTTCACTTTGAGTATGTCTGGATTCGGAACGCCACTATTCTCGTACGTGAACGGGACGGTGATACTGCGTTCGCAATATAAAGACGATGATATTCGCAAGATTAAAAATAGCCCGTCGAACAACAACATTGATAGTGACCCCTCCTCCAACGCACATTAATTGCAATTTGATTTTGGTCCTGCATAATTTTACTTATTTTTTTATTGTTTTTGCCTTTTTAATTTTAATATGGATTGTTTATGTAACAAAATGTTATTCTATTGTGTATGTATGTTATGTATCTAAGTGCTTCTGTTTGGCTGAATTGTTCGGTCTTTTTTAACCTGCTTTTTATGCTTGGGTGAATATAAAATTAATGATTTTATTATTATTCGTTATTTTATATTTATATCATACTTAATAACGCGTTATTTGTCTTATAATCTATTTATGCTGCAATTTTTGGTTATACGCAATAATCTTGTTGTAAATAACCATCTTAGAGAGATTTATCGTATATACACTTATTGTTGTGTTGTCGGTGTTCAGTCTTGTTGTGTGGTTGGTGACATTTATGTAACTGAAAAATATTATTTATACTAACTTTTACATAACTTTAAAACTTTGTATTGAGCATTGCACGAGCGAATGCGTGTTACCTTCTTGTACAGTTTACATTGCTAGTAATTTTTATTTGGAATACTTAATATCTCGTGATCAGTAACAAACATTTATCTATATATTACCAAAACTGCAGAGGCATCCGTACAAAATTACACACGCTATACATGAACATTCTAAACGGCAACCACGACATCATCGTACTAACAGAGACTTGGTTGATTCCTGAGATTAACAATAATGAGTTTATCGATCAGCGCTATTTTGTGTACAGGTGTGATCGTGATCGTATTAGCACTAAAAAAATGGATGGCGGTGGAGTGTTGTAATGTGACACTTAAGTCTTCCGAATGCGATATTTCCATAACTCCGGTCAACTCGTTACTTTGCAACTTTATTGAACACGTCCTTATAGAAGTGCCTAGTATACGACCTTCCAAGAGGCATATCATTAGTGCCGCTTATATACCTCCAAAAACGGCTACCCTTGTTTATGAACAACATTTTGAAAACTTGCAGCAGGTATTAGGTGACCCTTCCGTTGACTATTTTTACATGGTAGGCGACTACAATCTCCCAGAAATAACCTGGAACATACCGGGTCCAACGGTATCCCCAATCGGCGGTGGGTTTGGAATGGGTTCGTCCACGACATGTACCCAGTAAAAAAAATTAATGTCATTACTTGATGCTTTGCAATACAATGTCGTGGCAAATACCAATGGTAAAATTCTTGACCTTCTGATATCAAACCACCCATGTAAGGTATCTAGTGCGTTGTTGCCTCTACTTCCAATCGATACGTATCACCCACCTTTTGTCTGTGATATAAGTCTAAATGTAGATACTCTTCCCAGGAAAAAGCGACCACTACAAAAATACAACTTTTACAAATCTGACTATGAGAACATCAACCGTAAAATTCAGAATACTGCTTGGACGGAAATTTTTGCCCCTTTAATTTTCGCCGAAGAGGCGCTTAGCAAATTTTACAATATGATTGATAAAATTATTAAGCAGCACACACCACTATCCGCATCCAGGGCGGCTGGTTTTCCAGTCTGGTTCACAAAATCATTAATTAGCACATTTAGAAAAAAACAAAAGGCATGGGTCAAATGGAAAAAGTACGGCAACCTTGCAGACTACGAAACTTTTTCTCAGCACAGAGCCCCATTTAAGGAAAATTGTGATAAATGCTTCTCTACATACATTCAGTCGATTGAGGATAGCATTCATAAAAATATTAAAGATTTTTGGGTCTATGTTTCCGATCGCAAAGACAAACCCGGTATACCGGCAAAAGTACAATATAACAACATTGTATCCAACGATCCTCAATCGATCTGCAATATGTTTTCCGAATTCTTTGCTTTCGTATATGAGCCTGCTTCACCTGCCCTTTCTCGATGGGAGCCACCCTTTAACACAATGTCTAATGATATAGTTATCTCTGACCTTCACTTCAAAGAGGAAACAATAATGACAGAACTGAAATCACTGGATCCAACTAAAGGCCCCGGTCCAGATAGTCTGTCTGCGTTTTTTCTCAAAAATACTGCCACTGTTATATGTAGACCCTTATCCATAATTTATAATAAATGCATCACTGAAGGTGTCATGCCGACGGTATGGAAACATGCTAATATCACACCTGTACACAAGGCCGGATCTAAGCGTAGTGTTGAGCAATACCGACCAATTTCTATTCTTTCTACCTTGTCGAAACTTTTTGAGAGACTAGTACGTAACGAAGTGTACCCTATTCTTCATCACGCTATCATACAACAACATCATAGGTTTGTTAAAAAGCGATCAACTACAACAAACTTATTGGCTTTCTCTAGCGATCTATTTGACAGGATGGATAATCGTATACAGGTTGATGCGGTGTACACTGACTTTCAGAAGGCTTTCGACAAGATGGATCATGAATTGTTGCAGAGCCGAATAGCCTTCAATGGCATTCGTGGCAACTTGTTGCGGTGGTTCATTTCTTACATTACCAATCGCTGTCAACGGGTTGTAATCAACGGTTACCACTCTGATGCTATTCAGGTTACCTCTGGCGTCCCTCAAGGCTCTATTCTTGGCCCTCTCCTATTCATTGTCTTTATAAATGATATTGGTAACTGCTTTCACAACTCAAAATTCTTGTTATATGCAGATGACCTTAAGGTATACAGACCTATTCAAAATGTACAGGATTGCTATCTTCTCCAAGAGGACTTGGACAGACTGACGGACTATTGTTACACAAGTAAGCTTTTCCTAAGCATTCCCAAGTGCAATTATATTAATTTTACCCAAAATAAAAACGTTATTAGGTTTGTGTACTCTTTATGTGGTGTCTCACTGAATAAGGTAAACTCAGTACGTGATCTGGGCATATTGCTTGATTCTAAACTCTGCTTGAATTTACATGTCGAACAAATCATTAATAAGGCATACAAGATGTATGGGTTTATAATGAGATCAACTCATGACTTTAAACGGACCTCTTCGTACCTCTGCCTCTCTATAAAACTCTAGTCCGCTCACAGCTTGAATACGCCGGGCCCATCTGGAACCCGTATTATAAAAAATATATTGATATGCTAGAAAATGTACAACGCAAATTCCTTCGTGCAATGTATTATAGGTGTCACAGATCCTATCTGCCGTATGACCAGTTGCTCAATAAATACAAACTCCTGACGCTCAGCTCCAGACGCAAACAATTAGAAGCAATGACCTTGTACAATATTGTTAATGGCAAATTTGACTGTATCGACCTGAATAATGTACTGTGCTATGCTGTCCCCAGAACTGTTCATAGACGCCAGGTGCGCGCAGGGACACTATTTGCAATAGGTACCTGCCGATCTAATACTGGCGAACGTTCACCAATTCTGCGAATGGCAGCATCGTACAATAACGAACTCGAACACATAGACATATTTACATGCTCCATGCAAAAGTTTCGACGCCTTTTGTATGAGACACTTAGGCTCTTACATTAATTTATATTCTTAACCATATAACTTTTACCGTCCGTCCATACCGTCTTTTAACTTTTAACTGTCATGCATGAACAGTTAATCTCCTAGCAATTTAAGTTTAGTTATTAATGGTTATCTGTGAACAGCGCTGTGGGCTACATTATTATTTAAGTTATTTATAATATCGTGTTGTAATATTCCATAATGTAGCTGTTTGTTATTCCTATTTATTAAATTAAAAAAAAAAAATGAATCAGATATAGTCCAAGACGTCTCAACTCCGCCGCGATCAGACATTGAATGTCCCCCTCGCCTCAAGTTGTCAACATCTGGGTTCTGTTTAAGCACGCTGTGGTGTGGGTAGACTTGCAAGTAGGTCGCGTGATGTCACCATAGGCGTAGGTACTTGCGATTAATTTGATCAATGACCGGAACCGACAAATGAATATTTTTTTGAATGTTTTTATCCCCGAGTTTTATGATACCCACAATGAAAAACAGTTTTTTTCCTCATTTGTTGTGCACCACAGGTAGTACCGATTCAAGAGCGGGCTCACAAAGTCTTCTCTCGTTATTTAAGGGTAGCTGCAAAAGTATACTCGATCTTGTAAGGTTGAATGTTACTTGCATGCCGTACGACAAGGTGTATTTGTCTATAAGATTGTAGATATATCCAACAAATAAAGTTTCAATTGAGTACAGTCCTTTCACAGCTATTGTACAGACCCCAGCAAATCAAGCTACCCGAAACTGTAAAAATTTCCCAATCAACCTTGAACCTTTAATGCTTTTACGATAAAGTTGAAAATCCATTAAAGACATTTGACAGATTGTAGTAGCTTGATGTGCTGGCGTCTGTACCTCTAATTGCAACATTATTGTTACGTGAATAAATATGATATAGTCAAGTGATAGTGATACAAAGTACGGAGGTGTAAAAATTGTTGTCAAAAGTGGTAAAACATTCGCGCGATCGCCTATACGTTGAAATTCAAACAATCTGATTGCCTGTTAGATACCTGTATTTGTATACAGGGTGAGCGGTGATGTAGGTGACCAATCATAACTTTTTGATGCTCTATCCATCATAAAAAAGTAAGTTGGTGTTTCACTTCCTAAGAAATGTATTGGAGAAGTTTTTTTGCGATGTCTGTCTCTTTTTTAGTACTGATATCAGTTGGTCCCAATTGAGTTTTTTGATCCTTATAAGAGCTGAGAGCTGCTGCAGAGCTTTATATAGTTTATCTAGCGACCCGCCCTTCGCGCAGGTGCAATGTTATACATAACCTTCCTATTGAATCCATCTATTAAATAAAACCGCATCAAAATCCGTTGCGTAATTTTAAAGATCTAAGCGTACATAGGACAGACACCGGGTGATCGATTGGTTTTTATTTTTTTGTGAAAAATATAATTTTTCTTGCTGACTGTGTCTCTTCCAAAATCTGTGAATGTAAATTGAAATTTCTCAAAAAGTTATGGCTAGCCTCTTAAGACCCTTCTCCTGTGGCGACAATGGGTAAGGTAGCTGCCCTTACAGCTCCATCTCAAATTTCCACCCTATCTATTATGTTCCTGTGATTCAATGGTGTATACAAATGGAGATAAGTCAAAACAAGAAAAACACATTCAATTTATTTCAAAACTTTACTTATTTATGAAATTATCAGGTACTTTTGACTAATTAAATCTGACGTTAGCATTCGGATGTCCCTTCGCGCCGGTGCCGGTGATCTTGAAGGTGGCCCCGGCGGGGGGGCGCTGCTCGCGGCCGCGGTTCATGGCGGCGGACGTGACGTACAGCTCGGCCCGCTCGGGCCCGCCGAATGTCGCCGAAGTCGTCTGGAGTGCCGGGACCGGGATTGATTGTAATAGTTGGCCTTTCTTGGGGTCGATTTTTAACATCTGGAATGAGTGAGCACTTGGTTAGTGTTCTGTTGATGTGACGCTGGATGGGAGTGCTAGCAGCGATATAACAGGCAGGAAATCTTCGTGTTGTATTCTTATAGCTGGAAAAAGACAACCTAGGTTTTTAAAACTGTGGCGCCATCTGACGGTAGACGTTCACGTTAAATCAAGCATCGCGCAAGCAGAGATGTCCGCAAGATTAACAAATGTACAGAAAACTGACATCTGACTAAATCGTCGGGCAGTAAATCAAAAATCTGTTTCGATACACTTCACGTCTCGCTCATCAAAGTTTGTATTGAAGTCGTTCATTAGCTTGTCAATAAGTAACAGTAATTAAACATTCAAGACATAACATCACGTCTGTAATGCCCGAGGGGTTAGGCACAGTTGTACCTCTAGTAGTACACACACATTGTGACAGTTATGTCAAGTCCCATGTAATAGGGGGCGTGTAGCCGAGTGAGCTAGTCAACCGGGCTGCCGGCTAATATCCAGACTCCGTAGTTGCTTTTGAGAAATTCCTGATGGTACAATCGAATAACACGGCCCGACCTGGGAATCGAACCCAGGATCTCATGCTCAGCTGCCGTGCTTGCAACCAATAAGAAAAAAATGATCGCAATGACGGGGAGAACAAGTGCCTTTCGGCTTTGTCAAGGGTCTTGTTACTGTTGTGTTGTTGAACTTGCCTGCGAGCCGTCGAAGTTGGCAACCCAGAGGTTGCCCTCGGTGTCGATGGTCATGCCGTCGAAGATGCCGGTCAGCTTGTCGCCGTTGTCGCCGACGCTGCTGTTGTGTGTCGCCATCGCAAACACGTCGCGAGGATTCGCTGGAAAACATACGAGGAAAAGTCAATGATTATCGAATACAAACTGATATTTTTAAAGGTACTTTATTTACGTCACATTATAATATATCCTCGGAGGGTTCGACGGAGAGTATCTACACTATGACTGGTAATCGAGGGTCACGCTTGAGTTGACAATTTTAAAAGTAATGTCTACTCACAAATATCCCCCGTCTCCACGTCATAGTCGTATCTCCTGATGCTGAACTCGAAGGAGTCCACGAAGTAGAAGGCCTTCTCCGCGAGGTCCCAGCAGAGCCCGTTGGAGATGTCGATGTTCTGGACCAGGCGGTGCGCGGTGCCGTCCGCGTCGAACCGGTACAGCGAGCCCTTCTTCAGGTGGAACTTGCCCGGCTCGTACTCGTGGCCCATGGTTCCTTGAACAAAATTTCATGATAACTTGAAGCGATTGCTATGGATATGATATTAACCTTAGATAGGCGTGCAGAGGTCGGCCGTGGATGGGGGACCATTCATTTCATATAAGACGTTGGTCCCGGCTGTAATTCGTAGATCTTTGACAGTCTTAACGGTAGTCAGGACCCAGTCACTGGATTGTCGAGGTTAGACACAGCCGGTCCTAATAGAAGAACGAATTTGCAAGTATGTAATCTTTTAAAAGAGTCATAAATGGTCACACCAAAATATAACCCACCGATTTAACAGTTACTCATTTGGGAGCATACATGATACGTCTACAGTGGAAAATAAGTCAATATAGCATCACAAATAGGCTTTCCTTTCCATGACAGCAATCTTCTCATTTATTGGTTATCAATGAAACATCAGAACAATTGTATTCACAACTAGCGACCCGCTCCGGCTTCGCACGGGTGCAATGTTATACATATAAACCATCCTCTTGAATCAATATCTACGAGTATTAAAAAAAACCGCATCAAAATCCGTTGCGTAGTTTTAAAGATCTAAGCGTACATAGGGACAGTCAGCGGGAAGCGACTTTGTTTTATACTATGTAGTGATAGAGATGACCATGACGGCATTACCCGGTTTAGAAGAACGTTCGCTTTTCATATTCAGCATTAGTATTAACTTAAAAACAACCTCAGGTCTGTAATCATATTAATGGAGGGTTATGCAGAGGTGTGTTATAGAGTTATATTTTGATTTAAGTCCCATGGCGAGCCACAGGCGAGCCTAATGTCACCAACCGGGCACAAACATATGACTCCGGGAGTCCGGGTTACTACTGTACTGACAGATGACAGGTGGAAAGATCCAATAACACTGCCCGAACTGGGAATCGCACCTAGGACCTCATGTTTAGCAGTAGCGCTTGCGACCACTACACCAACGAGGCAGTTTTTAGCTAAGTAAAAAAATAGGACTTTCGAAAAGTCAAAGAGTATCACCTGCCGAGCCTTTTCCTAACTATGCTGGGGTCAGCTTCACCAAAAATTTGGCTTTCGAAAAGGCACTTCATGGCCATGAATGATGATGATGTTTTCAGGCTCCATAAATGACTCACCAGCAAACAGTCGTCCCCTAGGATCCGCCTTCGCATCATTGAACCTGTTCTTGGGGTTCTCGTGGTCTACCTCTGCGAGGGTCTTGCCCGTCTTGGCCCCGTTCTCGCATCCATCCCACTCGATCTCCACCACTTTTCGGTTCAGCCCCACCACGAAGTGGTTCTTCTTACCCTCCATTGGGATTATGAAGGTTGGCATGCCATCTGGAATGTGAAATGTATGTTTTGTTTATTTGGGTATTTCAGATTTTCAATCCTTAATAAATTGTCAAGAATTTTGTTGGCATAATCCGTTTATAATGTACCCACGCCGGGTTATAGACCACCTCTGAGCCCAGAGCAAGTCGATGGTAGATGTCACATGTCATCGAATTCTTGGTTCTAGGACATGCCGCATTTTCCACGATGATTTTCCCTTACCTTTTTGAGAGCAGCGGAGATGAAAGAAATTACACAAAGTGACGCACCTGGCTGGATCCGAACTCAACAACTCAGATGTCAGGGCCGGTACTACTGGGCCAGTTTTTAGTTTTAAATTTAAGTAGAATTAGTAAACTCACCCAACTTAGCCTTGGTATGTTTGCCAGTGCTGGGCACGTACTTGTTGACGGTGTTGTCGAAGATGCTGACGAAGTACAGCGCCTGCGCGTCGTGGTCCCAGTGCGGGCCCTCGCCCAGCCACACCGGCTCCGTCACTGGCTCCACCACTGGCGCCATCTGGAGAGTAGAAACGAAGCTTGGGTTTAGGAGACTAAATCAAGACATGGTTGGTCAAAACAATTATAAAATTCAAAGCACACGTGTAAATGTAGGCTAAGTATAATCAGCCTATAATGTTCCCACTGCTGCGACACACGGCCTCCTCTATGAGAGGGAATAAACTATAATCCACGCGGGCCAAATGCGGGTCAAAATTGCCCAGTGCAGGTATAAATTTAGGGTTGGTGGCTAAATAATAACAGCCGCACGGGTAGACCTTCAAGGATAAGCAACGGTTGCCGAGGTCGGTCCGTGGATGGGTTACCATATTATATTGAGAAGCCTCCGTGTCTCGAAAATCACGTTAAGCTGGTGGTCCCGGCTCTTACGACGTTCTACTCAGAAGCCCGAAAGTCTGACAACCAGTCTTACCATAGGGGTATCGTAGTACCGAGTAACTGGTTTGTGGAAGTCAGATAGGGAGGCGCTCCATGGTAAAAACTGATATGCAGCTGGAAGCCGACTTCGACTTAGTTGAAAAAGTTAGGCAGGTGATGACTATGACTAGTACGAGATGATGCCTTGTTATGTACCGAATGCAGTTTGATACGTAACACACCGGTTAGGCCACTTGCTAGTTCTTGAATGTCATTGGGCACTTGTAATACCTAGATTTTATTTGACGTGAGCGTATTAGATACATTACATTACTAATTATTGTAAGTATGAAATTATGTTCTGAATGAACAAATATGAGCAATAAAACAATACTAATTAACAGTCCTTGCAACCGGTCAAGGCGGCTTATCTCAGCTGAGACTAAACATCGAGGCGGGAGATATTGTTTGCATTACAATATCTCAAGGGTGTATGCAAATACAGGTGCACCCTCCCTTCTCTCACTCTCATAGTCCGATGGCACGACAATCTGACACGATCAGAGAGGGAAAACCAATAATCAATTCCGAAGAAGTATCTTAGTATATTATTTAGTAAAGAAGCTTTAATATACATATAGCCAAGCCATAGACAAAAATAAACAAACAAAGTTACGTACCGGTTTATACGATACCAGGGTCAAAATAACAACATTAGTTAGGAAAGGTAAGTTATGATTGTGGAAAAACATTTTGTTACAGAGTATAGACCACCAAAGTCTCGAGCTAGACTGCACTTGAAGGAGCAAACATCATTCATATAAGCTTTGGTATTATCCTCAGCTAGATACTATGAATAGCGGTAACATTTAGGTCGGGGAAACCGGTCGTGACGTCATTCGTACGCATTTCTACTTGAGAATTGTTGTGAATGATGAGGAAAATTAAGGTGTTGAGGTTTGTTGTGCAATTGAATTGAGTCATTGATTGTAGGTGGTCAGGGTTCCATGATTATAGTCGGTGTGGAGACATAAGTCGTTTTTTTTTTAATATACAGGCTGTTGCTTTGCATCCAAGCAAATTCAAGGAGGTATCTATACTAATGATTCTCGACCCGAAATGAAAATAAAAAGGGTAGGTTTTTTTATTTTATTTTTTACGGAAGTCGGTAAGTGTAAAGGGGGCTTTTTATTATCGATTCGGGTCGAGAATCATTAGTACCTCCTTGAATTTGACCAGGATGCAAAAAGACAGGCTGTACAATTTTTTTTTAAATTTTGCCCCGCACTTGGAATTTCACCTGTATCGTGGGTGCGTTTACAAATATTTAAACTCACATACCACACCAGCTAAACCCGGAACGACTACCTGTAGGCCGTACAAATATTTGTTTCGTACACACGCAGCGCAGCAGCCAATCGCTCAGCCTGAGCAACAATAAATAAATAAAAAAAGAAGTAAATGAGTAAAGGAGGTGTTTTTTTTTCGGCCAAAACATGTACCGAGGTACAAATTACTATTTAAACTCTTTCCAATATATTGTGTTATTAGCAGTATTTTAAATCCTTCAATATTCGATAGGTTAAGAAATAAAAGAATATGAAAAAACACTACCTCGAATCGTAACTGCGTTCAAAGAAACGTTCATAACAGCGATGGCGGCTGTCAAACTATTCCATCTGTCAAAATATTAAACTCTTTCGAGATAGGTCGTCTGACAAGGGCAAGAATAATCCGAATGTCAATATTGACAACGACAACAACAAAAGGAATAAAATAGTAAATTATCGACCCTGGAGCCCTGTCTTTTGGCTAGTAACTAACCAAACGCAAAAAATAATCTGAAATGTGAAATAAATGTATTTTTTAAATTCTTAATCCCATAATGTTTCACAAAAAAGTGTGCCGGGGAAAAATAACCTATCTTTAATGCAAAACTAAATTCTAAATAGCATATTTTTTTTTTTCTTTGGTTTTCATACGTGTATAAAATGAAGTAACGAAACGCATCATCGGAGAAATGAATCACAAGATTGCCAGATTAAAATTCTTGGGTTGCAAGTTTTAGCATCTTTGGTCGACAATTTCAGGTGGTACAAATGCATGAATAAATCCAATATTTTTTTTTTCAGAATCTGCGATTTTTTTCCTATAACTTCGTACCTTTATTGTTAAGGTACATTGTTTGGCCACAATTGTATGGGGGAAAAAACACCTCCTTTGCAAAGTGATTACAATAAACAAGGCTGCGGCATGGCCGCGGCCAAACCAAGCGTATAGTCGGCCGCAAACTGTGAAAATTTAAGGACATCCAGTCGATAGCTGAAGCGTTTTGTCATACAATATTGATAGGGACGCTCAGTCGGCCTACTATACGTTTTGGTGTGAACATGGCCTAAATATAATATTAACGGTCAGCTGAGGCTGATCAGATGCTATATTGTTTTGTGCTAAAGTAGCTACAAAAAATAGTTTACGTTTCGCGTTGGTTCCGGGTATGTATTAAATTAAATTACGTAGAAGACCAGTTCATGTAAATGAAGGTGAAGTCTCACAAACCGGATTCTTATGTCAACCACAATGCGATGAAGTAAGCGTATCATCAACTACAGTCCTTTCAGTTAAATAACCAACTTTTAGGTACCTACTACCGCGCTAACTGACGGTCGATCACTTGTCAACCTTATTACTCAGGGCATAAGGGTCAAAAGTTGTCTACCGTCGCGTCGGTGAACTCGGTTGTTCTTGTCAGTGGCAACATTCCCAATAGCAACTTTATTGTAACGGAAATAAAGCTCATTATGATTCTGAAAGTGACGCAAATAAGATATAAAATAACTGTGAAACGAGTATACAAAGTGCAGGCTGTCCAGTCTAGACCATAACCTAAGCCAACGCAGGTAAGTATTAGCTACAGTAGGCAATATTATCTTACTATTAAGAACAAGAAAGTATGGATGGATGTTTGTTACTCAATCACGTCAGAACAGTTTAACGGATCTGGATGAAATTTGGCACACAGATAGTTTATAACCCGGATTAAATCAAATCAAATCGTTTATTGCTATATCCATAATGTACACTTACAGGTGGTAAATAAAAAAATGAAGGTGGAAACAATTATTGACCCTGTCGGGCACAGCAAGTTTTTAAATAAGTAGAGAGAGGAAGAGCGCTTTATTGGTTCCCTTTGTTGTCAAGTTTGAGTTATTTTATATTCTATAATATTTTATATTCCCATTTATTCACTTATTCTAATAATATTTTGTATGCAAGTTTATCTATAAATTTCTTATTTATTTAATTATATTAAAAATTGCTTATTTGTTTGCTTTAAAAATTGTTCATTATTATTAGTGTAATGTACTTTAATTATAAGTTTTCCAATATAATATATTGTGTGTATATGTTTATGTGTAAGTAGTATATAGTGGTAGCCGTGGTAGGTAGTATTATTTATTTTTATTATTCTTAATTATGTATTATTATTAAATTTATCCGTTAGGTATTCGTGGACTGTGTAATAGCTTTTTTTAAATTAAGTATTGCTTTAATTTATTCAAAAATATACTGGTTTTATTTTGATTTCTTATGTCTTCTGGTAACTTGTTAAATATTTTTATTGACATAGAATATGGACAGGATTAGTGTGATTTGAGGCGGGAGGGGGACAAATTTAATGTTTTTATGGCGCAAAGAATAATTAGTTTGTATGTCTCCCCGTGTTTTGTAAGAATCTGTATATTTGCGGACTAGTTTACGTTCCAAAATGTATAAACTAACTAACATGAGAATCTTGTGTTTCAGGAAGTAAGGCTTGCAAGTATCTGTCGGTTCTATATTAGTAATTATTCGTATTAGCTTTTTTTTGGGGGTAAATGAGTACGGAGCGTCTGTGCTATTTCCCCATAAGATTAACACATATGATGCTTTTTTATTCCAGTAGCACGATGGCGACGCCGAAGCCGCGGGCATAAGCTAGTATCATTATAACGTAGTTGTAGATGGATGCGTCTACGCAGTCCCATATATGGTAGTATCTTTAGCTGTATGTATACTGTTACAATTATATCTTGGGATGCCCATATGTACTGTTATTTCCATCTAAGTAGCTAGTAAAGTTAAAGACTCACCTGTAAAAACAATAAGAATCCTTTTCTAAAGAATGCCACAGATTAATTTTATAAATAAATTCCAAAAATAAAACAAACTAAAGCTACGAATCGAAACACACGAGCGTACGAAAGTATTATTAGAACTGGCATTGAACTTCCTATGGCTGACAACGCGAGGTCAGATCAACTATGTAATTACGGCAAAAAAAATCGGCTGGATTGAGTCTAGGAAAATTTCACACTACTTGATTCTCTTCTGCTTCGCGCGGTTTTTACAACTTGACAGAACATCGAGATGACTTAATTATATCTATACAAATAAATAAAATTGACGAGCCTGTTTGTAATTTTAAAATAACAGCTTTTTACTGCATGCATAAGAAAGTAGGTTTAAACGATAGGTAATTAAAACAAAAAGAAAATCTTTTTTAATTTTTGTCTTTCTTTCTGCCGGCCGGTCTGTCTGTCTGTTTGTTCCGGCTAATCTCCGAAACGACTGAACCGATTTTGACGTGACTTTCACCGGCAAGCTGATGTTATAAGAAGTCATAGGTATTATATTGATCGCAATTTTTAATATAAATTATTATTTTAAATGATTTTTTGTATTTAATTATAATTTTATTAATTGCATTGTAAGATTTATTTAATTGATGTAATTTTTATTAGTATTTTTATGTTATTTTTAATTATTTAATGTGTACTGCATGCTTATAACTGTAATAGTCAAGATTTATAATCGAAATATTTGTATAAATAAAATTTAGTGATTTACCCCTACCCATATCTTAAGAATTTATGTTAGCTACCTATACTCTTGCAAATAAATGTATTATTCATTCATTCATTCAATACTTTTATTTTAGAAAAAGAGTTAGGGTTCTTTGCAAAAAAACTAAAACCCATGAAATTATTAACAATATCAGATTCAAATTTTTATAATAATTTCACGCGGACGAAGGTCGCGGGCAATACCTAGTATGTAATCACTCACAAACTTTCAAAATAAATTATCTAAATGAAGGTCAAAAATCGCATTAAATTGCGTTGCGAATACGAAGTCAGACAACAACACCGTAACATAGATAAATGCTATTTACGCACCTTTTACCCACGTAAGAAACCATAAAAGGTGCGTAACTAAATGAATTATGTTGGTTTTACGTAGATAACTTTACTACTACTCTTTGAATCAAAGGTTTCGTGGTTAAAAGTTATACGGCTCTCGTGAGAAACTTCTGGGTGCAAATACCAGGACTGGCAATGTTTCAAATACTTCAAAGTATTAATCTAACAAACTACAAGTGCAAGACCGAACGGGGACGTATCTAAGATATGCCGACGCCAAGTGACGTTTATAGATCCTGGCCTTAAAGACTAGAATAGAAAAAATATCAAATTAAACAAAGCTTACTTTTAAAATTCACTTTTTAATTTATTTGGCAACACGTCGGGAAATCTATACTGGCGTCAGCACAAACCAAAACTTGTAAAACTACTGGTTGCGTGCGTCATATAGTGAAACATAATGATACCGGAAAAACACGATGAGATGTGTAGTACCCCCGCTAATTATCGATAGATAATAATAGATACATAAACAAGGTAAATTTTCCTAGGGGCGTGGATGGCCAAATCTGAAAGTGTGAGGAATATCGAAAAATGCTCAAATGAGCCTCGATCACGATTTTGATGAAAAATCAATATTACTAGAATATATTACTTGATTTTTATTACATTATAGCCATCTAAATTCATACTCAAAACTTTCCTCACATCTATACTAATATTATACAGAGGTAAAGTTTGTGAGGTTGTAGGGATAATCTCTGGATCTACTGAACCGATTTTGAATTTTTTTTCACTAATAGGAAGCAACATTATCCCCGAGTGCCATAGGCTATATTTACGTGCTCGTGGGATAATTCCCAACCAAACCGCGAGCGAAGCCACGGGCAACAGCTAGTTTTCAATATATTCAAAGACGAAAGCAATACAGGTAAACGACGTACACAAACAAAAGGCTGGAACTCCCATGGTGAGCTTTCCAAAGATGCAATCTTGTACTTGATATAAATTGATAGAGTTGACATGAGATAGCAGATGATCGATCGAATTATCTACCACCACTCAAAATAATAACAAAGCAGAGATAATACTTGTTTCTATGCGCTTTTTATGTTTAGTCTATTGAAACAACGCTATCTACCGTAATTGGCCTGTAACCTTCCCACTGCTGAGATTCAGGCCTGGTATTCCAACAAAAGGGCCCAGCGCGAGTTTTAGGACATGCCAGTTTCCTCACGATGTTTTCCTTCACCGTTTTTGAGAGCATTTGTGATTAAGTTCGTGCTTACGACAGGAAAGTTGGGGTCATTGCTTACAATACGAAACTATAAACTTATATAAGATTGAAAGCGTCCGTAAATTAAGATCATCAAGAAAATACAAATGAAAACGAAAATCCTGTAAGAGAGAAGGATACAAACAACATGAGTTATTATGTTAGTTTCTTTCTAAAAAATATCTAATAATTACCTATAGCTGAAAGATACAGGCAGTGCCTGTATGGCAGAGATAAAACATTTGTCTGATTGCTACAAATACACGAAATATAATTAATGATGTACTCATACGCGTGTAATCTTTACCGGCCGCTTTTACTTATCTCAATAATTACACACACCAAGGGTCTGTTTAAGCCTTTAATCACTGCCTTTCTAAAGATTTTGATTTGTTGCTGATGTGGGTGGATGGTTTTAGCCACGAACGTGGCTTGCTGCTTGTGAAAAGCCACCCATCGAAAGCATGACCGCGACTTCATTACCCACAAACCACTTCATATTTACGTTGTAGTTGCATTTTAATAAGGAATTCTATATTTTAAACTACAATATTTAAGTGAATATGATTTTCATGCCATGTGATGGAAAAATATTTATTTATTTATTTAAACTATGTGTTTAAATAAATAAATAAATATTTTCAACAATCATCACAGGCTTTCCTAATACAATAGTGTAGTTATAGTTACATTTATCAATCTCGCTTACAAAGATTAGTATAAAATTTATATTATTTAACAACCAAGACTGATTTTACAAAATGCGGCCCGTGTGAATTCACTCAGAGTACAATTGAAGCAGTCAATCTGTTGTGACACCATATTGAGTGCACGCAGCGCTGCAGCAGGTTGGTGCGAGCGGGCGGCACCCACAGCAGCGGCGGCCGCCTCCGTCGCGCCACGTACCCATCAGGCACACACAACCCAACCGTACTTAAACCGCCTGGGTTGTGTATTTTACCACGCATAATCTTGAATAAGTAAGTGGCGAGAGCTACTTCCCTTCTAACTTCCAGTTTATAGTAGCCTACCATGCCCAGTACAAATAGAGTGGGATATAGCAGTGGATACCCTGGATACGCACCATACAGCCTTAAGTACAGGAATCTCACAAACTTGTTCTGGATACGTTCTAGCATTAGTTTGTACTTGGCTTCATGTGGCGACCAGACGACAGCATTACATTCCAAATGACTTTTTACAAGCGCTTCGTACAACGATCTCAGAGCACTGATGTTCGTGAACAGGTTTCCTAGCCGTAAGACAAACCCTAAACTGCGGTATGCTTTTTTACAAACATCCGTGATATGCTCACGGAAATTTAAGTCCGACGTAAAGCGCACGCCTAAGTCCTTAACCTCTGAGACACGTTGCAGTCGGATTCCGTCCATGCAATATTCATAATGACTCGGGTCGCGGGCACGGGAAAATGATAACACCGTACATTTGGCCACATTGAAATACAACTTATTGCTACGGCTCCACTCTACCACCCTATTAATATCCTGCTGCAGTATGTCATGATCAGTTTCCTGCTCTATTTCAAGCACCAATTTCAAGTCATCCGCGAATAATATTGGTATGGATTTATTGAGTACTCTCGGCAGGTCGTTAGTTGTTAAAATGAAGAGAAAAGGCCCTAAATTAGTGCCCTGACTGACTCCTGACCTCGTGAAATAGGGCTCCGAGAGCTGTCCACTGCAGCCGATGTACTGACAACGGTCTCGTATATTTACGACGATTTGACATTTTTTTTTTTTTGACGATTTTTCACCTGCTATTGCAGGCGATGCAAGGCGAGGCAATGTGTGAGGTGTACAGCCTACACCAGCCAATTTAGCCAAAATGTAGAAAACTTTATTATTAAAACATCTACTTATTACCAATTACCCCATGTTAACAAGGAAATAAATAAATAATATGATACACAATATAAGTATTCCTTTCCAAAAATGCTATGTAGCATTAATTGTACGTTACATAATCCAAATTAACTAATACCAGAATGATAAAAACACGAAATACTCACTATATTATATCACAGATATAGTCACAACACACTAACAAATGCAGAGAGTCGGCCGTATCAATGTTATATACTGTAACAAGTATCTAATCTAATCTACTGTAGATCACATTATATACAAGTGCCGATATACTCCTGAATAGAGGCAGAATGTTGGTTTTATGAATTTTTTCTCTTTATTTGTGTCTTGAAACAGATGGACTGTGTGAAGGATGATATGGCTAGAAAGGAAGTGACTGCTGAGATGACGAGTAATAGAGAAGAATGGAAGAAGAAGACATGCTGTGCCGACCCGAATAAATTGGGCCGCGGCAGGAAATTGATGATTTCTTACTTGAGGAGACAGTGACACAAACCATCTTTGTCTATCAGCAGAAAATTGCGATCAATCAATCAATCAAATCATTTATTTTGCTTAAATATGGGTATACACAAGGATGGAATACAATAATAAAGCTCAGAACCATATCCAAACCATATCGCGATGCTGCGGTGTTGTCTTTTTGCGTATTTCACAACGGTTTTTCACGGGTCTATGCAATGCAGCGTATCTGAAGTGGAGGTGGGCAGGACACTTGACAAGACGTAGTGATTGTAAGTGGAGAAGAGCCCCCTCGGAATGGCTAGTCGGCTACCGAGAGACGGTAGACGAAGTGTTGCATGGCAGACCAACAGCCAGTTAGTTGGATGAAATTCAGAATATCGCGGGCAAGAGCTGGTCGAGACTCGCGCAGACTAAGGAAGCATGGCACGAAGGTGCCTCTACTCAGCAGAGGGTGGAATAAGGCTTCTTTTGATGCTGATGCACCGGAAGAATTTAAAAAAATTGGTGTTATGTCCTAACATAACACCAATTTTTTTCATCGAGACCTATCTCGATGACGTGTGCCAGTCGAAGAGCAAACACATTTTTGTTTTTAGTTTATTTATTTGAGGGCTAAGAAAAAGAAAGCGTTAATTATATATCTTGTATTCTGCACTTACTTTTTCTTTTACAATTTGGTATCTTCAATGCCGTCTGCACCGGTATCAAAGGTAATATCGTAGTGACACTATACTAGGTAAACAATGCAAATTGTATAAAATTAATAGTGCGTTGTAAATTCACTTTAATTAGGAATGCGTTCGATGTGCTATTGTTTTTGTAGCAAACAGTTTCGTTATTTAGTAAGTAACAAATATTTGTAATAATATAACATAAGATAACGCCTTGTGATCCCCGAAGGGTTAGGCAGAGCTGTCCCTAAGCCAGTTATGGGTAAGTCCCATGTAATAGGGGCGAACCTATTGCCATAATAATATGATCATAATTTAAATAGACAGGGGAGAATGGAAGAAGAAGACGCGTGTGTTGCGCGATCCCAAGGAGAATGTACAAGAGTAGGAAGACGATGACGTTGCGTCATAAATTCATAACATTAAGAGGGTCCTACCCGGTCCGTCTATCGTCAACGCGAGCATGGTCAAAAAGCTTGTTGTTTCATCCAGAGCCACAGCGGCGATTTCCTTTCAACTCCCCCGTCTTACCCCGCCCCGAACCCGCACAACTCGTCTCCCGCGCACCTCATACCGCCTAACGCGACGACATTGAACGAAAAATAGTGTTCGAAAATTTCTTACACTTGTTCCAGGAGATACGTGTTTTTTAATAAGTCTTACAAGTGTGTGAAATAAACATTTGTTATTAAGAATCTCCATTACATTTGCAAGGTTTCTATCGAGATGTTTTCTTTATTTTTACAGTGTATGAGTACATTATGAACGGCCAAAGTTCAGGTAAAATTTGCGCAAAACCGCAATTTTTGGAGGCTTACATACTGAATTTGTTTCTACTTTTTTAATTTTTTGCAACCATAGAAACCTTTAAATAGTGCACAACATACATATTAGTTTAAAAAAATAAAAGATAGATGTGTAACAACGGCATAATCACGTACGAGCGTTTGTATGAAAAATATGACGGGTTGGCCGCTCTTAAGTTAAGCAGAGGTCAATTAGAACACCGACATTTGGCTAGTTATGTTTAATTCCCATGTAAAAGGGGGCGAGCCTATTGCCAATAACAGTGCAATAGTCCACATTCCGGGCTTTTAATGAAAAAATCCTGATGGAAATACCCAATAACGCTTTACTCGACCTGGGAATTGAACCCAAGACTTCACGCTCCGCAGCAGCACTTTGTGAGCTTGCCATTAGACCAGTTAAATAAAAGCGAAATATACTCTCTCAGAATCTCGATGATGAACATTTTGAATTAAGTAATTGGTTATAGCAAGCTTTCGGAGTTCCCTATATCACGATGATGAACATTCTCAATTAAGTAATTCGTCATAGCGTACCTTCTGACTCAAGTAAGTCGTACTTTCAAACTTTATGTATACGGTACATCGGTATTTTAAACTTCGAAGTTCAGTAATACAGTCAAATTTACTGTTTATTGAGAAATGTTATACAGCGATGCCCATTTGTTTGTCTTGCCCTGCATAATCAGCCTATAATGTTCCCACTGTTGGGACACACGGCCTCCTCTCTATGAGACGGAATGGGCTATAATCCACCACGCGGGCCCAGTGCGGGTTGGTAGACGTCACATGTCTTAGAATTTTTTGGTTCTAGGAAATGCCGGCTTCCTCACGATGTTTTCATTCACCGTTTTGAGAGCAGAGGTGATGAAATAACTTACACAAAGTAATGCGCCTGCCTGGGTTCGAATGCTCGACTTACTATTGGTAAGTCGGGGCCGCCACCACTGGGCCACCTCTGCTCTCTTGCCCTGACACGCACATAACAACATCGTGTCTTAATTAGTCATAATTGATCAATTGATTGAAAATTAGGTTATTTGCCCAACACAGTTGCGCGCACACTTGTGGAATATAATATCTCCTGTGTCGATGGGTAGTCTCCGCTAAGAAGGGCCGCCATGACCGAAAACGGCTGGGAGGCCTATTATTAGGTATATCAGTTATCAAGATTACAGGTGCATATACTTGCACTAGTGTCGTATTTAGATAAAACACTCAAAGTTTGTACAGTTGGATTTATGATAGCTGCCAAAAATGAGATAAGCTAGATAACAAACTATCCTGAGTCAAGAAGGTATAGTCTCAGTGTTTTAGGCCTAGCGGATATATCGATCTGATGTTATGCCACTTCAAGAGAGTATGGGATGCTTTAGAATAGTTTGGTTCGTTCAGTATTTCTCTAACAATAAAGCCGAGCCAAAGCAATCACCACATAGGTGGGTTTCATTCGTCTTGTGCCGATTAGCAAACTTTATTTGACATCTACTGTCGCTGAATCATGTTCGGTTCAGCTCGGCACGATTCGAACAAGGCCGAGCGGCTTTCTTCCCGATCGCCGCCGCTCGGCACGCTGAATAATGCTGACGTGAACATGATCTGTTTGTAATGCTTACTTGTGGCTATTTAAAGTTACGAAATATATTAATAGATTACGAATCGATATAAATCAAACGCCATTTATTTATATTGCGCCAACAATCAGCACTTTTTGATCGTCCAAAATTACTTGAGACAGTCCCCCAAAACGCCCTTCGCAATTTAGGAACAACAATTTAGGGACTTTTGAAATTATGAACCGCTAGCTTTTGCCCGTGGCTTCGCTCGCGTTTGTTTAGAATTTAACAATCAATTCGGGTTGTCTCTACTTGTAATAATATAATTCAATCATGATTCGAAGGACACGTGGCGCCATCTATTAGCATAAGAACGTTATTAACCTTGGGAACATTACTTTTTCGGGATGAAAGGTACCCTAAGTTCGTTTCTGTACACCTTGCAACGTATATGCAAAATTTCAGGATGATCGGTTCAGTGGTTTAGGCGTGAAAAGGACAAACAAACAAACTTACTTTCGTATTTATTTTTTGTTAGGATATCATATTTACTCACCGCCGGTGATGCTCCTGCCCTGTGAGCTACATACTGTGCTAACTTAGTAAACACGGCAAGCCATGTCATAGATGTCAACATTTATGTTTTACTGACACTTGTGAGAATTACGTGCATTCTTTGAAATGTAATTTTCATTAATATTTTCAACTGAGCATGAAATTGCATCTGGCAATAATGATTGACGAAGGCTTGATTAACATCATTAATTGGTCAACCTCTTTTATAGGTGTTTTATCGGTTTAATTTCTATCAGCCTAGAATTTCAGCCAGCTTTAGCCACCTCAGGCAGATACGCACTCCACCGAGAAAGTGCAGAGCGCAGCAAATAGCTATAACCAATGGGGCCTAATTTCATCACCATCATCCACAGCTGGATTTAGTCCTCTCATTGCTTGTGCTAATCTTCACGTTCATGTGTCGACCTTATAATTCTATTTTTTAAACCCCAACGCAGAAGACGGGTGTAAGTCTGTGGCATCATAGCTCCTGAACGGATGATCCGATTTTGATTAATCCAAGAGTCGTCACGTCGGGTGACCGCTTTGTTTATCATCTTAACTTCTCATCATTGCAGTATGAAGCAGAAGGAGAAAGGGGCGGCTATAAAATATCTATATTTATTATTTATAGATAGATTATTTTGATGCTTGCTCTTGTATAGATTTATGGAGATATTTGTAGCGATTACATCTAAATGGCGTCACTATTCTCAGGCAATTATTACACTGACAGCCGTAGAACGAGCTATGGAGTTATTAGTTATATATTATGTTGTGTTGGTGTAAATGAGCATTAGGCATTCCGATAGGGTCGCTTAGTGTTGGTGAAAACCAGCATTAGGCATTCAGTTAGGTGTCGCTTAGAGTTGGTGAAAACAGGCATGAGACATTCAGATACTGCCGATTAGTGTGGGCGGAAACCGTTGGTGTAGATGTTTATGTTCTTGAGTCCTGAGAGCCGTCAGGGTAGGTGTAGCGAGCTCTACAGGGTGGTGGGTAGCAGCTGCATGAGAGTTAAGCTGAGTGGCGTGCGGATACAGAGGCCTATGTCCAGCAGTGGACTGTTGTAGTCTGATGATAATGATCAAGAGGAATGCCAGTATAAGGTAAACTATGGCAGTTAAAAATCTTACCTAGCAGATTCGTCATCTCTTCATACGCAGCATCCAGCCATTCTCTCAACTATGAAAGACTAGCCGCCTACTTTTGGTACAGCTATGACCTCCATTCCTTTCCCGAATACGCATACTGTTATAGAATTTCTGTAAAAAGAAATATCCGATTAATAAAAGTGAACAGCGCAAAACGTATCATCACACCCGCTTTCCTCGAAGAAGAATAAGGCCTAAAATCAAGGACTACTGTAGACACGTCCCAGTCTTTTCTTTTTTATAGCAACTAATAAATAAAGAAAATTTATCGGTCCAAAATTGACAAAAAATCATAGTTACCTGTCATGTTCCAAAAGATCCATCCCCTGAACATCAGCGACATCCGTATGAGCTTGTGACAAGAACTTGCACGCTATCCCCTCTTCACTGACCCGCCATCTTAACAACGTAACCCTCTGATCAATTGACGTGGATAACAGATAGTCATCCACCAGACACAAGCCAGTTATCTGTGAGCTATGGTACTGCGAACTGTTCCAACTATGTAGTACTTTTGTAGATGTCAAGTCATTCTGGTCAAGGATTTCCAGTAGAATTATATGGATGGCATTGTCGTCACCACCTGTAGTTATAAGTATTCTGTTCTCTGTTAGGATGGTAGTGGCAACACTGTTAATGCCTGATTTGTTGGTTTTTGTTGTGAAAAATGGCTGTAAGTCTGTTTCTGTTATAGAGGTTACATCCCAAAATGTAACATCACCTCTTGTTGTACAAGTTATGAGGATATCTTTATCTAGGATTTTAATGATTTTGGTTTTTAGTATACAAGTTTTGTGATACTTCGAATCTTTTACGTATTCTATCTTTTTGCTATGTCCTTTGAACAAGAACACTCTAAGGTAAGAGTCTGAACAGCCAGTGAAGATGATATAGTCATCTTTATCTTTTATCAAATCTAAATCCATGATTCTCATTTCAGGATCAAAGTCAATGGAACGATTCCTCCATGTTTGATTACCTTTTCTTTCTTTATCTGTACCTTTTATTTGATAGTCTATTAATTCTTCTGATTTTACATTGATTTTATTATCGTCTCTGGTTAATTTTATATCTTTAATGCAAAGTTGTGCTCTTCCACCTGCTGATAGAACTAGGAAATGATTGACTTTTAAAGGATAAGTTTTTAGAGTTCTTACACTAGATAAATGTTTGAAACTAACTTCGTCTTTAAAGTTCATATCTGCGTCAACACTAGATATTCTAAGAGTAGTATCTTCTCCACCGGAAATGTATACTCTAGTATTAGTATCAACTTGATGTGCTTTCAAACAATTAACTTCTTTAGCGTGTGATCCCTTTATCAAATTCCTTGACACGATTTTACTTAGTTGGAAAGTGGTAACATTAATCTCTGCGTTTTTCAAATAAATTAGTTTTATAAATTCTTCATAATCTTCTTTTACTTTCTCGAAGTATCTGACTGCGTCCCACGATCTGTGCCCGCCTCCACACGAGACTTCTAGTATTCTGCTATTTTCCTTAATATTATGTACGATGAAAACTCTTTCTTGGAACCCACAAACAACATTCTCATCGTTATCTAAGAACTTCTCGACCCATTCAAAAGCTAGATCTTTGCTGCTCATGTATTTAACAGTATTATCATTTATACTAAAATATTTGATAGTGCCATCTCTTCCTGTAGTGATCATACTACTATAGCTAATATTTATTGAGGTGGGGCCATATCTTCCATGCACCTTATTGAAGCTCTTTACAGGATCTTTCTGGCCTTTTACGAAAACGTGTATATTACCACATCTGTCTCCAAAAACGAAGTTATTGTTATCTGAATCTATTGCAGTGGCTGTCAGCCATCTTTCTTTGCAGTTTGGTAAAACAAATTGAGCATATTCTTCCACTTTTGCATTATTTGAAGCCAATACGGTAATATTGCCGTCGCCAGAACAAAATACTAAATGTCTATTCCCAGCCCAGTGCATGGACAATATCTTTCCTACTTGCAATTTTGTGTCAATAATATTTAAAATAAATGCCTCATCTTTACACTTCTCTACAAATACATCTAGTTTGCCATTCATATCTGCAACAGCAATTAGTTGCTTACAATATGATAGTGATAGCAATTTATATGTTGATTCATGATACAATTTATGTTCAGTCTTTTTTTTGTTTATAACATCATAATATATCAGGTGATTCTCATCCATAACAAATAAGTTTTTTCTAGCAGTCAAAATAACTTTTTTAGGGGTGGCAGCACCAATATCAATAATATGATTATGGCAGTAATCAGTGGCTACAGTTAGGGGATGCAGAATAACTCCACAATCACCTCCACCAGTGACTAAGTTACCCCCATCAGAGTCAACAGACCTGATGATATATGGCTGTATATACAGCCATTCTGATGAGTTAAGGCCTTTTTGAGCAACTTGCCACCATAATCCCAGTAGCATATAGCCGAGTCTTCACCTACAGAAACTATTATATCATTTGTTATACAACTCCTCATGACCCTGGCTAAATGGCCATAGACCACATGTTTACATGCAATGTCTATGGTCTCCCAATATTCTGCAGTGTTGTATGGGGGCAATGGTGTGGTGTGGGGTCGCCATATCCTGACAGATCTGTCATCAGATGTTGTCACTATTATGTTGTTATGTGGTACACAGGCTATTGAGAATATAACACCCTGAAAAGAAAACATTTATCATTAACTTCTTAACTTCCTAAATATTCTAGAATACCTCTTCGCAAGTGAGTACAACACATGGTGTTGTGGTAAGGCACTGCCTACTGTCCTGCCTCATAAGAAAAAAAAATCAAATAAATCGGTCATCATCCACCATACTTACTAAAGTGAGTAACATAGTTTCATTGAACCTTATGAGTTGGGCAAGTAGGCAGTAATTACCTGCAATGCATATGCCTGGCGAGTACATGCAGTTAGTTTCGCAAACCCTTTTCTGGTACTTTATGGTTTTGTACAACAACAATAAGTCATAGACTAAGTGGACTTGTATCCTAAACAACAGTCAGAGCTATATGGACATTAGTATGTAAGCTGAACTATAGATACAATGTAAATTAGAATTGTGCTTCTTAAATTGGTAGGCAATTTCTATGTTTATTGGTTCATACCTTATGCCCTCTTAAGTGATGTAGTGGTTGATCTCCACCACATTTATGTATGATGACCTCAGAGAACACAGTGCCAGCCATCACAAGAACATCATCTTGCAACAGCAGAAGCAGTCCACTGTACAGAATGGAGTTGTCTCTGCTAGCATGCTGAGATACCAGGGTCTTGGTGACTGTATTCCACTTCTGTAATTTAATAGAGGGTGAAATAGGAGATGGAAATTATTAGTTTTTCTTAAAATATCTTTACTTAGCTTAACTTGCCTTAATTATAAAAGTCCAGTGCCTTTAATGTTTGTATAGTATAATATTTTCGCCTGTCTTATTTAATCTAATTATACTTGTGTTCAACCCTACTATCTTACTTAGTAACTAAATACATAAAATCTTACCTGAACCACATTGTGTGCTGTCAACAGAGCAACCACTTTATCATCAACCCACACTGCTGAGTGCAACCAATCCTCACATACTATGGGCTCAAACACTCTATAAAACTCCCCCTTTTCTTTACTAGGTTGTTCAGATATATCTGAAGATATTACAGTGAACTGTTTACCACCGAAAACTAATATTATGTCACCACTTAAAGCAGGCACAAATCCATATATTTTCTGACCGTGTAACCCGCATAAACGTTGCAATAGCTTCGTAGAAGCCTTGTCAAATACGTTTATTGTGCTTCCAATTCCTGGAAAGAGTTATTTTTGGGTTATTTATTAGAGACATTGAAGATATTTATGATATTTATTCTGAAAACATTTGTAACCTGATAACTTACCGGCTAAAACGAGGTCTTTGTGAAACTTCACAGCAGTAACATCCGTACGTGTTAGTAAAGACATTTCTGTACAAAACTATACAATATAAATAAAATTGTGTACTTTACAAAACGCATGCACTTTTGACTTTTTGCAGTGACAAACTGACAATAAATTCCATTCCACCATGTGTTTTTGACATAGAATATATACTACTGATTATACTTACCGTGTTTGAAAAGAGATGGGAAGACAAAATTATGCTCATGATGCTCTTTCGTCACTGCTCTGGAAAATGAGTTAAAAAAATTGTCATTTTGAAGAAACGTTCCGTTCTACGTAATGTACAGAACATTATTACTCAAGCGAGGTTCTTTTCAGGTTACTTTATTTTTTTTTAAACCATTCAGTAATTTATTTACCTTTTTTTCTAATTTGTCTAGCCAGTTCATTTCTCTATTTCATTTCGTGTGCGTGTGTGTGTGTGATTTTAATAGCTAAAAAATAGGGCTGTCCAACATCTAAGTAAAAACATTTTTGGACTTTTTGCCGTGACAATAAATTCCATTTCACCGATGTTTTTGACATAGAATAGTACTGTATTAGCAACTTACCGTGTTTGAAAAGAGAAGGAAAGACAAAATTATGATGATGATGTTCTTTCGTCACTGCTCTGGAAAATAAAGTTTCACAACTGTCATTTTGACGAAACGATCCATTTTAAGTAAAGTAAAAAACATTATATTACTCAAGCGAGGCTCTTTTCCAGTTACATGTTTTTTACCATTCATTATTTTACCTTTTTTTTCTAATTTGTCTAGCCAGTTCATTTCTCTACTTCATTTGCTGTCCAGTAAAAATTGGACTGTCCAACATCAAAATAAAAATATCGATAAACGTTAAAATATAATTTATTTGTTACAAAATGTTGCTATTTACTTTAGTTAAACCAATTAATCAGTCTGGTAGCGATCAAGAGGGTATTTGTCAGGGTATTTCTTCAAATGCTCTTCCATCTGCTGCATTTGTTTTCTGGAAAAATAAATAAGATTCATGTATTATTCGTAGCTTGGCTCCAACCTTGCAAAAAACGTCTAATCGTTTCATTCGGAAAATTGTAGTATGCATACTACATAATATTTTATTTTAGTTTCTTTAAAAAAAAAATAACATTTGTCTGAAATCAACACTTGTATGACAAATGCGCAATAAACTCACTGAATTCTTGGTGGCATGTCGTAATAAACATCCTCGAGCATTTCTTTCCAATGAGGCAGCTTCTTCTTCTCTGCCTCCTGCATAGTTCGAACGACCGTGTCTCTTGATTCTTTGAGGCAAGATTTTTCTGCATCTTCATCCCAAATGCCTGTACACATGAAAAAAAATGTTAAGATTACAAAAGAGCATTTGACTCATGGTTTCTCTTGAGACTTACACAGCAAAATACTAATACTTAGGGATGACAGTGTGAGCTTCACACACAGTACCTACCTTTGCTTTCCAAATACAATTTAAACTTCTGGAGTGGGCTCTCATCATTGGTCCATTTCTGTATTTCTTCCACCGATCTGTAGGCAGTGCTGTCATCTGATGTGGAATGATGACCCACCCTGAAATGTAAATAGCGATAAGTTAGTGACTGCTTAGCTACCATGCTATCGTCCGTCGTTGTAGCTAAGTACGTGGAAATAAAGTTGACAATCCGTGGAGTAATTGTGCAACATACAATCTTAATGGTATTTTGTTTTGACAATTCAACGACTATATTGGATTTTTATCTTCAAAATCCTTGGCTTTGTGAAAATACATACTTACTTACAGGCAAACCCATAATCCCCCTTTTGGGCTTTGCCTCAGCTGAGTTAAAAAAGAGTGTTTTAGGCTTCCGGTACGATTATGACACTTAAATCAGAGAGGCGATGTAGTGACAAAATGAACTAAATCATCATCATCATCACTTATTCATTTATTTAGTTCATTTTATTCCTTTTTTTTTAGTAGCTTAAGCGTTTCTACTGGCGAAACATTAATATACAAAAATGTCGTCTTAAGAGATAAAAGATTTCAACTAACAGCTAAAGAGAGAAACAGACATTTTAACATATTTTATATGAACGTTACGCAAGTTGACTTGGCTAACCTGTAGGACATAGCCTCAATCAAAACAGGCTTGTTGTTAGTTATGGCGAACTCCCTCGCCTGTTTGACAGCGTTGTAGACAGCAAGGGTATCAGTCCCGTCGATGCGGACAGTTCGGATGCCGAGTGCGGGCCCCCGGGCTGCTATGCCGTCACCTTTATATTGCTCGCTTGTTGGAGTAGAAATTGCGTAGCCGTTGTTTCTGCTGTAAGATTTAGAAAGTAACCTTTTAGAATTTCTTCTTGAAATTTTGTTAGGGAATTGTGTTTTGACTCAAAACCAAAATGAACCAAAATTACAGTGTCAAATTACCATAACAAGATTACAGGACAATCAAGTGTAGCTGCGAAGTTAAATGCTGCGAAAGCATCTCCCTCGGATGCGGCGCCGTCTCCAAAGTAACAGATGACACAGCGGTCGTTGTCAGGCTCACGCTTTAGTGCGTACGCTGCACCCACGGCTTGAGGTATCTGGGTTCCTGAAAGCGGCGTAGTTACCTACTTTAAACTTGTAAAAATTTGGTTTCTCCAAAATTGCTAGGATCTGACTAGACATTTTGGCACAAAGCCTATAACGTTCCTACAACTAGGATACTGCTGCTCTCTATGTTAGAATGAGTGTGCCAAAATTCACAACACTGGACGAGTGTGGTTTGGTGGAACAAATATTTTAAAAGGAACATTTTGTTCCACCAACCGGCGCTAAAAACTCACAAATACAATGGCTGCACTTTTTCTTACCTAACGGACTGGAGATGGTAACAAGATTGCGATGCTTGTCCCCGTAGTGAACAGGCATCTGTCTCCCTTTCCCAGGGTCCTCATGGTTGCCGTAACACTGGTTGATGAGCTCAGTGACAGTCACCCCGCGGTACAGGAACACCCCAACTTCACGGTACTGAGAGAACACGAGGTCCCGAGGGTTGAGGGCAGCTGCACTACCGATGTGGATGCCTTCCTCGCCGTAGTTGGTCATGTAGAACGAAATGCGGCCTTGTCTTAAAATGATAACACACAATAAAATACAGGTCAGCAAACAATAATCAAACCAAAAATAAATAAGGAGTCTGTTAAGTGTTTTTACGATTTAATTTATATTGAGAATTTAACACGTTGACGGACAGTACTATCCCACTAGTTTTAGCTGGCAATAAATAAACAGTAGCTATTCTTTACCTCTGAGACTCATACAAAATCTTGTCCATTTGAGTAAGCTGTATCATTGTTTTGTACATATTAACCAGTTGGTCTTTATCGATACTCGGTTCCTCCCTATTTTCAATAACGGTGCCATTGTTGTCTAACACTCGGTAGATAGGGATGGGATCGTAGCTCGTTTCGTTCAGGAACTTCATTTCCGTTACGTAGGGAGCTTTGGCGCCCGGAAACTCAGCATGTTTTCCGTTGTTTTGGGCAACTTCCGGTCTTGTATGGGTAGACAGCAGCTGTAAAACACGTTCGACATACTTTTAAGATCACAGGATAGGTAGAAGGTACTGCTACGCTACACCTCATCCATGTGACTCCCATATAATACGAAACAGTAAACAATTAAGCATGACATTCCAAAAACAATCGATGAACATATTTTTTGAATCGATAACTAAAAATGCATAGGTAATCAAGCAGAATTGATATTTAAATAAATTCAAACTTAGTTACACGAGTAGGTGTGTTATTTAGGTAAGCGAACAATAACTCCGTATTAACTAGATACGAAGTTATTGAATAAGTTCGCTACAGAACATGATGTAACAAAAAACAATCTTATCATTCTTCCACTAAGTTCAATGTTGACCGACTGTGCAGATAAAAATCCAAAACACGATTATCAGTTTAATCACTCAGCGCACAGATTGCGTTCACTTAAAAATAAGTTAAAACTCGTTTATTTCTACAAAAATAGCATCGCATTTTTTCGTTATTAAACGGTCGGAGTTTCATCGTAATTTATTTTATGCAATATTTTAAAGATATTATAACTAACCCTGACAGCGGCATTGCGTAGCGAATTGAGCCGCAAAACACTAGCTCCCGTCTTCAACGCCATGTTGTCACTGACGTAGACTCATTAAAATTAAACTGTGCCGTTGTTAAAGGCATTAGCAATCGTGATAAGGCGATCACACAAGCGTGCTCGCTATTACGTATGCGATATTTTGAAACCTTTCAATACACTCTGTAAACAGATGACAGCTTGGAGGTCATGGGTTCAAATACTAATGTTTCTTGAGAGTGAAACTGGTATTGTATTGTATTGTATTTTATTTATTTATTTCTTAGTAAATGGTACATTGAGATCTTACATTAAATTTTGTTTCACACATACTGGTGTAGAAATATTAATTAATTAGCTAGGTACATTTCAAGGATATTATATAAAGATATAAAATTTTAATTTTAGACTGGTTAAGATTCGTTAAAATGCAATTTAAAAATAACAGAAAAATAAATGGTCAATTATTCAGGAATATAAATCAAAATGTCAAAAAATATAAATCATAATGTCAAAATATAAAAATTACAATGTCAATAAATTCACAATAAATGCAATTTAAAAATAACAGAAAATCTATGGTCAATTCAGGAATATAAATCACAATGTAAAAAAATATATATCATAATGTCAAAATATAAAAATTACAATGTCAATAAATTCACAATAAATGTCAAAGTAATGTCATTAATAAGCTCTTAATTAAAATATCAAAAAGTATGATTTAAAAATTCATTGACTGAATTTGTCTTCTTGAGCCAAACAAACATTTTACATTTAAACTTATTAATTGGTAACATTCTCAGGGCTGGTGGTAATTTATTATAAATTTTTATTGTCATGCAACCGGCATTTCTACTGTATAATTGCAATCTCTGAGCAGGTACCAATAATTTCCCGGCATTTCTTTTGTTTAGTCTTTCAGAGACTTGTTCATTTAATAAAAATAAATGAGGGTTTTTTTTTACAAATAGACAAACTTCAAAAATATACAGACATGGAAGTGGGAGAATTTTTAATTCCTTAAATAATGGCCTGCAATGGTCAAAATATTCCGCCCCACTCATGGCTCTGATACATTTTTTTTGCACTATGAATGCTCTTTCCACATCCACCGAATTACCCCATACTACTAGGCCGTAACGCAATACTGATGAAACATACCCATGATAAGCATTATAAGGACTGTTTTTTTACTGGACACTAGTCTTAACTTGCGAAGAACATACACAAACTTATGCTTACTGCATACTCTTTCTACATGTTCCTTCCAGTTTAGTTTATTGTCAATTACTATACCTAAAAATAAAGCTGATGGTCCTGGTTGCAGAATTGCATTATTATGTTTAATTGCTGTTGGTATTAAATAATTCAATTTCAAACATGTAACTTGTCAGTTACATGTTTGAAATTGAATTATTTTGGTTTTGTCAATATTAACATGAAGATTATTGTCGCTCAACCATTTTATCACATTTATTAATTCTTTGTTTGCATCAATTTCTATGTCAGTTTTCTTGGAACATTTTATCGTCAAAGTAGTATCGTCAGCAAATTGGATACATTCATATTTTAAACATGTTTTGAGGTCATTAATGTATAATATAAATAGTGGCGGACCGAGTACGCTTCCCTGCGGGATTCCAGACCTATTAATTTTTAGTTCTGAGCAATATGTCATCCTAGTATCATTTTCTATCCTGGACATAACAGTTCTCTGTTGGCGATTAGAAAGATAGCTTTTAAGCCAATCATATGCTTTGCCTCTTATGCCATAATTATCTTTCTAGCTTGCAGAGTAGTCGTTCGTGTGATACAAAATTAAATGCTTTGCTCATATCTAAGAATACCGATAAAATAGACATTTTTTTTATTAAGAGCTTCAGTAATTAGTTTTGCTAAAGAAAAACAGGCTAGAGTCGTTGAACTGTTTTTCCTAAAACCAAACTGACTCTCCACAATTAAATTGTATTTAGTTACAAAGCTATTTATTTTGTTATGCATTGCTTTTTCAAAGATTTTTGCAAAGATTGGGATCAATGTGATGGGCCTATAATTGCCCATATCAGTACAGTTGCCCTTTTTGAATAGTGGTTTAATTACCGACTCTTTTAGCCTAGATGGAAAAACGCCTTCTTCAAAAGAGAGATTTATTAAATAGGTAAGTGGGGATGCTATTGTTTTCGCGCTTATTTTAATTATTTTAGTTGTTACTTCGTCATATCCTGTAGAATTCGTATTATTTAATGAATTAATTAATTTAATAACGTCAATTTCATCCACTGGAGTTAGAAACAGAGTATTTATATTATTGTCAAAGTGGTCTTTGAGAATTCGTAGTTTATTTAAAGCATAAATAATGACAAGCATGCGTCTTATAATTTATAAAAAAAATATAAGACGCAATTATATTTAAATAAATTCATTTCAAAACGATTTGCAAGTCGCAAACTTGCCAGTTGCCGCTCTCTCTGACCCATTACTATTACTATAGCGCAGGCTACATCGCCAGATAGCGAGCGAGCCGGGCGAGCATCGTTTCACCTCTTTTAATACTTCGGTTCACACCGCGAACTACTGAAAGTGCCGAATTACTATCTTACTAATATCTTTTTACATATTATAAATGCGAAAGTTTGTGGATGGATGATAGTTACTCTTTTGCGCGAAAATCACTGAACGGATTTGGAGGATAACCTGGATTAACAAGTAGGAAATCTTATCCCGATAGTATGAACCTGTAGGACAGTTATCGAACTTCACGCGAGCGAAGCCGCGAGCAGCTGCTCGCGGCTAGAACTAACTAATACGCTGAACTAAAAAGGGAACACAGAGCAGTTCCTAGGCCAGTATGTGCTGCAACCACGTTCGAAAAATGGTCCGTATCGAACACCCACCATCCATTCATTCATTTTGTTTGGTGTTGTGCGGACCTCTAGAGTCCGCACAACGGCAAACAAAGGCGCTTGTGTTTAATTCTAGTCTTAAATGGAGACACAAATGCCGAATATTGGAATTATACTTACTTATCCTCCTACTTTTTTTGAAGTCGGATAAAAAAGCGGGTGCAATGGGCGTGGGACTGATTGCATGGTCGGATTGCAGGTTGATGCGCAGCTTGGGAGTGGCCTATGTCCAGCAGTGGACTGCGGTAGACTATATCGATTGCTAGGTACCTACAGTTTCGGTGAGTAATGCATTAAAATGAAATTGGTCAAGTTCATATTTTTATTTTAGGTAAATGCTTCTGTAATCAAATTGCCACTTGTGCCTCGCTTGCTTAAAGATGATAAATTGATAATATGGTGCCATCACAGCCAAAAATAATAATTATTTGCCTGATAAGATAACGGTCACTATGGCCGATATTTAAAGATTTTATGCAATTAATCTACACCACGCACAGCATTAATATTATAAAGGAAAGGATATAAGACACAAGAGTAAGAGGTTGGACAACCTTTTAGATTGTCTTTGGTCTTGTCCATTTAATTCTTATCCCTAAACCATTAGAAATTCTAGATAGCTAGTTGTTACCTTACCTAACTGTAACTTTCTTTCTGAACAATAAAATCTGATGAGCTACCTATAGCCGAGTGCAATTAGACAAAAAATACTCAAAAGGTGGAACGAAGTTTATAGTGGTCGGATTTTCATGGGACTTTTTTTATTGAGTTCATAGAAGAGTAGAGAAGAAAGTTACAAACAATATTGATTTATATTCGCCAAATTAGATGGCGTTTAGTACAGTCATTTGAGTCGAAAAAAGAGATTGCCGAAAGTTTTCCGGGAGTTTAGGAAAAGGAGTCTTTCTTATTGATTTCGATTACTTTTTCCAAACAACTTTGCTACTTAACTTTGGCGCTAGCGCCCCCATATTGCAATAATGGCGCCTAAACGCAGTAATTTGACAATATCTCTTTTTCGGCTCATTTTTATAAAACATTTGGGTTAGTGGGTCGTCATATGGGCAAACAAAAAGTGTTTAAAATTAAACTAGAGAAAATTTTCTACGAATTATGTTACTGCCTCTTTTTCGTAAAACCAATAGTTTTGAAGTTGGTGCCCCGCAAAGTGTACTTCAACGCTCGTTTAGGCCAAAAAAACTCATCCCAGTATCCCACACCAAAATTACCAAATGGAAGATATTTTTTTTTGTTAATACCAACATTATTTTTCATGCGTTCCTTGTTTTTGGCAATAATCTGTAACTGAAACGTCAAACGTGTTACTATAACCCTACCAAATTGTATGATAGTGGTTTTTCCAATATTATTCAGAGTTTGCGGAGCATTCCAATTCAACAGTGTAGCACTAGTTGTCAGTAATAAATAAATGGCTGTGGAGGTTAGTGACCGTCTATCGATAATATTTGTGTTATAGTGAAGCAACGACAATGCCTTATTGGTACTATGATAAGAAGGATCTGCAGAACACGCCTTCGTTCCGCGATGCCATAACCACGGACACGGAGAACCGGTACAGGAAAGAAGGTGCGAGGTTCATCATCGACACTGGCTCGAAGATGGACCTAGGTTATAACACAGTGGCTACTGGCGTTGTTTATTTCCACCGCTTCTACATGTTCCACTCGTTCAGAACATTCCCGAGGTACATCACCGCGTGTTGCTGCCTCTTCCTCGCGGGGAAAGTGGAGGAGACGCCAAAGAAATGTAAAGATATCATAAAAGTTGCGAAGTCGTTGCTAACGGAGCAGAAGTTTGCTAGTTTTGGAGACGATCCCAAAGAAGAGGTGATGACGTTGGAGAGGATCCTGTTGCAGACGATCAAGTTCGACCTGCAGGTGGAGCACCCGTACGGCTACCTGTTGAAGTACGCAAAGTGCCTGAAGGGAGACAAGGCCAAGCTGCAGAAGATGGTACAAATGGCGTGGACGTTTGTTAATGACAGGTCAGTAATGAGCAAGATAATTAGCTAATAATATCTTCTTGAAATTGCCTATATCTGTTTATAAATTATGATATATGCACAATTTAATTAGCTTTAGTATTGTTTGAATATTTACTGCTTTCACTGAATTATGATTCTCTTGCATAGCTCTTGTTTTCATTCTAGTTTAAGGATTCAAGGTTGAATGAGGGCAGCCCCAGAAATACTCAGCCTTACTAAAAAAAGGCTAGGTAGTTTTGGGACTGCCCTAGTATATTTATTTAGTGAACTGGCTGCTAGAAACAGTCATTATTATATCAATAACAACGCCTGTTCTGAATGTTCTTCTCAAAATAAATAAATCAACCCTTATTTTCCAGTTTATGCACCACATTGTGCTTACAATGGGAGCCGGAAGTGATAGCCGTAGCGCTAATGTTCCTGGCGGGCAAACTCAGTAAGTTTGAAGTAATAGACTGGAATGGGCGGAACCCCAAGCATAGCGCATGGTGGGACATGTTTGTTGAAGATATCACAATGGAGCTGCTTGAGGATATCTGTCATCAGGTGAGTTTTAAAATGACTAGTTTATGGGATAACATAATGCTTGGTATGTAGGTAAGGAAAACTGCAAGTGATCATTTCATATTTGTTGCTCAAGTAATTTTGCAATAAAGTGGCACATTTGTGGGCCCATTAATATTGTTAAAGCTATAGAATTACAAATTTCATGACTGAGATAAGAATGCTTAGAGAAATGTGTGCAGTTCCACCACTGGATAAGATAAGAGTTATGTGTGTGAGGAATATGTAGAAGAGTATGTTGTAAAGTGGCACTGGGCTATCAAGTTGTGTGAAAACCAGTTGGCATGGTCTAGGTATGTCATGTGCAATAAAAAGAAAGGATGACCAAAGAAACAATAGAGAATATGCATGTAATTTTTTTTCACTTATATCATTAATATGCAGTACTATCAACCCAAGAAAATAATTAAAAGTTAATTTCAACTGCTTGTTGCACAAAAAAAATTATTAAACTCCTGCAATTTTCTACGACAGTTCAAACGTCCATGACTATCGCGGCCATTCATGTCAGGACTTTGATGTCACTTACCTCTATCTGCCTTGTTTAAATCTAATTTTTTGCCCTTAGTAGATTAGTTTTACTAAAATGTAAGTGCTTTATTAAAGCAAAAATTGCAATAAAAATATTATAGTAAAATCTTAGTGAAACTTTAAGTACTTTTCAATTAAAAGTGTTTCTTTGACACATGGATTTTGACGTCACTACCGGAATCGATGCGTTTTGTGTTTGCGTTCCGTTCCACCAAAAACAAGCTAAATAAAATATTAAATTGTAAAATAAGTGTTGTATTAGAGAATCAAACAAGTGTACCACAATGTTTTTATGGTCCAATACAAGGCATTTTAAAGAAATAAAAAGTTGTATTTCTTGCTTATACCCTATTGATGGACTGAGTAAAAGATAATGCAGCTACCACCAAGATTATGATTAAAAGAACAGTATGGAAGAAGAACAACCTTAAACAAATTGGGATTAGGGCAAGAATGATGAACTATATTATTCTCCCATGTAAAATGTAATGATAAATTGAAAAGTAACATTTGAACCACAAATAAATATTGTCAACCTCAATTTGTCACAGTACAGCTACTCTCTGTATTGCCTACACATACCACATGGCTATTTAATATCATACTAATGACTCATATCACTAGGTTTTACCTTAAAAACAAACTGGACTAACTTTAATGCCTTTAATCTTTAAATGAAACCCAAATAGTCGGGTATGGATGGTTGTGTTGACTAATAGAGAAGTTTAAATTGGGATAAAGCTAGAAGAATGATGATGATAAATGTGCATTTTAATTTTTTAGGTCACCTGAATAATAGTGTCACCGGTAAAGTCAACCTTGTCTTCTGAATTTAAAATGAGATTGTTACTTACTAAGCTAAAGTTAATATTATGATGGTTGAACTGAGATTCAGAGTCAACAATGAAACCGCCATTCTCCAATACAGTAGGGGTAGGCAAAAACAATAGATCACCATCTCTAACGAATACGATCCTTATGTACACACAGCATCAGTAAGTGCTAACCCCTCAAGCTTCAAAATGTTAAAGCTAGCACTTACTGACGCTGTGTGTACTTTTTTCCTTTTATAACAAACATCATGCCATATATATACATATTTTTATTACTATTATAGATTTGTATGTAAATATCTTGATTTAAATAAAATTCCACATCACGCCTAATATTACACCCACATTTTGCCATTTCTCTTTCATTATGCAGTTTAATAGCTATCTTTTTGTTCCAGGTGTTAGATCTGTATTCGCCGCAGCCGCAGTCATCAGGCGGGGACTCGCCCCCCGCGCCCTCTGCCGCGAAGCTGCCAAAAAACGACAAGAAGCCCCTCTCCATTACTCCGCCAACTTCCGCATCTCCTGTCGCCGTTGTCGTTTCTAGGCCGGTGCTGACGCCGATGAAGAATGGCGCTGATATTAAGGTAGAGCCTCCGAAGATGGAGCCGCTTAGGTATACATATCCGGCGTATCCAGGGCTGCCGGCGCCCTACCCGCCCGTGTACACGGCGCCGCCGCCGTCCATCCCGCCTCCCCCGAGGTTGCCGCTGACGGGCCCACCGCCGCCCGCGCTTGTGTACACGGAGCCCCCGCCCGCGCCCCCTCCCCGCTTCCCTCCCGTGAACGTTCCTCCTCCGAACTACTTCCCTCCGCTGCCCGGGCGCGGGGCCCCTCCTCCCGGCCCGCCCCCGCGGCCCTATTACCCGCCGCCATGATCCTAATGTAAGCAATAGGTTATTGTATAATTTTTTACTGAAATATAATTTTAGACTATATTTTTTGTTTTTTATTTGGAGATTTCAGGATTGTTAGTTAATGTCGTCCCAAAATTGGTTATCTTTTTGCATGTACAATAAAAAGGCGATAAACGTTTCTTAGTATATTTTATTGTCAGTTTCAAGTTTAGAATGTTTCTCCCGTCTGAATACCGCGGCACTCATGCCGGGCAAATCCACAATAAAGATTATCAATACTGGAATTTTATAGAAGTTACTGTAGTAAAATATAAAAAATTAGTCATAAATACATCACAAAACGAACACGATAACACTGTAAACCATAAGTGACTAAAACAATGTAAACCTTAATATGTTGTGCATACAAACAAAGTCGAAGCGTATGTACAAGCAAACAAACTAATAATAATATGGAGTTGCCGTTGGACTAGACAGGTACAGCTCGGCTAAGCTGAAATTGCGCGCTCCTCCATTGCAAGTGAGAATGGCTCATTGGAAAATAATGCCCAAACAGACTTATAAGGGGACACTTATCCATGGACTACTGAATCTATCAAACAGAATTTGTGCAATATGTATAGTGCTTCATGCTTCTATCGGCGCGTGGCCATAGTCGGACCTAACGCTACCATGTTTTGTTTTTTAAATACAATTTCACACAAAAACCTCCTCCTGACGTCACGAAAGTCCCAATTGACCCATGCTGCACTATATTCGTAATTGAATAAACGCAATACATGCAGGTTGTCCAACTATAATGTCAAAACAAATTGATTCCTCATGCCCAGGGGTATTTGGAATTTTGGACCACCCAGTATAAATATCAAATTGCTTTGATTTTTGGGAAGAGGCGCGCAGTTTCAGTTTAGATTCAATTCTACACTACAATGACATACCGGTATGAACACATTGATGCACCAACTGTACAATGAGTATAGATCGACAGTGGAACACAAATAAGGAAGTTTCAAAGTCATTATTGTAATGTAATAGAGCATTCTCAAGCACATTAGTAATTAGCTTCAACTATTTCACGAACTGATCTACTCCTTGACTATTCAAAAGTCCCTGTAAATGGTTTAATTGAAATAAATGCTTTGAGTTTGTAACTTAGGCAAGATCAACGCGTCTCCACCTCACTTACCCTCTTATTAATAAACACGGAATAAAATTACACCAGGAATAACAAAGGAATAACCATACATTTTCAAAGGTTTAAACTTGGAATAACTTTAGTCTGTGTTTATTAATAGGAGGGTTAGGGTTTAGTAAATACTAGTTTCTTTAAAATTCTTGTCAATATAAATCATTATAATTGGGCAATAGGCTCGCCGCTTATGACATAGGACTTGAAATATAACATATAACCAGTGAAATGTGGGTGTTCTATTAGGTACACCTATGCCTAACCCTGTGGGGATTACGTGGTGTTATGTTATAAATAATTCTGATCCCCGAAGTACAGACTAACGTCTAGTTTGGAGATCAGCGTTCAAATTGCTATGTTTAATGTACTTGATTATTAGTAAATAATTTGAATTAATTTAATTATTGGTAGCCAATTAAAAAACACCTTGGCAACGAGGGCTATCGTTTTTGAGCTCACCAGATGGCGCACGATGGGCTGTCGCTTATGGTCATGTCAATAATTTTATTTTATACTTTAAAGTACCAATAACTTCATAAAAAGTTTATTTTATTACGTGTAACAACATAGACACATACTTCAGATCATTTATTTGCAATACTCTCCCTAAAATTAGCAAGCACATGAAACATTTAAAAATCATGTTACCTCCAAGTACTAACAAATAAGATCCTAAATTGCTACTTAAAATCTTCAAGTCATAATTAATCAGGAATAGCTCAACCTAGATCACGATTGTGAATATTAGTAAAAACACGTGACAAAAAAGCACGCAACGCGTGAACTTTCTATGACATCTGACATTTCGGTGTCCTCGCGCTACACTAGCGCCTCTAGCGGTGAATTCACACGCGATAGCCCCCATTAAATAAATGCTTTGACTCTCTGAGCTTAATATAGTTTTAAATGCGTAGCGTCTGAAAAGATGCCCGTTTTCACGAAAACGAGATGACATCACACACAATTTTCAACCCTCGTTTCAGCGCTGAGAGTTGAAATTCCAACTGTGCAAAAATATTAGTATCGCTTACTTAGTGAACATAGTCATCAGTTCCACTGTCAAAACATACCCGAGACAAACAATACATTTCAACAACTTGGCGTAATACTTGAACATAGGCAGTGACTGACAATGTCGACTATACATCGAATACGAACGGTGTAAAACAGTAATTACGAATAATTTCAACAATTTCATACATTTGAGAATATCGCTCCTTCAATAGAAAATACTAATCTACAATTACACATTTCTTTGCAGTAAAATAATTCGTCTGCATTAGATGCGTTTACGTGCAAGCCAAATTAATGCGTTTACATTCAAGTTATTTGATATTTGGCGTATTTGCACTAATATTAACGTAATGTATTTATTAAAAAAAAAAAACGTTCTTATTTCCATCATAAAAGGGTATATTTTATGTTTCCCAACTGAAATGAATATTTGAAGAATAAGAAAAGTGTAACAAGGTAAACATACTTCGAGGTTGCGGGACTGTTCGAAAGAGATACCGCGGCCCTGGAACACAAATGGCAATGAAGGAACATGGATGGGTTTAAGTCACTAAAAGTCTGACACTCCCTCCTGCTCCGCCCAGAGCGGGAGGAGTCATTTGAGGATTTTCCATCCGAAAAAAAAAAGTGTGTCGTCGACACGCGAAACAAATAACGCAATATTTTGTGGATAGAACGCGAATTTCTAATGAATACTCGCGTACAAGTACATAAATAATATTAGTGTATGCATGAGATTGTTAAAATTCTTCGTAATTGACATAAAAACGTAAGTCTAGAAGGCACGCGAAAGGTTCATCAGATCCTCGGTAATCTCTGACTAAGGCACGTCGTACGATTCACACTACAGGCTCGGTCAAACCGGTGCGGACATGTTGCGGACACCGGACAATGACAGATACTATAGTAGTGTCCGGAGCCGCGAGCCGGCTTGACTGATCTGTAACTACTGTGAGGCAGGACATCTGTATTGCAACGTTAAATAAATAGAGTATAGAAAGTTGAAATAAAAGCACTGTAAGAGTATTTTTTGAGTAAGTTTACTTGAGCCATGTTAATGTATGTTACATAATATTAAATGGCAGATGTCATTGTGGCCGCCTTGGCAGTGTCTATTGACAAAGATGAGTATAAATTATTAGTGCTGTTTGAACACATAAATACGTTGGATTTTAGAGAATTAGTCTTTTAGTTATGTTTGTTTTAGCACCAACAATTAATTTCTTGATCAAAATAGATTAAATCAAGAACATAATAACTTTATTAGCACATTTACATAAAATTCACTCTTTGAGTACCAGATATCCTGCCTCTTGTGTTACAATATAATACTTTTCATCAATTTACATATAACTTCATTTAAAACATCCCCACAACGGGTATTTCATATAAAAATTCATTCAACAATCACAAAAACTCTCTGTAAGTTTATAAAAAAAACACTTACTATACAAACATCAATTAAAAAACGTTAAATAAATACATAATATACAAAATCACTAGATGAAGGTGGAACATTTTTGTCATCTCAGTCATAAATCGTAAAATCTCATAAGTATTAGATCTATGATCCAGTCGATCGTTATTATATCTTATATCTACGTGTATATGGTTCTATATTAGAACTTGATGATATATTACAATATTGTTTCAACCTTAGAGTCAAATTATGGTATAATTTGTGTAAGGCTTGCTCTTATATTAACCGTTGTGTTGAGCAACTAGCAGAGTATCGAATGCACGATTTAAATATCGATAAGATCGTGTCGCTTCACTCAAACATCGATAAAACCGTAGTGTTGGGATTAATCGAAGTTTTTTTTTAAATATCTTGTATCGTTGCTAAGGCACTAATTAGTCAATCTCATGCAATAATTATTTTAAAATATTATTTTACTTATGACCTAATCCTGTATAAAAACTAAATTACAGGAAAAATCGTTTTTGCATTTAAATAGAACTATCGTGTTATCTTTGTATTAAAAATTTCGATTCGTATTAATGCGCTTTAGTAATTTTCGGTAGTTATTTTATTAATAACTATTTAGTAAAGATTCAATTAGCAGTCCTACTTATTCCTCTCATTTACAAAGAACAACGTAAAACTCCACCATTTTTTTTCTTGATGCCTCAATAAATGAACATTTCGAAAATGTGTTGCAGTCTATCTAGATTGCAGATAAATACCAGTACCTTACACATAGTGACTGCTATCCACAAACCAACAATTCTGGATATTCCATTGTTTGACTTGGCTCATGCCTACATTACACCTGTTATAGTCCTAGGATACAACGAAGTCCTAGGTTAAATTTAGCAAATTCGTAAGTTACACATGATATATACCTAGGCTTAAGGTGTATCCCTAGGGTACACTTCGAATATTCCTTCCTAGCTTCTTTCCGCGTTAGACCGGTGCTTCTATAACGACGTACTTCAGAGTGGTAAGCAGAGTAGCAGGTCTATATAAGCCTGGACTGCTTCAAGTACTGCAGTAGCAGCTGATGCAGGAACTTGTACTGATGCACGTTCTGTATCAAGTTGGCGCGTTGCTGGTGCAGCATGCTGATGGTGCGGGGGATGTCTAGTTCCTGGGGACAGGAGAAAAGTTCCATTTCATTATTTTTCGGATGCGGAAGAGGATTCGAAGGGAGTAAAGGTTTATTTTAGGTCATAATATAGTCAAGTATACCAAAAAAATAAACATTTAAATTTTTGTACACGTGTTTGGGGTTTTGCATTGTCCATAGTCTTCGCAAATGCAAATTGCAAATTGTTGACACTGTTTATCTCATCAGGCAATGTTTTTTTTTTTTCGGCTGTGACATCATCAAATAACCCCTCCCGCTCTGGGCTGAGCAGGAGGGAGTGTCAGACTTTTACTGACTAAAACCCATCCATGTTCCTTCCTTTGCCCTTTGTGTTCCAGGGCCGCGGTATCTCTTTCGAACAGTCTCGCAACCCTGGCAGACAATATGTTAATGAGTTAATGTTTCCTTAGGGGGAACGGACTATAAGACATATTTATTTAGCATTATGTCATCAGGTGTTATCTGCTAGCTGCTAGCATGAACAGCCGTATATTTTGTTCCAGACGAGCCCTACCTGGTTGTTATCCAGTATGTCGTGCAGCAGGTCGGCGGCCAGCGCGGTCCCGCTGCGGCCCGCGCCGCGCTCGCAACAGAACAGCACGGGCGCGCCCGCCCCGCGCCCCGCCCCGCGCGCCCCCCGCCCGCCCGCGCCCTCCGCCTCGCACGCCAGCCGGAGACTGTTCACCTCCGACAGGAACGCTGGACAAACAAATTGTCAATATTAACTAGGTTTCATCAAAAACATTCATAATTTCGATGTGAAGCGGACTGTGAGATGATAGGTCCGGTATTAGAGAACATAACTGAAGACATTATTTGATGTCGGCCTAAGAAGCAGTGAGGAGTGAACAATTTTGGAAAATATTTATTGATAAATTAAGTTATAAACATGGACTAGAACTCGCGCGCAATTCGGTTGACGGTTGGTGACGTCACACATCCATTAGCCTCGGAAGCGTCGCGGAAGGGCGTTTCGGCGTTCCCGTCAAAATATCGCTGTTTCTAATAAATAGCGGCAGTTTTATTTCGGTTTACGTGTTGTGAACTTGTAATGTGTGAAAAGTAATATACGCGAGTACACCAGTAAAGTGTTCTTCATCCCCCATTGAGAAGGGAGGATCCAACGGTCAGACGGGTGTTGTGACGGGTGGCTACTGCCCGACATTTGTTGTCGCGTTTTCCTACATAGTCTTAGCCACTGATAATTTTAGAGCGCGATTTAGAATTCAGATGTCAATTCTTTATTTTTTTTCATCGATGGCGCTGTAGTACTTTTTTGTAATAATTATGTTGCTGTAGTACTTTTTGTAGTATCGCTACAGTATCATAATAACTCTCTTCTGGTCGGTGTAGCTGCCACCTAGACGCCTAAGATAGATGAGCTTCCTTACCCAGGAAGTGCGGATGGTCGGGCGCGGTGCTGGCGTTGTGCCACAGCGCGAAGTGCACATGCCACACGTCGCGCACACGCGCGCCGTCGCGCACGCGCACCAGCACGGACGCGCCCCACGCCGTGCGCGACGACGTGCCCGACGTTACCTGGAACTGGGTGCAAGGGTTAAAGTGTAGCTTTTAGGCATTTTAAAAAGTATTGATCTTGAGCTGGATTATAGATTGTTTTGTGCTTATATTTGTCTTCGAAAGTATAGCAAATGGTAAATATGCTTATGTTTCTAATTCAATTGAATTACTGGGGAGAAGATGAGGAAATTGAGGTTTGGAGTTAATCATGATGTAATTTTGAATGAAGACATGTCAGAGATGACGAACAGCAACTATTGTACAGGTTTATTGAGGATGCTATATCAATCAGTCTTATTACCATCTTTAGATTCGACTTTGTGAAAGAATAAAAAATAGTATGTAATTTACCTACACTAAACAAACGCATATTACAAACAATTATGTACAAGTCAAACGCCTAGTCATCATTAGCCAAAGCCAAAGTCAAAAGCCCAGTATTCAAAAGAAAAATAATTACCCATTTTTATAGTTACTAAATGTAGTTGGTATATTAAATTAAACACTAGAAGTTAAGAATGGTATCATATCAAGTAAAATATACACTAACATACAGCTAAGAATAAAATGACCAACACTTAGTTAAGATTTTTTATTTATTGTGTAACCTAATTAAGATACCTATTTCACTTGTTTTTTCTTTTACCAATGTTTACTTTTTTAAATAATTTTGTTCTAATGTTATTTCAATAATTTTTTGTTTTGTATTGTCCTGTGAGAGTCTAATAAATACTTTTTTCAAACATGCAGGAGCGTTTTTTAAATTTGGCACATTACAGCGCTCCAGCAATGTTGTATGAAACGGCGTGCTGGGGTTCTGAAATACTCTTTGATAGGATCTCTTTTATCATTCTTGGCATACCAAAGTAAGTCTCTTTGCTTAGTACAAATTGCGTTCCCATGGCTAAATGCGTTTGCCTTTCGGCACAGATGATACAGCAAATTGGCGGCAAAGCTGAAAATTCGTATTGATTTGGTAATTACTGATTAATAAATATAAATTTAATAATTAAAATGAGTTCCGACGGCTTCGAGAGTGAAATGGAGATTGATTGTACTCCACCAGATTTAAGATCAGAAGCCAAATTTGGCAATGGAAAACCTGCTTCCAGCGAAGTCAAAAGAAAAATACATGAAAGTATATGAAAATTTAATGATTGGGAAAAACGAGAAATAAGTACCTGTTCATTTGCCTGCATTCTTTTGAGAAAAGCACTATATATGCCTCGGCGTAGATGGCAATTGCCTGTCTCGTATTAGTGAAGTCAAACTGATACTCGGCCTGCAATTGCCTATTTCCCGGCTTTTGCAATAATGTACTATTTCTTTCTTCTTTATAATAAGAAATATAAAGCTTTTTTATTTATACTATAATGTAGCTGTACGCGTTACCTTCCCAAAATCCTTGGTAGTATTATCATGCGGCAGGTAGTGCGGATGGCCCGGGCCCGCCACGCGCGCCAGCAGCGGCGCGCCCACCTGCGCCGCGGCCGCCCACAGCACTGCGCACGCGCCGCCGCACGCGCAGCCCGCGCCGCCCGCGCTGCCCGCACTGCCCGCGCCGCCCGCGCTGCCCGCGCCGCCCGCACTGCCCGCGCAGCCCGGGGGCGTGGCCTCACTCACTTTGGCCACCACGTAGAAGCGCTGCGTGCTGCCCACTGTCATCTGGAGATAGGTATATTAGCAACGTGCCATTGAACTTATCATTTTCAAAAATATATATAATAATCATTGCTTAAACAAGATGACATAATATACAGGGTGTAACAAGACCCTTCACGTAGCCGTCAACCAAGCATGATCAAGCTAAGTAACTTTATTCAAAAATTATTGCTGGGAAACGACTTTTTTTTTTTTGGGGGTGAAATATCACGTTTTACGGTAAGGATTCAATGTAACGCACTCAAAACACTGTGCTGATGGATGGATTGAATAGTATGGGGGTCGTGGAAGTGTTTTAAAGTAAAAAGCTTACATTAAAAACATGTAAAAAATAAACTTGTGAATAAGTTGGAACTTTGACCCCCAATATCTCCGAAAGTTAGGTATGGTCTAGAATAAAAAAAATATCGCAATGCCGGGGAGAATAAGTACCTTTCGGCTTCATTAAGGGTCTTGTTACACCCTTTAAAGGATCGATATGCTACTGTAATAGATTTCTTGTGGTTTCAGTCGATTGTGAAAATGATATTTCCATTCCACCTGCACTTTAAGGGATCTGTCTGAGGCCACCCACGATGTCGAGGTGGTAGAGTTCTAGTCAAAGTTTATATAAATCTATTTAAGGGAATCATCAAAAACACATAATTTTCAATCCAACCCTTTATCTTGTTTCTCAATTGTAACACATAAGAATATCGATGCCGAATCCCGGCTAGGAACTCCCCACCCAACTACCGACCCTTAGGGCTAATATACAGGTGAATTTTCCAAGTGGGCGTGGATGTCCAAATCCGAAACTATGTGGAATAGCGAAAAATGCTTAAAGGAGTCTCGAGCCCGATTTTTATGAAAACTGCATCATTCGATTTTTTGAAAAATCAATATGCTTTATGATATTATTTCCCAGAATTTGATCCTTATTAGCGACACTATCGAATACTGTACAGTGTCAATTTTTTTTCCCAAATCAATGGGTTCGATTCGAACGTATATTGTTTTTTTCAAAAATCTAATCAGTTTTAGTTTTCATCATAATCGGGCTCGCGATACATACTCAAAGGAGCCTTCCTTTGAGTATGTATCGCTATTCCTCAGAGTCTCGGATTTGGCCATCCACGCCGACTTAAAAAATACACCCTGTATATGTGTGTATGGTTTTTTTTTTGTTTTGATACCGATTCTAATGTTAATTTATTTCAATTTTTCATGTTGATTTATTTTATTTTTATTTTATTTAAATCGGACTGTATGGATCAAGTTATCTGAAACAAACGTATTTTTTTTAAATACTCACAGTGATATGCGACGCGTTAATATACCCGTGCGGGTTGTTGGGCGTGGGATGCAGCCGGACGCGGTTGTCCTCGTAGGGCAGGTGGTCGGACGAGAAGCCGTTGAGCGCTGCGTGCTGAGGGAGTAACGCCGTGCGGAACTCGCCGCCGGTGTCGCGGCCTTTCGGGATCTGCTCGAACGCGAAGGAGAGCTGCTCGTCTGACATCTTGCGTTCTAGGATTTGGACCTGTTGAAAAGGATTAAGTTACAAGTACTAGAAAGTCTTTATGAGAAGCTTCTATGATCAGCATAGACACGGAATGTAAAGCGACGTACTCAATCTTACTTTCGCAATCACGGTGCCCATAAGTAAGCATAGACCTGAATACTTTGATCGGGTGATTGGACTACATTATGGACACGGAGAAGATTGTTTTGGGAGGTGCCTGAGTCTAATCGAAATGCACAATGCCTAAATTTAAGACCGTACGAATTATGAGTGGCCATAGAGCTAAGGTTGGGTAAAATACAATCGACCCAAAATGAATCTGATCACCTTACGGACTATTTTTGCTTGCAGCATCCGGCCGCTATAGAAGCGCTTAGTTAAAAACTTTCTCTTCATTGGTCCTTTTTTGTGTTATTCCTATTAGTCAAAAGAGGGTGGTCAAACATCTGTGATCATTAACAGAGCCTGAGAATTTTTGTAAAACAAAAGATAATGTAAAAAGGTCGCATTTATTTTTGTTGTTCTTCTATTGGTCCGCACTCTCTTTGTGCTGACCAATAGTAGTAAGGGTGGTGAACAGATGTGGATATCGTGTGCACGGGATTTTGTTTTAAAAGTGAGCAGATTCATCTTTTGGTGATGGTACATTGGTAGATACTTGCAAGATTTAAACCAGCAACTTCATGCTCAAGAAACGTATCCTTAAAACTCAGGGCCATCTTGAGAATATGATTCACACATTCATGCGACAAACTAAACAATTTCCGTTTATATGAGTTTGGTTGAAATGGAAACGTAGGTTTATTATCTACATTAATATTATAAAGAGGTAAACTTTGGCTGTAAGAGGTAATCTACAAAACGACTGAACCGATTTCTAAAATGTTTTCACTGATACTACACAAGGGCCGATTGTCATAATATACAATACGTTTTAAATGATAAAATGTATAGTTTACACGGGCGAAGTCACGAGCAGATGCTAGTAATTTACAAAGATAATGAATGATGTATCAGCACCAATTGAAAAGCACTGATTGGCACGAACACAACAATTAAACTGAAACATGATACTGAACAACAAACAACTGTTGTTGTTTGTAATCGTGTTTGAGCAGATGGTTGATAAACAATAACGCGTGGATCATAGCATTGATTCAGTGTGTTTGCATTATTCAGATATTTTATTGATCTTCATATGTGACTTGGGGTTTTAGAGACAGACATAATCTTTAACTGGAATGACATCACTTATCGACAGGGAATCTGCATGAGCCAGTCAGAGATCTTAATTCTCATGCAATAAAAGCGAACAGTACGGCGCGGTGCGGGTCGCGTCATCCGAACCTTTGTGAGGCGAATGACGTCTTTTTATTGCATGGATTCTGACCAGCCCAAGCCGATTTCACGTAGATTACTGTGGTTACGTGAATGACATTATTTTATCAGGGTGATGGGCGGCATCAATAGTTTAGTTGTCCCTAGGACACCCGAAAAGTAAATACTAGAGAATTAAACATTTTAGGTGTGAAAACCGTCGCATTGTGTCCTACGATCATCTAAATTATGATGAATAATCCTCAGGACAAAAGTCCCAAAAATAAAACACACATTTTATCTGTTCTGCTATCGTACTTTATTTGCTAAATATTTCTAGCAAGGTTAACCGAAAGAAATGTAATAAAATATTATGTAAAATAGCAATTTAATTGCTATAATACTTTCGGCAAATGTTGATTGTTGTTAAGCCTCACAATCTGATCAAATTAAAGATAGGAACATTTGTGTTATCTTAAGACTGCCAACGGAAACACAATTTTAAGGAAAAAATTGTAAATTGTAACAACAAGAATATTATGTTTTATTGTCCTGTCCTTATTTTTGCACATAATACATTATTATTGGTGAATTTATTTAGAAAGATCAGGTGCGTAGCACTCGCAACCGGCCTGAGTGAGTGTATAAAAGTGGACGAGGCAGAAGGTGTATGTTAGAATTGTGTGGAAGATGGCGTTAGTATTTGATACCCATCAAATATGGATAAAAAGCGTGAAATTACATTCTAAAGCATCTTGCAGTATTCTAATAACTGTGGCAGTGTTATATTGTGTGTAGATTAAGTTTACTAACATGTTAAAAATTGTAACTAACATTTTCAGTCTTTGTTACTTGTTTAGTTAAATACAAATAAAGAATTATTAACTTACCATAGTCTCTTTGGTAATACTAGGCGGCAGCGGCTGAAACTTGGGCAGTCCCGTCGACCAGCGATGCGTATGCGGCGCCGGCGTGGCCCTATTCCGGCCAAGCGTCGCAGACCTCACCTCCGTCTTATTCGCCCTCCCCATGAACACCCCCCATCTTCTCCGCTTCTTCTCTTTACTACTCGTTTTACTCGTCTCAATATCCATGGAGCTATTCGTAGTCACTGTTTCAATAGTGCTCGAGCTAATGTCCGCCATGTTCGGCCGCGAATCCGTCACTACGATCGATGTCACGTTTTCAGCTTTGTTTATAGTGTTGTTATTCGATACCCGGTGTGTCGATAAACTCTGATAGGGCGTCTCATCGTATTCGCGTTCATCGTGCTGTAGCGATAGCCTGTCGATGGACAGCGCTACGTTTTCGAATTCGGCTTCTCGGTTCACTGATCGACTGGAAACTGTCATGTCTTTGGGTACGCTGGATTCGCGAACGCCTTTTATTATTTGTGCGTTGACATAGTGGCCGTCCGGGTTCTCTATTTTCACGGGAACGTAAGGTATGTTCATGTTAGGTGATAGATATTTGTTTATCGTAGGATGGCTGCTGTTTCGCTCGTTTAGTCGCGCGATCTCGTCTGTTGTTGTCAGACTCTGTGCGCGGTCTCTCATCGTGACCTTCCCTTCGTTTTGCCAAGGCAATGGGACGTTCTCATAAATAGGTTCTTGTGTATCTCCTAGTTTAATTTGTTGTGTTTGTGGTAGAACTACGTGCCTCTGGTAGGGTATCCTATGCATCGGCATCGAGTACATAATATTCCCTCTTTCGTCGTAAACCTTTTGTATGTTATCCGATATGTGATGGGGGTCTATAATGATGTGCGGTTTGGGGTCTAACACTGACGCTAGGTTGTTGTAAGTTCCGTGGGTGCCGGGCATTATGTTAGGTCTACCATAGTTAATATGACTAGTATTGATATAACCTAAATACTGCCTGTTTAGGGCTGTTCTCGTTGAGACTAGGTCTGGACTTGATCCTGAGACATGAGAGTTAATATAACCTCTATGGTAGTTCAGGGCTTGGCTGGCGACTGCTAGGTCCGGGGTCGAGTTAGAAGCGAGGCCGTTAGAGGGGTAGGGGGGCGGGGGCTTGTAGACATTCACGTAGTGTAGCTGGTTGAGATCAGTTTGTACATTGGGGTTAACCGCGAAGGGGTAATTCGTCCCCATGAATTTGAGAGGGTAAGGGTAGTCATCCGTCGCAGGACTAGTGAGGGGAGCAAGGGGTGTCGGCCCCGTGTGGCGGGTCACGTCGGGGTACACGCGGTGGATGTCGGGGTGGGAGCCGTAGGGCTTCGCCGCCGGCCCCAGGGGCGCCGCGTGGTGGTTCTGGTATCGAAGCTGGGCTTCCGCTCTTTGCTGTTGGTACTTCTGTTGGATGGCTGTCTCGTAGTCTGGCGCGGGACGGTATTGTGGTACGAGTGCTCTGAAAAGATAATATAGAGATATACTAACTTTGATATTGGTCTATCTAATGCTAAATCATAGACAGCAGTGTGAGCCATCTGCCGGTAACAATGCTGAAGTGGTATACCACGAGTGGTTTATGGATTGCTAATGTATTCCAACCTCATGAAGGAATACGTGGTCATGTGCTTGGACCTTCACCAGCATCCATCCCTTCGGACCGAAATCAAAACCGTTCATTTTTTGCCAATGAAGATCTAGAAGCTGTTTGATTGACATTTCAGTCAGTTTGATGACCATTGCTTCCTCAAACTCTCACCTGTTCTGTGGCGGCGGCTGGTGCTGCAGATGATGCTGCTCCGCCAGCTCCAGGCAGGAGGTGGAGTAGGCGCGGTGTGCGGACGTCAGAGGCTCCAGGCGAGGCACGCTGCCTAGCTCCCGCGCATCCAGCTCCTCGCGACTGTCTGATAGACCGTGTTCCTGGGGACAAATGAACAAAGGCGATTATAGTAAGAGGTGGAACAAATGCTATTCGAGTAGCTTGTGTCTAGCTCTGAGATGATATATGGGCTATCAGTTTTATTAAATTTTTTCGTGTTCAATTCACTGACATGCCCTTTTGACCCGGAACACAGCAATACTGTTTCTCTGTGCATTTTTTAATTTTTTTATTGAAATAATTGAATTAAAAAAACATTTAAAACAAGTCCATAAAAACTATAGGTATAATAGTAATTGGATTCTACCTGAACTAGGAATAAACCTGTATCTCAGGTAACTCACTCAAATGCTTATACGTAAATATTATCTAAGATAACGGTCTGTTTGACGACAGAATATATATAATATTGTTCCCATATGTAGATCAACTTCACCGAATGTGTTCTGCAATCGCGAACTATACTTTTCGAAAGAATTGGATCACACTTCAAGGACAAACTATAACATTGACAACAAAGAAAACTATGGCCAGAACGCGGAACTTCCTCGATTGTGACCAGGCAAAACCCATTTCTACAAACTAACACAAAAGAACTAAAAGTATGGTATTTGTTTAATTAAGTTAGTACAAAATACTCTAACAGCGCGCACGCATGGCTACACAAGGAGCGCAAACGAAGCGCGGTCAGCCCAAATATGTGGATTATGTGGAACAACACATTCATAAAATATTATGACTAACAAGACAGAAGTGATTCGTAGTCTAGGTCTAGTAGTTGGCAGCGGTACTGCTAAGCGTGGCGTCCTCGGGGCTGACGATGTATTTTTGCGAATCTTCACTAGAAAGTTATTAATAGCAGCTTCCGAGTATGGAATTTATGCCCGGTTAGTGACAAGAAACTCTTATAAATATCCGTAATTTAAATTATACAGAGGTGTAAAACACAATTACTGTAATATAACTACTGACTTCCCCAACCAGGTCTTATTCCCGTGCAGTCAACGGGAAGTGCCCAGAAGGCTGGCAGCATTGCCACGTTGAATGGCAATGCTAATTCTGTGGCCAAGAAAAAGGCCAGCTGACGTGAAGAGTCCACCAACCGCTTGGCGATATCATCAAGTATCATGACTTGGCTCGCGAGCTTGTCGGCATGTGGGATGTGGACTCAGCGATCATTGTGCCGATAGTCGTATCAGCTCATGGTTTAATTACCAAGAGCCTCAGCCAATACCTGAGGGCTTCGGGACTATACCTCGTTAGGCATCTGGATCAAGGGCTTGATTCAGAAAGCGATACTCCTGGACACGGCTCGTATTGTTAGCGAGTTTCCTCTCTCTGGAGCCCTGACTGCCGGTAGCTTGGACCCTGTTCCCGAGGGGGGGGGGCTACTATTTTTTTAAATGCTTTTTGTTTTTCAATGTTTAAAAAAACATGTTTTTCCTAGCCTGCTCAGTCCCACTCTTGGGCGAATGCCGCCCTCCAGTCACGCAAAAAAAAAATATTAAATTGATAAATGTAAAGAAAGTAAATAAAAGACCAATAAAATAATAATTTATTACCGATCAATAAATCTTGCTTGGTATGCAGTGATGTCCACTTTCACGACCACAAGCTATACTTAGTCAAATAACTCAATAACGATAGATCGCGATCGGCCGTAGAATAGATCGATACAAAAAGTCCACTCCATACAATATGCGAAAATGCACGCACACATTGACAACTACACGTATAAGCTAGTGCAAGTACACGCGCCTTTTTAGGTAGGCAAGGGCGATGCATTTTACTGGCATTTTCATGTATAAGTTTGGGATCACAAGACAGTTTCATCCTTGAGTTATGAGCCGAGGTACATGGTAACTCACAAATGCTTGCACTGACTGGATAGGTCCACTCAAAACTATGTTGTTCTTTCTTCAAAAGACCATCTCGGACACTAATCTCATGCGAGTTGACCAAGATTAAGTCTGGATCTTAAAGGGCGTAAAGTTCCTCTGGTCGGGGAGGGCCTGTACTTATGCTTTTGCGGTTGCACAACGACATGCTTTGCTAATAATTTGCTTGGTAGTATAGTTGCAGGCCTACCTCACTGCCTCCTTCAGAGGCAGTGAGGTGGCGGGGTTTTGAGGGTGAGCGCTACAGTCGTGTAGATCCTCAAGGCAAGTCTGGGGGATTCACCTTCACGAGGTTGCCGCCCTGTTTTTGGTCTAATTCCATAAGAAATAGACGCAACGAAAACCCGCGGGCGCTTTTTCAAAAAATTCCCGAAGCCAAAATCCCAGGCCTAGGGTAACCCAAAACCCCATTCCCATGATCCTACGCTCAATCCCTCCTTCCTTTTTCCTTTCGGTCCATGAGGAGGGGTAACCTCATCTCCAAAAAAGCCCACAAACCCTCAAAAAATGTCGCAGAAAGGTTTCAATAATCCCCAGGTGGGTCCCGGCAATGCCGGGGAATCCCACGCCGACCCGTCGGCCAGCTCCCACCGTAATCTGGGGGGGGGCACCAATCTGCCACTTAGGGCCGCGCCTTCCGCGCGGCCGGCTGCTTTAGCGCCAACAGCACTGGCTGCGGCTCACGCGCCACCCGACACGACCATGGCTGCGACCTCTGCGCCAATTGATACGACGGCTGCGATTTCCGCGCCTACGACCCTGACACCCGTTATACTTTCCACGAGGGCCTGGCAACAGAGCATCGTTCGGAATAGTATAACGAACAACCCCGACAATGACACCGACAATGCACGACTCTCCAGCCTTGACGGAGAACTCCGCGCGCTGGCACTCCAGCGCGAGAAGATCGAAGCAAGGCTGAGAGACATAGACTCTGGACACCACGGGACGGGAAAGGAAGCTGAATCCGGTGGCCCTGGATTCATCTCTGTGGATGAAGTACGCTTGCTGAAGCGTAAGCGCGGAAAAATCCGGAACAGAGTAAGAGATCTCAACAACCGTTTGAGCAAGATCCGCGAAGGCAATAGCCAGCGCGATGCGCAAACGGTTGCTTGTAAGGGAGTACGCGACCAGCCGCAAGTACGCGAAGGGGAAACCCAGCGTGAAAAGCAGCCGGACGCGGAAACATGCGGGCAAGGACCATTACGCGAAGGGGAAACCCAGCGCGGAACGTCACTGCCCGCACCAGGACCATCCGGAGGAAACAACCGGAACCGCACCGAGACGACCCAAAACCGACACAGACCGAAACAGAAGCGAGGCAAGCGATCTGGATTTTCGCGCAGGGTGTTCCTGGCACGGAATACCGTGCCATGCCCCTCGGAACCGCAACCTGGACCAAGTGGCCAGGGAACGGCGAAGAGGGTGCGCCCGGACGACACGGCTTCGCCGAGCACGCTCCAGGGGGACGCCAAGCGAGTCAAAATTCAGACCGCTCAAGGGGAGCAGAGGACCTACGCACGAGCTACAAAGGATATTCCTGCGCGGCTCGCCGTAGCGATCTGCCTCTCGCCTCCATCACGTGACATGACCACTGACGAGGCCGAGCACATCAAGCTCAGCCTTGAAGACCTCGTCATGGACGCCGACCCCTCCAAACCACTCCCGGCCTTCCGCGGTTACCCTAGGGTAGCAGACGGCACGGTTCAGATGTGGTGTGAGGACGACGGCGCCCTGACCTGGCTAACAGATAATGTACCGAAGATTAGACTGCCCAACACAGACGCGACACTGATAGTCATGAGACAGTCCGACGTGCCGACCCGTGTCCGAGCAGCGCTCTTTGTACCCAGGTACAATGGGGACATAGCGCGGCTCCAGAGCGTTCTGACTCGTCAGAACACTTGGTACGACATAGGGAGGTGGTCGCTGTACAGGGCGACATCAGTCGGTGGTGATAACCATGGGACTTATTTGACCCTGGGTATCCCACCGGAGGAAGTCGAAAAGGTCTTGGGGAGGGAGCGGCGGGTATCGTACCTACTTGGGTCGATATACGTGCGCTTTTTCCCCAACACCCAACCCTCTGACACCCAGACTACGACCACTAGCACTGCACTGACGCAACCGACACCGACAGAACTCGACATGACCATGACGCAACTGGAGGAGGAGATGGCCAGAACGGCAATGGCTGATGCCGTTGCTGGGAGCATGCCAACCTCACCACCAGGGTGGACAGAACAGCTGCTCACTTCGTCACCGTCACTGAGCGACGACCGGCATGGACTGGAGGATGGGGGGGATTTATCCGATGGATCCGTCTCCTCATAACTCCACTCCACCGCCACCGGCGCCCACGTCTAGTCCCCTAAACATCATCCAGACCAACCTCCAGCATAGCCAGACTGCCACGGCTTGCCTGCGCAGGGCGCTGGAGATGAAACCCCGAACTATTGCCCTAATCCAAGAGCCGTGGATTCGAAATAACAGAATATGCGGCCTCGTAAACATTGGAGGTAAGCTAATTGTCGACACACAGGGCACAGAAAAACCAAGGACCTGCGCCTACATACCCAAAGATGTGCCCACCACAACACTCACACAATTATGTTCCAGAGATTTGACAGTCGTCAGGCTCAAAACTGACGGCGATGCACCTGACATCGTCTTAGCCTCGGTTTACATGCCAGGCGAGGATGAAGACTGCCCACCAAAAGAGATGGCCGACCTGGTAAGGTACTGTGAAGACGCCAACCTGGACCTGGTCATCTGCACGGATTCGAACGCCCATCACCCGCTTTGGGGTTGCAATAAAGCCAACACTAGAGGTGAGGTATTATGCACATATCTATTCTCCACTAACCTTAACATCGTTAACCGTGGTTCGGAACCCACTTGGGTCACAGCTCGCGGACAAACAATTATTGACCTAACGCTGGCTTCAGAAAGCGCGACAAAACTTATCTCTAACTGGCACGTATCCAACGAGCCTTCTTGCTCTGATCATAGGAGGATTCGTTTCTCACTAGTAGCTAACACAAAAAAACCCGATCCTAGGCGCAACCCACGACGTACCAACGTACCCGGCTACAAACGGCTTCTGGCCTCACTGCTAACAAGGCACCAAAAACCCCTAAATCTAACGGATCCCAAACAGCTTGAAGACACTGTAATTAAACTCTCAGAATATATCATCGAAGCCTACCACGCCTGCTGCAAACTACCAGATCCAAACACCAAGAGCAAGGGAAACTCTTGGTGGACTGCAGAGCTCGGCAAGCTCAGGCAAACGATGCGCAAACAATTCAACAGAGCCAAGAATTCCAGGCTCCCAGAAGACTGGGACCTATACAAGAAAACACAGTACACCTTCAAAAAACAAGTCAGGTTTGCCAGCAGGGCAGCCTGGCGGAAATTCTGCGAAGACATTGAATCGAACAGCGAAGCTGCGCGAGTAAGGAAGATCCTATCCACCGATCAGGATCGCACCCTCGGATCGCTGAAAAACCCAGACAACACGTACACAAAGTCGGACCATGAAACAAGTAAAGTTCTTCTGGAAACCCATTTCCCAGACTGCAGCCTCTCCGAGGACAGAGTATGGGCAAGTGAACCAATGCACTCACCAAGCGACCAGGACTGGTCCAGAGCCCGCACAGTAGTAACCGAAGACAGAATCAAATGGGCAATCAAGACTTTCAAACCATACAAATCCGCAGGTTTAGACGAAATTCTCCCAGCCCTATTGCAATGGGGAGCAGACGTCCTTACGCCATGGCTGGCTGTCATTTTCCAAGCCTGCCTAGCACACAGATATGTGCCACATCAATGGCGAGAGGTGAAAGTCATTTTCATCCCTAAACCAGGCAAACCCGATTATACACAACCTAAAGCGTACAGACCAATAAGCCTGACATCTTTCCTACTGAAAACCCTTGAGAGACTCTGTGACCGACACATTCGGGACGGACCTCTTCAGGAGCTGCCACTCCACAAACAACAACATGCCTACTCCACAGGAAAATCCACAGAATCTGCACTCCACAGTGTGATCTCCAAGATCGAATGTGCAGTAGACTACAAATGCTCCTCACTAGCTGTTTTTATTGACATAGAAGGCGCTTTTGATAAAACCATTTTTCATAGCATCAACGCAGCCCTCGAGGAACACGGCGTAGACTCGACCCTGCGAGGATGGATCACAAACATGCTCAGACTGAGAGCCGTACAGGTTACGGTGAATGACACTACTAGAGCCATCGTGGCGAAAGGCTGCCCTCAAGGGGGCGTCCTTTCGCCACTTCTATGGAACCTCGTGGTAGACAGCCTCATCAAGCGTCTAAATGACAGAGGCTACTTCACGGTGGGCTACGCTGATGATATAACCATAATAATTAACGGCACACAGGAAAATACACTATGCAACCTTATGCGTCAGGCTTTGAAAATGGTAGAGGACTGGTGCAAAGAATATAAACTGGCAGTGAACCCTACCAAAACTGAACTCGTCCTTTTCACAAAGAAAAGAAAGTTGGCAACCTTACAGTTACCACGCTTTTTTGGGACCACCCTAAGCCTGTCGACTGAAACCAAATACCTGGGCATCTATTTGGATAAACAACTGAATTGGGCAAAACACACCGACTACATCACCACAAAAGCCAGCATAGCCCTATGGCAGTGCAAAAGACTGCTCGGCAGAAATTGGGGCCTAAGCCCTAAAATCACCTACTGGCTATACACCACAGTCATCCGACCAATCATCACATACGGCTCGTTAGTTTGGTGGCCCAGGACCAACCTGAGCACAGCCCAGAAAGATCTCGAGAAGCTACAGAGATTTGCCTGCGTAGCAATCACCGGTAGCATGAGGACATCACCCACTGCCACTTTACAGGTGATGCTGGGGCTGTCACCTCTACACCTCGTTGTAAGAGAGGAGGCGACCCTAGCGATTTTCAGGCTCGAAGTATCCGGCACCCTCAGTAAAGATTCCAGAATCAAACATACACGCTTAAAAGATGATGCTATCTAGCGGCAGCCCATGATGGCATCACCCTGCGACAGAACCCTGAAGACCCACTGCTTTCAAAAACACTACAGCATAGAACTCACAGCGGAGACGCGTGACTACTCAGGTCCAAAAGAGCTAAGGATCTACACTGATGGATCAAAGACCGAAGACGGGACAGGTGTCGGAGTCTTCTCCAACGACCTAAATATTAAAATATCCAAACCCCTGGGAATGCTCAACTCTGTCTATCAAGCTGAGTGTGTTGGCATTATCCAAGCGGCACACGCCATAGAGGTCAGGGAAGTTACGAATACCCATATTCGTATACTCTCCGACAGTGCCTCAGTCCTTCAATCCTTAAAGAGAAACCAGATAACGTCGAGACTAATACTAGAATGCCATAATGCCCTAGAACGTGTTACGGTACTAAACCACAACACTGTGACACTACAATGGATCAAAGGACACAGCGAATCACTTGGAAACGATGCGGCTGATGAACTTGCCAGAAGGGGATCCAGCACAAAAGCCTTCGGACCCGAACCCATTGTGCCCATTCCCTTCAAGCAGCTAAGGAGTTGGTTAAAGGATCACACTCAAACGCAAGCGGGAAAATGGTGGACCTTGTCACCAGGGTGCAGGCAATCCAAGGAAGCTATGCCATCCCTGGACACGAAGCTAACCAAGCGCCTTCTGCGCCTGGACAGAGATAGCCTGCGACTGGTGGCGGGGACCATCACTGGACATTGCGAACAAACACTTCCACACCCTAGGTATCACTGATAGCCCCCTGTGCAGAGCGTGCATGGAGGCGGAAGAAACTGTAACGCATGTACTCCTCGAGTGCACCGGCGTCACCCAGATCCGTGAGGAGACTCTTGGAACACCGAGATCCCTTGAGGATGTCGTGAGAAGACCGGGAAGTTTGATCTGCTTCTGGAGGGAGGTGGGCTGGTTGGAGTAACGGCCACCATGGCTCACGTACAATGGTCCAATTTAGGGACTAAGTGCGGAAACCAAACCCTTAACATAGAACATAGTTCCTCTGGTCGGAGGATCCTACCCTTTCTATGGGGCCTTAGAAAAGGGAGGATCCACTGACTGGATGGGGGATGTGACTGGTGGTCTACTATCGGACGGGATCGGTGTTCTCGAATGACACCCACAATCCCTCAAAACATTGTGACCAAACACCCACCAATATTAGTCTCCCAGATGCTTGCGCGATGTAAGACTTATGCGTCAAGTGCGAAGCGTAGTTCATATATGCAGATGTCGCCACACACTTGTTGCATGTAGCGAGTTTTCTGTACCCTACCTATAGCATGGCTCGGAAGTATTCTCGATCACGGACGCGCGCGCAGGCGATGATATCTCGCGATCTATAACGCGCGCTGTTCATGCTGCTACAGATAGTGATCGCGTTGTTTGTCTTCCTGTCGCCGGTCGCGTCGTTCATTAGTTTTGTTGTTTTACTGTGCTTGTTCCGGTTTCATTGTATCTTTGTTTGAATATAGTTTACGTTGATACAAACGTAACTGTTATAATTGTACTAAATTATTGTAACATAGAAATGTTTAGCCCGTCGCGTCGGCCTGGTTCGGGACCGTCGGATCAAGCCGACCGAGTATGTGTGTAGCACCACTAAAACCTGCAAATTCGACTAACAAAACACAACTACTGTTGCTTACAACAGTCGCACGATCGCATCGCCCAATGAAGACCCAATGAATGCTTCACTCGGGAGTACCGCTCCCGAGTGAAGCGACGCGGAGATGGCGCGAACACTTTCATACCGCACATAACTTGCTAATTGTTACTTAATGGCAACACCATCTAACGATTTACTAAGCTATGTCGATCGGGCACAAAAACTACGCATCAGCGCTTAGCATAATGTGACGGTTTTTTGTACCATTTTGTTGTAGAATAGGAAATTATACACACTTTTCCAGCAAGAATTTTCAATTTGAAGAATTGTTGACAATGGATGTGAGATGGCTTCTTTCTTGTACGTTATTTCTCAGAACATAGGTTTTGTTAAAGGAAAGGCATAAAGCACATAGATTGCTATCGTATCGTCCCACTTTGATGAACTGCTCAAAAAATCAGCGCAAGGCCCTTCAAAAATGAACCGAAGACCTCGTAAATATCGACGGTGTCCACTGCATGGATAGAGTAAAACTGGTTGTTATGATGATTTTCAGGGAGAGTGTATGTCCAAAAGGGGACGTCTTTCAGCTGCTATAGTGGTAATAATTCATCACACAATTCCTCTGCCAGAGAAATCTGCCTAACTTGTAAGCATCACGACAACGCCCGGTCGAATGCCTCTTGCATCCAGCAATTTCCCGCGGCCTTCACAAGGTCGTCGGCATTTTTAACAATAGATCTTAGAGGCAGCTCACCTGGAACTTAGGCCTATGCTCGTCCCTGGGCGCCTCGCTGAGCGCGCTCTGGTGCTTCATGTAGAAGGTGTGCTGCTGCACGCACGACCACCACACGTACTTGCCGTCCTCGGGGCTGGCCAGCGTGAAGGATGCCGAGCCCGTCTGCTTCTGGCACTCGATGCTGAACGTGCGCTTGTGGTTGATCACGTTGGTTATGTCCATCCATCTGGGGGTGAAGAGAATGAGGTTCAGAAATTTTTCGATGTTATTGGGGAACAGTACGAGATAATTTGGTGATTTTATTGTAATGAGTTTCATTTGTTCTTCTTTTATCGTATCGCATCAGCCTTTAACGTTCCCACTCGGGCCACGTGTCACGATGTGGGCCATAGTTCACCATGAAGACCCAATGTGGGTTGGCAAATGTTACTTGTTAACGATTTTTTTTGTTTTTCAACATGTCGATTCTCTTGTGTGCATGTTTTCCTACAACGTGTTTAGAGCAGAATAGGAGAACAGCTCATGTCATAATGTGGTGATTAGCGACAGGTCATCACTAGCGGTATCACCAATTTAGTCGGCAGCATTTAAAGAAAGGATCAGTAGGGTTTTAATGAAGGATGGGAATGCTCTTGGCTAAATAATAACAGCCCCTCAGGTCGATCTTACGGTTAAGCTGCGCTTGCCTAGGTTGGTTCGTAGATGGGTGACCTATTACATACCAAGTCTCCTCTGTTCTTCGGAAAACACTTTAAGCCGTTGCACCCCAGTTGCCATTTATAGATCTTTGATAATCGTTAAAGGTAGTCAGTGGCCCGAAAGTCTGACAACCAGTCTTACCAAGCAGTATCGTACCAACTGGGTCGTGGAGGTCAGATAGGCAGCCGCTTCACGTAAAATACTGATATTCAGCTCAATCCGGTTGGTCTGAAAGCTGACCCCAACATGGTTGGGAGGAGACTAGGGAGATGATGTTTAACCTTTCGTATGCCGATTATATAGACACAATTAAAAACCTATTGTGTCTCGCATAGATCTACGTTCACACACGTTCATACACGAAGGGTTAAAGAAAAGATTGATGCTCAGAATACGTCGAACAAACTTGTGAACGCACGAAAAATGCATCCCATATATTAAAGTTGTATTACTTAGCCAGATGAGACGACTTTCTCCTAAGATGAAACTGTCTATCGAATTAGATAAAAATATTAAAATATTGTTTTAAAATGTACAAACATATCTTTACCGTTAGCAACACGCAGATATTTTAAACAAAACTAGAAACTATTTTCTTTCCTCACGACGGACAACTTTCTCCCAATAAATAAGACTAGAATACGTAGAAACGGTGGCAATGAATAAAATCCTTTTACCCAATAAACTGCAAGTTGACAGAAACACGTTTTCATTCTTAGATCCACATGAATATTGATATGGCTAATTGATAGTAGCACGCCATTCGTCAACGTAATCGATTGTCGGAGTGACAAGTAACTGATTACTGGTTTATGATGGGACTAGGGATGCACGATACTCTTACTTGCATTAATATAGGTACAAATGCAAGTATTCTTTCTACTTTTTAGTCCACAAACAAATACTTCTACACGTATTTGTTTTAACTTTCTATAATAAGGACGGTGTTCCGTACTTGAACTACTCGAAAAATAGCCGAAAAAAAAAACTCAGACGTGCCTTTTAAAGTGCAGACTAATAGTAATCTTCGTCAAGTCACATGCGTCTACCTAGGCAAATTTCCAGGAATTCTTTATTGTTCTCCTTTTGTAATATTTTGACGAACTGAACATGCAATTTAGGACAATGTGGCTAGATCCATATATTCCCATACCGCGACCGTTACTTTTGTATTGATTCAAAATATTGAAGCATCGCATCGTGTAGTATCGATACTGTAAAGTATCGAATCGGATCGTGCCTCACTATCTGGAACCGTGTCATATTCGCACGAATGCCCAGTGTTGAACATGATATGCCAATGACCGCTAACACGAAAATTCTGACAGTATTTCGTATTGCGTATGCAATACTCACTCACTCATAGATGTCTGACAAATTGATGATAAATCAAACGATATTAAATCCGTATTTAATTTTGGCCGCAGCTACGCCTGCGGTTGCGTGGAGGTCGTCAATTATCCCACAGGATAAAAAACATCCTATGCTTACCCAGGTAATGTTCTTCATGAACTTAATCGAAATCAGCTATTAAGGTGTATAAAGGTAACTGACAGATAGTACATTTAGCATTAACGATATTTGTATAGATAGAATGGAAGTAGATAATCTAATTGATTTCCAAATGATCGTAATTAATAATATGCAATAAAACATTGTAAACGAATCATAACGATGATGGTTCTCGCAACGAAGTCCATAATTTACACTTTTTTAAATTTCCACGATGTCGCTGGATCTTGGCCAAATAGAAAAGTGCCGAGAGATTTATCACATTCGTTTAATAAATTGTTTCTTTTAATATTTCTGAGAGAACATATCTCTTTTAGGATAATTTATCTTTATTGAGGCACGTCATCATGCCGCCGTGACAGGATACTGAAGAGCAGTAGTAACAGCCCCGAGTTACGAGTTGTGGTCGTGGGTTAGGAGCCAGGCAGGCGCGTTACTTTGTGTATTTTTTTTCTGTTGAAATAAATTACACATCTTTCAGTGAAGGCAAACATCGTACCAAAACATTTGTAGTTTTATACGCACAGCGCAGATTATTCATTCCTCTTTTCAATTAATATTGTTGATTTTGAACCTAGAATGAATATGAACACTGAAAGTAGACTAAAGGTTTCCATGTTTCAAAAAATATTCGTGACAGGATACTGAAGAGCAGTAGTAACAGCCCCGAGTTACGAGTTGTGGTCGTGGGTTAGGAGCCAGGCAGGCGCGTTACTTTGTGTATTTTTTTTCTGTTGAAATAAATTACACATCTTTCAGTGAAGGCAAACATCGTACCAAAACATTTGTAGTTTTATACGCACAGCGCAGATTATTCATTCCTCTTTTCAATTAATATTGTTGATTTTGAACCTAGAATGAATATGAACACTGAAAGTAGACTAAAGGTTTCCATGTTTCAAAAAATATTGATGTAAGTACTTGTTATGTCTAGGCAAAGGTAGGGCTTCTAACAATATACCGGTTTGAAAGAATCTTGAACGTGGTTCTGACAACTTTGACACTGAACGAGATTGTTACTTCCTTTCGAAAACTGGATTTAAAAACAAAGATGCTCCCTTTTAGAGCAAGGCCACCAGATGACACGGTCAACAGTGAACAAGAAAACTCGCTTGAGTTTAATTTCGAAATTAATTAATAAGTTTGGTAAATGATCCCGGCTATGGTTTGTTGAACGAATAGTAGCTTACTGGTAACTTGACACAAGGATGGCTTATATCGCCGTTATAAGATTAGCGCTGTCAGCTAGGCTGGGGGATTAACCGCCCTTGCGGTAAGCGTATCTAAAATACGAGTACCTTCCGTCGCCTTTCGCCTTGCCTTCTGTCATAGTATTAACAGTAAAGTTTATTAAAGACTGCCTCTTGCGTCTAGTGGTCGCAAGAGACTGCTGAGCATAATTTAAGGTTCTGGGTTCGATTCCCGGGTCGGGCTAAGTACTATTGGGTTTTCCATCAGGAATTTCTCAGAAGCTGCCACCGAGTCCAGATTTGTGCCCAGTTGATGGCAAAAGGCTCTTCCTTTATTACATGGGACTTAAGCGAGATGTGCGTGTAGTTTTTATGTGTACCTCTGCCTAACGCTTCAGGGATTACAAGCGTGTTATTATGTTACGCTTATTAATGACTAGCGACCCGCCTTATCAGGCTTCGCACAGGTGCAATATTATACATTTATAAACCTTCCTCTTGAACCACTGTATCTATTAAAAAAAACCGCATCAAAATCCGTTCCGTAGTTTTAAAGATCTAAGCGTACATAGGGGCAGACAGCGGGAAGCGACTTTGTTTTATACTATGTAGTGATTATCAAGATTGAAAAGGCATCCTCAGATGCACTATTGCAATTTAGGACAATCCTTGTCCCCCATTTGTTTCATACATCCAACCAGCAATAACGTTGCTAGTGCTACTGTAACAGCTTAGGCGTCCGCTAATTGACATATTGTGGCTCGTAGACCACCACGTAAGCCCAATACGGGTGGGTTTACGAGATTAACTTGTGTCAATATCTGAACCAAGTCATGAGCCCGGAGCCAAGCTTACCTGTAGAAATGCGGCGTCTCGCTAGTCTCCGTGAGCACCCTGATGCCGGTGAGCGAGATGGCGATGGTGACCTCGCTCTGGTTGAGCTGGTCGCGCGCGCTGAACATCTCCTGGCCGTAGCCGCGGAGCTGCTGGCATGTGGTGATGAAGCCTTCTTCTGCTTGAGCCTAGGAAGTTGCGAATGTAGTTATAGGCTGATACTGTTACTATTGTTAAAGTGCGTGTTATGGACAAGCGTCTACGCGATCTTTTCCTCAAAGTAGCTTTTTGCTTCGATTATGGAGACGCGAAGCCTGGGATTATCGCGGTGATTTGGTTCTAATCGTTTAGATAGCGAAAACGACACCTAACTAATCAGTTCATTACCCTTTTCATTAGTCTTTCTTTATATCTAAGTCGAGATAACCTCAATATATTTCGAAAGGGAAAGGTGACATATAGCGACAGCAGCCAAAAATCCATTTCCTATACAAAATATTATACATAGGTATTTACTTCAATAACTAACGTAATATTTAAAACGATAGCTGACAACACACACCGACCGACGCCTACCGCTAAACGTAAAGTGTGTCGAATTGATTTCATTCAGATTTAGGTACACGTACAATAATAGTACACAAACGTACGAGCTAAGAGGAGTAAGAGGACGTACTCATGTACTCAACGCTTACGTGTCGACGTGGGGAGCTCATGCTCGTAATATTTTGTCATCATCGAATATACGAGTAGCACTTGCATCCTTTTCTCTCCCGTATAATATGTATACCTTAGCATTCAGCGTGGTCCACAACTGCTATAAATTCTACTGATTGGGATGTACTGTCAACACTTTGCGGCTTCATTCAACATAACATAACGCCTTGTAATCCTTGAAGGGTAAGGCAGAAGTGTACCTAAATATCCCACACATTTCGCCAGTTACGTTATAAGTCCCATGTAATACGGGGCGAGTCTATTGCCATCAACCGGGTAAAAAACTAGACTCCGTGGCTGCTGCTGAGACTTTCCTGATGGGAAAACCCGATAACACTTTACCCGACCCGAGAATCGAACCCAGGACCTAATGCTCAGCCGTCACGCTAGCGACCACTGGACTAACGAGTCAGTCAAGCCATTTCATAATACGTAGTATGTCTCCGCCTTGTACTACAGTTGTGCGGTTTACAATAGGTTACACCTCTGCCTAAACCTACGGGGTTTAAACGCGCGATGATGTGTTTATATTCCTACGTAGGTACGACACTACGTACCCCGAGTGTAAATCTAAGAGTGGTTATATATTTTTTAGGGGAGGATGGATCTACCAGGCTCCACAACTGTTCACAAGGATGCCATAACTCATTTTTTTCAAGGAGCCTGTGGCAGGTCTCATCAACATGCCGCTTCCCGTAAAACAAGTTGCACCTAACAGGCTAATTTATTACTAACTGCTTTTTAACCGTGTGTTATTCAATACACAAGTTATCGATTACAAAGCCTATGTTTTAAAACAAGATCGTCTATTACAGTTCATATTATTCCTTGTTTAAGTACCGGTACTAAGTGTTGTCGTCATCTATAAACACTGCCTGTAGCATACCTAGATTGATATCGAGCTAATGAGACAGGCGTGTTCTTGAGGCGCCGACGAACGTCTTATCAAGTATACATAATGATTACATGACAGATAACGGCGAACACTTTGAAACACATTTACTTTCATTAAGTTGACATGGTTTAATTTGCAACGAAGTAATGACCAAGTTTTGCATCATTGTCATAGCGTTGTGACGACCTTTTTGTTAGGTCAGCTCATGAGTCATGAGGTAAAGGTATCAGACATCTCCATTCCTCATCATTTCCCTGCCCTTGTCCCAATTTATTTGAGGGTCGGCGCAGCATATCTTTTTTTTCTTTCATCTTCTCTATAAGTCGTCATCTCATGGGTTACCACCTTGCTAGCCATATCATCTTTCACACAGTATATCCAGCTTCTCTTTGGGCTTCCGCTACTCTATCAGACACTACAGTCAAATGATGGCTACGAACTATCAATCGAGTATTTCGGCTTTTCACAGTCAACTTTTATTTATTTATTATACATAAATGTTTTCCAAGACAAGTATACTTTCTCAATAAAATATCGCACGAGGACATTCTGAGCCAAACATTGCTTTCAGTCTTGTCTTCTTTCGAGGGGAACTCCGGCTATTCTGGGAAAAATGAAACGTCTCCACGAACGCTCTTTTGTCCATGTTGTGAGGAGCTATGCTTTTCGCGGCTTTTCCCGGGCTCGGTGTCATTTGAGCTTCAACCGACGTGTCAAGTGTCCTTCTTGCCATTCTCACTATTTCAGGGTACATACTCATAGTCAATTGTACTGTTGTTGTAAGAGATTTTGAAAATTATAGATTCAGACACTTAGACTAATGAACCACTAATGCCACACTGAGATGCAATTAGCCACTATAAGCAGCCAACAATAAAAAACCGGCGCCAGTCGAAGACCGGGTATTGATGAATTGATCTCAAAAAACTGTTTGTTGACAGACTGTTTTCTATAATTTTTGGGGTTCACCTGTGACTATCTCTTGGAAATACAGAAATATATTTCGTCGAGGACAAGAACACGGTACACGTATTTGGCGCACCACTAGGAAATCGTAAAAAAATCCGCAAATAAGGTAGCAGTGCTAAGGCAGTGCTATGTATACCATGGTTAACTATACCAATATTGTCACAATTAGTGTCAGAATTGTTTGTAAAAGATTACAATTTCTTGATAACTCAACACTTTCCAATAAAATATCTCTCAAATAAATACATCAGTAACAGTAAAATTCCACACAGACGGAACAAAACAGTTGATTATATTAGCACATATACAGTTATAAATAATGTATTCTCAGTGGCACAGTCATGGACAGTTTTACTAACTATCGTATTATAGGATTATAATTTTATTCTTTTACGAGTTGATTACTACAAATCTACAGTATAGTTTATGTTGTGATCATTATCTGTGGCAGCTCAGTTGTGTTTCTTCAATTGCTTGTAAGAATGCGGGAAAATAATCAAGTAGTAAAAGATTAAACTGAATGCATTTTGTGAGAAGATTTCAAATAAGATTCTACTTCTAGTAATAGTAATTTTAGCTTTTATTAACAAATGTTCTGTGAATGAAGTGCAGCTTAATTAGGTTTTAAATATTGTTTTTACTTCTTAAAGTCATTATCCTACCTAGTTATGACTAAAACAACATTTGAAACAGGTCACCTCTTACTTTAAATTATTGTGAGGAATGAAATTAAATACCTATTCCTTGATAAATGGGAACTCAAACACCTTAACAAAAGTAAGCTACAACAATATTATGTCATAAGTCAGTATATGTTCAGTTTACAAACTGGTACCAGAGATGACAAGTAAATATAACAGAAGACTTTATAGAAACCGTTTCCCACAGAATGATGCAGGTGGGAACAAACTGATCACACAATGTGTTTTGATATCATTAGCCAATCTGATTGATGAGTAAGAAACCTATTAACACAGAAACAAAACAGATTTATAATATTGAACATTTATTTAGTGAAAGTTTGCAAAGGTCAAGTTTGTTAGGTTTCCAATGAGAATCATGTTTATAAATAAGATTGACTGGTCTGTAGAGATATTTATAGCAGACACATGTTCCAGTTATATTTGCTATGTGAATAAATATTCTGCTGACCAAATGGTAGTATAAATGAAAACAGATTACTGTTTGATTGATGAGTTGGTTATCATACAATAGGAGCTTACCTGTGACATGTTGTGCAGTGCCATGTGGTGCTGTATGACAGCCTCCGTCAGCCACTCCAACCTCCCAGTCTCAGCCAAAGTACTCCCATCAATAATCTGCCCCCCATCCAGCATTTGTTTAGGGAAAGTCAACAAGTTCTTCAAGTACTCAACAGTATGTCTTTCCCGGTCATGGTTGCCATACTCTGCTTGCCTGCTGTAGGATGCAAGTACCACGGCCTGCTGGCAATCACAGATGATCCTGCCTTCTATCAAATCATTCTTGAGTTGTAGGAAGTAGTGGTACCTGGTGACCTCGTCAGTGATCAGACTGGTCCCGGATATGACGTAGTACATGACGCGCAGGTACAGCTGATGCGAGGACGCGTACTTCTCGAGCTGGCGCTTGAGCGGCCGCTCAAGCTGTACCCAGCGCGGCTGCTGGCTGCGGTTCACATAGCGCAGCCCGAACAGGTCCGGCTGCATGACGGCCTGGCGCTGGCACACGTTGTCCAGGCACTCTTGCCCAGTGCTGTCCACCGACAGCGTGCAGTCCGCCACCCCACCATCCAGCAGCTCCACACTTATCACAAACAAACTCTTCGAAGCTACATTGTACTGCCGCGTCTTCTTGAGCTTCAACTTGAAAGGCATCTTCCTGAGCTACCCGCCACCAATTTGCAATAACATCACATAGGAAACAAACGTTACGTTTCGTTTATGGCGAAGGAATGTAGGAAACGATGCATCCGTTACGCGCGCCACATATTAAATGACATTACGTCTTAAATTCGCGACGTACCACCGGTCACTTGAACGAATTTATGTTACGGTGGCGATGACGTAGCTGTATCGGCGGAAAGCAATAAAAATTGTCGAGTAAACACATATGTATTATGAAAATAAGAAATTCACGTTCACAACATTGAAGCCATCGAGAAAGTGACAATTTTGTTTGACAGTGGTATTTCGAGGTTGCCATCTTAAGTTTAAAAAGTCTACCAATTTTTTAGACTTTTAATTATTTAGTAGATTTGTTTTATTAAAAGAGGTTCTCATTTCTACATTTTCATGAAGAAACATGATCCTTCTATATTTTTCTACCTCTTAGACCGAAACTAAAATAGTATTCAATTAAATAATATCAAATTAATATTCTTTTGCACTAAACTCGCTTTTGGAAATTGTTTGTTTCCAACAGGTTGCTACGGCTGTGTGCGACTCACGAATAGATCTTTATTTTTCTAGTCTTGAACAGATTAGCTCTGGTAGGGATAAAATTTAAAATTTCCGGTTTCTGAATTGAGTAATTGAAGTTTAGGATTTATATTGCCAAGTGTTATATTTCATTGAAGGAGACTTTAGTAAAGGCCAGCGCTAACCAGGGACGGCACTGCCTGTTACAAACGTAAATTCATACGAAGCAAGTCTTAGCAAGATAAAGATTCCAATGTTCAATGATAAGTGTGCGTGGTTTCATACAAGTAATTCTAAAACTCGATTCTTTCGACTCTAATAATTGTGCGTTTACCTTTAGTCGGAACGAACGCTGCTAACATGTCTTCCAATACAATTTCAATAATGTTTAGGCCTTTCACAGTTGTTTTACCTCCGACTTGGCATTAATGTCAAAATTGCTGACTTTTTAACCCCCGACGAAAGAACACACATGGCGGTCAAACTTATAACACCACTCGTGTTATAAGTTTGACCGCCATGTGTGTGTCTCTGGCACCGTAGCTCATAAAAGAGTGAACAGATAGATGCATATTTGTTTATATCAAAGCTAGTTTCTTGGCAATGGTTCATAAATATGTTTTATCAAAATAGGTGCAGCCATTTACTAGATATGGGGGATGAAAGTGGGTTTGAAGAAGCGGCAACCGCCGCGACATTGTAGCACCATTTTAACGAGCAAATGTTAAAGTGCCATCCATCTATTTCTATAATTAAAATATAGGTGTTACTCAATCGAATTTGATGGCTCAACAGTAGGTATTATTTTTGACTTTTAAAATGTTTGTTCGCTTTTCTTTTTTGGATTGGGGGATTTTTCATTTTTTTTTTCTAAATTTTGTTACTAGTTGGAATTGAGTTGCTTCCAAGCTGCTCAAGCTGTTGCTGTCAAGATGAGTGATCAGTGATCGTTATTCTCATTGCATTATGGTTGCTGTTTCTTCTGTCAGAAGTAAACTTCCTGTGAAAGGACTGTAAAGAATAACAGGATCGAATTATAAAAGGTAATGCAAGGATAAAATAACAAAAAAAAAAATATTAAAAAAATATAATTTAGCATGATTTACAAATATTTTGAAATGCGTCTATAACACTGTGTTTCTTCAACTCATCACAAAAATTTAACTTTTCAAGCAGCGGCCCGCTGCTGCTGTCTATTTAAATTGAGCCAATCAAGGGGTTCTTTTAGAACTTTCATCAGTTTTTCTTCAGGTGAATTTGCTTTGGGTTCATTCATGTACTCCCATTTCTGAAACAAAATATTAAGGTATATTACGTGCACTGTGTCAAATAATAAAATTAATATAATATAAATGTGTATTCGGTGATTTGTATGTGTTTGGTTTTGAATGTAGTGTATTTCCCTTACATGCATATAATGATGATGAGGTCTTTTAATCACAGACCATTGCACATTACATCGGGGGTAAATCGCTTAAGTTTAGGACGCGGCCTTTGCCTTATCTTGCGATTTTTTAAATTTTTATATACCTGTTCCACAGAAAAACTGTCAGAAATCCATTGATTCCACAAATAAAATATATGTATCTGACATTACTATAGCCCTTATTGAATAGGTTAGTGTAGGGAACATTTCCATAATACCCACAGCGTTAAGAGGCAGCGACATGAGAATAGACTCATAGCGTGCCTGCGGCGTGTGCAGACCGAACTTGGTGCCTCTGTCGTACATGAGGTTGAACTCCACGTAGCGGCCCCTTCGCAGTAGCTGCCACTGCCGCTCGTGGTAACCGTACGCGTCGTCTTTGTGTTTTTTAACTGGAACATAGAGAAAGGTAAATTATACGTTTTTTTTTTCTTTCAAAGACTTTATTGAGTACAGCATCATCATCTACGTGGCCTCTTCCCAACTACGTTGGGGTCGGCTTTCAGTCTAACCGGACGCAGCTAAATATCAGTATTTTACACGAACGTCTACAACCCAGCTAACTATTGAGTAATATAGTAACCCTTGGTAAGACTGGTTGTGAGTTTTTCGGGCTTCCGACTACCCTCAACCACTGCCAAAGTTCTAGAAATGACAGCCGGGACCAACTGTATAACGTGCTTTCTGAGGCACGGCAGAGGTTTCTGTATGTAATGGATGGTCACCCATCTATGGCCCGACACGGACAAGCGTTACTTAGCCTGGAAGAGCCCCGTAGCTGAATAATATCATTTACACGGTATTATTAAGTCACAAGCCCATTCATTAAAAAAAAACACACGCACGAAACGGGTGAGGCAAAAGATAGTTTGATGTTCTATGAGATTTAATTAAAAAATTCTTACCAATAGGCAAATAACTGGGAATGACGGCTTCTGCGCAGGACGTGACAAAATTGAAAGCCTTCTCTTGACTGGGCGTGTCAACGTCATCAAAGAAGATGCCACCGAGGCCGCGCCTCTCGCCTCGGTGGGGAATGTAGAAATAATCGTCACACCATTTCTTGAATCTGAAAAATGGTGTATGAAAATGTTATTTAGAAAAATTAAATGAACTAATACCCTCAAAAACCATAAGTAATCAGTTTTCATAGCGTGTGAGTTAATTCACGATTATTATATCGTTTGTGATTTCCAAGAATGGTAAATCAATTATCAAAATTAAATATAGAAAAATGGAAACGTATGTTTTAATGTGCTGAACAAAATAATGGGCCGTAAAATTGATTGAAAAAAAGAAAAGATTTTAGTGTTGCTAATGAAATAATTTGATTCTACCAAAAATCAGTATTGACTAACATTGTGGTAGAAAATTAAATACCTTTTTTAATGGGGATGAATATAAATCTTGAGGTCAATTTTGAAAATGAATCTTCTTCTATGTACTATTTAACTCACCTTGCATAATATGTTTCGTCGTGTTTGTCGCACGCATTCTTGAGCGTGAGATGGAATAATACTGCATCCTCTTCGTTCAAGTAGTAAGGCGTTAAGTCAGTGCCGCCGCCAAACCACCATTGGACACCTGAATAAAAGGAGATTCTTGATTACAGGTACAGTGGAATTACCAAAAATAAATTTGCATGAAACACGAAATACTATCTTAACCTAAGATAGTATTTCGTGTTTGCTTATGTGGGATGCGCTAAGGAAGTCAACGCAATTATTATTATTTTTTTAATTCCGTCTAATAATTCTGTAAATACATATATTTGTGACGGTCAGGCAGAAAGCATTGCTTGACCATTACACAAACTGAAAGTGACCTGCAAATAGCCAGAATCGTAAGATATTTTGAATATCGCGGGTCACCCTGGGACTTTTCCCTTAAAGTGTACCTAAGTTTATCAAGACAATTACACAACTATGTCTGATCGGCCAACTAACCATCCTTATCCGTGACTTCGAAGTACCGATAGTTGAAGTGTATGGTGGGCACCATGGGGTTGCGCGGGTGGATCACTGCGCTCACCCCGGCCGCGAAGAATGGGAGCTCCGAGTTCTCGAGCTTTTTACCCCTAAAATGACATAGACGTGAAAATATTTTGATTAATTTAATAGCAGATTAATTTACTAATAGCTTTTACCCGCGCGGCGGCTGGAAGCTATCCCGCGGGTATACGTATTAACGGGATAAAAAGTATCCGTCTAGGTCAAATTTTATCGAAATCCGTTGAGGAAGAATGGTAAGAATTAGAGATTTTAAAACTGATCGTTTGGCAGGCATTTGACAGACATTTATTTAGATAAGAAATAGTATACTGATTGAAAAAATATTTTTGACCTTTTGGGGTATTTTGATAACATTCCGGGTCATTTCACTATCTATACAACAGCTCCGAGTTCCAAGAATTGTAAATTGGCGTACCAAGACAATACGATATATATAGTTTAAAGAAAAAACTATTAGACCGTTCCTACATTATAAATATTCTGATACGTTTTTCAAACTACGTTACAAAAAATAAAAAAGTTTATTGATTCCGAAAAAAATGTTACAATATTTAGGTATGACACTATATCCGGCACTAGGATACCCTGTGTCGCAGGATTCGGTCTCTTTCAACAGATAATACGAATTATATATATAATAGAAGAACATATAACAATGCAGCGGTTACAATATAATTAATTAAGCTTAGGACAAAAACGTAACCAAGTGTATGAGCATATGTGATGAGCGCACTGTTTGCTCAGATGTCTTTGGTGTGGTCCTATCACGCATTTGGTTATCACGATATGTCACTCGTTCCTATGTGCATTGCAGATTTTATATCCGTTAGCGGATCGCCCATTCTCAGAATGTAGACGGGAAACTAGCAACAGATAAATACTAAGGGCCGCTTGCACTACAGATCACGTTCAAGAGCTGTCAGACTTATCATTGTTGAGGACTGCTGACGCTGACGGCGGCGCTCGTTTAGATGAGCTGATCGCGTTTAGTTTCATTGGCGAATGCTGCCTTTAATGCATTTAACACTAACTTGTTTATGGCATCATTTTTATGTATACATTTTATCAGCCGATTAACATAAACAGAGCAGTTTTAAATTTGTTTAGCGGCAAAATCATTTCACGATTTGTGGTGCAAGGTGCGTGTGAGTCTACGTCTCGTTCACTAAATGTTAGGTTTTAGATAAGGATAACTGAAATATCTACATAATCTATAGTTTAAATCGATTACTCAGAAAAGCAATCGGAATCCGGAAAACGAGCTATAAGATACATTTCTCAAGCATCTCATTGGCATTTATTTTCAAAGACCTGCATTCTCACGTTTCTATATGTTTCGTATGAACTCGATCGGCTTCGCCCGCATTGTACCCGGATAAAAAGCAGCCTATGTCCATCCGGAATAAAGTACCTTTGAAAAGTTTTTTTTTAAATAGAAGCCTTGGTTCCCGAGATTACCCTCCGCATACATACAAACTCGCCAAATTCGCACTTTCTTTAAATAATATTAAGTATTGAGTATGGATAAGGATATCATTAAAACTCAGCCACATTATGTCTAACTATGTCTATGTTTCAGTCATATTGGCACAATCTGTCATAATATATCGGACGCCTCACCTTAGTTGCTTTGTAGTTATGCGAAATACAGTACCTAGATATAATTATAGGCGTAAATATGAAAAATCGACTCTTAGAATTGTGAAGCGTCGCGGTCGTCTTGGTCACTCATACATTTATGACCGTCTGTTTTTGAAGCCAAGTTATGCTAGGCAGCCATAGTACCCAGGCGTACTACATCCCGTACACATAGTACAGGGTGGCCACTTGCATCTTTCAAGGGGGCGTTTCGACCCGTCATACATAGAAGTTCACTTTCTTTCTTTTATAGAACTTAAAAACTTTCGTTTTAAAACGCATATTCCATTCGTGAAAAAAAAACCAAATCCAGCTGACAGACTATTTAAATGAATGTGTGATAAGTTATTTTTTACGGTGTCACAGCTAAAGTTTGTACGTACCCACATAATTATGACTGGTAGAAACACCCTCATGGCGCAGGCGGATGTAGGTGACTATATCACCATCCTGTATATTCCCGGCCTTGGAGACTTTCAAGTCTCTTTGTTGGTAACTGACCTGCTCCTCATTTGCTGGACGGCAGCCGGCGGTAAGGTGCCCGACACGACGGAGATGTTGACACCCGCCTTCTCGAAGACCCGTCCATCTTGCAGCACGCATGTGATGCCGCCGCCGCCTTCTTTGCGGAGCCATCTGTCCACTTGGAATTTAGATTCCTGAGGAATGCAAATATCAAAGGTGGTTGAGAATAATGTGGAATGGTATTGTGTGCTTAGTTCAGCTTACAGTGCCGCAAGAATCTTTTGTTTTGTGTGTGGTTACAAATTTGTTAAATTGTTTATGGAAATTGTACTGAAAAAACTAGATGGCGTTGTTAGTTCTAACTATGGCCACGCGCCAAAACATCCATGTACACCTACAGTTGCAAGGAATATTTGTTCATATTTCATTATGATTTAATGTTACTACAATTAATATTAGCCATATCTACTGCTGAGCAAAAGTCGGTGCATTTTCTGGCCTGTCAAGTGCATGCGATGATAAAAGAAATGTGTTTTTGACACTTTTATTTGGTAAATTAAATTAAAATAACTTTAATGGTTTCGTACCGGCGATAATAAGAAAACATCGTTTTCGAAATCATATTCATCAGCTGTTTTTTCATCCTCCCAAGCCTACAAGAAAATAAGTTATTTATGTATCATGTATGTTTGTATGTTGTTCAAAGAGATAGCAATATAATTAATTGTATAACTTTTTAAAATACATATTGATGAAGTATTTCAAGAGAAATTGGACCCATTGTCAACTCATAACATCATATTAGTACTTTATCAGATTATTAAAAATTAAAACTGTATGTTATAATTTTGAATCACCATTCAAAAAAAAGTACAAGTTTGATTGACAACATTAACTAAATTTACTTACACTTGTAAACAACAACCTTACCTGACCTATTATAAATTACCTGCCACTACCACTACCTACCTGGAAAAAAAATCCTTGACTATGGTCTATATCCACTTTTTATGATCAAAAGATAAGTTTTTATTTCAAGAACTACTCCTTACCTGGTCTTCCTCTGCTTCCAGAGCCCTACAGAATTCGGCCTGTATCCTCATGATGAGCAGTTCCATTTGCGTCTTCATATCATCTATGTTTTTCTCTAGGTGGTCCACCGGTGTGATGGGTTCTGCCATGTATCTCTGAAGCTGCATTATTTCCTTCATCTCGGCTTTGTTTTTTTTTAGCTGGTTGTATGCTGCATAGCCTGTGCCTAGCAATGCTGCACAGTAAAATCTGAAAAGAATATTTTTGACTATGATAAAACCTTGACTATGCTGCACCTGTTAGCCAAAAAGCAGGAACCCAACAAATGTATGTTTTCAACGAAATGCAAGAAGCATTTGATTACAAGTTGGTAACTTTCAGCGGGGTAGTAAGGGGAACTACCTTAAACGTTGTAGCGGTCTATCTGTGGTTGTAGCTACACAAAACTGGTTCTAGGAGACTATCTATAATTTTTCGTGAAATTTTGATCCCCATTCACAGATTTTCATATTGAATAACATACCTTTTACGTGATCATTTGTATTTTTTTTTTTTTTGTATTTCAATTTCACAAATTCTTTCATAGGACCTGCAAGGATTTCCTACGAAATGGAAGAGAGAAGAAGCCATGCTGCTCCTAAGTTTTTGATCAGTATTAGAAACAGGATCGATTGGCATCAATAAAATATTTTGTCAAATGGCCATTTTCATGCTATTTGTAATTTTTTTTTTGGAAATCTCAAATGGGATTATGGATAATGGGTTATGGTTATGGAAAGTCTTCTAAGACCATTTTTATGTAGGTGAAACAGTTAAGGTAGTTCCCGTTACTGCCCCGCTGAAAGTTTCCAACCCATGTATAGTATGTGTTTCTTAGTAGTTTCTTTTTAGTTTCACTATAGATCGGGTTTTTTTTATTAGTAAACCTGATGTTAGATGTCAGGTCAGATATATTATATTATTTCTTATTTTATGATTTCTTTGAATTATCACTTTAGGCTCATAGAGGCAGTATAATGTTAATAACTTGGTGCAGTTTGCAGCAGTATAACAGACAATAAAACAGAAAATTAAGGAAAAATTTGATGTATATTTAAGTTATTATTAAATCTGAGATAATTATTATGATTTTCCAAAGGTCATGACGATGATATAACAAATCTGCATTTTTTATGTTACATCATTTTGTCTAATAAGAAGCTGATTAGACAATATTTTTTCAGCTTTTGTTCTGATTTCTTTTTTAAATTATTTTGATTGTAACAATGCTTTGACGGCACAGTCATTCCGTTTAGCTCTGACGTCAAGGATCTGGGTTTACATGTTGACACTTGCCTTGACTGGCGTAACTTTATATACAGGCGGGAATGGACATCAATACACAAACAATTAAACAGCTGAGATTTTTAATTGCTGTAAAATGTAATTATGTGTCTAATCAAAATATTGGTAATTTAACTATATTTATAAGCATGAGATTTTTCTTCTGCTATTTCAAGGTATTTCAGAACACATAAACTTGTATTTATTATGTTACCTACTGTGTCCCTGTGCTACAAGTGCCATTGACCTACTTTGCTTATCTTTCACAATAAGATTGGAAATCTTTTATTGAACTTCTGAATTACAGATAATGTCGAATTGACATTACTTTAACACAGTGATAAAACCATAGCTTTCATTTACTTACATTATATTTAGTGCAGAAATTCCAAAAAATTTAATTCAAAAAGTAGTCCTGCATCTTTACTTGTTGCTGTTGGAAATAAGATGTTCGCACTTATTAAAATACCTATAAATCGTCCAGTAAAGTATCTGTTCTTCACAATACACTCATTATTTACAAGATGATCGATGACTCGACATCAGTTCGATCACGTACGCCAATCACACTTTCAAACAAAACAGTGCTAATACGCGATTTATTTACTACTTTAAAACGTTATTTAGCAGTATTACTGAGTGAGGGTACCAAACCCAGATATCATCGCTTTCATGACCTTTTATTGAATTAAAATATGTGTTTACAAAAAAAATATAATGTATAAATACTTCACCTGTATGCGGGTCGGTCTCGGAATTTCTTGTAGGTCTCCACATAACTTAGCGTGTTGAAACACCTCGTTACTACTTTATACGACATTATGTGTATATTTCAGCCCGAAAATCAGCGACACTGTGACGTTATTATGTATAAAATTCCAAAGACCTATTTTGACAAGTGGATTATTTCCTTGATTACTCCAGTCAAGCAGTCAAGCCAAGCCGGTTTGACAATTGACAGTTTGACAGAAGTGAAACGTCACACATGTTGTTATCATGCGCGCGCCACCCTGCGGCGGCATGCGGAACTATTTGGTTATCAGCTGTGAAATTTTTCTTCCGCAAGACGCGCCTTCATGCGCAATATGCGTTCATCTCTTTCCCGAGCGGGGCTGAGCGCATCGATCGGTCGTGTCGTGTCGTGCTCTTTCCGGCCAGTCCGCGTCGGCCTCGCTGACAGCGTGTCGCCAGTGCGCGTGTGTACTCCGTTGTCCGGGCTATCGATCCGTGAGTGAAGCCGCATTGCCGTACATTCCGGAGGCGGTGCCTCGCCTAGTTTTCGTCGATCGTCGGCGTGGCGGGCGCGTGTCGGCGTCGGCGGCGGCCCCGGGCGGCCCTGCGCAGTAGCGACCAAGTGTAGCGCGGGAGCGACCGACCTTCCTTCCGCCAAAACCGGCTCGCTGTCCGCGGCGGACGGCTGTGATGTAGCCGCGGCCGGCGCGAGCGGCCTTCGGACAAAGGACTCGCTACTCGGTTATTCGCGATGAAGAAGTTCACGTTCAAGGGGGTGCTGGACGGGTTCCGCAGCTCGGTGCAAGCGGCCCCGCGAGGCACGGAGCAGGAGATCCAGGAGACTCTGCGCCCCGACCACTTCCAAATCAAAAAGGTAAGTGGTTTTATCGCGCGGCGCGGCCCAAGGTCCCGCAGATAATGGCGATGAGCGGCACGCGAACAGGCGGCTGCGGGCCTGGGGAGAGGGGCGACCACGCTCCGCTGCCGGTGCCGTATTTGTAGCGGCACTCACCTGAGCCGCGAGCGACGGCCAGCGCGTGCAGCCTCTGTTGTGTAAACTGTACGCACGCCGCGCGCCGCTACGACAGACGACACCGCTGCACTGCTACGACGGCGACATGCATACCAAAACAATCACAACAGATCGCCACTCTCGCCGCTGCACCGACAGATCGGCTATGAGTCTATGACTCAACTTTGTTGACATTTCTTTAGCCAAGAACGTGTTCTACGCGTAATGTGTATCACAGGCTGTTTCGTAGTGCCGTACTGCAACATGTTCGTGATTGCCGTTACTCGCTTACGTCAGTGAGCAGCCTTGACCATCTACTTAATCTATTGGCATTATTACAATGAATGTTGGTAATCTGCTTACTGAGCACGGCAGCCTGAAACTGCCTGGAAGCACGATTAGGCAATTTTAATATAACGTAGCGTCTGTTAGGCTGATATTATTATTCGTCAGATTACTGAACAGAATGTACACCTGTAGGCGGTGAATACCGATCATAATATTGAGCTGATAACAGATTAGATAACCGCTGCACTTAATAATGCCTTTGCCCTTTGTCGTGTAACTTTTGCTATGAATTTGCACAAATACAGTTCTTATTTCGGAAAAACCTCTTTGAGAAACCGTGGCAAAAATTGGTACTAAGTCCATTAAAGCTAACTTAGAAAACACTACAAGAACGAGGGTATGAGTTATTTTCTTTCTGGGCTTACCTACCCTCGCTATACAAAAAAAAATGGCGTTACAAAAATACTTTCTCATTAAAACGTAAACTTCCTGAAATCAGGAAAGTAAAACATTTCCATGTCAAGGTCTAAATGCGTGGCGCGGGCACGGGGCACGGGGCACGGGTAATGTTAATGATCGATAGCGTAAAAGTGGAAGCAAACTTATAATAAACGACATCCGACCGAACTTTGTCATGATGGTTGCTATTTTCAAAGTTCTGGTTATTGTGAAAAGTTGTGTTTAAGCACCTCTGTTCTTGGGACCACCTGGGTCCGCTTGCGAACCCTGCCAGCCGCCAAAGTTAATGAACAAACTCTTAAATAGTAAATTACGTTACGGTCGTAACAGCAGATGGAAAACAAACATTTATTTGTGATCGTCCTCCATTCAATTTGAACAGCGGTATGCTTTTAAAACTTTCCCTTTCTTTGCCCGAATTTTCGGCGCGAGCCATTTTCGGGCGCTGATATATATCCATGAAAGAAACAATTTTGAGTTAGCTAATTCTTTTGTGAATTGTGTGTGAATTCCACGAATTTGTGGCTGAAAGTTGAATGAGTCTCCGGAGTGGATTGAGGGCGAATTTAAGACACCTGTATTAGGTACCTATTTGGTTTTCCTTTCCACATTGTCCTGTTAGAAATAAGAAAGCATAAATTATATCTAGCTATGAGATATTTATGTAGCAGATAGGAAAATAAAAATGTTCCTTTTAAAATTACCGTTATTGAGAAGAATATTTTTATAAAGAGCTGATAAAAATAGGCAGGTCGTAGATTTCATCAATGATAGGACTCCCTAGTGCGTATTAAGACTGTCTTTACTTAGTAGCAAATAGAATATCGGTCCTATGTTTAGTAACAAAGATAAAACAATGTCATTCCGAGCACGTCGCTATTTATTTTTAATACGGTATGATGTAAGCAAACATGAGTTCACAGCTGGATGTGCTCGCCCGACAGCCTCAGGGCAACGGTGACTCATAACAAAAGGATTTATCGGAAAATTTATTGATTAAAACGGGTTTTACCCGAACAACTATAAAATAAGGTATCGGTATGAATCGGATTACATCGATTTCTAGCAATTATGACTCATTGAGAATTCTAAAATTAAACGCTATTTGAAGATTTTGCCTTGAGGACCGCCTCGTTTTGTGATAACTTTCGATATTTCTACCGAATGGAAAAAATACCTCGACACCTATAAAACAAAATCGTTGAACAAGTCAAGTAAAGTAAGCGCATTCTGCAACGTTTAGCCAATATGTAGTAAATTGAGCACGATAACAGTCCACGTATATCGCGCCGCAGCCATCGCCATCGCGGTTATCTCACGCCGCTGCATAGCGCTGATAAATAATATATCCTCCGAATAGAACCTTTTATGTTGTTTGCTAAACCAACGGGAAAATCAATGATTGATGACGTATTTTCACTTAATTAAACATTGTAGGATTATTTGTGTTGTATTCTGAGGGGAACGATTAAGGTGATGCTTTGAAGGTGGTGCTTAGTAATGATTTATAGTCGACATCAATGATCTATATTATAAAAATAATATGGAACACAGTAATTCTTGTATAAATATGAAAAAATAAATAAATAATCTATCTACATAATTAAAATAAATAAAAAATATAATTTAAATACAACATTAATTTAATATAATATACTTATAATTAATCTATTTGAATACATAATTTCATTAATACATACTTATTATAACAAATACTTCTAAAATACTTTTATTGTGACATGATAATGACCTATTGTTATGCAATACCTAAACAATAAAAATAAATATAATGTTACCCCTATATACACTGACATAATAATATATACATATAAAATTATATACCGAATGTAACACACCTAATAATTTATAATACTTATAATATATTTGATTTGATTAAATTGCTATGCAGCCCTCTTCCTCTCTCCTAAATTTTTGCGTGCCCGACAGGGTCCATATTGTATCTTTAATTTGTTATTACCATCTCTGTAACATATGGAATGCAATAAAAAATTGAGTATTGAGTATTGAGTATCTGTATAGCGTTATAAACGCTTTAGGAACATTACAATTATTGTAATCAAACATAAGTAATCTTAAACTGCCTGCAGATTGAGTATGGTATGGCCATGACACAGACCTAGAAAAAAATATTTTCAGGAGTAGTGAACGGGAAGTTTACCGGTGCCCATGGACTTTGTTAGTACCTACCCAAGTTCACGGGCACCCATTACATGAATGCAAATAACAAAAACTCCTTCTAAGCAATACTGAGAACGAAATTCACTTATATCCAATAGTGTTGTAATACAAATAACAGTTCATAAAACAGTTATTCCACGATGGTATTATATCATTCACCGTGAGCGTTATTCAACTAGTGATGTGGCGCACGGACGAGCTCTCATTATTTTCTGCTCTCCCGAGATAAGTAATTACAGGGGGAATTGGATTTGTCCATTGTTATCTCGGACTTGTGCTAGTGATTCATTTAATTAACGCCCGACACCCAGACTAGTTACTTTCGTCTTTACTTCATCATTCTAGGAACGTTTTTTTGGTACACGTAATAATTATGTTGTATTTTGCAGTAGGTTCCATTTATTACGTTGCGTTAGGGAAATTGTGTTATTATAATATTTGTTATTCAATGTCAGCAACCAGGAAAATATGGTAACAACACCTTAGGTATATTGAATTTTTATCGCCAATAATCCCAGTATCGCTTTTCCTTAATAAATGACGTATTAGAACACATTTAATAAACAGTAATGACGGCAAAGGGTCTTTATGAAACAATTTTGGAGTCTTTTATTAAATAAAGATGTAAAGCGCATCAAAATCTACTCAGCGGTTTTTGAGACTGTAAAATGTCGGCTTTATCTTTTACAATAGCTTAAGTTGGCGTTTTATAACATTATTATCTTTTAATTTTCAGTCAATAATCATCCTAACAGGTGATCAATAGATCAGAAGTATTTAATTACTTGAAAAAGGCTTTCTAGACTACTTGTACGAAATTTTTGTTCCGAACTTTCCATAGACATAATTATCTTTTAAGACTTTATGTACCAAACGCCTGTTATTTCAGCTACTTTAATTTGTAATATTGATCAATTTGATACAACTCTAGGACTACGGGTTTGGGAGACGAGTAATTTTTCATGACACGTTTGTTGGTGTGTCCAGTGCTGACCTATCCTAAGCCAGTCGTCAATAAGCTACCTCAGTTTCTGTATCATAATTAATCTGGCTGGTGTGGTCAGTGTCCGAGAGGATTTGTGGACTTGGCGAGGATTACCTCCTGGGATTCTGTGTTGAATTACAATTGTTTCGGTAGGGATGTGACATCCCGCCATTTTGTTTTAGATTTTTATTGATTCGCGTCGGATAGCTACTGTTTTATAATTGTTTAATCAATGTGTGCTTCTTTATTAGTTTTCAACACATACTAACTACGTTAAATCCCTTATAATAAGTCGATAACGCTGGTAGGTGCGCCATCTAAATATCGATATGACATAAATCGATAGTATTTACAAGGAAAACGAAAAACAATGTAATACCAATGTATTAAATTGTTTTTCCTTTATTTTTAAATAAAACTAGTCTAAATTTTTTTTTAAAATTAATTTAACCTAAAAATAAAGGTGCTCAGTTGGATTTATCAACGCCCGTCTCGGTGCTGAGAGTTTTAAACGTCCTACTGTGCATTCCAACCATGTATTTAGGATACGTAAGAGTTCATGAAACTAGGTATCGTAATTAAACTTATAAATGTCGTAATATACATAATATTACGTCATTTATAACGTTAAGGCACGCTCATTGACGACAGTCGTATGTATGTATATTATGTACAGTTATTTTCATCCACATACTTTGTCTCGCATCGTAAATCACCGTTGAACGTGATCGCAATTACGATTGCTTGATTATAGTGAGGGAAGGCGGGTTATTCGATTTGGTCTATGAAATACTCTTTAGTTTTTCCAAGAAAATTCACGAATAAAATTCTCCTAATAATGATAGATGTCGAAAACAGTAATTTTCTCGGTGCCATAAAAGAAAACTCGTTTCGTTAATAAGTCCGGTAGCTTCTGAATCATAAAGTGCTTATAATTCAAAAGATCCAGCATATAGTCGTTAGGCAACTGTCTCTAAAAATAACGTGATAAAAGTAAAAGTTATTCGTTTCGTTTAATAGAGAGAGATCTCCGTTGGAAAGTTATTAGTCTTGATATTCCCAGTTTTAATAAATGTGTTAGGGGTAGCGAAATATATACATATAGCTATCTGAACAGGTTTTCTTGACAGTAATAATTGCCCTGAAATAGCGTATGTCGGATCCAATTAGGTTACCTATTTCAGCTTTCAATTAAAATCACATGGGTAGATGAAATATTTAATGAGGTATCTTGTCTTCAATTTTTCTTAGAAATTGATGGAAGATTTTAATGAGCGGTCTATAGTGAAGCAGAGAAGAAAATACTTCCAATAGAGCAACAATACCTTAAAGATATTTATAAATTTTAAAATAAGTACATACTTTGGCAACTTGTACTCCATACTTCATACCACAAAATTAACAACAGACAGCGAATCTGCATCTCATCCTAATTGTTCCTAATTAATACAGTTAGCGATGCGAAACTGCTATTTTATTAAATCACTTATTGCAGCGCTACTCACGAATTAACAAGCGGGTGACGTCACTAGGGATTCGTACGAATTTCAGACGGTAGCCCAGGCCATAAATATAATTATAAAAAAAAACTAACGGTTGCTTTCGTTCCGAAATTAAAACAATGTTCCATAGCCGTGTATTGCAGATTCAGTAACTAAAATTCAATTTAGTCAAACAAAATATCAATGGGAATGTTTTACAATTGCACTTACGTAGGTATAACACGTCTACGTCACTGAAAATAATGAAAACTTATCTATGCAGACGCTCTACTTGGGAGCTACAGCACTAACTAACATGGCAAACATCCCGCTTTCAATAGAAAATAAATATTGTGTTTGTGAAAGGCAAAACAAAATTTATATTTTAAAAATTTGAATAGTTTCGCTTTCATTATCATTCTGTATTTAAATATCTAATTGATAAAGTTTAATCTATATCCCGCGAAATTCAAATTTTCATAAGTTTTTTGCAATTTGCAGGTTAGCGTCAGGTTGTATGTTGGTGAAAAATGATTCGTGCCAGTAACACGTATGTAGTTACAGCATTAAAATCATCAATACAACCCTCTAAGTTCATTTAACCCTATTCTGTAACTACATCATGAAAAAGTCATTCAATGGGGTTAAATGAACTTAGAGGGTTGTATTGATGATTTAATTATTATAATTCTCTAACTACATACTTGTTACTGGCGTGACTCATTTTTCATCATATACAACCTGACAGGAGAAATTTCACGGGCTACCCTGGCCTGGGGCTTCCACCCTAAATCGCGTATCAGACCAGAGACAATGTAACTCAGCAATGATTAAAACGAGATCCGATTTATAGCTGGACCGTGCCTACTCATCTTTTTAATATTCAAAATACGAAACGCTTTTTCGGATAAATTATTACTTTCATTCCAGCTTTAATCTATATTAATATACTGTTTTATTAATTTGTATGGAGTAACGTTATATGTATTAGCGTAGGTGGTGTGCGAATAATTTGCTGTAAGAACATAATTACCTACTTAAGTGTCTATTAGTAGGAAAATTAATTAAATGCTCTATTTGCACAACAGGGCGAATAATAAACTGTAGTCGGTAGTTCAATACAGAACATGTACTAATGTGACAATGGGAGGAAATGTAATCATTATTGTGGGGCATGGAGCCAGTGAACAATCACGGTGGTGTAGGTATATCTACCTACACTTAACAGTACAGATTTTGAATGATTTGTTCTAAATTACATAATAGGCTTTGAATCCAACTAAACTTTATCAAGGAACTCTCTAGCACGTGCCAAGAATTGGAACCAACACCGCCATCTTATAATTATATAAATATACTGAATAAAATTTCTTAAAATAATTAAAAAATAAAATGTTTGCCAAAGACTCCCCCTTTTAAATGTCATTCCGGCGCCAATAGATCCTTGCAGCGGGTCTACCCTTTATAGCAGAACTTTTAAGGTCCTAATATTATATTGCATCAACGGATAGCATAAAATTCATTTTGCAGAAAATCGTTTGGCAGACACTCATAAAACATACATTCAAAACTCATAATTTTGTAAGTCAGAATCATCTTTAGGCATAAACGTAACCATAAGAATTTAAAAAGTATAACCATCACATCGCAGCAATTTCACAGTCAGAATCGTCTTTTGGCATACATTTTATATCGATATTCATTATAAGGCAGAACTATAATATCTCAGATAGTTTACTGTTAGAATCATCTTTTGGCATATATTTCATATCCATAATATTTGAAAGACTCATTCATCTAAGTATCACATTACAGAAAATTCATAGTTGGAATCATTTTGTATTTCTTACTTATAAGAAGCATGCAAACAAGTATTCACCATGCATGCAAACAAGCATACACCATGCATGCAAGCAAACATGTAGCATGCAAGCAAGCATGTAGCATGCAAGCAAGCATACAGCATGCAAGCGCACATGCATCATGCAGCAGGCTTGCTTTCTGTCACGGCTCAGGCGCAGCGGGGCTCCGGCGATCCCACGCGAGCTTATCGTCGCAGATAGTTCGACGCTCACCATCGCAGCTTCGGCTTGCTGGCCGGCTCGCCCCTCCGCGCCTACGCGGGCTTAAATTACACTCTAGGGGTAGGGCCGACAAGACTACGTGGAGTCGGTTTTGCAGCGATTCGTTTCTGTCACTAACTTTTGTCACTAACATATTGAATTTTAAAGACGATATTTTTATTTTAGGTTAAAAAAATATATTTACAGAAATGACAATATGCCTACTAAAATTATTCCAAATGAAATTCTGCTATCTTCATAGTATGCCAAATTAAATTTTACCAAATAATCGTCGCTCTAAATAAACGTTATGCCAAACGAAATTATGCGAAATTTTAACTTTGCCAAAGGTAATTATGCCAAATAAAATTCTGCCATCTTAAAAGTATGCCATTATAAATTCGGACATTTAAACATCCGGCAAAAAAATAATTATAAGAAATAATTTTTATGCCTTAATAATATTCGTTTATAGAAGATTATGCCAAGAGTGTTATCCCAAATTAATTTCGGAGCATCAAGATTCTACCAGATAGAGGGAACCCCCTTGTAGCACTTTACATTGCTGTTATTCGCGTTACCGACTTACGGATCAAAGAATAATTTTATTGCTATGCCATCAATGACTGGCGTGCTTGAGTCCACAGACATGCCAATACAAATCATCTTATTGTGATTTCGCGGCTTCTCTATGAAAATATTGAACTCAAAGCAAGGTCATTAAAGAAAGAAAAGCGAGATTACTTTACTAGTAACCCGTCCGTATGGCTGCAGGCGTACGGTTGAAATACCACAGAATGTAAACACGACTCCCACGTCACGGCCAGTTAGCAGCTGACTAAGTAAATATTACTTAACTACCCAATCGTAATATGTTAAACTGTGGTAATAGTGGCTTTGTTTAACAAATAGGATGGAGTTACTGATTGGAAACGATTAGTTTGATAAGCAACCGTCAAAATAAATAATACCGAATCCGTCTACAGTAAAGTCATATTTACTTGTTTGAAACTGCGTGGGCTCAAGGTCCATCCCAAATCCGTACATCTGTGATCAAAATCATCATCAATGTCTCATTAAAATAAATAATTTTGACTTTGACTTGGACTACCTACTTAAGAGTCTAAAAACTGTTGTTTAATTTCTTAACTACTAGCGACCCGCCCCTGCTTCACACGGCGCCTCCTGTTGGGTTCAAAACTATCCTATGTTTCAAGCTGGAACCAACCATACACATTCACTTGTTCTCCCCGTCAATGCGATCATTTGTTTGTTCTAGACCATACCTGGGAACCTTCTATTTACGGAGATATTGGGGGTCAAAGTTTTAGTTTAGTTTTTTTTTCACAAGTTTTTTTTTGATACATATTTTTAATGTAAGATTTTTACTTTGAACACCTCCATGACTCCCGTACTATTCAATCCATCCATCAGCACAATGTTTTGGGTGCGTTACATTAAGTCCTACCGCAAAACGTGATTTTTCATCCCCAAAAAAAAGTCGCTTCCCAGCTTTTTTTTTGCGTAAAGTTACTTAGTTTGATAAATGATAAATGATAAATGATAAATGAGACTATAAATTATTTAAAAAAGACATATTTTTGATAAACAAGATGTATTTCAATGTCAGCTAGGTAGTTATTTTTTGTATTGTAGGAAGCGTTGATCCTAAAATACATCAGAAATGATCAGACATCCTAAAATAATCTAAGAATAGTGAACTAATCATAAAGGTTTCACGATGCATAAACCCCGGTATTTACATTCTGTCAACATGAAACCTGTTGAGCAAATATTGATTTTCCCAACAACACGCATAAAAACGTCAATCACAATTCGCAACAGACTGGCAATGGCAGACAATGCGTTATCTGAATTTGTGCAAAGATTAGCACATATCCGCAGCGCGCAGTCACGTGGGCTGATAACCGCGCTGTTTCTAATCCACAACACTATTATCACAAGTACTGTGTGCTCCGTATAACTTTGCATATTACGGTGGCGCTGCATGCTAATGAAAACGACAGCTAAACGTCAAATACAGTACACTTGAATTTTGTTCCCGTTTCCACCGTACACCAACTTATACTGGCTACTGTAACTGTGTATTGGATTGGAGCAAGTATTTGAACAAATATTTACTTTTAATATCGAATTCGGCTGGAAGCCGTACGAATAAATAGTCGTTGTTAGCTCTGTGCATATCAGGAACAAGCATAACGTTGGTTTGGACATTCGAGTTGCAAATATTGTATGTTGCCTGATGAAATTTTCGTTTATTTTTATTGCTGGTCATGAATACGATCTGTTTGTAAAACTTTCAATATAGTTTTTTATATCTGTAGCAATATTGATAACGATAGTCTGGTTTAAAAAAACAGATTTAAATCTGGAACCTGCTATCAAACTAATGATAGTGATTAAAATAATTGTTCGTATTTTAACCTATCAACAGCTAACTCAATATTGCGAGCTAAGAGAACCAGATATTGATCAAAGACTTGCTCCAGCTTCCAGAAACTGTTGATGCGTATTTGCAAAATGCAAATAGTTGATTCAATTGAAGCGTTAATACAAACTGTCTTCAACGAACTGGGTTATTCTGAATCTGGATGAAGTTTATAAATGTAACATGGATAGTGTCGAGTAGATGACATATCTTAGAACTTAGCGAGTAGCACAGGCAAGTGTGCCTCAAGTTAGGATATGTAGGGACAAGTTTGGTATCAAGCATCGCGCACCGAACAGTATCCAACTTTGCCTGGCCTACAATATCCAATATCTCAAGTTTTCTTTGTTTTAATATCGCTTCTACAACCGTCTCTGGCTGTTTTAAATGCGGACATTTTTTATCGATTATACCTAGGTCCATGTATCCGGGTTTAGCTACATGTAACGCCTGAGTGGGTGGATAACAGGCGCATAGAGGCCTTTCATTTTGTTTAGGTTACCTAGAGATAGAAGAAACAAACCACCTATATATGGGTGCTCAAAATTCAGTGCGTTGGAATACTTCTGAAGGCAAAAAGGAAACAGTTTTGTCAGTTTCACATTCCCTTGATTTATCTCCAAACTAAATTTGCCATCTGTGTCAGAAATCTTGGTTTGAAGGCAAAATAGAGGTACCTATTACATATTACAAATAAACCTCCTGGGCTTCGTCGCAGTCGGGTAAAATAACCCTATCCAAAGACAACAAACCTGTCATAACATTTCTCATTGTAGTATAATAACAACTTCTTCCATAATACGACGTTCATCCGTCATCTGACATCAGAGCAAAATTCAGGAGCCGAAGTACAACCCACAATTGAGTTGTAAGATGCTTGCAAGAATATTCTTGCGACCTACATTACAATGAGCGAGGAGGACAGAAGATGTCTTCACCTCTTTCTCGCACGGTGGAAGGAAATTTTTGACGTAAATTGGCAAGACAGTGTGGTTCTTTCTTGATTCGTTTGTTGGGATCATTCGTTCGCGTCTTGTCTAGCCGTATGTTGCGGTTTTGGGAATCGCTTTTGTTAGTAGTCTGTATTTTGAATGGGAGGCTTCTTTTGTGTGACCTCAAATTCTTGCATAAGGAAGGAATTTTCTGGCACTGGAACTTGACTTTTGTTTGTTAGGTTGCTCTCATTATTGATGCGGGATAAAAACGAGTATAGGTCTACTGATATTTTATATCACTGCTAGACCAATACTTTCCTCCACTCCCTTTAATTTCGCATGGCTGTTTGCAGTTGTGGTCCAATCTCTCATTAAACTGCATAGTTCGTCTTGCCATCTTTATCTTCTAGTATTTCAACGTTCAATGATTTTGCAGTTTTAGAGGAATAATTTACTCGTCAGGAAAACCACTGTGTTATAAAGTTAGTCTTTAAGTAATGGCCCTTAAAAAAACTAAAGCTCCAGATTAGGTACAGTAAACACAAATAAAATCTACGCAATCATCTCCAGTACCAAAATTATTTTACATCTAAACTAGTGCCGGTGAAAAAGCCAGTATAAGTATTTCCAGTTAACCCAAGTAAACCAGGGCGCCTTGCTAGTTAATATTTAAATTAGTAGCCCCACTAATTTTATGAAGCGGTGGCCGTATACTATATGTTAGTGATTAATAAATTGGCCCAAGTGTTACGACCTCATAAATGACACGACACTTAGGAACAAGCTGTAACTATTAGGAAAATGAGCTAATAAATTATTGTAGTAACGCAACCACTATTAATAGGATGAGATTTAGTTTTAACGTTATTGGTATTTCGACAGGTCTTTGCGTCATTCATAGTTTCATGAGGAAGGCAATGTGTTGCTGGGTACTTGACGGAAGGCGGGCATTTAAGGGGCCGTTTTATACAATTATAAAATTGTATCTTAAATAATTTTGACATTCTAAAAGTGCTGATTCTCAGATCAATTTGATTAATTTCATTTGAATACTATCTAAAATTGCTCTATTGAACATAAAAAAATTCGCAAAAATGGTTTACGAATAAGTTCGAAAAAGAACGAAATATTGCTTCAGAAGAAGACTCATAAAAGACGAGACTACCCCGCCATTCAATAAACAAATTTGGTTTAGTGCTAATTAAGCACTAAACCAAAGACATAAGATTTACCGAAACTGATACAAGAAGCAATTAAGCTATCGATGTAGCCTGTATCCCATAAATATTGTTCTAGAATCGAGCTCAAGGCTAGGTCTAGTTGGCATCCCTCCACAATCTATGAGGCTGTGTACTGCGTCCTAGGATTTGCTAACCTTGGCATATTTACCAAGTTTTCTTTTGATATCTTTTTTGGAAAGATTTTGGCACAACAACATGGGATTGTTTGAGGGTGAGAACTTGAAGCCCGCGCTGGCTTTAGTTTGTCATGGCAGTTTGAAAACACCAACATCCTTGTTTTGGCCCTGATCTGCTGTGTGTATTGTTTTCCTTGCTTCTTCGTCTCTATTCGTGAAAAAAATGATACAAATCTCCAATATGACTAACAAAGGCAATGCTATTACCGATAGATGCAAGTTGTTTGCTTACAGGTAAATACATATAGTTCGCCGGTTTTTTTAGGCTAAAATACTGACAAAATAATTGAACACTATCTAATCTACACTACCTAGGTTTAGATACTGCAGTTCCCAATCATTTTCACTAGCTTTCTGTCTTAGTTGTCCAACAATGAGATAATAAACTATCAAGTAAACACTACATACACATACAAGATTATCCATTCACAACCTACCTTTTCCTAATGTTCACACAATTTCTTCGCCCATATCGCAGAGACCACGTGCATTAAATCGATGCTAATTAAGAATGCTTTAATAAGAATCGGTAACTTATCGCCAAGTTGTTATTCCTGTTATTGATTATTACGTTCGCGTACTGCCGTTGCTGTGTGTGTTTGTGTGTTTACAAACAATCGTAGATTCGTAGTAATACCAATTTATGCTGTAGTAATACTACTTTGATACGGTAACCTGAGGTTTTTCTATCAGAGTGGGGGAAATACTAGATCGACTATTAGAAGAACAAGTATTGTTGTTGATAGTGTTAATAATATATACCAAACCCATTGGTTTGCACAAGTGACTATGTTGTGCCGTAGCGATCATAGCGCATTTACAATTGTTGTTGAGTTGTACCGTAGTCAATTTCCCTGCCTTTTGGTCTCCTCTTTGACCTTCCCTTCTTAAACGTGTTATGTTATTTAATACTAGCTGTTTCCCGCGGCTTCGCTCGCGTTTTGGTCGGAAATTATCCAACGGGCACGTTGTAAATATAAGGTAGCCTATGGCACTCGGGGATAATGTAGCTTCCTAGTAGTAAAACAATTTTCAACATCTGTTCTGTAGATCTTGAGATTATGTGCGGGACATACAAACTTACAAACAAGTTTTACCTCTCTATAATATTACTAGCTGTTGCCTGCGGCTTCGCTCGCGTTTTTGTCGGAAATGATCCCACGGGCACGTTATAGATATAGCATTTGTCACTTGGGGATAATGTAGCTTCCTATTAGTGAAAGAATATTCAAAATCGGTTCAGTAGATCCAGAGATTACCCCCTACATACAAACTTACAAACAAATTTTACATCCTTATAATATTAGTATAGATATAGTATAGATTATAGATTGTGCCAATATCATTTTATAGAGCTTGTTATGTGCAGGTTTACGGCCAATTTCCATTCATCCGACCAACAATCGGCAACTACAAATACCGCCACAATTTGCGTCGGCACTGCTCTTTGTGTGTCGCCGCCAGAGGGCACAGTGAGAGGACCGTCAAAGGGACCCTCCGCTCGCTAAACACGAGGGTCCTCTCGCAGAATACCTGCCTCATTAGCGCGAATTTCTGGACTCTTTCCAACCACTGCGGGATTCGTTTCAACGTTCAATTATATGGTAATGTTAGGCTTGCTTTTTGGTGTGGTTTTCTGCACTGCAGGTGAATGTTATGTTGTACACATAACTAACATAAGTACTAACATAGTTTATAAGTTAAGTTAACCACTTGGAAGAGATTTTGTCCAACAAGACTTCGCTTCAGCGAGAAGGGACAATTTCTTTCAAATTCCTTCATACACCTTCTTAGTGCGCATTTCACCAATCAAATTGAAAGCGATGCAGCACTTCTAAACTGGTGTCAATATTCCATAGAAATTTTTCTAAGGAACAGAGAGTGCATCTGTGCCTGCGCACACACTTGTTTGTGCATTATAATATCTCCCGCGCCGGTGGCTAATCTCCGCTAAGATTGGCCGCCGTGACCGAAAACGGCCAGGACGACTAGGTAGGTAGGTTATTATTATTTTTTCTACCTACTTTAGATTCATGTAATAGAAGACATAAAGCCAGTTACTACCCTAGTTGTATGTTCCATTCACTACAATCTACACAGTTCGAGTAGCAAGAATAGTCAATTAAACGTTATCGGTAAATTGTGGGTGGTCGAGTGCCCAGAGCACTAGGCTCAACCTCTAGATAACCTAACCATTAAATACATGACAGTGCAGTATGATTTATTAACGGTTGTGAACAATGGTTGAACATGTTGTTTCAACTGCATACACGATCAAACTTGCACTACATTAACGAGTCATAGCTCGGAACACAACTGGAAGCGTTTACACAGAACACACTAATTCTACTTTATGTTGTTACCCAACTACACTAAACCCAACACACCGTCTGACCGGGGATAAACTAGGACCCCACGCCCTCTCTAGGGTCTAGGCCTATAAAAGCCGAGCAAAATAAAACAATGAATTCTGCTCTTCTCGTAAAGGAGACAGCTTCCTCCCACGCCAGGTAAACAGCTCATTACGAAGCACGTGCCTCCTAATCCCCAGACAGACTCCGACAAATACACGCCGCTACGAGGATCAACCTTGTGCCACTAATTGGACAACCTCTGACAACCTATTCGAAGACACGATCGATACTTGAGACTTTAAGTTGAATTACACGTGCTTGATTTTAATTACGAGTTCAAAATCGAGACACACCATTACTTTGAGGGTATGACATAAAGTGATGGTGTCTTGAGTCGATATTAAAATTTATTAAGTCAGTAGATTCCTTTGGGCGCAATAATGTCCAATTCGCAAAATGTCCAGTGGGCTCAAAATGGCATAATGTCTCGCCTGCGCCAGAAAATGATTACGTTTCTGCAGTATTGTTGATGACAGTGACATTTAAAAAGTATTGTCTTGTCTCGCTCTTCTTAGGGTAAATCCTTTTTAGTACGACTCAAGTGCAGTGAGGTGACATCTGATGATTTGAATCTTTGTATTACAGTTGACTTCCTAGTCGAAAAGGGTTGGGTACAACACACAATTTTGGCGGTTCATGTTGTGTTTAAATATAGTTTATTCTATTGTGGTCTACTTCCGGACATACTACTACCCAGTCTCGTATGCGCTATACTTCCAACGTTCTCATTCAAACAACTTTCCGCACAGCCAAGTCAGACTTCTACCCAGACCAACTCATAACAGCTAAGTTCACTCTCAAATGAAACAGAAACACATGACGAACTACCAAAAGTACTTAGCTATTCTGTGTCTAAAATGCAGCTCAACTTAGAAGCTAAACTAGCTGAACAAACAATGCTAATAGCTGGTAAAACACTGCACTCTACGTTCTAGCTCGTGATGGCTGAAGATAGGGGATCGCGTGTGTGCATGCATGGGCCCACCTCACTCCAGCATGCTGGTAGCTTGCTTCTTGAGTGGAAGCGTTGTATAACAAAACATTAGCTTGTAGTGCTTAACATAAGTTGTTGAAAAGACTGCAACGTTGGATGGTAGAAAGGTGAGATCAATCTGTAATTATTAGTAATAGAGGAATTTTTTTTTTTGCCTTCTTCAGTCAGTTACAGGAAGTACAATGTTATAGTGTCGTCCATAACCTCTTAACACTAACCAATAATAGCCTTTACTTTACAATGTTGTCTAGTTTCTAGTGGTACCAGATACGAATGAGTGTACTTATGGCTTTAAAAGAAATCTTGTTTCTCTGGATTGCGAGTCCTAAAATGGAGAGGTAACTCTTTGCTCATAAACTTTCGCTTTCATGCGATGTAATTACATTACTATCCGCACATAATATACCTATGTCAATTCAAAAGGAAAGACTATGTTTTTAATCCGGTTTTACTTCACTATTGATTACGGTTCATAGTGAGTAATTTAAACTTACGTCAGTCATAAAGTTTTCGATTTTCCACTTCAGCAATCACATTTTGTGACATCTATTCTCCCAAATGATCTGGAACTTATTCAAGGCTGGGATTGAATACATCACGTTCCAATAATCGACTTCTCCTACGCGACAGCACATCATATTTCAAATAGTACGATTTCAGGCCTCATATTACACATAGAATCCTCTTCCAGAAATCTAGGCAGGATTACATCCAAAAATTCGTGATAAAGAGGCGACCGAATTCAAGTATGTAAAATAATATACCCAAATCTGACTGGTATAACGATATGAAAATCGTAGGAAAATTGTGAAACCTATGAAATTGGAGATTCGTTGGAATGTGAAAAAAACTCATAGGAAAAAGTACTTTAACAGACCCTATTTTAGATTCTATTATTGATAGCCTCAGATAGAGTTGCTAGCTAGCAGTGTCCTTGGTGATAATGTCAGAATAGTATGAAATATGGGACTTGAATCTGAATAGTAATCTTCTTGGCGCTGTTGATGTTACACGTGTCTTGGCAATTGTGATGTACTACGAAACGGTCCGATGGTCTTGTTTGTGTTTTAGTTGTATTTTCGCATACAAACACATAAATGCAACAACCTGAGGGCCTACACAAGTGGCAATAGCTTTGAAAGCGTTTCGGTATTGGATAATAGGTTTGACTTAATTATAGGGCTTTTGGTAGCTTATGGGTCGGTTCAGACCAATGAGAATTAAACTACAGACAGAACGGAAAAATGCGCGAGCAAATTACTTACTGGCTGCATTGAAAATAGGACCGTATATTACCATTGTTTAAAGGCGCGCGATCGTGTCGCAACCATGCGTGAGGCGATGCTTAACGTCCGCATCGATATTCATTTTTTTTACTTTAGCCAATAGTAAGACGGTCCTATTTTCAATGCAGCCAGGCAATTGAACTGGCCGTATGTCAATCCCATACATTTTTGAATTTCCTGCATCATTATCTTACTTTGTCAAGGCCCTAAAGATTTGATGGCATCTCTTTAAGATCTTCTTGCGAATATGTTTTTTATTTATTTATTAAAGTTTCTTTCACCTAGGTGGTCCTGCTTTAACTTACATAGTTTGTCGTAGTACAAATCGCTCCATTTCCCTAAGCCGACGTTTTTACGCGCGTATGACTTTTAATTTCCGTATCAGCATGGGTGACTTCCGGCTTCCAAGGACACAATTACTTACATATACGTCATTGCCGACATTTTATTGAAATCTTTAACCTTAGAGGATGTAAAACAATTTTTCAATATACTTTCTCGAAAACTGGTTCTTATCGCACTACGATTAGGTTCAACATGCAATGTATTTCACACGCGTGGATTTTTAATATTTTTCCGCAACCGTGCGGAAATAAAAATTTCCACAGATACACACTATACTTATACTAAGTCCAAATGGGTTCAATGACTAAAATCGGTGGTGATTGTTTTTATTTTAAATCTTAGCAAAAAGAAATGTGTCTGCATGGCGAAAATATTTTTTGAGTATTTAAATTGTGTTTATAAATAGAATAACATGGATAAACATGATTATTTAAAACAAATAGTTCTAAATTAAAAAATATTTGAATTTTCTATTTTTAATATTAGGCTGTTTACAGCATTATACCTTTGCTTCTTCTTATACCTGACAGTGATGCCAGATTGGGGGGAATCCCCCCAAAACTGGGGGTTTTTTAAAGTTATGGGGGGAGAATTGGGGAGACAATATCTTTGGGGGGGATTTGTGGAGGGAAGAAATCTGGGTTTGGAGGGAATTGGGGGATATAATTTGTATTTTTGTTAGGAAATTTGCATTAGGAATTTTGTCATTGCGTTTTTCTATCGCTGTTGTGCAAAGAGCCTGCTCCCAGTAGCAATTATTAAAGACAAGCTTCGATACAAATTAACTATTCACACAGCCAATCCATCTTGGTAATCAGAAATTCATAACTAGAAGGATGGGTTCATTTTAAACCCAGTTCAATTATGTTAGACATTTAACTCGGTAAAATGTACAAAACTGAATACGACACGGCAACGCGCGACACGAGTGAAGATGCGGATTCTGTAATGGATGCTAATGCCGAAATAGTAATAAATTGTCGAAATTTTATTTATAAAAAAAAATTGCCATTATTGGGTTTTATTCTAAAAAACCTAAATTTTGGGGGGATTTCGGGAAAGATTTGGGGGGAACGAGAATCGGTCATCTGGCAACACTGATACCTGACGAAAGCGCGGAAAAAAAGTAAATTAAATCATTTTCATAATAATTCCTGACAAAAATACTTTTCGTTCTTATATTATTTCTTCGAAAGTGTATTGAAAAACGTCGTTTGATACGCGTGGGAATTTGTTACTGCAGTTCTCGGCTCCATAACACCCTCGCCTGCAGCTCGGTTGTTAATTCCGTCTCGAATGCAATAACAAAGTTTCCCCACTTATATCAAAATGTAATATTTTTTGCCGATTTTAAAGTAGTACATTTTTCTTAGACCTGCTTCAGCTTGGGATTTCGAATTAAAATAGAATTATTCAATAATATTAGTAATTCCTGGAACAGGTTTCTAGTCTTCGATGTCTTTATAGATAATTCTGCTCGAATCACATCTTGTTTTACTTCACAACAATCCTTGTGTCCTCAGCGGTCAAATTGATCTTTCAGTTTCCTTTACACTTAAAACCAACAGAGTACAATATAGGATTTGTTCTCCAGTTCTTCCAAGACAACAAAAACTTCTTTTGCTTTAGTTCACAGAGCTTTCTTTGCTTCTATTATTTGTGCTTGGTTTAGCTAGTTTCTTGCTAGTTCTTTAGTGCTGTGTAAGACCTGATTTCTTGCCATCTATGTCCTCCACCGTACTATGGCCTTACTACTAACTACTACCACTTTGTTCATTCACCTATCTTCACCTTTTTAACAAGTCTTCAGCCTGTATCGTGTGTAATAAAACACGTTTAAATATTGATATTTTAACAAGCGGGAAACGTGTAATATCGCCTGTAATAACAGCGTTTGCTCTGTTATTACTTAGTTGATTATATAGCTGTTGTACTGTTGTTTGGGGGCCGCTGATTGCCCTGGTGATGGATACTGTTTGTTTCAAACGATATTTCATGTGACATCAGTTTGTCTATATAGTTTCTATACCTTAGCTGTAAGCCTAATCTTTGAAGAGAGAATTACATAGGAATGTAAGAGATTTTTGCGTTTACCATAAAATCAATGACAAATTTAGCGTGATAGATTTTCTTAGTTATATCATTATCAGCATAGGCGGCCTTGTTCCACCCATTGCGAGGAGTAGAGGAATGAGGCCTCCTCTGTGTTTGTGCCATGCTTTACCTGGTCTGCGTGGGTCTCATCCAGATCTTCTAAAATAAAATTAGCTTTGTTCCCCTAGCTAGAATAAAATTTTAACTAGTAAAAAAACTCTTTATCGTAACAATATAGTCGGGTACAGTATTGTAACAGGGCAATTTGAACTCTTCGATTTTTAATTGCAAAGTAATTTCGTTAGAACGTCCAATTTGGGAAGTTCAAAGAAATATTATAAGTGGAATAACCTACAAAATACTGTATCACATGACAATAAAGCGATATCCTCTGATATTTTGGGCAGAGCGTGGGCGTAGTCCCCCGATCATTCACTTCAATTGACAAATATTTCGTTACTGACCAAAGGACTTGAGGATATTGTATTATTGATCGGCAAAATGAAACTAACTCGCAATCTCATAACCTTTGAAGTAGGATGCACGTTTCATAATTGCTAAGGTTGGTAAACCCAATTGTTCAGCTGCATTGGCGAAGTTTAGTTGTGCATCAGAATCAATAAAGCTAGCTAGGATTGCAATTCGTTTTCATCTTATAATTATTTTTGCATCAATATTTAATCTTAATCGCAGAATATCTTGGAAAGAAGCCATACAAACGTATAAGAGAACTTTCTTTTCATTATTTCCAAATTGCATTTAACAATGGTCACTGGTCATTTTAGTTTGGTCTGATTATTTAAATACAAAGACAGTCATGATGCTGACGCAGTAATCAAAACTCTAATCGTTTCATCATTGAAATCTGAAAACTAAAGGACGAAATCAATTATTTCTAATCTTTCTGACTTCGTGTCTTGAACAGTAACGTATGCATTTTAATTTCACTATCACTGCGATGACGCTTGTAAAGTTGGCAGGCCGGACGCGGGCCGCTAGTTGGCAAGCACTCAACGCGCCTGACCCGACCTTCACCTCGTGGTCTGCATTCGCGATCCATACGCAAGGGTTCATTGCAACACTTAGCCTGTAGGTGTATTGGTGCAGTCTTGAATACCTTGGAATATGTGGATGATTTGATGTCGCATAAGCCTGGCTTGAATGAAATCCTTTACTTCTTGGTCTGCTTTTGCAATCCATACGCAAGGGCTCATTGAAACACTTAGCCTGAATGGTGTTACGGTGCAGTGTCACAGGACTCACAGTGTGCCATGTTACCTCTACAATATTGTCTTGAATCTTTCACTACAATAGCGATCTTATCTCTAATAGCATATCTTTAAGATAACCTTTAATAATTTGTGGCTAACTGGATATTTTTGAATATATCTGAGCAGTAGGGAATAAATCAAAATGGATGAAGTAGATGCGAATGATCGAAAGATTTACTAAAAATGAAAGAGTGAATAGAATGATTCCGAAACAAGGTATTGCTTACAGATCAGCAATTAGATGGACATTTCTAGAGTTGAATCTCAAAAAGGGATTAATAAAGCAACAACGTTTCCACGGAATCCTGGGTTTTAGTGTAACTTGATTTGGAATCCACATCGTTTCGAAGAAAGGACACTCAAAAGCTGTCGTAGTTATTTCATGTAAATCAGTTCCGAAATTCCTGTGAAACGATAGAAAGGATCTATAGTTTCCGAACTGTGGCGAGATTTATTTGGGTCTACGTGTCGGTAATTAAGTGGATTAGCATTTAGTTAATCGGTTGATTTTCAGCTCATTACGCGGTTTAGAGAACAGGCATTAGGGTTTGTGTATGTAAAGTTTTGGTGCGTGTTTGATTTGGACTAATTAGCGGACCGCGGGAGGTTTGTTCAGTATAGCTAATTTAAACTTTGTATGGTTTGTGGTCTTCATGAATGGGCAGACAAGGAGGATAACGCGAAACAAATGATACGTAATGGGTTTCGGAAATTATAACAAGATAGCAATTTGTTCCGGAAATTATTACAAGCCCGATAGTATTACCCGCCGGCTACACGAACGAACTTACAAACAATCTTTCATCCTTTATTTAATCCAATTAGAGGATTCAGCCTCAAAAATCCTTCTTAGTCACCTTCATTTGAAAAAGAATACTTCTCCAAAAATTAATGCTTACCCAGCGCTTGTCTTGCACCAAGTGAATGAATGGTTTGTGATTTGTATTACTTATGTAGATTTAAATAACAATCTGACTGCTGCAGTGGTGTTCCTTCAATAGAAAAATAGATTTTTAAACAGGTAATCGTCAATTTGCACCAAAATTACTAAGATTTCTATTTAGCGACTAGATACATTAACAAATCAAAACAACATTATGCTTGAAACATTTCATCAAACTATAAATAAATCGTCAATTTTACCCATGCAATAAACCACGAGCGTGTAATGTCAAAGCTGCAACCATAAATACCCTACCGTTAACGTCAGGTAATATTATTAGTATCTCTCATAAGGTCGGCATCGATCGCGACTCATCTCGTATCTACATCAAGTTAACTCGACGACTCATCTAGGGGCTGACGTGTCAGGGTGGTGACGTCACGGATTATCTCATCTGGCGGTGGATTAGTGGTGGAGTTTGATTTTGTTCTTTTTAGGAACTTTCGTTGCTATCAGTTGTCTTGGCTAATATGGAAATTTGCATTGCATTTGGTTGTCAAACTTACGGACCTCATTAGAAACTCCATACTTCGCTCCAAAAGCCAAATAGCCGATGCTAGCCTTACAGCTGCTAGGTTGAAGTGGCACTGGGCTGGTCATATCTGTCGCATTGCGGAGGAGCAATGGGCAAAAATTACCACTCAGTGGATACCAGATAGCGATAGCAGGAAACGACAACGCGGCACGCCCAGAAGGAGATGGCGGGATGAGCTGAATTTTTCTCAAACGATTGGCCTACAATCGCGCTAGATCGCGAAATTTGGGAGGAGGGAAAGGAGGCCTTTGCCCTGCGGTGGGACAATATAGGCTTATAATAAATAATAATAGGTTGACGTAGTTCTAAAGTTGGTTTTAGTCGGGTCACATTAATGCTGTTCAGCATAATGTTATTACTAATACACATATGATATAGCTGACCACGACTCTTTGATTTATTTATTAATTTATGATTTACTGGTGCAAACTCGAATCGACATAAGTCTGCACGTTACTCAAACTGATGGACGTGCCAAACTTGTTGCCAAATGCTGGGCTGATTCAATTCAAATCTGAGGATTATGCGTGTGATAGAAGTCCATCTCTAGCTGCTTGCTATCTTTGCTCCACTCTGCAGTGGGACAATCATTGGCATTGACATTATTACTCGTGTAACATATCCCACACTACAAGTACCTACCGTTCTCCGAATGTCGTATCGTATGATGTCGAATTCAACTAGTTTGTCAAACCCACTACGATTGGCTCCAGTCAGTGAGCGGAGCCGAATTTATGTCTTCGCGTGACTCAGTCTTGTTCCGCAACTAACTTTATTGATACCAAAGTTAGGGTTATTTTACAAGTGCTTGTTCTGGATCAACGCGAATGATGTTGTTTAGTAAATTATGTGCGTTGTAGTCCAATTAATCAAGCGTTCCCGTGCGTTTCCGTGGTTTATTGGAAGTTAGGACATTGGACGACCCGAATGGCGCAGCGGTAGTGAGGCTGCCTTACGTTCTTAGGGTCCCGGGTTCGAATCCCGGTAGGAGCAAATGTTTGTGTGATGAGCATGGACATTTGTTTCCGAGTCATGGATGTTTATATGTATAATAAGTATGTATTTACAAACAAAAAGTATCTATGTAGTATTATCAACTATCTGGTGTCCACGACACAAGCCTCGTTGCTTAGTGTGGCACCTAGATGGCGCTGTGTGTAATGTCCAGCGATATTTATTTATTTATTTTATTGCTGTGGTTTATAGTTGATGTATTCTAATCATTCTCCTGCGCTTATCCCAATTTATTTGTGGTCGACATAGCATGTCTTCTTCTTCCATACTTCTCTACTACTCGTCATCTTAGTAGTCAGTTGATGTATTGTCGTTCTGAAATATTTTTTTGATTTCGTTCTATCGTCATTATCATCATCGGCAGCCATGTTCCACCCCCTGCTGAAGTAGGTCTCCACCCTGTCGTGCCATGCTACCCTGGTCTGTGTCTTGCCAATATCCTCTATAATAGCGTATGTTTTATCTACTAACTAATTTTTTACAGAACCTCCTTAAGATAGGGAGTTGTGAGGACCCTTCAGAATCTGTCAGATGTTTTTACCGGTGAAAAAATTGGCTGGTTTGTATCTGGTTCGTGCGTTTACCATGGTAACACAATGTCCTAATAAAATACAGCTGAATAATATATTTCGCGTATAAAACAGATTATTAAATCGGCTAACAGGAACAGAACTGAGATAGCTGTTATCAAACCGGTGTTATTATGATGTAGTTACTAAACAAAAAGTGCAGGCTTATTAATAGTGTTATAACTATTTATTTAATTACTGTTACTGATAGTCGTAATGAGACGTTATCAGAGAAAGGTAATTAATAATTAAAACAATGCGTTGATAAATGATAAGCGCGTGGTTTGAAGTTTTAATGAATAGTTATAAATTATTTGTAGGCCTTTTTTTTAAAAGTGTATTTGTCAAGTTAAAATAATTACATACAGTAAATATAGCCTTCGTCATACACTTACACGTTGGATATAAATTGAAAAGTGGAACTATTTCAACATAAGCCATTTTCCTGAAATTCTGTAGCTACGAGTACCTTTGTATTTATTTTCGGTAAAATAAAGTGTATGACATTTGGCAACCACACTATTCTATTGTATAAGTACACAAAATGCCAAGTGTCGTGAAAACTTGGCTCACATATTATTAAAAATGGTATTACAAATAAATTATGACTATCCATAATGTCCGCCACACATTTTCCTTCGGAATAAGTCCTTTAGACATTATCGTGACAATAATGTTCTATTCTATCGTTAAGATTTAATAAATCCCTCCACGACTCGGATACTCGGTCGGAAAGCAAGTTTAGCCGTTGGTGCCGGTTGTCATAATATGTAAATCTTTGACAGTCGTTGCGGGTCAGAATCCCAAAAGTCTGACAAGCAGTCTGACCCAAGGGCAATTACACAGTGACTGGGCTGCGGTGGTCAGAGTTTGGCGAAGGCTAGGCAGATGATGGAAGACCGGTCGCGGAGAAAAAATGTATATTCTGAAAATGTATATGCTTCAACCTTGGACTATCATAACTCTTGCCGGAAGTATATTATAAAGCTGTTATCTACCACCACGTCCACCCACTCCTAACCTTAACTAAATTACTAGTATCCAATAACCTAATAATCGTTCGGAAAGGTCAGCACGAGGCACGAGTAGATCCCGGTGGTCGGTGACTCGGTGCTCTCATACTAACTCTGTTACTATGTCGTAAAATTGTTTGAGAAAGTGCACAATTTCCGGCTGGTATAGAAACGCGGAGCATTTATTGGCACGTGTACTTTCGTCCGCTAGCTGACGATGCTCTGATCACAGATCATCAGCGTATGCTTTCTCATAAGTGAATCGAGCACTCCATCCAAATGAAAGCCATCAGCACTGATAAATATTTAGATAATATCATCGTTCTTAGGTCACTCGGCGAGGAGTGAGTTCGCCCATCTCGCATTAAACTATTCATACGTTTTTTAGTATAAGCGAGCGAGACAAAACTATTTAAATATCGTAGCCACCAAAACAGAACCGTATTCTTTGACCATATGTTCCAAATATGTCCTGGCCTTCAATGCTATTTGCGACTTTGGAGAATTGTATTTGGAGATTATCCTCAGATCCTGTTTTCCATCGTTCAAAGGGTCCAATGGTGGTTCCACGTAGAATCGGAGAAGTAGAAAAAACAAAATTTTAGGACGTTTTCCAGGAGAACGGGACAAAGATTCTTCAATGTGATACAGACCAAGTAATGCTAAATCATCCGGTTCTCACCCATCCGCGTTTTACCGCAGTCGCCATTTTCCAGTGCGCAATTTCCTACGACAATGAAATCTTTCTGTAGGTATGACCATTCATTTCGATAGTCAACCCTTGATAGTCTGCTGAACATGCCACAAAAGTAAACATCAATCTTCAAGTTCATTCACCCCGACCTTGTCATAGACATTTTGTATAAAAAAGGGAAAGTAACGCATATTGGACATGTTCCAAATATGTCAAGGACGGCCATATTTACAACTTTGCTTCACTTGTTCAAATGTTCATGTACGCTTGTCATTGGACAAGCCAAGTTTCGGTTTTCATTCGTTTGCGTAGATTTTATTGGATTCTACCGACTTGTTCTGAACTCAATTCAGTTTTATTTGTTCAGTGTTCGGGAAAATCGGTGCAGTCCACGATATATATCAGTTTAAGAGAATGACAGGATTGTTTGATAGACATTTTAAGATGTTATTTTCATAGCCATAGGAAGCAGTTCTATAGCTATTGATGATTCTATTTAAGCATCTTTATAATCATTTATCTTGGATATCTGCTTATTACCACAAAATGGGTATCGGCTATCTCAGAGAGCCTACCTCAACATTCATTGTCATGGCCAGATAAGAAGCCTAGCAAATAAACGCTGAGTAAACAGTTCTAATTCTAAGATAATAATAAACAATGCCGTTCTTCAGTACGCAGATATGTAGGATATTCAAAATCTTTAAAAATTTGGCTGAAAATCAGCACTTTTTGGATGTCAAACCAAATATAGATTGTTCGTTTTTTTTGGTGCCTCTCCTATAACTAAAGGTTGGTCATCAACCCCTGATACTCGTATTTCTCCTTGTCCTTTGCGAGGTGGAACAGCTCAGCATTACTCGTGACTCCGGTCCATGCGCGAATCTTTTTCAACCAAGATTTCGTTCACACTATTACCTAAACTACATCGACACATTTATTTCTTTCAAGGGTACATAAAGGAAAATTATAACAAATCTATCGACACCATTAGCCCCAATTTTTTTTCTAAGCCTAAAATCTTCTTATCTTACCCAACTTGTCAATATCGTAACGTTTTTCATCGTAATACAATCATTACTTAGCTAAACTTTCTAATATTTACCAAAGTTATAAACTCCTTGATTGATTAGATCAGATTAAGTTAGAATTCGCCTCACACAAATTCGATTTGCTAAATTGACGAACTTAAATTCTGTAGATCGACCGTCTGTATTTTCTCAATTAATACGATGAAAATCTCTCGCATTGAATAATAATGTCTAAGTTCAATAATATTGTGAGTGCACTTGAGAAAGACGAGGTATCTTGGTGTGATATTGAATATATTAATTTTAACGGTGGGTTTGTGGGTGTGTGACGGTCTGTGGGTTTGGTAAAAGTATTGAATATGCTATAAGTAGTTACTGTAGTACGTCAGTGCCCTCTACTACCTTGACCCGTTTTACAAATATACAGAAGAGGAGAAGATGGGTGAAGTCATGCAGGGCACAGGTTGTGAACACTACGCCCGTCGAATAAAAGGACCAGATTCTTCTGACATTAAATATTTCTATCTTCTGAGGAACCTTGTCTTTAAACGCGCTGTCCTCATTTTTAACTTTGGAGTGAACCTTACTGCTTTCAGTATCTGTTCTGCGTTTCAAATCAAAGACCATAGCAATACCTTGAAGGCTTGAACAATTAATCAATGCTCAATCATTAAGAAATGACCTTCACACTTCAAAACACAAGAAACAAAAACCTCACCCAAATGCTCTGTTTTTATCTCAATGTAACCCAATTGTGCCGCACCCTTGTAACGACGGCTTTACGTCGAATTAATCAACGGTTTCGATAACTGTCTGTTTTGTTACAGGTAAGCTGCTAATCTCGGCTCCAGGATGAGTTATAGTGAGTAATGTAATCTTGTTTAATGTTCGGCCTAACTCCGGTTAAATGAGAATGTTTAAGGTGGGATTATGGTGGAAAAAGGTACGGTTGAAACACGTATGAAAATCGTTTTGGTGAACGTGAACTGGCGAATATCTGACTTAGAATTAGTTTGATTGCATCCATATAAACAGATGAAATCTTCGGAAGTTCTGATTTTTATATATACCGAGTATATTTCAACCATTGTTGTCACAATAACCTTAATTGGGCCTTTGGCTCTAAAGATAGAAGCATATTTAAGAAAGAAAATAAACAGGTTTTCTTTTTTCGCCTCATCACCAACAAACGATCTTCATAAATATCAAAGCACCTCCCACTTTCCCCGAGGCCGTTAGTACCCTAAACTTCTGACTACTAACAACCGCAACTCCTTTTATTCACAACTTCCCAACAAGATGTATCACTTTATACCGTACATATTCTGAGAAAAAACTTGGTCCTTTTTGCTCAAAGAACCTCGTTTCTAAAGTTTATCGTAAATATGTTCCGGTCCTTCGTTATTCACATTTCGGTCCTTCGGGACAAAATTACAAGATGGCGTCGTTTCGCGCCTAAGTTTGATAACTATTTTCTTGTTAAGTTCTAATTAGGGGAGTCACCCAGTCATTATTCTATACGTGTCGTAGTAAGGTTAATATAATGGATTAATTTATCTTGTTTATAACCCTATTTGTTAAGGAAAATGGGGTGTTAAAAGGATTGAGCGAATTTGTTGCACATTTCAGTGGAACGTGTTTTCCTGAGAGTAATTCTTCTCTCCTTGTTTGACGTCAGTGGGTGTGTTATATTAAAAGTAAATGAGTATTACCCTATCCATGCTCTAACAACAAATAATGTTGTACGAGACCAAACCATTTCTCAGTAATATTTGATTGTTTGTTGCTAAGATTTGAAAGCGTATCAAAATATGCAAATTAACTTTAATCAAATTTCGAAAACACACCAGCCCCGTTTCATCGTACTTAAGTACTTACCTGCTATTTTCTTACACCAAATTGTTCGCAAACTTTATCAGCGTCACTGAAAACTTCAGTTTCAGCCGAATTCAAAGGCTTCAGAAGGCTTCTCTTGTAATTATCATAACAATTACGGAGGGATGATGGTCTGTTATTATCAACATTAGCAGAAATGGGAGATAGCCGACGTACTTTGAAGCATTAAGAGGGATTTAAAGTGTCATTTGCATGATTTTGTTTGTTTGTTTGAATGTTGTTTAAATTGTGAAACGTCACTTGTTTAGCTTTGTTCATGACTGTAATATACCTTATTTCTAAGATCACAACTGCCTAGTCCACAAGAATTTATAATATATTTGAGATCCTCAAAACCAGCCCTTTCATTTGGTATGTGACACAGTTAGGTTTTGCTAAACCTATTTTAATTTCCTAATTTTTCCCGCTTATTTAAAAAAAAAAAATCTTTGCACATCTGTGTTTGGGTCATAGGGTAATCCTATCCTACACCATCCTACCAAATTTCACCTGATTTGGTCCAGTAGATTCGGAGCAAATTGGCTGTGACAGACGGACGGACAGACAGACAGACGCACGAGTGATCCTATAAGGGTTCCGTTTTTTTTTTCATTTTTTGTACGGAACGATAAAAAGAGCTAGAATAATTACTATTTCTACGCTATACATATATACAACAATAAAACATGTTTACGTTAATAGTAGCCATTATAATCTTGACGTAGTATCTCTGAGGAGCTGATTCATTAATTCATTGACTACAAGCCAGAATGGGAACGTAAAAAACTTACGATTCTATTGTATTGGTCTGTGTCAGCCATTCAGTATGTAGAATGAATGGTAATACCGTGGAAGATTTTCTCAATGAAAACTTCAGGTTCTTTTTTCTTTACTGTTTCATAATTTTCCGATTAGTTATAATATGTATGTACCTATAGCAAACGTTAGCTAGGTTTTTTAACGTTGTGGTTCTTGGTACAGAAATCCGACAGCTTCTACATTATAAGTTGCGTAGCCTTTTCTCTCAATAGAGTGACTGCCTATCTGAACTCCACAACCCAGTTCATAGGTCAGTAATAGTATCTCAAGAGAATAAGCAGCGTTTTCATTTGCTTCTAGTTAGATTATAGCTTGTAATATTTATTCTGTGTTAATAGTTATTTTCTCAAGCTTGATTGCATTAAGGCCCTTCGACTGTTTTATTTAGGACCGTTTCCATGCTCATAGGCAACCATGGACTTACTTGTTCACTGAGTAAGCAATATTGTTGTTTTGTATGAAAATGAAAAATGAAAAAAATGAAAAAAAAAATGAAAAAAAAAATATTTATTATTTAAACAAAATGCTTCATATACAATGAATTGTGTTTGGAGCCTCCTTTTAGGCAAACAATGCCTGTGCCTGTTAATATCTTTAAATAATATTTATATAAGTTTTAATTATTTATAAAAAAAAAAAAAAATATTTTTACAATGAAAATGTAAAGTTTTTATATAAACTTATATCAATACATAATGATTGAACCTGGGAGTGAACCTATCGCGTGTCGACGAAAATAACAAAAAGCTGTTAGTTGTGTCGTTAATCGTTAATTATGACGGGTAATGGCCAGTTTCGATGTTAATTTTGAAGTTGAACCGATAGGTTCGGTTTATAAGGTCAAACATTGATAACAAAATGTTTTATCGAATAGTTTTTAGTGAAATTGTACAAAACATGTTTTTGATGGATATCAGTAGCTATTTTTAGATATGAATGTAGAACATGAAATAGTACATTTTGATATAAGTGGGGGAACTTTGTTATTGCATTCGAGGCGGAATTAACACCCGAGCTGCAGGCGAGGGTGTTATGGAGCCGAGAACTGCAGTAACAAATCCAAACGACGTTTTTCAATACACTTTCGAAGGAATAAAATATTAGAACGTTAAGTATTTTTGTCAGGAATTATTAAGAAACTATGATTTAATTTGTTTTTTTTTTCCGCGCTTTGCTATTGCCAGGTTGAAGAAGAAGCAAAGGTATGATGCCGATAAACAACCTAATATGAAAAATAGAAAATTCAAATATTTTTGAATTTAGAACAAATAAATGACAAATTGTTCATAATATATTAATAAACACAATTTAAATACTCAAAAAATATTTACGCCATAAAGACGCATATCTCTTTGCCGAGATTAAAAAAAAAACAATCACCGCCGACTATAGATATAGTCATTGAACCCTTTGGACTTATCTGTGCAATTTTTTTTTTCTTTTCTCACGTGTGCGTAAAAATATTAAAAATCGCACGCGTGCGAAATACATTGCATGTTGAACCTAATCGTAGTGCGATTAGAACCAGTTTTCGAGAAAGTGTATTGAAAAGTAATTTACAGAACAACTATTGTGTTGCCTACATGATGTTATCCTTAAACAAGCGTAGAACACTTTCTAGTGACCCATCCAGGACACTGGATGGGTCACTAGAAAGTGTTCTACGCTTCTCCGGATTTTCCCGGAAATGGATAGCTATAAAAAAATAGTCCTTAGAGTCTTCGTAGAAAGCAAACAAAGTCTAATAATGTTAAAAGACTTCCGAAAACACGCACATGCATCAAAACCTGACACCATCCATCTATACACGACGGTACCCTTGGGAACAGGATACTGTGAACCCCAGAAAGGCGCAGAAAATCAACTCATGAAAATAGGTAAAACGCGCTACACATTCTAAACTAAAGACAACCGGTTTTACTTGATCTTGACAAAATCATTAGGCGACTCTTTCGGATTTCAAAAGTTCTTACATAAACGACGACGGAAGTGCATTTCGCGAGCTACGTTGAAGAAATCATTTTTAGTCATTAATACTAAAGTATAATTTGGCAACTTCTCAACGTCATATGCTCAGTTCAGAAACCAGAACAGGTTATGAGATATACTTTGGCAGATCGATGGCAGGAACTGTTTGTTTAGTTTACTCTTAGTTGCCCCTAAGAACCCTGTGGGAAAACCGTGTGTTATTGCACCAATAGACACGTAGTATTTTTTTAAGGACTTTTTCATCATGACCATAATCTCCACCGCAATATTGTAAATATCCATATTGCTGTTTGCTTTGTAAATTTGCCTTCTTCTGTATCCTTTCGCATGTTCGTTCCATTATCCTCATCGATACAGGATCAATGTAACACTGTCGCCCCTCCCTCAACCCTCCCGGGGGATGGACCTTAGTAATTGTTTCTCCTGGCTAGCGGACACCGGGTGAATACTAATTAAGACAAGTTTGGTAGCGAAGGTTTTATTTGTTTTTATAAGATTTTGAGGTGGGGTAACGATTGTTATGGTTTTTTCCTTATTCGGTTATTTTGTTGCGAGCAACATTTTGATGAGATTGGATGTGAGTGACGATGTTAAAAACATGATACGATTAATTAATGGTATCTTTAGAAAAACTATGTTAGAAGTAAATAATCATTAACTTGATCCGTCTGCAACTAAATACACCATAGACAAAATACAAAAACAACCTATAATCAAAACTTTTTTATTATATGCTGTCCTTTATTACTATTCAAAATAATGCTTTAAGGATACGCTAGTCAATCATACTTCCAGACAAACGTAGTATGGCGATTACGCAACTGGTTGATGGTGTACGTTTCAAATAAAAAATGATATCAATTTGTCTCATCATTATCTAGCCCTGTGCGGAACCAAAAAAGTAAAAAAAAAAACATTTTTCTTTTTCATTTTTCAGATATGTTTTTTTTTTTTTACTTTTACAGAATACGTTTGTTTGTTTTGTATGAAAGTACGACCGACTTGTGTACCCTTAGGAACACCAGACGTGAGACTTTATTTAAAAAAAGTTTTGGGCCGCCTCTTTACTGCAGGTAAAACAAAACTCTATCCATCGTAATGAATCAAAACAGTTACATAAGTGCAGTTAAAACGAATGTAATTGATACAAATGAGTACAGCGTTTTAGAAAACGTGTAATTAATGACGAGTGTCAATCTGTCTGTTGTTTTACTGCGACGTAATTACTAATTACTGCTACACCACCGCGCTAGCAGTAATACTGACACTTTCTCTGTCACGCTAGTGCACACGATAATAGAACTTACGTCTTTTAATATTAGTATGATTATTCCATAAATAGGTATTTTTTTTCATGGTGGTTTGGACATGATTCCAGAAGGGGCGGCAAAATATATATTCTATTTTGCCGCTAGACTGTGTTGAATCAGACCGAACGGCACATAATATGGAGCACACCAATTTAAACTCATTCGGGAGTTAAATTTGGCATAAAGTGTGTATTTTTAGTCGAAATATTTATAATCCTCATGTAACCAGTAAAATAACGCTGTCGAAAATAAATTAATCTACTTAATTCCTGGAACGAGAAAGGGTCCAACTTGACCCAGAACTCGCCACTCAGAATTTATAAACAGACTCAAATTAACCCTTTTATTGCGCCTCGTCCATAATCGGACAAAATGTACGCGGAAACGAGAGCCATCCACCATCTCCATCCACACTTGAATGTATTAAACTTAATCAAGTACTTTGACCTTTTCAAGGCCACTTTGGCAAGAATTTCAGTCTGACCTTGAGGTCAGACTCATTTAAGATGCAAATTTGATCACTATCTTTAGCTGCTGCTGTCGTGTGAGGAATTGAAGAGGCTTGCATATCTTGAAATGAATCAAGTTTTTCTTGTGAAAAGCAGAAAATGTGACATAAAATTATACTTGATTTAATAAATAGAAAATAAACAGCGTACCTACTAGTATACTACAGTACTAGTAGGTATTAGGAAAGGGCTGACTCAGAACTTCGGAAAATTCAGATCCCAACTTTTCAAAGGATCAAATCGTTAACATTAATCCAACACTTTCCAGCAAGTTCGGTTGCAAATATCAATATTAAACACAAAACAAATTAATCTAAATTCTACATAACATAACAAGAAAAAAAAAAACAAAGTCCTCGCATTGTTTACAGCAATAATTCAGCAAACAAATAAAATATAAGACTCATCTGAACCCTTTGGTATCGAGTTATGGGTCAGTGGGGCATCATGGCACTCAGCGATTTATCTGTGGCGCTGTGTTGCCATGGTAATGACTCGTGTCGGGGTTGACGAGTATTTACGACAGTGATTATGTAGCATACGTTATATCTATATCTCAATGTGTTCGTTATGCTCTTTCGTACTATATGTGAGAGCATGACGAAATCAAGTATGAATACGAGAGTACACATGATAAGTGAAATTGGGCTAATCTGGGGAAAATACACAGAAAATTCGTGCTTGGTTTGCGAGCTTTGGCAAGTACGAGAACAAGTGTTCCATGTTGTTTTTGAAGTTAATGTTTTTTAAAGTTTAAGCAATATACAATGTATCTCGCGGGCCTGTGGACGGTGAGCTATGGGCTAGCTCGCCGTCCGTCCGTCTTATGACGACAGGCCGTGTCGACGGCGCGTTCGTGTTCCACGCGCGCCTCAAAGAGAGTCAGCAAACAGGAAGGGGTCCGTAAGGACCGATGCCTGCCAGGGTTGCGGGACTGTTCGAAAGAGATACCGCGGCCCTGGAACACAAAGGGCAAAGGAAGGAACATGGATGGGTTTTAGTCAGTAAAAGTCTGACACTCCCTCCTGCTCAGCCCAGAGCGGGAGGGGTTATTTGATGATTTCCTAAAGGCAAAAAAAAAAGCAATATGTATCTAACACTAAGTTTTGCTGTGCCCTGCAACAAAATGTTCGAAACGTTTGTAGTTCATACTAAGCCGATCGCTGAACAAAAATGCGAACGCAACGCAACAGGGTATCTACTTAACACAACACAATAAAGCATACAAAAACTTTTTTGCAAAAAATTAAACCGACTTCAAAAACACAAAAAAGTAAAAAATAACTTTAGCTTCAGAAGTCTGTGACTTTTGCTAGTTTGATTTTGATTTTTAGTCACCGACTTCTGAAGCTAAAGTAATTTTTTACTTTTTTGTGTTTTTGAAGTCGGTTTAATTTTTTGCAAAAAAGTTTTTTATTTTTCACTTTTTAGTGGTTCACATGTGCTTACCCCTTCACAGCGTACCGGCGTGATGTTATATTATGAACTGGTGTAAACAATAGACAAACATGAGATTTCAGCAATCCCAGTCCATTTGCTATCATTTATTGAGGAGTTTCGTTGCCTATCTCCGAAGTTCTTGGAAATTGAAACGGAAATTTGAAAATTGAAACCACTCCGAGAAAGTTTCAAGTGTGCCTATAAAATTTGAAGAGTCCTGTCTATTTCTCCAAGATCCCATCATCAGATCCTGAATTTATGATCATGGAACCACCTGGGAAGTGTACCATATATACCATTATACCATTTATATATAAATAAAATAATCCAAATCGGTCCAGCCATCTTCGAGTAATCGGGGAAGTATATAAAAAATAAAAATATAAAAAGGTTCCGACGAATTGAGAACCTCCTGCTTTTTGAACTCGGTTAAAAATAAGCATCCCTCAGATGGGATATGGTAAGCAAATAATGTGATATTGCGAAGACACTTACTCTTTTCCAAATATTACGAATAAACCTTGATCCCTCCTGATTGGGCGATAAAATTCCTACAAAAAAATTCTTGCTCTTTTATCTTAGTATTTTGCCATAAAGTAAAACGTCCGATAATACGGAACGTTTAGCCCTTAATATGAGTACGTCGAACCCTTTGCCGAAGATTAGGCGGAGCCGGTTATGAGGTCACTGGGCCATCATGCTGGGGTGATTCATTTGCTGCGAGTGAGCATTATTAACGACATGGAAATGAGCTGGGGTGCCGGAGTACCCCATGTGAGGAGCTGGGGTGTCTGCGTGCCACATGTGACGGTGGTATCCGGGGATGAAGTTTTGTAAGGAAGACAAATTATGGAAAATTAAGGGAATTAAGTGCGTAATCAGTTTGTGAAGAGGGGTTTGTTGTGGGTATTCTTGTATTGTCTTCCTTAATGGGGTGTTTATTGTTAATTTCGCAGTGTTTTAATTTCTATACTAGGTTCGGAAATATTTGCTGCAAATATTTTCGAGCTTAAGCGTCTTCTTTTGTCTGTCGCAATGGAAATCGGGATCCAATATCTAGATTATGCTATCCTATCCTAATAGGATTACTTTCGGATTGAGATCCAGAATTTTGCACTGCGGAACTGCTAGCCCGTGTAAATAGACAGAAATGCGGAAGATCTCAACGCTCTTATTTTTAGCTTTCGTTTTCTTATTCTACTTTCCGCACGTGCCGTATTGAGTACTCCATGGTACATACCAAAAGGTTCCCTAACAAGATTAATCAAGAAACTACTATCCCTTAAAAGAAATCTCTTTTACGTCCAGACATTTAATTCCGTCCATCAAAGTAATGCGGCCCCTAAATCGTCTAGATGACTCAATTAAGCGTTAGATTAAAGAAAGTGCGTGATTGTTGTGCAAAAGCGATGTGGTGTCATCGATCGACCTCGGTATCGCGTGACCTCGTTCGACTTGCTTTTATATGTGACGACTGGAGTCGCGCCGGTGTCGTCACGGAGAGACTTAACGTCTTCAAGGGCTGGCCAACGATGGCCGAAGGGATTGGAGTGTCGGCAAGTGGGTATCAGATTGCGAGATTGGAAAAGTGGGATTATGGTGTTTGCTTGATAAGGAAGGGACAGTGTTGAATTTATGGCTTGAGGGTGGGTTTTGGGTTTTCAGAACATAAACAGTAGATATAAACCAGATTTGGGTAGCATTTGCAACGGGGTTGATAATTTCGAAGAACGTGAATGAAGACTACAAAAGACAGACATTTTTCTTTCTGTAAATTCAATTGACATTGAGCCCATTACATTAATACGGCGTGGTCTGAAAATAAAACGGTTTACGCTCAATTTGTGTCTGCGAATTTTAGAGATAAGTGTTTAATGCGACAGTGTCTTTCATTCACTGTAAATACATGAATAACGTTATTCAATAGGTACTTCAGGTATTACAAAACACAGTGCCTCAGTTAAACCAAATCGAATGAACGTCAATGGAGTATTTATGGTTCGATTAATACAAGCAGCACTTACTTAAATTTTCGAGTACATTACAAATTGGTTACCCATGTTTCGTGGAACACGGCTGGATCAAAATGGCTATCCATTACCGAACTGGCTTACTGAGTGATTAAATTTATGTTTCACGTTTGTTTTTACATAAAATGGAAATTAATCAGGATCATAATATTCCTTTTATACACGGGAACGTTTAGGTAGAATTACTGTGACTGGCGTGGGTGTGATCAAATATTCAATATCAAGAGAGCGCTATTCTAAACAAAATTTAGCTTAGCAAGGTATTATAGTTATTTTTAGATCATAAGAGGCTTAGAGGCTTATGCCCAGTAGCAAAGTGCAAAGCCTTAAAGTAGACTAATGCCACACACTAATACACACACAACAGACAGATTTAAGGATTCTTCCGAAAGACTACTTTTACGTCTAACAATGGAAAACATGTAGAGGATTATCTTGTGAGCTTAAAGGTATCCCACAGATACAATACTTTCTGGGTTTTGGTGCTTCAATGACACGGACCAGACCCAAACTTTGAAATTGTACATAATTATTAGGACAATAAGACGGCGGCGGCGCGGCGGGTTACTTATACAGGGTGTAAATGGTACCTTCACGAAGCGGTCAACCATGAATTCTGTACATACATCAAATACAATCAAATACGAAACCCTACGCAAAAAATATTGCTGGGAAAAGACTTTTTCGGGGGTGAAAAATCACGTTTTACGGTAGGACTCAATGTAACGCACGCAAAACATTGTGCTGATGGACCTATTGAATAGTAAACGAGTCATGGAACTTGAACTTGTGAACAAGTTGGCAATTTGACCTAATATCAATATCTGCGTAACTAGAAGGTTCCCAGGTGTGGTCCTACACCAGGTGTGGTAAACAAAAAAATGATCGCAATGATGAGGAGATCAAGTGCCTCTCGGGTTTATTTTTTACCTTTATCTTGACCACGAACCATATGGTTCTTGTAAAACGGATTCGGTCTAAAACGAAAGGACATTTTGACACATTATCACATAACTTAGGTTTGACTGGGATTTAGTTCCTCAGTTGTCTGTTTTATGTTAGGAGTTCCTAACTTAAGATTAGAATTAATCATTGCTGACCTAATTAAACCAGTCGTCCGTCGTCTAGCCACTCAGACCAGACATGCTTTGTAATCTGAGACGAGGCCGAGGGTCATTGCTCGCTGTCGCCGTCGACTTGCGAGAAAAACGTGGCAGGATACAAAATATACTACTCCTCGGAAAAAAATAACATTTACATTGAAGGATTTTCCATTAATGTCAGTTAGAGATACATACAGGTTGTGGTTACAAAATTATTATGTTTCCAGGTATATTCTACGATTTCCTGTGCATAAATTAGAACTTGCTTGTTACTTGTACTAGGCCGTAGATTTTTCTGGAAATACACACAAAAATACTAAGAAATAAGCCTATTTAAATCAAAGATAAAGCATTCTATTCTAATCACCGTAGCTAGTAGATGGTGATAAAATGGTTTTGACACCAGATTCCCTTAGATAGATCAAAGACCAGGTTTCCAGAAACAAGTCTTCAACACAAGGACATAGCACAGATCACCAAAGTCAATCTAGTAGATATAAATTTCCCATCGACCTTGAATGGTCGGTATCTAGCCCAGACGCGCACTCGCGCAGCAACGCAGTAAATCTTGGTCGACGCCGGGGCAAGGTCATGTCGCACATCAAATTGAACGTGAGCAGTGATTGGTGACACGGCGTCACCCACGCGACCTGTCTTATGTGTAGAACGAGGAGAAGGGTCACTCCAGACATATCTTGAAAAATAATTCAGAATAGGGTATATGCAAGAAAAACAAAACATTTTTTATTTCTTAAAAATGCCTTGTATTGGGCCATAAAAACACTGTGGTACACTTGTTTAATTCTCTAATACAACACTTTTTTTTGCAATTTAATACTTTATGTAGCGTGTTTTTGGTGAAACGGAACGCAAACACAAAACGCATCGATTCCGGTAGTGACGTCAAATGATATGTGTCAAAGAAACACTTTTAGTTGAAAAGTACAGTTGAAAAGTACAAGTTTCACTAAGATTTTACTATGATATTGTTATTGCAATGTTTGCTTAAATAAAGCACTTACATTATAGTAAAACTATTTTACTAAGGGCAAAAAAATAGATTTAAACAAGGCAGATAGAGTGAAGTGACATCAAATGCTATGACATGAATGGCCGCGATAGTCATGGACGTTTGAACTGTCGTAGAAAATTGTAGGAGTTTAATAATTTTTTTTGTGCGACAAGCAGTTGTTGAAATTAAGTTTTAATTATTTTCTTGGGTTGATAGTACTGCATATTATTGATTTAAGTGAAAAAAATTACATGCATTACAAAAAAATTACAACAAAATTATTAAAAAAAAAATACATGCCTATTGAATAGTTTACAAAGTATCTGTACACTTAGATTTTTTCTTTCTTCCTTTTTATCCAGCTACGTACTTAAGAGTTTAATATGACGCGTTCTTTCCAGTAGTGTGGACTTTCTATTAGATGCCCAGAAGCGTAGCCAAACATAGAAGAAGAAGAAGGACTTAAACACTAATGCCTCGCTACGAAGGAGCAACAGATGGTTTCCTGAAACGGTCTAGTTGTACATTTTCCTAATTATCTATGGCTGTCTGATTTGTGTGACAGCAAAGGCAGACGATCTAACTTGCTATAATGAAGGATTTCATTACTTTAAGATGGATCTCGTAGCTTGGAACCTCGATGGATATCTAGAAGCCATGAGCTAGATACGTGTCTTGTATCCTGAACCTTCTGTGTCCTCATGCATTTATTACGTTCGTGAGTGACACGAATAACCGCCGTCAGCTCACACAATATGGCGCCCGTGACGTCAGCCTCTTAGATGATATCATCCCCTATTTGAATTATTTCCTCCCCTATCTTATTGCGATCTTTAAATGTTATTAAGTCACGTCCTTTGGAGCGTTTAAATGTAATCTGTGTATATGGGACGCATGAGGTAATGTTGATGTCATTTACGTTCCGGCTTTTATGTTAATGTGTGAGTTTGTTTTCAATTCTGGTTTCTTCTTTATGTATTCACTGGTATACATAGACTGTAGTTCTATTAACTACATTTGGTTCAACTATATTATTATGCATTATGTCATGAACATTATCGTCGTCTTCCTGTCCTTGTGCCATATTATGTTTGTTGGGGATAGTGCAACACGTCTTCTTCTTCCATTCTCCTTTGTCAACTGGTACGTACTCCGTAGACTCTCTGACATGTATCCTGACTTCCATCCTGCTAGGATAGCGTCATTCCACCAAGGTCTCTTCGCCATATTTGTTTTTACAACTTGTTTACGACAAACAGTAATCTCAAGTTTCCGGATTTTGGACATGAAAGGCACAATCGTTGCGTCTTGAAACTTTAATATCTGTTTCTCTAATAAAACATCTTGTTTCAGGAGTTTGCGCAAAGTTCCCTAAAGTATTTCCTTACGTTTAACTTTGTAACAAATTAGAAACATACGTCGTAACTTTAACTTAAAGGTATTTATCGTACGTGTGCTTTCAAAGGTGTATTAAAGTGAAAGCTTCAGTATTTAAATTAAAGCTGGAGTTAAGACTTGCCTTTTCATTTGAGTGAATGTTTGGAGAATAAATACCTTCTAAATATTATATTATTGAGATCGTTATGAATTTTGTATTACATTTATGTTAATTTGCAATATTACGTTGCTTTGTTTGCTTAGCTTCACTTGTTTAATTGTTTTTTTTTTCTGTCTAGCACTCCAATATCTAGATGTAGTTGAGTTTATTTTACCTCTGCAGCCGCATAAACATATAACCCAGGTGATTTAAATTAATTGTTCATGAGAGATAGCTGTATATTCATATTTTGCTGTTAGTATTCCTCGGTCCTCGCTTTTCTTCATACATTTATCATTGTTTTTCTGCCGTTGTCTCAAATATTCAACGCTGATCTTTCTGATAAACTCCATTCCTTCTTCCCCCAATCATTTGACCCCTTTTACACACTACCGTAACGAGCATAGTGCAGTGTTTACACGTTACCAGCAGCTTGCCAACAGTGTGAACTGTGCAAACTGTGTAAACTGTACAATACACGTGGCATGCGGCGGTGCGGCCGCACTGCGCCCGGCACACGTCTCTCTCGATTGATTCAGCACGGAGCTTCTCTGACACGTGTTTTACACGTGTGTGATATTGTGTCCGCATGACTGACACCTGGGTTATGCTTGTGTGTGGATACAAGTTGCGGAGAGTTGATACGAGATGATATCATGGACAGATGCTTGATCACTGCTGTGTATTTACAGATTACTTACCTACTAGACCTATCTATTTAAATATATGTAGACGAAGAGGGATTGATTTATTAGCACTGCGGATCAGTTTATGCGTCCTATAGTAATTTTAATTTGACAATATCACTCATCAGTCATTAAACACTGCACACTGACTACATTACACACATCACAAGCCTTGAAATAGTAGATATTTTCTATGACATTTACGAGAAAGCTAGTAGCAACATATGAGTTATGTACGTTGCCTACGTATATTGTACGTCTGTAGATGTCTAGTAAATAATGGGGGTCCGAGACAAGCACTTCTCGTAATCTCGTTGCAATACTTTTACTGAACGTAACTAGCGTTGTTCACCCAGGTTTTACCTCGGTAAGCCTTCCATATGTCGCCGTGTAAGTTTATCGTATGTATTTATACCATGATTACATGTTCTTAATAATAAGAAGGCTTGAGTACAGTTGCGTGACTGCTTATTAAATAACTTATTACATTGATCGCTTCACATGTGCTAAAGAAATGCTCTGAGCGTAGCCACTATTGAATAATTCATGAAGTATGATTATTTAGTGGCCTAAGTAATGTGTTTTAATCTTCATGTTTTAATATTTGAGTGTTATGGTTTTAGCAAATCAATTTCTTTCTGCATTTAGGGAATAACCTGTTTTCTTCTTCGTCGTGCTGATTTTAATTTATTTTTAGTTGATACATGTATTTGCGTCGCATACGGATCGCCATTACTAATACTGTGACATTCTGTCTACTCCTTGTTGATTTAAGTTTGGTACATAACGTACACAGCCACTGAAGCCTAGTGCTGCGATGCTCTGGCTACTCATTGGTAATTTGAGATTGCAACACGTAACTTTTGAGTCGCGTTGTGGACGACCGACGACGGCTCTAAGTATTTACAGTTTTCTAAATGAATTATATTCAACTTGTTTTGTCTCGACTCATTCACAACTTATTTTTATTCTGCATAACATTTCACGCTATAGGTACGATATTATTTCTAGTTTATTCTACAGTTATACATAAGTGAGTTTGTTATAATTTAAACCGACCGATTTATTCTTTTATAGGCTGTTCAAGCGTTGTGTAGAAAACTAGAAACATGGTAGAAACTGATTTTGTTTGCTTAGAAAAAATTCTCATGACATAAATGTCAGTCTTGGGTTAAATAAAAAGCAAGTTTAATATTCATGTTGTAAGTACTAAAAATAAAAGAAAAGGTCTTAAGTGGATGTTTTTCTTTGTAAAGATTTAAGTAGAATAAGATATTCAAGGGGCTTACAACTTTTACTTGTCGTCTTCACTAAGTAGGTACAGGCATCAACGGTAGAACACGTTTTTTTTTTCTTGTATTCCCCGTTGTCTGTCGTCACTCAGGTTAACTTGGCTTCAAAATTAGGGACTTTATTTAAAACATTTTTGCCAAAATTGATTCTAAATGAGTACTGCTCTGCTGCCATATCTAGACTTGCCTAAAGCCTTTGACAGTGTGTGCAAGGAGCTTGGATCACTTTAGCAGACTGTGATTAAAGGTAAACGGGTGCGCGCTACAAACTTGTTAGGGGGACTAATGTTCAATTTGGATGTTGAATAGATTAACCAAACACACATAATTACGCTTCTAACACTAATGAGTTCAGCAGAATTGCAATCAGTGCTAAAATATGACTTTGTAGAAGTTGGGAATTTAGATTATTTGAGCAATAAAACATGTTTGTAAAGTTGTATTTGTCAGCGAAATTTTTTTATTTATAACAGTGAAATTGATTTGTCTGTTGATGGGCAAATGCATACAATAAATCAGCTTCACTTCTGTTTGATTTATATTTATATGCTATCATCTATTGATTCCAAGAACACTTCTTTGCTCTAGTTTCGCTTTGTTATTGTTTTAAAAGCAATCAAAACACACATCATAATATTTAGCATTAAGCAGCATCGTCTCTTATCCATTAAAACTGCGTACGTCTTCTGTTTTTAATTGAGAATAGCGGGCACTTACACGTAATGTGCTATTATGCTAATGTAAGCGATCGCAAATAGCCGCGCACTGAGCGCCCAACGAGAGCCTGGAGTAGGGTTACCATTTTGTCGTTTGAAAACATAGCAGAACATCACCCCAGTAGTCCCCGAAGGGTTAGGTAGAGGAGCCACAATACCTACACATCCACATTCCAGTCATGTTTAAGTATCAATACCCTTTTTTTTTTTTTTTTTTTTTTTTTTTACCGATGGGAAATTATCAAATAACCCCTCCCGCTCTGGGCTGAGCAGGAGGGAGTGTCAGACTTCTACTGACTTAAACCCATCCATGTTCCTTCCTTTGCCCTTTGTGTTCCAGGGCCGCGGTATCTCTTTCGAACAGTCCCGCAACCCTGGCAGGCGTCGGCCCTTACGGACCCCTTCCTGTTTGCTGACTCTCTTTGAGGCGCGCGTGGAACACGAACGCGCCGTCGACACGGCCTGTCGTCATAAGACGGACGGACGGCGAGCTAGCCCATAGCTCACCGTCCACAGGCCCGCGTCTACGGTGGACAGGGGCCACCACGTGGCCCCCGACGCCAGGTGCGTCTCCCGCGGCGGCTGGGACGTGAGGTTCTCTCCCTCTCACGTCCCGCCACCTCCTTCGCTTGCATGACTGCTTCGCAGAAGGAGGTGACGGCGTCCCATTCCGTCTCGCTCCGGACCATGGATTGAACCAGGGCCGGACGCGAGAGGTCGCCGCCGAAGTATCAATACCCTTAGATTATAAATTTGAAAAGTCGCGGCATAAAGCCGGATATTTAAGGAATTCGGATCCTTTTAGTTTATGAATATTTGTGTTTATCACGCATTTTTTAAATTTAAAAACAAATCCACTATTGTGAGAGACTTCGGGCCGAACAAAGTCCGGACGGGAAGCCAAAAAGCCGGACATTATCGGAGGGATGGTAACCCTATCCCGGAGTAATGAACGCAATATATGGTGACCGCACGCCGCGCCGTTACATCGTCAGCGCGTGCGGTTATAAAATGAATTGTGAGATACGAATTATTATTAAGCGGTCTGAATATATTACATTAGTCTTTCTTTTAGAAAGACGAATTTGAGGCGGCAATTGTTAGGCGATCTAACTACCAATCTTAAATTGTAGAAATACTTATAATTTTGTTGTTCTTGGGTGGGATTTGTTAATTCAAAGCTTGTCTTGAAAGATTGCTTTTAGCGATAAGACCGCTCATTGTGTCAACCTGTGTGAAATGTCGTCTTTTATGTAAATGTAATTTCTATGGTTTACAAAATGAAGACTATTCTATCAAACAAAACATCATTTATTTTCGAATCAGTCTCATGGAATACCGCAAGGCTATATCCTGAGTCCAAATAACAAAGTGTTAAAACAAGAACTTCGTGAAAAGAGTCGTATCACAAAGTTTTGGTAATCGGTTTATATCTGAAAGCTGTATCCCACAGCTTCGAGCGTCAAACCAAATAATTGGGTTCCCGTCCTTAGGGGATAGGATTCGATTCCGGATTTGTACACATATGTATGTATGGTACGGTAGATTGTAAAAGTAACAATACCGAGTGTATTTTATAGTATTTTCTGCTTGGTAGTCATATTGTGAATTACATTTGAAGATTTGGCTTCTTTACCTTTGGGGGTTATAAAAGATTTGGGTGTTATAGATAAGATTATGGTATGAGCTGTTTCATAGCTAAGCAGGTGAACATATTATCCAACAATCACCAAATCTAAATGTATTTTTTGTTTAACATGTTTAGATGTCGATATTAGTTTATTAGTTTCGCTAGCTAATTTGATTTGAATCGATAAACCACTAAGTTATTTATCAGTTCAGACAAGTACTATTAGAAAAAGCTAGAACGATGTAGAGATACCATTAGCAGGAGCTATAGACAAATATTGTGACGGATAGTTATGTCTCGGTAAACACAGACACCATCAACAAGTGTTTGTGTTGTCTATGGGGTTATTGTCTCTTCTGTCTTATATTATATTCTTCGAAAGAAGTTCATAAAGATTTTCTCTTCACTTCGGCATCTTGTTTATCGTGAGTTTTAAGGTGGGTTTGAGTAGCTATTCATTGCTTACTGTTGCTGCTCGAGGTATTATTTTGCCCACTATCAATTTAAATATTAGGTTAGGTACCTATCATTACGTATTCGTTACAAACACCTACATGAATGCCAAGCTTGCTTTTGGTTACACCAAGTCGACACTCTTCGTCAGCATCTGCCAAGCCTTTTCCGAACCATGTTGGGGCCGGCTTCCGGTGTAATCGGATGCACCAATATTTTACATTGAACGATTGCCTATCTGACCTTCTTAATCCAATTACTTGGCAACACGTCAGGTTAGTCGACACGCACGTCAATTTCAGAAACCGCACAAGAAACTCCGTTCACGTGTCTCCAAGCTCATAAATAATTTAGTTACAAAGCAATACGAACAACAAAACTAAATGAGACATTAGTACCTGTTACCCTCTGTAAGCGAAACGTGCTTCCCACTAGAGGTGCTCATTATATCTCAGTTCACGTCAATTAGTAGACTTCACGTCTTCTTGGTTGGAAGTTGGCTGTAGCCAGCTTTTTCTGTAGTGTCAGGACGACATGTTGCATTTCTACAAGTTTTGTGGTAATCAAGTGCAGAGCGTCTGTTTATTAGGAGAAGATAATGAAATGCATGACACTAGTGTAATGTGACCTATACGCTGGTTTGCTCTGAGTGTGATCAGTGATGGCAATGAAATTGAACGCAATCAGCATGAACTGCGCTAAGTGCTGACAGCGTTATCATTTGTCCTATAGTCCTAAGTAGATGTGCTATTTGACTTTAATCCTCTTCTTCATGGTTATAGTTTTTTATATATGCTACGACGATTAACAGAATTGTCTATCTTTATATTATTATTCGATATTTATTGGCATTTGCATCATCGTTATTGCCTACTGCCTTTGACAACTTTTCTTCTGAGGCATAATCTACTTTCTTTACTAACTACTAAGCAAATTTAATGAACTTTATTTGTTAAGTTTCCCAGTTTTTGTAAATTAGGGCATCCACATCTTGCTCCTATTTAATTTACCTGCAGGCCAGTTGTCGTTTCATTACAGAGACCTGTTTGCTCGTCTGTTTGTATGTAGATGTGTTTGCTTGCATCCCCTGAGGCTTTGCACTGTAGCCGCTTTGTGTTCAAAGCAATAGAAGGAGAGCTAATAGAGATGTGGAATTAAATGCGTCTTTGTCAAGTGGTTTCGACTTTGAAATTGCTTTGTTTCAATTTAGCATGGAAATGTAATGAAAGAATGATTGCTTTCTTCTCTTAGCTTATTATGTTTCTTCTTTCTCATCAAGTTCATCTTGAATCTTTAACTCGTTATTAATGTTTTGTTCCTTTCTTCCATAATATTCTTTTCCTTATAGCTAATAAGGAATATTTTGGAGTGATCAGATCCTTTCATAATCAAATTCCTTCCTTCTTTGACAAAGATACGACGAAGTATTCTTTTGTATATCATCAACGAATACCACTTCCCTTATAATGCTTTCAAAACAATAAAAGTTATCAGTATTACTTTTTTGTTTTGTTGTTCTTTAGAGGCTTTTATTAGATTATTCACACACGTGTTTTCATATAACGACCTGATTTTCGTCAATTTCGTTTTGTCGTTGTTAGATACCTACAGTTTTTGGCTTTAAAACCTACGGCTACAAATATCACATGTTCAATAAAGCAATGTGTCTGTTTAATCACATCTTTGTCTTTAAAATCCTCATCACGACCGACTCAACGATAACCAACTAAATCTTCCAAACAACCTCAAACGTCCACGTGCCACCATTACCATCGCCAAAACTTGTCAACTACCCTCAAACAGAAAAAGATTACCGTTAAGGGTTGCATATTAAAGTGAAACTTTTCTAATTATGCTAATTCCGTGACTCCAACTGTTAATTATTCTGACCTAATTAGTTCCGCGCCGGTGGCGCCATCTATAACTCTTGGAACTGCAGTAATGGTTGTGGTGACTGCAGTGGATGGGTCCTGTCCTTCCCCAATTTTAAGATACTTTTTACTATCCGCCATCGTTATTTTTTTGCGCGTTTCTTTTCCATCCAATGTTTTTAAGAAATTGCTTTTAGCGGTATGACCGCCCATTGTGCTTGTTTTTTCCTCTTGGTGTTGGCCTGATTCCGTAACATAATTTATATCACGTTTCGACTTCGAAAAATACATACTTATTTAGAAGGGGTTTGTATAGGCATTGTTGACAGGGTTGTTTACGCTGACAAGTAGACGGGTTTGCAGTGAATGTTGTCAAAATCATAGGTCTTGTTAGTAAGTGCGTTACGGAGTTACCCCGGGAGGTATATGATGTTCGAAATTTGAGTTGGATTGAATTAATGCATGTTACACAGATGCGTTAAAAAAGTTCACCTTCAAAACAATATTGTCAAAGCCTTAAAAGTGTTTTTACTTAAACTTTCTCTCTTTTTTCTAAATAAAAACGCCCTTTTACGACAATTGACTTGTCTTTCCACTTAGGCATGCCCTAAAACACTGGCAGTAATAAACCCTAGTCACAAAACTGTTGGCCTGTTGGCCCTAACTCGTAAATAAGAATATAGAGTTGTTTCAAACTACGTTCATAATGTTTTTATTAAGGAAAGTCGGTGGCAAATTGGAAATAATGGCTCGGAATACTTGGGAAACACGAGGCAGAGTTAGGAAAGTAATTTTTTTATATTGATTATGAAAGCACAAGTTATCTGAACCGTTTTTGCTTGATGTTTGAGTTAAACTTGGTAAATTGGCGTAAGGCTACTATATTTTATAATTACTATATTTAACGTGTCACAGCGGTCATTGGCCTATTTAAATCTCTTCCTTAGCTACAAGCTACAAGGGCATAAACCTTATAGCCGAATAACAACTGTTAAACAAAACATACCCACGGGTAAAAACAGCATTAACATAAAAAGTGCAGTACACACTCGCGTGCGTGATACGCCACCGTAATCGGGTACTGCGTATTGCGAAACCAAGGGTTTTACTGCAGCGTGCGGTTTTATGATAAACCCGGGAAATTAAAAGTTTTATCATCGTGTGTACGCTGATTCAGTTTCATTAGATAGTCGTAAAATTTACTATAATTATGACTTTTATTGTTTATTTGAAATTCTAAGTAGTACAGTTGAATCTATAAAAGGCTGTGAGCAGGCGGCTAACTGCACAAACGCCGTATGTTTGTCGAGCCGAATATTTGAAAGATATTGCGCACTCAATCTTATTGAGGGAAATTAATTGTGAAACGCTATTTCATACAAGTGTCAAAAAAAGTTAGTTACTTAGTTTAGTTGATGTTCAATTTGCGTAACAATTAATAAATATTACTTTACCTGATTCCTGCAAAGAAAGTGGCGTTTTACAATATTTGCAAATAGGATTGTTAAGCAAATGGAATCCATCCAATACGGCTTACAAGTAGCGATACATATTTATTAGCTCCTTATCGTAGTCGAGGCGAGCGCAGGCGTCTTGTGCGGATTACACGTGGAATAGGATTAACTACGCTCTTTGTACGCCGCGTAGTAGGAAGCGAGAAGCTGGCGTACCCTGCAGGTAGCCAGGTATGTTGCGAGCTCGTGTAATTTTTCGTGCTTTATGAGTGAATTTATAGATTTTTTTTAAATTTTTTGTGTATTTATTTATTTTATTTAAAAAGCTCAAGAGCTTTTTCAATCAAACAAGCCAACGTGTCGCAGTCAACTGCTTGCTGGAGTTAGGCCTCTCCCAAGGTGCAAACTTTTTGCAAGCTTTTATTTAGTTTCACCTGTCTCGTTGTCTGTCTGTTCCGGATTCTTGCAAGTTAAACTTGACACACTTCCCGATATCCGATTGAGCTAAAATTTTGCACGCATGTTTATATCACGTGACAATGCAATATTATGATGACATGGAGCTGATCTGTTGATGGAGCTGGAAGGTGGCCATACGAACTCTGTAATAAAACGACATAACCCCATCGGGTTTGGGCTCGTATGATTTTTCTTTTTTTAATATTCTTTGCAGTATAAGTATGTTCAAACATTTTATGCCAAAGCGTTACAAAGGTCTTGTTTGTTATGGAGTAGAAAACATTATGATTAAAAAAAATAGGATCAACTTCTCAGGTTATTGCTAAAGCAAACTATTCACTCTTGCATTCTTCTTCGTCAATTTAAAACTCCGCTATCTCTTAACTTGATTATACAGGTGCATATCACCCACCTAGTCCCAGACTATCACAAGTCTAGAAGTAGTACCTCCAGGGTTATCGCGATATAAAGATAAGTGTCGTAGCACGAGGGCGCGCCGCCTCTTTGCGCAACGCCCATCCATTTGGGCGCCGCGGCCGGAGGTCAGGGAACTTGCTAATATACGAGAGTGGAACTAAATGCTGATGTTTGTAAGCTTGAAATAAGTATAATTTTTTTGAAATATGTCATGAAAATCGGGGAGAGAAGTGTTGGGTACCGCGACACCGAAAACTGTCTGAATCGATGAATTAATGACGGAATTAACGGCCCTTGATTGTACAGTACAGTCACAAATACATTATCTTATCACCCCCACCGAAGCATTGCCACAGCGACCGCTCCTGTGCTTCCTGCTTCCAATCGATGGTGTACCTGTGCCCTTTGCGTATGTTATTATATCGGCTCGCCTGTTAAGCATCGCGTCTTATGATTAATTAGACGCGCGATTATTATTATGCCTTCATGTCTCACACGTATAGACCGAGGTCACTCGACCACCCCGCACTCGATACAAACTCAAATCTAGTCGATTGTGTCGATATACTGCCGATGGAAAATTAATTTCACATTTGCTTTCACTCTGTTGGATTTCTGTTGTAACTCTTTGGGCGACTTCGATGCACACAAAGTACACCCAAACCGCGTTCAAGAGCTGCTAGTGACAATATTCGCATATACAGGATTCGTGTTCAGTTTCACTGTTACAGTTCGCCCTTACTTGGAAACCACAATCGAACTCTTATATCAAAACACTTTCCTACATAATATCATAGTCCACAATGCCACTGTTTCCTCATGCGGCGTATCACAGTCGTAGTGTCGCTCACAGAGCCTGCAGTACGCCGACTACGCCACGTATTCGTAAACGTAGGCACTTATAGTGGTCCACCGGGACGATGCGGTACGAAATATGATTTGTGCGTGCCCAGTGCCGCGCTAGGGTTGTCAATTGTCCGTCCTACTTGATTAAATCATAATAATATATTTTAAGTGCTACCTTTTTCTTGTTAGCATGCCCGCAATTAAATCTTGTCGTAGATGTTAAAAGATTCATATAGGGTTCTATGGCAACAATGGTTGTTTTTATTATTGTATGTAGATTAAATAGGCTCGACTTTGATAGAGCAAGATTGAGAGTTGATTTATTACACCTTGCAGTGCACCCGTATGTATAATTGACAAAGTAAAGTTATCATCTTGAACTTGATTTAGTGACAGCAGTCTAAAACTTTTTAACTTTGCACAATTTCCAAGACAGAGTCATCGTGGTTTTGTATAGCCTTGCCACTGCCAATGACAATGGAATACTCTGGGGTAATCGCTGTACAAAATATGATTTACTGTGCGTGCCCCAGCAGGCCTTACCTAGGGTTGTCGCTAACGGGTAACGGCTCGATGGTCGGCGACGATAGGCGCGTCGTTTTACAGGTCATTGTTTCAATTTACGGTTGAAGGGAATTGTTGTTAAAGTGGAAAGGGTTTTTGCTGGAGAGGTTTTAAAATGGCGTGCAATTTGAGTTAATAGGGAGTGCTTTATTTGTATATTGTTCTGTGTAATTACTATCATATTTTATTTATGTTTGTGGTAAGGCGAATATTTTCATGTATTTCTAACTGGATTCGACTTTCGGTTTCAAATACGGTTTAAAAGAAGTTAACTAATCGTCTCTTGGTGGTCTTGATGTCAGCACCATTGTGATAATCAATACGGGACTTAAAAAGAAAGAAGCGGAATGAACTTTAAACCTACTCGAAACGAAAATAATTTTACTTATGTAGTTGCAACTTATAAATTATAAAGAACATAAACTTTTCAACTAAAGACAGATTTGTAAAGTTTGAATTCCTTTAAGATACTTGCATAGTGAATGTGAATTGCTTCCGATTTGATTTTAACAAAGTAAGAGTATCTACTGAAGTGGTAATGGCACCTATGAAGCACCACTTAGACTGGATGTATCTGATTACAGGTACGAGTCATTCACTCAATGAGATGTATTCCTTGCATTTGGTGCTGTACCAAATCAATTTAAAAAAGTCTCTCTATTCTTGCTTCATTGTTCCATTGATTGCTTTCGTAAATCAACTTAAAGAGATTATAATAAAAATTGCATTTGAAGATAGACTTCAACGCAGCTGAAGTCTTAGAATTTAAAATGTAGCTTTTACAAGAACCTGCTCATAACGAATAGTGTTTGGTACAGAACGGACAGAACTAGGTGCTCGGAGAATATCACACAACAATTTTCTATGAAGTTTGTTTTTTTAGTAGGTACCATATAAGAGTAGAGGAAGACCAAAGAAACAATGGATGGACTGTGTGAAGGATGATATGGCTAGAAAGGAGGTGACTGCTAGGATGACGAGAAGTATGGAAGAAGAAGACATGTTGCGTCGACCCCAAATAGATAAGGACAGGAGAATGATAAATGATTTGTTCTTATAATAGCAGACTAGTAGAATTACTAAGTAAAGTTTAGTAGGCTGCTATCGTCTATAATTTGTCTAGTCTGCCGCCTTTAGTAGATATTTGCTACTATCTAAACATAATTATTACATTTCGGCAAACTAATTTCAACGCAGACACCTATATTACAGCTACAATTACTAGTAATAAAATAATCCCTTGTTTGTGGCAGCCCTGAAACAATAGTGCGCCTGAGGGACGTCCCATGCTGTCCCAAAATAGCCGTATCTTAGATAAGTTAGCCAAACTACAGCTATTGTGCCGTTGACGTGCCCGCCCGCTTATATAATATTATGTTAGTACATACCTATGAGCACATGTATGTGGAGATCACTTATGTAAACTTGAAAAAGTTTTTGGTATTATTTTGCAAGTAAATATTAGCCTGGTCCATTTAGGGATGTCTCGTTGGGAATTTAGTTTGTATTGAATAAAAAATGAAAGTTTTAGGTCGCTGTGTGTGTGCCTAAAATCGATATTGAAGAAAAACTTCACTGCTACGTCTTATTTTTTCCGGATGGGAAATCATCAAATAAATACTCCCGCTCTGGGCTGAGCAGGAGGGTGTGTCAGACTTGTACTGACTAAAACCCATCCATGTTCCTTCTTTTGCCCTTTGTGTTCCAGGGCCGCGGTATCTCTTTCGAACAGTCCCGCAACCCACTGCTACATGGATGTGGTGGAATTTGGAATTGACAAGAGGCGTTGTTGGTAAACATTCGTGAAATGGTTCCGATAAATAGTGTTGATAAAATAAGATGGCAGTAGTTTCGATTTGGTCCACGCGCCAATAGATCCTTATACATGTACAAACATACAATATACATGTACCTACAAGGCTACAAGTATATCAGTGCTTGACGTTTTGCTAGTCCTGAACAAGGCTTGGGATGATAAAAGTTATTATGAGCTCATAACTCAATGAATTATGGTTAAAATTTCCTATTTCTGTACTACTTCTTTTCGGAAATAGTCTCAGAGAAAAACATAGAATGCCAAAAGTAAAATATGAAACGCCAAAACATATGTTGTTTGCCTTTTTGTCGCACAGCCTATAAATTACCGAAAATATGTTTGGGACGGCTGTCTACTAGGTATTACTAGTATTAGTTCTTTGTTATGTTTGTTTGCTAGTCACGTAGATGTGAAGCTGTGAGCCTGTGACAATTTACACGCGTTTGTACTTGTTACTCAGGTATTGGGGGCTTTTTCTGGAGGAAATCGGATGAATACGAAATAAGGGTACTGTTCTGTTCTTTTCTTTTTGTTTTTATTAAATCCTGTATTGTATTTGTCGGTGAAGGTAAGGAATATGTATTGCTGTGATTGTCCCTTGGGCAGGAAATCTGTGGGTACCTACTGTGATGAAATTAGTCTCAAATGTCAAGGTGGGCGGAAAACAATAATTGTAACGAGATTTTTGCTTTTTAGAGTAGATTTGTAATACTACAATAGACAATATAAATCAGGTTGATGAGTGACGCTAATACTATTCGCAATGAAATGCTGTTTTGGAAACGTAACAAAGCCAATACCAAACTATGGTTTTCCTGCATTTTAAATATACGAATACCATTTATTACTCCTTACAGCTTTTGGTACTTCGTGTCTGATAACGACGGAAGTGATCAGCGTTTTAGTTAGTGTTTTTTTTTGATAGCCTACTTTGTGTCCCACTGCTGGATAACGGCCTCCCCTTTCTCCCTCCAAACTTCTCTGTTCTGTGCAATTTCTGGCCACGTTTGCCCCGCGAACATGATCAGATCGTCACACCACCTTCGCCGCGGTCGACCACGTCGGCTATGTCCACCCTCAGCGTCCAGTGAGTGACGATCTTTGTGCACCTCTCCGTATGCGGTTGGTAGTTTGAGATGTTAGCTTTGTCTCCTTATACCCTACTAAACTTTAAGTCGTTTGTGAAACAAAGCCCCTTGAACTGCAAAGGATTATTATTTCAATAATAGATAGAAATATCGTTCCTGAATTACAACAAAATATCACTTAAACTGTCTCTAGCGTATTAATTATTTGGTTATCGCGTGGACAAAAGTTTTCCGAGCCGATGGGTCTCACTAATTGGGCCGTACGTGACAATTGTCCCCGTTGTGGCCCGAATGCGGCCCGCGACGTGGGCCGCGTCGGTACACAGTTATATAAGAGGAATAATTGCTTTTATATGGGTAACTGAACATCTCACGTAATTGGTATACTGGAGAAATTATAACTATGGGCTTTGTTTTAAAGTTTAATTAGTGTTAATTTAAATTGAAATTTACGTTAACGCGAACGAATACGTACCTATAAAACTCAAACTAAGCTCTCTGTTTACTTGCGATAGGTATTTGAATTTAGGCCCTGTTGTTAGTAATTGTTAAAACCCAAAAATATGGCTTTTCTGAGTTCGCTCTGAATTTGCGAATCTTAATAATTTTGTGAACCTCTTAAATATTCAGATATTATTTCTATTATGTTTTAATACTGCTACAAACTTTATGAAAGCGTTATTCATTGAAACGAACCCATTTGGAAGTATTCCTTTGAATTGTATCTTAAGAAATATCTCTTGAGTATCTTATTTTTATGAAAAGTTACCTATTTTGATTTTATAAAGTATCCTCAGAGGACTTGGTAATGGTCGCTTAACGTCTCATGCAGGACCTCGGGCGATACAACTTGCGACGCGACTTAAAGCGACTCGCGCGTATGTCACTTGTTTGGTTACGTCGCATCATCGCATTTTTTGTGTTTGGCAGATACTACCGCCGCCCGACGGGAAGTGTCTGGCAGCGTTAATTATTATTTTTTAACATTATTTCATAGGACATTAAGCAGGCTCAAGCTAGCAGCTATGCATACGTTCACAGAACATACCAACACGATTCTATCCCACACATTTTGTTTATCAGAAAATAAGTAATGTCTGGGGGCCCTGGGATCTTAACCTACACGCATGCCCCTTGGCCGTGTCGTTCGTGGCCGGTGGTGAAGCGGCAAAGCGTTAATTAATTGACCTTACTACCCACAACTTTTGGCCCTAATTCCTCCTCAAGGAACACACAACTCCTTTGGGACGGCCCCTGTGACGCCACTACCGGCGGCCTATATTTACATAGAACCAAATCGTTCGGAAATGACGATAAACGAGGAGCCCACGTGTAACGAGACGTAATATAGTTTGCTTTAGAATTGATTTATATCCTTGGTTTGTTTGTTGTGAAAGTTTTAGTTTTGATTGCTTTGATAAGTTATATTACGAGTGTGAGCTGAAGTTTAATATTATTGGCATCTGTTATTTGCCGCGATTAATTACACTAATATTTCTCCAATTGTATACCGGATTTCTCAGTAGCCGTCCAGAGTCTGAATTTGTGCTATGGCAATAAGTTTGCCCTGTTCTATGGGGAAATGTGGTATACCTCTGACCATCCCTTCAGGGAATACAATCTGAATTTGTGGTATTTTATTTTTTAATTGTCTTCTTTGTATTTACTATGAACACTTTAAACGGGCACGTCCTGCTACATCTATGTCACATAATGAACAATCTCAACGTGAACCCAGATTTTTGTAACATATTCTGATTTAAAAAATGTGCATAAAGTTTCTTGCCCCTTCTAAACAACTAAAACAACACTTTCACAGTTATTATGCCTTGTGACTGTAGCTTCATTATTTTAGATTTTTTTGTTTGTAATTTGACAATTCACTTGAAACAAATGCTTTGTTCGATTTTTATTGACCCATTTCTGCGTTTAATTTAATACCTGATGGCAAAAGATTTTTATTACTATACTTCTTAAGTAAATAGGTACTCCTTTGAAAATAAAACTTTACCTCCAACCTAACTTCATCTTTTTGATGTGCCAAGTTTGGTGCTCAAAGTCAAGAGTCTCAGACGGTCGGCACGACAATGTATTCAAAGTACTGCTTCAAAAAGACCTCTTACAGGCACACTTGTAGATAAGTACTGAAAATATAAAACCTATGGACAAAATTCACAAACCGTCTGGCAAGTAAGTAAAATATGAACCTTATTCTTCTACGAGTAATGTTGGTATTCATATGAAACGCCAAGCCATCGCAAGCATACTAAACTTGTTAAAGAACGGGCTGTCATTTTTACCCTTTGACACTGCCACATTCCACAATATGGACTCTCAAGAAAAACGTTTAAAACCATTCTTATCCTTGTAGTAGTAGTGGAAAGATAAATAAAATAAATTAACTGCATTTAACACAGTAGTAACATTCGCTAATTGTCTCGTTGTTTCAGTGTCTGACTCAGACGGGCATTGAACCTGTGATCTTGCTCTAATGAACACGCGTCAAAGAAATCTTGTAATCAAATCTTATTTTTCATTTAGGAGGAGTTCACATTATTAGAAACTGCAGATTCAGACACATATTCCTCTTTGTGTATGACAAATATACATTATGGAAGTGACCATACTAAGGTGTCCAGCCGTCCGTTGTTCTTGTGTCTCATATCTCTCGGGTCGTGTCGAATTGCCGTCTCATCGAGCGCCATGACCGAGGGAAGAGTGTATCTGAGTACATACATATACAATATCTTTATATAGAGAAAATAAAGATATTGTATTGTATTGCATACTTATGCACTATAATATCTCCTGTGTCGATTGCTAGTCCCCGCTGAGATTAATTGCCAACAGAACAGAGCGCAGCAACACGACCCGTGTCTATTTAACTCTATGACAACGGCAAGTGGCGGAAATATTGTATTTTCGGCTATGGTCGCGTTAGAAATTGTACCTTTATCCCTAGTCAGGTAGTAGAGAATGGCGGAGTATCTAAAATTGATTACGTAACAAAGCCTAGTCCAGTCCCCGACTAAAAATAGGCTTTTCCCAATACCGCCAGAACACCTCGTCCCAGCCTCAATCTGTCCGATTCATCTTCGCCGAGATTTTCACACTACGTTAGACAATATTGCTATCTGAAATATTAATGACAATGGTCCGGCGGCAAACGATCCATCATCAGCAACTTTTTCATGAGGAAAATATTCCGATGAATGAATGATAGACAGAAATGATTGTGCTTTTTCTGGGCCATTTCACGTCGTTAAATATTAATACTGTGCTCTATGGGAAAGAAAATGGTTGAGTGAGTTATTAATCCTACTTATTTGTTTTGTTAGTTGCCGGCACACAACATCTGTTTCTATTTACCTCCTATCTCTTTCCCGGGATCATCCATCTTCGTTACTAGCCATATCATCTTACATTCGACATTGCTTCCTTTATTTTTTCTTTGGAAGCCATATCGGGCAATTTTTGAATCGGATATGATTGATTTTGGACAGCAAAACTTTTTACTCTCAGTACTCAAACTTTTCTTCCTAAGTTTTTGTTAAATCTAGGGAGTCGAAATACCTCGTTACAAGAGAGCTAGTTTGTCTATCCCACATTTACAAGTAAGGTTCAAACCATTCTCGTGTCATCGTCATTTAATTTTGTCGGTAATAGAGAATATGCATGTAATTTTTTTTTCACTTAAATCAATAAAATGCAGTACTATCAACCCAAGAAAATAATTAAAACTTAATTTCAACTACTGCTTGTCGCACAAAAAAAATTATTAAACTCACACAATTTTCTACGACAGTTCAAACGTCCATTACTGCCACGGCCATTCAAGTCATAGCATTTGATGTCACTTCCTTCTATCTGCCTTGTTTAAATCTAATTTTTTGCCCTTAATATAGTTTTACTATATTGTAAGTGCTTTATTAAAGCAAAAATTGCAATAACAATATTATAGTAAAATCTTAGTGAAAATTTTAGTACTTTTCAACTAAAAGTGTTTCTTTGACACATAGCATTTGACGTCACTACCGGAACCAATGCGTTTTGTGTTTGCGTTCAGTTTCACCAAAAACACGCTACATTAAATATTAAATTGTAAAATAAGTGTTGTATTAGAGAATTAAACAAGCGTACCACAATGTTTTTATGGGCCAATACAAGGCATTTTTAAGAACAAAAAAGTTTTGTATTTCTTGCATATACCCTATTCCCAAAATGGTATGCAATATAATGAAGCAACGCATCGGACCGATTTATCGGATGTCCATCACGCATGCCCGTATGCCACATGATCAATGAATTAGTGATTCGTATTGACAGGTGCCTATTAACCATCACTGCCCGGTCCCCTTTGGGGTATTGGATTGGCATGAGATATTGGATTTACGAAAAAAAAAGTTGCACTGTGGTGTCCATACTCCATGGTACATAATGAGTCAATAATGTTTTTGTTGATAGGATAGTTGTTATCAAATACAAAACAAAACATTTTCCTATCCTCATAGGTGTTGGCTTCCAACCGGATGCAGCTGTATTTTACGGAGGAGTATTTAATGGAACACCTACAGCCCAGTAACTGGATAACATGATAAGACTGGTGGTCAGATTTACAGGCTTCTGATTATTCACAACGACAGTCAAAGGACAATACATTACGTATATATTGCTCCGTGAAAATGTAGCAACAGCAAGAGAAATGAAAGAATCCTTTGCTTTACAGGATGAACAGAACAACTAAATTAATATTGCAGCGTCAGGACTTCCCAGTCCATTTCCTGCCATGAATGATACAGCAACAGACAGAAAATAAATAAAAAGCTAAGAGACTAGCACTCGATGAAAATACGAAATAAATGGAAGAGTTTCCACAGATATTTTACAGGAAAAAGCAGATTTTTTCGTGGAAACCATTTTACGAGTAGTACGAGATTGAATCAATTGAATCTGCTGCTGTAAGACGATTGAGATCTTTATAATAACTTGAGTGTTGTCGGTACGGTCGTAAGCGTATAGGAAAACAGAGGAACTTCATGAATTTATATGGGTGTTTTATTGTTTTCAAAATCACGTTTGTGCTGATTTTGTGTTACCTTAGGAAACTATAATTTCTAAAGGTAAATTTACCTTTTAGTTACGGTAGGTAGCTTTCCTAGGTGTGACAATATGGAAAATGTCGTGATAGCTTATTTTTCAAGTTCTGAGGGAAATCTCAGGAACTTGTTTCTTTAAGTTAGAACTAGAAAGAAAATAAAAAAAGGATATTTAAATAAGAATGGACACCAAGCCTGTTTAAGCATAACCTTCCATTACCTAACTAGTATGTACCTAAGAACAACTAAAAATCCCAACAATTTTATAAATCAAGCAAACTAATCCTATTACAAAGTCAAAGTAAACATTTGAAGGCCGCACATAAAGTTTTATGAAAATGAAAACAAATCTGAATTAAAGTAATACTAAGAAACGGCTGCAATGTTGGCGGAGAGCCGAAGAAATGTTTCTATTTAGTATTGTAAGGCGCGGGTTTGTAGGGGGAAGCTGATGTGAGAAAGATATACATATATGGCTGATGTCGATAAAAATATGTTTTTTCGGGAAGTCAGAAAATAAACAACATCCATTTATTGTTAGGCAACTTTGGCCCATAGATATCTATACCTTACAGACTACCATACATATGACAGAATACAAGTGTTGTGTTAGTGTAAATAGAACCTTAAAACAGAGGCAAAAAAAGACATATGCTTTGAGCTGTTGTAGCTTGCCATTGAAAAGCTCTTTCTGTATACCTACTTTAAAAGATTTGCAACCGGCGGCGGCGAGTGTGTATGATTAGATGTATGAACGTGGACGAGGCGAAATGAAAATGTAAGGATCTTAGCAGCAGGCGTTCTGTAGTTTCTTTCTACCGCTACACGAAACCGGCCCGAGTTTACGTTACATTGAAAATACTGCAGTCGCTCGCTAGTCCATTAAAACTGAACAACACGCCAAAACACGGCTGTGACGAGCACAGTAATTTGGTAGACGATCAAATTATAACAACAAGTTATCTGACCCTAACTGAAACTGCTTTAAAGCAAGCTGAAGCTCTAATTTAGATGTAGTCTTTACATTACCTGTTCAGCTTTGCAATTACCATGTCAAGCTATGCTACGCTGTGCTATGCTGGCTATCAGTAGCCATGGCGGAAATAGTGAAGAGTAGGAGGCAATTATTATACTACCCCCTATTAACCAGTGAGTATGGACTTGCTAAGGAAGTATAATTTGCTTATTGTCGAAAGCGGTGGCTTTTTCTTTAGAAATTAACCTATGAGTGTGAGCGTTTCCTTTGTTTTCGAAAACGTAGCAAAACACGGTGTTTGACCCTCGGTTTTGAAAAGCCTATTTTATCAATAAAAGCAATCATGCTGATGCTTTAGATATCAGAACGATTTGGTAAATCACTTGACCAAAATAACTAAGTAGTTGATAAGATTTTGCGACATAAGATTTGTTAAACAAATCGTCATTATGAACTTGGGTAAAATTACCAATTTGTGGAACTTCTGTACAGTGATTTTTCTGCAGCCTTTAATTTGTTGTGTCGAGTATCTTGTGGCAACTTTGTTCACAACATCCCTGTTTTTCTTTTATTTCCATCAGTTAACGAATTCATGCAGCGTGCAGCAGTGGGACTGTTGTTCCTCGTTTTTTAGTCACGTTTGCAATTTTTCCGCTGTTATTGAATAGATTCTCGTTTTATTTTCTGCATTTATTGCTGTATCTTGCTGTTTTTCTGCAATGAATTTATTTCTTTCGTTGGAAATAGATATTGGTGTGTTGCGAAGTTACAATTGTTTCTTTCGAGAATTTGTAGTTCCTTTACTTATATAGTAAAGGACGCCAGCTTCTGCGATTCCAAATATGCGTTCGATTTTGAAATGCAGTTTCCGACTATATTGATTTGGAGACCAAATATTACCAACTCACTGTATCCTTTGGCGCATCAACGAAATCGGAACTTTATACAATAAAATCTAACTTGATTAAAATGATAGCTACCGAACCAAAAGGACGAGTAGCTTTGGCATATTTATGCAGTCAGTATTTTATGCTATGTAAGCAAGCGTATTAATTAGGGTCAATTAAATTAAATTATAAAGAAAAACATAGTCTTAATAAAATTATCGGCCTAATTACGTACAACCTGACACCATCATTTTGATCAAGTGACATAATAGTATATTTTATATTAAGGGACTAAACGAAGCCATAATATGAGGTGGTTTGACTCCTGAGTGTGCGACGTCAATGAAACCGAGGGTAAGTTGGCGTTTAGTCTTGAGGTGCAAACTGTACTTTTCACTTTGAGTGCGAGAAAAATAGTCAATTTAGTACAAAAACATTTAATAAATATTCTTTATTCCTCCAGTCCATAAAACTTTCGTAAGTTTTTAGGTAAATCTTCCCCGATTTTGGCGGAAAAAGATTATCTATTAAGTCTTTTGCTCTTTGCTCGACTTCAAACTCTTCACTGTCACTACTGGACATTCATAATTTTATCTAAAAAGGAACAAATTTACACTCAAAAAACCATCAAAAAACGGTCAGTTTTTTCTTCTAAACCAGTCACAGATTAGCAATTTAAAGCACATGGCGCCACCTTCCTTGCGGAAAAACCATAGAACTAAAACTCTCAACATTTTCGCAATGAAGATGGTCCACACTCAATAGTATATTTACTGGCTGTTTGAGTTTGCCTGTGTCACATGAAGGAAATTAAAAAACGAATTACTTTTTACTCCCTAGAGACTAAAGTGGTCACTAGTCCCGCTTCGTAGGGCTCTAATGACTTACTTTTAGAGCATGAGAAGTGAAAAAACTTATACACCGCCATCTTGTTTTGCACAAAAAAACTTCACAAACCGTTTACTGACAATGTGATTCAAACGCCGTCAGATCCTTGAAGCACTGCCTACCAAGGAAATTTTATATAATTTCCTTGCTGCCTACCTAACTCTCAAGACTTCCTTGACATTTTAGTTTTAAAGGTTTAAGAAGCCAACAAGTTACGCATGGCTACAGTAGCGCCACTATCACCCTCCGGTCCCCTGCCCTTCCTTCAAGTCGTAACACTGACATTGACACACGCTTACGTAGCGTCGCCGTGCGGCTTAGCGGCGTACGCGCTGACCTTGGCCGCTTAGTGCTCGGCCGAAGCCCTAGGCAGCCTCGTGTGGACTAATCGTTCACGGAAGTGGTCATAATTAGTGGGGTAATGTGGGTGTAGGCTTTGTTAATGTCTACGTCAAAGGTGTTATAAATATATTAATATTTCCATATTTGATTGGTTCAGGGCGGTCAATGGCTATCTACAGAGAAACCGAGACTGAGAAACATTTGTGAGGTTGTGTTAAAAAGCCGTTTCATACACAATAACGAACTTTTGCTTTAATCTGGGAAATCTATGCCTACCTACTGTTCTCAGTTATAGGGGTTCCTTACAAACATTACTTTTAAAAGGTGTTTCATCTTCAAAAAATGTATGAGCAGACTAATGGAACTCCTGTGTTTGAAGTCTCAAATGTACTTATATCTTGAATTTATTTGTTTCAGGTAAGGCGGAAAGTTAATTACTACAAAAAGGCGTTAAACGCGTGAGTTATGGCTCCTCAGAGAGTCTTAATGTTAATGCCTTTCTGGATTTCGGCCTGAAAGTCTAAGTCTTTAGTAAAAACGCTGGCTCATTCATTACTTTTATAAGACGAATGTTGAAATCTTGGAAATGTGATAAGGGTGTGGGCACACGGAGGAATTGTCCAAAACTATAGTTTTCCGGATTTCCTCATACTAATCTCGACTCCCATTGCAAATGATAAAGACCCGACGGCAGAACGTCGTCGCTCCATATAAAATACTGGTCTTCCGCTGCATCCGGTTACACTGGAAGCCGACCCCAACACACTTGGGGAAAGGCTAGGCAGATAACTGCTGAATGGATTGGAATGTTTGGCACACCGACATAGGAAATAGGATAGGATAGTTTTTATCCCGGCAGTACAATCCCGTGGGATAATTTCCGAAATCCGCACAAGCGAAGCCGCAAGCAAAAGCTTGTAGAAGATAAAAAGCATCCGTGGCCTTCCTTAATCTGATCAAAAAAATGTTTGCCATTTGTCGGGTTTTTGTCGCTCACTTATACACAGATCTATATTCTCATTTACTTTTTTCGTCAAAAACCAGCCTACCAAAGTAATAATCATTAAGAAAGGTTTTTTATTTTCTTTGTAAGTGTTCTCAATATTGAAAAACGTTCGCAAAGGTTCTGTGATACGATTTACGGAAAGATATGTGATTTGAGACAGATTGCCTGTTTGAGTGGCAAATAAAATGTTTCTGAACCTGACAGTTGTTTTGAAGTAAGTAATTTCATGTTCTGTCGTCTACCTACATTCTTTGAAGTATAACAAGCACCTCCCGTAAGGGTTGACAATTTCGAGAGCACTTGGGTATACCTTGTCAGTCGCTTTGTAAAAACACTGTATAACATTTTATTATACATCTTTCTTTTGAAAAGTGGCTTTCTACGAAAAACGATTTTTGTTTTTTTCTTAGCTATTTATGTGTCCCAATGCTGGGCAGAGGCCTACCCTTTCTTCTTCCAACCCTCACTACCTTGCTTTAGCTTGGCTGTTTTTCTCCAACATCTGCAACCTGCGTTATGGAACGCTGGGTGGAAACCGAATATATATTAAATATAATATATTTCTACAAGAATCGAATATTATGTTTTGAGTGTTCGAAAAAATACTACCAAATGGATTGGGGCTATCAAAACAAGTGCACCTTAGAGCGAGCTAGCCGTATTAACAAAGCTCTGGTTATAAAATTTGTAAGCACCTACTGTACTATCGCATTTTCTTCTACAAGTAAATAGAGTAGGTAAGTACTACCAATTTCCTTAATTCTACAAAACGAAAGGAAAGTAATTGATACTAACCATGTTCGTTCTCTCAGGAGATTATCTATAAAAGAAAAACACTTTTCCTGAGTGTTGTTGTCTGAAGGTGCTATGTAATACCTATATTGTAGTGCCTGTCAGACTGCCAAGTGTTTGTTGCTTGCTTATTTAATTTGCTCACGTGTTTTTGTCAGGCGTTCATGTTATTCTTATAATATTAAGTTATTTCGTCTGAACCGTAACGGGTTCAAAGGAATATTCTTGTTTTCCAATATCAGAGCGTCTTAGATCCTATTACTCATTTCCTTTCGTTGTTCTTGGGTCTACCTATGTAAAACGATCGGTTTATGAACCACAAACAAACAATTACTGATTTTCAAGTTCAATATGTAGTTCGTTCGCATATGAGTGTGCTTACTATTAACGTTGTTGGCACAGATAAATCTAGCCTTGGTTAATCAAGTAACTTTAATTTAGTAAAACTAACTTAGTTAGCTATTATAACTTAGGTGTAGGTAAGTAATTAATAATACTTAGCACATAGACGGGTGTTTCGTTTGACTTAGATTTCAGGCCAGGCCAGGTAGGTAAATGTAAATATATGGTAACACAACAACAATATACTTTGATTGCATTTAGATACTTACTAAAGTCTTGGCCGTTCTAGTTTTCTTGAACTTATGTATAATTTTGGGATAACTTTAAATAAACTATAAATCACGTATAATTCGTTATACGTGTTATAGTTTATTTTACACCGAGACAGAAATGTATATACATTGGAATATATTTATCTACATGGATAATTAGGATAGAGGCATAAATATTTATTTTTACCTAAAATATTTTCTCCAAAACGAGAATCACAATTTCGCGTGATGAAAATTGAACAATAAATTACGTTAACAACAGCTTGTGAAAAATTCCTACCTCTCGCTATATTGTGTACGGAGGAGTTTTATCTCCGTTGATATGTTGCCATGGTTACGGAAATAATATCCTTATCTACCACGATACGCCATGAAATGAATGAAGGCTTGGTAATGCCAAACGCTAAATATAGAAGAAATTCTGAAAGTCAGGGTGGGTTGTCTTCTACTTAATATATTAAAATAGTTTTTAACCATAGAAAAACCAGTCTATAACAGTCCCACTGTTCGAACGCGTGTCTCTTTCCTGTGAAAGGAGCTGGGTTATGATCTACCACGCGGACCTACTGCAATATACTTTTCCCTACACTTTCTCAAAAACTATAAAAAATCGAAATCGATAATAAAAAACACGCGTGGATTCGGAAACTCGGCAAACAGATATGCGTTTTTACGGCGTAAATATTTTTTGAGTATTTAAATTGTGTTTTATTCATAGAATATCATAGGTAAACATGATTATTTAAAACAAATATTAACTTTTATGAATAATTTAACATTAATTTGTGTTCAAAATTCGAAAATATTTGAATTTTCTATTTTTCATATTAGGCTGTTTAGCGGCATCATACCTTTGCTTCTTCTTCAACCTGGCGAAAGCAAAGAGCGAAAAAAAAATCAAATTAAATCATAGTTTTCTATTCTGACAAAAATACTTTCCGTTGTATTATTTCATTTCTTCGAAAGTGTATTGAAAAACGCTGTTTGATACGCGTGGGGATTTGTTACTGCAGTTCTCGGCTCCATAACCCTTGCCTGCAGCTCGGGTGTTAATTCCACGCTCGAATGCGATAACAAAGTTTCCCCACTTATATCAAAATGTACTATACAGGGTGTAACAAGACCCTTCACGAAGCCGTCAACCAAGCATTATGTACATCAAACTAAGTAGTAAGTAAGTAACTTTACGCAAAAATTATTGCTGGGAAACGACTTTTTTTGGGGTGAAAAATCACGTTTGACGGTAGGACTCAATGTAACACACTCAAAACTTTGTGCGCATGGATGCATTGAATAGTGCGAGGGTCGTGGAGGTGTTTAAAGTAAAAATCATACATTAAAAACACGTATGAAAAAACTTGTGAAAAAGTTGGAACTTTGACTCCCAATATCTCCGTAACTAGAAGGTTCCCAGGTATGGTCTAGAACAAAAAAATGATCGCAATGACGAGGAGAACAAGTGGCTTTCGGCTTCGTTAAGGGTCTTGTTACACCCTTTATAGTATTAAACATTTGTAAACTGAGATATTTCATAGCAACTCAGAATTACTTTAATCAATGCGCATTGCGAATAAAATACTTGGAAATCAAAATGAATTCGATTTCATACGATGATGATGGCCATCATTTAACACATTCGTTTTCCATTTATTTGTAATCAATTAATTTGATTGGGTTCCAATAAAATTAATTGCGACAAGCTATCCAATCAGGCCCCAATATCATTTAATTGATATTCATCTATCAACATACCCAACCAATTATGCTCTGAATCCATCGATTAACCTGTAATGTTTTACCATTACTGTTCCATGTTCACATATCGCTGGTTAATGTGCACATTTTAACATCTTCAACCTCAAATAAGGCGATCGAAATGTACCCGGGTTATCCTGGCAAGGGAACCGGGTAACTGTCGCATATTGAGTTTTTCCATCAAAACTCTCTCGGTAGCAGTCTGGAGCATAGATTTGCGCAATTGGTGGCAATTGGCTCGCCCGCCCTTGTCATAACAAGGGACTGCACTGTAAGGAATATCCAACCGAATCCATCAAGAATATTTTCGATTAAATGTAAAATGTTCTGATCAATGTCTGATGCTTATCACATTGCAATTGTACCCAATAATATTTGAACTGGTGCGATACTATTGATCCTTTTAATAAAAAGGTACGTAAAAGTAATTGTGTTAGCGATACCGGCGACTAATAAATGTCACTTCCCTGTTATTGGGTTCTGTATGTTTTATGTTTTATCGGAAGGATCTAGGGACGTAAAAATGATATTAATATGTCGTGTTGGGTTTCGTTTAGATTAATACGTTGTACGAACTGTACCTATATTAGTTTATTTTTAGGGCCGTTTATTAAGTGGCTATGTCTGATTGACAATTATGCTTTTCTATAAACAGACTATTGTGGAGTAGTTGTAGTAATAATATACCGGAAATTCAACATTTAAAAGCAGTACTTGTGTTTATCCTGGCTCTGCTTGTTATATATGAATTTACTTGAATACTTTAATATTCTTAGTACTTTTAAGAAACTTCTTCAGTTACCTAATACACAGACTCTGATGGAAATTGGCGGGCCTTAGTTTTTTTTGGGTTTCGTTTTATTTTAAGGTGTTTTTGTTTTAATAATGCCGAATAAACACAATTTTCTTTCATATTACTAAAGCCTCAGTATGCCAGGATACATAATATTGGTGATCTATACTGATTATTGTATCCACAATATATCTATAGTTTCTATTGTCAGATGAAGTGATGGAGTGAAACTCACATGTGTTGACAATAAATAGCCTTGGATTGTTCGTCTGAAATATTATGACACACCGCTTGCATTCCATCCTTGATTTGTATGAATTTCTTTTTTCAAAGAAATCCTTCATATTGATTGGGAAAGTAAAGGATTATGGCTGTTGATAATTTGCATTGAACAGAAATTTAAGTCCTGTTATAAAAAAAAAAACAAATGACTATAAAGACACAGCCTCATCATTATCCCAGAGACAAATTCATGCTAAAAACTTGACAGTTAAGACTATTTAAATTAGCACACTGTGCAGGTCTGCTCCGCTTGGGCGGAGCACCGCCGTGTCCTCGTAGCGGTAATCGGCGGCGGCGACCTCTCGCGTCCGGCCCTGGTTCAATCCATGGTCCGGAGCGAGAGGGAATGGGACGCCGTCACCTCCTTCTGCGAAGTCATGCTAGCGAAGGAGGTGGCGGGATGTGAGAGGGAGAGAGCCTCACGTCTCAGCCGCCGCGGGAGACGCACCGGGCGTCGGGGGCCACGTGGCGGCCCCCGGCCACCGTAGGCGCGGGCCTGTGGACGGTGAGCTATGGGCTAGCTCGCCGTCCGTCCGTCTTATGACGACAGGCTGTGTCGACGGCACGTTCGTGTTCCACGCGCGCCTCAAAGAGAGTCAGCAAACAGGAAGGGGTCCGTAAGGACCGACGCCTGCCAGGGTTGCTGGACTGTTCGAAAGAGATACCGCGGCCCTGGAACACAAAGGGCAAAGGAAGGAACATGGATGGGTTTTAGTCAGTAAAAGCAGACTTTTACTGACACACTGGAGTGTCAGAACACTCCCTCCTGCTCAGCCCAGAGCGGGAGGGGTTATTTGATGATTTCCCATCGGTAAAAAAAAAAGACTATTTAAATTAGATATATTTTTGATAAATTGTACCTGTGTTCTTAAAATTATGGAAATTGCCCCTCAGATCCATGGTTGAAATATTGTATTTGCGTATGTAAAAACATCCTTCATTACGCAAAAAATCCACCGCAGAAATAACATCTGTTGATTCAACCGAAACACAAATTGCTCTTCGACATAACTGTATTATTACGAGAACGAACATTCGAATACATACACATTTCACATACGCATTCATTACAAGTATTACATAAAAATTCAACGAAACGACACGAAAATGTACGCAAAAGGAAAAGCACAAACTCATCGTGTAATTTATTCGTATGACTGTGACGAATCAGGAGAAATGATATCTTAATTTGTGACTGAGCAAACTCCACCAGTTTACAAGAACCTTAAGATCTTTAAACTTTCAAAGAAAGAGTCAAACATGAAAGCTCCACCTATAGTGGTTTCGGCATTTTCACCATTTGCGTGGCGTCATCATGTGTCAAGTTTTATTGAAGTTCTCCCGTCTATCTCTTTACCACTTGTTTAGACTCCTAAAAGCTTTGCGTTTTTCGTGAAAATATGAAAAGGGTAAATCCTGCCATTCATTTATATTTGCAAATGGTCGGCAGCGAGAGCCGTGAGCGAGGTTGAATGAGTCCCTAATCCATATTTTCCCATTTTCACACAACTTTCTTCAAATCGAATACAATCAGTAATATTTTCCCGTTTAAGAATGGTCTTCCGGGAGCGGTTATTACATTTTATCCGCGAAATACTAAATGGATGGCAGCCAAGCTTCTCTCCGTTAATATTACTTCGATTGGTATTTCCGAAAGTTTTTTCGTATTTATAGTTCTTTGATCGCAGTTCGAAAACACGTTGTAAAAGAATAAGTAACTACAAGTTGTCTAAATAAATAAGTTCACCCAATAAAGAAGTTAGTGAACGACGGAAAGGAACATGAAATTCTTCACTCAATCTTTAAATGAGATAAAAACACACGAGCGCCCGACAGGCGCGGCGCCGTCTATAAACATATAAAGTAGCTGTTTATAGGCATCGTATCCAAAACGTCGCGGTTGTAAAACGTCATACATTTTGAAGTTTTAAACCTCTTTTGTTTTGTACAAAGTAATGTGGCATAAACCGAGCTGCTGGGGCCGTCGTAAAACGTGTGAACGTGACGCTTTTCCGCAACTTTTACAGCTCTATGCGTTTCCTCGCCTAGGGTTACCATCTGACCGGATTTGACCAGAAACGTCCGTATTTTTGCCCCCTACATGTTCGGACCTTGTCGTTTTTCCGGACTTTTTGATGTGAGGGTCTTTTTTTTTATAGAACAGAAACTATTAAAGTATAAAAAAATAAAAATGGGCAGATTATTTTGTAAAGCTCCGGATTTCTATCAGGTCTTTTAATTGGTAACCCTACACTCGCCTCGTTGGTTGCACAGACATATTTATTTGCACTTTGTTCATGTTCAAACATTAATTGAATGAAGTTGCTAATTAAAACAAATATACCAATATTTTGTTTTAATTAGCAACTTCTCGATCAAGACCTCACCCACAGATATAGAACCCCACCTCTTTCTACAAAGAACTTTGATTACGCCTTTGAATTCAACTGCAGTTGCGTCGATTTTGAACTTAGTACTGCGATTCGATTACCGAACTAATATGGCGATGTTGGAGAACTGCGATTGCTGATTCCGTTTGCTGACGAGTTTGTAAGAAAACGGAAAGTTAATTAATGTTGAAAGCAAAGGTTCTTAGATTGGCAGTGTTTACTGAAAAACTTTATAACGTTGTAGTCCAGTTAGTTTGTTTTTTTATTCTAGAATGGTGGTCTCGTAAATCTGAAATTAAAATTCTACACCACCTGTGTTAGAATTTTAATTTCTCATACAGTATAATAAATAAAACGTTAACTCAACATACAAAATAGTAATAATAGTAATCGAATCTTTAACCAACGTTTTTGTAAGCTAACAAGCACTAAATATTCGCACCCACAAAAAAGGAAGTAGATACCTTCGTAAATAGACCAACCGTTCTAAAAACCAATTCCTACAGTTTCCCGCACATAATTTTATCACAAAAAGCTTACGGAGAATCGTCCTCATTCGCTATTTTCCTTTAAAAATGTCACCCCGTCTCACGAACCCAATTTCGTCTTTGTTACTTGCTCTTTGCCGCTGAGCTTCCCTTTGTGCTTACGCCCTCGAACATACCACCATTAACTACATACGATATGGTTTCAATATGCAAAGAGAACAGAAGTTCCACTCAATCGAGGTATTATAACTACATAGCTACTATTTGCATTGAAAAAGCAAAGAGGAATGTCAGCAGAACTTTTGCCTAAAATGGAAGTTTCTAGATTTTCTTTGAAATTAGAACTAGTTGTAACTTTTCTACAAATTCTGGTTCCACTTCTTGGAGTTTTAACTAGAGTTTCTTGTTTGCTGTTTTTACCGCCTTCAGCTTGAATTTTACACAAATTGTTGCTTTGTCTTGTACAGTAATATTATGTTACGCGTAAAATGACTTACAGGTGTAAAACTTGTAAAATGTTTACTCTGTAAACAAGATTGTACGGACAGACAACAACAAAGTATCTTGAGTACTGCAGTCTTTAACAAGTACACAACATTTTTGTTTAGTATCCAATTTGAAATAAAAGAACATAATATGAAGAGGAAGTGAGATACAAAGTCTAACATACAACAAATGCCTTTTTCACCTAGAGGACAGGTAGACAATAACTACAGGATCAGGACGCCACCTGCTACGATCCTTACAGACTCCTATTGCTTCGTTGGCATAATATCTGATTATACACATACTCTGACACTTGTACTTCGCACCTGACATTTCTGAAGAAATCAATAAGTTCAATGTAAATGTCTCATAAATTCTTTCTGCTGTAAGTTTACCTTCTGCACAAATTATTTTACTATGATGTGATGCTCCGTTTAATCCCATATCGGTAAGAGCGTCCTGAATGTCTGTGTTGCCACTGTGCGTGTTTCTCCCATGTTTGAGGGTACAGTTGGGTACAATGGGACTTTATTGGTCATCGGGGTTATAAGGAAAATGTTCCGGCTTCTATGTGGAGTAGTTAGTAAAGGAAGTGGAAACTGTTATCTTTCTTTTTGCGATGACTTCCTCTTTAACAATCTATTTGCTATTGCCAAGCTTTTACGAAATTGGTTCAGCTTGGTTAAATCAGAATACTCACTGTTTTGAAAATTAACTTGAAGCAAGAATCGGTGCTTGTTTCTGGCTAAGAGTTTTGTTGTGAAGTACGTAAGCTTTCGACTGTTTCCTACATCGTGTATACCTTATATAAAGGTGTAACAAGACCCTTCACGAAGCTGAAACGTACTTGATCACCCTGTCATTGCGATCATTTTTTTTGTTTTAGACCATACCTAGGAACCTTCTAATTACGGAGATATTGGGGGTCAAAGTTCCACCGTATTCACAAGCTTTTTTTTTTAAATACCTGTTTTTAATTCAAGATTTTTACTTTAAACACCTCCACGACCCCCGTACTATTCAATCCATCCATCAGCACAATGTTTTGAGTGCGTTACATTGAGTCCTACAGTGAAACATGATTTTTCACCCCAAAAAAGTCGTTTCCCAGCAATAATTTTTGCGTAATGTTGTTTAGTTTGATGTACATAATGCTTGGTTGACGGCTTCGTGAAGGGTCCTGTTACAGCCTGTATATTGGATATTTTCCTTTAAAGTTATTAAACTCTTACTGCATGAATTTTAGCCTCGTTCTTTTTCTTAGTCTAAATTGATTCGGCCCAGAAATTGACTACGAGTTTAGCGTCCTTAGTTGCGTTCATAATTTTTCATCAACTGCACAAGACATCGCATTTCCACTCCGACAGAATTATCTATACCACCTGCGATATTCATTGACATTTGAATAACGTTCTCCGAATCTAACCATTCACAACTAAACATCGAAATCAATATAGAAACACAATAACATCCAGATCAAACATGTCAAAGGCTTGCGAACCTCTCGCAGTTCTCATCAACTCTCGTAGACTCGTAGACGACTTCCAAAGCATGTCATAATATCACCGTTATGAGATTGTACACCTTTGATAACTTGAGCAGGATAATGTAGCAAGCTTCAATGTTATATTGTAACTGCTGTGTCTTTGACAACCACTGAAGCGTTCCCGAAGACGTGTCAGACGAAGTTGGGAGAGGATTGGAGGGTGTATGTGGATTTTTACCCATTTTCTTTGCTCTTTTTGCTTGAGTGAAGAAACTTGTCAATGAAGTTGAACAATAGGTTAAAGTACTGAGTTGTATGAGAATAAAGTACATACTAGTACTTGTAAATCTTACTTGTAGTCTGTTTATGAAGTAAATCTGATACTGAGAGGCTTAAAACTAGTCGACTAATCTTAATTTGAATCGGCCCAAAATTTGTCGACGACTTTGCACTTTCAGTAGCGTCTAACGGCTTCTGCGCAAACTACAGGTCAGGCCGTCATGCTGGAGTACTATAGCGATGTTTATCAACTGTGCAATCCTCGTAATTTTCTAGCAAATCTAAGTAAGAATTAGAAGCAACTTTATCTAATTAACTTGGCCTTGTAATCAGAAATTTCCACGATTTTTCGTTTCCACGGAAATCTATAAGTAACTTATGTATGTAGGTAAAGTTTCGTTTCGCTCGATTCTGTAATAACTGTAGCATTATATCGTTTGGCACGCGACCGGGACATTACGGTAAACTTGAATTGGTTCGCCATGTCCTGTTTCAATTATATTTATTTGCATGGATTTTGGAAGCGAATTTGATGGCATGTTTTCTGCCGACAATACACAACATAATTTTTTCACAAGCCACGACTTGGGAAATGTTTTTGGGTATTAAATTAAGTATTTTTTCTCATTATAGATTGATTGACACTGTGGTATAGCAGTTCCAACGCCCCCGTATAAGAATGGGCAAGAAATAGTTTAAAAGATCCTTCGTGATTTAATTTCACCTATACATAATGTAACAGGACCCTTCACGAAGCCGTCAACCAAGCATTATGTACATCAAACTAAGTTAAATACTGGTAGTACCATGGAGAACAAACGAAAATTATTGCTGGGAAACGACTTTTTTCTGGGGTGAAAAATCACGTTTTAGGTTAAAACTCAATGTAACGCTTTCAAAACATTGTGCTGATGGATGGATTGAATAATACGAGGTCGTGGAGGTGTTTAAAGTAAAAACCACATGTATTTTAAAGAAACCTTGTGAAAAAATTGGAACTTTGACCCCCAATATCTCCGTAACTAGAAGGTTCCCAGATATAGTCTATAACAAAAAAAATATCGTAATGGTAGGGAGAACAAGTGCCTTTCGGCTTCGTTAAGGGTCTTGTTACACCCTTTAGGTATATTAATGTGACCTAATCCTCCTGAAAAAATCCTTACGTAAATCCTCACGAAGGAAAAATACCACGTAGTAATAGTTATTATTCCTTGGCGACGTTTTTTGTGTTTCTATGGGCGATACTAATAGCAGAAGGACAGTATCGCACGAATAACTAAAATGATACTAAGTTTTAAATGTTCGAACATTGTGTTAGTTTTTACTTGCAGAGGTTACCTGAAACTAGTGAATAAAGAACAGCGTTACCTACCTTCTACCCACATATTGATACCTCGATAGTCGATAGGCATCGGAGCGCGCTAACGAAGTTACAGCAACACAATAAAACTAGTTGCTGCAACACCAAACGTGCTGCTGCAACCAACCGACGAACAAAAAACGCCTACTATACCTACACTATCCAGTTTATTGTGTTATACGATGAAATATGGAGTGATTGTGCTGAGTTATGGGTTGTCAAACGCGGAAATGGCGAACTGAAATTACTTGGGAATAGATCGATGATAGAAATTCGTCTTTTCGTGTCGATAATTCATTTTAGTTCGAGTTTGGCACAGTGTTCTTAGATTTGATGAAAGTAGATGGATTGTGAGGGTCTCGAAAATACTGCTCTAATTTGATGGCAGACACACTGTGAAGAGAAACTGTGCCTTAAAGAATACCTATCAAACTTTAATTCACCTATAATTGATATTTATATTTCCCAGGAAAATTGCTAGTGTGATGCAATTTTCCTGAGTGGCTAGAATTCATATAATCTTAAAGCTAACTTTACCTTGAAACCTCCCCTTTTATTTCATACCATTTAATACCAAAATCTACAAACATTCAGCTTTCACCTCAAAAAAGAAAGCACAAAGCGATGCCCTCGAAAAATCTGGGTTGTTTAAAACTCGTAAAATATGTGTCACTGTCAACCCTATACAATTGGCAAGTAGGTCAGCCCCGGTACTACCCAACCGAGTTTATGTTTACCATTACCGCGGCACCGGTCGCTCAATTTATGTACCAGTTACACTGCCCGCTACGTTTTCGATTACATTGCCGACTGCACGACTGTCGAGCTATGGATGGCGTACATTTAAAACTGATGTTGTTTGGTGTGAAGTTGTACGATGTTTACTTAATGGGGCTTGATTTATTTCATGGGGCTTGGCTTCGTGGATTTTTGGGTATTATAATTATTGCTAACCGGTGATATCATATTTCATTTGTGGGTGTTGTGTTCTATTTGCATAAGAGAATTGGTGTTTCAGCTAGTGTTATCCGAAAGTTGGTTTTCCGTCTTTGGAAAATGTTTAACAAAACAACAATTTGTTAAACTGTGTGAAAACTTAGCCAAGTGACGTCTTAGATCATTAAGCTGACCTAAGTTCACGAACTCCGATAACCCGATTACATAAGTTCATAATGAAAACTCGCCCCGTATGATATGGAACTTGAAAAAATTGGCGAATAGATTAATCTCTGCTAAACCCATTATGTTATAATAAAAAAAAATTAGAACCTCCTCTTAATACTTTAAACCTCTTCTCACTAAATATCGCGCAGTAAAAGTGAAGTTTATGAGATTATTCCGAGCTGAGACGTAGTTGTTATGCATTTGATGGCGGACGATGCTCCGGGGCCTCGTCTTATCAACAAGTAATGTTCCAATGTACATAAATATACGCTGCTTCGTACGTAGGTATATGCTGCGATGGTGTGGCGGAGTCTGGGTGAAGAAAACCGTTTTCTTTGTGTTGTGTTACCAAGAGATTCAGCTGCAAACAATGTCGTGGCGTAGCCTGGCTGGTACTCTTTCATTTGTGCTTAGTTTCTTTCTTTTAATATTCTTTACAAAACAACTGAAATTCATTTTTCTTGCCGTTTTCCTAATTATGAGCGCAGTGATTATATTACTGTTTATCGAAACAGTTAAGATGCGTCCTAAATCAACTTAATTACACATTTTCTAAAATAAAACCTTTTCTCCACCTATAAAATGGTTCGTTTTTAACCCTGAAACGAGATAAACGATAAATTAACATCATCGTAAAATCAGGTCGAATTTACCCGGAGGCGAACCATCAATTTAATCACTTGAACATTCAAACGATCCATTAGCAACCTTCTACTGCCTCAGGCTCTCGAAAATTCCTCTGTAAAACAATTTTTGTGTAAAAAAAGTAACGTTCAGGGATTAGCCGCGTCTCTCCGGTAGCTAAATGTGAAATATGTGTAGCAGCAGTAGTGGGGGGTGCGCTAGTGAACGGGAGGCTGCTGGCCAATAGAAAAGCGCCGTTGAAAATTGACATGGAATTAGGTTTTATTCAGGTTTAGTTTGATGTTTTAATCCGGGATTAGAGAAAGTTAGGTGTTGAATTATGTGCTTGTGCTACAGGGATTTTATTTAGTGTTTTCTGAGGTGGGAAACATTAGTAATTTTTTTTTTCAGTCAAGATCTTTGCTTTAAAGTATTTTTTCGTTTCTCACACAGCGACAAATAAATTAATCTTTTTCAATTTGTCAGCTCAACTTTAATATTTCAAAAAAAAGAACGCACTGTACTTTCAGTTCTGACATCTTTTAAAATACAACAGTTTCCGATTTACGAGATGCATAGCACTCTGGCCAAGCACACAACTTAAGCCAACAATATCAGTGCCCAATCTTGGGTGATCTTTACCAAAGACGCCGCGCGCCGCCGCCGTCCTGAAACACCGCGGAAGCCTAACTAACAGCCTTTAACACCGTTAGTTGGATCGACTTAGAGATCAATTACAGACTCTATCATGTTCTTTCGTAACTTTCGGCGGCCATTCATCGACGCTAATAGGCTTTGGAAGTCGAAGCCGGCGAGGTAAACTTCGGCTTTGGTTTTATAGTGATACTAATCTTATGTAATGTTTTTGGAAGGAGAAATTATTGATGTTGTTGTTAGAATCGTCATGATTAACAGAAATTAATGGTTGGTTTGTGCCTGGTCCTAACATTACACGTATAAAATTTGTACGTTATTTGATTGAGAAGAAAATTCAAAACTTTTATGAAGTGCCAAAATCTCAACCAAAAAATAAACAAGGTTCGTTAACACAGAAAAACTCTTGCTTTTAAGTAGATCATAAAGTGATTTTTTTTCGAAATCAACAACAGAACTCCATTACTAGATTTACTTGAGCTTTCTCAAAACTTTTTTAAACCCACGTCAACTGTTATCCTCTGGGGGCTGCTAAAACCCTTCGTCATTGAAAAGGCAAATGATTTTAAACTAACTTCTTTCTAAAATATCGTAAATTTTACCAAACTTGTGGTGAAACTTGAAGCTTATCTCATATCCCGGAGGTATTACTGCTCTTTTGCGAAATGTACGGGAAAATGCTGCAATGTGGCAGGAAATATAATAAAAATGAGGCTTTTCAAAAACATTTTGTACAGTATACCCGTTTTGTAACAGTAGAAGTAGTTTTTGAGGAAGACGTCTGGCAAAAAACCTCTTTCCAGGGAAGCTTCACGCTGGAAATTAATGGGAAACTGCCAGTTTTACTTCCTGTCCGTCGCGTCACGAATACAAGGAAACACAGCGTATTTTGCCTCAATAGTTACCAGAAAAAGTTGCCACAAACTTTTTCTTTTCCCTGTGCTTAATAATCTTGGTTCCGCTCAAGTTTGCTTCACTCTTTTACCTTTCTCCTACCCCAGTTTGCAGCGTCTTAAATATCCTTTTAAAGAGAGCTCTCCTTTCAAGTTTAAGATCTAGACTAGATCTTTCTTAAGCACTAAACGGCTTAAGATACGTGTTTACTGAATCAACTTAACCCTAGTCTTGTTAACAGGCCATAAAGCCTTGTAACTCAGTTACTGCTACAGAAAAAGTCATTAACCCTTAGTGCTCCAGCTCTCGGCCGCAAACGGGTTAATTGGCCGTTACTGTCCTGCTCTTAGCACTGGAGGGTTAGGCATCAAGGGGCTGTTCTAGTGTTTAGGTCTTAACTTAAGTTATGAGGCTTATAGGGATTTGTTTGGAGGCTGAAACTGAATACAATTGGTCATGTTAAACCGAAAAGTTTGGTGATATTTGGTAGACCTGTATAGTCGGATAGTCTGTTTTGAAATGAAGAATCCAATAAAATATACTAACTGTCATACTTAATTCAAGCAGCAGGTACTAAAGATAAGCCGATTTTGGTAGAAATAGTCTAGAATGTATAGACTGAGCGATGGAAATAGAAATATATCTAAGACGGAAATAGAGATTATGAAAATTACGATTCAACTTTTATTTTTATCATTAATAAATCAAGAATGTAGCAACATTGTTTACATACATGTTTTGCCATTAAAAAGTGCTCTAAATTAGGTTTCTTTAACAGAATTACTGCCTTTGAGAGTGTTCAGTGAATTTCCTTTGGGAGTAAAGTTTACAAAGTGAAGTAAAACAGGCGAGTCTGTTATTCGGTGCGGCGCTTGCTTTCCTTTCTTTGTAAATACGTGTAACGGCGTCTATTTCTTTTGCATTTGGTTAGATAATGTTATTTGCAGGAGAGTATTTGCGTTTATTCTTAATAGTAGGTCTATCTTATGTACATTACGGCTATACATACTTTAAACATAGCACAACAATTGTTAATTTTTGGCCACCTTTACTGAAAGTAACATGTCATGAAAACAAATCACTTGAAACTATTATTTATTCAAGAAACTCAAACTAGTAGGCTGCGGTCTCATGAAATTGCTTTTCCAATACCCTGCGTGGTTATCATCACCCTCTTTATCGTGTGTCTCGCTGCTTCATCTTTGTATCGATCCATTCACTGTTTACTTTCATTCCAATTAATTCTCTAGAAATTTCTCATATCTAAATATACCTCGCAAAACTTGGAAATATACCTTGGTACCTAGATAATCTAACTAAAGCCTATTTAACAAAACGCTAGCATCTCTACCTAGGCACAGGTCCTATTCAACCCCTGTAACAGTGACAGCGCGATCTATTTCTGAGTTAAGTGAGTCAGTTCGAGCCATTGAATACGACCGCTGAATAGGCAGCTGTCCCACGCGACGCGGAAGCGAGTAACTGTCGACTGTCTACTCGCTCTAGAAACAAACAATAGATGTTGGTCCCGTGTCAGTAAAAGAGATACATATTGTTAGGTGATCGCTGTTCACACTGCTGGTGATAACTCTGTCTTTACTAGTTAATCGCAGCGACAAGAGTTTTAAAAGAAAAAACTCGCTCAGCGACGCTTGCTTGGCGGGCAGGACACTCGCTGAGAGAGTCTAGCTTGATACCATAACCAGCAAGTAATTGGGCGCGTGTAATCCCAGCGTCAAAACTATCCGAGCTACACACTCGCTACTCATTGCTCGCCAACTCATTTCTAATTGCTAGTTCTGCTCGCTTCTCGCTAGTCGTGTGCGGTGGGACAGATACCTGCCGCGCCTGCTGACGGCCGCGGTAGCGAAGCATTGAGCAGTTGAGTTCCGACGTTATTGTTAGCGGTGTTGAAATGGGACGAAGGTAGGGTGGGAGTTTATCTGATTGTTACCAGAACTCATAGAATAGACTCATAGAAAATTAAATTCACTAGGCAGGATCAGTGATAACTTCAGCCAACAATTTAGAATTGAGAGCCGATGACACTAATTTATTGAGCTGGTTTAGTGAACGTTTAGCAATCTAAATTTATAAACAAATATCTCTAACTTATAACTTGAAGTTATTAGGAATTTTGACATCCCAAATACCTACATTAACCATACAACATTAAACAAACATTATACCAAAACTATTAAATTATATAGCGTCTAATAAACTTAAAAATACCCCATAAACTGTCCTCCCCACTTTGAAGCGCCACTAACATGCCAAACTGAGTTAATGAGTGCAGTGAAAGAGCTCGTAAACCGGACGTCCGCTTCCCGGCACCGGACACTTTCCGGACACTACCCGCGCCGCCACGGGACTCCGCAGAGGGAGCTGTATAACTATTTTATTTGAACATTAAAGTTGTTTGAGCACGTTTTAGAATCCTTCCGGCTACTAATGTAAATATGTTTAGTTGTTGTGTATGTCGGTTAATGTTGTTGTGACATTTAGATAAATGTATAGTTTTGTGAGGATGCTGAGAATGACACTGTACAAAGTGCAATGGCTACCTGAGATCAGACGAGTAAGGCTAATGTTTTGTACATGAAATGAAATAACAGATCGAGTTTGTAATTCCCGAAACGTTAGACACACACATTTTGCATGTTACGTTTAAGTCCCACGCAATAGGGGGAGAGCCTATTGCCATTAACCGTACACACTAAGTAACACACACACATTAAATAACTATTTCCAAAAGTCTCCTCAACATTTATTTCTAATGAATGATAGAAATAAATGGGTCATATAGTATTACTTGTATGTATAGAAACTCCTTACAAGTTCAAGACCACGCATCCAGTCGTAAGTGGTCAATTTGTATGACGTCAGTCAATCAAAGGGTCAGCGCAGTTGAACTCGACCCCCTTCAACTTCGCTTCTGTGAAGACAACTTAATTCATTAATAATGCACGATATATCTACATACCCATACTTCTGTTGAATAATAGTATTCGACGGGACACTTTGATATCGTGCCCTGCCTGTCCTGTTGTTTGCACATCACAGGAGCTGATGGACGCTACTGAAAGTGCCAAACTAATCGCCAAATTTATAACCACGTCATACATGAATGACGTATGAACGTGGACGGGTTGAACGGAGTAAGAAAGGATCGAAGCTGGTGTCCTTCTGCAGTCTGGCTTACATCATGGTAACAGGGAGTGAGTTTATGTATGTGTCAGATCCGGTCATTGGTATGGACATAAAATGAAACGCAAACGCGCCAGTGGTGACATCACGCGATCTACCAACGCCAACTACAAGTCTAGCTACGCCACAGCGTACTTCTACAGATCCCTGATGTTTACAGGTCGAGGCGAGGACGACATTTAATGTCTGATCACAACGGAGTTGAGACGTTCTGGAACTGTACCCGATTCATTGTGTCCCGTGTTATTGTGTTAAATTGTAATTTCAAGTAAATTGTGAGTTTAAGAAACAGTACATCGCACCTAGTGTTTTACATTGCACAAAACCCATCGTCTGCCCACATGATGTACGAGCAATCCTGACAATCTGACATATGTATGTACTTTATCTTAGTACAGTGGTGACATTGATATATGTAAGATTTTAAGTCCACAACAATCAGCTACTTAATCTGAACAGGTGGAGTTTTGATAATTGCGCAGAAGTAATTTACGTAGGCAAAACAGAACGCATTGCGGCTGCTCGCTAAACTACACAATTGCTTCTTCGCCGCATTGCGTCCTTGCAAGCTAAAACTGTCTGTAAAACTTCTAATGCTTTATTTCCTTTCGTCATGCTGAACTTTCGTGGTGTTTTTCGTGCTCTAATTCCGTTTTTTTTTTACAAAGAGTCAAACGTCTGTTGCAAATTAAATGTTAAAGTGACAAGCTGTCAAATAGTGTCGTGGTTGGCAGCTGTAATTCTTAAATATATACTTAACAGCTTTGTAGGGAGGGCGGTCTTTAATCTTGAATTAATTGATCCGATACGTTCTTGTAAATGCACCCTAAGGAGTAGTTCTTAGAAGCTTACATAATTTGGCTCGTATTTCCACACTTCAATCCGTCTAAAACTTGGAACAACACTCTCACCATCCATAAATACCTCAAGCAAACCCTGTACTTATTTTCCACAGTCGTAGCCAACTAAAAACGAAACACATTAGTTTCCTTTACTTCGAGAACGCCAGTTTTTGCCATAAGTTTAAAGGCAAGTCTTGCAATATCTCAAGTTCTTCCCAAATCTTCAGTGGTATGCTGTGGTTGACTGCAACCATTTAGTTAGACCGTCTGCAAAGTTGGGAGGAAAAAAAACTAGATTGTTTTTCGTCTTGTCCGCAATTTCTTTTTAGTTTGAAACAATGGTTGGTGAGAAGTTTTGTTCCGAAGACGTCCGCTGCATTTTTAAGAAGCTTTTTGTTCAGCTTTATGTTAAAGTTATTAAAATAGAGTGTTTTTAGCTTTAAGCGATGCGGTTGTTATTAATTCTGGTGTTATATATTTAGGCCACTAGAGTTCAGTGTGTGTTGCGACGGCTGGTTGTTTACCCTTTATGATGAAAATCTATTATTTAGTGACTGCTTTTTTATGTTTTTACGGTTCCGTACTTCAATTGGCAAAACGGAACCCTTATAGGATCACTTTGTTGTCCGTCTGTCTGTCTGTCTGTCAAGACCTTTTTTCTCAGGAATGCGTAGCGGTATCAAGCTGAAATTAATACTAAATACTCATCTACCTCTACGTCTGCTACCCATTGGAGCAATGAAAAAATTAAACTTGTAAGTCAATACGATCAAAAGATATGACTGTTTATGTCGCATATTATACGATTTCACAAGGGAATCAAAACCTATAGGGTACTTCCCTTTGACCTAGTATCATGAAATTTAGCAAAAAGCAAGGAACAAATAAAGGAAAAATTCCAAAAAATAAAAAAAGTTGCAAATTAAAGGGTGTCCTCATACATGCATAATTGACTCCAAATAAGATATTTTTTGTTTAGATAATGGTACGGAACCCTTCGTGCGCGAGTACGACTCGCACGAGGCCGGTTTTTTTTTGTTAAAAAAGCTATTGTGATGCAAAAATAAATATAAAGGACCTAATGAAATCTGACACGGCGCAGCGCCCAATCACTCTGTATTCGCGACGAACAGAAACAGAAAAAGTACTTCAAATTTTTTTTGGTCAGGACCTACACGAAACTCGGCCTGACTTTAATATCAAACCAATTAGGAACATCCGATGCCATTTAGATTCCACCCCTTATAATTAAATTAATTTCGTCCCACTTTAAAACAGAAAACAGTCGTAAACATGCAATAACTCCGGTTTCCATCTATCTCTTGATTTACGAAGCGTTTCGAGGCACGAAATATTAATTAGTAGATCCCGCCCGTAGGCTCTGGCGGGGCTCCAGCGGGGCTGCCCCCGCTGGAGCCCCGCCGGAGCCCCGATGTAATTACTTCGCTTTTTAACGCAATTCAGGATCAAATCGGATTAAAAAGTAATCAGATGTATTCTCCTTGGAATCATGACAGAGATATTGTATTAAGAATGAATGTATGGGCCGTTACTGTGATATGTTAGGGTCCCAGAAATATAAGTTACAGAGAGAGAAATGGAAAACTAACTAACCAAACAATGTCTAAAAGTGTCACAAATTGCAGACATTTTAGACATAGCTTGCAAAATAGACCACTAATGAAGCCTTACCATTTACTAATTACAGTCATAAACAATTGGAAACTAAAACGATCGAACCGCATCCATTCGATGCAGGGATTAATTAACATGAAATCAAATAAGATAGCCCGGGGTTGAAACACAGAGCTGTTTCACCCCCACCCCTACACCCCGCGGGGAGGTTGTGTGTGCGATATCAAATGTAAATTGGACCAATATTCTGAGTTAAATACACTGATATGTAATGTGCAATGCGGGTTTTGGATATGTATTTTCATGTAGATATGCCTCGAGTTCAGTGATGCCAATAACTTTGAGAGGATTTTGCTTCTGGTACAATGTAATTATGTTTGTGAATGAGATTGCTTTGTTATGGCAACAGAAAACGGGTGAAACAATTAGGGATGGAAACATTATTTTTAAACTCTGACGAAAACAAAGGGGTGTTAAAGGTTTTGTTAGAAAGTAACACCTCCTATTCAAAGTTTGTTTATTAGTCGATTTCTGGATAACATTGTAATAAAAAGCTACACTCATTATCTAAAAGCTAACACAGATGGGTAAGTAATAGTTATAGTTATAGTTGCCAGTATACAAATATAAATTACGACTAGAAAACAAAACAAATGCAACACTGTGCTGGATACGGCAACTGCAGCTAATGAAAAACCCATTTGTGAGCGCACTTTACCATAATAAATGGAACATGTCACTACTTTATGTCTATGGAAATGCATTTAGCAAGCAAAGTTCGTTACTTTACTAGCTTGTTTATGGAGAGGAGGTTCTTGCAGGGATATGTTCTTTGTTCAAATAATGGTTTGGTTTTTGGGTTTTTGTAGCTGTCAATATCGATTAGGGGGTTGTATATCAAGAGTTTTGAATGTTTTGTTACTAGAACTAGGTTTTCCATTAGTATACTGATTGGTTACAATATGATCATCTTTTTTAATAGGATTTTTGTTATTCTTTAATAGGTCAGTAGGATGACAAGCCCAAATAACACAAGGATACATGGTTAACCTTTTATGAACCAAGTCAGAATGTCTAAATGCTCTTTGTTTGTGTTTTTCAATTTGTACATTTTTATTTGTAAAAAAAAAAACATTTTGCGGCGGTCGTTTCCGGTGTAGACAAACTTTTTTATTTTTGAAAATTCAATCTACTTAATTTCCATGCATACCTGCAACCCTTTTTGCAATAAAAATAAGGGAGGCAAAATTGAATTTGAAACCGTGTCATAAAAAAATAACGACCGTACCGAGACTGAATTATTTTTCATGTAAAAATGTGTGCCAAGTAATTATGTACAATCACGAGCACCAATAAGAATTCAACTGCAACTTTTAAAAGTGATTTTATCCTGCTGTTTGATTGTTATTTCATGTTGTTATGAACTTATACGTATTTTGGGACCCATACTGTTATTATATAGGTCTTAACTCAAAGTGGCAATCATTATTCCTCAGGAGAATGGCTCTAAACTTGCTAAGTGTATACATATTAGTACTTGTGACTGTACCTACGTGTGTTATATGTAAGTACCTGCTATGTAGAGGTATGTGTGTGTGTGTGGGCAGATTATTAATTGCTTGCAGAGTTTAATTAACTAAACATTATATTCGAAGAGAACGTTCAAAATCATTGGACGCGTGCTGTTAATTGCCTTGCAAATGAACTTTCAAGTTGAAGCTAAAAATGATGTAGTTAGGAAAGTTCGTCATGAAACTCAATAAGTACTTGGAACACAATTAACAAAGCTTCATTAATTACAGTGTAATGTTTTGAGCTTAAATTGTTACCAAGTATAGGTATAGTTATTCCGATTTCATTATTAAGTTTTCTTTTCATTAGTGGCAAAGGGAGGATTATATCCTAAGAGCCTTCATTCAAGAACAATGCACTAATGCCTGCAACATTAATAGTAAGAGCACCCCTGACCCCTTCAGTAGAAAGGGAGCGAATGGGTAGTAACACCAACTTAATCCCTTTCTACACGCGAGTTGGCTCGTCGTTCGACTTCATTTCTTTTTGGCCCATTTTCTTAGTGGCCCATCAGGCTATTCTTTTAGCAAAGGGATTATGTTGTCAGAGAGATTAAGGATAACGTGTCAAGGCTTAGACTGTAGACATTTTACGTCAACAGCAACTTTTACTTCGACTGTACAGTCTTCTAATTCTTAACTCTTATTCTTTTACTCTTATCTTCTTAACTATTTAAATCTTTATCAAGTTGTGCTGATCAATCTTGCTGCATCTCATTTTCTCTCAAAATTACTTCTTCTGTACTCTGTTTTTTGTAACACGAGTACTGAGTATGTCTCGCACATTTCCGATAGCGACAGAGTGAGAAGGGTCATTGGTCGGGGTTGGGGCCTACGCCTTTGTTTTATTATATTACGGACTTTATGTTGATAACGTGGACCAATAGAAACGCAGTTAAAATTTTCGGTACTAGTTTGTTAAAAAAAAAACAGAGTATAGTCCCGTTTTACGTAGAATGACATCTTCTTAAACAATGACTTGGTAAATTCTGCAACATCAATGAATAATTATGACGTACTAAATAATTGAAATCTTTCTCATTACCTACCATAATCTGCTACATAAGCTCAGCTATTTTTAAATTATGTTAAGAATTCTAGTTGGGCACAAACTAGGGGCACTCAAAATGCCCGCGCCCTGAACTTGGGTTTAATATTCAGTTCGCCTTGTCGGATATAGAAACATACGGGAGCAGGACGGGCCCGCGACGACAACGGGTGTATCGCTGTAGGGGCAAGGAATAAACCCTTTTAGACCAACGAAAAGCTTTTATTAGAGCCATAAGGAGTTTTTTTGTGACTTTAACAGGACATACGTGTGTCAAAGCCACATTTTGTGACACAGCTACAAACTGTGTCGCTAAAAATCGGATTCAATAATCGTGATTGCATTTAGTAGACTTTTCAAGGCCACAATTTATTAAATCTGGTAGATCAACCGTGCTGCTGCTCCTTACTTCAGAAGACATATTTCATTCCCTAAATGCGTACGGTATCTTTGCCAAGACATTCGCGGTCCCGCTCTAACTTGAATCCCCAATGTTTCCACATAAAGGTGGACTTGTTAACGAGCGTATCAAATATTAACGCGCGCTCAGCGCAACAGAATAACTTACAGCATCTGTGTACCACTCGCTACACAAATGGAGGAATGCTAACATAATGCTAAGCTGAAAGTTACACAAATGTCAGCTCAGGTTAAAGCTTCAGGAGTGACACTACTTTGGGGCAGGTTATGTCGTTAGTGTAGCCATTTTTCTACGTATTTTGTGGTTGGCTCGTCTTACTCAGGTGATACTTAAAAGTTATTGACCTGGGTTATAAGTGAATTTAGTTTTACGGGCTTTAATAATTGGCCGTGTTTGGGCTATATTTTTGATGTAACGGACCAGTACTACTTACATCATAAAATTACTATGAAACATGGTAATTTTTTTAGTAAGTTCAAAATACCGTCTAATTACAACGCCGAAGTGACCTAATTTGACCTAAATTGTGACATTTCTGTATGAAAAACAAAATGGCGAAATCTCGAAATACGAATGCGACAGACGAAGTTTACAAAACGATGTAAACTTTCCAAATTCAAAGCCTTCTTGAAATTGGAACGCGGCGAAATGTTTATCGTCACTTCAGTACGATCCGATACGTTGAAGGTAATCTGCAACCGTTCCAGCGAATATTCTGGAAACTTTGAGAAATTGCCAGACCCTGCCAGATTCCCGCCAGGTTGCGAACTGACATCAATTGGCTGCAGCTTCACTTTGCTGTCAGGTAATGCGCTATTTGTTTGCCATTTGACAGTGATAAATCTTCCCAGAAAACCTTCCTAGAAAATTTTAAATTTATTCCTGAAAGCGAACATTTTAAATGGAACATTTCAATTACTAGAGCTATTTGCTTAGTCCAAGTAGAATGGCAAACTAGGGGATTCTGTCTTCGAAGTAATAAAATCTAGTCGATTGGTTCTCAGATGAATTGCTTTGTAATAGAGAGCCTAGGGATTGATACCGTTGCCGTTGGAGAAAGACACTTTGTAATTGTGTAATTTGTTCTAGAAACATGAACTGTAAATAGATTCCTAACGATTCTACTAAATCATCGGGTAACTGTTACCACTAGAATAATTAAAGTATTTTAATTCTAACATGCTATAGGTTTACTCGACTTTGCATAAACGATAGCAGAAAATATTGTCAGAGAAGTTATGAATAAATTACTTTAACGAGTTTTTGCAGAAACGATACTATTGCTAACGAGGTAGTCAAGATTGTATCTCATGAAAGCGGTCAGGTCAATCACATAAATTGTAGACAAAAAAACTATGGCTGATTTCGTCAGACTCATTCTGCCTCTGTTGAGTAAAGGCCATTTTGTTCTATGCTTCCCTGGTATGTCAAGTCTTTCTAACGATCTTCTAAAGCATTTTACAATTCTTTAAATAACTTAATAAGTTGTGAAGGAACAATAATAACACTAAGTGGCAATATCCTTTACACATTTCATTTACTTGGCGACAACGCGAAAAAGCACAAAATTATTCCGCTCGAGTGCCAGACATTAATCTGGCATACCGGATTTAATAACAAGTATCGTGCTGATAGGCTGCCAACTATGCCATGTGCCATATGGATGCCAGTCCCGCGGGAAATTGACATCGACACTCGTTTTAATTTTGAATCGTTGATGTAAGATAGAACGTCGAGTAAGTTTAAGTCAGTTACTTGAGATTTTTGTATTGGTTGAGTTGTGGAACCAGTGATGTTACTTTAGTAGGAGTCGCGATTTATAACATCGACTTGTAAGACATCAATTGTCGTGTCAATAAGCATCATAATCAGGAAAAATTGCAAAATCTGGGTCCTAAGTTTTCGTACATGGGTGCACTTTTCTGATTCTTGGTAAATCGAGAAAAAATCTGCTTATAACGCACTGCCGGGATACAGGCCTCCACTGTCTGAGAGGGGGCGGGGGGGGGGGCGGTTCTTATTACTCCAGCACGAGCGAGGGTCCATCGCCGGTTGTGGATGCCACATGTCTTTGAATTTTTTGTTCGTAGGACATGTCGGTTATGTGAAATATTTATTCCAAACTTAAAACTCCTATTGTTATCTGTATTCAGATTCTAATGATTTCTTTCTTTTGTTTTAGGTAAGATTATACGCCCAACTTTAAAAATATATCAGATACACTGCAGAAAGATGGCAATCAAACCTTCAGGTAAGTTTATGATAGAAAAGTTAAAAATACAAAACATCAAACAAACCCTGACCCACTTTATAACAATAATTGAAAGATTGCAATAATTAAAGTAACTGGCAATATTGGCATAATCAAAAGCAATTTCCGCAACTGTAATGGAAATAAAACCGTTTGATTTGTTTTTAATTCTGACAGCAATCGCGGCACGGCTGGTATAGGGAAAAATGTAGGATTTGAGAATATCATCAATAAGAGCTTTAAGTAAATATTGAAATGCTTCATCTTCTATCTGATATAACTCTTTACACTATTTTATACAAGGCATTAAAACATATGACATGCATAAATGTTGTGTCTAGTAGTTTCGTTTATCGTTTAGGTATACTTATATTTTGAACCAAGTCATTGTTTGAAAGACAATATATGATACAAGTTGTGTACACGACAAACATATTCGCGACTTGTAAATGCGAGGTTCGATTAGTACACAAAACATCACTTTTGGAATGTAATCTGTACGGCTATTCTTCATAAGTTGAAATACTAAGAACTTATAGAAAATATACAATACAACACATCTTATTTTGCAAACAAAATGTGTACATATTTTACATCTATACCCAAAAATAAACTCAGCTTACATAAACAAAGTTTCCAAACGAGTCCCTAACTTCTAAAGCCACTAAATATTAAATAAACAGATAATTTATTCGTGCTTTTATATGCACTTAAAAGTTAAAGTTAGACAACCCTGATATATATTGAAAGGGTAGTAAAGGAGAGGTTGGCGAGAGACGCGACCTCTGTTAATGAATACCTTTTTAGTTGATAGTTTGTACTATGGGTTCGTTCTAATATGAAGATCAAATATTTGTCGAGTTTGAAAATATTTATATTGTAATTCATTCCCTTTGTAAATTCAAATTATCACACTTTCAGAAAATTACCTGTTTTAAACTGCAAGAAAAGAGTAGTTTAGTTTTCCATTTCTACAAAATAACAATAAATATGTAAATCGTCGGGGTAATTGGGTAATCACAATGCCCTTCATTTTGAAATTTCACAACAATTCATTGCGTTATTTATGTTGTCGAGCAGACTAATTTAAAATTATAATTATGAATTTCCTCCAAAATCTTTTGTCCATTCTGATTGAAAGTGTGTTGCGCAATTAGGTGCAGATTCATTTAACTAAAAAAGGAGCCGTGTAATTTCCATTTATTATACATTTGTTTTCATATTGTGATTTCTGATATCACCACACTTTGCAACTTCTTATTCTTAACGTGACGATGGCAATCTAAATTGATTCCGTCCAAAATTTCGCAACCAAATAAGTAATAACAGTTTACAATTTCCAACTGTCCTTTTATATTAAAACAGTCTCGATGCACCAATGGAACACATCGCTAAATACACGATTTTATCAACCATGCATACTACCGTTTCGAATTCAACAAAGAGATATAACGGAACATATGTCGCTATATTAACATGTGGATACATAATATGTCAAAGAGGAGTTAGGGGGTAGTACAGTCCATTTAATTAGTAGCGTTTCCCTTTGATGTTGCCGATGTATGCAACGATGTATATGGTTGGTTATGCAGATATGCATGGATGCCAATGAAATGTGACGTTGTTAATGGAAGGGGTAGTTGTAGGGGTTGATCGGATTTCGCTGTAAAAGGCTTTTTGTGATGCGATGTTCGGGAAGTTTTTACTAATGTTTTTCGCAGATATTGATGCAAAAAGAACGTGTATGTTTGAGAGGAATGCCTTTTGTTTTTTAGTAAAATAATACTGGATAGTAGTAGCTGAGTCCGGAAAATGCTGTAAGTGCCAAAGTACAAGGATTTGTAAGGAATAGCAACAGCTTTGCTATTCCTTACAAATCCTTGTTTCCAAATGATATTATTTCCACTAAACGAGTATCAGCTTTATGTTTCTACGAATGTCGTCGATGTCAGTATGAAACAGTATTAACAAAAACCTTAAAAAATACCTTGAAGTTGTAGAGTAAACTAAAGTGGACATCAAACTCCAGGATCTCATGTAGAAACTAAATTACAAACGCAGTACACTACACACACTCGTATAGAAATAATTTTAACAAAATCTACGAAAACACATTTACTCGTTCTCCAAAAATAAAATAAAGCTCGCATAATTCAACGAGAGCCCTCTAAAATATTTCCACGAACGGACGTACCGACGGATGCTCATATTATTTTACAAGCGAAATTACTCCGCTCATATTCTCGTTAGACAGGCGAACCGAAATCCTTTGTGGGTGTAGCGCGTACGTTCTACATGTTTCATGTTCGCCTGGTACCAAAGGCATCCCGTGATTTTTCGGCGGCCATATTGTTTTTCCTGTCAAATTGTATTTCGCGCCAAAGACTGATTTTCCGAAAACTTGATTTTTAGACGTTTTGTGTTGCAAGTACAATGCTGCAAGAGGCTTGCTTCAACCCGCTGATAAAGATCTATGTACAATTTTAGTTACTAACTGAATGGATTTCATGAGATTATTTGCTCTTTTTCCTGAAGTTTTCGCTCAATTTGTAGAACATTGATTGAGCCGGTAGAATGTTTGCAAGTTCCTAATTAAATCATTCTTTTTTTCCGTTCGTTGCTGTATATTTTTACTTTGCCGAATGAAGCGTTTTGATTTACACAGGACTTTTATTTTTAAATGTTAGCTTATTTTATTTGATCGCCTTATTTCCTCAACGTTTGAAATTTAAGGTAAAATGAAGAATGTTTTTTCCTAAAATATACTTAGGATAATAATTATATTAAAATAATAATATGTGTTAATAAGTTATAATAACGGCTAAAATAACTTTACATTAGTTAATTATATGGCGAGTCTCATTACTCGATGTTACTGGCTTTTAATAACACGTTTGGGGTCCATCCATACAAACTACTTAGAACTTACTTACTACACTTACTATACTTAAAATACTTATATTAAAAATCCGTCTCCATTCAACTTGTATCACCCGAATGTTGAGTGTAGGTCTGCTTGACCCTGTCCTGGACTTCCCGCTTCCAACTCTTGTCTACTACTCTGACCAGGTCGACCTTCCATCTCCGTTTTTCTCCACTCCACCAGCTCACCCCATCTACAATCCGGTCTGCGGCATTATGTGGCCTGCCCATTTCCACCAAGGCTATCCGGCCCATTATTTTCCCCAGCTGTAAATGACATACATTAATAACATACAAATAACAGTATACATCAAACATCAACCCTTCACGACTGTTTCCACGAATCGAATCATTCAACAGTCAACAGGTAAATCATACAGCCGTGGACCTGTTGGTGGTCATCAAGTATTTACGGGCAGTATGCGCTGCCTGCCAGTGCCTATAGTACAGACATGCTGTAGTGGTAAGAAGGTTGATTGGTTTGTTTGTGAGTTCAAACGGCTGTGGAAGGGTTGGATGATTGGTGGAAGGGTGGAGTGTTACGTGTTGAGTTGGGGGAAAATTAGTTGTAATGTCTTTTGTGAACATTATATTTTATTTATTGAGGGATATAATACACAACTACAACATAAGAATAAGAATAATTTATTTTAAAAAGTAGATATTACAAAAGTACCTACATTTAGGTGCTGTAGTGTAATTTCTTAAACAATTTTATAATTAGCGCTTAGTAAACTATGACTCAAATATATTAATAGGTGCAAGTAATGAAGAAGTCGAACTCAAGTGTTAGGTAGCGACCTGCCTGATCTAGGTTTATTTAAACCTGTGTTTCAGGCCATCACTTACAATGCATCATATAATTAGTACAATAAAAGTTTTGAAATTAAAATACACAAATAACATATATAATAACATACATAATTGAAATTAAATACCTAAATAACATATAAGATTAACAAAACTAACTAGTAATGTTGCAGTCCACTGCATTATCCGCAAACATTGTCTCAGTATGCGGTTGTGTCAGTTGATCATTATCGCGAGCACTCTTTTCTTCTTCTTTACGTGTCGATTTGGCTCAACTTTTGTCCAACCAGTCTGTGGACACACCTGGACAGTTCTATCTTTGGCTCCGTTTAAATCCTAGAGGTGGTCACATAAGTAATTGATACCGAAATTAAATAAAAAGACTATTTTCAGCAGTATTTCACCTCTTATTACTAGATTCCACTGTGTATAACTTATCTAATTAGACTATACCTACGTATACACAATTCCTTATAAAAATCGCCGTTCCACAAACACCAATCACAATTGCCAGCCGCCTCACATTAGTGTGCTCCCACTCCCGGCTGTCCCCAGTATTAGCCCCGACTCAGCAAACCTCAGCACGTTCGGTCTAGATTTCATCAAACTTTTCTCCTCTCCCTAATTAATTCGCCACAGACCGGGAGACAGTTTAATTCTCCCCAGACACGCAGATATTAGATCTGGATGTAATTGCCCCACAATTTCCCTTGCCTATCGCGGCTAATATTGCCAGGCAGGTAAATTAAAGGTACCGAGGGGTAAATCTAATTTTAATAAGAGATTTTATTTTTGCGATTTTTGGAAAAATATACTTACGAAATTTAGGTAACCTTTGGGCTAGATCGCGCGAGATAAATATTATGAAATATCTATTGTTGTACTTACAGACATTTTTAATTGTATGCCTTCTAGTTATCGTTGTTTTTGGTTTTTTTGATTTGATTTGTTTTTTGAAAACTGATTTGTCCGCTATCTAGCAAACAGATATCATTATAAACTCTTGTTTTCTGTAAACACAACGTAATTAAATACCTTTCAAACATAATTATTTCGTACCTACATCCCCAAATTAATTAAACTAGATGCGGTAAACTTCCCGACTACTCTCCCACGCTCGATGTGCGTGATCTTTTGTGTACGTCCAAACTGGTTATTGTACGGACGATGCTGCGACGTAGGGAACTTGCGTCAGTTCCAGCGACTTTAGTTCCGCGGTGAATGGAGAAACTAACTGTTGGTTAGTTGTTAGATCAAGTTTGTGGCAGTTAGTTATAACTCACGACTTAGAATATCCTACTTACTTTGGTTTGAAGGATTCATTTCTGTGAAGGTTTGTTAACAATGAAAAATCTACTTTAACAAAGGACATTCATAACACATTGTGTACTACATAAATAAACTCACGCATTATTACCATGGGTGATTGGGGTGAGTTAAAAAGAAAGCCAAGCCAGAGGCCCATGAGCGGCATAATAACTCTGACACCAAGTTAAGCACTAACCACATGCCGAAGAAAGAAGACATGGGGGTAGGCAGAAAGTACAGAACACCACTTGCTACGATCCTTATATTCGTTTCGCCTCGTCCACGTTCATCATTGTGTCATATTGTATCATTTGTAGATCTTTGATAATCGGTATGGGTGGTCAGAACGGAAAACTCTGAACTAATATTATCGAGACGTTACCCAGTAACTAATATGTTGTGGACAGTGGCGTGCAGTAGTTCTCCTGGTAAGATAGGCCACGCATACTGAATTACTGACACCCAAAACAAAAAACTCGGCAACATCACAGCGTCGCTCTACTTAGGATGACCCTCAAAGTAGTCACATCTATTGATATATTCAGTCACCCTTCCGGGCCCCCCGCACCCGCCCCTGGTATTTTTAGTACTTAAGCTTATGAGAAACAACGCCATCTAGCTTAAATACCAGGAATTTCAATGGCATTCAGTCAATACAAAAACGAAGGTAGAAACTTCGTTAAAAAAATCTTAAAAATAAAACAGAGTGCGCTGTCAACAAAAAAATAAAATTACCTAAAATTACCATGGTATAGTGTAGATTTTTGGAATATTAGAAAAAAAACATTGAAAATAAGCCTGTAAAAACCAAAGTTATAAATACAAGAACTCACCACATTATTCAAAGTTCAAATCACGATTTTCTGACAATGCAAACAGAAGCAAGATTCATTTGAAATGACGAGTACGAGATGAATTTTGGGTTAATTCTCGTAATTCGGGTACCTACACCTTTAGACACAACTTGAATCTTATCATTAAACGATTGTGAATACTTACTGTTTTTAACTTATAACAAACACACATTACCAGCGCAAACTTCACAACAGAACACCATTTTACGTAAATAAACAAATACAACAAATAATATTTACACTACTGTACGTTTCAAAGCGAATTACAACCGTCAGATATTATAAAAAGCAAAACATTCAAGATCGCGAAATAAATTTTGCTTGTCACATGAAACAAATATGGCTTACAACTTTCTAAGAAAAACATAATTGCTACTTTGTCGATAAAAAACACTACCAAATATAATTGCATCACTGCATACCGTTTTAGCCGGATAATACTTTGTGGCCAATCAGTGGCCAGCTACACTCGCAGGAGTTGAGCCCCCAATCTATCAATGATCTATACATGTGTGCCGTTCATACACACGAAAATGTGCATCAGTGTGCGTAAATTTATCAATGGAAATTAGGCCGGCGGCGTCGTTGCCTAGAAGAGCCGGGAGCGAGCGTCGTAGTATTATTATCAGTTACGTCACACGGGCGCGACAAGTTGCTATAAGTATTTTAACAGGAGTTTTAATTATTTTTTTAAATATTTTCATTATTTTATTACATAGTTATAATAAATACATTTGTTGCGTTGTTGGTAGGAATGGTAGGGTAGGCTAGGCCTAATTGCCTCTATGGACGGCACGCCCCTGGTTGTGGAGGCCAGATGCTGTCGTTCCTTGTAAAATGGTATACAGCTGCACCCGGTTAGGCTAGAAGTCAACCCCACAATAAATAGTTGGAAAAAAGGCTTGACAGATGATGAACTAGCGTTTACGACATAACGCATTTCATTCAAACTTTCAAGACCTGATTTTTCGAAATGACTGAACCGATTTTAATGAAACTTCATACGCATAAGCAGGATACATAGCTCTAAAAAGTTTATTAAGAACATATTCGAAATGTCTTTAGATAAATAGAAATGTTTGTTTCTATGGAACATTTAAAATCGGTATAATTTAGCTGTTACACTTTAATTCGAAACGGTGTTAATCACTTTTAGACAACCGCAGAAGATATTCACGATATTCCTCATCCCTATAACTTACTGATAAATGTAGGGTTTGAAAATCTTGTCACCAGAACTATTAGATCGGTAACGAATGGGGAGCGTTAAGTTCCAAACTTTGATTGTCAATATTAGCCTGAACGGCCGAAGTTTCAGGGCGCCTCGTCGAACGGCCTCATTCTCACCTAGTGTTCATTAAATTGAGCTTCATTATAAACTTTAAAGTTTACTACTACATATTACTGAAGTGTAAACTAGGTTTTAGTTTCATGTCTTTTTGTAAAACGGCGATGAAGTTCATACATGTAGGTTCACAGGTGAATTTTCCAAGTGGGCGTGGATGGTCAAATCCGAAACTATGAGGAATAGCGAATAATGCTCAAAGGAATCTCGAGCCCGATTTTGATGAAAATTGCATCATTGGATTTTTTCAAAATTAATATTCCGGGCCAGGAATATTGGGTTTTATTGGTCACAGTTTCGGATTTGGCCATCCACACCCACTTGAAACATTCACTTGTATAGATAATTTGGTAAAATTTCAATGAATTATGTACTTATTCTAATATCAGACTTATTAAATTACTGACTCGTCGCTGTAGTGGTCACAAGCGCTACTGCTGAACAGGTCTTAGGGTCGATTACCACAGTTTTTTGTTTTATGTACGTATTCTTGTTCCCTAGTTAGGAAAACTTAAAGGAATATTATGTACTTTCGAGGTGTTGTGTTCATCTAGGTATGAAAATGTTCTAAAAGCAATAATAATCTAGATAATGTAAATAATCAAAATCTTAAGTAGATAAAGGCTAAGCCTGTGTACTTAGAAGCTTGATTCGAAACGGGACTGGCATCCAAATGCGATCGCTCCACTTATAAGTCCGATAACATCCAAACTTGCACAAGTAACATCGATTCACATCAAATATTCGACAAGCTAGCAAGTAGCGAGTAAAACTTGCGGGTTGTTAGCCTCACTTGTGAGTCTAAGTGTAAGTACACTTGTAGCTGCAAGCTAAAGTTAACGCTAATTGCTTCGTTACACCTTTGATCATGACGTTTACTTGTAAGCGCTGTGGTTTCATCATCATCATCATTTCAGCCGAAAGACGTCCACTGCTGGGCCTAGGCCTCCCCCAAGTGTCGCCACACTGACCGGTCCTGTGCGACTCGCATCCATCGGATCCCCGCAACCTTCACCAGGTCATCGGTCCACCTAGTGGGAGGCCTTTCAACGCAACGTCTTCCGGTTCGCGGTCGCCACTCCAGAACTTTTCGGCTCAATCGGCGACCCGTTCTCCGAGCAATGTGCCCTGCCCACTGCCACTTCAGTTTGGCAATTCTTCGGGCTACGTTGGTAACCTTGGTTCTCTTGCGGATGTCTTCATTTCTGATTCGATCACGCAAGGAAACTCCGAGCATAGCCCTCTCCATTGCTCTTTGGGTGACTTTAAGCCTTCGAATGAGGCCCATTGTGAGCGACCACGTTTCGGTCCCGTATGTAATCACTGACAACACACACTGGTCATAGACTTTCGTCTTGAGACACTGCGGACAGTTGGACGAGAAAATACCGCGCAGCCTTCCGAACGCTGCCCAGCCGAGTCGAATTCGACGGTTGACCTCTTGCTCGTAGTTAGACCTACCTAGCTGGACCGTTTGTCCCAGGTAGACATAATCGTCTACAACTTCTAGTATAGAGTCTCCGATCTTGATAGGAGTGAGTGTTACATGGGCATTCAACATAACCTTGGTTTTGTCCATGTTCATTTTAAGACTTACTCTTTCGGAGACTCGAGGTCATCGAGCATTGTACTGAGGTCCTCCATGGTCTCAGCCATGACCACTATATCGTCGGCAAACCGAAGGTGAGTGATGTACTCGCCATTAACGTTGATGCCTAGCCCTGTCCAGTCCAGAACCTTGAAGACATCCTCCAGTGCAGTGGTGAACAGTTTCGGAGATATGAAGTCACCCTGTCTCACACCTCGCTGCAGAAGGATAGGTTCCGAGGTTTGGTCCTGAAGTCGGACTGACATGGTGGCGTTTTTGTACAAACACTTCAACACCTCGATGTACAGATAGTCGATTTGGCACCGTTGGAGAGACTGCAGTACAGCCCAAGTTTCGATCGAATCAAAGGCGCTGGAGTTTAGCTTGCTGATTCTAATGTTGGTTTTGACTTGCAGAAGAGTAGGATTGCCATACAATTTTAGAAAAGAAAGTACGTGCCTATCTGCCAATAAGGCAGTTAACAATAAAGGGTATTTTTTTAAATATATATTCTTAGAAGAAGATGTCATGCTGCGCCGACCCCAAATAAATTGGGATAAGGTCAAGTGAATGATGATATATTCTTGGAATCTGAGGTATATGTCAAGAGATACAAGATCCGAAACTTATGTAATCAATTATTATGCTTCCTCCTCCCGTATAGATCTCCAGAACTATTTTTCCTTTTAGTAACCTAACCACAACAACGATATGCTCTCCACAATTCGCATCTCTCACGCGACAAACTTCCTGCCAACTTCACAACTGTTAGATAGATCACACAGTTTTCAATGCAGACTCGCGCTCGCGCACAAGTTACAATAACTTTAAGCAGAACATTAGTATTTAAAGTGTCGTCTACACGACCTGATAATGTTGTGGCTCCAACTTTTAGTATTGTACTCCAGGTTTTATCGGTAGAGAATCGAATCGGGTTGTATTCGTTTTCGATTCGAAGTTGGTTGGTCTGATCTGAGCTGAGATTGTGTTTCAATTGTAACTTGTTTAAATTATTTTATCGTGTTATAAACAGGAGGCAACTTGTTGTTTGAGTAAAACATTTTCCTGGTTTTAAGGCATAGTTGGGGTATTTTGGTTATCGGCTACATTAATGGCTTCATATAGTATTAGGAGATAGGTAGGTATTTATATAGCTGATTTAAAATCAATACATACGTACTACGTTCCTAATCTCAGATAATTGAATTCCGAGATTGCTGTTTGATCGAAGCTTAAGTAGTTAATTAACACTCTAGGATATTATCATAATAACATTACGCCTGTATGTCTTCGAAGGGTTAGACAGAAGTGTACCTATTAATATTTAGTACACCCAAATTTTGTAAGTAATGTTTAATCAATTCCGATGAAATAGACGAGCTATACCTATCGACCAGGCATAAATGGCAAATTCCTAATGGAAAAACTTATTAAAACTGCCCGACCTGGGAGTAGAACTCTTTAGGACTAATATGATCGACTATTGAACATCAAATGAGCAGTCAAAGACAAAATTACCGTTTTTAAGAGTTAAAAACCTTTTTGGAAAATGAGTTGCAAACGGATGCATTCGCCCATTTACCTGTGACATGGGTACTTTAAATAGCCTTCACACTTTCAAACCAGCAAATGATTCACCCAGATTATAAGAAATCTCAATAAAAGTGTCTCCACCTATTCTAACAGGACAAAAGAATATACTCCAATTGATCACTGAATTGCAATGAAATAGGACGGGGGAGATAAAGGTAGAGAATACGTTTCGGTTATAAATGGGGTATTTGATTACTGAGGATAACGGGGACTTGTGGTTGAATGGGACAGGCTCAGGTAAATAAAGAAATCTTAAGAGTGTAGTAGACAGATATAAGCTTTATTCAGAGCATGCTAAGACTCAATTCACAAAAACACAATTAATAAAGCAGTTTGGAGTGTGTTTTAATTAAATACATTCAGTTCACATTCTTTAGTTTGTTGAGGTTTTGCATACGTAGTAATCTGGTGCAGCATCGAAGAGCAATTATTGCGAAACTTGCAACATTTGCGTTTGGAAACTAGACAAACTTGGGTAAACTTTCAGTCAACTGAGATTCTCAGATTTCTATTTAGTCCGTGAGTTCATCTAATCAAATCAGGGAAAAAGCTACATAATAAATTAAATAATAGAAATTGATACTGATCAAAGACGTTAATTACAATTGCATGACAACAAACTTTCCTTCATGGTCAATAGATTTGCTATAAAATATACCCAATAAAAAATATTAATATTTATATATAATATTCCTTTATCTGTGAGTATGTTTTATAGAGCGATGAAAAGAAAACCATTCAATGAGGAAACGTAATACATCTATGGGGCGCACCTCACATTCTCAAGTGGCAATGCTGATCCATGATACTTTGGAAATAAAAAAGTACTTTTTGATATAAGTGGGGAAACTTGGTTATTGCATTCGAGCGTGGAATTAACACCCGAGCTACAGGCGAGGGTTATGGAGCCGAGAACTGCAGTAAAAAATCCCCACGCGTATCAAACAACGTTTTTCAATACACTTTCGAAGAAATAAAATATTAGAACGGAAAGTATTTTTGGCAGGGATTATTTTGAAGCTATGATTTAATTTGCTTTTTTCCGCGCTTTGCTTTTGCCAAGTTGAAGAAGAAGCAAAGGTATGGTGCCGCTAAACAGCCTAATATGAAAATTGAAAATTCAAATATTTTGGAATTTAGAACACAAATAAATGTTAATTTGTTCATAAAAGTAAATATTTGTTTTAAATAATCACGTTTACGTATGATATTCTATTTATAAACACAATTTAAATACTCAGTAAATATTTACTTTGCCGAGATTTAAAAAAAGCTTTTTCCGACTATAGTCATTGAACACATTTGGACTTAATAGTCTGTGGATTTTTTTATTTCCGCACGTATGCGTAAAAATATTAAAAATCCACGCGTGTGAAATACATTGCATGTTGAACCTAATCGTAGTGCAATAAGAAGCAGTTTTTGAGAAAGTGTATTGAAAAAATATTATTATAACTTGTGCGTGAAAAGGAATTATTTGTCGCTAAGTGTAACCTTCTTTACTAAAAAAAGTTTTTTGTCTAAATCTCAAATGACAGATGGAGACGTGGAAATGATGGAAGGAAATTGGGGGAGTTGAGTCGTAAGATTGAATGTATTTCCGATACATTTTAGATGTTTACAACACACAGGAGCTTTCTGAATAATTCATTTGGTACAGGAAATTAATTCCTTGTAAAAGTTTATCTTTGCTCTTAAAATAATACTGAGATATGTTTTCTTGTTTGCAAAGTAGGTTTCTTATATGTTTATTGGCAATGTAAAATCTCATGTATTTCTTTTTAGGTTAACAACAACGGTTGTTGTCTTAAATTCCACAAAAATGCCTCGGCTTTTATAGGATTTCACCTAGCTTACTAATAGTAAAAACAACTTTACAGGTAAATTGACGCTACGTGAAGATTTCTTCGTGTTACTAGCTGTTCGTGTGAGAACTAAAGCACCTAAAGCTTAACTTTATCGTCTCTAACACCCGAACGTACGTTTTCCACCAATATTTCTTTCCGTGACATTTCGCATTGCGGGCTAAGCCGGCCTCCTAATTCGCGCCCGATTTTACTATCAGAAAACACACGGGCGCAACTTCCCGGCGAGAACGCGGCGTCAAAATCATCTGTCATTTAACAAGTAGGTACAGTGCTACAGGGTTCTTTTGCCGCTTAAATGACAGTCACAAGGAAACGTTATTGGTAAACAGTTGTGAAATCGTTTCTTTGCGAAAACGCCAATTGCATTAAAAAAATAAGATGGCGGCGTTCGTAATGATTTTGGCTACACACAAAATTATATTTGTTCCTAGGTAGGTACAGCTATTTAATTCAACTTTTCATAAAAACGTGGGATTTATTCCTGTTGATAAAAGCCGTCAGATATTCTGAACTCGGTTTGGTTGAACACGAAGACCCCGTGATTTATGTCCCCACCGGTGCTGTAATACGCTATTGATGTCACTAGTGGTGGAATATTTCACTCTTATAGATGTGTTATCAGCTTCCACAGAATAGCTATGAATGTAAAGTGAACTGTATGTAAAGTGCGCTCGTTTATTACGAAAAAGGTTAAGGTATTTGTGAGAAATGTGATGTTTTCTAGTTAGTTGTAATATCTAGTCTATTTATAGCGAGGTCTATTTATAGCGTAGTTGTGTTCGGTAAAGTTAAGCTTGTATTCTAATATCAATATCTTATTCTTATCCCCGGACTTGCGTAGCCACAACTTTATATTATTGCCGTATTAAACTAACTCTGTAAATAAGAAAAGACTTGGCATTCACTGCAAAATACACGTACGCAATAGTATGGGACAAACTAGCAATTCCAACTTCGTGTCATTATTAACACCTTTAAAATGACATCCATAAATAAACCTCCTCTCTAAACTATTAAGAGCTCCCGTCTTTACTCTCAATTTAAGCCAGCCACACTTTAACTGGTCATTAACAAACAATATCTGTATCCGCTGCAATTAATGGGGACTCCTAAACGAGCCCTATTACCTGGTCTAGGCAGACAAACGACCTAGGTAACACCCCCGTTTTGTCCAAATGCTTGGCTAAAGTACCTCTATTAATTTTCCTAGTTTTGAAAACATAGGGGTCGTATTAGAGGCGGTACCGCGGCGGTTTTTAGTAGAACATTTTATAGTTTACATTCTGTTTGATAATGAGAGTGATTATAGTAATTGAATAAATAGGAAGATGGCGGTGAAGACTTAATTACAGTTGTTTTTTAATAATTAACGGCTTTGTTTCTTTGTAATTGAACATGATGGGATAATTATTGTAGGTTTAGTTGAGCACTATATAGCGTGGAAGAAAAAATATACTTATTAGATAATATCGTGAAAGTGTGAGATTTTTTCTACAAATATAAAAAAAAAATACAAATTAAGTGGAGAATCAGCATCTACCTTTTTAACGTCAAAATCACATAGACATTCCTCAAAAACGAACCCTTCAACAAGTGTATCTTTAAAAGATTCAATAAAGCTATTTGTACTCTCAGTTTCAAGCTCCTAACAAATTGAATACCCAACTACATCCCTCGCCACACCGTGCCCGCACAAACCGCTTCCCCGTGTATTCCCCCGATGCACTGGAGATGCAATTTATTAACCCTCAAGTGGCGCTCGTTATACGCGGTCCGATGCGATCTTAGCCGGCCGGCCATTACTTTAGCCTCCCTGGCTATTATTTAACCACTATGGCTATTATTTCAGCCGGGCTAGCCACGACAGTGTAACTTGGCTTATTGTCTGGTCTTGAGGTGGATCAAGTGGCTTTGAGATTTGGCAGCTGTGGCTTTTGGGGTATCTGGACTCTTGACCTACATTGTAATGGTGTTTTGATTGAACCAGGATGGGCGGGTTGTGGACCGGCTGCGGACACCGGACTCCGACAAATACTTTAGTACATTATATTATCTGTTCAATGTCCGGAGCCGCGCCCACAAATTGTCCGTACTAGCTTGATCGATCCTTTTTGTTACAAAAAGACTGATTTTATCAGTACTTAGCTATAAAATATGTCATCTGAGAATATAAATAAATCACAACTTTCTATTCGCTTAAGGAAAAAACTAATTTCATTTTTAGCTGTAAGCTGGCCGGCAATCTATTTAAAAAGTACAGCAGTTAAAACAAAGGATTTCTAAAAACAGTAAAAGCCTACCATCGCCCCTATACCAACGTTCACTTATAAACTAAACTTGTACAAACCTTATCTCCGCGGCAAAGGTTATCAACAAGCGTATATTTTTGGTTGAGTATGGCCCCAACAACACTGAGGCACTATAGTCCGGGCACAATGTTGTCGCACAATTTGTACAACAATACGCCCGCACCGCGCAGGTGACGCGAAAAACAATGCGATTGTGCTTCCGTAGTGGAAGGGTCAGTTTACGAGCGGGAGCGATAGCGGGAAGTGAATGCATGGAGAGTTGATTTAGGGGAGGTTTTTTAAGTCGTCTTCGCATTTTTACTCCAAAGAACGAGGAATTACTTCGCTCACTGAGCTGTGGTGTTGAGTCCACATGACGTATTTCGGTAATTGCAAACCAGATTTGATCTGCTGATTAACTGCCGCCATATTAACTCCTAAGCTAAATATCGACCTTGTGTTACTAGCCAGTCGCTTATAACTTACATCGCATTGTTTTGTGGTGGGCTTTAAGTTTTGTCCCGAGTGTTTTGTAGAGTAGAAAACACAGGCGCGGCGTAATCTGTGACCCAATTCCGAAAGATATGTTTATACCCAAACTGTTGGCTACGGAATTAGCATTTTTGTTTCGGCTAATCATACACGTCCCGCGTTTACTTTCAGTTCTCAATGAAATTGACACAAAAAATATTTGAACTTGATGTTTCACATTTTAAAGAGAAGAGCTCGTGGTTATACGGCTGTAAACTGTAGTAGGGGTGGGGGGGGGGGTCCGGCTCACTTTTGTGGTTATTTGTCAGTTGTTACGTATAGTAGATCCATGCGTCATGTTCGTGAACGGGCGCTGTCAGTTGGGACTGGTCATCTCTTAGCTGCCACGGTTTATTTCAACTACTTTGTTTTTAAATTGTTGATAATTATAATCTTTTACTCTGGACGCTCTTAATGTGCACGACTTTCTACATGGTTCTCACATATATGTATAATTTCAACATGAATGATGTAACCAAGATCTTGTAACAATATTTTGATTGAAAAGAGCGTCCATGGAGTTTCTTGCCCATTCTTCTACATAGAGATCTACGCTTTGGCATTCCAAAGCTACTACAGTACTTTCACAAGTTATTATGCCTTGTGTCTGTGACTGTAGCTTCGCCTGTGTTTTTCTGACATTCAAAAGTGCCTGCTATGGTCTAATTGAAATAAATGCTTTGAGTTTGAGTTAGAAGTCCGAAAGTCTGACAGACAGTCTTACTCAAGTCAGTCAGGAAAAGGCTAAGAAAATGGAAATGATTCCGATTTAGACATTAACATATCCTTTTTTTTAGTTTCTTCGAGGGTCTGTTATCGTACAAAGAAAGCTTGTTTTCAAACCTCATCAGCCTTTTCAAAGACCTGATAATCTTAAAACTCAAACTAATTTCCAAGCCGTAAAAGGCGTAATCCAATAGTCTGAATCACTTCAACTTGTAACTTAGTAACGCACGCAATGGCAAGACATTCCAGCTAATGGCGGACATTAGGAGCTTCCACTCGACTTATTGCTTCTACTTAAGGAGTGTTGGCCGATTTTAACGCAGGTTTACAAGGTACAAAGGCAAAAGGCGGGCTGTCAAAAGAAAAGGCTGTTGGCAATACTGACCCATAACCATTTGCTTGGTCCACTACTCGATGGGTTTGTCTTCTTACCAGTGAATTTTCGTTTTTCATCTTTCAGTTTTTCTCTTAATTTTGGTCATCATCATCATCATTTCAGCCGAAAGACGTCCACTGCTGGACATAGGCCTCCCACAAGTGTCGCCACACTGACCGGTCCCGTGCGACTCGCATCCAGCGGATCCCCGCAACCTTCACCAGGTCATCGGTCCACCTAGTGGGAGGCCTTCCAACGTAACGTTTTCCGGTTCGTGGTCGCCACTCCAGAACTTTTCGGCCCCATCGGCCATCCGTTCTGTGAGCAATGTGCCCTGCCCACTGCCACTTCAGTTTGGCAATTCTTCGGGCTGCGTCGGTAACTTAATTTTGATGCATTTATATTAAGTCGTTCTAGTATCGTATAAGATGAGCTGCATGGACTAAACCCTGTAACCCATATTAGCCCTAGATCGAAAGAACTGGATGTCATTGTTAATCGCCTTTGCCCAGCAGTGGGATGATTTAGGCTAACACAACTAATTAGTTGTCATCAACGTCATCACGTATTCCGCGCGAGAGATGTCTGCTTACTCCCTCCCTATGGTTACAAAGCCACCAACTTTATTGTTCCACTAGCTGTGTACTAAACTTGAAAAATACTCATCAATTATGTCGCATAACACACAGATCCGACAGGCAAGATAATGTCGACGTCGGTCTGCCCCGTACTCGTATCTACATGTAATGGTTCTCACAAAAACCAGCTGCTAACAACACTTTTACGTTCTTTACAAACAGCAATGTTCTTTTACAGCCTCTCTTTATTCACTATCGGCTTTATACCTGGTTTTGTTTGAGAAAAACGGGATTAGGCCCAGTCTGCTGTTGGACCGGCTGGCTGGTACATGACCTAGATAGGGTTCTTTTGTTTCAAGCTTTGAATGGAACTTGTTTATTCATTAGTGTTATCTAGAACAAGATAGTTGGGATTAAGACAGTGCAGGCTTTGTGGAAATTGTTTTTATTATTTTCTGTAGAATATTTTATAAAATATTCTTTTGAGTCAGCTAGAATAAGAATCAATGGTAACTACCAAGAAAATAGAAAAGAACTTGAGAAAATAAATGTAATAGCTTTCGGTATCATCCTTTTATATTTTATAAAATATTTAATGTGGCGTCTTAAAAAATAGACTGAAATACTTACATTAGGTAGTTCTGTGCATTGATCTACGCAGGTCGTTTGGTCGATTTGCGCAGTGACATTACGCCAAGAAATATTAAATTAAAACTTAAGTCCCACTACCTACAACACATTGAATGCTCAATTTGAAATGCAGTTTACGTAGTAACTAGCATATCACCTGAGATGAAGTTATCAAATTTCGAAATAAGGTATTATGTTGTTTACCTTGATTTTCTTTTTACTACGATGTAGAATTACATCTAGAATTATGTACAAACCATAGTGGTTTATAAATGCTATTCTGATAAAAGAAATGTAATTAATTTTTAAACGGTAATAAATGAAAAAAAAATCTAACCAAGATTAAGAAACCTGAAAAAGTAAGCAACTAAAGAACAACAAAACTAATTACTGCTAAGAAAAACTTTGTTATAATAAAGCTATCGAGAAGCGTTCAATGTACCTACCTACAGCACCTACCTCTTTTCCAGGAAACAGTATTACTATTCATCACCTCAAAGTTTTTTCATAAAACTCTTCCGATAAAAAAGCGAGAGAACCACCAAAGTATAAAATTGGAACTTAATTAAAGCTGCCAAGTTTTATTACAAGTCTCCTAAGGAAGGGTATCGTGAATATTACTTTATAAGGTAAATCTTTAAGAAGAGTATCGGGGATTTAATTATAGGCAACCGTATTACGTACATACATTTTTCTGTATACATTTATCAAGTGGGCCTGTTCTAAATTCTTCCGTTGTTTTTTCTAGCAGTTCGGAGTCAGGAATTGTGCCCGGTTGATGGCAATATCCTCGTCCCTATTACAAGTGACTAAAACAACTGGCAAATAATAAAAATCATTTCTATGATATTTTTGTTAAATGTGGGTTTACTAAAGACACACTTCTGCCTAAACTCTCAGGGTATATAATATAGGTGTGATGTATTATATTAGGTACCTAGTTAATAGTGGCTATCAATAACACTAGCGCAGTTTAGGGTCGTAGGCCTTACAGTGATGGTCCTCTGGGGACGAATGAGATTTAACGCTGATGTTATTTATTAGCTGTTCTATTAGACTTTTAGGAGTTCTAGATTCAAGGGTCGGCACTAAAAGTTAACTAGAGATCGATATTTATTCCACTAAAGTAGTTATACTTGGTCTACTTGAAATAAATATTTTCATATTATATAGATAAAAGGAAGACTTTAGGCAGTGTCGTCGTTGGGGATGAAGATAATAATATATTGTACCGTTTACAAAACTTGTGTAAATGTTCCTTACCTACCTACCTTATATTAGGTTTGTCAAGTTTGTTCACTTGACTATATAATACTTTAGCATCGATTACGAATCGGTACTATGAAAACAAAAAAATTTGAAACAGTTGTGAATCGTGATCTTTTATTTATATATTTGGGGTAATTTCGTCTTGTAGAAGCCATATTATGCGAATAAAAGATACTTCTCTTACATAAACTTATTATACATAAACTTATGCCTTTTCCCATCGGGTAGGCAGAAACGACAGAGCGCCGCGACGCGCCGCTGTGATCTTTACATATACTCCTTACATTTCGTCCACATTAATACATCTGATCATAAACTCACACCGGTTGCGAGTACTACCTACCTGACCCATGTTCTTTTAGGCATCACCCTCCCGGCATTTATAATAATATCTCTTACCTTCTTTTTAGGCTTTAATTCATCCTCTCAAAATTACCAAACTGTCTAAGCACACCCTTTTTAATTTGTTTCACTGCATCTACTTCATTGAAAGTTTCATCAGTACATACAGTCTCATGCGTTATCGGTCGGTAATACTAAAGAACCGTCCGTTAAAGAACTTTTCTCTTCGTATTATTAATCCCATTGCCGATAACATCAGATTATAATAAAGTCAGCCATCTTGTTCTCCTGCGTTATATTTACCAACATAATTAGTTCCGTTCCGAATCTCCAGGACTTCCCCAAAAGTTTGCCATGTCGGCCATGTTCTCCTCGCTCTTCATTCTGTTAAAATTGAAAGTTGTATTAAAATTCAAATAATTTATTTGAAGAATGTTCTCTCGGTTCAGTAAGATGGACTTTCAATATGATGTAGCCGGGTTAAAGGTCGAAATAAACAGACAGATGTGAAACTAGAAGAACTTTTTTCTTTGATTTGTGTGTATTATCCAAGTAAATATTAACTATATTTGCTTTTCAAGACCTGTTAAAACAATACCTAAGATAATTTCAAGATTAACAAACCGACGTATAAATAGAAGCATGTTTACATATAATTTAGAGTTAGACAAACCCGCATTCATCACGTACAATGGTCCACTTTAAGGACTAAGTGCGGAAACCAAACCCTTAACATAGAACATAGAACCCGCATTCATTAATCTTGATACATAGTCCGTTCTAGCGCCGACACCGACAGACTAAACTTTTGGGTTCAGCACGATACATCACCACTTATTAATAATTCATGAACTTTAAAGGCATGTAAGTTTATGCCTGTTTATATAGCCACTGCATACGTTCACAGGGGTTTACATAAATAATACCAGCCTGTAACTGACCCGCTGCACGGTTTAGGCTCCATCCTTTTCTCACTCCAAATGGCACGATTCTTTTACGTGCAACATTAAATAAAATATGACCACATGTCCATTAAACTGTGCGAAGATATTTCACCATAAACATATTTTATCGTTGGAGTTATTACGAATTTTAAAAGCTGCTATAAAAGAGAGTTGAGAGTTTAAAATTGACTGTGTTTCCAACAAGTTTATGTAAGTAAGTTGTATATTATACTCTTTGAGGCCTTTTCAAAAACTTCCAACTTTAGTACTCAAAGAATAACTCAAGGAATATTTGAATAACCAATTTGGTCTTTGGTCGTGTCCAATTTTAAACGTCCTAATTCAGGTTTTTCGTTGTTTTCAGGTAAACACATTGTCAGCAGAAGTTGGTTTGTGCTCGCACGTACCGGCCATCCTCAACTATCGCCCAAATGATGTTCCAAGTAATTGCAACTTTTATACGTCGTAAACCTCGGATTAGGTTCGGCGGCGGAATCTCTGAGCTGGATTTTGATGGCCAAATAAGTTCGCCAAACTCCCGCCAACTTCAAAACTCCTATAAATAGGTGTCGAAAGGTATTTGTGGAAAGTAATTTGTGGGATCCGTAGATAAAACCTTTGTTTCGGGACTTTTAGACCTCCAGGGCCGTTCGTTTTCGCCGTCGCAGTGATACCTAACTCACTGTTTTTGCCGATTTGTCTCGAGTTTTAAGGTGTTTGAGGATTTGAATTGATAAAAGAACTAAAAACTAATAAAACAAAAAAATAAACTTTGCAAATGTGTTTTGCCAGAAGCAAACTTATTCTATCTGATTTAGCCTTTTTCTTAGTTTGGTTTATCGACCTGTTCGGAGAATTTTAAAAGAAAACCTAGAAGAAAAATATCTTACAAAAATAATTCTGCCGAACTCGTCGTTAACGAAAATAAGTTGTCGAAACTTCTTGTGTTCACTGAGTTACATTCATCGCTCTATATCGTGTAACTTGGCAGAAACATTTCAGTTCGTCATATGCAAACGACTTTAGTTCTGCTGTAGTAAAGTTTTCAACAAGAAATGATCGCTTTCGATATGTAATGGTAGAACTTGTTGATGGCTCATATTGCTCTGTAGAAACTTTAGTTTCAAATCAAAGTTTTGTTTTAAATTAAAACTCTTTTATAAAGTAAAACGGCGCTCTTGATGCTCTTAATGTGCACGTCTTTCTACATCGTTCTCACACATATATGTATAACTCAACATAAATGATGTAACCAAGATCTTGTAAAAATGTTTTGATTGAAAAGAGTGTCCATGGAGTTTCTTGCCCATTTTTCTCCTTAGATCTACGCTTTGAAATGGGCAACTACAGTACTTTCACAAGTTATTATGCTTTGTGTCTGTGACTGTAGCTTCGCCTTCTTTGTTTCTTTGACATTGAAAAGTGCCTGTTATGGTCTAATTAAAATAAATTCTTTGAGTTTGAATTTGATTATTTATGGTAGAAGTTGCATTGTTTAGATATTTTGTCAAGTTGCACCCTTCTCCTTCGCCATAAAAACCACGCAGCACTGTATAAAAGCTGATACCACTGACTTATAAGTTGTTACACAAGTGACGTCGTGTTGTTCGATTGGTTTGTAGTCAACAAGTTTGACTAGTTCTGGTCCAACTACAACTAACTACGCAGTAAAATAATTGGTTTAGTTTGGGAGACTGAATGTGGCAGGTTAGTTCGGGAAACTTTCCGGCGCAGATACTTTGATACGAACTTCTTAACTTCCTCTATTGGATTATTATGACAAGGTCTTTTTAATTGTTAGGGTTAGAATTTGAAGGGATTATTAGAAAATAAATTGGAGAGGAATTATATTCCACTACCAGATTATGCCTGCGAAAATCCTTCTTCTACTAGAAAGTATTTCCGGGATAAAAACTATCCCATATCCTAACTTCGGCCATGGTCTATGAGTGTGGCCAGTTTCCTCAAAATCTACTCAGACATACAAACAGAAAGTGTTACTTTTACATTAAATAGGAAAGCTCGTCATAAATCACAAAATAAAGAATCCAACAAGACTTCAAACTTATTTTAAAATCGCCTGAGAGTGCTAAAACCGTTTCGCTGCCGTCCAGCTTTACACCGGCCAGCATTATCGGACGGGCGATAAATCTGCCGGTCCGCACGACCGGACACGGCCCGTTCCGCTTCTTTGTACTAGCAAGCTTTGATTTTATCAAGGAAATGCAAAGCGGACGAGAAAAATGGAAGGTATAATAGGAAAAGATAACAAGTGTACGGGACGAGGAAAATTGTGTTTTTTCACGTGTTTACCTGATCGGGATCTGAACGTTATTATATTACTGTAATGGGATGTTCAGTGAACAGCGCGACGGTACTTTATTGGTCGTGATTGCATCTTGGGGTTTTTTCTTATGAACGAATTTGTGACATATCGCACGCGCTGTTGTTTTACTTGTTGTTGTGTGCTTGGACTTTTACATATCCATGAGCATTCATGACCAATCTTCATCACATATTCAATTCTTCTAGAGCCAGTGCGTGCAGGCCGTGTGGTGTCTGTTACTGAATTTTGTTTATATTTTTACCAAGTAGAAGATTTTTCTAACTTCGATTTATACCGCATGAACAGCTTTTTTTAAATTAGTCAGGCCTGTCCGAAAGATACATTCAAATTCATCCTATTTTTTATATTTGTATTTATATATTAATTGGATGGACCAATTAACACGCACTAGACAAATGTTTTTTAAGCAGTCACCTTAGCAATAAATAAATACTCATTTACCATATTAATTCCCGCTAACAATCAAATCTGAGTTTCCCCCAACATCCTGGCGAAGACATCTTCATTACCTGTCTACACCCACCCCTCCTACAACACCCCACATTGGTAAGCACATAGTCCCCACATAGTCTCATTGTGTGGTATCACACGTGCGATCAGTCTCCTCGTAATATGTACCAGCGTCCTACGGTTAGCGAGGAGTGGGAGAATCAATGTGGAGCTAGTTAGCAGCTTGGTGATGTTAGAGCCCAGTTGTTGTTTGATGCTGTGCCCACAATTAAGTATTGCAAAAACGTTTCTAATGTAGTTATGATATAACTTGAACCATGCTTACTGTAGCAAATGTTCTCCTACATTCCTTTTATAGTTATTTTACCTCGTAACTGCAGCATCCTAAAATCAGCCTTATTTTAACGATTATAAAGATCACTGTTCTTTTGACAGACTTATCAGTGCAGTAACCCCACAGAAACCTTAAAGATAACTGATGTCGACGGTGTGCGGGGATGAAAAGTGAAAAGTAAAATATTTTTAATGAATGTATGTTTTGATTAGTCATATCGACACACAAATTGTAAATCACTAATTCTTATTTATTAAAAATCAAATTAAGCTTGAACTGGGGTAATTTAGGAACAAAAAACTTTATTAAAAGAAAAGTTTTGCTTATTTACACAACAAAAACATTATTGCTCCATCCATTTCATGAATGGAACACAACGAACTTCCCACCACCTTATTGACTCTGTTTACACCCCATTATGTTTACACGGTTTCGGTGAAATAACAAAACGTATACTTAACGTAAACATGTACGTTAACGTTACGTCCGAATATGCGGTTTCCTTTCCTTTACGATAAGTGCATTAGCTATTCGTTTAAAATCTCCCGCATAGCAGCTACGTGAGGGGTTTTAACCAACTTAGCTTGCATTTTGTGAAAAATAAACTAGATTCAGAATTTTTACTTTTACATTTAAACTACGATGTTTATTTTTCTTGGAAAATTTTAGAAATGATTTTAACTTTTGTCATAAAGTCGAAGATGTAGACTTTTGCAATCATAATAAGCAACGAAGCAAAGAACTTATTTCTGCAGTTCAGAGAAGAACATGTTCTCACGTTAAATTATCAGGGCGGCTGCAGTATTAAATAAAGTACAGCTGACAAGAAGTACTCTCAAATCAAAACATTTATTGATTAAACACTACGCACAGAGTACAGAGGCGGACGTAATGCCATAGATCACTGTCTACCAGTCGATTCTATGATGGTTCTCAATATTGCATTTGGATAATAGAGAAGGGAACGGAATGACTCAAACTTAAACCATTTATTTCAATTAGACCTTATCAGGCACTTCAGAAACTAAGCAAAAAACAACAATAAACGAAGCTACAGTCACATACATAACTTGTGAAAGTACTGTAGTTGCATTCCAAAGCGTAGATCTCTATCGAGAAAAATGGGCTCCTATGAATTCCATGGACACTCTTTTAAATCAATCATCAATGAGTGTTATATATTTGTAAATTTGACACTAATCATTACGTAATGAGCACATTTTACAGTATTCTTCAAACAAATGCGTGCAAATGGCAACGATTGTTGCCATTTATTTATCCGACAGATAATAAAATACGCATAAGTACCGCCAGACGCGGCACTCTGCTGAATATTCATGAAGCGAAGCTCAGCTACCCCGCCAGTGTTGCCAGCCCAAATATTTGTCTTGCTTACCTTATGGTAATAATTCTAGTGGTTTTCGTTCGGAACTTCAACAAAAAGTGCTGTTTTTAGAGACTTTTAATTTTAACAACGTTTAATATTTGTTGGCTTGTTAAACTGAAATGAAAGGTTCTGTTGACTGTCTGATGTTTAAAACGTAGTGTGCTTTAGGTCTTTTGAAACGTGAAAAATCTCTAAGGACTTGCGAGAATTAAAAATGTAGCTGGCTAATGTTTTGGGTACTAAAAACGTGCTGAATTATTTTTTTAAAGTTACGAGTGCGTGCTGTTCCATTTTAATTTTCACATCCACTTTGCATTTGGAAAACGAAAACGAGAAAACAATTTTGAAAGCTTAAATAAAGCAATAGCTTAGCTTAGTATAATCAATCAACTCATCTTATCTCACTGCTAGAAACATACTTTTAATGTTTTATTCAAATAGGCTGTAGATGTCGAGACTATCGAATCATCAAATTATTATACTGTAATGACAGCCCAACTGATCGTTTCAGTTAGGCACTGTCTGAAACTTGGGCTGAACAAATTGACAGGCCCGTCAGAGCTCTAAAGTTAGCAATAGTTATTTAATTACATTATATCTGATCGCGACAGAAATTAGACTTCGATAAGATTTTGATTTCAAGATGGTATTCGTTTTAGGTTGATTTTATTACTAACTTTTATCTTGTTTTACGGGCTCTAGCCTGAATAGCGAAATCTGTCTTTTAATATCAGAATAGAAATATCATTAATTGATTTCTCAATAATTGTGGTGATGATAATTATTCATGATTCAAATGACTTTTAGAGGTCAATATGTAGTATCAAGAAAAGCTCGTCGACTGGCTTATATTTTTCACGACATGGGCTACCCTCATACTTTCGGTGCCGAAACCACCGAGTTAATGACTTAAAGAAATACCAATATTTATTATTATATTTTTACTGTTAGCCTGCGTCATCCCACTGCTGGGCTAAGCCATCTGCCCATGACTTCCAGTTGTTTATGATTAAATTGACGAAAACCGAGTGGGCTATTCTCTGCTTACGACACCGCTGAACAACAGGTTGGTTGTATTCAGCTGTCACGTACTTGTCAATTAAGATGTTTACTTGAAAAGTGCCCGAAAGTAATCTATCATCGGCTGTCGAACGATCAGCTGTTGTTATTTACATCGTTCGGCGAAGCGACGCGCGACGCCCACACGATGGCCGTTCTGAATAAATAACTAGATTCACCGACGGAGGAAAGTGGTTTTTTAAATTACTTTTTCTAAGGGTGTTCTGCGAAGAATTGCCGCTTGTAACCTATATACTTTGGGACTTATTTACAAAGAGGTAATTCTCGCACTTTTAAAAACTTTCGCGTTCTAATTTTATTCAAATATTGTAAAAAAAAAACTCTTAATTTACCTTAATTTTGAAGAAGATTGCGACTTGAACCTACGTGAATTCGCCTACTGACCATCAATTCTATTCTAAATACAGTAAAATTATATATAAAGGTTCTCTAGGGACAGAAGGGAAATATGTTAACCGGTTTTATTTAGGAAAATACTATGAACATGATACATAGAATGAGGCCTTTCCCACTGGTATTGCTGAAAATATGATTGATATAAACTCAACTAGAAAGAGATAATAACATTTTATTTGGGACTGCTTTCTAGTAACGGATCAGAACAAGAAGTACACCATTTAACTTGCACGATTGGAAACCATTATCATAACAAAATATTATTCCTTCAGTTAACATTAAACTAGTAGTTAAGTTGTTGCGGCCGCAATGCGCCTGTATCGTTATGTAATTCACCAAGTTATACATACTATGAACTTAATTAATAACGAAACAAGTTTAATTTATTTAGTTTGCTGTTCATTAAATTGGTTTTAAAAATACTAGTGTTCGGATCCTCAAAGGATTTTATTTTGCTAAGAAGTTTTTTATCCGGCTGACACAGAATATGTTATAATGATTACATCGTATCCACTAAAACTACAATGTGTAACAACCAAAATCGCCAACTCGCCATTTTAATTTTGATCTGATATTGTTTTCTCTATATCCCTCCAAATAAGATACAACCAATTCAAGTTTTAGTATCAAAATTTTAGTTTCCATCTCCCTAATATTGACAAAGAATTGACAAAAAAAAAGCATTGTAATCAAGAATCTCACCGCTACGTAATCTCGTAGCACATGTCTACGAGACACCTACGCCGGGCGGACGAACTGCTACGAACTCTACGTCCGTAGCACTCCCGCTACGAGACGCTACGTTCCTAGATATTATTGTGCTAAGTAATCCTTTTGCTTTGTTTGAATTTAATGAACAGGAGACGTGACGTCAGACGTCACCAACCTTCTAAATATAGAAAGGGTAAAACTATTCATATATTTTGGACTAGTAATAGGGATTTTAAGTGTAAGTGCGGAATTTTTTTTTTGGTAGTCAAATTTTTCATGTAATATCTATGTCGATTATTTATGTTGAAGTTTTTAATAATTTACGTAAAAAAAACCATTCCTAATGAGTCAACATTAAAAGAAGATAACACTTTTTCAAATAACTACCAATTTAAAATACCAAATCAAAACTATTGCTAACCATTTTAATTATATCTCCTCATTAACCAAGTATCCTTTATCGTCATAATTAACAGTAACAATTAATTTAAATGCAAAAAACGAGATTACGTTATCATGTCGATATGCGTGTTATCGGGAGCTGCGTACTATCGGGAATGCGTATTGATACGCGTTTTCTCCGCAGTCGGGGAACAGGCTTCGGTTGGGTAAGTCCTACTTGTATTCTACTAAATAGTATTGTAACAGTTTATCACTCAAGTGTGATACCATTAATCAACATTTTGTGTAAGATACAGTATTGATACAACGTCTGATTTTCCAGAATTATTGTGTTTTTTTGCCCTTAAATATTGGTATTCAGCTGCTTCCGGTTAGACTGGAAGCCGACCCCAACATGGTGGGGAAAAGGCTAGGCAGATGATTGTTGAAGTATTTTTCCTTTCAAAATGTTTGACGTTCATACGCTGAGATAAAATAAATGTTTCGCGACCCTTGAGGTGCACGGACGTATTGACTTGTTATAACATATTATTGTAGAACTTAAATCCGTCAGATTCGTGGTTTCCAAAAGCTGCCATAAGTATTATTGACCCGTGAACTAGATCAAGTTCAAAAGCCCAAATAAAACAAAAGATCTGAACTCAAATTCTTCCGACTGACTTCAAACAGTTTTCGTCCCCTCCTCGGTGCGGTGTCGTGTTACAACAATCTCCCATTGCTATCTGAGAGCGACAAGAACGCTTTAATTTGCTCTTTGTCGACTTGTCCGGGCAACGTGACACTCTGCCCGGACAGACTTGTTAATGCCCTCGTTAAGACTGGTTTAAGAGTATTTTTTACGCTGTTTTCTAAATTATTGAGGTCAGTGAGACGAGCTTGAAGATGGAATATTTTGTTATGGTTTTATAAAATGTTACGGATTAGGTTTCCGTTATTTAAATATAAATGTAAAGATAAATCCGGTTTAGAATATTTTACAAAAGTAATTATTTAGAGCTGCGGATTACTTGTGATAATATAAAATGCGCCTTATTCATATTCACTTAGTGCATTCTATAATGCACAGATGTTACAAAAACGGTTAAAGCTTCAACTCAGTATTTCACAAGGAATCATATCAAATAGGAAACTATGTCAAGTGCCACCGCTTAGCCTAAATTAGTCATTATTTACAAAAGCAATAGTGACCCACTTCCAGCGAACGTTATCGGAATAGAGCAATAAAATTAGCATCTAATACTCCGTGATTTTCCAATCAGCGTTCCACAATAATCGGATTAACTAAACGCGGAGACTATTCCAATTTTGCCCAATAAATAACAGCTATTCATACTGTTATATATAGTTTATTATGTAACTGAACAATGTATGCGTATAGTCGACGAAACAGATAAGTAAACGGGTAGCGTTTCACATACATTAACTTTTTCCTTACGCAGACGTAAATATGACATATCTACTAGTAGAAAAAGACTCATACAGGTTTGACTGACAGGCGTGAGTACATGATCAAAATGATACTTATTATGCAATATATACCAGGTATTCTAGATAAACCAGGTCTTTAACAAGGTCTTTAATATTAAAAAAAAATGTACGCGGAAAAACAATGCGCGCAGTGCAAAGATGTTTGTTTCTTGCCTGCATACCAACCTCTTTTGTTGACTGTACATGCAATTATCACTAATGGGTAACGTTGGTTTGCTTCTACGAACATTAAAATTAATAATATGAGTTTGCTTCGTGTTTTGAATAGCGGAGGATCCCGAAAATTGGATTTGGTAGTAACTCGTTTAATTAAGATACCCTTTCATACTTTACATTATTTCAGGATCTTTCATTCATCACGGGCTATTTTTAGAGGTTTCATTGCTAGTTACAATAGTTAAGTATTTTGAAGTATTCATTTATATTAATTTTGGTGGCAAAAAGCCTAATGTAGAATCTGAAAAAAAAAACATATTTATTGAAAGACTATGGCCCAAATACAGGTCTGTTTGTTACAATAAATATTTTTTAATCGACGAATATTTTAAAACGTCCATTCATAAATACGAGTGGTGCCAATATTGGTCATTTGAGGGGTAACCGAGAACGAATGGGATCGGAAATGAACGACGGACGTCAATGGCTCTTCACAGGGGCACCGCTCGAACTGCGGTATGAACGAATAGATTGGCTCAATTTATTATTGGATGAATATGTGGTAAGCGCAGTAAATGGGCAAAGGTTTTTGTTGGAATCTTTGTGAGAAAAAAATACGTCTTTGACTGGCGATCAATGTGCGCGTCATTTAATATAATACCAAAATTCAATTTGTTATGTTGCATAGATAGATATGAGAAAATCTATGTAACAGACGGATAGGAAAGTGAGATTAAAAAAGTTCATATTTTCTTTTGTACGCAATCTTAAAAACCACTTTAAATGAAAAGGGACTATAAAAATATAAAGAACGTTGTAAAAATACTTGTATTATAACATGAACAGCGTGATATGGCTCGGAAAATATCACTTTTATGGCTATTTCTTTGTCACAAGCTGAAGGGTCAGGCGGCAGGTGCGAAGTTTTATCGTTTGCGTGTATAGTGGATTGAGCAGTCAACGCCAACATAGGCGAGTGCCCTTACACTAACGTGAAAGGAAAAAGCGTGGACTTTATCCCAACAGACAAGCCGTGTGTTGTAAAAATACTTTACTTACTAAATATTAGTTGTCATGAAGTTGTAAAGGTTTTATTCCTGACTAGCGACCCGCCCCGGCTTCGCACGGGTGCAATGTTATGCATCTAAACCTTCCTCTTGAATCACTCTATCTATTAAAAAACCGCATCAAAATCCGTTGCGTAGTTTTAAAGATCTAAGCATACATAGGGACAGACAGCGGGAGTGACTTTGTTTTATACTATGTAGTGATAGTTATTGATTCCCGGGTACCTATTTTTACTGTCCGAATGGTCAAAATGATTTGAGCTTGCTTAAAAAAGCCAATGAAGTTCTTTTGGATTTGTGCTGGAAACATTTAGTTAGATCTCTGTGACATTGGACCTCATTCGCTAGAATGTCACACATGTGACAGTGGACGTCTACCCAAGGTTGAAGGATCACTCCGACGACAGCAGACGTGCCACGTCACTCCATATTATACCACTTGTGCACAAACGGAATACATGATAACTCTCCGTTCGAACGCACCGAATATGTTTTATTTTAAATTCAATTACTTCTCGCTTGATTGAACACGATATTAAATTCTGTACATTGCATGTTACGTTTTTGTGTGAAAGAGAATATTTTAGTAATCTGTTACGAATGCAATTAGTTCAATATACAGTGAATTGGATATACAACTTTATTAAACGTAGCTCGTAGTGGAATATTAAAGTCTGTTTGATTTGAATAGTTTTAAAGGCTCTCAAAGGAATATTTTGTTTCAATTGTTTTTTTAGGCAGGTAAGCAAACTTTTTGATAAGTTTTATTGTACGCATTTATCATACATTTTTTAAATGTTACAAATGTTTTACTTGAAATACTATATAGGGAGTAACAGGATCCTTCACGAAGCCATCAACCAAGCATTATGTACATTTAACTAAGTAACTTTATGCAAAAATTATTGCTGGGTAAAAACTTTTCTTTTTAGGGTGAAAAATCACGTTTTACGGTAGAACTCAATATAACGCACTCAAAACATTGTGCTGATGGATGTATTGAATTGTACGGGGGTCGTGGAGGTGTTTAAAGTAAAAATATTATACTAAAAAAAATGTATTTGAAAAAAAACTTATGAAAAAGTCGGAACTTTGATCCTCAATATCTCCGTAACTAGAAGGTTTCAAGGTATGGTCTAGACAAAAAAAAATGATCGCAATGACGGGGGGAACAAGTGCCTCCCGGCTTCGTTGAGGGTCTTGTTTAGGTAGATCGAAAACCCACTTGGGACCTCTGGGAATGTATGTATGACTAAAAAACATTGAGACATTTTTTCTTGCCCTAGTGAATATTACGGGCGAATCACTTCAATAAAACTGATCGGAATCAGCACGTTTAAACGGCGTTCGCATATTATACTTACCGACAGCTTTAGATGTGCTAAACGCGTTTCATTAGTGAAGTTATCTTTTATCAAGTTAAACTAAATCTTTTCTTAACATTACTGGCTCTTAAAGTTTTAACACAAACAAGCAATACATAAGGGTCCCATCACTAAAGATCTCCATTTCCGCGCGGATCCTCCACCAATAACATAATTGTACCCGCTCCCGCATGTGTGATAAATTACACGTGTTTGGGATCCGTTGACTTTACAGCAGGGTTACCAGGCGTAGACCTGAGATATTATATACAGAGTTAAGATTATGTTGCCATAGTATTATCAGCCTGTAATGTTTGGGAACATTGCACTGCTGGGAGAGTGGCCTTTCTGTGAGAGTGAGTCATAATGATCAGCTTAGAATCATAATTATTTGTCATAGTGTTCTTCGTAATTATACGCTAGTAGTGCTAGTTCGTAGTTATTTTGCTTTGTAGGTTTTCATTTTCCTTTTGACTTAGAAATAAGTTCCTTTTTTGCTAACACTTATATAGCATAGGTAATAAAAATACTAGTTTCGTTCACTATCTGTCATTGCTAAAACTGGAAAGCTTTCACTAGTTTCAATACTTTTTTTTTTGAGGGATCTGCATCACGTCATCATGGGGTCTTATTTGCTAAGTGCGGGTTAGATTAACTCCACGTTAATCTTACCCTCACTTAGCAAATAAGAGCCCATTTATTCGCTCAACGGTGGGCACCAGCCCTGTACGAGTGTACGCTTGTAACCAGCAATCGGGAAATGGTTCCCTCATCGCCATTTTTACGCATCTGTGTCGCGGCGTAAATTAGTTTGAGAAGCTTTTAGCACCGCCTTGTGACTGTAAATATTACGTCGTTGTTGTTATGTCACGGAATATAAGGTAATTGAGCCTTTTTGAATCGGAGGAAGGATTTTATTTGCGTTTTGATTCGTTTTTCGGAATATGTGTGAGTTATTAGGGTCAATGTGGGTAGAACTGTGGTGATTATTTGGTTTTGTATAGAGATTTAAATGTTGTGTTTAAATATTTCTAATGTTGTTAGAGATATGCTGAATATGCGAGTTATATAAGTTTCTGGAAAAGGATGTTCTGAAGGATTGTGTTGCTAGTTATTGTATTGTAGCTTTAACCACTTTTTCTTCCACTTGAAGCAATCTTAACAAGATTGGGTAGTGTTACTAAATAATTGCCTCGTTAAAGTACTATCTTAAAGAACTTTGCCCCAATTCTAGAAAACACGGAATTTGTGTTCATTTCCACCCACGTGAATAGCCTGTTCGTGCCAATTCTTAATGAAGGCGTCCAACCAGCCCGTTATCAGATGTTCTGTCTAGATGTACCTACTTTGTTGTAGCCAAAAGTACTTTGGAAACGTTTCAAATGCCACCTTTTTCAAACGTGTAAACTTGACTGAGGTAGTTAAGTCGAAAACCAAGTTTCACAAACTTTCTGTTTGGCCTTGCGAGTCAAGTGATTGTAATCTCTACGGTAGAGCGGGCTTCGAAAAAAAAAACAAGATTTTTTCAATACTAAACCGAAGTTCGAATGTGTGCCCGTTAGATGGCTGGCCACCTATTGCAGGGAATAACCATCACTGGCGAGAGGGTGTACTATAGGTACACTTCTGCTTAACTCTTATGGGAATAACTGTCGTGGTATATGTTTTAGGCTGTATAACCTTAACTTGTTAAAAGTACAACCTTTGTATTAGGTTATCTAGTTTGTATTTCTTTGGTAGTTCAATGAATTGCAGGAAAGCAAACTCAGGGACGGCCATTACGCCTACGTAACACGTACTTAAGTCTGAATTACCGTGTATACCTAACTCCTGCCAGGTAAGTATATAAGTGGCTATTGAGCAGGTTACATAGGACGCGGACCGCAATGCGACGATTATCGACACCTCTCTCTTTTTGCACATCATTTGGGTATTGAACCTTTTTGTAGCTTGTAAAAATAATGTTTTCGTTTCGTTTTTCATGGTAATGGTAAAATTTGTAAGGTTTTTTGATGCCGTGGGTGAGCATCTTGTATGGATTATAATGGTGGTTTAAAAATAAAGCCAGCCTTGTGGCCGGTGAGATATCCCATCAGAAAAAATGACAAGTTTCCGTACAAACGTTTACCCCTATCCCCTCCAAGGGATGGATTTGTGCTCACTTTCGTTATGTTGTCAGAAACTTTTGTACAAAATTTAATGCTTGTACAGCCAGCGGTTTAGGAATTTCGTTGCCTGTCAATGATCTAATGATTTTAAGATTTCTATGAAGCTGATTATTAGAGTTAGAGTTAATTTTTAAGCTTAACCTTTTAACATAACGGCACCAACGAAGAACGAAATATGAAACATCTATGTATCTTTTACCCATGTTTGCAAAGAAATAAATGATTTAATTTGATCGATAAAGCATCAAAGCAAAGGAGATATAAAGTGTTTTAGCGTTGTAAGAACATTATAATCTCATCTTCATTATCTTTCCTATAAAATATTGTAAAGAGGTGTTGAAGCCATAAGCTCTTAACTCTGCATTGAACTTAATTGCAGCGTTATGAAAACTGTGCTTATAATAATAAAGAACGTTTTTATCTCGCCGCACCTGCGCGTGATCTTTTCCGACATTTATTGTTATAAAGCACGAGAAATATGAAGGAAGAAGTATGAGCAGATAATTTGGTGTCATTATTATACTGGCCTTATATAAAACCCGGGCGCTAGACACTTATTCAGGTACATTTGATTCGTTAGTATTTGTTGACTTACAAAGACGACTCATTCGGCTTGGTCCGATCGGCATTTACCATCGCTGAATCATGTTCGTGTTGAATTGGTACAATCGGTTTTCTCCCAAACGTACATTTAGGATATGTATAAAGAAAGAATGCTTATGAAGTAAGAAAAAGAAGTCATTTATGAAGCCAATAAAGTAATAATCGTTGTCATTAAGTGAACGTGAATCGACTGCAGAACATTTTATTTGACTCCTTCAAATATTGGTACCAGGAGGACATAAGAATTGAGTTCTTCTTTTTAAAGAGGAAAACCTTCGGAATGTCGCCGATACTCTGGAGAGAAGAATGATTTTTTCTCACTATTAATCCTCATTCCCCTGGTGGCAATGTTCCTAAACTATCAAAACGTTTTTATTGGTTTGATCTGAATTCGTATATCAAAATCAATGACATCTTGAATTCTCAATTACTTGCGAGTTTTTTTGATGCTTGGATCGACAAGTTCTTTTGGCCTTTTTGTAAAAAGTCTTGTGTTTAGTCATTAATTGTTCTAAAGGTTTAATTGTTCTAAAAGTAGTTCGTGTCTGATTTGCGTCCGCAAGCTATCCGTACTTACCAGTTTGAACCTTCAATATAGTTACTTTTCCTATTTCAAATCAATTTTTTTTTCTAGCTTTTCTGTCAAGGACTTAACAATATAACAGATAAACAATATCATGCCTGTTGTTGAACTAACCTAAACATCAAAAGTTTAATAACATAAACACGTTTCACAAATCTGCACACCGCGCACTTATTACGTATACGAACCGCGTTGCTATCGCCACCCACCGCACTCTATGACAGCCATAAAGAGTTCACCGTATATAAGTTAAGTTTTTATTGCTCCTCGCCGTGGTGCAATAGCGGGCAATGGCGCAGCGGTGAGCTGGCAACCAGCCAACCAGCAACCAGCCAGCCAGTTTATCATGCTGACGGATTTTTATTAGATTTATTACTCGAAACATACGAGAGGAACTGTAGTTAAATACCGAGATGTTTGGTGGAGAAATTGAATGGTTCTAGATAGCTGTTGTTGGTTGAGGTAGGTCGTGGGAAACGGCAGCTGTTGGATTTGGCAGACGTCCATAATGTTAGTGGTGTTGTGAAATGTTCAGCTAATTGTGGAAGAATTTTGCAAACACACGTTTGTGCATAAACTCACACCTGTTCCCCATGAGCCTAAGCAGACACTACATAAAGCCAACTGCAATTCTTACACACCTTCTCCATTTTCTTCGAAACTTTTGTCTAGGTATTTTGTACATACTCGTAGTCAAGTACGATAACTATAGTATATATATGTAAATATAGTAACTACCATCTCCTATTAATTAATATTTCATATGCGACTAATGAATAGTTTGAGAATTAGTTCAGTCACATCGAAGAGGATCATATTCAGAGCATAATTATATGAATTGAATATTAATAGGATGTACCTATATGATTACCTAGTAACATTTCAGTATGTCCTTCAAACGTATCATTAAATTCCAGTTGACGTATCATCTATCATGTGACATTTGCGATTGCCTTCACAAAAACGTATAAATAGCAATTGGAATTACATACGTAATTGTATAAGTATACCTAATATGCATGATAATTTCCATTTGGAAACTGTCTTACTATAAGCGGATGGAATCGAATCCTAATGAGCCATATTAAGTATATGGCCTGGTTTTTTATTATGTGTACAAGAAAATTTCCTAAAATTGGCACATTTTTGGGAAAAAATTATACTCTTCCTTTGTCCTATAATGTTTATCTGTATGAATGTAAAAAGACAGACCGAATATGCTTTAAATTGTTGAACATATCCGGAAAGTCGCTTTATTTGTTTTGGATTTTGACTTCAAAGTCTGTTCATTATTTAAAACCATTGAAAATACAAGTAGCAAAACGATGTTGGTTTGTTGACCGACTACTTGAATAGGTTGCGGGCATACGGGGCTATACGCTCGGTTCCACTGTTTAGTTAGTTATTTGGGCGTGAAACCGATGGCACCAAGCCTAGATAGGTCTAAACAATTGGCATACGTTTTAAAGCCTTTCGTATTTCAAGATTGTTACTAAAAAAAATCTGCTGTTGCTTACACAGTCAAGATGTATGGAACAGCTGACTTTTTTTTAATAACTGATGAATAATTTCTATTTCGGGGGGGGGGGGGTGGGGGGGGGCTCACAACGATGTCCCGAATACGTGGTAAGCGTTGTGCCTTCCAACCCGTATAACCGTTTTTGTGTCGAAATAACACATATTCTCGATTATGATGTCAATATAATTCTTGTCATGATGAAAGCGCTTTTCTGGAAAATTGCGTAGACTTTAGCGAAATTGCGACCCTTAATAAGTGCTTAGTCAGAAATATTATCGATATGAATATATTCTGTCTTCAAGCTAGGTATACGCGTTGGTCTTTAGGTCCAGAATGAATATTATTTTAAGTAGACCCTTTTTTGTCTGACATTTGCTGAAATATTAATGTAGAAATGACATATATTTGGTTGTATAATATATTTTCCGAATACCTTTCAGGACATTCTTGTTACCTGGTTAGGCTTAGAAAAAGGGTTTTCTCTTGGAAATAATAAAAATAACTATCCATCACATACTTAGGTCGTCTGCGAGGGATTATAGACGTATTTTATTATAAATCATTCTTTTTATATTCCAAGCTTAGGGCTCGAGTATATTCTCTAAAAAAATTATAACATTCGATTTGTCCTAATAGGGTTTGGGTCTCTTTTCATATTTTGTTAGAACATCTGTTTAGTGTACAATTTTGTTGTTTTGTTTCAAAGATTGAATGTTATTTTACACAGGTAAGTCGTTTATAATTCAAGACAACGAGATGTGCTGTAGTATTGTTCATTTCTTAGAATCGATATAGCGAAAAACAAGAAACATTGTGTTCTTCATAAATAACAGCAGAGTTGTGGCGTTGTGCTGACGACTACATCTAAATAATATATTGTGCCTGGCAAGATTTCTGTCTGTATAATGCCTTCAATTTCGCCTCCTCTAGGCAAAGCCTAGATCGCCTAGTAGAGGCCAAATTGAATGCGTGGGGTACAGATATAATAATATAAAGGAATGAATCTAGGCTATTTGGGATAGAAAAGAGACCTGTCTTGCAATATGTGAATAAAAGTGAGCTGAATATGAAATAACTAAAGCCTCGTATATTTAATCAATTGACGACTAGTTGATAACAGCATATGTAGAATAGCACTCGATTCAAAAGTCAAACCCATTAGTTGTCCCAGCAGTACCTCACCACTTTTTTTTGTTACCGATGGGAAACCATCAAATGACCCCTCCCACTCTGGGCGGAGCGGAAGGGAGTGTGAGACTTGTACTGACTAAAACTCATCCATGTTCCTTCTTTTGCCCTTTGTGTTCCAGGGCTTCGGTATCTCTTTCGAACAGTCCCGCAACCTTGGCAGACATTACTGCAGCTCTGTTTTAGAGGAGACTCTTCCCTCGCTTGTTCGTCAAGGGCGGATAATGCAGGCTTTTATATTAGTATGGATAATGCAGATTACTGACTGTACTCTACTTAACTCATCACCAAGTCTTAAAAATACAATTCTAATAAACTGTCTACTTGGACTCGACTACTCACCACGTTCTCACACACAAACACAACTCACTTGATGAGAACGGTCATAATTTCCAAGATTAGCAAACAGCCGACACCAAAAGCCGCCATATTTTTCTCTCCTCAAAAAATTATCCACTCGCGCAAAAACCACGTAAAGTCTAACAAAGAGTGACAAGACCTCTAAAGGTGTTTGTCACATAAGGGTGGCGTGAAGGATGACACGATATCAATCACACAGACAGACACGTGTCGCGTGGTCGCGCGCGCGACAATTTGTACTTGTTACCGATTTTATTGTCGCTTTCTGTCTTCGAGAGATATTCGAACAGGTAAAAGCTTTTTTGTGGAAATATTACTTTTAGCACGCGTAGGTTGGTGTGTTGATTGATGTGCTTTGAAAATGGCTGCGAATATTGCTTATTGTAACCCAATTGAGTAATAGAATAATAATTCCATAATGCGTTTAATTTAGACTACACCGCTTGTCATAAATAGGGCACAGATCAACTGTCGTACTTTTTAAGCGATACTTTTTCTATTTTGTAATGGGACAAATACATTGTGATTTATTAAATTAATTAATAAATTGGTATTTTATTAGCATGCTTTATGTGGGTGATAAAAGTCCACAAGATGAATAAAAAAGTTGCCTTTGTACACCTGGGTGAATCTATTCCAAGGTGAACAAAGGCTTCCGCTTATGTCGAAATATGTCACCTGGAAGATATCACCTAGTTCACCTAGGTGAAATTCTTCCAAGGTGAAATGAAGACACCAATAAATCTACTTTGCTCACCTGGGTGATATCACCCAGGTGAATGTGGAATAAACCTTTTAAGCAGCCAAGAAAACTGTTACACAAAAGTTGGCTGAAAACATAAAAAATATTTTGAAAACACCAACAAAAAAAGCCTTATTATGTTTAGTAAAAAAATATTGTTAACGCACACAGTTTCGTAAAACGATCCTGCGTAAGGCCGATGGGATCGTGTACCGACGTGTGAAAAGGTTTGCATTCGCGCAAATGGACACGAATAATAACGTAAACGGAAAACTGGTAGGTAGGTGCGGAAAAGGTGAACTGGGCGTACTTAGGGATAATCAGCAAAATAACTAGATATGTGTGTGTGTTGACATTATCCTATACTCTCTGTTTGTTTGAGCGCGTGTCCGAGCAATACCCACATGGGTCGATCTTTAAGGATTAGCGGCGCTTGCCGAGATCGTTGCGTAGATGGGTGACAGTACATCTTTGACTGTTTTGTTGGTTAGCCTGACAGTCCGAAAGTCTGACAACCAGTCCCGAGGGTTATTGTACACACGGCGGCACATCAAGCTGTACATAACCAGTATAACCTGACTTCGCTTTGTATGAGCTTCCCGTACTATGAGAGATCAGCTTAATTTGGTTTGTATCGCTCGATTGGCCACCGCGCCGTGCGTACTACCCAGCAAGGCAGTCACTCCATGTGAAATTCTGGTTTTCAGCTGCATTTGAAAAGGGTAGGCAGATGTCATATTCCTATCCTGTATTTTATATGAAAACAGCATGTTAAAATGTAACTAAAGTAAACCATATTTCGGTTTTAATTTACTCCGTATATTTTCCGTGAATCTGCGGTGTGTACTACTCGTAAAATAACCTACAATAACCACATTATTACATAAACTCGTGAAATTGTACAGTTTTAAATTAAATTCTCTGAATAAACGCGCTCAAAGCTTATCAATTTTGGTGGCTGTCAGACGCAATTTCGGGTCATATTCACAAAATATAACATTGCAAGTTCTGCCTGGTGTTGACAACAGGGAATTTTCAGTAAATTGCAGTGAATTTTGGACAAGTGAAACAAAGCGGGTTAACCGTGTGACGCCTGGAGGGGTCACACAGACCCCTTTTTCGATGTACAGCCTGATTGATCACACGTACTTCTTGATTTATCATGATAGCAAGTGATGTATTAGTCGCCATTTGTCTGATTTTATCTAGTTGACTGTGGATATTGCTCCTATTTTGATTGACTCTGTTTTAGTTTGTGACTTATTTGTATATGTCCATTCTATAAAGTACTTCTGTTTGTATTTTATAGCTTTACTAGCTTTTACCCGCGGCTTCGCTCGCTTGGTGGTCGGAAATCATCCCTCAGGTATTTCCTACCGGGATAAAAAAGTATCTATCCCAGGGTATATCGTCGTCGTTAAGGGTGAATAAACAAAAAAGTGAACACTTTCACTTTTTTAATATTAGTTAGAGTAATACAGACAGTGTGCTAAGTCTAAGCATTACTCAGAATTCCATACGGATTAAAAAATATATACACACTATTTAAACATTCATCTCGTCAAATATTATATTTAAAGAATTATAAGAGCCAAAAAAAAACAAGTGAACCCTACATCGCTAGCAGTCTCAAGGACCCCGTGATCGATGTGCGACATTGTAGCGCCTGATTGATCGCTCATCGCTTTGTGTGTGCCACCGGTCTACTAGTTGCGTGGAAAATGACTGCCGGGGGTTATTTGGGGGTATTGTTCATTGATGTATGGGGTGTATTAGGATGTATTTTGCGTTAGCAGTAGCGTACGGGTTGAAGAGCGAGGTTTAGGAAAGTCTCAGTTGTTTGATGAGATAGGTAATGTGAATTTTATTGTGTTCTAGTTTGGCAGCCTTGTTCCATCCTCTGCTGAGTACAGGCTTCTTTCCCTTGCGCCAAACCTCCCTGGTCTTATCTGCTACCCTAGTCATACTAAATTAAATGAATAAAATAAACATCTTGGCAAACGTCTACAGCCAACACTAGACTCACCTCACTTCACCTCTGACCGACAAAATATCTTGAACTAAGCGCCACGATTTCTACCTTTGCAATAAAAATGTACTTTAGCTGTTTGACTGAGCAAACAAATTGCAATCGTTGCTATTATATTGTGAGCTCCTGAAGTCCTGACTCACAAAGTCCTGTTTACGTTAGCTTACCTGTGCAGACTCAGACATGCTTATATCAAGTACTGGGCCTTTTTCTTTTGTTGTAGTTAAACAAAATAAATAGGTACCTCAATTTTTGGATTTTTGCGAATAAAGAAAACTACTTCCAATACAAGAATAATTTCAAGTATTTTTATGTAGGAAGGGACCTACTTTATTCACAAAAAAAACTTGAAATGGAACCATTATTCATTTAATAGAAATGTAATAGCAATATTTTGCCTTTTGTAGGCTTTCTCTGGAAAACTAATCATAATATATTTAATCTGCTGTCACTTACGGCAGCTGTTGTGATTGTTTGATAGAAATTGTTAATAGCTAAATTGAAATCAGTTAAGGTAACATTAAATATTTTAATCTTAAAATTCCACTTAACTTTGCTATTTAAACAGTTCATTATTTATTTTCCATGTAATTCCCATTGATATTTCTTAATGGCCACTTTAACATTCGTCTCCGTATTTTCTTAAAAACTTTTAATTCCCTAATCCAATCCAAAACTTCAAAGTACAATACAAATCTAATAATACCCAATTTTAAGCCCCGGAAGAGACATCTTTACCTTTTACATAAAATTACAAGGTTATAATAGAATTTCCTTTTGCTAATTGCCTCTTGAATCTTGGATTACTGTAATCCCGTTAACGGGTGGGCTGTCTTTCACAATGGTGGGTTGAAATTGGGTCGGACTGGCTGCGGCGCGACGCCGGCGGCGGGTCGGGGCGGCGGCGGGTCGGAGCGGTGGCGGGCCGGAGCGACCGCGTGCGGTGGAGAGAGAGTTAGCAGTGAGTGGACAGTGAGAGGATGGCGTTTTGTGAATGAAATTATTGTTTACTCGTATTTGTTGATTTTATTTGTCTGTTTCCTTTTGATGTTTAAATGCGGAACTGTCAAAATATTTATTCTATTAGAACTTGTTTGCATTCATTTTCAGCTCGTATATTTCAAACACCTATCAGAAACCTGAACCTGATCCCTATTTTACCCGAATGAGGTGTCAGGTAATGCAGACTGAGCGTACGTGTTGTGTTATATACAATACGGTGCATCGCAATGACGTGCGATAACTAACGACCATAGTTACGCTGACGACGCAAAGCAACATGTCGGTACCTTTCATGGCTTTGTACTTTTTCACATTGACGGACAAAGGAATCCTGCCTACTCCCAATGTCAACATAACTCATACTTTCTTTCATATCTTTTCAAAAGATCTAAAGCTCTAAAGCAACCTAAATCAAAACCTCACATTTAGTGTAACGAATTCTAGTCGTCACATTGTGCGAGTACGTTTGTGAGTTGCGGCGAGACGGCCCGCATCCGGCCCGCGTCCGGCCCGCTACCGGGCCGCATCCGGCCCGGATTCGGACGAAAGCGCTTCCGGGAGGCCTAGTTGCCTTTGTAATAATGTATGTAGGCTGAGAACTAACGACACTCGTATGCGGCGGCTCTTGTATTGAATGAGACAATTCTATGGATATTGTGCTTATTATGAAAACTGAAAGCATCGCGTGCTCCACTTTCCTAGCGATATCATAGTGGACTCAATCAACAAGTTATCTTACGTTTTCATAGTAAATGAATGCGTGATCTTTTATATGTGTGATCATATAATGATCATTTAATGATTTTGACATGATTAATGGTTATTTTGACATATTTTTAATGATTTTGACATTATTATTATTAATTATTTTGACATTATTAATACCTAAATTATTACCAAAATTTTATGTACCAAATATTATATACTAACACTAGTGTTTAAGATGTGTGTGTATTACTAACATATTGGATTGAATGATCTGACAATAAATGATTTATTATTATTATTATAAAGTTAATAAGCCGAAATCCTATATCATTCCTCCTAAATACACAATCAAATCATATCGATTATTCGCCCAGTACACGAGTTCATTCCCGTATAGAGCAGAGTGGGATATTAGCCTAATTGACGCTTGGCTCTCGGCCAGGAATCGAACCCGCTACCCGGTGCGCTCTATGTGTTTACACTCCAATACTTCGCTCTGTTATTGCCAATATTGTGTGTTATTGCTTACAGTTTTCTGTGAATGGGGCAATTTGAAGTTTTGGTAGAAAAATATTTAATATTTATTTTATGTTTTAGTTGGTCTGACATGAAACGGGTTAGCTAACTACTATATTCAATTGATAACGTTAAATTCATTTCAAAACTTAGCAGTATCGGTAATATTTTCGCGATTTTCAATTTTATAGTGTAAACGGTGTAAACAATATTAAAATTTTCTTTGGACTCCTACCTCCCTAGGTTTCCTCATTAGGTATCATCCTATTGCAGTCCGCTAATGAACCTCTGGAACTACAGGCCACTGAGCTTGATTCACCCCCACACATGTCCATCCACTCCAACGTGACGTCGACGTTTATTTTACCCAAAAGTGACTAGTCCTTTCACCAATTTAGGACTACCCCCGTTCTTGGTCAAGTTCCACCTCTATACGTGGTAGAATTATCTTTCACCCTCTACAGTATCGGCTCGTATGTCTGTGTGTCCAGTACATGTCTTTGTGTGTCCGGTGTGCTCCGCTCTTCCGAATAATTGAGTCTAGGGGATGTGACATTAGGCCTGAGTGACTTTGTACTCTACTACCTATGGTAAGAGGATTATACGCCTCACTTTGGGAGGCTGATTTCCTAATAATCTAGCTACGGGTAAAACGGGTTCTATGATACAAAGAATTTGTGCGAGTTCATTATCATTTCATTTCTATTGTTAGTAATAGGTTAAGGACCAATTCATCATTCTGATTAGTGGTGTATGTTTTCATTCTGATTAAATAACCTTTTGGACCTCTGGTGGTTCGAACCGGTACGGACAAATTGCGGACTCCGGACTCTAACAAAGGATTCATCAAAGCAACTTTCAGCGTTCGGTGCGAACTGACTAAATACATAATTAAAAACCATATATGATAAACATATATGATAAATAAATAATTCATAAATTGTATCCCTATTTCAATTAAGCTAGACAAACATCATATTTACAATAATCAATTCATAATTCGTACACTGACACTAATAATTCCCAACTGTAACACGTAACATATCAACGTCCGTAGCGTGTAATGTAACATAAAGCCGACGCAGACGCGATCTTCGTCAGCTGTCGACTTAAATATTGGCTGACCCGTGGAAGCCGACCTTAAGTAGGTGCCCCCAATACGTCAGAGAGCTTCAATGGCAGAGAATAGAAATAAAACTATTCGGGGAGGTTTAATATATGTATGTGGCGGCGGATTGAAATGTGTAAACTCGGTAAAAGGAAGGTTCGGGCTTGGTTGATTACTAATAAAGTTCGTTACGTGAAAAACTTAATTCAGTTGCTGTTAATTGGGGTATAATTCGGTTTGAGAGCGGTGGTGACGACAGAGTTACAGGCCATGTAATTTGTATCATTACTGTTCTAAAAACGGTGAAGAAAAACATCGTGTGGAGTCCGACATGTCCTGCAATAAAAAAATCGAAGACATGTGACATCAACCCATCCGCACTGGGCCCGCGTGATGGGCCCACTCCCTCTCTTAGAGAGGAGCCTGCGTCTCAGGAGTGGGAAAATAAAAGCTGATTATACCAAAATTTATTCAACCATCTCTTGGACATCTTTAACTGTGAAGAAAAAAAAATGATGCCACCAACTTGTTAAAAGGTCAAAAAACCAACAATCTGTCGGTGGAGGAATCGCTGGCTATTCGTGGAAAACCAGCGCAAATGGGCAACAATAGCCATATATTAAAATGTTTGACATGACGCAATATCATTGGCAAAAAGTTCAGATTTAAAAGTTCATAATTTTAGCATTGAAAAGGAAAGTCGCATAACTGATGACATGCCAAGTTTTGAACCCATATAATCCAGTTTTCACGATACGAATCTGTTAATCTCTTCGCCACGAACCCATCATAAATCACAGTTTGAGCTGACTGTAGAACTCCGTTAATCTCACGAGTGTCCGCATAGTTTGACCACAGTATGTCAAAACATAACATGGGGCAGTAGTTAACGAACCTCTCTGGTAACTACTAACGAGGCCAAGTTTAAACAAGTAGGCCGCTCATATTCCCCTGTAAAGGTATTATTAATATAATTATGTGTTATTAATGTAGTTGTGTGTATTATAAATGACAAGGCTGTTCATATTACATCGTAATAAAGGAACTAGAATCGGTTATTTATATTGATTGAACTAAATTAATAATAACGTAATTCATCTTTAAAATATTTAGGCTTTATGCCCTCGTTTTGATATTGTTTTGCCACCTATTACCTAATTGCGCGACAGCAAACACAAGTTTACAGACGAAATAGCTTTTGCCCGTGGCTTCGCTCGCTTTAGTTTAAAATTTGACAATTAAACTCTTAACACACTACTAAAGTTTCTGTAATAATATAATTCAATCATGATTTGAAAGACACGTGGTGCCATCTATTATCATAATAATGTTATTGTTGTTTTCCTCGGGTACAGTGCTTTTTGGAGTTTCTTGCCCATTCTTCTCCATATAGATCTACGCTTTGGAATGGGCAACTACAGTACTTTCACAAGTTATTATGCCTTGTGTCTGTGACTGTAGCTTCGCCTTTGTTTTTCTGACTTTCAAAAGTGCCTGCGAAGGTCTAATTGAAATATACGCTTTGAGTTTGAGTTTGAGTTTTTTCGGAATATGTTTCTGTACACCTGATAAACGTATATGCAAGATATCAGTATGATCGGTTCAGTGGTTTAGGCGTGAAAAGTAACCAACAAACTTACTTTCACGTTTATAATATTTGTTAGGATGCAAGGAGACTGCGGAATTAAGATTTAAGGTCATAAGAATCGGCAGTAACTTCTTTTAGAGTAAAATACTGTGATTAGTTCACCTCATACAGGTCATAAAACAGTTTTTTCGGGTTTATACTTTTAGAAGTCAAGAAGTATGAAATCCAATACAATAAAATATTCAAGGATGTCTGCCTGTTCGGAATCCGACCGTACTCACTTACTTTGTCAACAAACTAACTTAATTAAATTCCGTTATCTCAACACAAAATAGAGAGAATATCTCACCATTTTAAACTATAAATTATAGCTATTTTGTATCGAATAAATCACTGGAGTTCCTAATTGAATTGTGAACTATTTGAAACATTTGTAGCCTAGGGTCTTGACTAATCTTTGAGCACTGAAGTTAATACCTAGTCTAAGTACAGCAGAGGTTTAATCTCCACGGTTACTTAATAAGTTAGTGGCTTATAATTTTAGAGATAAATCTCGAGTTTATGATTTGAGTATTTCAATAAAGTACTACTTAAAATCTAGTTAAGGTGTTTTCTTCAATATAGCACTCGAAATTCAAAATTTAAAACTTAAGTTAGTAAGTCCTAAACTTAGACGACTAAATTCAGCAACAAATAGTAATTCATATTTAGATAGGATTGGTGAGGCCGTGGATTTCTTGCCGGCTCTTTTCTATAGAAAATACCTACCAGAACCGTAATTCTATCTTCTGACGGATATCTTGAATTTTTGGCTGTCAGCTCGGATACCTGACAGCTTTCTATTGTATGTGATTTTTTTTTCCTTTAGAAATAATTATCCCGTCTTAATATCAAACAATTATTTCGTAAACGTAGCTTAGATCACGATCCTTGTAGTACCTAATTAGGTTTCCTGCTAGTTTCTACATGGTACAATTGAGTGTAGGTACCAGGTAACTAGACTGGGCTACAAATTAAGTTGTAACATGCCAAAGGTCCGGAGTCCGGGGTCCCGGGGTCCGGGATAGTTGGGTTAAAGGACTGTGTTCTGTGTTGTGAGCTAGAATATAACTAGACTGTAGTTGGGTTATTTTGTTTGCAGTGGTTTGCGTTTATTTGAGAAAGTGAAGCGGGCATTTTGTCGGAGCAGTTGTTTCTGTTTTAATTTTGTATATCGTTCTCCGGGGCTCTACAGGAGATTTAGAAGGAGAATTTTAATATTCTATTGTTATTTTATTTGTACCTGACACTTTTGTTTACCTCCTATAGATAGGCGTTACGAATTGTTTAAGTCCATAGAAAAACTCGTTTCGAAAAGTGCGTAGCCGCGTAGCTCCAAATGCGTAGCGGATGACAAATGTGCTACGACGCGTAGCAGCCGTAGCAAATCGCGTAGCTACTTCGTAGACCTTTTTGTAACAATAAGTAAAGGAAAGAAATCGCGAACAATGATGTTTTCTTCGACATTCTTCTCCGGAATCCTTTGTTAACCCACACTAGCTATACAAGTGTAATCTATCTTCAGTTCTATTATATTTGTAATACAGTCTTCATTACTTCGTCAGTACATTTTCGCATCACATCGTATGATTGATGAATATACAGCAGTTATTTGCGAATCTCTGTGATTTAGTGCGCAGATGAAATATGACTCGGTGGTTAGGCCGAGCTGGGTCTAGCCTGTACACTGTACTGTGGGACAGTAATATCACTGTTATTTATGATTCTGCGGTGAAACAATGAAAGAAAAATGGTTTACGTAGTGTTTTATTAGTTTTAAGGGGTTTTACAATGTCACAACGAAATTAAATTGGGAAACGCCTTAATAGCGATCAATCTAGGTGATGTTCAAAATAATTGTCACTTATTTGAACGAAGTATTACATACGTACTCGTAATTAAAGAATACAGAAAAACGTCAAATATGAATTTTGATACAATTAATTTTACATCAACTTTGCAAATATCACAATCTAATATCAAAATTAAATCGTACCCCAACCTCACTTACGTAACCAATGACATGAAAATGAAATTCAGAATAAACATAAAATATTCATGACACATTACAAACCCGTCCGGATATGTAGCAGCAACACCAGTAATTAAGGATTACCTCAGAATGTCCGGCCGCAGTGTAGCGGTCGCGTGTTTTTTGTTCAAAACTCCTCGTTTTAAAGCTTTCTGTTTTCGTTTACATTTTTAAGGAGCGGCTAAACGTGCTTGTTTATGTAAAGTATATAGAATGAGTAAATATTGAGTGTTTGTTGTTCGTTCATTATGTTCGGCTGTCCGAACTTTGTTGCGGTGAAACGGTTTGAGAAGAGATTTTAGATTGAAGTGTAAATAATTTATTTTTGGGTGTTTGTTTTTGTTGATTCTTTTTAGACGTTGATTTTTAGAACATAGATTGTGGTGGTATTGATTTCAGTTGGTAGGTAGGTAACGTTCAACACTTAGAGGAAAATAGGCGCGATTAAGTCGATTGTTTTATGTTAGAGATGTCTTATTTTTTACTAAAAAGAGAAGTTAATAAGAATCACAGTTAAATGTGTTGTTCCTTTTAGAAGAAATCACTATGTTGCTATATTATTTAGAATGCTCCTATTCAAACAGTCCCAATACCTGAATCAAGTGACATTACCAAGTCACGTTTGGCGTTATACGCCATTTATAGAAAACAAAAAAAAAAAATCTTCAAGAAACAAAATATCACAATTCCTAAAGATTCCTCCAAAGTAAACATCGATATGTTATCAGTTGTCAAGTGATAAGCACTTGTGTGTTGACTCACTCAAGTCCTCACTGTATATCGGAGGCTCTGCGGCTGATATATTTGCCCTCCGACCCTCCACACGTGCGGCTGGAGGTCGCCAGAGGTGGCACTCATATTTATTTAACGTAACCTTACTGTCCTCTGAGGAATAAGACGAATGTGTAAGGAGGCAGCACTTAGTGTACGGTTTAGAGATTTACTTTGAGTTGGCGGCTTTCTTGCTAATTCTAAAAATAATTAAAGAAAAAGAAACGACAACACTTCATGTAATTCAAAATGTTGTCGTTTCTTTTTATGCAACATTTATTTATAGCAGTTTTATATTTCTAGGTTTGCAACCAGAGTTACTATTTCGAAAGAAAAGTCCTGACTAAAATCCAGATATATCCGGACAAATCCGGACATGTAAAAACACCTAGCTAACGATAAATACAACTTAATGTGTGGTCTACAAATTCTACAGTTACCTAGCTCCTAGTTATTTATTTATTTCTCACAAATATGCCACTACAGACCACAAGACAATGATCTCTCCTCACACCTGACTACCACCAAACCTTCAGCACTCGAGATCCCCATCTCCTCCATTACAGGCACGAGTCTATATCCTAAGTCCACACAATTATTAATGTTAATTACTAATATATCGCTGTTCACCAGCAATATCTTCCAATGAACTCCATATCTCACGTCGGACAGGCGCTGACTCATCTAATACCTCATGGCCTTAATAATTTCAAGCAAAACTCACCTTTGACACCCCTAATCGTAAAGCCTAAATTCCCATGAGAAGTTTTAGGGATGATTCGGATTTGTGCGGTGTACTGTGAATGCATGTTTGGTAATTACGTCCGTATAGCGAGCTCTGCAATTAGCTCTAACTGCCTAACTTTGACAGTAGGTGGCGCTGTCGGCGGGGTGGTTTGATACCTTTATTGTGTGGTGAATGGTTGTTTGAATGTTATTGTGAACTGCCTAGTTATTGTTGTCATACTACCCGTTTTATAGCGAAAATTTTATACCTTCTGAAAAATATACTTCTATTTGTTGTAAATTCATAGAAAAAAAAAATATTACTCTGCGGTCCCAACTACAAAATGAATTTACAAACTTTTTGCAGTTATTTTGTAAACAATCACGTTTCTGCAGTAACGTGACCGCATTAACTTGCAACGAACAACTCAAAACTACTAAAATAAAACAAAAAATACAATAAGCGGAAAGTTTTTAAAACAGCTGAGTTTGAAAGTTGCACCGCGGCATGCATAAACAGCGCAACTGCACTCGACAATTCCATTACAAGTTGTGTGTAGCGTTCTAACAATAAGTAGCGGGTGAACTATAAACTCGGACTTTATTGCTTTTTTCTAGAACATAAAGGCTAACGATACTTCTAAGAGCCTATCTGGAAAGTTAGGCGTATCGTAAACCAGACAGAACGTGTATTGGGCCTGGACAGTCCGTATCACTTTGTGTGGGCACTTACACTTACACGTAAAACGCTAAACTCTAATCCCTGTCCATAAAAAAGCTTTCAGACTATTAGCTGAATTGAACTGGGGATTGTGCAATTACGTTAATTTGTTAATGAAAAAACGATTCTTTCTAATTCTTGTATTGTCAGTGGTGTCAGTTTGAAGTCTTTATTTCGAAAAGGAAAATTTCGCAATTCAAGTAGTGTGTACGGTCAGCCTACAAAAGAATTACAAATAAAATAAATGTTGTTGTAGTTCGTCGTTCCTGCCGGTGGGACATTCCATCGGGACCCATAACTCATCGTCTAATATATAAGGCTCTATGACCCAGATTACTGAAATAAATCTGGCATATAATACCACTTTATTAAGTCCGCCCTTATCAGCCCGCTTGCACATGTAACTCCACAGATATCGCTGCAGTGCACGCCGCGTGTAAATCGTCCCTCAGTCCGATTTACACCCCACGATGCGAGCTTGTTGTTGGAGGTAGTTATGTTATGGTCGTTAAATTAATATAACTGGGAAGTGCCCTGTTGGTATGTGTGCGTTATGGGTTAAATACGTGCTCAGAGGCTGGGCTGGCTGTTATCTTGCGTTATTGATTAGGAGACAATGGTTGCTGTGGCGCCTATCGTATGTGTTGATTTAATTTCATTGGTTTAAGGTTAATTGGTCGCTGGTCAGCAATTCCAATTTAGTACTGGTACTTTTTAAATGTAATGTCCGTTTCATTATTGTACCACGCCCAATTTTATGTTTTTTATCAATGATGAATCGGTACTATGAAAACAATTTTTTTTTAAACAGTTTTGAATCGTAATCTTTTGTTTTTCGATGACGAGTCAGAACAGTGAAGAGTCGGGCATAAGCCAAACAATGTATTCATGTTTTCAACTGCTTTGTATATTTCGACTCACACGAAATATTTGGAAAGAAAGACACATTATAAGACTATTAGATTGGGACTTAAAGGCCGAAACACACCGCATCCGTACACGTAGACGTGCACGTGCACGTGCACGTACCATGACGTTGTAATATATGGAACTTTATAGAGATATGGCACACCGCTTGCGTGACGTACACGTGCGCGTAGACTACATGCGTAACGCTACGCATTGCAGCTGCCATGTGTCAAACTTGCTGCGTACCTACGCAGAGCGGAACAGCAACGTCACATTGATGCGTGCAGTAATGACGTTGTAGTCAATGGCATTCCGTATTGGACGTCACACCGAACAAGTTTGAACACGCACGTATCTTTGCTGCGCGTGACTACGCGCGTGACTTACGTATTCAGTTGTATTTGTTTTCAAGTTTTACCGATAGTAAGTGATGTTTTGCTTCGGTTTTAATGATGAATAATGAAATTAAAGAAAAACTAATTGTTTGTACAACACAAAAAACAAAGAGTAAAAAATATGTCATATAAAACTTGAACCCATTGTTTTTTGGCACACCCAGGAATATTCTGTCACAATAACAGTAATATTGCTTCTTCTTCATCAGATGAACTACTTGGTCCATTTACCCAATCTTCTTCAGACATCGTGCACAAGAATTGCTGGGTACGCAAAGGACCGGTGCGTTGCGTGCGTACCACGTATGCGTAAGCGTAAGCGTACGCATATGCGTAACCCGGCCTGTCAGGGCTTCACGCGCGTCACCACGCGCGTGTACACGTGTACGTCACGCCACGCATCTGGTCTGACCAGGCCTTAAAACATAATTGGCGAAATGCGATTTCAGCTTCGGGCATTGTTGGCGTAATGTTATGTCATTACAAGTAACTTTCTTCACTTTTAAACTCAAGATCTGACATTTTCTTTTGCATAGTATCCCTAATTCCCTAGGTACGTAGGCAGTATCACTTTCCCTTCGCTTGACTGTCGACGCAAAAGGTTGACATTTCTCTAATATGGCGCCGCGATTTAATTCAGCGCATTGCGCCCAGCGCGAGCGCCCGGCAGATGTGGCGGCCGTGAGAGGAATCTTTAGCGGGCACATTTGTTTCTATTTACTGTCGCATGCTTTATGTACAACTGCGGTCTGTTGGCTATTCAATCTTGTGAGTGGAAAATCTGAAAGTTTTCTTTATTCATGTCAAATGCGACGTTCTTGAAGAACTACTTTAGTAGGTTCTATGTTTGTCTTGAATGTCTTTAACTCAAGTTGAAATTATGCCTTATTGTAAGTGAGACTCAAAACGATGCCTAAAATGGCCCCGATAGAATTTCAACCCTGGACGTTGCCGAGGTGAGTATATTATTCCACATGGCGCTTTTATTTAGGCTTTTATTTATATGCCATATAGTGTTAGTATACACGGGAACTCAACAATTGCAGAGCAATGACCAATAAAAAAATGTTCATGTACAATTTACAATGTCTAAAGGTTATGAAAACCAACAAAATAACAATATACCAAAGTGCTGTCTGAAGTGGCCAGTTATCAAGTCAGTTTGTAAGTTTTTCAAAGTTTGATCTCGCTAAACTTTTGCTTCACTTGAGTGAGCGAGGAGAGGAGGAGGAGGAGAAGAGGAGGCAATGAATAAGAAAATCACAAACGTGAATGAAGGTTTTTTTAGCTCTGAAAAGAGTTTCAAGTTTGATAAATATATTTTATTCTTTTTGTAATGTATGGACGTGGCCGAGGCGAAAGGAGTATTTAAGGATCGTAGCAGGTGGCGCTCTTTAGTTTCTGCCTACCCTCATTAGAAAGCGTGAGTTTGTGTTTGTAAATGTATGTATTTTTTACAGCTGTGAACCTGTTGTTACTAAAATAAAGGAAAATACGGCTCGACTTATTTGGTAAAATGTGTACTTTTCATTACGAAAGAGAGAATTTTATTGAAAATTGGGATCAACAAAAGTAATTGATGAAATTAAGTAGCTTCAAATAACAACGATATTGTATATTGACAATGGAACATCATTTGGTGCGTAACAAACAAATATTTGATTTTATAGGTTTATGTTTATATTATTTGATATTTTACCTATAATATTTAAAATTTAAATATTTTTAAATAATGAGACATCTGAGACCCGAAGGATCGCTAACTTCTATTTCGAAAAATTATTGACCCAGTGGGTCTGCTGTTGATAACTGATAAAAACAAGACCAACAAAAACTGTCCCAGATCCTTGTGTTTATTTACCAAGCTTTGTTTTGCTTTCGAAGTAAATTATTATTCTTCACATTTGGTATATGAACAGCCTACTACCGGCTGTCATACCTGTTACTAGTATTATTATTCTTCACATTTGGTATATGAACAGCCTACTACCGGCTGTCATACCTGTTACTAGTATTATTATTCTTCTCATTTGGTATATGAACAGCCTACTACCGGCTGTCATACCTGTTACTAGTATTATTATTCTTCACATTTGGTATATGAACAGCCTACTACCGGCTGTCATACCTGTTACTAGTATTATTATTCTTCTCATTTGGTATATGAACAGCCTACTACCGGCTGTCATACCTGTTACTAGTATTATTATTCTTCACATTTGGTATATGAACAGCCTACTACCGGCTGTCATACCTGTTACTAGTATTATTATTCTTCTCATTTGGTATATGAACAGCCTACTACCGGCTGTCATACCTGTTACTAGTATTATTATTCTTCTCATTTGGTATATGAACAGCCTACTACCGGCTGTCATACCTGTTACTAGTATTATTATTCTTCACATTTGGTATATGAACAGCCTACTACCGGCTGTCATACCTGTTACTAGTATTATTATTCTTCTCATTTGGTATATGAACAGCCTACTACCGGCTGTCATACCTGTTACTAGTATTATTATTCTTCACATTTGGTATATGAACAGCCTACTACCGGCTGTCATACCTGTTACTAGTATTATTATTCTTCTCATTTGGTATATGAACAGCCTACTACCGGCTGTCATACCTGTTACTAGTATTATTATTCTTCACATTTGGTATATGAACAGCCTACTACCGGCTGTCATACCTGTTACTAGTATTATTATTCTTCTCATTTGGTATATGAACAGCCTACTACCGGCTGTCATACCTGTTACTAGTATTATTATTCTTCTCATTTGGTATATGAACAGCCTACTACCGGCTGTCATACCTGTTACTAGTATTATTATTCTTCTCATTTGGTATATGAACAGCCTACTACCGGCTGTCATACCTGTTACTAGTATTATTATTCTTCACATTTGGTATATGAACAGCCTACTACCGGCTGTCATACCTGTTACTCCGTTTGTCTCCCTCGTTTACTATTGATGAATAATAAAGCTCACTTACTACTTGTTAATATATCATACAAACGCACATCTCCTTCCACACCTCTCCTGAGTCCATCCGGAAGGCCACCACATCTCACTCCACATACATAAACACACACCAACACAGCAGGGTTCTGTATAAATGTGGTGCCTATAATTTATCAGAGAAGGTTCGACATTTTTATGGTCTCCCCTCCGATAAGTAGCCCGCTGCCCTCCCGCAGACGGAACCCATACGTATTTTAAACGACGCAGATATGTTTGTCGGACTTTAACTCGATTTTTTAAGACTTATTTTGATGCTGTGAATGTAATTTAAATTTAAAATGTTTCTGTTTTAGTAATGAAAACCGAATCAATCACCGACAGAGTTTATATAAGGATAGGAAATAGAGACGAAACTTAGCTAGATAATACGTATCCAATCTGTCAGAATCATGTCGAACATCGAACCAAAAGTTGACGCTGAGTTTCGTCTCTGAATTCTATCTCTGAATCTCGAAGAATTTCCTGCATCACTGCAATGCGTTAAAACATGTTATTGTACACAATCACTTAGGTCCCAGACTTCTCTAACATGGCTCCCATTTGGCAAATTGCACCGAACCATCAATAAACCAAAACGAGCATTAATATGCTACTACCACTTACCCACCACCACTTACCACTTTACTTTCTAACTCACACTAATACAAATCTCACTCTTTCTCCTGAACAGGCAAAGGCAAGACTTTAAAGTCGGCCTGTAAGCCAGCATACAGCCAGACAGCTCTCCGACGTGATTTCCCGCGGTTATCGGCACAAAGCCTACTTCCACTTCCCGTCGATCGCGGCAGCTGAGCACAATCAAACACGTGCGCTTTGCTCCTGTTGCAATGGCAGGCGAGGGGCGATGCCAGTTTGTTTTTATATTTATTGTTTGGAGGTGATATCATTTTTTGGTACAACAATGTGGATTTGGATATTTAGTATATTCATTCATTTGCGCCCAATTGAGGGCAAATCCCCTTGTTCCTTGGGGCTAAAACATTTCTTACGAAATGTGGGTACACTAAAGATACACCTCTACCTAGCCCTTTAGGAATTATAAACAAATAATAATACAAAAAATATTTCATAATATTTAATATTAGGGTCACAAAAACAATTTTCTATTAAAAATTAGCATTTCAGAGAAAAGTGAATCGTTGGTAGTACAGGCACTTCACTCACACACTCACTATTTTATTCACTTTCACTATTTTATTTTTCTACTGATTAAAAATCATTGAATCACACCAGACGTTATAAGTTATGAACGTTTTTTTTCATTCTGTTGTATCACTACTAGATTGTCCAGATATCATGTCAGTTCGGAAGTCTATTTGAGCTTTTGAAACGTTTGCAATTTTCGTTTGAAATATTTTACAATATTCATATTGCATTCTCAGCTTGTCATTTTCCACTATGAAGGTCAAAGACCGCGACGAGAATCGATGACGCTTTACATTGGATAGAACGACACTCGACAAAACTTTACACGAGATCACGATGGAAAAGACCGATAAAGTATGTTACAAACTAAGCTCGTTTTGTTAAAGTTAGATTTAAGACTTGTAAGTTGAGACCTAATCCTATCCAGATCATAATCCCGCTGTAGTGTAGTGTAGTGCCGCGAACAATGTTTAAATGTCTGTCTCCTGAAACTTCCTGACACGAAGATGTGGGGTTCAAGGAACTGTCATTGTACTTTGTTCACGAGTACCTATATATGTATAATGCTTGCTGATGTTTGTCAAACTGCAATAAGAGATGATAGCCCAACGATCGGAATTCGGCGAGATTTGTTTAGTTAGATTTTTGTCTACTGCACCATTGAGATTATTGCGTCCCAAATCAAGTTTATTTTGAATTATTTAAGAGTGACAATAGCTTTGCCTCATTACGCGTGTGTGTCTTAGCCTGTTCAAGTATATTTTTCGATTGTGACCTATTTTCGGCTTTCCCTTCCACTCACTCCAACAGTTCATGGTCTACGCCATCTGAGCTTGTTCTGTACTGTGGTTTCTCCACATTAGCGTTGTGGTGTTTCATTTAAAACTAAAACCACAGTTTTCCTTCTGGTTTATAAAAATCGCTGGTCATACGTTTACTGCACACGAATTCTTTACCAGACAACAATAAGCCGGATAACCGATAGCACAAAGAAAGCGCCGACTTTAGTCCACAATATATTTTTAGTAAATACAATGTAAATGCAAAATGTGTTGCATTATATTTCGCTGAAGAATTAGTTGGAGGTCCGCCAGCCAGGCCAGGAGTCACAGCCGGCAACCTAGCTACTAAGTTATAAGTAATGGTACCACTTTGTATATGTAGATATTTTTTTCTGCGCTGCTTTGTTTTGTGCTAACTTTTCTCACTGTCCTTTGCTATTTTGTACATAATATCAAGCTCAATTCGTATTCAGTGTGAAAACAGCGTTTTGATTCAGAAAATAACGTGATAAAACAATTCAGTTTTTTATAAAATAACCTTGCAGCAAACTTCTAAAACCAAGGTTTTAAATAAAAGTGTTCTATAATGTTCTAAAATTTCATGTTAGTTAAGTGCCATATCTACTAGAAGAATTTGTAACTTTTCCCACATTATTCAAAAACGAATGTGTCAACGTGAACCCAAAAAACCAAACGAACCAAAAAAAACCTACCTTAATCGCGTTACTACCTTATCACGCTCGATTTAGAGATCTATCACGTTAAGCTATCTCGCGAAATCTGCGTGATCCTCATGGTAATGTTATGATACTGCTGTAACAAGACTCTTTTACTAAAGTGTGAAGTCGTATTACCTATGTAGTTATGTACATAGTGGTGTAAAGTGGGACATTGTCACCCTCTTCGTGCACGCGGGGACATTTTTAGACCTGTATAAAGTGGTGAAGTTTTGAGAAGATGTAGATAATTTTATTTATTGATTGCGTTTAATTGTCATCAACCTAATAAATGTTAATTCGCATAACTTAAAACCCTGAGATACAGCTATTAGCAGATATGTTTTACAGTTTGATATTATTTCATTTCGTTTGGATATTATTTCTTGCGATTATTTTCAGAATACAATTTAAGATAATTACGGAACGCTGCAACAAAATTGCTTTGTCTCATACTTTTAATAAACTCAGCTGAAAAGAGAACGTACACTCGTTTACTTAGCTTCAATAATAATTTAAGTTTTCTTTGGAGTATTTTTTTTATGATTGCACTTCGTCGTTTCAGCAAATGAAAAATGGCATTTGGAATATTATTCACGACATCTTCATTTCAAGAATTCTCGAGCGCTATTTTTCTGGGAATTTTATAGGAGAAAAATTTAGGTGACTCAGATAATCATAATATTTTTACATCACAAAGAGTAGTTTTATTAACCTAATAGAGTCGTAATTTAACGCAGTCTTTTCCGTAAATTTATATAATCTCATAAAATAAACAGCAGAAAAAGCGGAATCTGAATACAAGAATATTCGTTCGTACAAAGAGACATACCAACATGTCTGGAATATTTCAGTTTCCGCGGAAACCCTGAAACGGAACAGACAAAGCAAGTCGCCGCGTTCTCCTTTATACACGACTACTTATTTGTGTAGTATATTTGTTTTTGAATTCTTTCCGCATTATAATTATGTTTCGTTCTTTTTTTACGCATTTCTGCTCTGTGTTTTCCTTGCGTATTGTGTGTATTATCCGAGAAAAATGAAAGAGCCATTTTTCCTTTTCAAATTAGTTTGTTGGAAAATGTTCCGTGTTTATGTAAATACTATCTCAATTATACATAAATTCACGCATATTTCTCATGGGGGTAGGCAGAAACTGCCATCTCCACGATGCTTAATGGAGTATCCTTTTGCTTCCAAGTTCCAATAACGTACAGTATAATTTTCTCTTATCTTCAGCTCTTTCTGAGAAATTCTCTAATAAGCCAACCATGCTCTTATCAAGATTACCAAAAGATTTCGCTGATAACTCAGTTAACTACCAATTTACTTTTTTGGCAGCGATCTGACAGTCAATCTGAGTAAAGCACAATTTCCGCCATTTTGTGGTAAAATGGTAATGTCTTCCCTAATAACCACACGTTTCAACTGCGTTTAAACAAAGCGAGCGCTGGCGTTGAGCCAGCAAATCGCTGGAAGTACAGTATTTATGATTTCAAGCTTACATTATCCTAGAATAATGTAATAAACTTAAAATAATATATATGTATATTTATGGACAGAAGCTAATATTGGATAGCGTCTATAATCTCAAGTCTCAAAGGAAAATGCAATAATAAATTTTCAATGGTTTAACAAAAAGTTTGTCGTAGCACGTAGCCGCGTAGCTCGGAGCAGCGCGCGGCGTAGCACGTAGCACCGGTGCTACGAGACTTTGAGCTACATTGTTGAAGATTTATTATTATAGATACTTTAATATATGTATGGAGGACATCCTTTTCTTCATTTGTTGATCTTATGAAACGTGTAGCTTATTTAAGACGGTAAATAAAATAAAGTAGGTACAATAAAGGTTAACCTTTCGCCCAGTTGTTCTATTTTTGTACAAGCTTAGCACAAATGATACAATACAGTTACGCGAATCGTCCTCGGCTATCGTCCGTTCACCTGGAGTACCGTATTAGTATCAGTGCCACGTACAATTACGCGATCAGAGTCACTAAGTGGAACTCCGATGGAAGAAAGTGCACAGGATCCAGTCTAAACAAAACTAAAACCTCTTAAGCGGGTTCGCTTCATTGATGAACTAGATTGTGTCAACAAAAGTGATTGGTTCCGCGGTTTTCTACAAATATCAGCCTTAAAGTACCCCACTACAGCAGTACAGTAACGACAACTGAAAACAACGCTTGCTTGGTTTAAAAAAAAAAAACAAAAAGTAAAGATTTTATTTATTTATCGTGATGTTTAAAAGTTAATTTGCAAATAAATATATTTGTCAAGTTTAGAAATTTCTTCCTCGTAACTTAGCGGCTTTATAGATCTATAAAAAGCTAGCATTTAGATGGTACTTCTGTATCCTCTTCACTCTCCAGCAGCCGGCATCTCCTACGTGACAACACGAAACGTACGTGTTTTTGTAAAGCGATCGTATTTATAGCGAACGTTTAGAGAGGAGGTGTCGTAATGATATCGGAGGTAGGACGGCAGACGTTAATGTTATTGTCATTGGATTGGAGGGTACACGTGATAAGTTGTCGTGGGGTAGTGAATAGAAATGTTGCAATTTGGTGGAGAGGAATTGCTTTACAAATTTTCACGGTTGCTTGTACGTGAAAAAAAAGATAGGGACGCGAATGAACTTTTTGTTTAGTATTTACTAGCTGTTGCCCGTAGCTTCGCTCGCGTTTTAGTCGCAAATTATTCCACGGGCACGTTGTAAATATATATGCACTGCCTATAGCACTCGGGGATAATGTAGCTTCCTATTAGTGAAAGAATTTAGAAAATCGGTTCAGTAGATCCAGACATTACCCCCTACATACAAACTTATAAACAAATTTTACTGCTTTATAATATTAATATAGATAAGTAAAATGGCGGTTGAAAGTATTGAAGCTTTACGTGAAGTGTCTTCAGCTAAAAGTACTAGAATACATACAGTAAAAAATAAAGGCTTTAAGTAAAATTATTGTAATAGAATTGTAGGTACCTATACCCAACATGTATTTACTTTATAAGCTATGTTTCCAACATTATACCATTACAACCAACCAACCTTAAACCTTAAAACATTTCCATTTCAGCCCCTAAAGTCTAAAGTATAAATGCTAAAACAATTACAAAATGAGTAACTAAGCCTTCAATGCTCCCGTACAATCGTATTACAAGAGGAAATAGAATATTTGATAAATTCGTTTTAAAATGTGGTATTAGAATTGAACCAGACTTATGAATATGTACGACCTGACGGGTGACGTGATATTCACTGAAAGAAAATCTGAATCTGTGGGTAAAAAAAAACTAAAGTATAGATTATTTTTTATTTTATTTATAATTTTAATTTTTAAATTTATTGTGTCTATCGATTCTGCAGCATATCGATTCATAAGTTAATATTATTTCAGAAGCATTTCATTATTCGTTATGCCATGTTAAGTATTCGATGTTTATTCCGTAAACATTATTGGGTTGTTTAATAATGTGATTTTTCTTTTGTTACAGGTATGCTCCTTTAGCTGATCTTGACCACAGGATGGGATGACACTAGCACGACCCAGTACAGTACATCACACTATTAGGTAAATTTCTAATCAAGTGCAGAACACTCGTTAGCTAGTGCCATTTTCTTTCAGAACCTTATTTTAAACAAACAACAAAATATAAATAAATCTGTCACACACGGCAGGCAAGTACGAATAAATATAAACCAAATACTTCTAACAACTCAATAGAGACGCAAAAACCCGTAAAGATCAAAATCTGAGGTCTACCGCGAGACTCCTGAAACCAACCTTTTGTTATTAATATCTGTAGGGCGGGCGGGAAGTAAATCAGCCCGCCCAAACAGCGATACCTCCGTCTTCACGGTTCACGCTCTCACACCGGATGGATACGTTTTGTTGTGATTTTTGGCCAATTCGTCGGTTTTGCGCAGAAATAAATTCGACAGGTACAGACAATTTTGTGTTTATTTATTTCATTGGAGATGTTATTGAATCTGTAGCAATTCATCTGTTTGGTAAAGACGATAAAGAGCTTTACCAAATAGATATTCTAATAGATGTTTCAAAATTCTGGCAATCCAATAAATAGACCACGTCAGTATTTGGCAGCGAGCGAACAATTCTATACTTCACTGCTGCTTCTCTGTTTTAGTACCAACAAGCTTTTTGAAATATATTTCGAATATTTGAATACCTTGCCTGTTATCCTTTGCACGTAAATGTTTGTTAGCGATCGAGCACACTCACTAACTACAAGTACAGCTTCACAAACAATCGCAATAGTTCGCGATGCTCGACCTGTGCTCGACTATGCTCGACATGCTCGACTATGCTCGTTAGCTGAGCACGTGTTGTGCATGTCGAGTATCGATCAGCTCGGGTTTGGCAACTTAGTGTTGTTTGGCATGCGTTGGATTGTGATTCAGTGGTGCTCAGTAGCATATTTTTTTGGTTTATTCCTAAAACTGCTCGCTTTACAATTTCCAATAACATAAATTTTCGTTTGTTACCGTGTGGTACTACAGGTAGTATACCACGGGTAAAAAAAATACCCGTCACGTAGAACTACCAAGCGAACCAGTAGTACCAAGGGAAGTTTTTTTTTTTACCCATAGTACTACTGATAGTCGACATTTCATAGTTTGACACCTGTCAAAGTGACATTTCTCACTTCAACTTTTGCCATTTAGAATTTCTCTAGTGAAGTGTTAAGGCACTTCACTGGTGTAAAGGCTCAAAGTGAAGGTGGATCAACCACAACCATTTTGAATAATGCATTTAGAATGTCATCAATATAAGCAAAACCATCATTGGTTTTGCTTATATTGATGACATTTTACTGTTTTTGTACTGTATTAAAATGTATCACGCTTATACAAATTCCGTCATCCATGGGTTTAAGATAACATCTTTACAATAGTATTATAAAAATATAACCTTACACTGTATCCAACTAACAAAAGGACCAGATAAATCAAACCAACACAACACGATATACAAACGACATCTACCTGATAGAACCCAGATCAAACAGCCTCGTGTCCTCCCGGCTCGCCGCTCCACCGGCCGGTGTGCCGGATGAAAGCCGTCTGGCGCGGTCTTGTCCGGTGTCGTTCGGACACGACTGACACTTGTTACGGCCGACACTTGCACATGTTGTCTGCAACTGTTGCGACAGACAGGTATAAGTTCACTTGTGATATTTAGGCCAACGGAAACGCTATCTGTGGGGAGTTACTTTGTTTGTCTTGTAGTTCTGAGGCTATTTGTGTTGCCTCTAAGTTTGGTTTACTACGGTTGTGTATTGAGGCCTCATTGTAGACTATTTATATGGTTAGATGGTACTGATTATTATCATGTATGTATGTATGCAGTCTGCAATATGACTATCACATGGATTGTTTTTTTATTGTACAGAATAATGGTAAAGGTTCAATTATTCAAAACGTTTTGTCAACAACCGTAGCACGTAAAAATAACTTGAGAGAGCTTGTGAGCGCAGCAGAAACGGCTACGGAAAATGTAGGAACATTTCCTTGTCATATTGGGGTCAATGCAACTTTCTTTTAAAAGTCGATTTCTTCCTTACTGTGGATTAATTAAAACTTGGGCGTGCACCTCCGGCCATATTCTTTGAGTCTTGAGCAAAAAACGCCAACTTTGCAGTCTACTGAACTTTCTTTGTTTATCGTTAAACTGGGAAAAAAGAGTGTTTTGTTTTGTTGCAAATTAACATCGTCAAAACGTAGACGATGTTAATTTTACTCCGAATTAAAAAAAAAAACTTAAATCTTTTAACACCTCAACAAAATGAAGGCCCTAAGGTGAAATAATCGTTTTGATCGCTGGTTTAGGACATTAGCAATCGCAATTCTATTCCGTTTTTCTTAATAATCAAACATCATTGTTCCACAATCTTATGATATTATTAGTAAAAGAACAAAAATAATAGACGTTGCGCAAATCTAAGTGTCTGCCTCAAACCGATTCTATCCAGTTTTATCCGGTATAAGCCAGATGGATGCGGTTCCCGCTAGTTATATTAAAAACTGTTTGAGATCGTCTTATTAAGCAGCTGCTACTACGCCATAACTTAAATGCTGCTTTGCTGTTTTTTATTATTTTGCTTTTTATTAAGATCCGATGTTATTCTTTGGAGGACTTTAGAGGGTTGTGCATTTAATAAAAGACTATGTGCTTAAATAATGTTTCTTTGTGATGAAATTATTAAATATTCTTATTGTAATATGTAGTATGATGAAGATTGTTCAAATATTTATCTTAGCAAGGCAGCCAATTATTTAAAGTGAAACGCACTGTAGTAAATTCAAAGTCTACTGTGAAATAAAATTCTAATCAAGTTTCAAAACATCTCAAGGCAAAGCACCTATTGCTGTGTATATTTTAGTGAAATTCTAGATCTTCAACAATTCACGTCTAAAAATCTCAATATTTATTATCTTCCACACGCAAGACTTCTTAATTAAACAAGCATGACGTACGATGAGTTTGAATGACATGCGCTGAACTCAGACAAGGAGCCAGCTCCATGAATAATCAACCAAATGAATTATTCAACTCCCAGACCTTTTGAATAATCCGACGTCACTTTTTGATACAACCGTCATTTTTTGCGAGGGTAGGAAAATTATTTTAGGTAACGTTGACTTAGTGATGGCGATCTCCCGGTCTATTGGTTTTATTTGAATATTAATTGAAAGCGATCGTATCTTTTTGCGTGGAATTTGTAATTTTTTGTGTCGGTTTTATTAAGAGAACGGTTTTTTTTTGTGACATTGATAGCTGTTACTTAGCTAGCCATTATTTCGCAAAAGTGATTTAATTAATTGGTGAGAACAAAAAGCTGTTTACTCAACAATTATTAGACTTTCGGAGTGACTATTGTTACTTTGAATTGAGCGTTGGTTTTTACTGCTGTTATTTATAGGAACGGTTCAGCTATGATTATTTTATTACGATTTCGATTGAATTTGATGTGATACCGAATAATTTACGAACACTACTATATTATTACCGTAGCAACCAGAAACAATACGCAATAGGTCACACGTGTCCTAAGTCAGTTGTGTTTTGGTTATATTCAAATCAAATCAAATCAAAATATTTTTATTTCACATAGGCCTAGATGGGCACTTATAAAACGTCGACAAAAAGGTGCACGGTTCGGGTTGGTCGTTTCCTATGGAGAAGAACCGGCAAGAAACTCCATGGTTACTCTTTCGTTATATTTAAAAAGAACCTATTTTCTTTTAGAAATATTTGTTTGTACTTCTATTGAAAACTCCGCAATCTAAACTCCTAACTGAAATCTTAATCTCATTGTAATCCTATGCCATTTAAAGTCTTAGTAATGAAGTATTTCCGAACTAAATGCCTTCTCAATCCAATCGTCGGGAGCTTACGAAAGCCGACCATTCGGTTCATTCATTCATTCACTAAACTTCGCCTGCGACTTCCAAGCGAACGTTTGAAGTTGATTTATTCTTTTATGAAAGCCGTTTGATCAACTAAATAGTTTGTCGTTTAAAGTTTTGGTGCGAACAATTATTTTTGTGAATAATTTAAAAGGTTTGAGGATTTGTATTTAAATAATGTCTCTTGAGAATTGTATATTTAGTTGGATTTTAAGAATATTTATCGAGGTTAGTTCAGTTATACGACAGTTAAACTGTGGGATATATATTTTATGCACATAAATAATAAAAAATGGATGTATGTGTGCAAATTTTGGCAAGATCTGCCGGACGTAAGGCATCAAAGTGACATATCACATAATTTTATAATTGGATGTTTATTTTCCCCGTAGCATCCGTAGTTAGATATGTACATTTCATTCAATACATAAAGTTCTTCTTCATTAGCAGCATACAAAAGACCTCTTTCCACATAAGGTAATCAGGGAGATAATACAGGTAGATGAATGCGATAAGCGGCTGCTTTCTAACACCGGCAGGCGCAATTGAAGACAGCCTCATACGATGAAGATGAAGTCACCAGCAGTAGCAGTGAGGTACCAGCAGATGAAGAAGTTGCGCGTCCGCGGGAGCCTTGCGTGTGCTCTTATTGGTAGTGTGGCCGATAATCTATCATAAGACACACGCGGCTCTTGCTGGCTCACGTACACACTACGAGAGCGAAGACGACAGAAGATTGAAGAGTCAACATATCATTTTTCTTTTTTGGTGTCCTTATCTTTGTGCCTTTTTATATCAATGTGCGTTGTTTCTGTTCAATTACCTTCCTCACAAAACAAAGTGTACAATGTGTAAACCCTTCACAAAGTCGTCAACCAAGCATTCTGCACATCAAATTATGTAACAAAAATAAAAAATCTCTCAAAACATTGTGCCGATGGATGTATTGAATAGTACAGGGGTCACGGACGTATTTATTTAAAGTAAACTTATAACATCAAATACTTTTGAATAGCTTGGAACTTTGTCAATGTTCCAAGATTTTTAAAAGTCCAATTTTCCAATCTTCATAACTAGAAGGTTGCCAGGTTAGGTCCAAAACAAAAAAAAAAAACGCAATATCGGGAGAACGTGTGCCTTTCGGCTTCATGAAGGGTCGTTTACACCCATTTATATAATTAGTAAAATGTTTACCACACATGACTAGTATGACTACTATTCCCAAACCTTTTCAACGCGAATTCACCAAACACAACATTTAGTTGCTTGTGATGTTCGTGTGCGCTCGTTTAACGAACATTGTAAGAGGATTACCCGCGTGCGCGTGTTTGTGAGCAAACTGGCGATATGGCGGATCGCAGGCTTTGTGTACTAACATATTAGTTTCAGACGTTACGCGGAACTGGGCGGATTATATCATAGCGGGATTTTTTTTTAAAGTACTGGGGAATATTGTGAAGCATGTGTGATTATCATTGGAGTCAAATTTAAAGCAAGGAAGGGGGCATCTGGTTTGGTAGTTATGATAAATGTGCTCGCTGACAAGGTTGATCATCAACAATTTATATCAGCCGAAAGACGTCCACTGTAACATATTCGTATAGTCCCGTTCTCGCTTTAAATCTATTTATGTAAACTTAACGTTCCCAGCTCAAGTTAGTCAACAAGGAACTCTTATAGTTTCGCCATGTCCGTTCGTCTGTCGGTCTGTCCACAGCTTAGCTCAAAAATTCTTAGTACCAGAAAGCTGTAATTTGTTTCTTTTTAAAAATACAACGAATGTTTCCTTTGAGTAAAATTTGCTATCTCCAGTATTTAGAGTACTTTCCCTCCAGGTGCGGTTGAAAAACACTGTATATAGTGAAGGTAAAAGGAAAACTATCACAGCTAAGTAGGCTTTACAAGTTTACGAGTAATTGTCGACCAACTTATATGGGAGCACAGGTTTCTCAACTGCAAATGTAAGTTTGTTTTTTTTATTATTATAATAAAAATCATCGTTTGGAGGCAAATCGGACCGTAGTAAGTGTCCGCATATTTTGATGAGCAACTACGGAACCCTACAATGTGCATGGCCCGACACGCACTTGACCGGTTTTTATGAAAAAGTACAGAAACATTTTCTTAGATCTATGTCTCTAATAAACACCATAAAGTCCCTAACTAAGCAAATGACTGTTGTCATTATGATTTACATTTCGTACGAGCTTATTTACAAAATACGTAAGTAAATAAAATGTTTGTTCATGCCGAACCAATTCCGAAGCCTGAAAAGCCTAAAACCAACAGACATGCTATTTGTTAAATGAATTTCGCATCGAACAGCACAACATGGTATTGAATTTGTGAGTGAATTTCACAAAATGGAGTTGTACCCGGGGCGAACCAGTTCGTAAAAAATATCGAAATTCTTTAATAAACATGAATTTGTTGAAAATGGTGATTTTTTTATGTTAGCCGCAAGCACTACTGCGATGCATGGGGTCCTAGCTTCAATTGTCGGAGCAGACACAGTGTTAGTCGGTTTCTCCACCATGAATTTCTCAGTAGTGGGAGTCAGAACATAAGCCCAGTTTATGGCAATTACATGGGACTTAAACTTAACTAATAGGTGAACTTTAAATATACCTCTTCTAAACCCTTCGGCGTCTGCTGGCGTGATGTATGTCGTTTAGAATTCATAGTTACGTTTTCGTAGAAAAGTACCTACTAGAATATTTACATACATATTCACGAATATATCAAAACCACGCAAAAAGGTCAATGCAAAATCCGAACCACCAAATATTCCGCCCAAACCACCAAATATTAAATCCTCATTAATGAACGTATTAATCAGCAGAGGTGAGTAAGGAATATTGAAACCGCGGGTAGTCGGAACAAATTGCGATTTGTATTGAAAACCGATACATTGCGGTCTTTCAGAGCGCGCGTGTACGGGGAGCGAATTCGGTAGATTTCGCCGAATTACAGCGAAATTATTTGAAATGGAACTGAAATTTTGTGGTCGAGATCGAGGGTAGTTCGTCGTTACCGGTCGAGGTTTATTATTATGATGATGTAACTGTACCATGGTTTGGTTTAAGTAAGGGTGGAAAATATAGACTGTAAATAAAGGGGTGTGGCCCCTGTGGCTTACTATCTTACCATCTCAGGGTGAAGATACCACATTGTGATAGAAAACACAATATTTAGTTGTTTCGGTAAATGGGTATTTCTCCGTCCCGTTCATCTAGTCTGAGTAAACTTTATAAAAGACCAAATTAGTTTTAGTTAAAAAGTAGTTATTTAGAAAGCTCATCGAAGTTTTCATCTTATTTCTACAAATTTACCCGGCACTGCTCGTTACTCAATATACTGAACGGCTCACGCAGCTTTCTGCTACTTTTACTTTGAGAACTCTTCTAACTTTTAATCAGAATGCTGTACATTTTAATAAGCCATCATCCTTTGAGATGAAACTATCTTTTGAGGGCAGTTGTGTTCATCTTTTACATTTAATATTTACCAGCTATTCATGAAAGATAAATTCTACGAAATGTTTAGTAGAGTTAACTGTACAAAATATTTCAGAAATGTTGTTTATTTTCATGAAAGTTCGGTTTTTAAATATCTGTTTCCACTCTTCAATCAATTACAAGTAAATAGTATTCCACACGAAATCTCTTATAACGTAAAAGAAGGTCCTTATTTACAATGATCTTGGATACCAAGAATTCATTACAAAATTATTAAAAGGCATTTGAATTCTCGGTTGAGAAATAAACTCTATCTAAAGTGACGTGTAATTCATATTTCGTCTGGATTTCCACGAAAACGATCAAGCATTCGTGTTTCGTTTTCCACGAACACTAGCGAGTTGTTCCAGGAATATTATAAATAACAGTTTGTAGCTCTGTGATGGACAGCTAGATGGATGGCTGGTCCGGCTCTGTGGAAATTTACCTTTAAAAGCTGAATCACAAGTACCTATTTAGTTTCGGGTTTGATGAGTTTAATTAATAGTTCCGAGAACCCGTGAAAATTGTGATTGTGAATTGAGAAATAATTTCTGATATTCAAATGAAACATTTTCTTAATCAAAACTAAAGTAAACTCTTCAGGAACCTGTAATAAACTTTAAAATAATATTTTAACAAGAAATATTAAGATGAGCGAACGTTATATTCTCATTCTTCTCCAGTTTTTTTAATAGTGAATGTAGATTGTAGTCATAAGAGCAGTGGGCGCTAGGGTGCGAGGAAGCCAGGGCTGCGAGGGCGCTAGGGCTACGAGGGCTATAACTTTGGAAGATTAAAAAGCTTAGACTTTATTAAAATTATGATGTTTAAAACTTTTTTTTTAAGTTAGTGACGCTAATACATATTCGGGCGAACGACCAAGTATAATTGCGCTATAAATATTTAAATGAACCGCGCATTGGTTTATGGGAACTAATGTAGTTGCCTAAACAAGCTTCTAATAAACCTGTGGTAACGTTTAGGCCCATTATTAACCTTTGCTTTGCCGCGCCTGTAGCCCCGCAGGGTTAGGAGGTGGTGTACCTATAGTAAAACAACATTTCTACTATAAGTACTTTTTTTATGTGTCTATAAGCCCCAGGTAATAGAGCGCTAACCTATTGTCATCAACTAATTACATTGATTCACACAAACACAAATACAAGGATGCTACTGAAATAAACCGTGATGAAGTAACAATCGAACATCTTTTCTCTATAACTTTAGTAGTTTGTAATAGCTACACTTAATTGAAAAAGGATAGGTTTTACTTTAAGTTTCCTTTTAGATACTTACTTACTCCAATTTATCTAAACTTACTTTGAAGAAATTCGAGTTGATTTTACGCAAGAAGTAAAATGGGTTAGACTGTACTAAAAATATACTATCCGAAATCAGATTCACAAGTTTAGTGCTCTTTTATCGAGAATGAATAATATCTGGATTTGTATGAGAAGCCTTTTAGGTTTATAACAGAATTATTTTTCACATTTAAACACTCCAGAACTAGCTTTGTGTTATAACAAGCTGAAAGTAGCTATAAGCAAATAAGTCAAGGTTTTATTTTTGCCTTTTTAAATGAATAGCCGACCCCAGGATTTGCACAGCGGGCCAAAATAACTGTACCTCACGATTTTATTTACGACCAGAATAAATTTGTTTAAGATAGCCCTCGGATAATAGGATATTTTGTCATTAAGTAGCTGGATATATTTTGTCGTAATTTGAATGACTTCGCCCACGGCTGCTCTTTTGTTTTCGTGTAATTACCTTGTATTACTTTATGTGGGTACTTGTTATTTATGTTAGCAGGCTTTAATGTGATGTAGATAACACTTGGTTAATGTGTCTGGTGAATATGCTGGGAATGTGTTACGTGTGAGATATACAACGCGCTTTAGACGGAAAGCTGAACTACGCTATAATCTAAATTCAAGTAAGGCAGTTTATGTTTCTTCTAGTTTAGGATCATTAGATCTTGCTTGGAAATAAATAAACTCTTTTGAGAGATTTATTTATTTATTATATTAGGTCTACCAACAACTGTTCACACTGGATACAGCGACATAATTCGTTCTTAAAATTAATTTACAGCGCAACAATTACTTACAGGTAAACACCACATGCACAAAACAATAAATTAGGAAAACAAGCTTAGTAAGTACTAAGCGCCAATATTCAATTAAATAAAATGAAAATTAGAAATAGTGAAAAACAGAATTATGACAAAATTGATTAAAAATAAAATTGATTAATTTATGACAATTGCAAAATTGGTAAATAGATAAAAATTAAATTAAAATTATATTACGTTGGTGAATTGATAAAATTGATAAATTATAAATAAAGGTCGACATAAAGAGATAGTTGTGTAATATGAATTAATATAACACACGGTGCTGCGCGCCAGTTCTATTATAGCTTGAACTTGGCATGACGCGCTACCGCGTGTAATTTTATTTTTTATCTCAATAATGGTTTGGGTACATGCTGTTACGGTGGAAAATATGTATTTCTAAGAACATTAATGAATGTTTGGAACCGGTATTCTGCTTCCCTTACACAAATTATCTCATTCCACAAATCTCTTAAGAAAAACGGCCATAAATCCACTAACTTACAAGTATTTACAATACTGCCATCCCAAACAGCAGTTCGAAACAAAAAGTGACATTAAAATGCTAAACATTGTGAGTACTTTAATTGTCCCGCAGTGTAAAGTTGTCCGGTACAGTCGCAAGCACTAATATGTATACACGTTTCTTATTTGGAAAGCGATTTGCTCATGGAATAACGATTGCAACTTTGAGATAAGACCTATTTTATAATAAAATTGGCTATAAAATAAGTATTTTCGTAACAGCATGAAATTACAATAAATAAAGTTTTATAAAATCACTTTTAAGAGTGCTGAGTGTATTATTATGTATACACTCAGCACTTTTAAATGTGATTTTCTTGTGATTTTCTTTGGCTTGTGACTGTACCGTTGGCTCTTTATTTGCGCAGTTTATATCGTTTGCATACTGATCAGCCAGTCTTACCGGAATAATGTAAAGGTCACACTATTGTTGTAAACATTTTATTGATCTCTCTGACTGCGCGGTACGGACCTTTTCTAATCTTGTCATGTTGAGTTAAATCATATGTTTTAACGGTGATTAAGAGTTCAATGGATTTCAGTCAGTCTTTGCAGGGCACTTAAGTATACAGGGCAAACGGTTGCAATACATGTTACATACAGTTCATGATTCAAAACTAAAAATACATATGTTGGGGCTAACAGTTTCCTCATCGCTTACTTGTATACCTTATATACAATTCTGGTTTTTTCCCTCCTACTTAAAGTAAACAAAATATGTTTCAACACCACAAATAAAAATGGTCCCACAGCAAACAAATCGTCACTCCAGCCAATTAAGCGGTCGCAAGCTCTTACTGCCAGTCTACCGTGCACAAACCAACGGGTGAAGCCTCCACCTGTAATTAGAGTCCAAAAAGTGTGAGAGCTAGCTCATGTGCGGAACAGTAACTCATTCAGGCATTCATTACAATGATGTAAACGGTAGATGAGGGCTGATTATTTTGAGGTTGGGAATTTACAATAACACAATATTTATGCAATAGCACAGTAGGTACCCGGGCGCTTGGTATAAAATGTTGTGCTTTAGAGAAAAATGCGCTAGTGTGAGTTACAGAGCCTTCTATAAAAAAAAACTCCAATGCTGCACACTCTAATCCATGTATAGTCCGATGGGACGGCAAACCAATACGACCGAAACGAAAACAGCTTGGAGTTTGACATCTGATGGTTTATCACCACCAGCTGACAACTTCAAGTTACTAAAAAGTTCATAACGTATGCCTGTAAGCCCCGAAATGTTAGGCAGAGGTGTACCGTAACGTTCCTTCCAAACGTAATGTAAGGTTCGTAATATATAAACCCAATAACACTTTTGTCATTTATTAAAACTAGAACAACCACCTGTATTCATATATTTGATCACGATAAGTGTATTAATAGTAACCCCTCTGCAACGAGGCAGATAAAAACATGCACTTTAATAGCCTAGCTCCCTGCCTACCTCGGCTAGCCGCCAGCGCATGCCATTTGCATTGAACAGCGAGTGGGCAGGCTGGGGCACGCGACTGACCCTGGCTTCACGCGATCACGGTAACGGGGTGAGCAGGAGTTAAGGTGGGAAATGAAATTAGCACTAAGATTTTTGATGAGATTTTTTTTTCTCTAAGTGATGGTGCATAGTAACAATATAAGAAAACATCATAATCAGCCTATAAGAGGTATGAGGTTCCCACTGCTGGGATACAGTACTCCTCTTTGTGAGAGAGAGAGAGTGGGACGTAATCCACATGGGAGTCAGTGCGTGTTGGTAGATGTCCTTCGATTTTTTGGTTCTAAGACATCTTCTTCTAGGCGGCGATCTTAGCACAATAGTAACACTTTCATCACCCTGTTCTTGATTAGATCAGTGAACGGGACTCTTCTCACATTAAACTGTGTTGATTGACGTGTGCTCTCAGCCAGAATACAAACTTTGTTTATTAACACTACAACACCCTCACATGTTTGTTTGTTTTCAATAACCCCTTCACTGCAGACACAACAAACAATAATTAAACCCCTCAACTGCCCCCGGGAGTTTAAACCAGACCCATCATTCAACGGCCTCCCTTCAGTTACAGGTAAAACAAATCAAACAATTATCGCTTGCATACCGACGATGTCCAATTATTACTAACTACACCTTTTCCCACTCGAAAGGGGGGCGTGAATATACACTCCAATAATTCTATACTTCCCAAAGATAAAATGCCATAACTCTAAATTCATGATTGACGAAACACAACCTTATGTATTCAACTCTAGTTCCATTTTCAAATGATAGAATTTTCACTGAAGTCTTATCACTGACAGTACAGTATTATGATTTCTGTTTTGAAATTGTTGGTAGTGAATGGGAATTATCTGTCCGTTGCCATGGTGATGGGGAGAGGAACAATTATCGTGCGAGTATGGACGGTAAGCCGATTAATTAGCAACAGTACGGGACAGCGGCCGCACGGGGTTGTTGCCGTATTGTTGCAAGCTCAGGGATCAAGTTTCTATAATTATGTCAGGAATCAAAGCAGTCTAGGGTTAAGGCTCTTAAGATCTGACCGCAAGTATGTATTGTATGTATGATAGTCATTTAAATCTGCCCCATGAACAATTAGATTTTAATGATTTTATAAGGGAAAGATTTTCTAAAAAAATCTATAAATGTTCAGTCTTGATGTAATAAACTTAATAAACCTACCTATATCCATGCAATAAAAGCGAAAAATACGTCATTCGCGATTTCGCATCAAAATGGGCAGTCACTCTCTCTCTATTTAGTTACCATCTCACCTACCAATACCATACGTGTAATCACGTTGACCATCCAATTCATTCAACATAGTCTAGTATCGCTACCCACCCTCCTTCGCACCACAGACTCTTTTGTTTAGATCCTGTAACTGATAAACTTGATAGACTTATGTGGGTTGAGTCAGATGGAGGTGCTGAAAACGAGGCTGAAACTGACATATAAAGGTTGAGTAAATGTTATCTGACACTTTGCCTAAAATAGAATTGTGTATGGAAATAAAGAAAACTAATCTCATAAGATGGAGCGGTAACTATTTTTTAGTAATGTTCAGGCGTTTCGTTTTATCTGGGCAAGGTTTAACCAAAAAAGAGATGTAAATTACATCACTTTTTTGGTTAAACCTTGCCTTAAACGAAAACAAAAGGGAAACGAATTTAATAATACTATTGTGACCAGTGTAACAGGTTTAATTTCAGACTATCTTATCTACATGGTCTTGGGACCTCTGCTCCTGCTAACACAAATTAACTAGGCAATAATCATGATAGTATAAATGTACCTCAATTAATGTATTGTGTACAATCCATGTTGAAAAAAACACAGTGCTAATTTCTTCATCATCATATCAGCCGGAAGACGCTGCTGAACATAGACCTTCCCCGAGCTTCGGCTGGTCCAGTGCTTCTTGATCTCTGTATAATTTTGTTTGAAAAAATAAGCTCCCTAGAATGTCAAATCCATACCTACGTTTACAAAAAACAAAGTCGTATGTAAACACTTCAGAACCAGGCCGGTGACAACGTTACATGACGTTGTACCACGTCAGTAACATAATGTGACGTCGCCAGCGTTACAAAACGAACGAATACATCATGTCACGTCTAATGCATGTAGATACACGTACACATGCGTGCTTTGTTATGATTTGGACACACAACACAATTTAATTTTTAGTATAGATTTACGTATTATGCTAGCTGGGCGCCGAGTTTCATCACGTATGGCGATTCCCCGCGTGCATCTTTAGCCTCCGCTCCGTCATTATTCGGTTACGGGTACGAGAAAATGAGGGTAGCACAGGAAACATTAAACTCAAACTCAAAGCATTTATTTCAATTAGACCATTACAGGCACTTTTGAATGTCAAACAAAAAATAAGCTAAGCTACAGTCACAGTCACAAGGCATAATAACTTGAGAAAGTACTGTAGTTGCATATTCCAAAGCGTAGATCTCTATGGAAAAGAATGGGCAAGGAACTCCATGGACACTCTTTTTAATCAAAATATTGTTACAAAATCTTGGTTACATCATTCACGTTGAGATTATACATATATGTGAGAACGATGTAGAAAGACTAAATATTTAATCTCAAAATACTTTTAGTTACAGTATGTAACAACAAATGTAATTTCCAAATTCGCTTAGAATAATCATAATAAGCCTCTCATACAAAATGTGTGTCCAAAAGTACTGCTACACATAGGGCTTTACCCAGCTCCCCAGAGCGGCACAAACTCGCTAACGTTTCGTCTGAAGAGACACTAATCTCACAAATGGATAATAAATGTAGTGTGCGCGGTGTGCGCCACGTAACAGCGTTGTCCGAACTGTAGTCTTTGTTTAAGAGGATTATTCTGCCGTTGTGCAGTAATATGTGCGGGGAAACGTGGGGTGCAAAACATGCCGGGTAATTATGTTGATATTCCAATGTCTTAAAATCCTATTAAGTACATAATAAGCCCTCGTACTCACGGGCCGACCGTTGAAAATCAGACACTGCCCGTTTTCATCACACACGGAATGCACTGCATTGGCTGGCTCACGGTTCTCGACGTTTGGCGCCGAAAGTTAAAAAAAACCTGTGCACGAGGTAAAAACACCTTTCGTGCAAACCCGGGCTAAAAGTTGCTGAAAATGAAAATTTGATCCACCGGAAATTAATTTGGAGCTCTGTTGAAATTAAACGGTAAGACAAACTTAGTGTTTGAGTTCAGTTCAGTTTGTGTTCAGTGAGAAGTTAAATAGTGACCGGTTCCTTATTTACCGACGTTGATCTGAGAGCGTAGCGTCGATTACAATTCGCTGGTTTGCCCGAATTGGAAACAGGAACTGAACTTCTTTGTTCTGCTTTAGGACTCGTTTATTGCTTGGGAATGAATTTTATATCTATCATTCGAAAACTAAAGAAACCAAATACTTGGTCTACGTGTTTGCCAAATTTCATCGAATCTCATCATCAGACAGGCAGACCAGGTTACTTTCGATTGTATAGTATGGATATCATATCTCAACCAAATACATAACATTCCTGTAATTTCAACCCCTACCCATTTATAATCAGCCCTGTAACCACGAAGAGGCACAGAAAGTGTCACACTGGTACATAACATACTCTTTATAAACTCTGTTTTATTTCATCACACTCACGAAAACAATGGTGACATTAATTAGTAAGGGCGTCGTCATACGGCCGCGTACCGCGGACCGCGCGTACCGTAGCCCCGCGTACCGAAGCCTTTGTCCGCGTACACAAAAGACCGTGTTATCTACGTTAAATACGCTGCTTTGTCCTGTTTGGTTTTAGCGCGTATTATGTTACACCGTCGTCGAGGTTGTTGTACAATTTGTATTTCATTCAGATGAGTAGATTGCGTAGTATATGTGGTAATAAAGGTGTTGTGTGGACGTGATTTTACTTTAACCATCCGTACTTTTGTAAAATTGTATAATAATTAAATTGTAATGTTATAAGATTTGTATTCTTTTCTAAAGTAAGAATAATACTTTCAATAAAAAAAAAACATGTTTTTTTTTACTTTTATTGTAAACTCGCAACCTGCTCAAATTAAATTTCTAAAGAAAGCAATTATATTATGGTACGAAACGTAATCAAAATATATTTATAGACAACTTCATATTTTATCCGAAGGTGCGCGCTGAATTTTAATATTTTTCTTTGTAGCTACTATTTTAGTTAAATTGATTTTTTGTAAACCTCTTAGGCCTACGATTTTTTGTGAGACAATACCTTGCTTATACCAGGGAAAAGAAGAAATGTGATTTATTTAGAGGTTAACTAAGTGGGTAAAAGGAAAGCTTTGTTTTAGAAAAATTGTATATCATAAAATATCGTTAGTGGTTATTTCATACATAATTCCTTTACGAGAGAATAGCTAATATAAAACTATGAGGCATGGATCCATTAATATTAAACTCACATTTCATTTCAAATTACCTTCACAAACTTGAACACTAATATTAAATAATGTTTGACCTGCGCTTACTCATTAGTGAACACAAATTAGTAATTACCAACCATCCATGTTAAAATCATAACCCACTAAATCATAACAAATTGAACCAAATATTTCAATTTCGGTAATAATTTAAATTGAATTTACTGCTTAATTATGAGTTTCAATCCCGAATTTGGCTGTACAGATATTGGTCAGGCAATATGTCGGGCCAGCGGAGCGCGCCGCGCGCCGGTTGCCACGGCAACGAGCACCCAATTAGCAGCGCCGGCGTCGCGTGAATTTAATATAGTACGCGCTTCAGGACGCGCGCCGACCGCGCCGGGACTACGCCTTTGTGACGACGCCTTTATTGTTAATGAATAGAATTTTGATATTCAGAACTGAAACATAAAGACAAGTTCTGTTTAGAAGATATGAGACGACTATTTAAATATACTTTGCCTAATTTTTTACGCTTTCATAAAAACTTATATTCAATTAAGATTCCTCTAACATATACCTATCGCAAGATTAATTATTGTACGAGCAGTGTCGCCTCACTAGACAGCTATGTCAAATACTATAAATAGACATCCCCGGACAAGCACACACACAGAATCAACCTTAAATATTGTTTCCGAATTTATGGGTCTGGAACATAAATCTTTCCTCACGATATTTTGATTTACCGTTTTTGAGAGCAGTGGTGATGAAATAAATTACACGAAGGAAAACGCCTGTCTGGGTTCGAACCCAAGACCTGCGACAAGTACATAGTTCGGGGGCCGTTACCGCTGGAACACCGCTTCTCAAACGAAATACTCCTCGAATATTCCTATAATAAAGATACATAGAAGCCTTCCACGAGTAATTTAGTACTAACTTGCAGATTCCCGTCAATCTAGCGCCTCTCACAACGCACCGAGCAAGCATTGTGAGCGAGCAATTACATCAGCGCACTGACGCGGAACCAGGCAGGCGCCTAGGTGCTGATAATTTACTCATATTATGCACTTCATTAAAACAATACCTTGCTGGAGCTTGGCTATGAATAGGGTGGTTCGTGTTCATGGGATAAAAGATTATGCGTGTAGAGTTTTAAAAAAGATTATGCGTGTGGAGTTTTAAAAAAGATTATGCGTGTGTAGTTTTAAAAACTAACAATAGGCTAATGTTCAAGCTCGTTTGAAGCCATGATTGACATTATTTGTTTACCGCAGCTTAGACTGCAAACCGACTCAAGGTACTTTGGCCAAAGTGCACGATCTAAACCGGTACAACCTAAAGGTTTAGGAACATAATGTATAAAAGTACCTTACAAACACACATGTAGCATAAATGTGTGATTGTGAGGTACTTTTACTTTTACCTTGGCAGTTGATTACTCAATTAGATAGTTTATCAAGATATACTTTTGTCCGTCCACTCGGTAAGATACGGGAGAACTATCTTCATAATGTAAAACCTTAATCATCACTTACGAAACTAAGATAAATCCCGGTTGTCCCTACACGAGGGCGTCGTCGACTTCCTTATGTCCCGACAATTAAGTTAATAGTGATTAATTACACAGTATCCCAGTAAACTGTGCCCTCCTACACTTTATCTAAAGCGCAATCATGCGATAACAGCCGAACTCGATGTCGTGTGACCGGAGAGGGCACTTGAGCCCGAGACTCGCAACTTACGTAGTTGGAGAGATTTGGACATATTCTGCATGCCAAGCTTAATGGTGGATTTAATAGTTTGATGCAGCTATGGTGAAGTTATAAATTGAAATGATATTCGAAATCAATATTTCTATTATTAAATGGAGTATGATTTTAAACTAAACTATTTATAGGTATTTTCAAAAAATCAACACTAATATTCGGGGCAATACATGCGTTATGTTATGTTTATGTGTTATTTGTGGGAATATATAGAACAATGATTTACTCCGATTTTTTGGACGTTTAACCTATGTTTAACACAAATGATGAGCCTTTATTTTCAACATTTGTGAAGATACAGTGTCCAGTTTCTTTTATTTTTTTAACAAAGCGTCACCAACAGCTTTTACACAACAAATACATTTTATGATTAAACTAGCTGTTGCCTGCGGCTTCGCTCGCGTTTTGTTCGGAAATTATCCAACGGGGACGTTGTAAATATAGCCTATGGCACTCCGGGATAATGTAGCTTCCTATTAGTGAAAGAGATTACCCCCTACATACAAACTTATAAATTTTACCTCTTTATAATATTAGTATAGAATAGTCTAAATAACTGAGTATTGTTAAAAACCGAAGCGGCTTCATAATCCGCGCGCCCACAACACGCGGCTCATAATTATATTAACCACGTGAAATCGAAACCGTCGCTGAATTTCATCAACTCTAACATTATACTGAATATTCAGCGCTCACCGCACCATACAGGGTTCTGACCGCGAATTTTAATGGTACGTTATTACATATTTACTCTTGCGTTGCTAAAAATAAATATACTCGTACATAATTAGATTTTAACAAACCCTTCGCATTTTAAGGCTATTTTTATTATTAGCATAACGATATCGCAAGCATTTATTGTCATTACCACGTATAGTACATACATACCTACATCGTCGCCGTCTGCCTAGACTTTACCCAACTATGTTGGGGGCGACTTCCAGTTTCACCAGCTGCAGCTGAATACTGATGCATATTTTACATGGGGCGACTGGCGGTAATTACCCCTTGGTAAGATTGTAAGTCAGAGTTCAGGCCACTGACTACCTGTAATGTGACTGGCAAAGATCTACCTGTAATGACAGCCAGGATCAATGGCAAAAACTCCGGCAAAGTAAACGCGAGAGCCGACGCGAATTAATTGAACGCTGCAAACAGTTGAATCCAATCCCGATAGCGACTGGTTTGTGAGCGGTGAGTGTGTGCTGAGTTGATGACGTCACGCGTGGCCACCGTGTGTGAGTGTATTATGGCACTAGTGCAAGTATGAGGACATGGATCCCTGTTGATGGCAATAGGGTTGCCTCCTACAGCACAAGACACATGTTGTGTGTATAGAAACGTAACACCTTAGCTGCCATCGTTGTACGTTTATTCCATTGTAACTTCCAGGTATCGTGAACAATTGTCCACTTTTCTATTCAGTCGACTCAATACATGTTTGTTCGCGTGATTTCCCCGCGGAAGCATGCGACGTAAAAATAACGAGTTAATACACCGACTCTGACCAGCTATAGTAAAGTACATATTGTAACTAGTTCTCCGGTGTAAGGAGCTAGGTTTCACTGCATTGGGACATTTTCTGTGCACACGATTGTATTTTATTTACTTTTTTTATCTGTCGTTCTAGGCATATGTTTGCGTGACTGAAATACGATAAGATTGGGACATTTTAAGTAAAAATAGGATGACCAAACATTGAATAAAAAAAAATAAACAAAATGTGAATGACTAACTTCAACTTTAACTTCACAAAGTTACCGTGCAGTAGAACCTCCACACTGATTCACTTCATGATAACACACGAACACCTCCGCACAACAACGACACACCACACAACACGCACAACCATGATGAATGTATCGCTATCTGGTGATCACGACAACTCGTACACGTTGTCGTGACTCCAACCGATAACACGGCGACAAGTTAAGTGCTGCGGTTATGTTAACAGCGATCTAGGGTTCAAGTTAGGTCTGTCGTGTCTAACATAGCATTACGTCTGTAATTCCCGATGGGTTAGGCACAGGTGTACCTACCTAATAGTACCCTCATATTTCGCTAGTTATGTTCAAGTTCAAAATAGGGGGCGAGCCTATTGCCACCCACCGATCACAAAGCTTGCCCACGGGCTGCTACTAATTCCAGATTTCTCCGCTTTGCAGGTCTGCTGGCAGATATTTCATAAGAAATAAGCAGTACCTACGTACTCAAATATTATATTTTAGTTTTTCCTGTGTTTTCAACTGTGCGTACACAAATAGTACCTAATATAAATCATAACAATTGGGCCGGCCAGGAATTCGAACCCATGACCTCATAAATATATCTTGTCTAAACAAGTTTTGTGATCTACTTAACAGGGAAACGTAATATAGTGCCTACATTGGTTGGGTGCTGTCAAGCTTAAAAATACCTTAGAAAAGGTTAGACGTACGAAATAATCTTTTCCCAGTGGTATCGTAATGGAGGAAACTATAGAGTTATATTGAGGACAAACAGCATTTTCCTGTTAGCTTAAAACTCTGTTATACGAAATCTGTTTTTTCCCAAGGGTTTAGAAGGGTTAAATGATAGAAATTGCGGTTAATATTGAGAAAAGGAAATATCGTAGACTTCAGCGTAGCCCGCATAGAGGTGCTACGCGGGTCCTACGAGATTGCTACGAAAACTCAACGTACGTGCTACGGACAATGAGTATATTGACAATGTAACCACATATGACTTCAATTGAACCTATTGATTGTGCCTATTACTTGTCCAACTTCAACCCTTATCAAAATATATTTCACTGACACATAACTCCGCAATAAATTCTCCACTTCAATAACTACATTTGGGTCCGGCAGTACATTAGAGACAATGGTAACGTTATTGTGTGTTTCCCGCATCTGAGGAGCTTACCTCGCGAGCCTCCTGTCAGGGGAAATAACCGCGTTTCTTTTACGATACAGTCTGTGACTGCGGTAGGCTTTACCTCACTCTGAGGCTGATGGGAGATTAAAATAATGCTTCGGCTGTTTCTAGGAAATAGTTTTATGAAAGGATTTCGGGATTAGATACTCTAATGTTTGATTTTATTTAACAAGAAAAAGGATTTACTGTGAGAACATGAACTTTTTTATGAATGTCTAACTAATTTCGATCGAAAAAAGATTCTGCAATACTGCTATTTCGGATTCAGAATAGTTCCATCGAGGATCGATTTGCTTGCGGTTGACTGGAAGGATATTTTATTGGCATGTCAGAAGTACTGCGAGAAGGATTCATGAAAGTATGTAATACTGTTACGGTACTGTCTCCTTGTGGAGCTGTGACACGTACTATGCTCCGTCTTCCACCCTGCCCTCGTACCCCAATAACATGTAGCCCAAGTGCCACCGGCTCTGCCGCCGACGACGCGGTGGAAGTGGCGAAGTTGTCGGCTAAAAAAATATAAAATTGGTCGTGCCAGCGACACGAAGAAGAAGACTACTATCTCTACACTCTTTAGTTGATGTTATTGGCTGTCAACCGTTTTAACTAAACTAAATAAATAAATCATTTCTTCATAATTATTCTTCGTTCTTCCAACTATCTGTTCATGGCAACTAACATAAACCAATTTGAATAACATTTAGGATGAATTTCTATGTAAAATTAAATAAAACTGTTTCAAAACAGTTTAACCTTATAAAGCAAACCGAACCTCGAATCGTCTCTAAACATAAACAATAAAACTTCAGCCTAAAAACTCAAACAGCTCAGCTTTATGTAATATCCTGAAAAACGTGAACAAATGTTTACAACTTTATTATTCGGAGCTTAGTTTAGAGTTCTAGCCGAGTCCCGGGGGCTGGCGCTGACGCCGACATGATATACGTACAATTATAACCGTGGCGAAGCCATGACTGATTTCTGTGTAATTCTCTTTTATATTGTCAATTAACTTTTTTACTTTGCTTTAACTCCATGAAAATGGCAACAGTCGGCAATGTCAGCATCGTGCTTCCATAGCTGCTGACGTTTATTTGATTTGAAGAGATTCTTGTGGTTATGATGTTGCGGTTCTCGGTTGCCTATTTGCCGGTCACCTTCAGAATTGTAGTTATAGTTGTGACGTGACAGTGACGACGGTCAGGGGTAGATAGAGCTCAGACACTAGGACCTGGATGGATACTTTGTTATAATATTTTATGGACCGGACAATGTAGGAGACAAAGGTTTTTGATAGACAATTTGTCACCTACATTGTCCTGTCAGAGACTTCATTTTTAATGGATACATTTTTTGTTATCTATACTAAAATATATTTCTGGCATCATAATTTCATTTAGTAAAAATAAGTTCTATAATCTATTTGATTAAATGCTTGTAGAAGGCCAGTATGCGACATCCACTAACCCGCACTGGGACCGCGTGGTTGGTTATAGCCCACCCCCAACCACATACAGAGGAGCTCTGTGCCCAAGCAGTAGTTACGGGCTGATGATTATTCCCAGAGAAAGACATATAAATCAATAATATTGCACGTGTACAACGATTGGGCACAGTTGTGTTAATTTTAGAAGATAACTTTAATTTTAGACATGACAGATTGTTTGCAACACAATAAATCAATGGATGAGACACTTTACACAAGCGATCTATCAAACTTATTTTGTTTAACAAAACTTTCCTTTTAGCAAAATGAAAACCAAGTCGCTTTAGTAATAGACGTTAAACTTTTAACAAATAAAGCTAAAGGTTTTCTTAATATTACCTAAGTGCAGACACTTGTTTCGAAAGTAGCTCCTAAAAATAAACTGTGGCTAAGTTTGAGTATGAGAAACTTAGAAAAACTGTTTTTTTTTTACCTTTTTGAAGAAAATTCAATTGCCGTTATATTAAATTACTTATCTTCATAATCTAAGGTTCAGATATCCCAGGAGTAGTAAGTATTTCGCCAATCATCGTATATCTTCGGAAAGACGAATATGCAATGATGAGATCTAATATAGAGCTATCCAAACAAAGAAAATACTTGCACATTTTTGTAACCATGATAAGAACATTATAGATTAACGACTCAATGCAATTCTAAAAACTTTTGAGTGTCATGTGGCCAGGTGCGCCCAGAGTATGTAACACCACAGGTAGAAACCTTCATACAAGCATGCGATGACAGGTGCACTATTACAAAACGCGTTAATACAAAACTTAGAAGGCTCTGTGGAGGGTACGATACTTATACCTTTTCTGGTTTAACTATATTTTCTGTGAAGATTACCTTTATTTTTCCGACACATTTTCACCACATAAATAAACAACTAAAATATAAAGCCGAGCTTATAAATCGTCACATGAAACTTATAACACTTAATATCACTTACGAGGCTCGTAAATTCATGATAATAGCAATAATATCTGCGAAGAAACCCCAAATATAATGTACCGATAAAGTCACACGTACATATCTATACATTATACACATGTGTATGTACATTTTGATGACGTAATGTCGTGACGTCACGGAAGGTTACTCCGGCAATTTGTCGCCGATGAGACGTGTCAGAACCCTTCCGCCTGTAATATGTTATCTTATATTTATCTGTTCGGTCAACCGAAATAATGTTTCTCAAATCATTTGCTGTTGTATATGAAAGTTCCTTTTAAAGGACGATATTCAAAATCATATTCTGTGATTTCTAAAACTTCCATTACACGCCAACCGTCACGCTGTCTGTCACTCACTCCCTTTTCTTTCATACCAATCCTCACACGGTCCATCCATATTGTATTTGGTTTTCTCTCTCCCTTTCCATGCATCAACATCAAATTAAAAACTTATTGAGTTTACATCGACTTAGAATTAGATCTCTTTTCAAACGAAATAATGATGTCGACTGTCCCCAACCTCACATCTTATACTTGCCCCATACCATTTCGTGACTTTGCCTGTGTTAATGAGACTTTACATCTACAAACCGTAACATCCTTACAAACTATACTGCAACCACATAACATTCTTATCGGAAACCGAACTTCTTAAGTTCACACTCACATCTCCATGATAGCCTTAAGCCAATATGGATGAGCCACTAAAAATAAGCTCCTATGATTATGAAATCAGATCTCTGCGACATACAATCTGTGTTGAGCACTTAAACTTGAAAGCTGTCACTTAAGTTGCACCGATGTAAGACCAAGTTGAAGTAATGTTAGCGCTCGGCCACGAGCTAAGCGGTCTAGAGACACGCGACTGCGGATGAAACAAATGAAAGAATTTGTTTTAACATTCCACAAGTCATCGCCACGCAGCGCACGGGTTGCGAAGTTACGAGACCGCTGTCTGCAGTGGCCGCGGGTACTGGTATGGCGATGGGTGCAGCAGGGGCCTCGTCTCGCTCCGACTCTTTGACTCCAACTCACGCGAAGAAAACGAGAGACGCGCACGCATGTCCCTTGATGCAATTCGCATCCTCTGAGGTTGAGGACAGGACCTAAGATAAGTTTAAGTGAGATCGGATAAGTTGGGATATGTCTCCGGGCGAGTGTCGCGTTGGACGACTGAGTAAGCGAAATGTTTCTACGGAGCAATGACGCGAATTTTGTCGAAGTTAGAGCAACTTACTCGAGGAATTTCTTGGAATAATATTTAAGTTTTGTTACTATCTACAGTTATGTGGCTAAGATTTTCTTGGCATTATAAACGTTGTAACGAACATCGACGCGGTACCAGTATTCTGACGGGTCTAGTTAGAATCGTCTATTGAATTTCAAAGTAAAGGTTTCCGCTTCGATGTCACTGTCACTGTCACTTCCCTGTACTTTTGATTTTCAAAAGTCTCCAATTTTTACGTCAAGTACGACCGCAAAACTCATTAAAATCACTGTAGTAGGTACTTATAAATAATCGAGCATAATCGGTCACTCAAATATGTACTTCATTGTACAAAATTCTCCACGAGCATTGATGCTGATGCGCAAAATAACCAGCTATAATATAAAACTAAACAGCTAAACATGCCAATATTTATTTATACAATGGAAAAATACGTAAAACATTGTCATGCATTTACAACTTTCATACAATAGTGCTATCAAGAAGCATTAAGCCGAATAGAAGAGATAGCTCACAATAACACGAGTGGCCGGCGGACGACCACGACCAAATGGTGGGCATAAGTGGTCAAACGATACTCATACAAAGTGATAAGTGGTCGATACCGGTACCACGACGGGTGTCCTAATGTTAGGGTATCTAGGTTTCGTACATTTATTGTGTATTGTTACTGTTATTGGCAACAGGGCCTATGTTGTTTATTGTTGTCCATATTTGAGGTCCAGATATTTGGGATAATGGCTATATGCTCCAATGGTCTCTAAAGTATTTTGTATTGCCTACATTATACCTGATTTATTATGCTCGGTATTAAGGTTGTGTTGAAAGAGAAGATTGATTGATAAGCTTCATAGATTTATCTTATTGTTTTGTTGGTTGTCCGGAAAAGAGGCCATCTATGTGGGTGTTGCAAACGGTGACTAATTTATTATATATAGTTACTTATAAGGCAACGTCTTTACCCTGTTACAAAATATTAACGAAATCACTACTTCCAAGCGTCGCGATGGAAATCTAAATTGAGTCAGCTCAGAATTTGAGCAGTTACGCACCATTAGTAGCGTCCATCAGTTCCTGTAATGTGCAAACCGCAGGACACGCAGGACACGATTTTAAGTGTCCCATCGTTAGTGAAACAGCACAACATCTCACTAAAACGCTTTCCTTAAATTACCAGAATTACTCGCTTAAGTAGTTTACGTCTTAATTGCAGACCGAACAAGTTCCGCCGCAGTCAACAGAAACATTCCTGTCTTTGTCCGAGTTCACAATTATGAGGCGCTTCACAAAGCGGAGGGCACACAGTAGGTAGCGCATAGTTGACATAAGCCGCGGTCCAGACTTGAGAGCGTGTCGTCTGAAATAGCGCGGCTAACACGCTGCCGCGCCGGTGGGGACAAGACCCGCGGTGACACGCTAGACGTATAGAAATGGAGGGTAACATGTCTCAGTGACATAATGAAGAACTACGATGTTTCGTCTTATCAAATTTTTTGATTAACATGAAAAAAACGACGTAAACGTCAGTGATCGTTTCATCATCGGTGATCTCTTGATCAGATTTATAAAGCAATTCTCAATGAAGCAAGTCGAATTGGTCAACTATAGAAAACTAAAAGTTCTAAAACAATAAAAGTTTTGTTTTTCCATTATGATTCTTGTTTCAATTAAACAAATAATCGTTCATACTGGTATTCAATTAATTAACTACACCGTGACATACCGCGTCATGCTGGAAGTGGAGCAGAAGTCGGAACACACTGACGTGACAGTAAGACGAGCGCAATGCACGCTGCACAAAGGGCTGCATGACGGAGATGCTTGATAGTGTCATAGCAATAGCAACGGCCGCGTATTTAATTGAATAGGCTATCTAGTTCACTTGCAAAGCTTTTCTTCTATTAACGCCAAAGATTAAACAAAAGAACATACCGAGTGATAGTTATGTTAAACTTCTTTTCCTTCTATTTTATCTAATTACGAGAACATAAATGTAGGCGTATAATACATAATTCCGTCGCCAAATTTTGTGGTGACTCAATTTAAATTTACAAAGTTACGCTAAGAAGAAAAATGTAAGAAGCAGCGGATTTTTTTTTACAGAATTCTAGGTGTTTTCATCTTAAAAGTTGTTCACATGGTACTACGCTCCCCTAAAATCTGACCTTTGTTTATCCATATTCACAACGAATTGAAAAGAAAGCAAGAAAGTAGATTTTCAAAACAGAAATCGATTGCTATCTGATCCTACAACTTACAAGCTAGAAACTACAATACATTGTCTTTCCCTGAATACATCTAACACCAGCTGTCTACGGCTCAGATCGTGTCACGCTGCGAGTGGCGCGGGTGTCGGAACACGTTACACGGAGACAGTAAGCCGCGTACAATACACGCCACGCAAAGGTGTCACGGCAAGAGCTCTCGATACTGGCCCGGCCGCCGCGCCCGCAGTCTGGCCGCCGTCCCACCGGCCCGCTATCGCACGGCTGCGGTGTTCAGATCTATGGCGGGACAGCGTGACTGTTGTGATTTAGAGGATGATGGTTATTGTTTGTAGGTTTTTATTCAGAATTGTTGAGGTGTCAACGTTATATACCAAGTCTGTGGGGTATTAAGGAAATATACTAAGTGTAATATCTAAAAGAAATACACAAACATTTCTGCTACAGTAGGAACAAAGGTTATTCGAGACAAACTTAGGAACTTATATAAACTCACCAACCAAAAGGCAAGTCTTAATAAAGTTTCAAGAGGTAACAAACAGAACGGTATTCAAAGCAAACTTTATAAGTTATAACCTAGGAACTTTAACGGAAGCACCCTGTACACAGACATTCAACCAGATTAATAAGCAGGACCTTACAAAGTTAGTTTAAAGATACTTCCCAACCACGACCTGAGACCGTGTGGTCGCGGTAGCGATCTGAAACTCTTCACAAACTGTTGGTATCAAAGGCGATATTCACAAGTTTTCATTAGAGGTGCCTTACTTGAATATTTGCGGTCTCCTCGCTAATAAACTTGTTCGTTTTATTTTACGTTAACGTTGTCGCAGGAAACTTGGAACTTGCTGCGACTTGCTTCAGAAATTATGGAGTTTCAAAGAAGATTATTAGTTAATTTAAATTAGTTATAGATGATGTTCATGCGGAATTTAGTTGTATGATATTGCCATCAACCGAGCACGAATAGTTCACTAATCAGTCTGCCCTGCGAATCTAACCCATACCCAGTAGTAGCTCTTACAACTATTTACTTACTATATTATAACGTTTATTGACTTGAAACAGAGATTACAAATTAATAATCAACTCCCAAACTAGAGCACTTAAAACTCAGGTACAGGTTTACTAAGCCGTAGCTGTTGAACTACAGTTGTTAGTCTAGCGTTGTTGAGACCTGTTGATGCTGTTGTGTCGGTATCGAGGTTCGACGGCACTCCTCCTGATTGATGGCCTCTCAGAGGGGCGCAAGTTTTTGTTTGGAGCCATTTGCCTGTGGGTTGAGTGAATGGTTGAGATGAGTAGTTTTAATGCGGCAAAACACATGCATTGTTTTGCGTATTATGAACAACGGATGAGTGATTTAGAAATAACGTGTCATAGGAACGCAGTTTTCTATACATCAAAGCTCCTCGTATGGAAAACAGAAGCGGTAATGTTCTCATTGCTAGCCTAATAGAAACACTTAGAAAAATATTACCTTCTTAAACACTAGACAATTCATTACGGTCTCTGTTACTTACATTTATTTATCCACTTTTTATTTCATTCGGTAACAAGTTAATACAACATTAATTTAATTGTTGCAGGTAATGGCTACGGCTGGAAGCTCAACATTTGACATAAAGGTTTGAGTACAATGACTCAGGACGAGTTGAAATAAAACCGTGAGTACACTGGCTGGGGCGAGTGGCGCCCGTTCCAATTAAAACTTAATTTTATGCCAACTCCGCCCGTCTGTAATTACGCACACGTCTGCAAGACATTACGAGTCACAGAATGCGTACAATGTCAGCAATATTATGTGAAATAGAGTCTAAATGTAATGTATGAGGCAACAGAATGTCCATTCGTATGGACAATGTAATGTTGCTATGGCAACATTGTATTGTATTGTTATTGGTTTATCGTTTTAAGCTATTTTTCATCCGTGCATTCTGATTAGTTCTCCACGACAAATGTAAGCGTCAAACGAGTAAAATCTGCCTTTAATCAAGTAAAAGCTAGTATTTAGGTCACGACATATCTCAAACCATAAACCAAGCGTCGAATGGAAATTTACCAAGCGTTATTTGGAATAAGGCTTAATCAAAAGCGTACTGCGTACAAATAACGCACTACAACAGTGGTTCACAGTGGAGCGCCCAGTTAAACGTACTGTGCGCATCGGGAACGCAATTTGTTCACATGAGTACGGACTGCGTGGAGCGCGGACCGCCAATAGTCAGTAGAGCGTTCATGAAAAGTAGGGGCGAAGCGAATCACTGCACTTACAGTTTACACGCAGTTTTAGATGCACGATGCAGTGAAAGGGAAAATAAATTGAATATATATTTTGGAATACCGAATGAACAGTATAATTTCAAATGCCAAACGGCATTTAAACCAAGGATACACGTGCCAGTAACTTGCAAATAAGTGTTTGTATACTCATATTAGGTATGTCATTCGTAACGATTTCGTCCGCCAGAAATTAAAAAAGTATTCAATGAAAACGTACTACCGCAGTAACGAGTAACCTCCGTCGCGGTCGACCTGTGTGCCTCTCATCGAAATTCATTCAGCCGTTGAAAGGTAACTGACAGACAGAGTTACTTTCGCGTACATATATAGTAGTTAGTAGTAGTAGGAGGATCGCGTAGCTATGAAGAGCTCGTGGCGAAATAATAACAGCCGCCCGGGTCGATCTTTAGATTAAGCCGCGCTTGCCTAGGTTGGTCTGTGGATGGGTGACCGCCCATTACATACCGAGTTTTCTCCGTGCCTCGGAAAGCACGTTAAGCCGTTGGTCCCGGCTGTCATTTGTAGATCTTTGACAGTCGCTACAGGTAGTCAGTGGCCCAAAAAGTCTGACAACCGGTCTTACCAAGGGGTATCGTATTACCCAGTACTAACTGGGTTGTGGTGGTCAGATAGGCAGTCGCTCCATGTAAAATACTGGTATTCAGCTGCATCCGGTTAGACTGGAAGCCTGTTGTTGGGAAAAGGCTAGGCAGGTGATGATATTACTAGTAAGGATGTAAAGTATGGATTTGTGTGAAAGCGTCGTTCGGTGTCAGCAGTACAGACTCCGTTCATAATCCAGTATGTCCTGGTGCCGGCGAACCTTCTGCGCCTACTCACAAAGTAATCCTAACGACACCCATGTATTACAGGCGACCGACGAATCCTCTATGCAAATACTGTTGACGCGAACTAATTTGAACCATTAGTCGCAGAGATGAAGTTCCTTTTTACTTGAAGGCTCAGTTACACGTTGTTCGTTGTTTTAGGGCTAAGTGGAAGATGTAACTCGTACTTTACTTTGACATTAATATGTATGACATGTAACGTAAGGATATAGTGAGAGAGTCTTAAATGTTTGAATTCGTGATCAATTTTGTTGGAGGCTGCGTCGGATCATGAAATTGTTTTCTTATTTTCCAAACAGGTATTACTGCGCAGTTATCCTAATTTGAATATGATGTAAACCTACTGATATTGGAGATTTGCTGAGAATATCAACAAGATAATTTCTCACTATATTCAGTCGGTATTTGTCATAAACTGCACGAGCTACATCATTAAATATGCAGTACAGCTACTTCGAATGAGTAAGATATTATTATGTCAGGATCGTTGCATTAAATCAAGATTAAAACACTCGTAGCTAGAGCTACGAACGCTACGGGCTACGAACGCTACGAGCTACAAATTCGTAGCAATCTAGTGCTACGAGCATTTCTTAATAGGAATACCTAGCCACCAACTAATAAAGTTCTTGACAAGGATTCAGCAATGAAGTGATAACACAAGATCTTAATTGAGACATGTTACAAATTAACTTTAGAAGTTAATTTGAAACAAGCTCCCTCATTTCTCCATAAGATAAAAACACAGGCATCATTAATATTGTTGAAACTTAGTGCTTTGAAGTTGGCGCAACATTTGCTGACGACTCTTGATGAAATATTATTGTTACACGAGCCACTGCCTCACCCAATAAGTGACCCAAATGGAAGCGGAAAAGAGTCCATTGTCCAAAAAGTTGCATTTTCTAAATCATCATCATCCTCGTTGGTAGCTTCGTCCCACCCACTGCTGAGTATAGGCGTTCCCCCGCTTATGCCATGCTCTCATGGTCTGTGGGATTCTCATCTAGGTCTTCCCACGGTCTTACGCAACGTTTCTTGTAATATTTCTGAACTTATACTATTGAAAATGCTGTATTTTTTTCAGTCGAAAATGTGTGAATGTACAAATATCCGCTCTCCCCCGACCCCGCCCTCTCATGGTGGTCGTACAAACCCTGATATGAGGCTTAGGTCGATACGAGTCCGACTCAACTGACCTATATCTCCCCAGACAGAATGCATAAGGATTTCCCCACAGCCAAAAAAAAAAGGGTAAAGATCCCTACTACAATTTCCAGATATATCCGTTGCGAACCAAAAGGGACTCAATCTTTTTTTCAAAGCGTTGATTTCAATAAGACCCTTTCACGGGTACTTTTGAATTATTGAAGAGTTTGTCAGCTAGTCAAAAAGATAGTTTTCCGTCGTCGAATATATCAGAACCAGTGGGTTCTGTGGCGCTTGTTATTTAATAGGCGGGCTTTTGTAACCTCTTTAGAAGATAACGACTTGGGTAACGAGGCGTTCAGGACTTCACTCACACGAGTTTACATGTTAATGTGCTTTTTATATACAACGAGGACCGGTTTGTGTTGAGAAGGTTTAAGATTGAATTGGTGTGATTTCAGTTGTTTGAATCTTTGTGGTGTATTTATTTTGTTTTAACATGAAATGAAGTTTGCCAGATTTTTAATAATATTCGTGCGTATAAAAATACATGTTAGATACATGTTTCGTTCAAATTGGACCAAAGGTATATAAAAAGTAAATTTATTCAATATGGTTTCAAATTGCTTCAGTTTTCTAATCAAAAATATGATTGTGCCATTATTGTAGAAGAAAACATAAAGTAACAACACAAAAAACTGTATTAGAATTCTGTAAAAGCAATAGGCCTGTGTGTGTTCTAATACGAACGAAGTGTACCTAAGTCACAATATTATACTGAGGTCAAAGTCGCGACATTGGGCCTGAAGACCTCGCCCGAAAGTCACCTTATGCCAAAATCCATAAATAAAACATGCAATATGTTCCTAAAGGCACACAAATGACTATGCTATAAGCTATAGACTATCAGACGGATCAGAAAATTGAAATTCAGGTACCTGCTTTATAATTTAGTTGATCTTTATTGTTAGTAACTAATTGCCTTGCCAAATTACCTAGAATCCTGTACTTGGAATACTAATCGCATCATTATGCAAAAGCTTTGGAAACTAGATAATGATTAAGAATCAAAACGCTTCGAAATGACTAAACTGTATGTACAAACACCTTGAAGTATTACACCGTTACATTCCATAACTCACGCGAGATAATTTGGAATTAGAATCACTACGAGTGAACGCGAGCAACGGAAATTATTACCATCGCCTAAATTAACAATTCGATGCTACCGGAAATGTATTTTTGGCTTGAATTTAACCGAAACAACGTACAGTTGTATATATATGTAATTCATACTAGTAGGAGTATAGCGGAATTATAGTCGAAATAATAAGCCTCTTATCGTACAGTACACTATCATGAATAAGCTTCGCGTAGCTCTTACTGCAATCTGAATTAAAGACTGGTGGTGGTACTTATCGCTATGCCAGCAGAATTTACATTTCCACATTTCCATCCCCTTTCATCTTATACGTAGCATAACTTATCCATCAACCACCTGTACTTTATATCCGAGTTAAAAGCACAGCATTCTCTAAGAACGTAAGTAACATTATGAATATCAGAGTAAAAGGAAATGAGACGCTAAGCTCGCGCTGACCTTTATACATGATGTTCAAAATTAAAGCAAGAGCCGAGCCGTACACCACGGTAAATACGCACCAAAGTATTTACATACATATGTGGTAAATGCTAATGAAAGTGTACCGATGAGCTTAGAATTAAAATTGTAAATTAAGAAGATGTACACGTCAAGGAGCTTACGTTATTAAATTAATTCGTTAATGTATTCAAGCACGTGCTCAAGATAAATAAAATGTTTTGAGTTAATGTGCTAAACGTGTGAGATATAAACGACGTTAATTCTATTTGGTAAGAAGAAAACTAGATGAATACTAAACACCATAGCTCGTCTCGTGTGTTTATGATTCAAACACACGAGACACCAGAAACTTCGGAAAGCTTTTAAATCAAAGATAAACAACGAGCAAAACTAGTTCGGCATCAACGAACAATATTCGCGTAAACGTCAGACAACATTAAACAAACAACGTACATGAAAGCCAACACTAAATCGCTCACAACCAACAAACTAACTTTCAGCTTTAGTTTCAAACTAATTTAGCGAGCGCTGATTCCGGAAATTGATGACTCAGTTAAATTTACATTTTGTATTCAATCTCTTTGGCGCTTCGGAGGTAAATAAGATTATCTCTCGCCGTTATTGGTCCATATTTTACAGAAGCACTTATTTCTTACCATCTGCCCCAACACAACGGTTGGAAGGTTTTTGTGCAAAACATTCTGTTGGGAGAACACGGTTAAGGAAAGTTATTTTAAAAACACGCGCTCCCTAGCGATCCGTAAACAGGTTGCGGTTTTTATTGTGTACGCTGACCACGCACAAAAATATGACGAAGCCATGTGATTAGTGACGAGAATATTTGTCTAACTGAATTTAATCCTGGTTCAAATAGATGTTTTTTCTGAACAAACTTCTCTTATTGTTCTCTAAATAATAAGCAGTTTTAACAGCGATTACTTTACTAACAACTACTAAGCTGCTGTCCATAAACTTGGTTCTGCATACATCAGAACTCTGTCCAACCTCGCCAGCTACACCAAGTTTAGTCTGCCCCTCCCCTACCCCGCACCGTACCACACCGCACCCTTCACTGTAGTCTCCGTCTGTTTCCACAACTAGTGTCTTAATAAAGTGGAGCTGAAACAAACTTTCCTCGTTACTTGCTTGATGAATTTTAATGCAAAAAGGATCTTGAAAATTACTCCAATTATACACTTTAAGATCCAAGCGAACGTTGATTAAGAAGTTAACGTAGTTTCAAATTGCACTCATGCGCTGGAACCGCATTCTAATTCTATTAGAGTAGGAGGAATACATGTTTTAGTTTTCAAATAAAGTTATTGGGGTGTACGTATTTAGTTATGTTTGTATTGACAGTACGTTTAGAATCTGTTAAATAAACAACATTTTTGTTTAAAACTAAATTAAATTTGAAGAAAAATTGCCTCTGGCTTAAATGTTTTATAATTTTATACTTCTTTTACAAATAATCCCACTTATAAAGTCCATTGAAAAATGACCAGTCGAATTCATTTAGCGTACAATCCCCAAAACAAAAGAGGATCCCCTTGATAAATGTCAGCGAGCGGTTTCTTTTGTGGCAAGCTTCGCTAACCGAGTGAGAGATTGTCGTCGCCTTCCACCAAATCGTCTTTACACCGTCTCCATTGAGGCAGGCTTCAAAGCCTCCTCCCACGTGGCCCGACGGCTCACCGCCCTTTATTTATGGGTTTTTAGATGCCTCGACAACTTTCAGCGACGAAAAATTCTTTGATGTTCTCCCGACGATGCTTAAGACGGTTTTGTGTATGGAGATGATGTTGTCGTATTTTGGCACAGAATAAACTTGTTACTGAAAGGAGATCACTCAGATTGGGCTATTTTCAAAAGTGCCGGGCCAACAAAAATAAACTTATTATTTAGATAGAGCATAACATAATAAACACTTTTAAACATCACACCTAAGTCGTAAGTCAATTCACCGAGAAGTTATTCAACCTCAAAATATCTGAGATCACCCAGGTTGAGCAAATTTTTTTTGTCGGTTCTTTAAATTAAACGCAATAGTTAAATAGAGCTTCTGGATATAAACATTTTTTATTAAACCACCCAAGTTCTATACCCAAGTTATTTGAAAATAGCCCAAAAATGTATGGAGGCTGGGTGATCTCCTTTGTTGACTTTTTGGTTGGGTTTTATGAGAACAAAAGAAAATAAATCGGAACATGTATGTTTACAAAACTGATGTACTCGTATGTTTGCAAAATAAAACCTTAAAGTTATACCATCATTATCAGCAATGTGCAATTATGTACTTTGTACAGAATACAATCTGTATCTATGAAAACTATTTGCAACAAGTTGTAACATTTTCCTCTCTGTAAAAAACTACCTACGTTTTATCCTAACAAAAACTACAACAATTGCTGCAAATCCCAAAGCAAAACCTTAAACAAAGATAATACATATTCCGACAAAGTTTAACCCAATTGAATAAGCTGAACCTTCCAGACAGTCTCTAGGTACCAGTGCGCACAAAATTGAAAAACCTAAACGCAAATAGCTAAGACAGATGGGCGAGGCGCCTCTGACTCCGAGAGGAGACACCGAGAGGCGATTTGTCAAAGAGAGATTACTCAACAGGGAGCTTCCAGATTGTATGTGTGCCTAGGAACGTCGGGGAGCCGTTTCAGTAGAATTCTAAAAGGTTTACACAGCTGCTGTTACTCGGTGCCGGTCAGGAGGAACTTTATTTCTTTTAATTTAAGGCCTTTTTGGGACGTAGGTACTTCGTACAGTTCACATTATCTTTCTCGACTAGTATATCACTTATAACTTCTTCGAACTTTCTTAATTAAGTTCATCAATAATGTTTACAGCAGGATCTAAAGGTTTCAGAGTTCCATCATTACTTATGATCTGCTCAAGTTCTGGCAACTCGAGACAGATTAATGAGCAGATTGTCGGCAACAACACCGCGTCGTCTAAATACTCGAACAATGGCGTCAGATAACAAACGGAATCACGTTTCCGCCATTAAAATAACAATAATTTGCTCCCTCTTAACAAGCTCGTTTGCATACGTCCTGAGCTTTAATGTTAAGTAATAAGTGTCATTTTCTATTGTCTGAAGTGCAGGAGTTCGTTGTCAGCCCGTTCAATGGCGCATTGTAAAGGGATTTGAATTCGCGATCAGTTTCCGTCGGTCGGAAACGTTTGATGGTATTAAAACTTTTTGTCAAGTGTTTCAGGAGATGAAATACCACAGCTTGGTGGCTAATACTGTGGAACAATATAACAAGAGAATATTTTACCTAAGATTTACTTTGCACTACCTAACTAAATATTTTGTTGAGATTCTCTGTAGGTACGAAAATTTGAAAAACAACTTCAATAATTACAAAATTCAGACAAACAAACGATGAAATGTATTTTAACAAAACAGCCATTTGAAATGATTTAATAAAATATAATCTGTGAGAAACTGAACATCATCGCGGCAACAAAGCTGTGTATCCATCGAGCTAGCCTGTGCCTGCGCGCTGAACACAACGGACTACAAACAAAGCGCGGCGCAAATGAAGCGAGACAATTGAAAACTGATGAAATGCGATTGAAAAGTGAATGGAGTGTGGCAAACAGAGCAAATGAAGGCCGGTTAGCGGACGCGGCCGCCCCGTACCCGCCCCGCACACGCCCCGTCCACGCCTTGCTAGAGAATGCTCCCCTAATGTAGGCCACTGGGCGATCCATTATTCCATTTAACGACAACTTTTGCAATACTCGATTATTTTTCAAACGTCAAGAATATTGTGCTTTGACTTCGAAATATTTCCTCTCTCAGTTCCTTTCGCAAGTTATTAAATGTTTGTTCGTAATATTAGCTTTTGCTTTGAGCAAAATGAAAGCTTTTCAAAGTAAATAACTAACATTTTTGACTGTCAGTTTAAGCTTGTTGGAAGTTAACAAGGTTTGGAGTGAGGAAGGGTTCGTTTGATAGTTTACGTGCTCGGAGAACTAAGCCCTCGAGGGAGGCCGAGGCAGCCTCGTCGGCAGGTGAGAGGCACACACAGTCTGTGTTATAAAATAATCTAGTTGACCACGTATAAAGACCCATTGTAATGTTAAGTCCTTTGCTGTCGTAATAATGTTGTTCTTGGATTTATGATTTCGTAATTTCTTTTTCTCGTAAAATATTGTTGATTGAGGACCCAAAGTTCGTTACCAAAAGATATTGGATTCAGACGATTGATAAACCTTTTTTTTTTGCTGAAACGTAATTTAGTAAGAATACAATTTGTTTCTTAGAAGACAGGAGCAACTCGAGGAACCGTTGCCAGGCTGTTTACTCGGTTCAGTTAGATTTTATTTTGTTATAAAGTAGACTTTATTCAAGTTTTCTTAAATACACACAAGTTGCCCTACATCTTAGGGAAGTTTCTGAATGCGTCTTGAACAAACAAAACTTGTGCCCTTTATCTGTATCCTAAGTTAAGTTACAGCTTGTACTTAGTTAACACGCTTGTTATGACTTAAGTTATTGTTTGCTTACTAAATCACTGATACATGTCTATAACTAGCTTTAAGATAAACAAAACTTGTCTTGTTACATTCGCACGCAACCACCCCACGGAGAATCTCTCAAATGTAGGGACAGCTAATTGCGTACTACTATTTCTATTACAATTCAGTACACGTCTAAGTAACGTCAACCTTTTTATTTTATTTTTGTGCTGTCATCTTAGTGTGTTATTAAGGGCATTACATTGCCCAATGACCTTGAGCATGCTGCCCCGTACTAACTTACGACGAAACGGCGAGAGAGAGAGAGGGACGAGTGCGGCAGTGACATAGTGCTTTTCGCGAAATTTCCGATTTTTATAATATATTTTAAAATATTAAAAGAAATATGAGAAAAAAATCAATACACATTGTTAAATACGTCATTACGTATTTTTTGGTATAAAATTCATGCTGAGTTATTGAGCCGTTATAGAGAAAATTTTCAATTTAGGTTGAAAAAGGACCTATTTGTTACGATTTTTCGATAAAATTTGAGTTAGTTTATTAAAATTTTAAACAATACAATGTATTTGTGATGACCTTTACTTTAACATATATTTTTTATATTGAAAACGCACAAAAGGATTCATCTACAAACTTCTTTAAACACACGGTATTTTCAGGATTTGAGCGAGGTAATCCCCTTAATGGATTATAGGATAATGCTTTTGTCTTTGGACAAGTTTACACACTCACGTGATACTGGTGTATAATAAACCTGGTCACGTGAAAATTCAATACTCATAATCTTCTTCACACTCAAACATATGTAGGCTTTTCAAATAATCGTGAGTGAATCAGTCACACACAAGTTAGATATAACATAGTTCCACAAGCAACAGTTGAGTGTATTGGTCGCGGCTCGTTGCTGCCTGTTGTGACTGTTGCTAGCTCGAGCTCGTTGTTCGACAACTCGGGCCATTGTGCTGTTGTCACGGACGGAGTGGGAGGTCACGGCTCGTTGGCTCGAGTATAGAAGATATTGTCTTTTGATTCACTCAGTGTGTCGGGGTGATCGTAAGCGTTAATGATAAATAATATTGTTGTCAACACGTAACCAAGAATGTTATTAATCTAAGACAAAAAACAAATATAAAACCTAATTTGTACTACGCGTTTTTTTAGCAAACTCGATCCATCAATGTAAAAAAACTTTCTGCGAAAACAAAACCGACTTCCAAAAAAACACTAAAAAGGTCTAAAATAACTTGACTTTCGGAAATCGGTGTCTTTGCTTGTATCATTGACTTTTTGCCACCGACTTCCGAAAGTCAAGATATTTTAGACATTTTTTTTTGGAAGTCGGTTTTGTTTTGGCAGAAAGTTTTTTTATTTTACCCTTTTTAGTTGTAGTATACCGCACAAATTCTTGTCATGAATTAATTTTTACATTGTAACTAGAAGTTAGTTAAAGTATTCGTCAAGACGAATCATACGAGCCGAAACTCGATGGGATTGTGTCATTTTATTACGGACTACCTGCCCACCTTCCAGCTCCATCACCAGACCCTGGGTACCATCTAGAGTCAAAGTACTCGACAAGATGAATTATACGAACCCAATCTCGATGGGGTTATGTCGTTTTATAACGGAGTTCCTATGGCCACCTTCCAGCTCCATCATCAGACCCTGGGTACCATTTAGGATTAAAGTACTTGTCAAGACGAATCAAACAAGTCCAAAGTCGACGGCGTTGCGTCGTATTATTACAGAGTTCCTATGGCCACCTTCCAGCTCCATCATCAGATCAGCTCCATGTCATCATAATATTGCATTGTCTCGCGATATACACATGCAAGCGTCAAATTTAACTAGCAAGTATCACGCGACGTCGCGTGATGTCCATCAAAGCGCCCGCACGCGACGTCGCGTGATGTGACAATTAACGTGAGGAAAACAAGCAAATTCCTAAACCGATTTTGATGGAATTTCTATGGGACCAATCGGGAAGCATATCCTTTAAGATGAAAAAAAAAATTTTCAAATCGGTTTACAAATGACGGAGTAATGAGGTAACAAACATAAAAATATACAACCGAATTGAGAACCTCCTACTTCTTGAAGAAAGTCGGTTAAAAAGCTAAGTGTCAATAATCCAATTTACTTAACGAAGTTTTCAAACTAAATTTGATGACTAGAAGCTTAAACTTAGCTACACAAACAAGCATTTTTCCCGTAAAAATAAATGATGGTTTCTCAAAGTCAACCGTACTGACTGACTCCACCATTTATTCCTCATTGTAGACTACATTTTAAAGCCAAACAAATAAAAGCTCGCCAGGTGTGATCAATCACGGCGCAGTGAGTAATGGTCTCGACTGCAATGAGCAGATACTGCCGCTGCATCTAGCTGCACAGAGCCGCACGAGCTGGAAGGTGCAGCTTATTGTGATGCGCTATGACGGATGGAGGCTGCAGCTATTGTGTGTCGGCTTAGAAGCTAACTGTGTGGGACTCAGATTGAAAAGTTCTGTTGTACCGAAGCCAGAAGGAGATGAATGTGGAGGAAGGTGTTTATAAGATTCCGATTTATCCATGATACGTCTCAGCATAAGGCATAGTTAGATGATCGTTGTCGCTGTTCCATGCATAAAGATGTGATTAAAGCGTAGATCAATTAGTGTTACTATGTAAAACTTGTTTGTAATAAAATTTAAAACGTTATTATGTGGAAATCTTTAAGTGCATCTCGGGCCTCTGGCACCCTTGAATCAATGCGAACATTTTGTATACAATAAAGGAAAACCCCGACTTTTTAAAATATCTTGTATCTAATAAATCCAAAATATGATGAGATAAATGAACGAAACAGAAACTCCAAAAAATAAAGTAAAAAACCTCTCTTGGAGCAAATCTGGAAATACCTACACGAAAACATTAAGACAAAAAAATCCTTTAAAATGAAAAAGTTTAACAAATGACCGGGGGACCTTATCTCCGCAATTTACCGAATAATTTGCAAAAACCGTCTCAGTAGAAACTCCTATAAATAATTTATCTTTTAAATCGGATTAGTGATTAATGCTGCGCTGTTACTCAATTAGGATCGCTCCTCTTGGCTCGCAGATATTTTGCGATATTATTGGGTTTACTTGTAATATCACACTCTTTACGCTATTTTGTTTATTACCGTTTAATTACGAGGGTCTTTTGGTTTCCTTAACGAGGTTATCGGGAAAATTGAGAGGGTTTATAAAGTAAGTATCGGAGGTTGTGTTGCTGTTAGCGCCGGCGTCTGGCAGGCTTGTCAAGTCTAATTAGTAAATCTTCTTTGAAGTTGACGGACGATTCTCTATCTAACTAAGGTAAAAGTTTAGTCTAGTTCTAAGTTTGATCGCACGACCAGGCGTCCGACCAGTTTTGTTCAGGATAGCAGCTGGTCATGCGACAAATCGTGGTCGTGGCCGCGTAGTGCGCGAGCTCCCATAATGTAATATAGCAATGCTGCTAACCTAAGATGATAACACTTGGATCTAAAGCTGCTCCTGCATAGTACGGCGTTTCGTTTGAATAAAGCGAAAAAAATTGGATTGAATAAACTGATTTTGGGGCCAATTAAGGGCAAGCTACGTACCGTACTATTTGGTTTACGCAACAACTAACACTTAATTTAAAAAAAATAGACTACTTAAAGGTATTGTAACTGCCATTTATAGTTCTACTCCTCTCAACTCGAATACTGTCTTCCCTTGAATTTTCCATATCCAACGGAGGGCAGAGAGACATTCAAGCTTGCAATCTTTCATCTTAAAGAAAAAACACTCACAAACCGTTTTCCTTTCTTTAAAACCGTCAAAGAAAAAAGGTAAATTAAATTGTAAGAAGTTTATTGGTAAATTTCTCTTAAGTTTATCTTAATTGGGGCTCGGAGCCCGCCCGAGTGGCTGCCTTCAAAGAGACGCTCAATTTCCGATCAGCCGTCACTCTGGTCGCTCCGCTAGATAAATATCGCGACAAATTAGGTGATACGAGTCCTGATTGGTTGAACGATAGTTCCGTATGAGTCCTGATTGGTCGGGCGAGCTCTTGCGCCAGTGGCGCCCCCTATATCGGGTGTATTGGCTTTATGATTGATGTGTCTTCGGCTACGGTGATCCGTTAGCGTTTGACACAATCATGTTGCGAAGGAAATGTGGTTGTGACAGGAGGAATTAAGGACCTGTTGCTCGTTTTGAAACTTCAATTACTCTATTTTTGTGCCAACCTCAGATATGCGAGACTTTTGATACTTTAAAAAATATAGTTTTATGGTAAGTTTTCTAACGGGTCTGTGCATCCCACAAAAGCTTACAGTAACATTCAAAGCGCCATTACGACAGTTAAGAAGCACAACAAACGCTCCAACAACTGCACACAACAACACTATCAGCTATTGTTTTATTCCAACAGTCCTCCAGGGGTGTAAGTAGTGCAACTTGCGAGATATCATTTCAACACATACATATGTATGCGCTGCATTCTCTCGCGCACTCAACTCGACTCATCTCGCATTCATGATATTATTTTAAAATTGAAATACAATAGCTAGCTACTTTAGAGCGCTCGTGAGATTTCTTTATTCAGATTAATTAAAAAAGAGAAAAGACGAAGCACTCGCTTGGGATCGCATCGGAGAACAATCTAGAATATTTTCTTTGTGTTACGATAGGATATTTCTTTCTTTGTGTATTTAATATGATATCGCAATTAGGTGTTTTGTTGTAGCAGAAGCCTTTTTTGAATCAGCTTACAATCAAACCAGGATACAATCGAGATATTATTCTTACTTTATTTTCGTTATATCTTTCCATGATATCTTTTTTAGAATTCAATTACATTATGGTACATACCTATATAGAATATGTATAAAATGATTGACAAATTGCACAACCATACAATGCCAAGACAATTTCAAAAAGAAAGCCAATTTTCCCGACATCCATTTTATGTTCAAATTCTTGAATGTTTCAAAATTCAACGATTCCGTTCTCATATTCCGTCGTCGCATCGTATTCGTATATTACAATATGACGGGGCGAATGATTGCCGTCGCCGCGACGAAACGAATCATATTGTAAACTCAATAGCAGCGGAGCGGCGCGGCGGCGGTGGGTTCTGTCATCTGGGTAAAGGTCAGCGGACAGTTATAACCACAAACAAAACGTAGTCACACTGCTGGGGCAGGGCCACCTCCAGTCAGGCCTGGCCGCCTCTGTGAGAGAGAGTGGGTCGTTAAGCACCACACGGGCTCAATATCGGTTCTAGAACATGTTTCCCCACAGTGTTTTCCTTCACCCTTCTAAATCCAGTGGCGGTGAAAATTAACTGCACAAAGTACCTGCTTGGGTTTCAACCCACGGCTAAAACTCGCAAGCCGTGGCCAGTACCACTGCCACTGAGCTACTGCTCTCGCGCAATTAAACAGAAAGAGACCCGAACGGCTCGGGTGGTGGCGCTGCTGGTCCCGAGCCCAGTTTGTAAGTGTGCGTTGTCCTTTACTGAGGAGAAGTGGGTCGGGCGGCACAATGCATGTTTCATGGATCCTGTCGGAAGATGTAAACTGTAAAGGGATCGTTGCCGGTCGCGTCCTGCTGTCGACTCCATGTTTGGATTTAAATAAATAAATTGCAATATTAAGGCGCGCTGAATGCTCCACTCAAAAAAGGTGGAGAGACATCTTCAACCAGAGAGGTGGACCCTTATGGACGCGCGGGGCGCGGAAAGAGATGTCTGGAAAGGTTTAGGAGAGGCCTACGCCGCAGAGGCGACTACTACTATTATAAATTAACTTAGTTATATGTAGATACACAATTATTGTGACCAAAAATACCATTAAGCGCTAATATAAAGTAAATAAATCTTATGTTAAGTTTGAATGGTTGTAGCAAATAAAGCCTATTTTTATTTATTTCTTGTATATTTTTAATGCACCACTACTCACTAAAGGTTCGGAGAAATGGCGGTGCGGCTCCGCACACTCACACATACTTCGTATAGTAATCTGTCCGCAATTGAACCTTATACATGAAATGCTTAAATTAATTTTAAACACCATTCGGTCTCTGTCATCTTCAGACGATTGAAAGAAACAGAGCTATGTTTGAATCATTTTAGCGGTAAATGTATGATGATAATGTGATTTATAGTGCAAACAGGTATATTATTTTAATGTTGTACAGAATATTGCGTTAAATTTTTTCGTCAAGGTTTCAATTTAAAAGCGCCATTGTCTACGCGAGGATGTCGGAAAACCACATAGGTAATGTTTCAAGTTAAAACATTCTTAGTCATTCCTTTGTGCATAAAATGTCGGCTCACGTCAGTATTTTTCTGCAATAAAAACTATAAAGATATTAACGATTTTGTATGACAAGCCAAACTACTTACACGATGCGGTGCCTGGCGATAAAAATATGCAATACGTAAATGTATTATTTTATAGCATAGTGTAAAGGCGCTCTGTGGGCAGATTATTTACCACCGCATCGTAAGTATTATAAAGCACTACATTTTATTTTATATAAATATCTTAAAACGACCTCACTACAGGTTTTAAAGCATAAACTTTAGAGTATCTACTAAGTTTTCCTTCACATATTTGCTGTTCAAGACTTTTCATTATCCTTTTTAATAGAAACTCACGGGATTTACAAAACGCCATCGGAAATTAACTCGTCGGATTGAAGCATATTTAATTCCTTTTCAACATCCACAGTAATCTCCTTTCTTTACCGACTATAATCCCTTGGCTGAACACCGGGAGCTATAATTAAGTTATTTAACCATGTAATATGCTGTGACGTCATACTACATCAGGTATATTATGTACCGTGATCACGCACAGAAAGTCACATTAATATGAAAACCGCGGGATTTTGTTTTCAAACGATGTGTGCTTGGCAACTTGTCTTATAATTTTCATTAACTTGATAATTAAGAGAAGGAAATTATAATTATGATTTCAAAACCTAAGATATGGCTTTAGTTAATTTGCGATAGCAAACTGTCCATGCTAGACATCGTGCTGGTTTCAATCTGTCCTGCTGATAGATACGTGCGGCCATCATAGTGACACTGACCAGTCGTTGGAATAGGTAGACCTGCACCCTGATTACGCAACACACTGTATCGTAATCTAAAAGATTTTGAAAGATATTCATAATCCAGTGCTTCTAACATACTAAAAACACGTCTGCCGAACAACATAATGAATGTTGGTGAATTATCAAAATGACGTACAATATGTTTTCATAGTAAGGACAAGCCTGAAATCCCGGGATTTACTGGGATTACAAAACACAACAGAATAAAACAGCTCAGAATAAAGAATTTAATTCAACATCCAACTCTATTAAAGTCCGTACAAAAAGACCGGTCGACCCTCAAACAAACTGGCCGAGTCAAACTATGCACACAAAATGAAATTTCGAAAGCATTCCAATTGCATCGATTATAAAGCCCCGTATCGTATAGAAGTCGGGAAGTTATTCAAAATATATTTAACAGCTCGCCGAGATTGTAGCCAGGATGTAATTGCGAAATACCGGAGTCGGCACGTCCGCGGGGGAAGTGGGGAGTGTGCGCTGAGCATTATGCTGTGCACAGTGAATGCCTCACTCTATAACGTAGACATGTTAGGGGGCGTTCACGTCCTCGGACGATGCGACACGCACACACTCATCACTGTACGCGTCGCCCAGAACTTGACTTCGAGATTAGCGCCTTCAGTTCCTGTATTATTGTATTCCTTCTATGAGCAAAGAACAAGACACGCTGTCCATGATATAAAGTGCCCCGCCGTGTGTGGCACAACAACACATTTACTCTTCAAGGCAGAGTTTTCTATGAATCTGAACCAGAGTAGATTTTCCTTTCTTCGGCCAACCTGCGCCTCTAGACGGTTTAATGTCTTCCAGACGGGGCCAGGCAACTCATGTCGTGGGAGCGAGCAGCTCGTGGCCAAGAGCTGTTCTCTAAATAAGGGGCACGCAGGCACGTTAGATCGCGCGATCTTACGTGCCTACGTTATTGAGAGTGTGAATGACTACGATTTGCTATTGTACACGAATTTTAATGTTGTTGTAATTGTTTCGAGCCGACGATGTAGGCGTTTGTTTGAAGACTTTAAAGTATGCGAAGTATCCCTGTTTACTTTGCAATGGAAATACCTGTATTAGTTTGGAATTCACAACCTTGCAAATACTTTTTACAGTTGGGATGTTTACATTTACAACAAATAGAAAACTTAAAATACTAATAGTAACGCTATTAGGCTAATAAGTGTTATCCTTAAACATGATACAAACATTGACGCGCAAATTGTTATCGTACAAGATTCTAGACTACCGGCGTCGGCTATTAACAAAAAAAAAAACTGTTTCATGTAAAAGTGCAATAACTATACGGCATAAAAACAGCTGTTACATACATGTGTAATATGTGTATGGCACAGCTGTTTTTTTTTTTGTAAGAATCCGTAATTAGAAGTAATTTCTTCTCTGAATGTTCGTATATAATTTGCAGGACCTTATTTCGAAACCTTATTTTGAGACCTGTAATTCCCAGCGAAAACCACTGCGATTCCCAGTCTTCTAATTATAACAAATTATAATCGCTACGAATCCTCTTCTCGACTCAATTGAATTGAAATCTTTTCACAAATGTCTGTCTGTAATAGGATCTTAACTTGTTCCGAAGAAGGATATTGAATGGTTGGTTCAGTTCTAGACTTTTTGACGGGGTTTTTATTGAATAGTATTGAGTTTGAGGAGTCCTGAAGTCCTGATTAAGATGTAGACATGTTACGTTATTTTTCTAACACAAATATTATATTTTTTTGAGTGGCATTGTCGGTCCCACGATGGTCATATGGGTTAATGTTATTGAAAAAAGAACTCAGATTCATGTTGATTTAATGGTTATCTTTTCTTTCATTCTTGATTAAGTATAAAAAGAAAATAAGTAGCAGTGATAAAGTATTTTTAAACTAAATTGTTTGTGAACAAAATAGGCCTTTGTCTAATTAAAGAGAACGATTCGTCATGTCGTCGTCGGCACCAAAAGTGGCTAGTTTTATTTATTTCCTCGGCCGCAGCCTTTCAGTTAATGTGAAATAAGAAAAGCCCGTCTGGTAGGGTCCGCAGTCCGGGGCCAGGATCAAAGGGACTCTAAATGTTTGCGCTAACTTTGTTTGTTTACTTAGGACACACTTCGCGAGACTTCGCCGTCCCTTGCCGATTTGTTTTCTCGACAATTACAGAGTTCCCAATTATTTATGAAATAGCTACCAATTAGGCGAGAACTTTTATTAAAAACTCAGAAGAAAAGCTTTATATTCAGCCGAGCTTTAATACGAAATCTTGTAAGTTTTACAACTTTCCTCGCCGTACAAGTAAATTGATGCACAAGTTAGTTGAAATTTTGTGTTTATATTTTATTTGTGCTCCACGGACGGGGAGATGAATTTTACAGGAATCCATTAACTGCAGCGAAACTTGTGCTCTCTCACAGATAAAATATGTTTGGAATGTGTGCAGCAAATTAGAGAATTAATTGAAACAAGTTAGTACATTTATAGGGTGCTATTTATTTTACATTAAACAGACAGTTGCTTAGGTATAAACCTTACATTCGCATCATATCGTCTTTGCTCATTAGCATGACGTCCTTGTAGGACCAGCGAACGAGCATGTCCGTGTCCAGGTAAGTGAAGTCGTCCTTCTTCATCACCATGTCGGACATGTCCACGTCCTTGATGGTGTTGGACATTCCCATGTCCTTCCTGTACACCATCACGTCGGTGAACTTCATGTTGCGGGTGAAGAAGTGCGTCATGTCGATCCTCCTGTCGAAGGGGAAGCCGAGCGGCATCGTGTCGAAACAGACGCTCCAGCGACAAGTCCTGCGCTCCTTCATGATGTTGATGTCGACGTAGGGCAGCACGAGGTTAGTCTTCACGGGGGTTACGATCACGTACATCTGCAGAGGCATACCGCCGCGACGACCCAGAGGCAGCAGAAGCCTGCTCGGGAAGCCGACGCGAGTCTTGTACCACCAGCTCTCAACGTCGACGGTCTTACTGATCATGCCGACGGTGTCCCTCATAGTGTTGAGGAGGCGGCGGGTCCACGGCCTCTGTTCGATGACGCCGTGCATCTCCAGGGAGTTGCGGACAATGGTATTCTTGCCGGTCTCCAGTTTGTAAAGGAAGGTGTCGATTTCAACCATGTCGAGGCGTTTATCGTTGACGCTCATGAGGCGGCCGACGCAGTCGTATTTGGGACCGATGAAGATGCGGACGACAGCATCGACGGTCTTCTCAGAGGTGATGTCAACGGTGACCTTGAAGGGTTGGTGGTTGAGGCGGCGCATGCGTGCTACCGTCACCATGTCGGAGCGCTTCTTCTTCATCTCAACGTCGTCAAGGTACAGGGCGTTGGTGATGTCCATGTCATACTCATCCATGAAAGTGACTAGTTTGTCGGTGGTCAGGTGGTCGACTTTCACGCCGGGGAAGTCGAAGTCGTCACGGGTGTACATGGGCAGCATCTTCTTGAAGAGCATGAAGGTGTCGCCGACGCGCTTCAGCAGCCTCCAGAAGACGGGGTCGCGCAGGCAGGTGGTGTACATGTCTAAAGCGGTGGGCACGTAAGTGTACCTGTTGTGAAAAGTGGTGTTTTTATAAACTTGATAAATGTAACTATTCAAAATCTTATCTCTATCTAAAAAATTGAGGAATGTGTAGGTACGGTGAACTAATATTTTTTTGCTATGCCCCAGAAATTCAATAGGGGTAAATTAAGTAGATAGGCTAAGGCAGAAGCAAAAGGTGGTTACTTATATTTTTACTTAAGTTTCTTGGTCATTGATACATACTTGTCAAAGTTGTACACGTTGTAGCTGAGCATTCTCTTCATCAAGTGCATCATGTGCATAAACTTGGCGTCGTCTCCGACCAGTCCCATACCGCCGAGCGTCAACCTAGCCAGGTTCTCGATGTCCTCGGCCTTCTTAAGGCTGATGATTGTTCCGTCGCGCTACAGAAAACAAATACATTGAGCAGTGTTTCAATGAGGAGCAGATTAAAACTATTCATCTTAACATGAATGATACTTACGCGTTCAATTTTGCCAGTAAGGATTCCGTCACGGAGCATCCTCTCAACGTCATCCAGCATCCGCTTCCACTTGATGTTGTCCTTTGTTAGCACGATCATGTTGTTGCTGCGCACAGGCATCTCGTCTCCGGTGTGCAGGCGGATCTTGGGCCAGTAACCAGTCTTCAGCGGCTCGTTCCACATCATAGCCTTGATGTCGCACATCTCGTGCGTGAGGCGCTCCAGCCTCAGCCTGGCTAGCATCTGCATGGTAGCGTAGCTCAGGATCTCTCCGCGGCGCTCCTTGTTCACGGTGTACATGTCGTCGGTCATCCAGAAGGGGTAGCTCATGTGCAGGTAGTACATGTATGTGTTCAGGTCGATGTCCTCGGTGAAGTAAGATATGCGGTCGTCCTCAGTGAGAGTGCGGCGGACTCCCTTGCGCCAGTCGATCACGACCAGGTTCTTGTCGGTCACCTTGATACCGTAGTAGTCCATCGTGATGGGGTCCGTCATTGCCTTAGTCATCTTCATCATGAAAGCCTTGTGGATGATATGGCTGTCGACGAAGAAGTAGGGATAGATCTCATAGGGGGCGGGGAGGGTGATGCCACGGCAGTCTGTCCTGTGGAACACGCAGGCGGTGAGGGCGTACACGAACATGCCTCCGTTGATGCGCTCCCTCAGCCAGCATGCGGTCCTGATAAACACGTCGAAGTCCTTGGCGAAGAACAAGATCTTGAAGACCTTGACGGCCTGCTCAATGTGCAGCTCATTGGTGTGGACGAACACCTCGCCACGAGGGAGCATGCCCATCTTGAAGGTGTCGACGAACCTCCTCACGACGTCTGTCTTCTGCAATAACACATTGAATCATTAGCATATGCAGATTGAAATGGAAAATTGGCGTAAAATTATGATGATAAATTTGTATTGGAGTCTTACCAAGTACTTGTCCATGTTCTCTTCGATTACCCACTCCCTAGCGACGTCGCGGATGTCGTCATACATGGTCGGCTGCAGGATGTGGTTCAGGAGCTTCATGATGCAGAGCTCCTTCATCTTTATGTCCCACGTTACTGTAAAAAACAAACAAATATTTATACTGCCACGAATATGGGAACATTTCGGGAGAATTTTGGATTTCGAATTAATTAAACCGTCGGAGCATTGTCCAACTTGTGATGTTCAGAATAATATCAAATGTCAATTCAGTTTGCGCAGTCTTGTTTCAATTTAGTTTTTTCTTCGGGGCTGAGATTGTTTTGGCATTTCTATTTTCTTCTCAAGAGACTACTTCGAAATCTTATAAGTGGTTTGGACTGTTTTGATATCACTTTTGCTAATCTATGATATCTTTTGAAAAACACTTTGTTGCTTTTTGTATAGTCTTAGTTTAAGTGATACTTTAAAAGATTAGAACAATACAAGAATCGAAACTTCTGTTACTGAGCGACTATCCAGGCCCGCAAATAAAAATAAGAAAGCAGAAATAATGTTAGTTTTTGAACTCACCCATGTTGTCCTTGCCGATGAACACAGTGGTGTCATCTTTGATGACGGTGGCCGTCGCCACGGCCACAGCGGCCAATACCAGGAGTACTCTCATGTTTGCTGTACTGCCGCTCCACAACTGTGCTCATCTCACCTCACTGCCCCCTTTTATACCACCAAGTATTTGTCTCATTCCCATTATCATCGCGCACGTCATTATCAATTGTTGTTCTTTTAGTGATAACCTCTTGGAAGTACTGATGTCCTACGGTACTCAGAGGTTAGGAGTTGTTCCGAGCCCTCTTCACGAAGGTACCTCCTATTGAGGGTGTTTAAACAAGTCCGTGAAAATTTACCTTCATTTGTAATAAAACATGTGCTTTCGATCGTGAAGATGTGGCTTCGTGTGACATATTGCAGTTGGAAGAAAACGTTTATTGTGTGTGAATTCTTGTGTATTGTTTACGTTATTTTATTTGATGTTGGTAATTTCTTCTTCTTTTCGTTTCGACGTTATATCCATAATGTTTGAGCCCAGTAAGTGGCCACGTTGATTGCGGCGTTTTAATAAGTAATTTGACTAATTTCCTTTGATTAAGGTATTACCGATGCTATACTTAGTAACTCGTAGGTAAAGTGTGATTACTTTAGTTTGGCACACTAGTCATCAATAACGCTGAGACACGCTGCACAGGACCTATCTATCATCGTCTCAGGTATTACGGGCGTGTTCTATTGTGACGAGAAAAGACTTTGGTGACACAGTAGTTGAACACGTTCTAGTTTTGGTCGTTAAAGGTGCCAGGTACTTTCAGCAATCGTGTAGATATTTGGGAATCTGTAACTGTTAGGCTCAAAAGTTTGCTGGAAATGTTTGGAAAGTAAGCAGCTAATTTCGTTTCCTATTCCTAGAGGATAAAACGTGTTCTGAAACATTTACAGGCAGAGACTAAAACGACAAAATAAGACAATCGTGTTTTTTCGAACTGAAGTACCTTGTTGACAAATGTCTGCACTGACTTACACGCCAAGGGAAGCTCTGTTACACCTAAGCTTTTCATGGTAGTTTGACTATTTTTACCTTATCCTCCATAATTTATCAAAGCAGCCCATTAAATCGACCCCACTATACATGAATCTCAGTGGCCTCAACCCCTCAACCTTGGCTTAGACACGCTCTCACGCCGGCCGGGTGGGAAACTATTAATATTAGAGCAGTTTCGATCTCCACATAAAATATACTCGTAGATTATTTACAAGCTCGCGTCTAAGCGCTGGTGGCGACTGAGCGGGGTACCGACCAGGGTACTAGAGAGCTAGGCAAACGACGGTAATCTCCAAAGAATTGCATACAGCTTTAAATTGTTTAATTCTGGTTTTAGTTGGATCGTAGCAGCTGGCGTTCCGTACTTTCTGCCTATCCCCATAGGGAAGAGGTGTGAGTGTATGCATGAACTTGTTCTTGTAGCTTACGAGTATGTTGTATTTAGTATAGTGAAGAACGATATACCTATGTACAGCTTACCAAAAACAAAATCTTTACACTAAAGGTAGCACCACGCTAGGGTGTACCTGCAGACAGTGTGTACCCGGAGCCTGCACAGTTCTGCAACATACTCGCTTCGGTTTACGCGCACAGTTCAACTGTACAAGCAAACCTGTCAGGTACACCCTAGCGTGTATGGCTACCTTTACACGGTGTAAGGGACATCTTAACACAAACTTTTTGTGCGCCCCAACCTTGCGCCAACACATTTTCAGAAATGTCATCCAGCGTTGACGTTTTTGTCAATTTTAATAAATAAATTGTAAAGAAAAAACAAGTATTGAGCAATTGTTGAGTGCTGTTTAAGAAAAAATATGAACCCGGAGTTTATATTTGTGCTGGCAATAGGCTAGCCCCCAAATACATGGGTCTTAAACATAACAAGCTACATGTGAGTGTACTAGTACTGTGGTAGTTACTCCTCTGCCCGTCCCTTCGCGACCCTCAGCCCTCGGTGCGGTGCAACAGCCTCGTGAGCAACCTAACCTTATCTAGCGATTCGTTTGCCTATAAAAGTCGGAACCTATACCTAGCTATCCTTTACTAAATCAATAAATCGATCAATAAAAATACCTCTGTATGACTGTCATCTTTCACGCCTGACCGACTGCAGGGTTTTCAATGTCGATTGGCATACATGTACGACCACGATTGTCTTTAGCGGTACGATTGTCTCTACCGCTTTACGCCCAGCCCAGCCGGGTTGGGCGTAAATAATAGAGATAAGAGTTCCGGGAGTCAGAACATTTTTATAGGAAATTTCCTCCTCTCTAAGGATCTTTTTTCAAAATTCCTTAATTATTAATAGTTTTTGAGTTATTAACGAAAACCTAAATGCCATTTTTTTCTCATCTTAATTTGTTAATAACAATTGCATTTTTTATATGATAATACATACTTTTGATACATTTTACTAGACGCCATTCCGAATCGAATGAGCCATCGCTCATATTTTTAGAAGCTTTATCAAGAATTAACACGTTTTTGAACTTGTTGACTAGACTAATGAACTTAGTACTATCTAAACGATGTATGATGCAAAACTATCGAACGTGTTATTGTGCAAACGAAGTAAACACCTTTTATTGTATTATTCCACACGATCATCCGAGCTAGTTGTATCTGGGATGTTTTATATACGAGCTCGTGTTAGAACTGAGAGGCCCTCCGCCCTCCATGCGTCTACTGATAACAGCTGTGATACCTTGTAGACAGCCAGCTATGTACAGCCATAAGTATCGCTGCAGACATGTCCGATCAATTTTTTCTTTCAAAACGGGATGAAATCAAGGTTGCGTGGTCTAGTGCTTGTCCTTACGTTTTCTCTGACAGAGAACACTACCGCTTGTAAGGCCAATTATAAACATCACTTAACAAGTACTTATGCTAATTCGAGACGATGTCGCACAACTGCCTCACTGCACGATAGGGCGGGAATACGGCTGTTTGTGCCAAAGTACGTTCTAAGTGACATTTAAATGTAGATCTACATTCGAGAAATTAGAAAATAAAGTTTCCAGAAAACAAAAACATGAAATCACCTCTCATTTGCGTTTGATTCCACACAATGTATCACGCCTCTACAAAACGCTATAAAAACATTTTCAGGAAACCTAGAAAAAGATTAACTTCCCTGGGCATCGAACTCGCACCCCTGTCACTGGACCAATGCAGTCTCCACGTCAAGTCCACGCCCCTCTATTCTAAGCTCACTTACCTCTCATCAACGATGACGCACACAACGTCGCGTTATCACACTATAAGCGGTCAACTTAGAAAGTTTTATCTGTCAACTTTGCACCTACAACAACAATATAACTTATCAGCCGGCTGCGAATTAATAACAGGTGATAAGCTCCGATAGTTTTAATTTTGCGATTTATTTACATAATTGGTCAGGTTATTATCGGTGCCTAGGTGGCTCCTAAGGGATGTAGCGTGACGTTAGCTTATTACTCTATATTCTATCAAATGCAAATAGAAAATTTCAACAACAACTGATGGTTCCTAAGATTAGTTCGTTCCAACAAACAAACACTGCTTTTTTATATTAGTATAGATAGGCTAGCTTTTATAAAAGACACTTAGTTTTTATAAAATTAGAACTAAGATGGTGAATTCTTTAAAGCCATTAGCATTCCTGCCTGGACTCCAATTATATTTTTATCAGCAAAAAGTTCTAATTAAGTATAACAAACCCCATTCCATGAATCAAGGCCCAAATGTACTTTTATCTCTTGGCTTTCCCACCATAAATCAGGTTTAAAAAAAAAGCTTTTTTTGAGTTGCCATGGTTTTAAATGGTCGAAATTATCTTGTTACGATTATCTGCCGTCCCACGGGGGCGATGTTTACTGGACGTGAAATCGTACAAGCGATTTCACGCCTTCATTTTATTTAAATAAAATCTACGTCTTCACCCTTAAATTCGTTAATTCCAAGGGGGTGAAAAAAATTCAAACGAAAATAATAATACAACATGAAATTGTAGCGATATACTCGAATATTTCTTCATAGCCGACGGTTACGTGTTTGAAAATCGAACCCAAATTCGATATGTGTTCGTTTTTCAAATTCCATGCTTCGAACTTTTTGGTTGACTAACTTTTTTATCTAAATATTGGTCTCTGGTTTTTTAAAAAGGTTTTATGTTTTATTCGTCTCTCACTCATGCTCAAATGTTTTCATGACTTTTTTCTAACATCTCTTGTTTCTTTGTCCACAGACATTTCGGCACGGGTTCCCGTTCTCGCCAACAGCCCTAGCATGGGACCCCATACAGAAATTACTCGCCATCGGCGACAAGGGCGGCAACCTCAGAATGTATCCTTTTCACACCACACCAAGTTTGAGTTAAGATGAGACGCGGATTGAAAAGATAAGTATAAGATAGGATGTGAAGTCCACATTCTTCAAGGTCGTGTTTTTTATGTGTACTAGTTATAGAGTCTGCCAAACACTTTTCTGAAATGTAATATTCCTCTGCAAGATGTTACATACAATCACACTTATAAAACAAAATAAAACGTGGTTAGTTTATAGTTAGTTAGTTATGCCATGCTTATGGGTAGGTTTATGAAAACAAAAACCTAAAATATTTTCCTCAAAGACCTAAATAGGTTTATTTTTACTCAAAAACTAGCTGTTTCCCGCGGCTTCACTCGCGTTTTTATCGGAAATTATCCCACGGGCACGTAATATAGCCTATGACACTCAGGGATAATGTAGCTTCCTATTAGTGAAAGAATTTTCAAAATTGGTTCAGTACATTCAGAGATTACCCCCTACATACAATCTTACAAACAAATTTCACCTCTTTATAATATTAGTATAGACAAATAAAAGTATAAACAAATCCATTCATACAAGTGCACTATGCACAAAACCAATTAATCAGTCTCCCGACAACAAGTTAATCAGCCATTCTCATTAACTCATAGTTATTACTATTGTTATTGCTGTGAGTGCTGTTATTGGATGCTGCATACCTACGAGTATGTGCCATCTGTGCTGTCTCCGGTGATAAGGCAAGAGATTTCTCCGGAGGTCACCACTGACACAGGACATAGGCCAAAAATCGAATGTTAGGTGCGGTCATTTCATGAAGCCGTCAACCAAGCATTATGTGCAGGCGCCAGCAAGTTAGCATCCAAATACACGAAACTGTCAAATGTTCCCAATCAACCTTGAGCCTTGGACCAACCATGAATAACGCTTTAGCGATAAACTTGAAAACCTATTAAAGAAGTTTGACAAATTGTAGTAGCTTGATGTGCTCAGTCTGTATATCAAACTAAGTAACTTTACGCAAAAATTATTGCTGGGAATTGCCTTTTTTTGGGGTGAAAAATCACGTGTTACGGTAGGACTCAATGTAACGTACTCAACACATTGTGCTGATGGATGGATTGAATAGTAGGTACGGGGGTCGAGGAATTTTAAGTAAAAACCTAAAAAATGTAAGTATTTAAAAAAAAAAAGCGAAAATGTTGGAACTTTGACCTCCAATATCTCCGTATAAGTATATACGTCATAATATAAGGCCGGGCCGTCGCAACATTCGAGAAAGTCGTTTCCAACTGCAGCTGCAACTGGTGGCAACTGGTTATCAGCAACTACAGTTACTAACTGCAATACATTGTTGCTTATCAAGTACTGATAAAAGTGTTATTATAACGGTAAAATGCCTACTGCCAACCGGAGAATTACCTAAATCATTATTTCAACTCTTTCAGCCATAATGTCAAGAGTTTGCTTCAAACACACCTAATAATCACCTAATAGTTTTATGTCAAAGGCAAAAAGTCTAGTCATATTTTCAAATGAGGCAGAGAATGAGAACTCTTTGATCGTCGATATTCATAGTGCTCCAAAACCGCCCGTCCTCCGTCATTTCCTCCTGTTTCTGACTTTGGTGGTAGAAATGGCGTAGGAACTCCCAGACCTTTTGGTATCGGGAATATTCTCCATTAACCTTGTAGACAATCAAACAACTCTCGATTCGTTATTTGGTTCATCCAGGTCTACCGTAGGCGCGGGCCTGTGGACGGTGAGCTATGGGCTAGCTCGCCGTCCGTCCGTCTTATGACGACAGGCCGTGTCGACGGCGCGTTCGTGTTCCACGCGCGCCTCAAAGAGATGTCAGCAAACGGGAAGGGGTCCGTAAGGACCGACGCCTGCCAGGGTTGCGGGACTGTTCGAAAGAGATACCGCGGCCCTGGAATACAAAGGGCAAAGGAAGGAACATGGATGGGTTAAAACCCATCCATGTTCCTTCCTTTGCCCTGACTAAAGTCAGTAAAAGTCTGACACTCCCTCCTGCTCAACCCGCTCTGGGTTGAGCAGGAGGGAGTGTAAATCATCAAATAAACCCTGTTATTTGATGATTTCCTCCGAAAAAAAAAAGGTCTATACTTGTGAACTGTCAGTAGTTCTCCAACAACATTTCTTAAATGCCCACTTTCGGTATGAAAAAATGTTATGAAATATAGATTCCAAGGTCCCTATAGACTCTGACACCCTAGGTCTCAAGAAGTGCTCTCACTTTTTGATCGCCTCCATCCAATCGTCTATGAATTTCAATTTATTCCGCCAGCTCGTCCAGCTCTCAAGTACGAGTAGGTACCGTCGGCAAGGCTGTCGCCGCCCGTGATCAAGTTATTCTTATCAGGTAGGGTCAGCATAACACGCTATTTACGAGCCCTTTAGTACGGTCGGCCTCATAAATACGTAAACAGTTTAGACGCTATCGCTCATGGTTGTAAAAAAGTGTTTACATTTTATTTCGAGTGGATACCCGGAGCGTCTGACAGGGTATGAAAGTAAACGGCTCAAAAGTTAAAATAGGTCAACCATATCAATGGCGATATCGGAAATATTTCCTTATAGTACCATACACGTTTTTTACGAGTCCGAATTTGCGTTTTTTTTTTCTTGTATTAAAAACAATACAATAAAGGCAGTAAAATCCCATAATTTACAAATCGAACAAATGAGGTATTTCAGATTGTATCTCGGCTTTTTAACTATGCATTGCTTTCAAATCCCTGTAATCACTCCTAAATCCGTCCACACCATGTCGCAGTACTTCCCTGCAGCTAAAACAAAAAGCTGTCGACAGCTCAACAGACGCTTTAAGCGCTTGACAAACAGTGGCGGCTTCTTGAAAGCTTTTTACAAGTCTAGTGGCGAAATGTTTGGCGGTCCGCACCGGTTTTAACTGGTTCGGCTCGGACCGGCGTGAACCGGTTATATCCGCCGTCTTTGAAGAGATATAAGTGGGTTAGAGTGATCCACTCCGCGCGGGATTTTCAGAGGGACAATTAAAGTGTATTCATAGTAATAGAGGCTGAAGCCGGTTGACGTTTTTGATCTTTATTGGTGTATCGTTGAGTTTTGATTTAATTTGTAAAGTAGTTGTTGCTAGATTTATGTAAAAGCGTGATGAATTACTATGAAACAGTTGTTTTGTGGTGGACATAAACATTATACACAGGTAGATACTTATCTGATCTAGGAGATGGGCGATTGGAACATAAACATACCTCTAGGAGACATCAAACTTGACATAATACATAGATATATAAACAGCCTAACCCAGCGATGAGTTTAATACAGTTAGTACTTGTGTAATTGAGAAGTTAGCCGTCTCTGATCATGAAAATAACATCGAATTGGCGTTTTCAATACATCTTATCTAATCATAATAATTATATACGAATTAGAAACAAAACAAAAACGTAAATAGATACATAGAACCGGAAAAAAATCACTTATTCTAAATCTTAGCATTATGTACATCGTAATTGAATGGAAAGCAGTGGGATTACAGGTAGGATCAGTTCGCCCTAAACATCAGTCGGCAATTACATCCCCCAGGGACCACACAGAGGGGGGTTTGGCCCCGCTTGCTAAACGACGCCCTAATGCTCGGATAATATTTAGTTTTATTAAATCAACTTGATGGTCTCCGCCGGACCGCATACAAATGAGATTTTGGACCTTCCTAATCGCGGCATAGTCTAGTTCTAGATAATCTATTGGGAGGTACTACGAATTTAATCAACGTACGGATTTCTAAAAAAAATTGTGGAGCAACATTTTCTTTTTAGGTACAGATATTTGTGATTTATTGTACAATACTATCATTTAGATTGCATGGGACAATCAATTGTTTAAACCGTGATAATACGGATAAGTATTGTTACAAAATGCATTACATTAACAAAGTATTTTTCATTAGATATAAAACGAATTCGCCCCTAAACACCACATTAACTGCAACACATTGACTTTTACAGGAGAGCCCACTTAATGTTACTGCGAAACGCAATCACCCAATGCGACCAAAAGAACCACTCTCGCCAAACAGACCCTTGTAACAAGTGATCCCATATTCTTCTCCACTTTCCCTTAAATAGTCTACAGAACACTTTCCGCTAATCCCCGACTGACCGCAATTCAACCCTCTTTCACCCCCTCAGGCCCAGTTTCACCCCCTTACCTATTAGAGCCCTATTTGCAAAAGCCGGTTATAATTCCGCAGAGCTTTTCGACCGGATCGCGTTTTAATTAATCGCTCGCGAATTGGACACCATTTAATTTATGTTGCAGTGAACGGGTTAGCGGGGATGTGTCGTCACACTCGTCATGAATTTGTGACGTGTCAAGTGCTTTTTAAGGGCTGGAAATGTAGTTCGCTGGCGGTCTACTGCCTTCAAAAGGGAGTTTATAAACGGATGTATATGCGCAAAGTTGTGATATTTTTGAAGGGATTGAGGCTTTATGTATTGGAAGCAAAGCTCACAATTAAAAAATCACTGAAGGTTTCTTTAAATATCTTAATACAGTCACTGCACTGACATCTACTCCTGAATCTGAATTTGTCTGACGAGAGCTGTAAGAACATATTAATCTTCGTTATAATCTCCGCACCTAGGGCCCCTCCTAAATCATATTTAGGCACTAAATCTTGTTGTTCTATCTAGCTTTCATAATCCCAGCCTTTTGTCAGAACAATTGAACCAAAAGTATTACTAGATAATTTATTGCTATAATTAGTCCGCCCTTAGTTCATTACGCTCAACTAATATTTTATATCAGAAAACTCTATTAAGCTTGCTACTTCAAGTTATTCATTGAAGAGGTTAACTGTAGAATTTAACCAACATTGTTGCGTTAAGAAAGTGAAATAGTTCCCGTAGTTATGAAATACTTCAAGTTACGATATTCCTACAATTTCCCCCCACACTAAACCAGTCTCCCCGTTTCACCCCCCGGGGGTTGTACACATGAAAACGTTGGGATGAAAACGTCCAAGTTATAAAATGAAGACTTTAATTCGACAATGCTCACACTTCTGAAAATTGAGTTTGAGGAAATATGTTTCGAGCACGTTTTCGCAAAATAAAGTGGCAACTACTTCGAAATGGCTATATTACTGCCCATGCTTTGATGGATCAGTTGCGGTTATTTCATCCGGAATGTGATAAGGAAATGTAGTACGTCATCTATTTACTATTTATACGAGCCCTACTCAAAATTCATCCTTCAGTTTATCCCGGACCTCAATAAAACACCTTTGCCTACCTTATAAACATACCTTCGATGAAAAATATTTCCTTCTACCGTTCTCCGACGGTTACCGGACGCGTCACGGACGCGGGATGTCCGGCGACGCTCGGCGCCGGCTGCCGCTTATTATATCGCACGTTCTAGGCGGATAAGCTGGGATGTAGGCCGGATAGTGTTAATAGGGTGTTAGGGGGTGGTTCAGGAAGAGAGGCTAACAGCCGACCTGAGGAACGTGAGGGGTTGTAGCACTGTATGACAATTTGACTGTGTATAATTGACAACCATCAAGTTATAATTTAACTATTGATCCAGTAAGCCAATTCTAAACGTCTACAGTCTAACGAGGTACTTCTCATTGCCCTATAATATTGCATTATTCTTTAGAATGAGCTAGAAGATTATTACCATAACCCTTAACCCTTCGTGTGCCGGAGCGTAGATCTACACGAGACACAATGGCTTTTTAATTGTGTCTATATACTCGGCATACGAAAGGTTAATAAATATTTATTGCCTATTTCAGCGGGCAACAAAACTATCAGTCCCCACACTTCCGATGTTGCCAAAAAAACTTTAAAAAGAAATTAATACATTCGGTCGCCAAACGGTACAAGAATTTTCCGAATGGCCCAGTGTTGGACCACGGCCAACCAAGCACAGATGAAGCCACTGAACTGGAGAATAAATATGGCGATAGAACGCGGCGCGAAATTTAGGAAATATTTAGTGTTGTTTATGCTATCTTTTTGTCAGTAAGGAGTCTTGAAGAAATTCAGGTTTGGTTTTGTACGAGTAATTTAAAACAAAACATAATATACACTTTCGTAGTTAAACTGATGAAGGCACGCCGCGCGCCGCAGAGACAGATATTTCAGTAAATTATATAGCCGAGTTCGACGTCTGGCGCCGCATCTTACGATTTGTGGCGACATAGGTTTGACCAAAGCTTCAGTAATGTCAGTAGGAGCCACAGAGAAATAGGATTCTTTGCTTTTTATAATTGAAGACAGAAGATAGTATAGAGAGTGCATTAAGACTGATTGATTGATTCTGTAAGTACGAATTAATAGCGTATTTCCAAGTCCGCTAAGTTTGAAGTAAAGTCAATTAGGGAGCATAGATAATCCGAGAGATAGACTCAAAAATGGAGCGATAAAGGCACAGTAAACAATCTTGCAGATGAGAACCGTTCACCGATAAAATTACAGCATATAACGAGTTTGGCTTCTCGCCAACAGCCTCCCTCACCTACCGCGTTAGGTTCGTCACCCAACCAAATATGACAAAAGAACTACTTGTAGAACATATCTACAAGTGCGACATCAACAAGTAACCCTTATTTATTCTGTATTAGTCCATAATGACTCCGCTGTGTAATGTGTATACTACAAATTGATTGTTGATACAGATTAGTGTACTGGTTGTTTACTCTGTTCTGTGCTTAGAAAGCTTTCTAGACTGTGTGTTTAGGTGATTGAGTTGGCGATTAGATTTGTGGTTATAAATTGGTGTCTTGTATATTTCTTTTACTATATTAGGGAAAACCAATAACTGTACGCTGCAGACTGTGCAAGTCGCCCTCGTAGTATTTTTTGTGTATTATCATAGTTAGATATATCAGGACATCTGTGATGTTTCTATAGTTATTTAATTTGATTTTGTTTATTATATTGCGATTAAATATAATTATACTTCATGTAGTATCCCAGTAACACATACATATGTTAACCCTAATCAAATCAATCCACAGTTCCACAGTTTCAGTAAACACGTGTATAATTAGGCTGAGCCGTTAATTGAACCTCGACTTATTGACATTTCCGAGAACAGCCTGTCGGTCTAATTATGGAGGGCGTCGATTGTCTCATTATGTTGATGACGCGACGTCCCACGGAATAGTTTAATAACCCAATAATTTGATATTCTGTAACTTGCGACGTGAAATTCCGTGGAATTAGTAATTATACAGAAGCTAGTCTCGCAAACAAATGTAAATTTTCAGATTATTTTTCTGAATAGATAATTATCATGAAAGGAAAACACTGCTTAAGGTTTTAATTTAATAGAATACCGTCGGGCCTAACACCTGCTGATTAGTTCAGAATTAATAAACATTTTAGGTCGTCTAATTTCAACATTCAATATATACGAAAGTTAAACTCACCATGGGTAATGAAAGAATTTATTTTATAAATGCTTTCCCGCCAGGACCTCGCCGCCATCTTTAATATTGTTTCGTTGCTAATTAATTTGGCTCAGAGTCGCCATATTTTTTCCACAATCAAAATTCTCTTTAATTTGAGTCTCGAGTGGTGTCTGCTTACGTTTTATATTAAAAGAAGTAAGTAATAAATAAAAATAAGACCTTTTCAGTCCTCGTGGGCCATTGAAACGTTTATTTTCTCGTTTAATTCGTCACAATGTCACAGGACCGCTGGTTTATTACCGATTTTAATGAAATTTCACAGCAGGCTGCCTTTTATGTAGGTATCGTAAAATAAATGTGAGGAAAATGGAAGAGAAACCAATATTTTAGTAGCCGTCCTTGTTTAATACACGGCGTGTCCCGGGCGCGTCCACGGCGCGTCCCCAGCGCGTCCCCAGCGCGAGAGGGTTGAACGGTTTTAAAAGCATGTAATCTTGTTACTTCTACGTGAGGGTATTTTGGAATATAATATTTTATAACATCTCTTGTTAATAGGCCTGCCTCGGCCGGTCGCTTTTATAATCCTAAACCCTTTTTAATTATGAAATACTTAAACTCGGGCAGTTCGACACTCTTATTAGATAAGTAACGTTTTTAAAAGCTTAAATGACCTATTTAGAACTATCTAGAACGTCGTTTAATCTGCGTCGTAACCCGTCATGGCCCATTATTATCACAATGTAGCTAACCTATAAAGAAACTTTTAATTATTCAGAGCTGCCAAACTTTTGTACAAACCATTCTCGTAAGCGTCATGAAATATTCAAAAGTAAAACGGTTAAAAACTGTGCCTGAAGTACCTTCAACTTGCAAACGGAACTCTCTAATTAGAGCCAATTATATCACTACAAATAACAGTTTTCAGGAAAGGGAACTACACAGTTGATAGGTACTACGAGTACATTCGTTTAAAGAGAAAAAAAGTTGCGTACTGATGCCGTGGCATTAATTAACTAACTTTGAAATAAAACAAAACTTTTATCACGTAATGTTGGCGGCACTCGAGTGTATTATTGAAAGGGAACCGGTTTTAACCGGTGCTAACCGGAGCGGACCGCCAGATAAATTACTTTTTAATTAAAGCAAAAAGAACGTCTCATCTAACAAGTCGTGTTTAAAGAACAAAGTCAATGAAAGTATAATTTTCTTTTGGACAATAAATCAAAAAGTTTGGCACGTAAACCATGAATTGTAAAACTTGGGAAACGGTCAAGGGTGAATCGTGCTTGGCACAGCCCCCAGAATATTCTAAAGCTTATATAACTTTAAGTTGGTCTTCAGAGACGAAAACCTTAAGATTACCAGAAATATATTTTCTTTTTTATTTATACAAATTGGTTTCGTAAGTAGCGAAATTGAATTGGCGCCGCAACCTGATGGGAAAATAGGCCATTATATTAAATGGAGCCATTTAAAATCATCAAAAGCCTCTTTATCCGATCTTGATAGAATTGTCCAATTTTGCCCAAAGCTTCCATAAGTTTGCATTTTAGGATAAGTAAGTAATAAGTACCTATGCTTAAAAACTATTTCGGATAGTATTGACTCTCCGATTATTAAAAGTTTTGTGAGAAGGACAATCACAGAACATTAATCTGGGGATGCCCTTTTCACAATACTATTAGTTACTCTGCCTCTTATAATGTATCTCAGCTACTAACACTAGAAATAAGTTATTTTGTATTGCTTAACAACACAATGGATTATTGTTGTCCGATAAATAAAGAATTATTATTATTATTATATTATTATGATAAAAGGTCAAGTTAGCCCTATTTGTCTGCAGTCATGTTTGTCGGATAACTTCGCGAGATGGCTGAAATAATGTGTTCTATCTAAAACCTATTTCAGCCCACTACTCCCACTAGTCGTCACATATTGCCTTTCCCTTCAATCCGGATTTGGGTCAAAGTCCTATAAATATTTCCACATCTCGATCTTTGTATTTGTAGTTCGGCCGATGCCTAAATAAATTGACTCGACCCAACGACGAAATGATGTGATAAAGGCAAAAGATACGAAGCGATGTTTATTGTATTATATTAACGAGAAGTCTGTCTCGTTGGTCTAGGGGTCAAGCGCTACTGATGAGCATGAGGTCCTGGGATCGATGCCCAGAGCAGACCTAGAGCCATTAGGTTTTCATAAGGAATGTCTCAGTAACAGCCAGCCCAGGGCCAGCCAGTATCTGTGCCAAATTTATAGCAATAGGCTCCCTATTACATGGGACTGAAACTTAACTGGCGAAATGTGAGTGTACCATAGGTACACCTCTGCCATGACTTTCGGACATTACAAGCGTGTTTTTATGTTTTTATGACGAGAAAGTTTAGAGTCGTATAAAAATATAAATACTGACTTTTTAGATACGCCCAAATAGTTCGCCGAAAATTGACACTGCGTGGTCCTTTCGTCCGAAATAAAGAGTTCTATACTAATAACATCCCGCTACAAAAATATTTCAAATGTTAAAGGTCAATGGAACGAACCTGTTTCTTTGACGTCTTTATCCGCAATACTCGATCGGTTAACATAGAAATATCCACAAAATCATATTTGATCCCGTCCAGCACCGAAAGCTCTTATCTGCCGATAAGCGCCTACAATCGACTCACACATTTACATAGAGCTCAGATTCTATTCCCTTTTATTAAATTACTTGTGACCTTTTTCTATTAAGTCAATTTAAAGGATCAGGGTCTCACGTTTTGCGCGTTAGGAGCTCGGCACCGACCTCAGTCGGCAGGTACGAGGGAATTGGTCCTAGGAACCTGAATTAGGTAGTTTAATAGAGAACTGTAATATTTTACAATGGTGACGGGTCGTTCTCGGCAACTGAATGAGCGGTCGGCTTTGTACGACTGTACGTGCCCAGAATTGAACGAAATGTTGAGGCAATTGAAAATTTTAGCGATGCGATTAAAAGTTATGGTAGACCAATGTGCAGGTCTAAAGGATATACGCAAAATTGCAGCTCTTGCTTGCAACTCAATTTTTATTTCATACATACGTTGAGAGCCAATTGCGTGAGAGAGAACTTGAAGTGAATATTATTATTTCATATGTTTTGATTCTTTCAACGAAATATTTGGAAAATTTAAAAGTTGTGCAAGTTTTTAATGTAGTGTGTTAATACGGAACGCCATTTATGTCAGCGTGCACAAGTAAGGAAAGTTTATATTATAACATCATAACATCTTCACGTATATTTAGAAAAGGTCCACCGAAACAAAGCCGGTCATAACAATAAAATACATTAAAATTCTAGTGCCCACTCAACAGATATTTATCATAATTTTCTTTAACGTTATTCCACCGAAATTATCATCACCGAGGATCCATTTAAGCTAATTAAAATACACATAAAATGGTACCTGGCCCTTGTTGAGGCTTTAATGGCGGGAAACGAAGATAACAATGGCGGACAAACGTAAAATAAAAACGTAGAAAACGCGACTAATTATTTTCTAAATGGCTTAGAGATAGTCTTTACGGATATTTTTCTTTGATACGATGAGGCTGAAGGGTAGTTAAATATTGTTTTCAGCAACAAGTAACCAAACACAAGTTGTGTGGTGCTATAATACCGGTACGGATAGGTTGCGGAACGGCTGCAGACACCGGACTCAGACAGATACTTAAGTACATTATCTGTCCGGAGATGTGTCCACAATTTGTCAGTGGCCGAACCTTCACAGAGCGCCGGTGTGCAGGCTTATGTCAACAAGGATGTCTGTAATCAAGTTTTCAGTAAAAAAATACTGCTTTATATAACCTGTTTTGTCATCTCAGGCCAATAAGATGAAGATATTTACATTATTTACAAACTACAAATCTATAATCTATAAAAGTAATAAAAATATGTACAAGTATCAAAGGGGTTACAGGGCGTCAAAAAATTCGTACACATCGCTGTCAACAAAGTGCCCAGAATAAGAATAAGAATAAATTTATTAAACCATTGTTACAAAAACATAATTGCTTAACCTAACTTAGCGCTATGAATCAAAGTAACAAGTAAAATTTTAACATATATAGAAAATGGAGGTCCCCAAACTAGGCTGCGCCTGTATCTTGGGGGCCGGAGTTGCGTTTACTTAAAATTAAAACACATAATTTGTTGAAGTGATTGATAACAAGGTAAGTAGGTATTAGAAAAAAAATAAAAAAACAAAATGGTATTACAATAATAAAAAGTAAAAATAATTCCAATGTTTTAATATCGTGTGAATGTGTGTGTGTGTGTGTGTGTGTGTATGTGTGTGCAGATGTGTGGGTTATTTGCAGTTATTTTATGTTTTACAGTTTAATTAACTTAAAATTTCTTCCGTTTCTTCATATGACAGTTTGGCAAACCATTTTACTAAAGTTTTTTTGCATGAAAAGTTACTCATATCTTTGATATCGCAGCTTTTGCTGATGTATTATAAATATGGACGTGCGAGTAAAACGGGCATCGTCTGGCTAAGAGGCTATTTGCTTCGGGAAGGGGAATGTTGAGGACGCGTTTAGAGACAAGTTTTTCATAATCTGGTCTATTCTTCAGGGTTTTGTGAACAAGCAATGTTGCCTTTAGGATAAATAATTGCCGCACTCTTAATACAGCAAAATCCTTATAAATTAAATCTGTTGGGTAGCGAAAAGGTTTTCTTAAGGCTACTTTTATAACGGCTCTTTGAGCTCTTTCTGTTTCTATCATAGTGCTTTTCCCAGCTGCACCCCAAACAGAAATCCCATATTGAAGTACAGACTGACACAGAAGGCTGGCAGCATTGCCACGTTGTATGGCAATGCTGATTCTTTGGCCAAAAAATAGGCCCGCCCTCTGGTCACGTGAAGAGTCGACCAACCGCTTGGCGATTTCCCGAAATACTAGGTGGGCACTCGGACCCCATGGGCCTAGTGTTTCAACCCCAAACGGCTCAAACACGTAACTACCAATTAAATTATTGTATTTGCGCCGTTTGAGGTTTTCAGCACCTGCAGCAGCCGCCCCAGCGCAGCTCACTGTGCTAGGAAGATGGGATGGCGCAAGGGTGTCGACGCAAGTTGCATCCCACACCAAAGGCCTACCCAATAAGATGAAAAAGTTAATAAATTGAAATAAGTTCATAAATCAGCGAATATTAAAATCGGTCTTTATGAAACAAAATTAACGAAACATAACTTCAATGAGGTCTGGCCGCAGCCATTGGAACTAATAAGTTGTGAAGTGGCACAAAGTTTGCTGAAATATTTCTTTATTCAGTTTTTGTTGGTTCCAGACTCATTAGCAGTGAGTTAATGTAGTTGGTAATGTATTGTAAACTTGCAAGGAGGTCGGTGTGAAGTTTGAGAGAGACCAATGACCAACGATAGACATCTTTCAATAAAAAGATCGGTCAAACCGGTGCGAACATTGTCTTTGAATGTGATGCTTAACATGGCTCTTGATTAGGGTTTTAAACTTTTTCCTGTGTTGTGCCGACATTGCTGCATCCAGCGTGTAAGATACGTATATTTCGTTAAGTTGCACGTATCTTAGTTTAAAATTACATCATTCTACATTAGCTTGGAGAGATTGCACTGCATTAATCTTATATCTCCAAGACAAACATTCTAACAAACTACAAACTGAAACTTTGGTTAATTTAGTAAGTTCACATTGTCGAAATTTGACGTAAGGTCAATGGCCGCCTACGAAGTTCATAGACTCTGACGTCACGCAATACAGAACGACTTACCCACTGCAGAATATGTTTCTTTAATCGCTTTGGTTACATAATTATCTATACAAACGAGTAGGTAAAACTTCGAAATACGTTGTGTGACGTTTTGCGATGTAGGTACAAAGTGTGTCAATATTTTTTTCAATATTCAGGACAATCACGTGTTTAAGTCATTGGCAGCCTTGTTCCAGTCCCTGCTGAGTATAGCCTTCCTCCTTTTGTGGCATTCTTCCCTAGTCTGTGCGAGTCTCAAACAGGTCTTACCCACGATTTTCTCAATTTCTTCGAGCCTTATTATCCGGCTGGTGGTCTGCCCACACTTCCTCTGCGTCTCTTGGCGACCATTCCGTGAAGGCTATATTCTATCTTCTAATTTCCAATTACCAGGAACACTATGCGCTGAGAGAGGCTAAACAATAGCTATGTTAATGAAGAACCTGTCCGATACTGCACACCTTAGCGTCGACACACGTCTGCCAAGTTTGTCTGACGTCACTATATGGTATATGCTAAGGTGATCGGAGATACGAAACTGAACAAAAGCGTCATTTTCCTATTCTACTGTACCTATCTGAAACATAATAGCTATGTTTACGAGAATATTATTCTATATTTTAATTAAATACACCTTTTCGAGGAAATGATAATCTTTTAACTTACTACTAGGTACACCTCTACCTAACCCTTCGAGGTTTGCAGGCGTTATGTTATGTGGTTTTACAATATATTGCGATTGCTATTAGCCAAGTAATATAGAAAATATCTCGGTGACCGCTCTGGCCCAATGACTCGAAGTGTTTGAACATCAAAGGGCTATTTTCAGGTCAAAGAAACAGCATTGCCATACAATGTGGCTGACCGACAGTCTGTCACGAAAGCCGTTATAGCCTGTGGCTTTAAATTAAAGCTCACTTTAACTTAACTATATCTCCCACTGCTGATGAACAAAGCATCCGAACACAGTGATAATTCTCTTTAATTCTATACCAATACTAAAGATAAAACATAATGTTCATTTAAATTATATTCTACATTTATGTACTTACCGTAAAATTTTAATTACCTAACAGTGGCGGACCCATGTTTTAGTTAATTAAACATTTGGAAACATAAGCTCATTATGTTGGAACGTACTTGCGTAGACCTAGATAGTACAGTCGACAACAAAACATTTATGAACATGTCGGTTCTGAATTAATTATCGCAAAACTTTTGGTTGCTATTGTACTCATTTCTTATTTTTATTCTATGACACTCGTTAAGAGGACTCTTAACAACTAGTGAACTTTCTTCTTGAATTAATGTTAAAAGTCAAGATGACTTTTCTTATTCAATTGAAGATTTGGCATGGTTTTCATAATATATGTAGGTGCCAATGCAAATATTAGCTGGTTAGTTTTTAAATCCCACTTAATTAGAGCAAGCAACAACAAAGCATCCGTCACGTCTGTGTCTTAAGCACAGAGTTCATCTAACAAACACACATACGAACAAACAAGCAGGCGTATCTCAATGCACTACTCTCTGGTAATTGAGTTGGCGCCGTGCCGCGTCGTACGCGACTGTTCAAATGAGAGGAGAATAGTTCGCGGTACCTAAAGACTTTGGTACGATACTGGATGTAGCTAGTTTAATTATTTTATATTGTGTCTGTTTCGTGATGCAACAGTCTTGAAACATTAATAAGCAATTACATCAGAGAGCACCTGCAATTGGCCTTAAATCCAACTGTAAACACAATGTTTAAATTTTCTAGGCGTGAAGTATTTGAAATTGCCAACCTAAAGTTAAAGTAATCCTTACACGCTATCACAGATAACGTCAGAAACATGACCCCCTCTAATCTCTGTTTGGCAAAAAACTCGTATTAAATTGCCATCACCTTAACGACAGTAATTTATTCGCGTTGGCAACACCTCCGCCCCCTTCCTCCTCGCTATTGTATCAAATGAAGCTTACCGAGGCCCACACAAAGGTTACAATGCGCCGCTTTAGGCACCCTCTCAACTTTATTAACAAAGTGTAAGCTCCGTCTTAGGGGACCGCGAACAGAATAAAGATATAAATAAGTACTTAATTAGGAGTCTATTTTGGAACATTATTATTATTTGTCAATTTGTAATTTGGGTAGTGTTCGATTCAGCTAGATTAGAGAGCTACAATTAACTTATAGCATTATTAATATGAGTAAATAAATTTCATAAATAATCTCATCAAATCGAAGTTGTGCTGAAGATGCCATCAGTGAATGGACTTTAACTTAGATAGCTCATATCTCGGAAATGTGACACTTTAGAACATTGTCTCGTACAAAACTTGTTTGTATTGATCCCAGCTATCGATTAATATAGGTATTATGCGGCCGCAAGTTTGGAAAAAAAAATTAAACCCCGTTATAAATAAACTTTCACTGCAAAACAGAGAATCACTTAACCACCGTATACAAAACAAAAGCTGTATCTAACAGTGACCTGTAACTATCCTACGTTCCTGAGGCGTAGTTACGTCTCAGTCGTACACGTGGTTGTACCTCGCCCACTAATTAAACATTACTAATGAGTAGAAACGTTTTTACTCGTGTGCAGGCTTCGTATTAAAAGTGATAGTCGGGTTACAGACCGTAGGCACAGGTAAGAAAACATTCTGCTATGTAATTACGATTGCTCTCAAAGTCGACAGCGTAGGAATAAGTAGGTGTTTTATGTTGCTTGTGTTTGCGGGCTGAGGTAATTACTTGCCATCTGAATAAACACTATACACAAAAGAATACTTTGATAAAATGTTTATACATATGTATGATAAAAGGTTTCCTGTGAGCGAAAAGGTCATACAACTGCTAGTTACACCTAGGTAAATTGTCAACAACTTCCTCTCACAGTATGAAAGCTAATAAGAGCATAAACTTAAACCTTCCATTGCCAATATATGGATGCATGACGCTCGCATCCGAAAAAAACATCATCTGTCAAATCTGGGAGCAAAGCGAAACGAAGCTTTAAATTCGTTAAGCTTCGCTCACGTAGCTCCCGACGATCCTAGCGAAGCGAAGTGCTTTAAGAACTTGGCTTCTGCCCCAGTGTGACCTGTGCTTTTTACACACTCAACATTCGACAGTACACACAGTGCGCAGTGCACCGTGTGTCTGCATTAGCGTGCGTGGCTACGTTTGTGAAGCGCGCCACTAATGTTGCAGTAATTCACTCGCCGACTCGAAACGAGCGGTTTGTGGGACGCGGACGGGACGCAAAAATTGTGCAGAATGTGGATGGATTTCAGACTGCGCTTATTGAATGGCTCTTTGTTGAGATTTCCATGGAAATAGAAATGTATTTGGTCGAGCAAAGCTGTAGCTAATGCCTTTAATATTCTTAATTCGGTTCACTTGGTTGTCCGATTTACAGAATCTTGCCAAGCGCATTAAACGTCTTCAATGTGTTTTAATAGTAGGTAATTATCTTGTGTTGCTGGTAACATATTTTAGCACTTATTACTACGTGTGAATAGTACCGCAAATAGATACGAAACGTGATGACCTTAAAGCTATACCACCTACAGACAATGTCGTCAATGCTGTTCTGACATATCCGCTTTGTGCTTGGAGTTGTTCGGCCAAAGTTGGATATAGTCACTTGAGAGCACATGATAGAGCAGCACACCAATCTCTCAAGAACCCTAGAAAGCTATCGAATCACCACCTCAATTAAGTCTCATGGTTCTAAAACACTAGGAAGTGGCGAAAAGTCTGGCGTTTAAGGGGACGTCACTGTTACATTCGTACTGTTATACTGGAAGACTTTTAGTTTTAGCCCTCGACATAAACATAAACGTGTAAGTTTAACGTATGTATCTGTGACCTCGTAGCACTCAAATGGCTGGACCGCTTTTTTTTTTATCACTCTCAAAACCGATGATCTCCTGAACCGGTGCTCAGACTAGGCGGCCCTGGCGTGGACGCGCACGTCCGCCACGAGTGCGGCGAGGCGGTGCTGCACGCCAGCTTCCTGGTCAACGAGGGCGCGCTGGTCACGGCCACCGCCGACGACCAGCTGCACCTCTGGACCTTCCGCCAGAAGTTACCGCAGCGACTGCACTCGCTCAAGTTCCAGAGAGAAAGGTATCATTGCTCCGAGTTGTTACTGTGATGTTAATTTTGCTTGTGTTTTTTCTCGATGTCGATGACTTGTGGTGTCGGAGATGTTAAAGCGGAATAGGTACTGATATCCTGTAGCCTCCTCCAGTCCTCTAACCACTAGGCCGCGATACTTACTCACAGCGACTGCGTAATTGACATAAGTAAGAAATTACATAGAGGCGTGCAACCGCGACGCGATGGTATTCAAACGAACAAATCAAGTGTCAACGCGTGTCACTTGACGTAAGTCGCGTCGCCCGAGGTCGTGGACGAGGCGTAGATCTAGAAGTTTGGAGAAGGCGGAAGGTATTACAATAAGATAAAAGTGTACTTGTAGTGTTGATGCACTAAGAGACGACACAAGTCGTCGATATCCAGGCTGCAGTCTGACGCATAGATTATAGACTTTTTGCACTATTATAAAGTTATTAGCACTAGCATAAACCGCGATGCCCAATAACTTTTATTGGCCAAGTTGAGGTCGGTAACTTGCGCGGAGGCATTCACAGAGCATTGACTTGTTCGAAGTTTTACCTATTGAAGTAATCGTGAACTCAACCTGGGCAACGAAACTTGCTATTAGGCATCGACGACATTGTGCATTAGGTTAAACTATTTAAATTAACCACATACACCATTAGGAAACCACATTTATTTTAACGCACATAAGAATAAAAATTCTACTTCGACTACCTAGAAATAATCAGCAAATATTTTTGCCATTGAAAATACAAACTGACACGATACAGTTTTAGCTACACTTTAGTGCCGCACATTGAGATGCAGTAACCTTATTAGCAAATTACAAACTTGGATAGTTTTATATCTTGCAAGTTGAACCAAGTCTCAACTGAGAAGGAAGCTAGCCAGTTAGTGGCGGGCCGGTCTGTTTGACACAATTATATGGACTTGTATTACCTCTCCCCCCCCGCGTCTCTTTCACCCCCTCCTCCCCCCACTGGCGCCGGTTCGTATTTCATTCCGCTTGAGGTGGTTCATTCCCATTATTTAGTTCAGAATAATTTTACTGCTCCGGCCATCTGTTTGATGTTATGGACCAATTTTTTGTTTGTTTCCAGACGATTGATGTTAATCGTTCTGAAATTGTCTCTGTTGTTGTACAGGGGGAAATTTCTCGACTTTTCTAGGTTATTTTTATATTTATAATGTACGTGTGTTGTTTGTCGTGCAGAATATCCAGTTTTTCTTGCTTCCTATTAATAAGCAGAGCGGGTATTGACGTTAGCTCCGCTAAACACAATAAATTTAACGTTACGTAGGCTTAGCAATTATTAACTGCATCCAATCATGCACTGCATAAATTTCCAGTTAAAACAAGCATATTTTCTATAATTACATAAACTACTAGTTAGCAAGTTTATGATTACCACGATCATTACTGTTTGCCGTAAGTAGACCACTTGTAGGTACCCTTTAATCAAAATTAAAGAAGAGATGTCAACCCTCCACGCTCTGACCTGCCATCAATCTACACAAGCGTCCATCCGTCCCCCAAATGCTAATGTCAGTGGCGGTCCATTTGGCCGTCAGCACCAAATAAAGACGGAATCACTTGAAAGCGACGTCGCCGTTTAAAAACAGGACGTCGCCGTCCCCCAAGCCCCCAGCTGTTTGCATACAGAGCACTAATTACTTCAGTTAACGCCAACCCATTACGACCCGGGGTCGAGTCAAATGCAATGATTGGGGGTCATTCGTGATGAGAATTTTTGTTCTATATTAGCTTACATTGGGGTCCAAAGATGTAATGTCACAATTCGGTGAGACGTCGTCGCCGTGTGTTCGTTAGAGGTCTCTCGTCATTTCCGCCCGCTTTTCGTGTTCGCTTCGATTTGTCGCCGCTCGTTTGGACACATTTCCGGCGATGCTAGTCCTTTATTTATGTCTCTATTTTTTCGGAAAAAATACCTAGATTTTGTGGCCAAATACAATAGGAATGAAATTCCTGAAATGGGTATAGAGAATAATACGACAGACCAGTAATTAAAATCGCTCGTTTACATTTAAAACGGAATTTATGAAAGTTGGTCGACAGTTTACAAGCAAACTTTATTCACCATAAATCAGAGCGGTATTGTCTGTGGGTCGTTATTATTGCTCTGTTTAATTCATCACTAGCGGTCGCTGGGGTGGGGTGGGGATGTTCGGGCGTTGTCATAGCAACGGGATTGTTTTGTCGCTTTGAAACCCGAGCTTTTCTCTTGAGAAACCTTGTCTTTACACCACATGAGACGATAAATGATGGCTGGCTGATTTTGAAGAACATCTGAAGATATCATCAGCGGGTGCAGACTTGAGCGAGCTACACAAAGATTTTACAGTCTTCAAAGAGCATGTGTGGAGTGTACTCAGTGCATTGCAGCTGCAGATTGCTGAGGTGAGCAGGAGTGTTGACGTCATTGAGATGCGTCACAGGAAAAAGTTCTTGCTGCTTGGAGGTGTGCCTGAGAAGCCTGGTGAGCGGCTCCCAGATAGTGTGGCATCAATTCTGCAGGATAAGCTTGGCCTTGTTGAACTGGCTCCCACTTCGTTAACGGTATGCCACAGGTTGGGTGCTGCTTCTGAAGGTCGCTCTAGACCTATCCTGCTTCGGTTCACGGAGTCTTCTATAAAGGGCCAGATCTGGAAAACCAAGACCAAACTGAAGGGATCCTCTTATGTGGTGTCTGAGTTCCTCACTCGTCAGCGGCAGTCTGCTTTTACAACAGCTCGCAAGTTGTTCGGTGTGACTGATGTGTGGACTATGGACGGAAACGTTAACGTCAAGCTCCCAAATGGCAAACGTCGCCGGGTCTTCACTGTTGAGGAAGTCATCGCGCTGGGAGCGGAGCATGGCAAGTCGCTAGATCAAGTGGTTCCTCTGGACTCCAACCCTGGCTCCAATAACACAAGCCCGGCGCCGGCGCAGGCTCACACTCGGTCAAGGCGGTTAGCAAGGAAGAAGTAACTTGGTTTGTTTTGTTTACTCCCATAATTTCTGTTTCGTTTTTACCTAGTTAAAAATCCTTAGAGCTAGTTTTCTGTTTGCCGATATTAGTATGAACACGTCACGGTAACTTTATTCGTGTACCGACGCTTTAATTTAATTAATGTACTACTGTTTTATGTTTTCATCATTTTTGTGTATTTGTAATGTCACTGTCACTTGTCACTGTCTAAGCAGTTATTGAATCAGTTACGTTCGGAAACACGCATTACTTTTAGTTTTATTTTGTGAACAGTCTGCCGGCAGGTTATGCAATTAATTCATAGGTGAATTTTATTTCACATTTAAGTTTAATATTATATATATATATATTTTAGCTTATATTATATTTATTTTATGCAATTAATTCATAGGTGAATTTTATTTCACATTTAAGTTTAATATTATATATATATATATTTTAGCTTATATTATATTTATTTAATTAACTTTATAATAATTATGTCTGACGACGACTCTTTTTATTCATGTTCTTCCACATCTTTTTCGACTCTTGACGACTCTCTGTCCGTGAATAGTTTTCTGAGTAGTGAGTGCCAGCGATTTAACAAGTGTTTTAATGTATGTCATGTCAATGCTCAGAGCATTCCTCAGCACCATTCTGAGATATTGGATTTATTGTCTGACGTCACTTTGCATGCTGTTTTAGTGTCCGAAAGTTGGCTAAAACCTGAACTTTCATCCAACTTATACGGTCTACCTGGCTTTATTTTAATTCGGAACGATCGTACAGGGAAAAGAGCTGGGGGTGTTGCCATTTACCTGCGCAGTGATATCCCCTACACAATCTTATCTTCTTCATCCCCTATTTATAATGGCAACCCTGAATACTTATTTCTTGAAATTGTTGTTAAAGGGGTTAAGGCCGTTCTAGGAGTTGTTTACTGCCCACCTGCTATAGATTACTTCTCCACTCTAGAATCTCTCTTCGAATCTATTTCCTCAGAGCACAAACATCTCATAGTCATGGGTGATTTTAACACTGACCTCTTGAAGGATAACCCTAGATCACGTAGGCTGAGTGCGATCCTGGAGTCGTCGAGTCTGTCACTTCTTAAACTTAGTCCGACTCATCACAACTTTGACTCAAGCGATTCCTGGCTCGATCTCATGCTTGCATCTTCTGTGGATCTCGTTGCCAACCATGGTCAGATCGCTGCGCCTGGTTTATCCAGACACGATCTGATTTATCTGTCTTACAAAATTAAACCCCCAAAGCAGCGGCCTGCTATTGTTTTCATCCGGAATTTCGTAAGATTGGACAAAGAAAAACTCAATACCGATGCACAAGCTCTTGATTGGGTCGATATTGCCCAGTCTCCATCAGTGGATCAGAAGGTGGAATTATTTACCAAATATGTACTCCAGCTCATTGACACGCATGCGCCATTAAGGGCTGTTCGCGTCAAGCGCCCCCCAGCTTCATGGATTACCCCTGGAGTTCGGATGGCAATGAGACGACGTGACCGAGCTTTTAGAAAATATAGGCGAGACCGCAGTGAGGAGAACTGGAACCTGTACAAGTTGGCTAGAAACCGCTGCAACCAGATGGTAAGAGCATCTAAACGCCGATACATTTGTGAAAATGTCCTCAATTCTTCACCGGCTGATATTTGGAAGTTTCTAAAATCACTTGGCATAACAAAGTCCCCCTCTAGTATTTTATCTCTTAATCTGCCTTTAAACGTTCTTAATAAACATTTTTCAACGTCTGCGACGCTTGCGGTTGACGTTAAGAATAAAACTATCCTTGATATTACTTCCAAGCCAATGTTCCCTCCTGACTCTTTTTCTTTCTCCCCCGTGACTAACGTTGAGGTCCATAAATATTTTACCTCAATTAAGTCTAAGGCTGAGGGCTGTGATAGGGTCAGTCGGACCATGTTATCTTTTATGGTCGAGAACTTAATTCCAGTTATTACGCACATCATCAATTCATCTCTGCAGACTGGTGTGTTTCCTGCAATGTGGCGTAAGGCTTATATTATCCCTCTCCCTAAAATTTCCAACCCCAGTTTAGCTAATCACTTTAGGCCGATCTCCATTCTCCCTTTCCTTTCCAAGATCCTAGAAGCAGTTGCCCTTAATCAAATATCCTCCTACGTATTCAAGAATGACCTGTTGTCCAGTTTCCAATCTGGTTTTCGGCCTGGCCACAGCACAGCCACAGCTCTGCTTAAAGTTACTGAAGACATAAGAGATGGCCTGGAGAATTCGAGATTAACGGTCTTGGTTTTAATAGACTTTTCCAATGCTTTTAACACCGTTGATCACGACATTCTCCTGGCCATACTGGCTCAAATTGGGGTCTCTTCGTTGTCACGTGATTGGTTTTCATCATATCTTCGTGGTCGCCAGCAGGCGGTGCGTGCTGGTCAGGATTGCTCTGACTGGTGTGACCTGGTAACTGGTGTTCCACAAGGCGGTATACTCTCTCCTCTCTTATTTTCTTTATTTATTAACTCCATCACTGCTGTCCTCAAATGTTCTTACCATCTGTACGCTGATGACTTGCAACTATACGCTCAGTCAGACATAGCCAACCTTGACAATTGCATTTCATCACTCAATGCTGATCTTCGAACTATCGAAGAATGGTCTGGCAAATTTGGGGTTTCTGTTAACGTCGGGAAATGTCAGGCCATCCTCATTGGTAGTTCGTACTATTTGAGAAATGTGAACACTAGCCAACTTATGCCACTGATGTACGAAAACTCCGTCATATCTCTTTCACCGCACGTAAAAGACTTGGGTCTGTACATTGACGGCAGTTTAAGTTGGAATAAACACGTGGCTCAGGTGAGCCAGAAAGTCACGTTCTCACTGCGGTCTCTCTATAGATTCAAGCATTTCCTGCCATCTAGCACCAAACTTACTTTGGTCCAGTCACTTGTACTTCCCATTATCGATTATGCTGATGTTTGTTATTCTGATCTTTCCCAAGAACTTCTAAATAAATTGGATCGACTTCTCAATAATTGTATTCGCTTTGTTTTTGGCCTTCGTAAGTACGATCACATTTCTTCCTTCCGTTCTCAGCTTAAATGGTTGCCTATCCGACTCAGGAGGTCCCTCAGATCTCTCTGCATGCTCTTCACGATTATGAACGATCGATGTGCTCCCGATTATCTAAAAAAATACTTCAAAGTGTTGGGCAGCTCTCACAATCGTAACCTTCGAGCTTCCAAGAATCTACTTCTCCAAATTCCTTCTCACCGCACCGGTTTCAAGTCAAATTCTTACGCTATCTCTACTATAAAGCTCTGGAATGCGCTACCTTTTGGCATTAAGAAAGCTGAAAGCAAATTCACTTTTAAGAGAAAAGTTCGTAACCACTATCTAAGTCAGAATAAATAACTCTCAATTTGAAGTCGAGTCACGGTAATTATTATTAGGTTTTTTTTCGTTTTATAATTTGGTATTTGTTATAATATTTATTAGTTTATCTTGTATGTATTATGTGTATTAGTATCACTATAAGTACTTATATATTTTTTTTTCATATAGTTATTTTGTACCCTACCACAGCGTTTTCGTATTGAACCCAAAGGTTGACTGGTAGAGAATGCCTAATGGCATTAAGTCCGCCTATGTACCACTATTGTACATGAAGTTTAAATAAATAAATAAATAAAATAAATGGATATTATTCGGGGTATGATTTGGGTTCATATCGTGTTCGTTTCTACCCGCGCGACCCTATCGCGTTTGAAGGGTTAACTCAATTATTACGGAAAATCTTACTAGGTTGTAAAATAGTTATGATCTTGATTTATTGGTATTTTTATGGCCATGGAATATTAAGAAACTAATTATGTAGGTATGGGTATGTATTTTTACGACTGTTAGTGTAAGACGCCATGCTACACAATACACTTCCAACACGTCTATGTCCACTTTGTATTCTGTTAACTTTTCTGACGTCGCGTCGTCGTATCGCCTTTTCTGTTTTTTCATTTAATCTGGCTGCAATTATCATAGCAATATTTAGTAATAAGCCACATCATTGCTGTCTGCTCTAATAAAAAATACATTGCTGTTAAGACAACACATAATATATTTTGCTAGAAAACGATAAGGAAAACACATTCGACTATCAAAATACTCGAAAATCATTCATCTGTGCTCACAACTTTTCTCATTAACAATATTTGTAAGGGTGGCTATACACTTGTTCGGGAGGGCACGTTCTATCCGTCTATCTAGAACAGAGAAGTCGACACAAAGCAGTTACTACACATATTCGCATTTATACGCAGCCTATTGTCAGCACAGTTGCTCTTCCTCCGTCAATATTGTCGTCACATATTGATGACCGCTTCCCGCACCTCGTCACAAGGCCGGGTTCACACAAAGACATCACCCCTCCCCCCCGTCCATCTCAACATCCTTTCATGAAGGAAAACAATCTAGTACCACACAATGGCCTTCACACTACAGTTACCTATAGCTTGTTACATTACAAGGTCAGCAAAACAACTCGCTTGACTCATCGCTTGAAGCTTCCATTCCTTTAAAGCTATTACAGCTTTAAAAGTTGTGTAGCTTAGACGATTGAACGTACCGAACCGTAGTATATTCACCCAGCAAGCTAATACAAAGTTAAAAGAAATGTATTTAATACTTTGGTAATTAGTTGTTAAAGGTTGCAACCTTCATTCCCAGTTCTATACCTAACTATACTCACCAAAGTATAGTAATAAACTGAAGCCTCTTATTTCGTGGCCCTACTCAAGAACACGGTGTATTCCAACTAGCGACACACGTTGCCACACCGCTGCACGACAAAGTGTTTCCGGAGGCTGCAACCAACAAATTCCAATTATCACGGAGGCAACACTGTGTCGACTGTGTGTGACCATGTTGAGGGCTATAGGTTACGTTAAACTTACGTGTTGGTAGGCAGTGTCTTTGGAAATGAGATCCTGTTAATTCTCTGAAGGGTATAAATCACTTTACCAATATACCGCCTTTATGGATTAGGTACATCTGAATGATTCACGATTAGCGAGACTAGCTTGTCGAATACTGCCTCTTTCATGGTTTGTATACCTATACTCTGTGTGTGAATATGTATAATCAGTATCTCGTTCATAAATTATGTCCCTATTTTATATAGCTGACAATACGACATATTTGACAAAATTACTAAATAAGTTCTGTTTATTAAGAAGCCAAATTATTAAAGCAACTTCGATCGATGAGTGTTGGTTCATTATACACTACATCATTATAATGAACACGTTCCCAGCACCTCCGAGCTCGTTATTAATTAATTATAACCAACTAAGACGTGCTAGGAGTCCAGAAATGAATAAGTACCTACAGAGACCCTACGGTACAGTCAACACCCCTTGTTGATCAGTAACGGGGGGTTGTGGAGGTCACATAGGTAGTTGTTCCATTCAAAACACTGATATTCAGCCGCATCCGCAAACCCCAACACAGTTGGGAGACGACTAGACAGATTATGAGGTATTTCAAAACTAATATTATGCTAAAACTAGTAAGTGCCTGAAATCCAGTAATAATTCAATTAGTTATAGAAAAACTTTGATGTTCATGGAATATCCAAGTTTTCTTCTCTATAAATGTAAGCTTTGAAACAGAATAATGTTTTTATTTCAGGTTATTATTGTAAGCTAGACAAACACTGGAGAGACATTAAACAATAAACTTGTAGAAAACTTGTGGGAACTGGAGAAAAACAAAAGCTGCTGAAGAGCTTTACTTTACAGAGTGTAACTTGGAGCTTAGTACGACAGTATATTACTGAACTGGTTATAGCCTATAATCCGATATACAAGAATTGTAGAAACAAAATAAGCTCATGGGTCAGTTCATGGGTACTTATGTTTAGAAGGTGTATTCTTGCAAACCTGACGTAGGTATCGAAGCATCATAGATACGACCTATATTGTCATGTATCATTCACACGGTTGACTTATTGACCACTGCATTAGGTATATACACGTCAATCGAACGTAATGCTTCAATCACACACAACACAACACCGCTCACGCGAGCGCGTGCACGTTAACCTGTCAAACGTGTAATGATCAGCGGTGGTCAACCTCTTCACTTCACAGTATTGAGTAGTTGTCGCCTAAAAGATGGACTGTTTCCAGTTATTTTCTTACAGAAATTGTGGACAAAGAGACTAATAATAATAATAAGGTTTTAATCGGACAAAACAATACAATATTTCTTTGTTAATCATATTCATAAATCATAAATTTTCCTTTTGTTCCATTTTTGTATGTCCGTTTGCCAGGGGGCAAAGGCCTCCTCCAGTCTTCTCCACTCTGGTCTTTCTATGGCCACTCTACCCCATGTAGTTCCCGCGACTTGTCGTTTGTCATCATCCCACCTTCTCTGTGGTCTACCTCTCTTTCTTTTTCCATTCCTTGGGTACCATTGCGTGATTATTTTACTCCATTTGTCTTTTGCTCTGATCATGTGGTCTGTCCATTTCCACTTTTGTCTTCTTATTTTCAGTTACATCTTGGACCTTAGTCTTGTTTCTGGTGCTGCTATTTCTGACTTTGTCCATTCTTTTGATCCCTACCATACTCCTTTCCATGGCATGTTGGCATATGGAGAGTTTGTTTAATACGTTTCTTGTTAAAGCCCATGTTGCGCTCCCATATACAAGCAGGATGCATGTCAAATAAAAACAAAGTGACTAAGTATGTGTTTAAGAAATGTCACCTTGGTTTGAATAGATATTAATCACGGTTAGAGTTTATAAAATAGTGTATTTCAGGGATATTTCAATGGTACATGGATAGTTAGTACTATTCCTCATTTTTATAACGTGTTCGTTACATGAAATGTCATAATAAATGCAGTTTCTACAGTATTATACCGCTACTTACGCGCCCCTGGTGTCACATCCTAGACACGGATCAATAATATGTCAGTAATGTTCGAAGATGAAGTGTTCGTCAGTTCCTAACTGTCTCATTAATGAGCAGATTTGTGAGATGCTAATGAAGCGTTTGGCGCCAAGAGACGCAGACCTCACGTCACGTCACGTTTATATTAAACAGATGAGAAAAGCTCAATATTTGATTTGTACGGATTTGTCTTATTTTATCGGATGCCTCTTTAAAGGGCGCAGAATTCTTGCAAATAGGAGCATTGGTGTTTGGGTCTTAATATATCAAATCTTACTACTTTATACGAAAATTAACAACTAACTATACTAATAGAGGGTTCCATACTTCTACACAAATAATCGGATAGGCATAATTCGGCACAGACGGCCGCAAAATCGGAAAAATGTAGATTTACGTTCGGACAATAGTCGTAAAAATCTTGCAGACCCATACTAGCCTGTACTCATAAAACTAACTCATTTATGATAACAATACTGGATATAGCTGTAATGGCCGCCATGCACCTTCCAATCTATCCTCTACACTCGACTCTGACGATGCAATCTGTATTCAAATGGCATTGCACCCACGTTACGTCTTAGCATATTAATGGCTTCGTCTGAAGATCCGGACGATATGCTGGGGGCTCTCTTGACGGCCGATTACTGTTCCATACACTAGCACTCATCTTGTAGCTTGTCTTATGATCGGTCAAACCGGTTTTGAAAAATTACGGACGTGGCTCCGGATACCGGACTTTGACAGATACTGTGCAGGTTAAACTGCGAGTGTCCGGTGTTCGCGATTTGACGGTTAAGTACGGCTAAAGTGCAAATGCGGCTCCGGACGAGGACATCTCACACAAATACCTGCTTACTGAATGTATTGCCAGTGCCCTTGTCCGGGGCAGCTTCCGCACTCTCATGGTACCGGTTTGGCCCATTCTTAAGACAATGTCTATCATTTTATGGTCGCCTGGTACAGGCACATAACGGGCGTTCTTATTTAATACATGTAGGTGCCTAGTCTGTGCACCTAACAGTTCTGGGTGCAACAAATATGTGCAGCTATTGTCCTTCACCACTATGAGCAAGTAGGTTTCGAATAGATTGGCAGATTCTTACTATTCTTATCGCACTTAAACTAAAACACAGTAAGTAGTTGCAATATAAAGTCATTAATCAAAACTATTTCAACACCAAATCGCACAGAATCAGAAATTTATCAAAAATGAGCTTTAATATTTGTTGCACCCGCTATTAGGTAATTTCTGATTCTAACATATGAACCGACATGCATAATAAGCATTGTGCAACTTATGAACAAAGTTCAGCATACATTTAGTGACATGAGCACAAACTTGAGCGTAAATTTTACGCTGTTACAGATCACGCATCAAACTCTCACTATCAACTAACGAAATCAAGGGGTGAGTGTGTGTTAGTTTGATGTCGCACGCACTTGCACGCACCCGCATGCGCTCACACATACTGTGAATACTTCGGCAGGAGGCTGCTGGACAAACACAATACAAATACACACCTACCAATATATGTATATCATTTCATACCAACTTATTCTCCATCTCTAAAGTAAACTCCATGAAGTATCAAAACTATGTTCACCGTAAAAAGTGGTAAATATCAACAGCAAACGAAACACAGGGCAAACTTGACATTCGAACCTCTTGAAAATCCTCTGTACTACCTGTTACATTTTTCCTGCTATATTTTGATAAATGTAACACTTTTCCCGCCACACAAAGTCCAGACCCAAACACTACCAGACCACTTGACAGTGACACCGCATGCTGTAGCCATTCAGAACACCGCATACGTCGTATATAGGATACTGCACGATTCTTATTTATTCGTGGATGGGCATGCCTTCAGTAGTCGTTCTCATAAAGTTTTGTAATTTACAGCAGACATACCATGACATTCGCACGCCATGTTGTGGCAGGATATGCTGAGACAAATTTACTGTAACACCTTATGTACCATATTCTAGCAAATAAATAATTTGATTTGATTTTACCTATTAGGTTTTCTTTTATATTTCCTCCAACAATTGCCTTCCTTGATTTATTTTGTGTAGCATACCCGTTTCTAAAGCTTTGGTAAAGATTATTTAATGTCGTAAGTATACGCAGTAATAAGTAGACATAGAAGCTGTGAGTTTGAAGACTATCCGTTGTTGCATTATTGTCGTAAAACGTGACCCTCCTACAAAAAAAAAACGGTAAACTGCTTACCCTGTCAACTGATTTTCAGTTAACAAGGTATTGAAAAACGATATCCATTGTGTTGGATAAATGCCAGGTCGAGCCTATAACCCGCAAACGATACGCCCCCGAGATCGCCGTATAATCGCCACGTGAAGGGTTAATTAAAAAGTGTACAGCGACCGACTTTATCAGCACCGCCCATTACAAGCTGCGCAGGTGGGCAGGCTACATTACAACGATACCACGGCATGAGAACAGAAGACCAACACGAGCCTTGCGGAAAGATCCCGCATCGTGGTCGAGGAGCTTGGTCCGAGCCGAAACAGGCAAATGACGTGTCGGCGTTGTGCTTCTGTTCATGCCTCCGCCTGTGCCTTGTCCGTTTAGATAAACTTTTACTGTTGTACATAAAAAGTAATATCTCTTCTGTACGTAGACGCTTTTGTTAACAGTATTCGTTCAATGTACACGTTTTTCGCTAATTATTACAAAAGGGTGTTAAATGTGTAGAATTCAGTTCACGTAGAACAATCGATGTTAGTTAGCTTTTCTTTGTTTAAAATTTTCGACACGGGACGATGATTTTTTAGCCTTAATGTTAAGGTCTATCCTTACGAGAGTAGGCTCATAGTACGCCCACAATAATCTATATATTGTTTGGGTTAATATCAAAACCGTGTACACTTTCGGCTTCAATGTATTGAATGATGGATATATCAGACCCAAGCTAAAATCTTTACCTTCACAAAACTTGTAATTCTATCGAGACACCTATTATAATACATGTTTTTCGCCTTAAGCCTTACTGTATAAAAATATAATACACGGACCTCCACTACAGTGGACCTATACCAAACTAATAAGCTTATCGTCGAAAGGGTCCTTTCAAACTTGTAAACGTCACATTACAATGGGCTCTGTCGGTCACACAGGTCGACTTAACGAGCTGAATACACGCAAACTAAAATTTTATTCGCTCATGAATAGATATGGCTGGAGACGATACCTTCTTTACCTCTATTGAGGGAAAATACCTCATGATACCGCGGTCACTCCTTTGTGAATATTGTGTCTGAGTTCCTTTGTGCGCTGGAACCTGAGAGACGACTGAAACTATATCGACGCGGGTTTTGAACAGAAACATTATTGTATGAATAATTCAGTGCTGCACTTCAGATGTTTTAACATTAATAAGAATGAAGTATAAACGAGCATCGTGTAGTAAACGGAGCTGGATTTTTAAATTAAATTGAACGTGAAGTGTAAATGTTTGTGGGTGCAGTAAATAAACCTGGCGATATTGACTCGGGGAGCGAAATATTTAGATTCTTTATTACGTTTCTTGATTACAAGACACTGTTGTTTGATATTTTCCACACAAAGCGATATCTTAGAGAAAAACCTGTCATAATTGACTTTCTGCCTGTATGACTTAATGTTTGTGTCCTCTCCAAAGTTGTAATGAGATTCCAGCAACCGACTTTTTCACATGAAAGCGTCTTTCGTCTTTCGTATGGGCACCGTTTCGACGATGTAGAAACATCCTAGTGCTGCCCGATGTTCAAAAGCGCGCATTTCTAATTTCACACGTATGCTCCCACATGCTGTACCTACTAACATACTCGCCCCTTCCCGCAGGATCACGTGCTTGCACCTGCCGCTGGCGTCCAAGTGGATCCACGTGGGCACCGAGCGCGGCAACGTGCACGTCGTCAACATCGAGACCTTCGCGCTCTCCGGATACGTCATCAACTGGAACAAGGCCATCGAAGTGTGAGTACCACGCGTTTGATACATTGCTACGAAAAGTAACAGTTAAATCTATAACATAGATTAAGAAAAGTTAAGAGTCGGAAAGGTCCTGTATGCGATAAGTAGACAGACAGACGAATGTAATAGCACCCTGACAAAGATTCAGTGTCGCTAGTCAATCGTCACATGATCTCGTGAACATTACTTTATACATATATATGACGTAATCACGTAAGTCCTTTATGTAGGTACGCTCGTGAGTACATGAAGCATGAGCTTATCTCGGAATCTCCAAACAATCTTGAATCTCGGTAAAACATGCTGGTAGCCTCCAAAAGTCTGTTTGCTCCGAAATGTGGCAGTAATCCGGAACACCAGTAAAGGGAACATCGCAGGGAACAGATAAGCCGCTAAGTCACGGGCATGCGACTAAATCGGCACTAAGTCATGCGCGGGCGGCGGGCAGGCAGGGCTAATTGCCCACACGTAATAAACTGGGGTCGGTTTACCCGCCGTAGCGCGATGTCTAATATCGGTAAAAAAAAGGCTTCCCAGTTTTGTGTGTCAGCTGATTTAAATTCACAGAAGACGACACAGAACAAACATCAAAGTTCTTTAAATTGAGTATTTAGGTATATAACGGAACATTCAAACAAACGCGATTTCTTCCCAAACTGTAACTTTATAATTACTTTTTGAGTATCATCCACCTCTACACTGACACCACCACCACCTCTACGCCCGGCGCCCGTAATCGAAAGATCTGATTTGGCAGCAGAAATAGTAACACTTACACACACTTAGTTATTCTAACGTTCAGCTATGCCTAACCCTTCGGTAATACAGGCGTCATATTATGTTATAATATTTCCTCAGACGAACTGTTTTATAAGGAGCTCCTCCACTATTAATAAATCTGAGCTTTAGGCTTTTCACCAAAGCAGTAAATAATTTAATTCATCAAGTAATAAAGATTTACGTGCTCATTCTGTTAAAGATTACAATTTACTAACAAGATTTAATAGCTTTAACAGCCCTTTGAGTAAACCCTTCGCAGATGATGAGGGATTATCATTGTGACGGCTATGAATTAAACATTAATGAAGGTACTACCTCGAACCATACCCCACAATGTACATATTCATATCATTTGAGCGGTAACTCAATAACACGAACTAGTCTACCTTTGTCAAGTAACTGACATTACACTTGGGAGCGTTGACCTTTCAAGGGGAATAGTTGTTGTAATAAAGGATGTAACAAGACCCTTAACGAAGCCGAAAGGCACTTGTTCTTCTTATCATTGCGATCATTATTTTGTTCTAGACCATATCTGGGAACCTTTTTAGTTACGGAGATATTGGAAGTCAAAGTCCAAAGTTTTTTTTTAAAATACATGTTTTTAATGTAAAATTCTTACTTTAAACACCGCCACAGCACCCGTACTATTTAATCCATCTATCAGCACAATGTTTCGGGTGCGTTTCGTTGAGTCCAACCGTAAAACGTGATACTTCACGCCAAAAAAAAAGTCGTTTCCCAGAAATAATTTTTGCGTAAAGTTACTTAGTTTGATGTACATAATGCTTGGTTGAGGGCTTCGTGAAGGGTCCTGTTACACCCTATATAGTTACATGAGAGGTGTTCATTTAGTTATCAGTTAGCGGGCGTTTCTATTGGTCAGGTTAAGGAAGCCTACAGCATAGATTGATTAAATGTAGAAACAGACTGACAACACAGATTGTATGAAACTACAATACCGATCATTGTTTTTTTTTTCTGTAATTAGGACACATAATGGAATCACTTTTACACATCACATTTTAAACATATGAAACAACAAAATCGTCCGTCGCTGCCATCTCTACGAAGACTCGCCCAGTGATAACATCTACGGCGCCATGACATACCATCAAGTTCCCTTCAGTTTTACGTCTGAATTCTGACATCATCGGTCATAAAAACATAATAATAATATATTCACGGAGAATCAACTGAATTCTTCCACTTCATAGCACAGATCACGGAATCCGGGAGTGACTAGACACGGCAGTAGGCACGAATAAAATTCGTGTACCGAAATTAAATTGAGTATTCCAACTTCTGTCGCGGACCGTTCAAAACCGTCGGTTTCCATGCGTCATTTGTGTCGTAGTGCGAATAAACGGTGACAAGGTGACGTTTACATGGAAAGCGTTGACAATGACACAACAATAAACATGTTTCGGACTAAGTAGCCGACTCCTTGACCATTCAAAAGTGCCTGTCTTTTGGTTTAAGTTTACGTTTTTGAAGAATTTGAACTAAGTTTGTATAGCTTCCGAGGTGTCTCCGTGCTCTGTGGTTCATACATATAATAGATACATACATATTATATTTGTTATATATTCAAGCATCTTTATATAGAGTAGTATATTTACGGGGCTGGCCGATCGTAAACTTCACCCCAGCGCAGGCCACGCTATGAATTATAATTTTAAGCTCATACATATCTGTGCTCATACATATGCCGTGACGTAGCGCTGCAGAGACACGAATACTTTATCAGCTCAGGATATTGCTTCCCGAGAGGCTCGTAACGCTGCAGGATTACTCAGGAAGGCTGGAGATGTAGGGAACCACGAAAAGGAAAAACAACGAGGTAGTTACCTCGGTTGGTATTTTCAAACCCTTTTCTTTAAACCAATACCTAATGCCGTCCTCTCCATTTATGTAAAGCTCATTATCTTGCTGCCCTCGTTACGTTGGGTCGACACAAGGTTTGTTTTTTTCATTATATTCACTAGTGGGTATATAAAACTGAAAGGTACGATACTGATCATACTTTAAAGTGACGCTCAGGTCATAAAATATTATGTTATGATTACAGCATCTTTGCAAACTGTCTCACAACGAGACAACTGTCGTCGTTTGTATGCTAAGCTGATCCACACTTTGTTTGAACGTAGCAGACACGGGTATGTGTCGTAGCATGTTTATTAGCACATACGATAAATGTTGAGATTTGTAGTGCACCTGGCTTCGAAGAATCTTACTCTAATAGGATAATATAACCAGAAAGTAATCAAGAATTTAATTTTAACAAAACAGGCAAGTATCGAGTCCTGTACTCTAACCCACGCAAGATACCGATGTGAAAACATCTTCCATTTTAAGTACCGAAGTATAAAATAAGAGTTTTAGTAGAAAAATATCGCGGATAGTAAAAATTTCACGTGAACATTTTATGTATCAGTCCGCAGGCTCGTTACTTGCGTGTCTGCCTACCCTGTTGTGTCGCGACCTTTAGGGTTATGTGCGACACAATGCGCAGTTTACGATCTCACACGATATCATATATCTATGTACAAGTAACATCGTCTCTGGGTCCTATCGCTTTAAAATCTGCTATATACTTTCATGAGATTGAATGGAGATTGTCAAAAGATAATGGTGATGACAAACATTGTAAATAATCATGGCCTCGAGCTCTCTAAGCTCTGTGTTATCTTAGCAAGGGCTAAAATAATCACAGACATTGTTTAATCTGCAATACATCCTACCTTTATCGTTCATTCAAACAATCTTCTTCAACGCAATAATCTTTTTCTTATATCTCGTAGGAAGGTTACAACAACATCAACTTTCCTCATAAACTAAGTTATTCAGCCTGTCAAATATAATAAACTTTTCTCGTCTTGTAACATTAAGGATGTGTACAAAATCTACAAGACATATTCAGATTTACATCACCCATTCTTTATTTCTTGAGATTTTTTACCTCTGTCGTGTCATTTTCATTTCGTGTATATTTTGTCGTCCTATCAAAGTGTATGTAAGAGCGTATAACCATCAGCTGTGAGATATGTGTGCGATGCTCAGAGCTGAGCGAAACTCAAGTAGACTCGGTAACGGCGGAGTGCTGCGGGCATTAGAGCGAACGATAATGCTAATCTTATGCGTGAAGCTGCGTAGCGCCCTACGAAGGTATAATGTCTTTAAACCAACCTATTCTCGGGAAACGAATAGGTTTCGCGGTAAACTAAAGAATAATTTTACTGGAGAAGTAATAGACACTATAGAACAGCATTTAATTTGTGTGTACGGTTCCCAGCACGAAAGGTTTTAGACATAGTTCAGCTATTTAGAAGAAGTCTTGTGCACCGTGTGACAGTCTCTGCCACTCGTCTCTGTGCACCGTGTGACAGTCTCTGTTACTCGTTCCTGTGCACCGTGTGACAGTCTGTGTCACTCGTCCCTGTGCACCGTGTGACAGTCTCATGCCCGTTGGATGTCGCTGCGCCCCCGCTAGGGGGCGCGGCAGGCGGTCACGGGGCTCTGCCCCCTGGCCGCGGAAGCTATACCTCGGCCCGTTAAAACGGGCCCGTCGTTTTGACGCCTTTATTAAAAAGGCTAGGCCTGTTGGCGTGCGTGAGACAACGCACGCCTGTGTGTATGGTTGCGGTGAAGTTTTCAGTAGGCGCGCCACAGCGCTGTCTCATAGCGCTGCTTTCTTCACGGCACCTCGGCGGTCTGTCCCCGCCAGGTGAGACCCCCGGTTACCCGGAGGAGGCCCGGCGGGGGACGACCAGCGACAGAGGTGCCGACTCGACGCACCTATGAAGGATGTAAGTCTCCCGTCCGTCCCGCTTCCAGAGCTAGCCGGTCGCGGTCCGGACTAAGAAGCCGTTATGAGTGTGTGGGCGGTATTGTACTGTGTAACACCGCCCAGTGTTTGTGTGGGTCGCGAGCCCGCGCCGCGCCGCCACATTGTGAGTCTACGTGTGTGTAGAGAGATGCATGTGTGGTGTAGCTGCGCGACGTGCCTATATTAACTTAGAACACGCCACCCAGCTGAGTGTATGTAGTATGTGGAGTCATATTGTTCAGGTAAGCTGCGTGTAGCCTGGGACAGCTTACCTGGGCGTCAGTCCGGTGGGGGGGGGGTCAGTGTCCGCTACCAGGTCGCGGGGGAGGGGGCGCCTCGCGTCAGGGGGGCGCGCATGCCAGGGCGCAATGTGCTTGACGTGCGGCCAAGCAGATGCGTCGGCACGCGCGAACATTCCCGTCGCGAGGCGCCGGATGAAGGCGTCCAGGCTCTCGATCCCGAGATCCCGCTGGATGACGTCGTTCCTCACGTAGCGAGGGGCGGCAACAATGGTCCGCAGCGCGAAGTTTTGCTGCGTGCGGAGGAGCTTCTTGTGGCCCTCGCACGCGAGGACGTACCAAGCGGGAGCGGCGTACGTCAGTATCGAGCGTATATAAGTCTTATATACGCCCAACTTGACGCGCGCCGGCAGACGGGACGAGAGCACTGGGCGGAGCTGGTGGCGGGCTATGCCAGCCCGCGCCGCGACCTGGCGGACATGACCGCCCATGGTGAGCCGACGGTCGATGGTGACACCCAGGTACTTCACCCGGGGCGACCAATCGACGTCGGCGCCTTGTAGAGTCAGGGGTGGTGGGAGGGGCGCTGATCCGGTGACCATCGCCTGCGTCTTACCCACGTTAACCGACAGCCGCCACTTTGACAGCCAGTCAGGCAGCAGGTCTAGCGCGCGCTGCATTTTGACCGCCGCGTACTTCGCGTTGAGCGAGGTGGTAATGTACGCGGCGTCGTCGGCATACAGCGCGAGCATCGCCTCTGGCGTCGTGGGGATGTCGTCGGTGTAACGTGAGTAACACGCCGGCGAAACGCAGCTGCCCTGCGGCACGCCGGCCATCACCGGACGGGCGCTGGAGAGCGCTCCCTCTACCACCACACGGAAGCTCCGATCTGTAAGGAAAGACTGGACCACCTTTACTACACGGCGAGGCGCGTCGGACGTGGCCAATTTATATACCAGGCCCTCGTGCCACACGCGGTCGAAGGCCTTCTCCATGTCGAGGAGTACTGCAACCGAGTACTCCTTCTTGTTGCGAGCTTGCGTCAAGTGGTGCAGTACCCTCGACAGCTGGAGCGTCGTGCTGTGTTCCGACCTAAACCCGAACTGCTCGGGCCGCGGGTCGATGTGCGGCTGGAGATGCCGCAACAGGAGTTTTTCAAACACCTTGGAGATGGTAGCCAGCAGCGTGATGGGCCGATAGCTCTCCGGCTTCAGGATGTTCTTCCCCGCCTTGGGCAGCATGATGACGCGCCCCTCCTTCCACGAGGAAGGAAACGTCCCGGTGCGCAGTATCGCCGTGTACAGGCGCGCCAGCGCCGCTACCATGCGGTGCGGCAGTTGGCGCAGCACTGCGTTGGTGATACCGTCAGCACCGGGAGCCTTCCTCGGCTTCGTCCCCAGGATGGCGCGTCTGACTGCCCCAGGCGAGAAAAATATGGAGTCCTCCTCGGGAGCTATCGGCGCGGCGAAGTAGTCCCCAAGGTGCTTCTCGACTGTTGCGACATGTTCGACGTCGCTGGTCGGGTTCGGTCGGAATTGACGCTCCAGGTGCTCGGCGAAGACCTCCGCGCGGTCCTCCGCTATGTACTTAAGCGCCCCGCCGCTGTCCAGTAGCGGGCGCACCGGAGCTGGGGTATTCGTCAATTGACGACAGAGTCTGTGGGCGGATGGCCAGCTGCCAGCCGCCTCCTGTATGCGGTCCTCCCAGCTCTCGGCTTCCCGGTTCCGCAACTCGGCCTTAATCTTCTCCGCGAGACGATTGACCTTCCTCTTGATGGACGGACATCTAAGTTGCTGCCACTGCTTGCGAAGGCGCCTCTTGTCGGCGATCATGCGCTGTAGATACACTGGCAGGGGCGGCTGCAGCACTCTCCCCTGCGGTTCTAAGGTTGTCGCCGCTTCCAAGGCGCTCTGGATGCAAGCAGTGACGTCGTCCGCAGTCTGGTTGACGTCCGCGGAGGTAGTCACGGGCCGAGTCGGTGTGGTGGCCTCAGTCTTGTCCTTAAAAACTTCCCAATCGATGCGTCGACGTGGCGCTGCGGGCATCAGTCGGGTCGGCATACCCGATAGGACGACGAGAACAGGATGATGATCTGACTGCATCTCGTCGTCTAACACCTGCTGCGTGATCTGACAGCGTAGCCCTCGGTAGGCCACGATGTCCAGCACGTCCGGCATGTATGTGCGAGCGTCCGGGTAGTGGGTGGGCGTCTCTGGGCCGGACACCGTGTAGCCGAAGGCTGCCGCGTCCGCGAAGAGCCGCCTGCCCCCCGTGTTCGTCACGGCCGAGTTCCACGCTGGGTGCTTACAGTTAAGGTCGCCAGCAAGGATCGTCGCGCCGCCGCTGGCCTCGAGAAGGGCCCTCAGCTCCGCGACGTTGAGCGAGGCCGAGGGCGCCTTGTAGCAGGCGTAGATGGCGAGATCCTCGCCGGCAACATGTAGCTGCACACCCAGCGCGTAGAACGAGCCGAGTGACGGCACAGGGAGCTCTTGATGGACGACTCTCCGCCTCACCAGTACCGCCAGACCACGGTAGGCAGTGTCGGTAGCCGACCTTTCATCCTTCCTGTAAGCGAGATATCCCGAGACTCGGAGTCTGTCCGTAGGTCCCAGGAGCGTCTCGCTTACTAGCGCCACGTCGATATCTTGTTCGTAGAGGAGGCGGCGGAGGGGGGCGACCTTACCTCGAAGGCCGCGGGCATTCCAATGAATCACCCTCAGCGGCCTAGCCATGGTAGAGTTTGAGGAGGGAGGCCAGACCGTCGAGGATGACAAGCTCCGCGTCCTGTCCCTGCCTGATGGCCTTGATCAGGTCCATCAGCAATTGGATGGCGCAGGCTGTGAATTCTTTCTTCTTCTCGGCGTCGGCAGCTGGGCCGGCGCTCGATGTGCTTGTGGGTAGGGCCGAGGGCCGCGCGATGCCGGCGCCAGCTGTCGGCCTTTCCTTGGGCAGCCTCTTCATCATCTTTGTCCCTTCGGGTGGTGGTGGTGGGACAGCCTGCGCCTGGGTCGAGGTATGGTCGTCCCGGTGGGTGTCCTCCTTTGGTGCGGGTGCAGGGAGGGGCTCAGGTTTGTTCCCCTTGCCCCTACGCTTCCTGTTCCGCTTCCTCCGCCGCTTGGAGGAGGGGGGGGCTTCTCCCCTATCGGTGGGCCCGTTGGCCGCCGCCATGAGTGACGCGCCTTGGGCCTCTGTGGAGGCCACTTCTGTTGGCCTCACGGTGGCCGCTTCCGGTCGGCGTGAGGCGGTCGTGGCGGCGACTGTGCCCGCTCGCCTGTGCCGTATCTCCTGTTGGAAGATGGGGCAGCGCACGTTGTTGGCGGGGTGGTCACCCCCGCAGTTGATGCACGTCGCCGGCTCTTCACGCGGGCGGGGGCAATCACGCGCTGCGTGCCCCTCTGCGCAACGGACACAGGCGATCGGCCGGTGGCAGTGATGAGATGAGTGCCTGAATTTCTGGCACCGGTGGCACTGGGCCGGCCCTCTCTTCCCCCGCCAGGCCTCAATCTTAACACCCCGCATGTACATGAACACGGTGGTGTCAAAGAGAGACCTGACCTCCGGTGTCCTTTTTAGGACTGCGTGGAACACGCAGCCGGGTCTTCCCTGGCGCGCCCTGATGTGGCGCACGTACTCCGGCTCGTGCCCCAACGCACGGAGCTCCTCCTCTATCTCCTCCGGTGGGGTGTCAACCGGCAGCCCTGTGATGGCCACCTTCAAGCTGCGCTCCGCCGGCAGCGAGTAAGCGAACCAAGATATGCCGCTTTCCTTTTCGAGGCTGGTCAGGTAGCGCTGAACCAACCTAAATTCGTCCTCGCTTTCGGGCGAGAAACGAATCCCAGCGCCGTACGGGCGGGCGTTGGGAGGTCGGCCCAGCATCTTCCTGATGGCCCTAAAGTGGGCGGCCCATCCCGGCAGCTTCTCCACCACCAGCGGAGGATACCTAGGCCGCTTCGGCGGCTTCGGCTTAGGCTGTCCAGTGGTCGCTCCTCCGTCGTCCCCTAGGGCCGCCGGTTGAGCTGTGGAAGCAGTGGTTAATGGTGCACTCACCCCATGGTGTGCCTCCAGATGTCTTCCGTCGGTGGGCGTTGACGGTGTCGGCGACGCGGGAGGCGTGCGCCGAGCCGCCTCCGCGAAGGTGGGCGATCCAGCGGTGCCCCGACCCTGCGGCGTCGCGCGCTCACGCTGCGGTCGCGGCGGGTCGAGGCAATAACGCTTCGCCTCCTCCTCTTCCAGGTCATCGGTGCTTCGGCGCCGTCGCTGCGGGCGAGGCTCCAGCTGGAACTCGTAGCCGAATCCCAGCGACGGCGTCGGTGATGCGGGAGGGGTGCGCCTCCTTTGGGCGCTCGGCCCAGAGTCGACGGAGCCCGCGGACACCATCGACATGCTCGAGCCGGCTCGCGACGAGCATGCCGACAGTCCCGCCGGCGAGTCGTAGGCCGAGGCACGCGGTGGCGCAGGAGAGTCGGGCGCCTGTGGCGCCGGGGGCGTCGGTCGGGCAGTAGGCGCCAACTTCAGCAGAGGCCGTCGGTCCCGCTCCGCTTCAGCCGGCCCGGCCAGCAAGCTGTGACTGGGGCCGGCGGTGGCGGTGCGTGAAGCTGTGGCGCTGCGGCTGGCGGGTGCCGCCGCGGACGCAGCCCCGGGGGGTGCGGTCGACGCGGCGGGTCGCGGCGCAGCGGTAGTGCGCGCAGCCGGGTGCGCAGTGGGGCGCGCAGCGGGGCGCGCAGGCGGGGCTGCCGGTGCAGCAGGGCGGTTGGTGCTCACAGGGGCGCGCGGAGTGGGCGCTGACACGCGCACGGGTGGCGCAGAGTCGCGCACAATCACTCGCGCGGTGGGTGCGGCGGCACGCGCTTGGTGAGCGCGGCCTACGGGTGCGGCAGCGGGTCCTGGGGCCTGTATCGGCACCGGGCGGAACGCGGACGGTCGCACGGCTACGGCGTGCGGCTGGCTCGACGACAGCGCCGGCGCAACGCGCGCAGGCGCCGATGACGTCGGCGGACCATCCGCCGCTGCCGCCGTGCTCGGTCCGGCTCCTACCGGAACTTCTTCTGCTCCTCCTCCTCTTCTTTCTTCACCCCTCTTCTTGCTGGGCCTCTTCTTCTCCTCACTACGAGGAGGAGGGGGTCCAGCCAGCATTGCACCGGGCGCCGCGTCGCCGATGTTCGGCATCGACGTCGCCCGGTCCAACCCCGGACGGGGCTCCTGGAGTCCGGCGCCTCCGCGGCCAGGGCCGCGGGCGCCGGGCTTCGGCATCTTCTTAAAAACTTAAAATAACCGTGGCGACGTGGTGTCGCGACCGCAACGGTGCTCAGCACCGGGCAGCACGGTAGCCGCTCCCCCCGTGCTCGCACCAGTGTAGGGGCACTTGTGCGAACACAGGGAAAGTGAGGCTTTAAGGCGGTCCGAGCGACGAAGTGTGTTGGTTAAAAGTACTCCCGGTTGGGAGCACGATTTTCACGGCACTTCCCACTCGCGATCTAGGCGCACCTGGACACGTCAGATCGGCGCGGACCACTGGCGATCCGACAGTCTCATTCCTATCCCCGCGCACTCTTATTCAATCCCTTCCTTCTTTCTCTCCCCACCCAGACCCCATGACATTGACCAATAAAAGTAATCACCGAATCGGCGCCGGCGCTAAGTGTTACGACATCGTAGCGTCGTAAGAGACAACTTGTCACTATCAACACCTCTTTATTGGCACTTAAACCATGTTCGTGTGTTTAATGTGCACGAACACATATACACTACTAAATAGAGTCTATACATACGCGTAAGTACACTATGACAACGAAAAAAAGATGGTAAAAAAGACTCTTCATAAAGTGGTATATATATTATCTTTAAGATCAAGAGGGAGAAATCTAGATATAATTTTAAATAAATAAATACCTACCGATCGAAGATATTTTACTGAAATTCTCGAATTGATAGGTTTTATTGAGAAAATACTGGCACTTGCGCAGAATAGTAATCTGAATCTGCATCAAACTCCATAATATCTAGTTAATATTCCTCTACAATATGTTCTCAATAGTTTACAAAGGTTAACATATGCCCTCGAAATACGCCGAGTAGTCGCTCAACTAAGCTAATACACTGCAAGCGCTCAAATTGCTCAAATGGGGTGCTAGCGAGCGAGCGGAGCAATGCGTTCACGATGCATTGCGCCTAACCAAATACTGGGATGTCGCAAATTGCCTTTCTGTAGCACAAGCAAGGCAATATTGTACGACGATGATGCGATTGACAGACTCATATTAGAGCAGCATACACTCTACTAGCATCGCATTTGTGTATTATTCTGCTTATGTTAGTGTGTCTTTAAGGCTGTCCATTGAAGCGAAGCGAGGCTGCGGAGCGGAGAAACGGAGACATATTAACCAATAGGATTGCAAAAATCTCTGCTCAGCTCCAGTGTGCAATCCTATTGGTTAGTATGTCTCCGTTTCTCCGCTCCGCAGCCTCGCTCCGCTTCAATGGACAGGCAGCCTAAAGGTATGTAATGAAACGGTTTCACATAATATACCATAAGTAGGCCAGTTTCTACGTAATTGTACGCGAAATTGAAACGGATATAATGGAAAACCTTCCCGCCATAATGGAAAGTTTCCACAAAACGCTCACTTTCCAATTAATTTAATTTACAAATCAATTGTAACTCCATCCAGGCCACCAGTGCTATTGAGCAGGACAGAAATACACTCAATACTTTTATATTGAAAAGAGCGAATTGTATGGGAAGCGAACAATACAGCGCGCTTCTATTGATTCGTTCAAAACCTGTTGAAAGTTAAATGATGACAGCTCCAAAATGTACTCGTAAATACTCAAATTAACATCGTATACTGTATAATACACACAGCTTGTCAGCAAGCTGTAGCATGAAGCAAACAATTTGTTATATTATACTAAAACCTTACCAGTTTATAGCTTACCTAATCCTAGCGAAGACACATTTTTGTTTATGGCTTCAAATAAGTCGGAAGTCCAATGAACATTTCACGCTAAAAATTGAGATTGAAAAACTTTATGAAATGCTAGCGTGTTTATCGTGCAAAACTTCAGCTTAGTAGTTGATATTAGCTTGAACACACCCAGTGCGACTTTAAGGTAAAAGTGTATAATGTAAAAAAAACTCCTTAGAGAGCGGTGTTCAAATACACCTATAGAGCGGTGACATCAAAACCAGACGATTACGATGATTGTACTGAAAAGACGCAAATAACTATTTTCTCAAAATGAAAGACATAATGTCTTTCAATCGATATATGAACATGGGTTCGTATATCGATTTGGTTTAACGTCATGCTGTTATGAAAAAAGGACAAGTTAGTGCACCATTACTATATTCCTAAGTAAAGTTCTGTTATATGACCAATTACTGTTTGTGTTAGTCTGTGCTAGTCAAATCATCTGAATATCAATACCAGAAAACTATCTCTCGGCCTAGCGTACCTGCACGATATTAGTACAGTGACATTCGTGCAGACAGACATACAGTCGCAACTCGCAGCCAATTTGTGAGCACAAGCAACAAGTCACGCTCCTATGCACTGTGATGCACGGATGCTGTTTATTCGAGATATTTATTGAATAGGGAGGTAAACAGAGCGGTATATTGACTGTTCCAATGTTGTTGTTTATACTTAACATATACACTTAAACAATATTTCTGTATGTTTGTGCAGCTGATTTTGTAAATGGTTGTTGGTATTAGAAAACAAGTATCTTCAATGTTACCAAAACATATGCCATCAATAACTGTGATGATAAAGGAAACGTGAAATATCAAAATAAGACCCTTCTCGTGAAAGGAACTTCCACAATCGACCGATATTAACATCGCAGTCGGAAAGAAATGGAATCAAGAGTTAGTTAGTTAGTTAGAAATAAAAATATTTATTGGAGGAATACAAAGCCAAAATAGAAAACCCACATAAACTTACCGTTACTTTTGGTACATCATGTAACAATAACCAGTAACACATTATTTACTATTATTCCCAGTTTTCCACAATAAAATAACTCGCACCGACGACTTAACCTTTAGTGTATACCCTCCGCCGTCATTGAAGCAGGATCACCAAGTAGATGGGCCATCGCGGGCCATCACGTGAATACCAATCGCGACGGGCTCCTGCGCCGCGCCGCCGGTTGGTAACAGATAGAAGTCATTTTAGTGAATCGTGCTTAGTGTCCATTTGAGTATCGGGGTTCCGAGATCTTTGTAATTGGTGCCTCGGCTTGCTATGGTAACTGACTGCTAGGCCGATATTAGAAAATATTTTTATTTTCAAGTTCAAAGGTACTTTGACGCTCATTGTGTCAGTTTATATTATTTTGTTATACAAACTGCCAAAATGTCACTACTGATACTGTTAATAAGAAATATCGTTAAGCCAGGCATTTAGGACGCTATTATCCATTTAGGAACCTTTCCCCGACATATCACTATTGTATTTATAGAGCAGTCCGCCATCCCACATGTACTCCTCCGTCAATCTTCATTTAAGAGGGCCCTTCCCGGCGCGTCTATCGTCAACGCAAGCATGGTTGAAAAGCTTGTTGTTTCATCCAGAGCCACAGCCCCGACCCCGCACATCTCGTCTACCGCGCACCTCATACCGCCTAACGCGATGACATTGAACGAAAAATTGTGTTCGAAAATTTCTTAAACTTGTTCCAGGAAATACGTGTTTTTGAATAATTCTTACAAGTGTGTGAAATAAATAGTTGTCATTAAGAATCTCCATTACATGTGCAAGGTTTCTATCGAGATGTTTTCTTTACTTTTACAGTTTATGAGTACATTATGAACGGCCAAAGTTCCATTAAAATTTGTGTAAAACAAATTTTTGGAGGCTTATACTGAATTTATTTCTAATTTTTTTTATTTTTTGCTACCATAGAAACCTAGATATAGTGCACAAAATACCTATTAATTCAAGAAAATCAAAGATAGATGTGTAACAACTGCATAATCACGTACGAGCGTTTGTATGAAAAGTATGACGGGTTGGCCGCTCTTAATATCGGTCGCGCCACATCTTTTAAGCAGATCGACAGATCGACAGATCGTCGTATTGTTGACGAGTGACGTTTTATTAGTATGCTCTTATTGGACGCGTGCGATAGAACTAGCTGGTGGCGCGCGTATGATCTTTATGTTACGGGAAGTACTGGTTGAGGTGAAAGCTGTTATTTAACTCTTTTCTATACTAAATAGGCTTGCTTTCAACTCACTGCCTATTTACCTGGAGGCTGGAGAAGGCTGTAAATAAAAACAATGAAAAGGTTCATCACTAAAATTCATTGTCAATATGAAATTTAGGTGTGCTTACACCTCTACCTACCCTTCGGGGTATACATGTGCGATGTTATGTAATTGTCAGTCTATTGCTCAATTCATAACAACATCGATAACATTCAAATACTCTAACTACCTAATATTCCGTTTTCCTAAAGCTCTCATGTTGAATAGCGTTATGCTTCTGTTTTCACCGTTAACTGTTTCTTGGAAACCCTCACCGAAACATCGTTAGAGCACACATGTCGTAGATTAGTTCGTAGCTCACCCCGTAGCGCAAAGCTCACGCTACGGCGCTACGTCCGTAGCAGCTGCCGTAGCCGCGACGCCTGACAGCTACGAAACAATGCGCTACAAAGCGTAGCAGGAATGCTACGAATAGTGTGCTACGGAACTATATGTAGAACGATTTCAGTTATTAAATTCATATGTGTATGCAGTGTTCCTTGTTCTATAACCATATTAATATTGCCGTGATAATAGAGAGGGTGTCCTACACAATACCCTGAAAGCCATACAATTCATATCGCCAGTAATGAAAGCGAAACGACTTGTTTTAAGCCGCATTAGTCGTAAAACACTATCTGGATGTGGCGCAGCCTCCACGATAGCCACGTTACGGGATATGTATGACGGAGCTACCGCTCGCTTGTCTCGGAACACGTATTTTATTATTTCGATAGAGTTGAGTGGTTGTTGTACGCGCCTTCGATCGAGGTGAGGGTGCTGACACACCGCAAGGTAGTGAGTAGTAGGGAACGAGATATAATCTCGCCTATATATGTATATTTAACTGGTATACTGGTATTTGCATTTAAATACTTTTTGGCTCGTTCGAATTAGGTTTCATTAGAAAAGCATTCAATGTACATTGTTTTGCTATTTCCGAAATTCCAAATGTGGAGTGAACTGTAGGAACAGGTGTGCCCGTACCGTGCGGTGGTTACAGGCGTTATGTATCGTGTCGTGCATGCTATAGTGAGGTATGTGTAGACGACGCCGCGCCGGTGCCGCGGTGTACCGCCCCTTACAGCCCTCTGGTATGCTTGTGTTACACGTGTGCCCGTACCCCGCGGTGGTTACAGGCGTTATGTATCGTGTCGTGCATGCTATAGTGAGGTATGTGTAGACGACGCCGGTGCCGCGGTGTACCGCCCCTTACAGCCCTCTGGTATGCTTGTGTTACACGTGTGCCCGTACCCCGCGGTGGTTACAGGCGTTATGTATCGTGTCGTGCATGCTATAGTGAGGTATGTGTAGACGACGCCGCGCCGGTGCCGCGGTGTACCGCCCCTTACAGCCCTCTAGTATGCTTGTGTTACACGTGTGCCCGTACCCCGCGGTGGTTACAGGCGTTATGTATCGTGTCGTGCATGCTATAGTGAGGTATGTGTAGACGACGCCGCGCCGGTGCCGCGGTGTACCGCCCCTTACAGCCCTCTAGTATGCTTGTGTTACACGTGTGCCCGTACCCCGCGGTGGTTACAGGCGTTATGTATCGTGTCGTGCATGCTATAGTGAGGTATGTGTAGACGACGCCGCGCCGGCGCCGCGGTGTACCGCACTACCGCCCTTACAGCCCTCTAGTATGCTTGTGTTCCCGCGGCGCTGGGCTGCAGTACAAACGCCCACATACCTCGCGCCGCGCTGTCGGCACTACGAGTATCACACCGTTGTTGGAATCTTAAACTAGTTTCCAAACTCACTGGTCATTAAATATTTGCTAACTTCAGTGAGCGCCAGTTCATGGTTTAAAAACTGAAGTTTGTTGTTTAGTTCCCTTCAATATGGTTGAGCTGAATGGGGCTGTTGCATGCGTCATGTTCGTGAACGGGCGCTGTCAGTTGGGACTGGTCATCTCTTAGCTGCCACGGTTTATTTTAACTACTTTGTTTTTAAATTGTTGATAGTTATAATCTTTTACTCTGGAAGCTCTTAATATGCACGTCTTTCTACATCGTTCTCACATATATGTATAATCTCAACGTGAATGATGTAACCAAGATCTTGTAACAATATTTTGATTGAAAAGAGTGTCCATGGAGTTTCTTGCCCATTCTTCTCCATAGAGATCTACGCTTTGGAATGGGCAACTACAGTACTTTCACAAGTTATTATGCCTTGTGTCTGTGACTGTAGCTTCGCCTTTGTTTTTCTGACTTTCAAAAGTGCCTGCGAAGGTCTAATTGAAATAAACGCTTTGAGTTTGAGTTTGAAGGGTTCTTTTTTTCATGTTTCTATTGGTTAAAAGGTTAAGTAACACTAATATACATAAACTGTCACTTACGGGATATCTTCCGTGATTGTCTTGTCAATTTATTTTCCATCCACCCGCATTCTCCAGTCAACCCGCAATCATGGCGCTTGCAACAGCGTCGAAATATCGGGAGCTCAAAATTAGACTAACACTAATATGTTCTTTAAATAAAATTATACGTACGGATGGTGACCCTACAAAGTATATATTATTGTATAAACTTTTATACATGGTAACGGGTTATTAATTTACAAAATCCTTTTCTATAAAGTGTGCTGGACAATCACAACTTGTTGGCGCTGGCGTTCAAAATAATTAGAATTTTCCAATTACATTCGTTAATTAAACTTTCGTCAAAAGGGAAATGTTGTGTCTTAGTCTTTTGTGAGCGCGTAGCGGGTGCGGAGCGTCAGCGTGGCGGGCGAGCGCGAGAATCACTGGGCTGGCAGCGACACAAGCCGAGTTGACCTTTGTTGAACAAACTTGTGTTTATTCCGAAGTACCTGCACCAAGGACCCTCTGCCAGGGACGCTAGTTATATTTTGTTAATTATTTTACTTTATACTTTATTTGTGCCTATGTCCAGCAGTGGACGTCTTTCGGCTGAAATGATGATGATGATGATACTTTATTTGAAACTAACTTTTAATTGCTGCTCGGCTCGTGTGGAGTTTGGCTAATACTTATATTATTAAGTCGGAACTTTTGTTAGTGCGTTCTGTAATTTCTGCCTAGCCCCATGGGAAAACGGCGTGAGTTTATGTATGTATGTTTTGTTCGTACGTGTTTGCATTCAAGAAAATTGCATCACTATTGAAATGATTCCGGTTAAGATAGTGTCAGTCTAGATAAAATCAGATATACACCTACCACTGCTTGTCTCTGCATCACACAAAGGTTGACTGGTAGAAAATGCCTATGGCATTAAGTCCGCCTCTGTACTTTGTGCTTGAAGTGCTAAATAAATAAAATATACCTTCTACAGCCTGTATCGTGTATAGCCCAACGTTATTCATATATTAACCTTTAGTCTTTAAATATTTAAATATCAATATTTTAATAATTATTTTCGTTTTAAATATCTAGCTGGCAATTTAAAATACCATTAATTATAATGAAATGTGAGAACGTTTCATAAATCGGTGACGCGCTCATGTGGGCGCGCTGCATCTGTCGAGAAATATCGGCGCTTATCACGGAATTTTTATTGAGTATGTTTTATTTATACACGTTTATCATTGTGTTTAGGGTGGATTTTATTGTTGACTATTTATAATACAACCTATAGCTTTATAATATAGCTAGCGATGATTGATTTGTCATGAAAATTGATTGATAATTCATAAATCAATCAATTTATTTTATATTTTTATTTATTTTTGTTCATTGAGAATGCTCTGCTAAAAGCCACTCCCACTGTTAAAACTAACTCATTTGTAGAGTCTTGGCTTAAATATCACCATCCTTATTTACATACCATTTTGGAGCTCCCTCTGTATAAATGAGACAGTTCATATAGAACAAACACTTACTCTCGGTGCGGTTGTTTCTCTCCATGTAATCGCATCCAGCGAGGCCGCGGCGCCAAGATACAGACATGTGTAATTTAATCAGTTAATTAGGCCCGTCCCTTCGCCCTCCACTAATAAGATCACACAACCCTCGACCCGTGCGGCTGTTGGTCCTCTTCCTCTACATTTGTCTGGACATTGCTAGGGGTCACTTTTGGCCAAATGACTGGCCAGGAATATGACTTTGTAACCTTCGAGGTACGAGATGAAACCAGGTAATTTTTTTTAAACTTCGCGTGTAGGTACTACTCTCGAGGGACATAAAACCTACTTTGAAGGGTTCAATGCACTGAAATATCTGTAATACTTATGGTACACAAGCAACGACCCCGATATGACTGTCTGCATCCTCCCTTCTTCACTATCTAATACTTTCAGCAAACTAAGAGTCCCCTAACGCCTGATATTAAAGCATGTTAATATCTGCCATGATCACGCCGTGACGCCCAGCTGGTAGGGACCAGAGGGGGTAATAAGCGTCCCCGCCAGGCGAGGGGGCGGAGGATACAATTTATAGGTTCAATAAGGACACAAGTGTCCTCTCCTCAGACATTGTAGCGCAAATGTACTTACGTTTTTCGATCAATTTGTTTTTGAAGGTTTTCTTTTGAATATGTTTCTGGCAGCGTATGTTTGTATTTTACTTATTTTGTTTTCGTGGTCACTAATTATATTTTAACAGGACTGCCAACTGCGTTACTTTCACCTGCAAAAATTAAAAAAAATATATTATAGGGAAAATTATAGGCAAAAAAGGATACATTTTTTTCATAATTTGATCAATAGAAACGTTTAAATAAAAGAGACAGACATACATTCTATACCAATTTCTTTATTCACTGCGCTCGACTCTAGTTCGTCCAATCGTGGCAGGCAGTCAGCTCGCTCCATTAATTCCATTCAAATGTTTTTATTTGCGCTCTGATTGTTGGCCTCCTTTGACCGGCTCGCAGCCACTGCAGCGAAAACTAAACATAAACCATTCTGTTGCTGAATCAAACTGTTTGTATTCCAAGCTGACTGCTTTATAACTAAAACTGTTCGACGTGTTGTGTTGGCTCGGTGGTTTATTATTATTGGAAAGGAGTATGTAATACGAGGATTCTCTGTACTTCCCTCAGTGATGTGTGTCTGCACTGCCGCTGCGTCACCTTTGATAACGTTTATCTCTCCTGAAAATAGTTTTCACAGCTATGTATTTTTTCATGGTCGCAGTAACTCATGACTTAATTATAATAACAAATAATCACTCATAGATTCTCATTTTATGAGTAATGACATTTACACGAGAGACTCAAAGAATCAACTCAAGATTTACAAATAAAAGAACATGGTGGATTTACAGCGCCTTATCTTGTCGTACAATTTGTAAGTCACGACGGAAAGCGTTTGTCATGTCAGTCCGCAGGGAAATAATTTATCAGGACGCCTTTTTTTCATCCGCGAGGCTCTAGATTACAATGCTTCAGTCTTACACTGAAATATTTCATCATCAATTACGCCTAAAGTTCACCAACACATCTATTTATTATATTTATTCAGTTTTTCTGGGAAACACAAAAGAATATATTCAAACAGAAGAAATATTTGCTTTGTGATCAAGCATACCTGAATTGTTAGGTAACGGAGTCCCGGCCCACGTCGCCGTAATCCAAAAACGATAATACAAAGTCGATTAGTATTCACGTCGCCATGTCCGGCCGCCAACGAAACTAAACGAAAACGTGATTCAAATACATTCCTATTTCCAATTTATATTTTAACGAAAAATCCAGTTCGAAAGATCCTGCATCGCGCTATTGAAATTATCGCAACAGCGACATCTGAGCGCGGTATTAGTAAACTGACGATAATTAACGACTACCCTCCGAGGATCAACAAAGACGTGTTGAATTAGGATCGCTTAATATTTTTGCAGGTAATGAGTGTCTGTTTTGGATCGTGACATCTGAAGAATTTCTCTTCTTAGAAATGTGTGATACTTCCAGAAAGTTTTCAAAGTATTGGTTGTTTTCTTTCAATTACGTGTCTCTCTTGACGATTACGTTTGGTTTCCGCCTTTTGTGTCCGTTACCAATGGAATATGTTGTCAACGATAAACATGAAGGACTTAATTTGTTGAGTAACAACCAGAACTACATCTTTTGAGTTGTTTCAAACTTTAAAGCTTTTCGTAACGAACATCCAGGAACGTAAATAAAAGGTGTCTTAAAAAAAGACTTCTGATTTTTTTCTATATCATTCAAAAACACAAAAACTGGTAAAACAGTAACAGTTATTGGATAAATTTCCACTGAACGAAGCGCGACAAGGAAGCCTCACCGACCGTTGTTCACGTCTTTAACTGATATTAATAAAGTTGAAACACTAAACTGGCGACATTTTACAGCGGACTTCATGGAATGTTTCAGTTAAAGCCGTTAATGGCTGCCGTTTTAATTGTTAACGAGTTTTTATTACTTGATGGGTCATTCTTTGTTACAATAGAATTCGAATTTAATTGTTGTACAGTGGATAAGTTATTTGATTTCACAATTTTGGTACAGAATTATAACTGGCCTTACATGTACTAAGTTCTAACTCCATGTTACATAACTTTGATTGAACTTGAACTTTACACATACAGCTAAAGATGTTGAAGTTTGGCAACAACGCCGTGTGTACAGGTCGTAAACGTTGCCACTTCGCTCCAAATCTTAATGTTTACTTAAACGGCAACCTAGAAACGGCGACCTTCCCAATTTTGTTGGCAATTGTTCCTCACAGCTGTTGTCGAACAAACAGCGGAATAACAACCATTGCTCTTGTTAATATGTAACGATCACACAACTAGTTCAGAGCTAACACTATCTCGCCGCAGTAAACACTAAGTTAATTGGAGAACTTGTCGGAACGGCACCTCTTCGCCGCCGCCATTATTGTAAACGCTAAATTCACAGACAATAAAGATCGTTATAACACGCCCGCAGGCCGCGCCAACCCTATTACTTCGCTTCGAGTTCGCAATTCAAGTAACGCGCACTCATTGGCGCTTGGTAACGAACTTCCGCCAATGGCGTTACAGTAACAATTAAAATGCCTAGGGTTGTACCCGACACCATTGTTAGATACCATGCGATGTTTTTAAATACTATGAGGTTTTAATGATATCCGTCCGCAGCAGACGTAGGGACTGACAAAGGTATAATGAAAATATAATAAAAATCATGCTGAGTCGCAAATGAATAGGCTCGTTTGTTCGTAGTCTCTTAAAATAATATAAATTATGAGCAAAAAGAGCGGCGGCGAAGGGGGCGCGCGACGGTAATAAAAGATCCTTGTGAGGCTCTCTGATGCGGAAAATTACGTAACTGTGTAGTACCTATTTGAATTCGTTATCTTTCGCTCAGAGTATAACCTTTTTATCTGAATACATTTAGTCTGGAACTCCTATAAATGATAACTTTTATTTCAAATAAACCTTTATTACAATGTTCTTGATTATGTGGCAGTAGGCTTCATTGTAATCATGTCAAGTGTTTGAATTTTGTTGACCTGATTCCGCAAATGAGCTTGACTGAGCAAGACAATGACGAGGGTGCTGGTGTGAGTGCGTACTGCGTGTACCTGCCGGCGGCCGGACACGGCGCAAGATGGCGGCGTGGTGCCGCCGGACAACCCTCCGGAACCGCTTTATGTCGTTTATCGCAAATATTGGCGTGTCGCCGCAAGCAACAGTTGCCGCGCGACTGTCGCCTGTAGCGTGACAGCTATTGTGTATCGCGGACTGTAGACTTTGCTTATACCTATAGCTTATTTATTGGGATGGTTTTAATTTGATGATTAATTTAAATAAAAAAGAAGAGAATATTAACGCAAGGTCTGGCAGGTGGCGGCTGTAAATCCGAAGCCAAAACCTTGCAACATGAGTGAAAAATATAATAATGATGATCATGACAAGAATATTAATGCACATAAAGCTGCAAAGTAGGACTTACTGACTTAAGCATTCTCTCCGGTCAACCAAGCTGTTTTATAATGAAAGATCCTAGCTTTTAAAAAATATCTTTGATATTTATAAGTTTTAAATGACGACATCTAAAACCTCTTCAGAGCAATATTTGGAAAAGATACTCTACAAAATAAAATCTAAAAGTAGAAAGTTCTCAAACATCATTATAAATAAAATTGTTTATATCAGACTTGGTAATGTCTATATTTTGTTAGTAACAAATTAATTATCTTAAATTAGTAGCATTTATGTAGTCCAGATGAATTCGAATTAAAATAAATTGATTGAGAATAAATTAGATTGAAATAGACAAGATTCACTAATGCAAAAAATTATGGGCTGTAACGATCCTTATAATAAAAAAAACTTTTTTGCAAAAAATAAAACCGACTTCAAAAACAAAAAATAACTTTAGCTTCAGAAGTCGGTGACTTTTGTTTGTTCGATTAATTCTTTTGCCACCGACTTCTGAAGCTAAAGTTATTTTTCCACGTTTTTTTGTTTTTGAAATCGGTTTTATTTTTTGCAAAAAAGATTTTTTATTTTTCCTTTTTTAGTTTCAATTTTCTACACAAATATTTGCTATACATTTATTTTACATTGTTAACAACTCCTTTTTTTGGTAATAGGCTTATCCCCAATAAATTGTAACTTATATCGTTATCATACCTAACTGTCGAAATCTGGGTGTACTGTACACATCTGCGTACTTCCTCAGAGCATACAGGCGTTATGTTATGTTCTAATATTGTGTAAAAAATAAACATCCAAGCGATTGCAGCAATCACGACAGATTTTCTGTCTATTAATGAAGCGTTCCATTGTATATCTCCGAAGAACAGCATCAGATCCTGACTTATACCTTCCATCATCAGCAACATGAGATAATGATTATCAGGTACAAATATCGTTAGAAAGTACCTATATGAAAAACATTGTAAAATGTCAGGGTTGCCCTCGATTTCCTTGGGATCCCATCATCAGATTCTAACTTTGTGACAACGGGACCACCTCAGTAGTATATAGGCTTTCGAATAAAAAAATAATTTTGACAATCGGTCCACAATTAGCGGAGAAATCGGTGAACATATGGGACACACAGTCAAACGTAGAATCTCCTCATTTTGTTTGAAGTCGGTCAAAAGAGTTTTGGTGAAACATTAGTGAACCGCTAACAATACATTTCATGGTAATAGGCTTATCCCCAATAAAATAGAACTTAACATACCTAAATTTCGAAAAGTTGTACAGTACACATCCCCGTACATATCTGCGTACCCCCTAGAGCATACAAGCGTGATATTATGTTATGATGTTGTATAAACAATAAACATCCAAGCGATTGCAGCAATCATGACAGATTTGCCGTCTATTTTTGAAGAGTTCCATAGTATGTCTCCGAAGGTCAGCATCAGATCTTCACCAAATTTGAAATAGGACCACCGCGAAACAATATTCTACAAAACAAAAAAAAACATCGAAATCGGTTCACAATTGCCGAAGATATCGCTGAACATACACACACACAAAAAAAAAAAGAATCAGACGACTTGATAACCTCCGCCTTTTGGAAGTCGGTTAAAAAGACGTTCAGCTTGCATCTAGTACTTCGGGAAGTACAGCCCTCTCCGGCACTCCGGCCCTAAGCCAGGACGGCGGGATATCAATCTATGTAGTTTCCGGTTTCAGTTTGCCTCGCGAAGTCCCGCGGCTCCAGTGCGTGCACAGAGTACAATACAACACGAGCTAACAGACTGCAACACGGTTCACATTACAGTTTTTCACGTTTGGATGGACACATTTGAAGCGTTAATACATAGTGTGCTAACAACGCCGTCCCGACTTCGACTTGAGTGACTCCTCTTTTTCCATAATTAAAAAACTGCCTGATTTATCTGAGTTGTAAAACCTTTATGAAACAAACTTTGCACTTTTCATTCTCACATTCTTAACATAAATAATTCACACACAGCACTACTCAAATCATCCTCTGCCTAGCCTTTTACCAACTATATTGGGGTCGGCTTCCAGTCTAACCGGATGCAGCTGAATACCAGTAATTTACAAGGAAAGACTGTCTATCTGACCTCCACAACCCAGTTAGTACTGGGTAATACAGTACCCCTTGCTAAGACTGCTTGTCAGACTTTCGGGCCACTGTTACGAAGATCTAAAAATGACAGCCGGGACCAACGGCTTAACGTGCTTTCCGAGGCATGGAAACTCAGTATGTAATGTGTGGTTACCCATCCACAGACCTAGCTAGGCAAGCGCGGCTGAACATTGATCCGAGCGGCTGTTACCATCTAGCCACGAGCAACACTACTTACATCACACCAATCAATAAATTTAATAATTTCTTCCTCCTACAATCAGTACACACACACGCACACCACAGTAATATTCCCCAATAGCGTCACAACTGGGACGCGAGATTTTTAGCGTCAATCATAAAACACGCTGAAAGGCTTCGAGAAATAACTCCCAACATTTATGGGCATCATTTTATAACGCCCTCGTAAAAGTGGCGAGATATCATATATGCTTTGTAATATTGAGATATCAAATATGCTTCGTAATATAAGCTTAGGAAACAATAAGACTGTCTCATGCAAGCGGCAGATTGGAGGGTTACAAAGTTTTTAGTTGAAGCGCTATCTGTGTGAATACGTATGTATTACGTGAGTCTATGTATATAGACTCACGTCTTTTTCCCATGGGGGTAGGCAGAAACCACAGAACGCTTCGCTACGTGCCTTACGTACACTGTTGCAATAATTTCTTGATTAAATTTTATTAGGACTAAGGTTATGTAAAATAGCTCAATCTTGACTCATAGTACTCTCTGTCTATTGTCTGCACTAAATTACTTGTGAATTGAAGCACAATTAAAAATCTCGAAATGTTGTGTATTTGTGATACAAACATGGTTACGCCACGTGCTACGCAATATGCTACGACTTGCTACACCGGCTAAGCTTTCGTAACCGACATGCTACACCGGCTAAGCTGTCGTAGCCGACATGCTACGCTAGCTTAGCTGTCGTAGCCGATGTGCTACGCTGGCTTACCTGTCGTAGCCGATGTGCTACGCCACTATAGCCAATATACTACGCATCGTATGTTTGTTATTTGGACGTGTTGTTTTTGTTCCTGTTCCATTACAATTCGTAGTTGTTAAATATTCGCGGACCACTGTAAAGTCCAGATTAATATGTAACAGTAAAAGCTCGGCCAATCTGTAGTGTGGAGTACGCGCCGCAATATCCATTAGTGACTGAGCGACGGATTGCTACGCTTTACTAGTATGTGCTATGTGTACTTACTTATATGTGAGTACATTATGGATTGGTCGGGTATACCGTAATGTGAAGTAAAGCTTTTACACAATGTTAACGCCAGGAACTTTTTATAAAATAACAAAAATAGCGATTAAATCTATTCTAGGATAGCCGCAACTTAGTATCAATATATAACTTAGTGTCAATTATTGAAAATACCTCTAAAATTAAATCATCATCACTAGCAAACAATAAAGAGTCAATAGAGATACAATTTTAACATACCCCAGGGTTAGACCTGTATTAAATTATATTGCATTCCTGGCCGTTTCCTGCTATAGGGTGACGCTTTCAGTGTATAAACCAGATCCGGGTAAATAACATAAAATGGAATCTCAATTTTGAAACTGCGAGCAAACACAATGTGGAAACGGACCTTCAACCAAGCATTCTGTACATGAAACCAAGTAACTCTTATCTACGCAATATCTTTTACTGGGAAAGAACTTTTTTTTTGGGGTGTTACATAACGTTTGATGGTAGGCCTCAATGTTAAGCACTCAATACATTGTGCTGATGGATGCAGTGAGTAGTACGGGGGTCATGGAGGTATTTAAAATAAATTTATTACATTCAAAACTTTTTTCATAAAACTAAACACGTGGAAACTTTTGAAGTTTGACTTCCAATATCTCCGTGACTAGAAGATTCCCAGGTGTGTCCAGAACAAACAAAAAAATCGCAATGACGATGAGAACAAGTGCCTTTCGACTTCGTTAACGGTCTTTTTTACACCCATTACATTCTCAAACTTCACAATCATTCAGCGGAGAACACACAGTACAGCTAGCACAGACAATACCGCAAGCGAGTGGCTTTGCGCCCGTGCATCGAGTAGAAACTACTACACAAGTACACAACACCTTCAGACATCATCCATTCATTCTCGACTCACTCGAGGTTCGAGAGTCGCGAACAATGCCAGATATTTATCAGCAATATAAATACATAATTTGATTGAACCTGCCTCTTGATACAAACTGTGTATTGAATTGAAGAAATGAATACAGTAATCATGCGTGTTAAATGTAAAAAGGATCCAATAATTGATTTATTGGATGTCTCGTCTGCGGAACTGATTGCTAAGGTTTATGTTTGATATTATTAAGTTCTGGATTTTTTTTTATACTAGCGACCAGCCCGGCTTCGCACGGGTGCATTATCAAACATATAAGCCTTCCTCTTGACTCACTCTATCTATTAAAAAAAAACGCTTCAAAATCCGTTGCGTAGTTTTAAAGATCTAAGCATACATAGGGACAGACAGCGTGGACCTACCGGGCCCATCCAGTGCTCGTCGGAGCGCGGCAGGAAGCACTGAAACGTGCGGCTAATGAGAACGTTATTGTTTCAAATGCTGAAACTTCCAAACAAAACTGTTCCACTTTAATTAAACTTGCATAAAATTCTCTATTTTCTGTTCTCGCAACAGTGGAGAACCGAGCACCGCTATTCTTCTATTTCCGATGTGGTTCACTCGAACAATCGTACGTATACAAATTAGTGCAGGTTCAAAGCCGCCGCGACTTCGTTCCGCCTGGCTCCCGCTGAAACCACTTTAATCCCTCCCCCACATCCCACCCGCCCCCTCTCGCCCGCTAGGGGGGCGGGGCGGGGGCGACGCCACATGGTCGCAACAAGTGGCGCCGGGATGCCGCGCGCCCTCAACGAAACTGACACGACACAGATCGACACTGACGGTGCCTCGGTGGAGCTGCTTTCAAAACAACACACCGTGGTTTTAATGAGAAGATGCTTCAAAAGGAATGAATGTTGATATTGATCAAGTTTCAGACTTATATACATGCTGATACAGGTGTAAGGGGGCCCATCACGAAGCCGTCTACCAAACATTATGTTCTTCAAACTAAGTTACCCTACGCAAAAATTATTGCTGGGAAACGACTTTTTCTATTGGGTGAAAAGTCACGTTTTACGATAAAACTCGATGTAACGCACTCAAAACATTGTGCTGGTGGATGCTTTGAATAGTAAACAGGTCATAGAGGTAATAATTAAAGAAAAGTTTTTAAAAAAGTTGTAAAAAAGGTTGGAACTTTGACCTCCAATATCTCCGTAACTAGAAGGTATGATCCAAACAAAACAAAATATCGCAATGATGAGAAGAACAAGTGCCTTTCGACTTCGCTACGGGTCTTGTTACGCGCTTTATTCTTACGTTATTTTGATGGTGTCTTCCAGTGTGGATGGTGCTCACCACAGGTTGACAGCAATTCGTCTTCTAAACACTTCAAAATTAAGTGATCCACCATAATGTTTGCCAAATCAATAACCCACCACTACACTTCGCTAGCGTCGTACAACGAGACACAGAGGCAGAGAGGACACAGACGCGACAGCCAACACGTGCTCCTATCTCATACGCGTCATATGCTTTGACACGAGATACAACCGATATCGATACTTCTAAAGGTTCTACTGTACTGTTTCCTTAGCAATTAATGGAAGCCACAATATTCTGCTAACAATCAAAATTCTTCTTTTCGTTTCAATATTTTGACGCAGAAGGTGAATAAATTGATCGCGTCTTCAACAAGTGCGTAATTATCTGGTCGAGAGCACCCTCTCACCCCCGTTCTGCTATATCATGTTTGCATCGACCTGCTTAGATACGCAATCAATTGAGTGGTTTCCATGTAGGCCACTGCTATTAGTCACGCCGAGGAGCAGATGTTCTTGGCTTTAGTCAAAATCAGGTGTTGCTATTATTCCTACAGTTTACTTGTCACCTTAGGTGCTCGATTGCCTGTGTAGCGACCAATGAAATAAAAATGACTAGATCATATAGTAATATCACCGTAAGATGGCCTCAAACATATATGTGTGCTAAAAATATAAAACATCCAAGTTTCCCTCTTTTCAGTTGAACGTATAAACGAGATACTTAAATAAACGTCTGATTTCTAAAACGGAAACGACGTTTTGAGGCTCGGAGTAAATTCAATCAAGATTGAAGCCCTAACTGTTATATGGGCGGTAGTATTTCAAATAAAGATTAACATTATTTCCTTGCTAAAAGGGCGCAGGTTACTATTACAATCTCATGAATTATTTCAATGAGATCGTAATACGCCTACGAGCTTTAGCAAAACTTATGAGCTACAATTATTCACCATAAATGTTCTGCAAACGCCTCGCTAACATGAATATTTGTTTATTACAGGACGAGGCCGAACCACCCCGGCGCAGTGGTGGAAATTAGTGATAATCCCTTGGACGCCAGCAAGGTAACAATTACTCTAATCTAACATTACAAATGCTTTGAACTACCTAACTAGTCTGCGGAAATATTTCCTCCCGCGTGCAGGAAGGCATGTTCTTCACTTATCATATCTTATTCATACATTACGAATAGCGGGATGAGTAGAACTGAATATTGGGCACATTAGCAGTCGTTATGAGGTCATATGAACTGCCGCTGAATCTGTACCTGCCCCGTTGGTCTCGTGTGCGCGACTGCTGAGCATGGGGTCCTGGGTTCGTTTCCCTGGCTTGACGTAGTGTTATTTGGTTGGTCTATGCATAAACTGCTACTAAGAAGCAGCCTGGAATTTCACAATTGGCGGTATATGATAACTCTGCGTCTCCGAATGCACGTGCCGTTGATCCCGCGCCTAATAATCTCTCTCAGGTCGTGTTGGATAGCCACCCCAAATCAGACTAGATACTGATGCTTTTAAGGCCCTGAAGATGATTCATGAGATGACGACCAATAGAGAAGCACGGTGGGCATAATATAATACAAATTTAGAAATACAAGCTGCGCCGGCCAACACTCATTTGGAACAAGGGCAGGAGAATGATGATGGAACGTGTAACGTTTATGTTCCAGTTGCTGATAGCGTACGAGACGGGGCTCGTGGTGGTGTGGGACCTGCGCCTGCGCGCGGCGGAGTGGCGCGGCGCGCTGGGCGCGGGCGGCGCGGGCGAGGGCGTGCGCGCGGCGGCGTGGCAGCACGACGGCAAGCTCATGACGGCGCACGCGGACGGCGCGCTCGCCACCTGGAGCACGCGCGCGCCCAGGCCTTCCTCGCTCTCGTACCCACACGGTGACACATTCCTATTGTTTCAAAAACATCCCAAGTAGATTCACAAATATGTTGAATGACGGAACTCATCTAAGTATAACTAACATTCAAAACATGTATTCGTGTGGTTTATACTTGTTTTCATGTAAGTCTGAAGCCCAAAAATCTAACAATCATTCTTAAAAAAACAGGTTTTTTTTTAATATTCAACTGCACAGGGTTAGTCAGGAAGCCGGTCCTAACAGGAAATGCTAGGCGGATGATGATGACTGGTAAAGACAATATCATAGACATGATCTCAGAGTCAGAGGACTAACTATTATATTGTTTGTTTATTTACAGCAAAAGCGAATAAAGACGGCAAACTAGAACCTTGTAAACCTATACTCAGACTGGAATGGAAGACCTCGAGAACAGGGTGAGTCACCACTTAATAAACGGAACTACAATATACAGTTATACGAATATTACAGTATCACCGTAAACTTACGTCCTACACAGCAACCTTCATATCAGTTGATACCTCCTGTTCTTGTACTCTATCAGAAGCAACAGTCTACTAGTCCCGTTAGTTATAAACTATTCTTACACGTGTATATTTCACTTGAACCTTCTATTGGAGGGAAAACTGTTTTTGTTACGCAAACGCAAAATGTCATCAGTGTTTTATTTTTATTTCGCCAATGACTCAACTACTGTCAAATTCTAAATGTTGAATCAGTAAACTCTAACAATATAAACGTGCCAAGCTTAATACTGGTATCTAAAGACTTTTCCAATAATATAATCCTCAGACAAGGCGAATGCGACATTTTCAAAAATCACGTCAACTCAAATCAAGGCTGCGAAATAGGCTGACGTCGCGTCGCTCGTTAGCCGACGTAGCTAATGAATCGGAAAGCGACAAACATTACTGGCACTGGTGGCTCATTCCCCTCCGTGTCCGTGCTACTGCTAGTCGCGTTACTATGTCTCTTTATCGTGCTATAAACTTTTAATACCGACATCCGAACAGTCAATCTCATTTGGATGAACCGTAGCAGCTTAATGTGTACTCGTTCGAATTTTAGGACAATATAGTAAATATTATTTTGTATGAGTTTTTGAGAACTTGCCAGAACCATACATAGACATAAGATGACGCCTTTTTCCTATGCATGGGGGCATGGGGGTAGGCAGAAACCACAGAACGCCTGAACCATTTGGATAAAACCATTCGCCATCAATCATTGATTGGTAAACAGTCGGTGGATTAAACCGTCGTAAATAAGTAGGTACCTACTATATTTAGGGAGGACTTAATTAAGGATAAAGGGGAACCAAACCGTGTCTAATACTGTTCATGTTGACAAGAATCCTCGATTACCAATCTAGTAGACCGCAACGCCAAATATGTTATTTGTCTGCTGACAATGAACGACTCATCCGTGCTGTTTCAGAGAAAGCCTGGTGATATTCAGCGGCGGCCTGCCCTCGGACAAGGCGGGGCGGACGCACAGCATCACAGTTCTCAACGGCAAGTCCACCACCGTGCTGGAGATGGAGCACAGCGTGGTGGACTTCGTCACGCTCTGTGAAACGCCACACACAGCAGGTAAGACGACATCACTGGCTGATCTAACATTTCAGTTCGCTCGTATCGATATCACTGATTTCTCCTGCTCCAGAACTAGACATTCAAGAATGTTAGATTGTTATTCCATCATTCTAATCATCAATCCTTTAATAAGAAAGCTTAAGAAGTTTAATCTATATAAGTCGCGAGATAATAGGCTTCTTTTGGGTTAGCTCGTTCCATCGTCGAGCTCATCTCTGTCCTCAGGACTAGATTGAGGTCAAGAGTAGGCCCATTTTATATTTATATTAAAAAACTGGCAAATGATATAGTATATTTAGTCTCATGAAAACTATCAAATCCATTGCTCAGAAACAATACTTCGAAATAAGTTTCACTTTAGGGTTTTTTTATTTTTATAAAGGGTGTAACAAGACCCATAACGAAGCCGAAAGGTACTTGTTCTCCCCGTCATTGCGATCATTTTTTATTCTAGACCATACCTGGGAACCTTCTAGTTACGGAGATATTGGGGGTCAAAGTTCCAACTTTTTCACAAGTTTCTTTTAAATACATGTTTTTAATTTTTTTTTTACTTTAAACACCTCCACGATCTCCGTACTATTCAATCCATCCATCAGCACAATGTTTTGAGCGGGTTACATTGAGTCCCACCATAAAACGTGATTTTTAACCCCAAAAAAATAAAGGCGTTTTCCAGCAATTTTAGCGTAAAGTTACGTTAGTTTGATGTACGTAATGCTTAGTTGACGGCTTCGTGAAGGGTCCTGTTACATCCTGTATATAATCATATAAATCTGATGAATCATAAAATGATCTCCTCTAAATAATCATGACTTCTTGTCAAACATGTACGTATCCATAAATCTGTTGATCTGTTGTTTGCAGACTACCAGGAGCCGTACGCGATAGTGGTGCTGCTGCAGAACGACCTGGTGGTGATCGACCTTCAGTCGCCCGGATACCCGTGCTTCGAGAATCCCTACCCCATGGATATCCACGAGTCGCCCGTCACCTGCTGCTCTTACTTCGCCGACTGTCCCTCGGATTTGGTACGTGCACATCAAATTATTCTACTCGAAAGTTCTCTTCACAGACTAAGGTATAGCCTGCTCCCTTTTGTGTCGGTTAACTTCGCAGCCGCTGCCATTACTTGTCAGAATATCCAACATTTCTCAGAGAATCGGAGAGGAAAAGACTTCCGAAGCTCACAGGAAGTTCGGTAGCTTGTAAGCGAGTAAAACATTGTACAATTTTCCGTTTGCACATGCGTTATCGAAGCGGTTTGTAAGCTGACAGGCGTCGCTATAATCTCCATCATTATAACGCACCAGTGTGGTAGTCGTTGTGGTTAACAATGAAAGCCATACAAGATACCAGTCAACCGTCCATGTTTCCAGATCCCAGCCTTCTACTCGGTGGGGCGGCAAGCTAACAAGAAGCCGACGGGCTTCAGCGAGAAGCTGTGGCCCATCAACGGCGGCGAGTGGGAGCCCGCCTCCTGCTCCTATAGCGAAATTATTCTTACCGGGTATGTTCACATTAAAAGAGAAAGCAAAAGCCCCTCAACATTGGGCCGTAAAAATATGGGACTTGAATACTACGACATTCAAAAACTTCAAGTCAGATGTCCTATACAAAAGTTACCAAATAAAGTTGTACTAACATAACATTTCTGACATTTCAGACATGCAGACGGTAGTGTAAAATTTTGGGACGCAAGTGCAGGGACCTTACAAATTTTGTACAAATTAAAATGTTCTAAAGGTTAGTAAAAGTATGAACACGAAATTATCTTTTTAGTTATTCAACACGACATTCCAAATCTAACAATAAACCGGTAATTAAAAAAAAAATCTGCTGTTCCCTACTAAAGTATAACACACAGAGCATTTTATGTGTAACACCTACACGGTCAAAATGTGTGTGCGACACCTGATATTTTTTATATGACCGATGAAATATTTCAATGTGGAAATTTATTGAGAATGATGTAATGAATCCCTCGTATTATTTGCCAAGATGACCAGACGTTGCTTAACACTTACAGCCGAGTGCAATTAGCCAAAAAATACTCAAAAGGTGGAACGAAGTAGAGTGATCGGATTTACATGGGACTTGTATATTGAGATCCTGGAGGCTTCTCCTCCTCCTTTTTTACTGTGTGCTCGGTATTGAAGAAAATCATTGACAACCATGAAAAATAAACAGACCAAATTCACGTTTAAAGGATGCACACAGGTTATACTATTACGCCTAAAAGTTCGTCGAATTTCAAGTTATTTTTAAACGAAAATAAAAGAAATTTTAAAAAAAGTCGCGATTTTTTTTACTTTCTTCTCCCCGCCTCTCGGAAGCCCCATGAAATCCGACCACTATAATGTTTGTTTTGTGTAATATTATGTTGCGAGTGTGATGTCGGTATGTCGGTACGGCGCAGTGTTCGAGCGGCGGGCGGGCGCGCCGTGCTACGCCGAGGACCCGCTGGCCATCCAGCAGGTGGCGCTGTGCGCCGAGTCGCGGCGCCTGGCCGTGGCGCTGCCGCCCGGCCACGTCGTGCTCTTCAAGTTCCGCAAGAGCGAGACGCACGGCGAGACGCACGTGAGGATCAGACATCTAATACTTACATCTACTTACACCGCTTCAGTGCGACAATCCTTCTTTATAATCCTAACGACCGGTTAAATTGCTGTCGAATTACTTATCGACAGATAGATATTTTGATGCGTCTACAAACGTTTCAGAAACCGGCTATTTTTTCATTAGACGGCAAATCTGTAATCAGTTCAAATCAGTCAACCCATGACTGATGGAGTATAACTTTTGAGCAATTACCATACATAACCGGAATCAAGTAAAATCAACATCATACATCGCGTCAAAATGTGACCACATTTTGACGCGGTTTATTTGTATGGCAGTGAGCGTTTATAAAAAAATCCAAATTTATATGATTTTTTTTATAAACGCTCACTGCAGCTTAAAACATACTAAGTAAGTGATATCCACATTGAAACTAGACCCGCCATGAATACTCCACATTCATTCATTTCTTGTCTACTGTTTCAGGTATTAGAAATTCCAATGATAACGGACGTGTTAGAAGAGGAGGGCTCACCGGAAGCGGAAGGAGGGCGCTCCATGTCGTTCAGTAGAGCGGGTGACGCGTCAGAAGGCGACAGCAGAAGAGTATGTTTGGAAATACTTTTATTTCGTAGGAAATGCTATTCTGGAGCACTTCTAATTGTTTACATTTTTTTCGCTCGATTTCGTCTTTCAAAAATAAAAAAAGACAACACACGTATAATGCGCCTGATCAGATATTCTTGCGTGCCCAATGGTTCAAGAATGTACATTTATACGGAAAGTTCGACGTTCATACTTTGCTACGTGAAGACGTTTATTTGTCTCTTTAGAGTTTTGTCTATTTACACTGTTTTGAGTTGCCGACGATCAAGTTGACGAGTTCTACAGTTTTATCGGCCCCTCTCGTTCTACCTTGTGGGGTCGTCCATATAGCCCGGCGGCCATAATTGATTTTGGTGCTGTGTCTCGCTCGTTCTGCCCCGAAGTGGATTGGAGCTGTCAGTGGATCTCCGACATACTCGAAAAACTTGTGAGTAACACACAAACAGTAAATCGTTTGGTGAGATTCGAACCCGCGACACTCGGCGCAAGCGCTTCTGCGTGATCCGTGGCTCCGACCTCCGAGCCAACGCAACACGAGTGCGGCGACGCGAAATTCGTCATCGGTAGGTGGAAGCCTAGTCACGTGACACCGGTCGCCCCGTACCAAGATACTTAGCGATAGTAAAGCGACACTGAGGTTGGATTTTATTGACCGTTATTTGGGCTGTGTTTCTGATCAATTGTTCGCTCAAAAATGTTTCACTCAACTAAAACGGGCTCCAGCCCTGATTTAAGGACAACGTCGGATACCGAATCCGGAGTTGCGTGCAGGAAGCGTAGGCATCCTGAATGTGGATTTACTGAAGCGCTAAACTCACTCGCTTCTGTGCTTAGATCGACCCTAAAGTCATTTCGCGGTGACGTTGACTCCAGCCTGACCACTATCAACGCGAACATTGCTGGTATGAAAACCGACTTGGAACTCCTCACCACAAACACTACAGAGATTCGCAACGACATCAACATTTTGCGAGCTGAGCAAGAATCACTTAAGCAGCGGTTAGTTGCCATAGAATCTAGAAACGCGGACCTTAGTCCGCGTATCGACTCCATAGATGATTTGCTTCAGTTTACGTCGAATCAATGTGAAGATGTCTTGAAGAGATTCTCAGCCCTTGAAAGTCGCGTCATTTCTGCGGAGCGTACTGACGATCTGGTTGGCGAGCTTGAGGCGAAAATAGACGTGTTGGAGCAACAGGCTAGAGCCTGTAATATAGAAATATCGAATGTCCCGGAGAGGCGTGGGCGTGGTGAGAACTTGATCACGATTATTAAATCTATAGGGGACAAAATAAAATTTCCGATCACACAAAATGATATTGTTTCCATACATCGCGTTCCACAGAAAATTTTAAATAATGCCAGGCCCAAAACTATTGTGGTGAGGTTCTCTTCAGTGTCGTTTCGTGACAACGTAGTGAGCGCCTATCGCTTGGCAAAGGGTATGAAGTCAGATCAGATCGGCATAGCTGGTACTTCGCATACAATATATATAAATGAGCACTTAACTCTAAAGAAAAAGTTGTTCTTTCGTGAATGTCGCCTTGAGGCCAATAAGCACAAGTTTAAACACTGCTGGGTCAAGCATTCCACGATTCTGGTACGCCGAACTGATATTTCCAAATTTTTTTCAATTCGTAATAGTAAGGATTTCCACAAATTTAATATTGCTGACGATATTATCGCTAAAGATAATATGTAATCCTTTAAACTTTTGTATTTTTTTGAACTGTATAAATTCCTTTTTTTATGTTTATTTTTATTTTGTTGCATTCGACTACATAAGCTCTCTTTACGCATACTTTCTTTGCTCATGCGAATCAGTAATATATTTTTTTCAATGTTCTCTGTTGATTGTGGCTTCGGGCTTATTGGCTGCATCTCTAAGTATCTGTGCTTTAAACATACATCATATTATAACATATCTCCTTCCTAATGGCTGAATCGCTATGTATTTATTATCAGAACTGCAGGAGTATTCGTGGCAAACTTCGGACGATTTTTGTGAATATTTTGAGTAACACATATGATATAATCGTATTAACAGAGACTTGGCTTGTACCAGACATAGCAGATTGTGAGGTTGTGGACGAGCGCTATACCGTTTTTCGTTGTGACCGGGATCGCGCGGCCACTGGTAAACGCGAAGGTGGAGGAGTTCTTGTTGCCATTTTAAAAACACTTCAACCTTTGTATATGGCCAACGTATTCGGCAACTCTTTACACAGCCACATAGAATTTCTACTAATTCAATTACCCAGCCGTGACCGTGCGAAACGGCACTTTATCAGTGCTGTCTACATACCACCAAAAACGCCCGATGACGTCTATATTGCTTACTTGGGTATGCTTTCGAACATTTTAAAAGATGCCGTCGTGGATTGTTTTTACATAATAGGTGACTTTAATTTACCAACACTAGATTGGTCTTCCTGTGTTGGTACATGTGGCCAGCTCAGTGAGAGTCGGTCATTTATCGGCAGGAATCTGGAAAATTTTCTTTCTGAATTTAACGCATCGCAGTATCATAACTTTCCAAACGCGAACAATCGAACGCTGGACTTATTAATATCCAATGAACACTGCCAAGTTCACCAACCAAGTGATCATTTAGTACCCGTGGACCTTCATCACCCCCCTTACTGTGCCGTGACCTCCCCTCACATGAATTATTCGCGCATGAACCGGTGCCCAGTAGTGAAATTCAATTACAATAAGTGTGACTACGATCAAATTAAAGTTGATTTGTCCGAAATTGATTGGAATAGTTTGCTCGATCACCTTTCAGTACAAGACACTGTGAACACATTTTACGACTGTTTATTTGAAGTCATTCGAAAGCATACTCCCCCAAAATCCAACCGATCTTCTAACTTTCCTATTTGGTTCACTCGACCCCTTATAAGGCTATTCCGAAATAAAAACAAGGCTTGGATCAAATGGAAAGTTTACAATAATATATCCGACTTCGAGCAATTCTCTCTTTACCGTCGCAGATTCAATAGCGAATGCTACCAATGCTACTCCAACTACATAAAGTCTATCGAAGATAATGTTCACAAAAATCTCAAGCTTTTCTGGAGCTATGTATCTAGTAAACGTGATAATTCAGGGATTCCATCTAATGTCAAATTGGGAAACACTGCCTGCTGTGACCCGCGCGATATTTGTGAACTGTTTGCAACGTACTTTAAATCCGTGTATGAACCATCTACACTCGATATTCATAATTGGGTACCTCCTTCTACTTTCCATAGCGATAATGACATTATTAGTAATATTTATATAAACCATTCAAAAATCCACAATGAGCTCATATCGCTAGATTCCACAAAAGGTCCTGGACCTGACGGTATCCCACCCTCGTTTTTCAAACGTGTCGCTGATCAACTGTGTGAACCATTGCATTTGTTGTTCAATAAATGTATTAAACATGGTGTTTTTCCGGATGTTTGGAAACTAGCACATTTGACTCCAGTCTTCAAAAAGGGATCCAAGCATGACGTGGAAAATTATCGCCCGATCTCCATTCTGTCCACCTTGTCAAAGCTTTTTGAGAGGTTAGTTTATAACGAAATATATCCCACTTTACACAGGTCCATAATTAAACAACAGCACGGTTTTGTCCGACAACGATCCACCTACACAAATTTACTTATTTATGTTGGGAATCTTTTTGAAAACATGGACAATCGTTTACAAACCGACGCTGTGTACACGGACTTCGAGAAGGCTTTTGACAAGGTGGATCACGAACTGCTATTACAAAAAATATCTTTTAATGGTATTCGCGGAAATTTGCTGCGTTGGTTCACATCTTACGTAACAAACCGTACTCAAAAAGTTGTGATTAATGGTTATCAATCTGAGCTAATTTCAGTCACCTCCGGAGTCCCGCAGGGATCAATTTTGGGTCCTTTATTGTTTACTATATTTATAAATGACATAATTGGTTGTTTCAAATATTCTAACTTTCTACTATACGCAGATGACTTAAAAATTTACAAGACTATAAAAAGTATCGAAGATTGTTTATTACTTCAAAGTGATTTAGATCGACTTTCTACTTATTGTACCACAAATAAACTCTTACTGAGCTTGCCCAAATGTAACGCCATAACTTTTACAAAAAATAAAAAACAACTTATACATAACTATTATTTATCTAACGCAAAACTAAATAGAGTGTATTCACTGCGGGACCTCGGGGTGATATTGGACTCAAAACTTCATTTCAACACGCACATAGATACTATCATCAACAACGCGCTTAGAATGTACGGTTTTGTTATGCGCAACAGTAGAGATTTTAGACGCCCATCTACTTATAGATATTTGTTTATATCTTTAGTTAGGCCATGTCTGGAGTTTGCGACTGTGATATGGAACCCCTATTATAAAAAGTATAGCGACTCAATCGAAATAGTGCAACGAAAGTTCCTGCGAGCCATGCATTGGAGATGCAGTCACAGCCAAGCCTCGTATGATACATTGTTAAATAAGTATAACCTGCTTTCTTTAGAATCTAGAAGGCTGCTTCTTGGAGCAACGTTTCTCCACGGTATTATCCATAATAAATATGATTGCTCTGAAATATCGAATAAACTGTGTTACCTTGTTCCGAGAACAGTAGTACGCAGACGAGCGCGCCCATACCGTTTATTGACTACGAATACCAGCCAAATCTGTCACTCTAATGCTGGTTCTCGCGCTCCTCTGCGTCAACTTGTGGATTCGTATAACGATAATTTTGAGAGCATAGATATATTTAACCTCTCTGCTAACAAATTTAAGATACTTGTGGTCGAATCAATATTAGCATCGTAATTTTGTTTTCTTTTCCATTCCATTTGATAATTTTTTTTTTTTTTTTTTTCTCTTTTTATTATAACTTTATAACTTAGTGTATTTTCACTCACGTAGCATAAAAATACCCATTAATCAGTAGTGATCAGTGGATAATAGTGTTGGTAGTGCAATAAGTGCCATTATTTTAAGTTTATTTATAGTGTATAACATGTTTTTGTACTGCTGTTTTTTATCCCTAAATAAATAAATAAATAAATAAGTTATCTGTGTATCTTCATTGATTGCAGATATCGTTTTGTGTGTGCCTTATCCTGGGTGAAATAAATAGAAATGTTTTCGTTGGGTGCAGTCTGGCGTGTGGTCGGGCGGCGGGTCGGGCACGGCGGGCGCGGTGCGCGTGCGCGGGCCGGACGGGTCGGGCGGGTCGAGGCGCGCGCCTGGCTTCCAGCCCACGCTCGTCGCGCTGCAGCAGGGCGCGCCGCACCCCATCGCCGCGCTCACCATCAACTCCTCGTATGGCCTGTCAGTAACCCAACAGAAATATATATTTTATGATATGTCCCAAAGCTCGAACGTCGAGTGCGAAGCGACAGGCTTCAACGAGTCCGTCATCGATACTCCACTATGTCCGTCTGATGTAACACGATTTCAAGCCTAAATACAACGAAGCCTTTCATTCTCAGATCAGTAGTGGGCTCAAAATAATACCTTGCGAGACACCCCATAATTCAAAGTTTTAAATGATTATTTTGATATTCCTATGAAACAAATGACTAGCTCAGGAAGTCAAACGTAATATTAAATAAAAAAGTGGTGCACAATGAGCTATGCGCCGCCTGAGCAGATGGGCAGGTGGGCAGGTGGGCAGGTGGGCAGGTGGGCAGGTGAGCATGTGAGCAGGTAGTAGTGCCCGCAGCATGGCGTGGGGCGGCGAGCGCGGCGTGCTGGTGGTGGACGTGGCGCGGCGCGCGCTGCTGCTGGCGCTGGCGCCCGCGCAGCTGTACCACGCGCCCGCGCCGCGCGCCGAGCGCCAGCGCTCGCCCAGCCTCGACCAGGTCAGTCAGCCGCGGCCCGTACGCCCCGTAGCCGAGCCGGCGAGACTACTTACATTCGTATGTGAAATACCCGTTATGAACGTTTCGCTCGTACTAAACTTGTTCATCATTCATGAATATAACGAGTCCTACAATGTGATCTACGAATAGAAGTAGTCTAGTCATATACTTTGTAAAATGTAGCTAAATATCTAAACATTGTTAGGTACATTTTGCAAAAAAATTATAAAATGATGCAATACGATCGTTCAAAATAAAGCGGCTAGTAACGAACGTACAGAAACATATTAGAAGAAGCACGACGCGAACAGTCAGTCAAACAAATCAGTGATAGTTACGAGATGGAGTGTTTACGAGAACTCAACACGATCTTGATTGTTAGCGAAGCAGACACCGCAGCGATAACGGTTTACTTCACATTACATTTAATTTGCTTTTTTATTTACTTACGTATGATTTGCTCTGGCGAGCGCCCGCCACACCCCTCTACTTTTATTATTTCTTATAATTTTGTAATTTATTTTGATCTAATTTAGCAGTAGCGCCACTCCCGGCTTGTCCCCGTAGTGACATGGCATGGCATCGTTAGACATTCTTTACACTCGGCCTGTCTTTCTCTCCTATCGCATACATATTTAAATAGAATATTTTACGTCAAGTTTGCAGATCGTCCGCGTTACACTTCTCTAGGAGAGTGCGACCGTACCTCACCGTATGCGCTAGTACTGTACTGTCGGCGGACGTAGCCGCTCGTTCCGCTCTCACTGTCGCACGAGTAGCGATCCGTCGTCACAGCTCACGGCATCCCATCTCCCGCACGGAGCGCTCACAGTGTCGTCGTGCGCGACTTTACTTCACATTTATATTTTTTCCCATCCCTCGACTGTAAGCTGGAGGAGAGCGCCCCGCGACCGTCCCCCGCCGCCAGCCCCAACGACCTGTCCCTGGACGAGCCCGGTCAGCCCGGACAGCCCGCGGCCGCTCCCGCGCAGCCCGGACTGCCAGCGCCCGCGCCGGCCGGAACCTCGCCCGCGCCTGACGATAAGGCTAAACTCGACACAAGAAGAAAGTCGACATCTTGGAAAAATTTCAACCTGAAACGTCAGCTCTCTAAAGTGGATCTCAAGTTCAAGGCGGCATTCGCGACACCCACTGAAAGCAATCAGGAAGAGGTGATCGCTGAGAAAAGCAACTCTCAGTTTTACTTTGAAGCGCCCGATCGGCCGGACGGCCCGGCGCCGGCGTCGCCCGGTCCGGCCGAGCCGCCAGCCGCGCCCACGCCCGAGCCCGGCGCGGAGTCGCCGTCCAGCGCGGAGACCAAGCCGTCGGACGCGGAGGAGGAGGGCTCGTCGCCGCTGCGCGTGTGCTCGGACGTGTTCGAGCGCATGCACCGCGAGCTGCAGGACAAGCGCGGCGCCGACGTGTACGAGCGCATGCACCGTGAGCTGCAGGAGCGCTGGCAGGCGCAGGACGGCCCGGCGCGGCCCGACGCGCTGCCGCTGTGGGAGGAGGGCGCGGGCCCGGCGCGGCCGCCGCGGCGCGCGCGGCGGGACGGGCGGGACGGGCGGGACGGGCGGGACGGGCGGGATGCCCGCGACGCGCGCCTGCTGTCCGTGCCCAACATCAAGTACAAGGAGCGCCGCGCTGCGCCGGCGCCGGCGCCCGGCTCGCTGGGCGGGCTCATGCGGCGCTTCAGTAAGTATTGCGTCACCCCGCTCACCTCACGCATACATCGCCTGCCGGTCGAGCGTCTCGTCGCGTAGCACCTAGACGTTGCTCGCTGTTCTTAGAGTAGTTAGGTCCTCCGACATGAATGCTAATGGTTTGCGAGTTTTGATCTAACACACTGGTACCGTAGCTCCCTTTTCGATCTTGACATAGATTGTTTGACTAGCTAGCGGTGATGGTAGTTAGATGTACTGAAACGTTTTCAACTAATTTGTAACATATTACTTCCGAAAACCTAACGGTCACTAACAGTTCGGCTGTAGAGTTGAAACTGTAAGAGATTGCGAGTCGCGACTTAACATGCTTTGTGCTTCTTGTGATATTTGGCTTTTTATTTGATTTGGTTTATAAACTATATATGATGTATATGACAAGTAAGACTATATGTAAAACACGTTATGTATGTATACGCGCGTACCACATGTACAAAGGTCGCACGGTGTACTGTGCCGCTCGTCGTGCTATCACATAAGTACTTGTAAGTCAGCACGCTGGTGATTGATGTGTATATTTCTTTTATTTCCAAGGAAAGGGACTCGTCCGACGAAGACTCTAACTGCCTTAAATATCTATTCGCTGACTTTCTCGGTAATTAAACAATAATTAATAGTGTAAAATGATTGCATCAAACCGTAGGTGATCTCTGTGTTGTCTATGTCCTGAGATGATGTTCAGTGCTAATGTACGAGCTGAGTAGTCGGTATAGATGGCACCACTCTCGCTTGTAGTACACGTCAGTTAGCCGCCCCCTCGACGTGCAGTATGCGCTCGCTCATAGCTCGACTTTCCCCAGGGGAGTTAGTAGCGCGCCTGTGTCCCGCTCGCGACGATCGCGCGCAGTCGGCGCACATGCAGCGCGTCGCGCCGCCACTAGGTATGACGCACACGTCACAGTCACACGACTAACAAGCACGGGGCTCGCCGTGTCACTAAACTACGACTAATACTAGACTATCTGGCACAGAGATCACGGTCGTTCTAACATCGTGTCGCGTCGTCATAACAGAGAGGGTCTTCAGTGTTCAATGTTCTGTACCATACGGTGGAGGCAGCCGTCGCCGCTGGGCGCCGACCTGTTACTATCGAGCCCAGCACTATCAAACACACAATCCGCTGATGACTGTAACTGCTACTGCGCTCAAGTTAGAGACTCGTTTCTTGGGTATTACTGAAGTCTCGGTTCGGGTCGTGTGATTGATGCGGCCGGGCCGGCTCGGTGGTGGGAGGGCACTGGGGCAGGGCGGTCGCTAGGAGTATGTGTGTTGTAGATGAACGGGCCGGGTGGCGGGGGTGGCGGGGGCGGCGGGGCCGGGGCGGGCGGCTCGTCTGGGGCGGGCGGGGCCGGGGCGGCAGGGGCGGCCGCGGCCGGCGCGGCGGCGGTGCGCGTGCGCCGCTCGCGCTCGCAAGGTACCCGCAAACTGCACAAGTGCCTGTCCACCGCGTCCGACGTGTACGCCGCGCCCCCCGCCCCGCAGCACTCGCTGCTGACGACGCGCCAGTATTGCAGTTTTGGTAGTACAGTCACCTTGTACCGAGTCCACTCGGCTAAGTCTCCTTCCGTTCTGAGGCAGTCGCAGTTTCTTCCTTTTTGGTTTTTTATTTTTGTTATTTGGTTTTTATTCTTGCGGCGGACGAGCGCTCGCTTGAGCCGGCGCGCTCGCGCATCTTGCGAAGCATCTTGAGCTTAAGTGTGGATTACGACATTGCATTTTGGCTGATATTAATCGCTCAGCACCAACGTTTATAACTGAAACTATGCTTTGTCTGTCTTTATCTAAATAGTTAATGAAATCTCTCTGTTGCTAGTGGTGGCCGTCAAGCGCGCTCAGAGGTCTGTTACAACTCTCACTGTTATCTCTTCGTTATGTTTTGTTATTAATTTTTATATTTTTGTTTTTCACACTCACTGATATACTTCTTTCCATAACTGAATACTCAAACATGTTGACTTGCTGTGAGTTTGAAGGTAGTTTCTTTCGAGTACCTGGTGCCTTATCTAAAACGACAGCACTAATGGCTGTGGATAAATGTTTGGTTGGCTGAACTTCAAGCTCACATCAGTGTTATTTAGAATGATGGCCTTACAATGCCACAATCTTACAGACATTGAAATATAAATGAATCTAACTAAATCATAATACTTTTAACTGGCATCAATGTTAACTGGACATAAGTTGCTGAACACCAAGCCGTAGAGATCAAATTTTTACATTTTGTTCGGCCCCTTTATTTCCCAATGAGCATGTGTTGAACAGTTCAGTTACTTCCATATTTATTTATTTGAAAAATTTCCAATTTCAGATCGGAATCATTTAATAGGTAACCATTGGAATATTCCTCACCTATTTTAAGTTATAATTTGGTTTCTCTAGTTGTTATATCCGAGTAGTGTTATCCTTCGTTGTCATTCCGAGTCCGAGCTAGAATGAGTTCCTCATGTTTGATGGTGTTTCATGTATGTCCATGTCGGCTAGACGCCCTCTGTACAGAATGTTAGCGGCGCGTGCAGCGCTCGCGCTCGCGCCTGCGCACGCGGCTGCGCGAGCGCCGCACGCGCCGCCCTGTGATGTGCTTGTAACATATCGTGGTTTTGTTTGTCGGTACAGAACCAACTGTTCCGCAGACTCTCGCATCTATGGAGTACTTACAAATTATGCAACCCAATGGTATCCAATAAAACATTTGCATCGTTTCGTTTTGTTCTTAAGTTATTTGGTATGGTGTTCGTTTATTTCCGCTTGTGTGCGTCGGCGCACGTAGCTGTCCTCTAGTGCGACGTGGCTGTGACTGTCTTGTAATGTACCCACACACACACTATTGGTCTGCGCACTCTTGTACGAAACTCTTTCGACTGGCATGACTCATAGTTGTACAACTAAAAGGTGACTTACTACTCAAAACTATTTTATAATCTATCACTGTTATTGTTACGATGAACGAGACCTACTATATATATGTTATATGTGCATAAATAAGCGAGGCTTTCCATATTGTATGCGGCACACGGTCTATTTATCATTTCTATTCTTTCCTGTATTTAGTTTCCGATGGTCGATTCTTTATCCTCACGAGCGATCACGTTATATATTTATTTGCCTTCGTCTGCGAGCGGTCTGGCCGAGTGCCGCTCGGTTCCTTCGCGGACCGAGTCCCTGCCGCGGTCAAGCGACTAGGACTTGCTGTACTTTATATACTTCTAACGCTGTTGAGTACATGAATGTTATTTCTTTTTCTAGCCCGACCACAAAGCAAAAAGTTTATATGGCTCGTTTTTGGCTGCCTCTATATTCGGCTGTCATTATGTCTATGTATGCTTACGGTATTATCTTACTAGCAGTGCAGTAGCTGCATGCGCACGCCCCGCCCGCGCACGTAGTCCCGCTAGCCGTGTGTTGCGTGTCCGTCCGGCGCAGCTATCCGGCGCTAGACTAGTGCCTGCCGACCCACGTCCATCCTCATTCCATCTCACATCTCACCTTTGTGTTGCTCTTTGTGTACATCTTGTGATCCGTAGCGTTCGGTTCGCTTCTCATTTGCTATGTTCATGGTTTGAGCTGTTTATCGATGTGCTCGTTAAGTTAAGATAACTCTATGATTACTGATCTCTAACGGGGTGATCGGTATTATGACCGCAGCCTCACTTGCGCCGTATTCTGCCTTGTACTAACCATTTCATGTCCCGGGTCAAAACACTAAGCATCGAGCGACTAACAACAATATCTAACATAACTGGACATTAACAAGATGTTGTGCAAATAAGCTGAGATTGGACGGGCATGCAATCGCCTCATGATTCTTCTCTGACGCATGATTATAATTCCTTCTCTTTAACTTGTTTATCTAATGCACTGGTGTATGGCACTTGACTGATGATTTCAGCTAATTTCACAACAGCACTAATGACACCAAGCCCGTGAGCTGAGCTCGCTTTAGTCTGCAACCTTATCTACTGTAGACTAGTGCACAATACGGTGGTGATGAGGGACACAACATGCTCAATATTCTTCCTTCAAATCTTCTGATCCTTTAGAGAACAATAAGAAAAGCTGAGCAGAGCACACAAATGCAAACAGATGCGCCACATTTCATACTTCCCTAAATTATAGTTAAAACTCAAACATTGTGAAAAATTACCTAAACTATCAACGCAATGGTTTAAAAATAAAATGTTATTCCTGTGAAAAAGAAAACTTCACCATTTCTATCAACCACAGGCCATCTGCTTCTTGTAAGTCGTAATAAATGAACTTGCATTGCGCTCAAAGCTTGTCTTATCCAGTCCACATTAGCTAGCCTAGTGCTCTAGCCCTTAGTGTGGTTGTGCCCTCACCGCCGCCGGCGCCGGCGCAGTGCGCTCGCCGGCGGTGGCAGTAATCGAGTGTGTGTATGTTGCCAACCGGCCGGTCAGACAAGCTGGACAGCTCGTTCTCGCGCTCGCGCTCCAGCTCCATGTCCAGCCTCGAGAACATCTCGCAGGAGGGTATCCAGTGCCTCGCCTTTGCTGACAGCTACACCAAAAAGTCAGGTGAGTTTATACCTACAGTTTCTCTTAGTACATACAAATTTCGCCAGATGTGTTTAAGCCTCTTATGGCGGAAGCAATCGGATTTAAAATCACAAGTCATTTGTTAAAATTAGGCTGTTAATCACCACTTTTTGAGCGTGAACATTTTCATGAGACAGTCCCCCAAAATGCCCGTCCTTCAACTGGACTAATTCAGGCTCCCGGCTACTACTGAGAAATTCTCAATAGTAAAACCCAATAACAATGACCTCGGGATCGATATTTGGCAAAACAGTTCTGTGAATGTAGCTCGAATCTATCCTTCCTTATTTCTAGCCTGTTTTAAGTTGTTCACTTGAATCAGGCGTTTTTATATGTTTTGATTTTGCCAGACCCAACGGCGCTCATGCCGACGCTATGGATCGGCACGACTCTGGGCTCGGTGCTGACCATGACGATCAGTCTGCCGGAGGCGGAGCACAGGCATACGCAGCCTGTCGTGGTCGCCACCAGCGGTACGTGTGCGTGTTACAACACGTAGCAATGTAGCAAACTCCCACTGCGTTGCTCCCACACCTTCCAATCCACGCAATAATGAACGCCCTTCAGTCATATGATGTAGAATGCTTTTCAGGGCATACTTATTGCCCATTTTCCATTGTTCATACCAATTTAAAGATATCTTTGTATGTTTTCAGGGGGTCCGTTATTTAGGTTAAAAGGTTCAATCCTGACTATGTCATTTCTTGACTGCAATGGTGCTTTAATACCTTACTCCTACGAAAGTTGGAGAGATGATAGTAAAGATGTAAGTATGCAGCGCAACATCCTAGTGGTTGGCAATAAAAACCTTCCTCCTTTAGAATTCTTTCTCATCAATAATAATCTTTAGCAGGTAAGAGACCGGCGCGAGCGCACGCCGACGAAGCAAAGCTCGTCGAGCAGTGGCAGCCGCATGAGCCCGACGCCCGGCTCGGACGCGGCCGGCGACCGGCAGTTCGTGGTCGTGGCCTCTGAGAAGCAGGCGCGGGTCGTGGCGCTGCCCAGTCAGAACTGCGTGTACCGGCAGCAGATCGTGGAGACCGACTTCGTTGTAAAAGCTGAGACTGTTAGCTTGAAAGGTAGCTCCATATTGCAAAATGTTTCAAAGTTATATTTTGCGTTGGGACTGCTTTGGGTCATGACTCATGAATCTTATCGGATCAATCAATAACTTGAACCGGGTAACTTTCAGACAGTGTATGCCTGGTGAACTACCTGTCCACGGGGCACCTGGTGGCGTACAGCCTGCCGTCGCTGCGGCCGCTCGTGGACGTGGACTTCCTGCCGCTGTCGGAGCTCGGGTGAGGCCGCAGGCTGCGCACGCGCCGCGCGCCCGCACGCGCGTGCGCCGTGCGGGCGCGCGGCGCTCGCGTCTGTCGCGTCTGTCGCGTCTGTCGCGCCCGCCGGTATACCGACCGGTGCACACAGATCACTATTAGACGATTTCTCTGCACCAAACGAAGGCACTAAATGATAAACAGCTTGTTTTATAATATAGTACCTTTTATCACTAGCTTCGCAGTTTTATCATGTTGAATGCTATTTTGGGCTACCGGAGATTTGTCATTTTTACGGTTTTCGCATTCATTATTTCTCATCAGAGATTTTAGCTGTACTGATCATTCGCTATTTTATCATTTGGGAGCCTAACGACAGACTTCCTGTACAGTAACGATCGATGTTAGAACGTAGCCTTGTTTGGCGCACGACGCGGCTCGTGCGCACGCGCAGGCACTCGGCCGGCGCGGGCGCGTGGTGCGCCAAGCGAGCGCCGGTGTCATCTTCTATTGAGCGCGTCCAGCACTCAGCTACTAGACGTACAAAGTCGCGCTGTAGAACATCGCGACGTAGACAAAATTTTGCAAATCTGTCGAGCACCACTTGTGCTTCCGATATTTGGCACTGTTTCTATTTTTCAGTTTGAAAGTAAACGATCGGACATCGCCCCCAACACGACACACGTCTTATACAATGCGCGTTATACCGACCCTTATGTCTATGAGAGAACACCGTATCACTGTATAACTACTCAACTATTTATTGTGGTGCTGCAAATGTATATGGATGTAAATACACTGGTCACCCGACACTGAACGGACCGAACACCCGAACGACACGGAATGCGACCGACCCCCCCGCGCTAGCCCTCCGACCATATAACGATAGTGTGTACCGCCCTGCATCTCTTACATCTGTCTAACTTTTCACCCTTAGAACAATGATGGATTAACTAATCGGCGCGAGCCTCGCCTTTGTGTCACTTATATGCGGCGCTCTCGGTTTGTCGAAGTCGTCTCGCGATCCAACTAGTCGTGGCCGTGTGCCTCTGACGCCGCACAAACCGGGAGCGCCGCACACAAGGCGGGGCGCGCGCCGGAGCGATTCACCGCGCTGACTGGTGTCTGTGTTCCTGGTAGCTTCCAGACACAGTCCAAACAGAGGGGTATCGTAGACCCAATGCTGTCCATATGGGGCCAGCAGCTCATTGTTAACGAGGACACCGACCAGTAAGTCGCCGTCCATGCAGATGACATGCGTTAGCCACGTACCGTCACTTGTCATGTGGAGTCGCTCACTCCGGCCTCTGTTGCGTACCTAGACATGTTCATGTAACGTTGACAGTTGCTTCGTACCCCTCATCTCCCCGCGCCCATAGACTGCCCAGCCCCGCCCCGCCCGCCCTGACCCACGCCTGTTATGTTTCATTGACGTTTCCTCTCGGCCACGGGCAAATCATTAACCGCTCCCGACACAGTCACGTGTGAAAATTGGCCTTTACATAATTATATGCAAACAAAATGGAATACTCGAAACTTATACCAAGATGGCCATTATCGCGTTACGCTGAGCTAATATTTAAATATCGTATTTCGGAAAGCAGAAGAAGCTTCCAAATGAAATGAGCCTACTTCCCTGTATAGCTTAGGACACAATATGCTCTCGATGATTCCAACGTTCCGTATGAACGGAGCGCCGCGCGTCGTCTGAAATGATTTGCCCTGGGGGAGCTGCCTGCGTCCTGCACTGTGCTTGAATAGTGCTCGGTGATATGTGCCCGCACACCGTACACTCACACACCCACACGTGTCCACGTGCCACACTGACACGCACTCACCTCCACTACATGGTTGTCTACTCTCTCTGTGCGATGTCTCCTACTCCCTCGCTGGGCTGCTACTCTGCTCTGTTACATGTTGTTCTTCCTTGTTCTTCGCTTGCAGCATGCTCGCTTCTGAATGTTTTACTTTTCTCATTGTAATATTTATCCTGTTATTATTAGTCGCGATAGTACTCGTTAGTTACGCTTATATGTTAGACTAAAGTTTGTCCAATAGACTCCGACACAGGACGGCGAGGATGCCTCAGGTGAGACGTTTCAATTGATAGAACAATTACTCTTTCCCCCACTTTCTCAACTTCGTTCTTGATCTAAAAATCTCCTTTCTCTTTCTTCTTGGACTATAAACAATATATACGTCACAAGAGAACACTAGCGTGTGGGCCGAGACGACATGTAAAACGATCGATGTGTGTGGTATTGCAGGATAGCGAAGACATTTTGCTTCAGCAACAGAGGTCACGGACTGTACCTCGCGTCCCCCACTGAAGTACAGAAGTTCACCATCGACGCTGAGTTCTGGTCAGTTTGTTTGAAGTAACCAATTCTTATCAATACATTTTATTTTACTAATTTTAAGAAAGCTTACAGATAATACATTCGACTAGTTAGAAGTAATATGTTGAAGAAGACCAATTACAAGTTTCCACTTACATAACTTATGTACAAAATTGTCAAAACGCTACAAACAGCGTGAAACTTAAACATAGAATCAACTGAAGAGAATACTTAAATAAAAATAAAATACTTAACGGAACAGTACAAACAATATGCAATACAAGTTTGCGTTATGAAGCTAACAGATGTGTCGCGTGTTACAGCCAGCAGCTGAACGAGATGATCGGCGAACTGTTCCTGCCGCGCGACATGCCCGAGCCTCCCAAGGAGAGCTTCTTCCGAGGCCTGTTCGGCGGGGGCTCCAGACCCCTAGACAGGGAAGAACTATGTGAGTATGCTGCATCATTCAGTTTGTACTGAACTTTTCATTTGTGTAACAACTATTAGGATTTCCTCTCAAAAAGAAAAGGATTTTCATATCCTATATTGAATCCCAGATCTTGTTTTCGATTAGGCGGCTCATTTGACTCCAAAATAGCCGTCGTTCATATGAGCCTCGGGGCTAGTGTATGTATAAAGTGGTGTCGAAATGGATGCGTCTGTTCTGTTGCAGTCGGCGAGAACAGCGGCAAGCCGCTGCGCACGGTGGCCAAGCACATCCCGGGGGGCGGCGGCGCGGGGGCGGCGGGCGGCGCGGGGGGCGCGGGCGGCGCGGGGCCCGCGCTGGAGCAGCTGGGCGCGCGCGCGGGCTCGGCGGCCGGCGAGGTGTCGCGCGCGCACATGCTGGTGCTGGAGCGCGGCGACAAGCTGTCCAAGCTGGAGGACAACACGGAGCGCATGCACAACCAGGCCGCCGAGTTCTCCTCCTCCGCGCACCACCTCATGCTCAAGTACAAGGACAAGAAGTGGTACCAACTGTGAGCGGCGAACGGAACGATAGGTTAAGTCTTATACTTCGGCTTCTGAAGGCGGGACGTATTGAAACATGTATGAGGAATTTCTAGTTAGAGCGTACCAGAAACGAATCGTCACCGAGAATAAACTCGACGTGCCTACTCGTGTTTGGTACGATTCCTAGGCTCCGTCAGGGGTCCTGGCTGTCATTGACGAATGCCACAGAGTGCTTTATTCTGAGATTTATAATAGCGTGACGATTGCATCAGTCAGCAGTGTCGCACTCGGCAGGTGCAGCAGAGAGAGTGGGGGCGCTCCCCGCCCGCTAGAGCTTAGCTACCACGTAGACGTCTTACGAACCTTACCTTAGACTTATAGGCGTGACTCGATATGAATGAACGCACAAACTATCGATACTCTCGAGCATAGTCGACTTCGATCAGTAGTGTCTCGCTTCCTACGATCACTCGCTGACTCGTTCAATTATTTGTGTGCCTAAGTCGCGGCGCCCCGGAACCCGGGGCCTGGAGCCCTGGACCTGGAGCCCGGGGCGTGGAGCCCGGGGCCTCGAGCCCGGGGCCCGGGGCGCCGGCGCGGCCCCCGGTGTACATAGCGCGCTCGCTCCGCATTCAGTCACGCGATGTGATAATGTAAATAAATCGAAAGCATTATTATAAACTAATTTACTTAAAACTCTTTTTATACAAGTAATACAGTAGTGTCGCGTCGGACTTCGATGATCTCTCCTTGTGTCTTCTGTTATGGTTAGGATTCAATAGTAGCGGCTACCACACGAGTGCGCCTAGTTCTCCGCGACGGACCAATCTGAACGCTGCTAGAGCTAGGACGCGGCGCGCGCAGCTCGCGTGGAGCGCTAGCACTGCGCGTCTCTGTTCTCCAGCGTGGTAGGATGCATTTATGTTACGTGCGTATACATAGATATACGATTACGTTAGTATTGCGTAACACATGAGATTATTTGAATGTTGCTATATTACAATACAATACAATGTAGATGTACATTTTATAGATACAAAGTAAACTCTAATGTAATATAAAGATAGTCGACGATGTTGATCTGTATAAAGTATTAATTAAATAATATAAAGAAAGATAATAGATTATAAAGATTGGGACTTAAGCATTGGATGACAATAATTTTTGTTACTTCTCACTGGAGATTTCTTTGACACATAATGTGTAGTTTAGTTTCTCTTCGGAACACCTCCCGCTTGTGTTGCCAGTTCATTCTGTTCGCACTCAGCACTGCGTCAGCCGATGTTTCGTTTCGTATTTAGTACGACTTATATTCATTGAATATTAACGTTCTATGGGCATTTGTTAGTGTCGACACGTTTACGTACAGCCGCGCGTCGCGTTTCTGCGCGGTCGCCGCCATTACCTTTGGTTGGTGTTCGCTACTTATTGTTTATTGTGACACAATGATAGCAATACTACGTGCGGGTTGCCAGCCTAAAGTAAACCAGACCAATCGGTGTCGTGTCGGTGTTGCTAGCTAAAATTAAACAAAGTAAAATAAAGCGATAACTATTATGTGTAAGCTAATGAATAAAGCTCCCTTGTATATCGCTGGTATTACATAAGTGCGTGGCGAGGGACTCGCTCTACGATCGAGTTATGTATAAATAATACACATCAGTTCTGTATTCTTGGTGGACTAGGGATTCTATGAAATTGGACAAATCAAGAGGAGAGTTGTAAGCACTCGTGTAGCGTTGCTGGGTCTTTGTATGTAGGTACTGAGGGTTACCGTGTTATGTGCAAGTTTCATTAGTGCCGTGTGTGTGTAGCGCGAGTCTCGCCGCCACATCTAGATAAGTAAGTAGTGTAGTGGATATCGGTGTATCGCGTGGCAATAAACGTTTTCTATGTCGTCACCGCATCTAGCTGTTACGTTGCTTAGTTATGTTTCCTCACTCGTAGCTGGCTCGTAGTGTAACATGTTACACGTTACATGTCACGACTGCTACATTATCAGCATGATACAAAGTTAATGCTGCAATATTTTCCCTTCTGATACTAATCGTATTTATACGTCCTCGATCGCCTTACTTAGCTTGACAATGTTATACCTTAGACATGCTAGTTCAGCTAATCGTTATTATTAGCTAGCGTGTACACTTCGGCCGTGTACGATATCGGATGCCAAACTTTGTACTGTTCTCATGCTGTGCTATATAAATATTATAATTGTTACACCACTTGTAATCTTGTTCTAATGAGTTTTGTATGTAGTTCTGTTCTAGTGAGCGGCTGCGTGGTGCGCTCGTACACACGCGCGGCAGCTTGCCTCACTACGACACCTTAGCGTTAATATTACGTCTCGAACAAACAAATTATACTGTTCCAATAAAATATCACTTTTAACCAAATTATTTTGTTACGTAGCCACTAACGAGTTATATTCAACAAATATTTTCATAGCAAAGTTTACCTAATTTTATCGATCAATCAGTAGAAACGCTTTATGCGAATTTTAACGTTAACGCTACATTATTTGGATAGAGACTTAGCTTGCACGAACAAGACCGTGCTATATTCGAGTGGCATATCAGTGGAATATATCAACCCGTGACCATCGTCGCGGGGACCTGTCTTATCGTAAGATCATATACTTAGTTTTGAGACGCCGCTTACTACGTTTTTCTAATGCCCTTTTGATATCAGGTAGATTACTCATTTTAACCTCGATAGTAAGGTAAGAGTCTACAGTATTATTTCACCGCATCACGTCACTCTGTGCATAGCATCCATCATTCTGTATAGAGCTATCGTTAGCCAACTATTACAATACAAAGTTCGCGTAGAAATTATTTTTATCAGATTAGTCTAGAAAATGAAACGGAGTTTCGTTGTTGATGCAAATGTGTTTGGATGTAGTATCTATTATCTATCTCGCTGCAGCCACAGCGGCGCGCGGCGTGCAGTCTGGCAGACGTCCGCCGCCGCTGTGGCGCGACTCTGTCTGCCATACGCGCGTCTAGTCCTCAGTGATGTCACGTACCTCATGCTCCGTGCAATATTCTATTTAAATATGATATAATGTAAAAGGAAAAGTTAAGTTTTCTCAATTCTATTAATTGTTAATTATAGTTGAAGTACGCCACGTTGCACGTAGGTGACGGTCGCGTTGCGTGCGCGGCGCGTGGCGTGCTGTCGTGTCGCGTGTCGCGTGTCGCGTGTCGCGTGTCGCACCGCGCACGCGCGGCGGCGCTGTCAAGTCTGCGTAACGCACGACAGTTCCATTACACACGCTGACGATTCATTTGGAAATTATGGGACTAAAATATAAATATAAGTATTTGTAAATAAATAAATAAAAAACAAAAATCTTGTGGCAAATTATTACTTGTTATGTAACGACGTGTAGGATTCATTTCAACATTTATTTTGTATGATTAGACGACGAATGTCTCTTTTCTAATCGTTCAGAAGAGGGTTATAAAGAACTATAATAACTATACATATTGTATATAAAGGATGCTGTTGAATTATATTGATTATTTAGTTTGGTAGATGATTATTATAGTCATTATACATAAATAAATTATGAAAATATGAAAATAAAAGTATATCAAAATATAATCGCTGTTTTATTTAATATCTCGCTATTTAAAATCGAAATAACATAAAGCTTTGTTAAGGCCCCAGTCCAGTCACAATGACAGCCCGTCGAAATATTCGCGCAGGTTTACAATGTTTTTTGGACAAAATTTATAAAGGAATTGCAATTATTTTTAATGCACCTTAATATTGGTTATATGCATAATAACTACGTATTTTTTTAAAGTTCATAAAACTCGCTCTTGTAGCGTAAATCTGGCGTTGAAAAGAGGTCTCTCGCGCCCAACGCGAGTACGAGTTCTGTTTCCGCACTCCTTCCGAGGCAACAGACGCTAAATCGAAAAATCTATCGAGCCAATTACCTTTACATCCTTGTCTTCAAAGTTGGCTCGTTAGTTTTTGTAAAAAGTCTTTTATTTTCTTAATCTGATTATACATCGTCAAATTTCTGTTTTTTTCTCTAAAAAAATACGTAGTTTCAGTCAATAAATGTGTTATTATTTGATTTTATCGAAGGGCCACTTGAATGATACGACAAAATAAAAAAACCGCCCAAGTGCGAGTCGGACTCGCGCACTGAGGGTTCCGTACAAACCTGTAGGTATACATATTAGTAAAAGTTATGGTATTTTTAATGCTAAATGAAATCCACAACATTACAATGTGGAGAGCTGGAGAAGCATAAATTTAAGACAATGGTCTGGAATGGACAAAGATTTTTAGTCACTCTTTAGAAATCTGGTTCAAAAATACTACTTAATTAAGTATTACATTTGAACCAGATCTGTAAATAGTGACTGATAAAGGTCTGAATAGTACCACATTGAACATTGAAGTTCGAAAAAACGTTATCTATAGTTGTACTACTTCGTGTAGTGCTAGTGTTTATTAACGGAAACGTGTTTATTATGGATGAAAAATACGTGGAAATTCCATTTTGGGGATTCATTCTAAAATCGATATTGAAGTCCCCACATGCGGCTTATATTGCTGTTTCTTTTGATTGCGTTAACATAGAAGTTTGATTTTGTTACAGCTTAAAGGTAATAAAGACTTGAGTATTTGATATGAATTTCAGTATAATACCACTACGCGTTCATGAGGAAGGGTATTAAGTTTAAAATTAACTAAAAATTTAGGCTTTTCGCAATTTTTCTTTTATCTGTACTATAAGACGTTGCTTCGTACCAAATTTCAAGATTCCGAGTTCACGGGAAGTACCCTGTAGGTTTTGATTCCCTTGCGAGTGTCGAAAATTTGCGGCTGTATCTTGTATCTTTTGATTGCGTTGGCTTAGAAGTTTGATTTTTTCACAGCTCCAAGGGACAGTAGACTTGAGTATTTGATATGAATTTCAGCTTGATACCTCTACGCGTTCCTGAAAAAAAGGGTCTTGATAGATAGACAGACTGACGGACAACAAAGTGATCCTATAAGAGTTCCGTTTTTCCTTTTGAGGTACGGAACCCTAAAAACACATTAAAATGACCGTAAACTGAAAATAATTAGTATTATATATTACCAAAACACCTTTGTTTTTGGAGATTGCCTCTCGCAAGTCAGCCTCTGAGGCTGCCTGCTGCGTAACCCGACAGATCCTGTGGATGCCTTATACGAATCTGAGGCCTCTAGACAGGGGCTATACCAAAACACCCATAAAATTACAGTTTATATACAGAAACGTTTGCCATATTTCTTCAGTGACCGCCTACCCAAAGACTACCGGTCGAGGTAGAAGGACGTCGGAATATCGTCAATTGTTTTTCACTTCTTACTTGCACAATCGACTACACTGCGACTACAAAGAAAAGAAGGGTTATGTTTTTATCTATATTTTTTTTTTTTTTATACTTGCCCGGAAAACACTAGCGCGCATGGATACTTGCGGGAAATAAGATTCCTTACGATGAATCGAAACTAAAATCATGGATGGCGGCTGCGAAAAGTTGCGAATTGTTCGTCATGGGTATATTGTATTGTATTGGCCTGTAGCGCCAAGAAACGTGAACTACTGTGGAAATATAGAAAAACACCAAGTGCGGACAATAAATCAAAATTGAAGCAATACACCAAAAGACTGAAGAGGATTGTATCTTTGACTCAACGAGCACAAAACAATCACAATATCTTGAACGCTAGTAATAAACCAAAAGCTGTATGGCAAATTATTAATACTGCAAAGCAAAACAGACCATTAGAATCTATCCCATATATTGAATCGAATAATAATATCGTGACAAATCCGTATGACATATCGAATGAATTTAATGACTATTTTGTAGATAAGATATCACCCATTTATACTATGCACATCGATCAGCATAAGCAATACCTAACATCTAGGCTAAACTCAATCTTCATGAAGCCATGTCTACCAGAAGATATAAAACAAATTGTAAAAGGGCTAAAAAACACCAATAGTGTAGGATATGACGGTATCTGCACTAAAGTCATCAAGCTAGTAACGGAATGTATTTCGCGACCCCTGAGTTACATTTTAAACCTGTCTATTGAAACTGGTATATACCCAGAAAAATTAAAAGTAGCAATTATAAAACCGATACATAAAAAAGAGAGTAAAGAAAGCATGATTAATTATAGACCGATTGCCTTACTGTCAAACGTCTCAAAATTTTTTGAAAAATACATTTATAGTGAGCTGACTAAATACTTTGAAACCCATAACATCTTAGCTAAGGAACAAAAAGGATTCAGACGAGATAAAAGTATCAACCTTGCTATATATGAGTTCTTAGAAATCATAATGTCTAATGTCGACAAGCGAATACCGATCTGCGGCATCTTCATGGACATGACACAGGCTTTCGATCACGTGGTGCATGACGTTTTACTTTATAAGCTCGAATTATATGGCATAAGGGCAGGGGCGTGCCGTCCATAGAGGCAATTAGGCCTAGCCTACCCTACCATTCCTACCAACAACGCAACAAATGCATTTATTATAACTATATTAATCAAAAATAAAAAAATAAAACGCCTGTTATAATACTTAAAGCAACTTGTCGCGGCCGTATGACGTAACTGGCTCGCTCCCGGCCGTCTAGGCAAGGCCCCAGCCGGCCTAATTTCCATTGATAAATTTAAGCACACTGATAAGTATTTTCGTGTATATACACGGAAATACGAACGGCACACATAGTAAATAGGGGCGTAAACTCCTGCGAGTGTAGCTGGCTAGCTGGCCACTGATTGGCTGTCCCACAAAGTATTATCCGGCTAAAACGGTATGCGGTGATGCAATTATATTTGGTAGTGTTTTTTTCATTGACAAAATAACAATTGTATTTTTCTTAGAAGCCATATTTGTTTCATGTGACAAGCAAAATTTATTTCGTGATCTTGAATGTTTTGATTATTATAATATCTGACGGTTGTAATTCGTTTTGAAACGTACAGTAGTGTAAATATTATTTGTTGTATTTGTTTATTTACTTAAAAATGGTGTTCTGTTGTGAAGTTTGCGCTGATAATGTGTTTGTCAGAAGTTAAAAACAATAAGTATTCACGATTGTTTGATGTTAAGATTCAAGTTGTGTCTAAAGGAAAATGTGTAGATACCCGAATTACGAGAATTAACCCAAAATTCATCTCGTACTCGGTATTTCAAATGAATCTTTCTTCTGTTTGCATTGTCAGAAAATCGTGATTTGAACCTTGATTAATGTGGTGAGTTCTTGTATTTATAACTTTGGTTTTTACAGGCTTATTTTCAATGTTTTTTTTTCAAATATTCCGGTCAGACGCTCAAAATTGGGTACGGAACGAAAACTAAACTATTTTTTTTTGTTTACAGCGCCCTCTGTTTTACTTTTTAGGTTTTTTTGTAACGAAGCGACATCCTTCGTTCTTGTATTGACAGAATACCATTGAAATTCCTTATATTTAAGCTAGATGGCGTTGTCTCTCATTTGAGGGTCATCCTAAGTAGAGCGACGCTGTGATGTTGCGAGTTTTTTTTTTTTGCTTGGCCTGCCCGCCTTCGGGAGCACTGCACGCCACTGCATAAGGGGCAACGTTTTAAAATTAATAGAAACGTACCTTAAGAACCGCACTCAATTTACACAATAGAATTAATAGTAGAACTAAGATGGAGGAGACATATTTATCAGGGGGACGTGAAATTCAGTACGGTGTCCCACAGGGAGGCGTATTAAGCTCACTACTTTTCATTATATACATTAATGACCTTCCGAACGCGACTTCAAACCCAATGACACTCTTTGCTGACGACAGCACCGTTGCAATTAAGTGTAATGACAGAACATCTTACGAGCATGATATAAACAGTAGCCTAAATGCAATCATTCAATGGTTAGATACCTAGTAACAATCTGAAGGCGAACATTGGGAAAACAAAAATAATGCATTTCAGTCAGCGTATAAATGCAGGTACACCTAAGATTAACTATAAGGGTGAACCTAGCTGTAGCTGAAGTCCTATTAACAAAATTTCTTGGGCTTACTCTGGATAATAAGTTAAATTGGAAATCCCAGATTGAAACATTGTGCAAAAGATTAAATAAATCAGTATATGCCCTACATGAACTTAGAAAGGTCTCAAATATAAATACGTTGTTAGCGGCTTATCATGGTTTAGTTGCTTCAGTACTGAGGTATGGTGTAATTTTCTGGGGAAATTCGACAGATATCGACATAATTTTTAAAGCACAAAAACGGTGCTTAAGGGCTATGTTTGGGCTTCACATGGTCGAAACCTGTAAACCGTTTTTCCTGGAGTATGAGATTTTGACTCTCCCAAGTCTGTATATCTATGAGGTCACATTATTTGTGAAAACCAATAAAAACCTATTTAAATTAGCATCAGAAATAAATAATAGGCAACAACGGGACGCACTACGCCTCTATGTACCCCGAACATGTACCTCTTTAATGTACAAGAGTGTGTTCCACATGGCTCCTGTAATCTTCAATAAATTACCTAAAGAATTAAGGGCAATGAATACGGCCCTATTTAAGAAAAGTCTAAAAAAAAATCTGGTTAATAAATGCTACTATAACCTGAATGATTTCCTCAATGATAATTTTGCCAAATTATAGACCTCACAGTGACATCAAGTAAAATCAATTATTCAATGAATTATGCATGTATCTCTTAATAACTAATTTTGACATTGACATTGAAATAATCTAAATATTTTTATTATTTAATAAATAATTTGTTCTCCACTATGACTGTAACTTATTATAACTATATCGTGCTTATTTCATCTAATTTTATTTATTTCAATGTCTATTTTGATTAATTGATGAATAACTATGACTGTATAAATTTTTGCATGCCTTACGGTAGAATCACTTGAAACATGTAATTCTTATAACACCATTGTAACAGTGTATTCAGCAAAAATAAATGATTTGATTTGATTTGATTTTGATTTGGGTATGGTATTGTATCCATGGTAATTGAGGGCGCTCTAAACGAATATGGAGTCAAAATTAAAATCATAGACAGCGCATGTGAAAATTAACGAATTTTTCATCATGGGTGTCATTTCCATGGTAATCGAGGGTTTTCTAAACGAATATCGTGTCAAAATCAAAATCAAAGATGGCGGCTGCGAAAAGTGGAGATTTTTCGTCATGGGTGTCACGTCCATGGTAATCGAAGGAGCACTAAACGAATATTGGCTCAAAATCAAAATCAAAGATGGCGGCTGCGAAAAGTAGCGAATTTTTCGTCATGGGTGTCACGTTCATGGTAACCGAAGGCGTTCTAAACGAATGTTGGGTCAAAATCAAAATCAAAGATGTCGTATACGAAAATTATTGAATTTTTCATCACGGGAGTCACGTCCATGGTAATCGAGGGCGCTCTAATTATCAACCGAGATGTAATGTTTTGTCTGTAATGAATCTCACGGGCTATTGTCGTTTCGCACAAGTGTCCCAACAGGTGTCTTTTCGCGCAAATGTCCTAGATATTAAAAAAGAAATCCTAAGCTTTGTTACAGTTTTGCAGTGGCAAGGCGACAAGTTCCATTATGCGGCGGCAAAAAAAAAGATCAAAAACTAGTGATCATTAATTTCAATAATAACTATCCGAAAAATATTTTTTTTAAGTCAGTTAATAGACAACAACAAAGCAACTTTAGCATCATTTCAAATAATTTAAGCTTCGCACGGAACAAATATTTGTATGATCTGCAGGTAGTTGTTCCGGGTCGGGCTGTTTGTGTATGTGGGTTTAAATGTTTGTAAACGCACCCACTATAACTACAGGAGAAATTACTAATGTCGGGCAAAGTATTTTTTAAAAGAAAGAATAGATCTTTCACCCTTTTCCAGTTATCTTATTTCTAATTTTGCATCACTGTCAAAATCAGTGGTTTTTTTATACTGGTTACAAATAAGGTTGCTGCAAGGCTGATAGCAGTGGTCCAATAACAGAGAACTGAAGCACAGTATAAATATGGAACAGTACGGAAACTAGGCCTAGTTGTTAAAATAATTACCTACGCTCCATTGCAACATTAGGGTTGTCACTCATAATGTTTTTGAAATTGAAATTTATTTATGAAAATATTGTGTAGTGTATTGATCAAACAATCGAGTTGAACTAGTTTATAACAAGGAACAGTTTATTATTAACACACAATAACTTGTAGAAGTATATAAATTACACTTGGCTTTGTCCGCGTGACCGCGTGAGCCGCGGAAAGGCGAAAACGTTTCTTGCGCCCCTCCGTTGAAACTACAGTTGGTCTTTAATAGATTTTCAACTTTATGCTCTAGGGTATAAAGTTGAAAATCTATTAAAAGACAAACTGTACCTCGTCAACGACGACTTAGGGAATGGCATAACAGGGCGCATGTGTGGCGCCGATGCCTGGTTAACCCAGCGGCTGCGCACCGTACCGCGTTACAACCCGAAAATGCATGTGACAGTAGTTAAAAAACCATAACATTAAAAAAAATACCTTAATTCTCCATACTTACAAATTAGTAACTGAAAAATACTTACGTCTGCTACGACACGTTCGAAATGCTTTATTATTATATTTTATGGTGTAATAAATTCTCATTCTAATAAAGAGTTTATTTAAATAAACAATTGGAAAACAAGGACAGGGTACTATAAAACCTATATTTTCTAATTCTTTGTAAATTAATGCAGCAATTTTGCAGTTAATGTGCAGTAATGAAAAATTTCATCCATTTTGTTCGACATATTGAACAAAATCATCTGATGGTACAACTAGTAAGCTTCGGTTAGTATCTTTGCTGTATTAATAATAAGCCGCCATCTTGGATTGACATTTTGACAGCACTCTCGGCTTCAATACCCTCGAAAACGACACCCATGACAAAAAAACTTGTCATTTTTTGCAGCCGCGACCTTGGATTTACATTTTGACAGCACTATCGGCTTCAACATCCTCGAAAACCATCAAAACGACACCCATGAAAAAAAAAACTTGAAATTTTTTGCAGCCGCCATCTTGGATTGACATTTTGACAGCACTATCGGCTTCAACCCTCTCGAAAACCATGAAAACGACACCCATGACGAAAAACTTGTCATTTTTTGCAGCCGCCATCTTGGATTGACATTTTGACAGCACTATCGGCTTCAACACCCTCGAAAACGACACCCATGACAAAAAACCTGTCATTTTTTGCAGCCGCCATCTCGGATTTACATTTTGACAACACTATCGGCTTCAACACCCTCGAAAACCACGAAAACAATACCCATGATGATAAATTTGTAGCAGCCGCCATGTTGGATTTACAAATAAATTCACGAATTTATAATGATCGATCACACGGACTTTTAATTCGATAACGAGTAAATCATTCTCACCGTTCTAAATCAGCAGGGAGTTTAAAAAACGAAAGCTCCGGTTTTGATAAATCCGTGTTTAATCACCCATAGGCTACGCAATATGTACGTGGCATTTAAAAAAAAAAAAACCGGAGAAAAACTTCGCGACTACTCGTCTTGACGCGACAGTCACGACTGAGCGCACTCCGATGTCCGCTTCGGGGTCTCATAGATGCGCGCGTTTGTGTGAGTGTGTCGATTCGACCGTTAGTACGTAGTTTCCGTACAGTTCCATATTTATATTGTGACTGAAGTACTGTGAAATGTGCGATTAAGCGCCATAAACACACAACTGGACGAAGAGATGTGTGTGCTTGTTGTCATCCGAATTGTTTTGTTTACCGTGTTTCATTAGTGGGTTCTTTTTATCCCATTGATTCTTTTTAAATAAATGACTGAAATACTATTGACCTAGAACAGGGATTCCCAAAGTGGTCGATATCGACCCCTTGGGGTCGATATCGGTTTCCTAGGGGTCGACATAAACGAAAACTGATTATGGGGGTCGACGAGGTCTAAAAATCGACCCCTATTAAATTAACACAAGTTCTTATTTAAAACTTTCAAGATAGGTAGGTAGGTACTGTATTGTTTATGTTGTGTTACGTGTATTAAGAATAATTAATATTTATGTAGGAAATAGCATTGTTGTAGTAATATAAAGCCTCAAGTTCGTACAAGATGAAAAACTCGGCAAGTCAGTGTGGACAAGTTTGTGCAAGATAATGAGTTCGAGCGTACGTCTTTCAGGCGCGTTTTGACTTGCTCTCTATTTGACGCTTGCGCGATTTAACACGAACGAATTCATGATCAAGTTGCAAGTCCAAACATGTTCCTGATATTTTACTATTTAACGAGGTTGCACTTAGGTTGAAAGTTCATTTGCGTTTTGAAATTCGTTGGAGCTTGAACGATAATAACTCATATAAGTACTCATTTATTTCAAGAGATTACAAAGTTATTACATAGCTAAATTAAGTGAAGTAAAGTGACTGAAAAAGAATTTACAAAATGCTGAGCTCCCTACGCGAGTTAATAGCGTAACCACACAATATCTGCAGTTTATGAAAAATTAACAGGGTAAGTACCAAACAGTTTTTATCCGGCACAGCGCATCAGCATTGCCCCACTGCACACTGTGTGATAGTGATCAGTTGAGCTATCTGTAGATTGTTTGCAACAGTTTGCAGTTGCCTCAGTTGTTTCAATTGTAAAAATTTACCAGTAAATTTAACAGTTTATTAGGTATTGTTTTTAATTTAGGTACTTAGTTTCTTATTTTTTTATTTGCAGGATTACTGAGAGTTTTATGATGGCGGACACGCATGCAGACAATACAGTTTGGACTACTTGAAGTTCGGATTTATTGCATCTCCATCAAATCAACACTTGCCGATGTGTCTCATATGTGAAAAAGTATTCAGTAACGATGCCATGAAGCCTTCAAAAATGGATGACCACTTATCGAGAGTACATGCTGACAAAAAAAGTAAGCCCTTGACATTTTTTCAAGCACTTAAAGAAAAACTAGACAAAAGGCCATCCATAAGATCGATGTTTGCGTCATCATCTATTAAAGACGATGATGGTTTACGAGCGTCCTATAATATATCTTTACTAATAGCGAAGTCGGGGAAACCCCACACAATTGGAGAGCAGCTTATCTTACCAGCCATTGCGGAGGTCCTTAACAATGTATTGCACAAACCCGCACATGATATTTTAAAGAGAATACCTTTGAGCAATAACACCGTTCAGAGACGCATAGACGAGATGGGACGCGATGTGGAAAACATTTTATGCAAGTTCTTACAGACCAACAGATTCTCTCTCCAGTTGGACGAGTCTACATTACCCGGCAATGAAGCTCTGTTGTTAGGATATGTTCGATATATCAAAGATGAAAATATGTGCCAAGAACTGCTTTTTGCTACATATTTAGAGACTGATACCAGAGGAGAATCAATTTTTCAGGCCGTGGAACATTTTTTTACTGACAAAGCTATTCCATGGAAGAACATTGTTTCTGTTGCGACTGATGGTGCACCGTCTATGGTTGGTCGTCATCGTGGTTTTATAGCTCACTTAAAGCGACAACTGCCTGATGTACTGGTCATTCACTGCGTGATTCACAGGCAGCATTTAGTAGCAAAAAAGCTGAGTCCTAGATTGCATAAGTCTTTACAATATGTAATAAATGCTATCAACAAGATTCGAAGCAATTCTTTGAACTCTCGGTTATTTGCTCAGCTATGTGAGGAAAACGACGAAGTCTTTACTCGATTACTTCTTCACACTGAAGTTCGCTGGCTATCAAGAGGCTCTTGCTTAGAAAGATTTTCAGCCGTTTTTGAATCTGTGTTGGAGTTTTTACAAGAAAAAGATCCGAATTTGAAAGAAAATCTGAACAATTGTAAAACAGATATTTATTACTTGACTGATATCTTTGGAATGTTCAACAAAGTTAATTTGCAGCTGCAGGGTGACGATCTTAACTTGATTAAAACAAAATCAATAATATCGGCCTTCGTGGGTAAACTAATCCTTTATAAACAAAATTTAGGCAGAAAAGAATATTCGCAGTTTCTGCATTTGTCAAAATTACCAGAAACGCTTCAAGATGATGACATTTTATTATATGTCACTCACTTGGACGCATTACACAAGGATTTTACGGAGAGGTTTGAGGATCTTTTAAATTTACAAATTCCTCAATGGATAATAAATCCGTACAATACCACAGCCATAGAAGAAGCCAATGTGATAATGCAAGAAGAGTTGATTACCATCAGCACAGACGAAGAGCTTAAGCAGAAGTTCAACCAAGGCTATCAGAAGTTCTGGTTGCAACGCAACATTGAAACACAGTATCCTACATTGTGGAACATTGCTGAAAAATACCTTATCGCTTTTCCATCATCATACCTAGTTGAAAAAAGCTTCAGTGTGGTAACAAACATTTTGACGAAACAAAGAAACCGTTTGAAAATCAACGAACGTGGAGATTTAAGGCTGCAACTCACCAATATTGAACCGGATGTAGCTAGATTGGTAGATAGTCACCAGGTTCATCCATCACACTGAATGTTTTATTTTCTCTTTGCGAATTAATACTTTTTTAAATATAATTTCCTACCTACTTAAAATTCTTTAAGTACCTAATTTGTAATAATCGTTATAAATTAAACTTGATATTTACTGAATTGTATGTCTTTTTATTTTGTTAAATTTTGTTACGAAAATGAAGTCAATTTTACTCACTTAACCAAGTGCAAAGTTTTCCAATTGGTACCTTAGTACCTAGGTATTTTGTGTCAATAGGAAAAAAACTAAAGATAGGCCCCCTTATTCATAATAGTCTGCTAACTTAAAGCATTGCTAATTCTCACTCTGTCTTCTTCTATTGACCTAAGTCAGAATGAAAAATAACACACTGTAGCAGCTGTTTTAAGTTAGCGGACCATTATGAATAAGGGGGTTGATCTTAAAAGTAGGTAATTTGGCCATGGGGGTCTGAGGTAACAGTTCATTTTGGAAAAGGGGTCACTTGTCCAAAATAGTTTGGGGATCCCTGACCTAGAACATCAGGTGAAATACATTAAAACAACAAATATATTGAGCAACTTTTTTAATAAAACTTTAACTATGATATAAATACAATAGAATACATACGAGCATTTATTATGTGCCGGGCGTGTCGGGCGCGGCGGAACACCGGCGCGCGCCCTCTCGCCCCACGCCCCCGCCCCAGCGCCCCGCGCTCCACGCGCCAGCGCCCCGCGCTCCACGCGCCAGCGCCCCGCGCCCCGCGCCCCTCGCCCCGGCGCCCGGAAGGCACAGTCCTCGTTTTAACAGCGAGCGGGCATTATGCGCCCGCCACGGCGCTCACAGCTGATCATTTTCATACGCGCGGCTACGTACTATGTACACGGTAGATGCTGGCAAGTAATCACAAGTTGCAGTCATATTTTTGAGGTAATACGATTGAAATTATGAAGTCTATTATACATTGAAATTGTGCCCGAAACATGGCAACACCGGGCCGCAGCGGTCGCTCGACGGGCAGAAGGCAGTCTTGTGGTTACACAATCACACAGAACTCAGTTCAGAGCGGTGTCACGCAAGCGAAGCCTGCCACCCGGTCGGATCACGATCATACACTACACACTGTACAAGACACAAGGCTAGCATGAACTGGTCAGACTGTCGCACGTGATTGATCACAACTGTAGTCATTCTATCGATAACTAACTAATATGCATTTTACATCAATTTAAAAGTTTTATCTTAAAGTTGACGACACTGGATCTCGTACACTAGGTAAGCATAACATCGAGGACGGTCGCGGTTAGGTGAAGGTAGACGTGGAAGTGGTACACATTATCACAAAATCCTGTACATTGTATAAACCGTGTGAAGTACCAGTGAAAGCGGACCGACACATGCAGTCAAAAGGATCACATTACACTATCACACTCGTCCAATACAAAACACTAGTAAGTATATTTAGCTACGAAACTTTACTAATATCCAAAATTGTATTTTTGCTATTTAGATAAAATCACCCAATGTGTAACGCCGTGATCCGAAACGAACCAATAAGAGAGGGCGAACACACACGCAACTGTCGAGTGGCCCTCTCAGATAGAGCTCGTTACACACTGGACGAAAACATTACAATAATTCGGTACCGATTGCAAGTACGGAATACTCGTTGACATTGATCAGTATTTACAAAGAGGTGAGTGTGAACTGAACTAGAACAACCGAAATCAAAAACATTACCTACTCGCTTACTATTAAGTTAAATATAAAATTTGACAACAAGACCCAAAGGCAACTAATTGCACTAATACAATGTTTACGTTTCACAGCTTTAAATGCTAACAACTATAATACTAAGGTTTCAGGAAGACGATCAACTACTATGTGAAGCTCTTTATACTTGTGTGGGTACTCTGCTGGAGTGAGGATGTTCCGAATACAAACAATAAGGGAAACAGATCGTCTTCCTAAACTCGCTCTCACTCGACATACTCTAGACACGGTGACGTCACTGTATGCGAGTGATATTGACCAATCAGCTCGTTCGCTCCATTCGCTTCAGAACAAAATCCCCTGAGAGCGTATTATTAAAATTTATCAATTTTATATAATAGTAGTAAAATTTTAAAGAAAGACAACAAGAATATTGAACTTATGAGCTAATAATCACAATGTTACTGTCCGCGGTGACGAGACGTAATATCGCACACACTAGTGCGACTGCACTCTTATATTTAGCACCTTCCGGAGCGGGCCACGTGTGGGACGGGCATCGCTTTGCAAAGCTCGCATGATCGTCGCCACGAGCCGCAAGTATCCGTCAATCAAGTGCTGTACCAAGTCCCATAGTAATGTCGTATGCAATCTCTTGCTCAAGTGGAACAAGCTGGGTGTGTCGTGACAGCAGTGCGCGGCCCCCGGCCGGGGCCCGTCCGACTCTCACGTCAAATTCGTTACTTCGCTCCTCTACACACAACTAAGAATACGGATTACGATACACAGGAAGTTTAAAAAAATATCGTGGCTAACTACAACGATGACATGAATTACACAAATGTACTAATGATAAAACTAGTGCGTCCTATACAAGTTATCTCCTATAATTTGTTCAACGGGTGGATGAATACATTGAATACGTGAGCACTGTACAGTGTACACTCTACTGCAGTAAACGATACGATATGACTCTCAATATGTCTGCGGTATATTGAAATGTAAAAATATTTCCCACAACTGCTAACATATAACATACGTTCCCTATCATTTTAACGATACCGATTCTTATAAAAGTAAAAATTCATATCATTTTAGATTTTATAAAAGAAATATTTCATACAATAATCTTACGACTTTTTGGCGACAATTTTGCACTGCACAAATGCAATGCAATGCACTTACTGCAAAAATCCTATTGATCTGATAAGACACTTAAAAGGTACGTTTATTTAACGAAGAATGATCACATTATTAATATTGCATGTCCCAATAAGATTCATTTAGATTTCAACAAAAAATTAACAAATATGATTGTATAAATACAGATTCTCAACATTTGGCACCGATGATTTTGAAGAAAACGATAATACTTAAATAATGTTGTTTTTGGAAAACCTTCAACCTGGCCTTGCTCTTGAGAACGTCCAACAGAACCAACTAATACTAACCTATTGATATAACAGGATATGTTCACACAACTACCTCTAACCCGATAAGCAAACCGCTTAAAAGGCTCACTTTAGTGTAATCCCACGTGGGGCAAGTCGCCATGGAAACGACCGAACCAATGACTAAGAAGTCTTATTGACATGAAATGACTCCTGTCACGAGACCGCTGAATTATAGTCCTTTTATAGTTATTTTCCTGTTACTTCAACCCATCAGCGACGATATTACAACGAGAATAAAGATGACTAATTTTGACAGTGATGCCTAGTCAGGGAAAATAATTGCCTAAGGACTGAGCATGGTTCTATAGAATGAATTGTGACCGGCTGGACACATTACTGCCTCGCTGGCCCTAGGAATGAGCGCGGTAAGCAATAAGACATAGCTTGCGGTCGATATGTGAACTGATATAGAGTCGATATGGACATTGTGATGCGTGACTCAACGGTCAAGTAAAGTATCTACTCGAGATTCCCATCAGATTGAACCCACAGATACGAAGAGCGTCGCCAGCGTTTGCGCTGGGGGGAGGTGGGGGTTAGAATGCTGCGTGTAAAAAGGTTAAGTTTACTATTTGCAGATGAAGTTCTTCTGAAGTTATTTGAAAAGTCTAGGAACTAAAGGAAAATTTAAGCTCCAGACAAATTAGCTTTTCTTTAGCCCTTTTATTCAGAAATACACTGGCCTGCAAAACTAAGTATCACACTTCTAAAATTGCAATAACTTTTTAAGTATACAAGATACAGTTTCGAAACAAAAAAGACACGAAAAAGAGTTTAATTTTGTACATACAAAATTCATAGTCGGAAACCTTCTTTTAAGAAATGGCTTAAAGAAACTTTAAAATCAAAAATAATCTTTTTCGAATGACAATTTTACCTTTCATTTTTTATTTCTATTTTTGTTTTAATTTTTTATTTTTCTTGATCGATGAGTCTTGTTACAAAAGCTAAGTTAAACAACAGCACATCAAACTTATTTATCATGCCTCTTTCACCTGAAGAATGTGCTAGGATCATGACTTTTCTGGAACTAGGCATCAGTTTGCGTCGTACTGCAAGAATGGTAGGTTCACAGCCACCACGTTACGAACGGTTCAGAAGGTGAAGCGAAAGTACGAAGAGACTGGAAACCATTTGAGGGGACCTGCTAATGGCAGACCCAGGTGTACTAGTGCCCGAGAAGACCGTTATATTGTTTCCACTGTGTTGAGAAATCGCTAAATGCAGTTGAAGTCCAGCAACAGCTTCTTCAGACCCGAAGGGACAACATTAGTGACAGTACAGTGAGAAGGAGACTGGCTGAAGCAAACCTGAAACCCCGAAGACCAGCGAGTGGCCCCAAACTCGAGAGAGAACATCGAGTAGCGAGACTGCGATACGCCCGCGAACCCATACAGTGGGATCAAGAAGAACGGTCAAGAAATTTGTTTAAATGAGTCTCGATTCTCACTTTACACTTCTGATGGAAGGCGAAGTGTGTACAGGCGACCTGGTGAGCGATACCTTCAAGCCTGCTTCTCAGAAAGAGGCCAGTACCGTGGAGGCAGTGTACATGTATGGGCTGGCACATCTTCAGAAAGTAGCACAGAGTTAGTGGCCATAGAAAATGGCACTCTGACTGGGGAAAGATATGCCCAGGAGATTCTCAATGAGTATGCAGGGCCGTATTCAGTAAATATGGGTGATCGACCACTCCTTCCACCCTCGGGGCACTAAAACAGGCCCTGATTGAAGAATGGGAGAATATTCCACAACATCGGCTCCGAAACCTCGTGTTCAGTACACCAAATCGACTCGAAGCTGTAAGCAGAGCCCGAGGAGGCAATACAAGTTATTAAAAAACAAATAACATGTAAAACATACTTGTAAATGTTGAGTTTTATAACACTAAGCTAAAAATGGCTATTTTTATTGTTTTATATTTTTTTACACTTAAAAATTTTACTAATGTATAATTTACTATAATTTCACAAAAATCTGATAAAAATTGCAATAAATCGTTTTTATTTTAAATCTCTAACTTCTATAGTTTAGAAAAAAAAAAAAAAAAGTGTAGTACTTAGTTTTGCAGGCCGATAGACGTTACTTAATCGAAGGGCGACAATTTTAAAAACTTACTTGAACTAAGGCTCCAAAAGCGGCGCGGTTAGTATTGTTACCCTTCATACACGAGTTACTTGATCGACTTCCAGACGAAATCAACATTCAAGAGAAGTAGGCTGCAAGAGCGAGCGAAGCGAGCTCGCCATTTTTCTGACATCTTGTCTTGGACAGGTTAAAATTGTTTCGATCCTTCGTACAGGAGTTTCTTGGTCGACTTTTAGACAAATTCAAGAGAAAGTAGTCTGAAGAGCGAGCGAAGCAAGCTCAAAAGTTTTAACACTTTGCCTACCTTGGACTGGTTAGAATTATTTCGACGTACAGTTGTTACCCGGGCGACTTATAGACAAAATTAAATTCAAAGAGAAAGTAGGCTGCAAGAGATAGCGAAGTGAGCACGAACAATTTTACATCTTCCTCTGCCTCGAATAAATTCAGATAATTATGTAATTTGAGATCAAAATATCTTGCTCCATTTTTTGCAACCTTGTGTATGTATGCTATAATTGCCTATTTAAGGCCTCTGGGCAAGGAGCTCCTAAGTTATTTCAGCCTGTCTATGTCGGTCGATCGCGACCAATCGTTGTCACTTATCTTATTTATTAAGATGGCTCCGCGGACCACCGGTTAAGAACCACTGCGGCTAGATGAACCTAAAGCAGCTTGATGACGATTGCTCGAATGTGAACATACCGATAGGTATTAATAATAATATGTTCGTGTACTTAGTTCCTTGTTAAGTCTCTCCTAGTTAAACCACTCGTTCGAGCCAACTGTACAACACACAAATTAATTTACTAGGCACCTCACACCGGGCCAAGCCTGATCTCCGACACCTTCCAATCATTTGACAACAACACTCAAGAATTTACAATAACGGGTAAAGCTTGATAATCGCCCAAATTATTCATACTATATACATTACATCGTTGTGATTACAGGTCCGTCCGCAGGTGCACGTGCACCCTATGTGGTACAAGCAGATCACGTAAGACGTATATTTCAAATAAGCACATTAGAAACCATATCTATTATTACTTTGTTGCCTCTCACTATGATAACGGAAAAATCCCATCGGAAAGTGTTCAGCATCAATAAGGACAGAAGGAATTTTCACTTTGGACCCCAAATGTTCAGTAGAATGGTATTTGGAATATTTAGTGCGACTGCGAGCTGTCTGAGCAGCACTGCGACCACAAAACTACACACAGGATATTTTTCATTGTTTTCGTACCATTTTATAATTATAATTATGCCTTTACCCATCTACGGGGGTAAAGGTAAAGTGTTTCCATATCGCCTTTCTATATCTAAGAGATCTTGAGCTCCTTCCAGTAGTTCTGTAAAACGCAGCACCCCTCCCTACATAGCATCTTGTTTCATTAATTTAGAAACAATCAGCCACATAAGTGGAACATTGCCCAGACAGCCGCCAGCCTTCACTGGAAGCGCACATGATCACTTGCTTCGGTGATGTGGTTTAAATAAGTTCAATAAACAATGTGGCTAAACTAAAGAATGCAACATGTCGTCTCGAGTGGACATAATAGACAGGTACAGACGACTCGCTCCATACGTGTATGGCCGGCGCGAGCTGCGTCTGCGCGGGCGCAGCGACGGAGCGGCCGCGACCACTGCACCGAACTAATTATCATTATGATATAATTTGTTCAACTAACATTACCGTTATGATATTTGTATTACATTTCACTTAAACAAGTAATGATTAGAAAGTTTACGATTGGGAATTGCTTAAGTATGATTCCTTTCCCGGTTAACATTTAAAACACTTATTTGTAAGACACATCGAATTCGATATTAAATGCAAATTTCGTAATCACTGGCGAGCCTTACATTAGTTCATCACTGATAATCACAATTTATTCTTATTATTAATTAATGGATCGATTAGATGGATAGTCTTATTTACGCGTCACGAGAATAGGGCACTTGACACCGTTCACCAATAATTCCTGAACACAACTACTATATAAAACAACGAAATACCCGATTAATTTTCAATTCCCTGTAAGATAAGTTTTCTTTTGCTTTGTTATAAACAAATAGTTAGTCATTGAGTTGGCAAATTAGCGACGCCTCATGTTGCTATTGCTTTGCAAAATCTGTGGGGAATCGGATTTTGACCGCTCATTAAAAGTATGTCAATTGATAGATTGTGTCAAATACCCAATAATATAAGTGAATAAACGAGAGGGTAGAACTAGAGACGTGCGAGTGGTTGCGTCCGCACGGGGCGCGTGCGACCTACACGTGCGACACGTAGCGCGCGCGCCGGCCGCATCACCTCGGCGTCGCGTCGCTGTCGCAGGCGTCGCGCTGCTGTGCGTCGCGCTGCTGAGTGTCGCGTTGCTGTGCGTCACGTTGCTGTACGTCACGTTCCTGTGAGTCACGTTCCTGTACGTCACGCTGCTGTGCGTCATGCTGCTGCGAGTCACGTTGCTGTGCGTCGTGCTGCTGTGCGCCACTTTGATGTACGTCACGTACATCGCTCACGTCAACCTCGACGTCGTGCACATCAGACGCGCCAGGTAGGTTAGCATTCACGATATTGGCAATAGCATCAGCAGACATGGCGGACATGGCCGTCAGTAAGTTGTTGGCGAGCTCGACGCTCGACGCGTCGTCCATGCGTCTGTCGGTCAGGTCACCTTCTAGTCGTAGCGTCCGCATGCTCGCTTCTAAATCTGGATCTGTAATGATCACAATGAAGCAGTTTGTTAGAAGCAGTTGAAGGTAGATCCTCAAGATTAAACAAAGCTTGCTGAGGTCGGCCTGAGTATGGGTGGATCTATTACATATGGACACGCCTCCATGCCTCGGAAAGCATGTTAAGCCATTAGACCTGGCTGACATTTATAGATCTTTGACAGTTGTAACGGGTATTGCGCAGCTCGTTTGTTTGGCGCTGGAATGATGGTCAGGGGGCTGTTTATAAACATTTGTAAAATTTTCTATGGAAATTGTATTGAAAACACAATGTCAGTCAGTTCGAGTATGGCCGCGCGGCAAGAGAATTATGCAGTACTAGTCGAAACGAAGCACGGAAGTAGGACCACCAGCCTTCCCCAGGAACTGTGTCGCGGACGTCAGATAAGCCGGGTCAGAGTGTCGAGCAATCAATATCTTTATTGTGGATCATAGGTAGGTACATAACACAGGTCTTAACTAATTAAATTTTGATTAGCTATGTCCCGCCCCCATAGCGCAAACAACAGTTAATTACATGGAAGTTAAATTAAATACATTATTGTCACAAATTATTAAATTATCAAAAAAATCACATAGAATTGAATAAAGAGAAAAATATACACGGGTGGGTACACATAGAGCGCTACTGAACGCATCATGACTGCGGGAGACTGTACTGGAGCAGTGATTTGTCTGATAGGAAGTCTTTTATAGAGTAGTAAGCCTTTGTTTACTAACAGGTCATGGGGATTGTTTTTAAATGTTGTTATTTCTGGAATTATTCTAATAGGTTTTTGAGCTCACCAGATGGCGCCACTGTCGCTTATGGTCATGTCAATAATTCCATGTTATACTTTAAAGTAACAATAGCTTCATAAAAAGTTTATATTATTACGTATAAACTTCAGATCATTTTTATTTACAATATTCTCCCTAAAATTATCAAGCATGAAACATTTAAAAATCATTTTACCTACAAGTACTAACAAATAGATCATAAGTTGCTACTTAAAATCTTCATTCATTATTTTAGTTTTGTAAATGTTGATCATTATATTATTCGTTTTATGCCAGTCTATAATTAATAATATTGTTTGCTTACTGCCAGATTCTAGATTGCATCGTCATTAACAAATAGAACAGTGCTAACATCAGCAAATAGTGTTATGTCATGGTTTGTTACCGAAGGCATGTCGTTTATATTCAAGGAAGAATAAATCTAATCTATCTATCTAAAGGACCCAAGATACTCCCTTGAGGAACGCGAATTTAGCAGTTTCAGAAGCATATACTCGTTCTGTTTTAGTAGTGGGACTTATCCTCCTTACTTCTGTGAACTGTTGTCTGTTGTTAAGGTATCATTCTGTTTGTAGACATTTTACTCTCACTCCATATGCATTCCTTTTTCTTAAAAGGATTTTGTGGTCAACGCGGTCAAAAGCCTGCGACATATCCATGTACAGCGCAACAGCATTAAACATCACCTTTTCAACAATTCTTCCAAAAAATGAGGTAGCAATGCTATGTACCTAAAGTTGCTCATATTTGTTTAGTCTCCTTTTTTAAATACTTGCTTTTTATTTGATATTTTTAGTTTATCTGGAAAGATGCCTTCTTAGACATAAATTAACAATGAAGCTTAGTGGTTCAGATATAATATGGCCTACATCTTTAACAATATTTGTCATAATGTTGTCATAACCGGACTGTTTTTATTTTTAGAACAATTATTGTTTTATTAATGTCATCAGGGACAGTCGATTTCATTAAAAAAAATAGTTAGAATTATAAGTCAGTTATTTACTGGATTTTTGAGGTACACTAGTATTATTATTTCGTCATTTATAGTTATTTGATTTACGCCTTCATTTGGATACTTAGTTTTGATCTCATTTATTACTTTCCAAGTAGCTTTGTTCTTATTTATGTCGCCTTAGGGGGGAGTCACTCCATGTAAAATACTTGTTATCAGCTGTACGTGGTTGGACTGAAAGCCGATTTCAACATAATTGGGAAAAGGCTAAGTAGGTAATGAGTGTTAAAAGACTACGAGATCATGTAAGAAGCTGATCGTTGTAACATAAGTGAGCAGTAAGGTTCTGTCGTACTGACCGTGCGCGTGATGCGCGTGATGCGCGTCGGCGTAGGACCAGAAGGGCGAGAAGTCCGCGTCCGCGGGCCGGGGCGCGCCGGGCGCGGGCGGGGAGCGCGCGGGGGGCGGCGCGAAGGGGTCGTCAGGCGCGCCGAACTGCGCCCAGCCCTCCCCGCCCGCGCCGCCCGCGCCGCCCGCGCCGCCCGCCGCGCCCGCGCTCTCCCATGCTGCACGAGGCAATACTACGCTTATCGACATGTTATCACTGAAGCATTCACAAAATACCTGGTAACGAGTATGTCTGTGACGATCCCAGATATACATATACCTAGATAAAGCGAGTATCACGATCCGAATGAAATATGAAAACCGATCGTGCCATTTTTTGTCTACCTACTATTTACATATACAAAATAGACTACGTTTTTGTTCTTAAATGTCTAGAATTAAGTTCTTGAATTGTAATGTTGTTTGGAACAAATTAGCTTCCCGCGACAATAGCCACGTTAAGCATAAAATGCTTAAGGAAGCGTCAGGGTAGCCCACGAAATTCACCACCGCTAAATTCCTTGAACTTCCACCTTAACCGTGCACTTAGTAGGTGCTCTTGGGATATCTAGGTATATCTATATCTGTGGTGTCGATGATCCAGCGTTTAAAAATACAGAATATACGCGAACAGAATTCGAGATATTTTAACTGTGACTCACACTTCGCACAATTACAACAAATTTATAAGCAAAAGTTAGTTGGATTTTCAACTTGATGGCAATTTAAGATCTTAGAACAGGGCGTGGTCCTTAACATAACTGGCGAAACATGGGTGCACTATAAGAGCGAGGAGTATGTGCGCACGTGTAGCCGTGACAGCCACATGTTCGCCTAGTCGGCCGAGCAAGCAGACGTGATGTCATCTGTGTGTACGTACGCGAGTGCTGGTCGAGCACGTCGCGCACGGCGTCCGCGGGCTCGTCGTCGTCGCGCGCGTCCGAGTCCGCGTCCGCGTCCGCGTCGCCCGAGTCCTCCCACATGCTGCACACGGACACAATGTTACAACACTACTAATAGTAGTACAAGTATTTTACAATTACAACATACGAAAATAAATGCAAAAAAAAACCCACACTTTTGCATTTATCGAAACCCAATCACGGCTATCAGTTGTGTGAAAGAAAAAAAGTGATCATTAATTCATTCGTTCGTTCATTCAATTACCCACACATCTGTGGGTATCACATCACAGTACAGCCATTTAATACATCATAGGATTGAAAATATTTAAAAAATTACAACATTTTTCATGTCAACAACTAAAGCAACTGGTGGCGCCAAATAAGCCGGTGCTCGGGTGTCAGAATTAAGAACTAAAATCGTGAGGACTCGTATTTTATGTAGGGATATATTGTAGGGAACTCGGTAAGCCGAAGATTATCGAGTTACGACGGGGACAGAACAAGAAAGTATGTAGGGGAGAACGGAATAGAATGAACAATGGTTGATATCTTATTTGGTGCCAACTAGATTTTTTATTTTGTTGACTTGTTTCACAAAAAAAAGAAAAAATACACTTCTTTTATTATACTTCTTAATTCCTATGTATTTTATTCTTTCTTTTTTTTTCGATTTTCACGTCATGGGTTTTTTATTTCATGGTTTTCGGGATCGCTAATAACGAAAATGAGGACAAAATGAAAATTCAAGATGACGAAGGACATTTTTGAGATTTTTTGTCATGGGTGTCATTTTCGTAGTTTTCGAGGTCGCTGATAATGAAAATGAGGTCAAAATAAACACAGAAAAGAATAAAAAAAAGAAACAATTCTCATGTTTTTTCTTCGGCTGCTCTGACTAAATTTTGCCCCTTCACCATTGGTTGGTTGTGTAAAATCCATGCATTTATTAAAATTAGACATAAAATTAAGACGAAATTCCAAAAACTTACTCATCATCGAATCTTTGACTGGCCAGCTCTAAGAAATTGCTCTTTGCTGCTCTCATCTGCAAGTAAATATAAAAGTATTATTTGATGCAACAATACGTAATCACAGATTATTTGTGAAAATTGATATTTACTTTGTCCGCATCGTCTATGCCTAGTCCGTCTGCGATGAAGTCCGGAGATTCTCCAGACAAACCCATCGCGCCACACATCTGGAACATACGAGTAGCTGTAGTATAAAGCAATGTCCGTAAGGAATATGATGCACTACGCAGCCACAAACAGGAAAATGGTACCCTTGGCCACGACACCGAACGAGCAGTTTTGTTCATAATGACGGCCGGTCGTACGACAGCTGTAGTCGTGGCCAAGCAGTGCGCGAGGAAATCTATTGACCTTAAACAAATCATCGTTCCTCACTTTCTAACGTTCTTAATGCTCGCGTTCATTTCATATTGTACTCAAACTGAACTAGCACCGTCGGGTCACAAAAATGGGAAACACAATATTGATCATACAATTTCAAGTTTACTTTAACTCGATCGAGTAGGTTTTGTCAGCCATAGAAACTCTTACAATTCAATAAAATGACAGTGTTACATGAACGTGTACCAACCTCGTTGCCATCTTCCGCGTTGACGTCGTCTGCGAGTTCGTCCATAGTCGCCGTCGCCGCCATGTCGTTGAACTGCCGACAATCGTACACGTTAGTACCACAACCGGCAGGGACAGTGACAGTGACATCGTGACAGTGTACAGTTGTTGTCTTAATATACTCACGTCATAGTTCGCTGCTAGTGTGTCAGCCATTATTTCCACCTGAAAATTAAATAATGGTGTTAGCCAACTGTATGGATGTTATGTGTTCTCTGTTTTGAAATAATTTATGATTCTGTCTAATAAAAACTAAAATGAATGAAAAAAATTAATAAAAATAAAATAATAATTAAATATGTATTATTTTATATAATGATTAAATGAATTTATTTATTTATTAATATAATACTAACCTCGTAAATGTTTTCTGAAGGATAGAATCCACCCTGAAACACAATAATGATGTAATTACAGTAGTCAAGACAGACGAGAGCTGTGGATGAGAGTAATAGATGTAATGATAGATGAGTTTATTTTATTTATTTTAAACTTACAGCTAATACATTCGATTAGTCAGAAGTAGTTCGTAGAAGAAGGCTACGTTCCCACTTATATCGTTTTTAATTTATGAGTTTATTCGATGAACTGAAGTGCAAACATTGTTGTTGTTTCAGTAAGTAGGGAAATGACAGATGCCAGTGTGGTTATTGGCATAAGATATGTCAGCTTGAGCTATCGTGTTTTGAATGACAATACAGTCGTTTTGTCAGCCTCGTAGATGTAAGAGATACGGTGGCCAGTAGGTATGACGCCCTCAGGCTAGGTGGAGCGACGATCTTCGCAGGGTGGCGGATAGGAGCTGGATGAGAGTCTCGTGCCACACATCCCCCAAGTTTATGGGATCCCCTAAGCATGGCTAGGGGGCCGATAGGGGATGGTTTCTGTTTCACCAGCATTTAGGGGTCAGTTAAACGTTAAAAGGTCCCCTAGATTTAGGTGGCCGAAATTTGGGCCCATTAACCGGCACTTAAGCAATTGATCTCTCAAAAAACGAAGATGGATTATGATTTCAATGAACTTTTTGCTACGCTATTAACGTAAATAACATTCGTAGACCAAAATTATATCGGAAACGACCAAATTACATCGATATATTTGATGAAACTGACTTTTATCGGAGATATAGGTTAAGTAAAGTTGATTGGTGGTATTGTCTGTTCTTTTATTTAGAATAACATTTATAAAGGCATACACGAATTTCACCAACTTGTCTTTCTCATCAATAATTGTAAAATTTTGGCAACGATTCCTCTTTTCTGCCATTATTAATTCACCGTAACAATAGATAGGTTTACAAAGCAAAAGATTTATTAAATATAGAAAATAGGCAATTACGATAATCCTCTAGAAAAACAACACGCGACGCTGAACTCACAACAAACAATTTCAAATTTCACGAAATACGACGTAAATGACGTAAGTGTCAATAACAAAATAATATGACCACAGATAATACGCGAAGTTTCGTAATGTATGCTGTAACGTTGTAGCACTTATTTGTGTTTAATAAGAAACGAACGTAATAAGTCCAGTCACTGTAACTTGGTTCCGACCGCCCGCATCGCCTGATACACCTGTGTTCTGTCTCACTCGCTCCCGCTCTCTTCCTCCCCACACCTGCTGTCCCCGCCGAGCGGCCATAAAAGACGATCGATCTAGCAGAGGCCAGTCGAGACGCATTCACGCATACGCTACACTTGTGCGTGACGCTACACATGTAGTCTCATTTTAAACTGATTTTATTTTAAAAAAGTAACTATAATATTATACTCCCATAAAGTATTTTATTTAAAGACGTTAATAAACTTTAGTATCAGTGTTATCCCCATATTGGGTAAGTGTTGACAAATTCACGCAGTGTTCTTTATCATGTGTCATGGTGGTCAATACTTGCAAATTGTATTTCATTTTTTCTCTCTTGACACCATTTTTTTTTTTAATAACCATCGATCTTCCATCCATCAAACTTTGCTTACAATATTATGTAGTCTTTAACCTAAAGTGCTTCACACCTCCTTTGTGTTTAATTCTCTGTAAACTCCGATTCTGAAGGTGACCTTACGCACAATCGCCTTAAGCACAATAGTACGTATCCTCACGCTTACGCTGCTGTGGTCACCGTCAGGAGAGGAAAAGCAGAGACCCCAGTGATTTACCTTCTGGAAATAAATTCCAGGGTTCGAAGTTCGGGTTTTTTTTCCATCCGGGTCGCTACCTACCCGGTGGGAACCATCGCCGTGTCACCTGGTGGACATCAGACGCTGCAGACACAGGCACCGCCACCTCAGGCATCCGGCATCCGGCACTACTACCACCTACCCTGCGGGTCCTGCACCTAGCTCCGAGGGTCTGCTCCTCGGCTCCAGCGTCCCTACAGCAACGCGTTAGCCAGGATAGTACTTGTCGCGCCTACCTCCATGTGAACGGAAAAATTTAAAACGGGCTTTTACACCTGCGACCCTGAATTAAATTCTTACTGAAGGTGTTAGTGAGTTTTTTTTGTTTCTTTATGAACCCATAACTGAAACGCTTCAATGCACAGAGTAAATTTGCAAGAAAATTTGAAATTAATTAAAAATTTGCATGAAATCATATTAGCTATTGCAATCAGACCATGATTGAATAATAACTGTATCAATTTAGATGATTATTTAAGAGAATTTGATAAAAAACTGTCATGTTTCAAAGTATCGATAAGTTCAGAAACGAATCAGTCACTACTATCGAAAACAAAACGTCACATACGTATGTGTCCCCTAGCTAAGTGATGGAAATGATGGTGAAACAAAATTTTATTTAGGGGCTAGAGTTTAGGGGAGCTTTTAAGCTAAGGGTCCCATACGTAGATGGCAGTATAGGGGATGTCGGTGAAAACGGGCATCACTGTGCCAGCCGTGGGGTGCCGTAGAGTGGTGCGATGGATGGTGGGGTAGGGAGGCGGTACTCACGAGCGGCGTGTCGTGCTGCTGCAGCAGCGGGCGCAGCGTGTCGTCGCGGAAGCGCTGCCAGCGCTCGGGCAGGCGCAGCGCGGCGGCCGGCAGCTCGCGCGCCGCCCGCGCCAGCAGCAGCACCACGTGCCCCATGTGCGCCGCGCGCACGCCGCTGCGGGGGAGGGGCCGTACAACCGACTGTATGCCGCCACGGCACTGCCATGCCTCTACGTCCGTGGCGGTATCCAGTTCTCAACAAATATTGTCATTGTCATCGCATTATTGATGACGACTCAGGTATGGTATCGGTTACATTCAAATTCCGAATTTAAATGTTGGGTACATTTAAATTCGGAATTTGAATGTACCCAATGTACCCCCCTGTACAAAGAATAGTCTCGCACACTTAGTCGCGCCGCATCGCAAAACATTATAGCGGCCGTGAAAGTGCTCCTGATTAACGTTTTGCGCTGCGGCCCAGTGCGGCCTCTTGTATGCAAGGGTAAAACAAAATGTATGAAAAAGATGTAAGAGGATTTTGCAATGCTATATTTACGTTGATCCACACTAATCAGCACTAGCCCTAAGACTAACTTACTTGTTGATCTTGTTCTCTTCAAACACATCCATGAGCCGCGTCAACAGATCACATTCCACGAATAACTACAAAAATAAATAATAAATGATGTTTATTTTGCAAATAGATTTTTAAAAACACTTTTACACGTCTCTTTTTTTTAAACTAGATGGGCCGGTGTTTCGTACCTGACTACTCTGAGAAGAAACAACCGAAACAAACTCAGAGGTCATAGTCTCTTTTAAAATCCAGACATAATCTTGTTTAACTCACATGAGGATTATGCAGATTAGTGTCTGAGATGGTCTCTTGAAGAAAGAACCACACAGATTTGAGTAGACCTGTCCAGTCAGTGCAAGCATTTGTCAGTTATCGTGTAGCTCGACTTATAACTCAAGGAAAAAGAAGACAAGGTAGAAGAATACAATGCTAAAATAAACCTTACAAAGTAACTCTCCTCTTGTTCTTTTGTGTTCAATATGCTCTGCTTAGGATTATAAGTCATTTTAAAAGCAAATATAGTTTCTTTCTTTCTATGATGGTACTCACGTGTCTGGCGTACTGCGTGCAGTAGACGCGGTTGGTGAGCGCGTGCTTGACCAGCGTGTACACCTGCGCGTGCAGGAAGTTGTTGTTGGGGTAGCGGAAGAACATGTCCACCAGCACGCCCGGGGTACCTGCATCCGAGTATTATTTAACGTTAACACCATCTGCTCGTTACTGATAAAATATACGGGGTGGAATTTTTCAACGCCTCCTGGGGGGAAGTACTCTAAATACTGGAGAAAGAAAAATTTCACTCAAAGGAAACATTCCCTTATTTTTTTAAATAAATAAATCTGCATTCAAAGATTTTCGAAAATTCGCTTGGCACACTCTAAAAAAAATAATACCTATACTTTTATGGCATCAATCGATAGGGTCAATCATAAGGATCCGAACTCTCTAACAAACATAATAAATGAAATGAAATGAAAACCATGAAATCTTCACTTATTTTAATAGAACAAAAAAAGGGTAAACTAACTAATTAGTTGCTCAAAATGAGCACCGTTTTTTTTTGGATACACAAATCTCGCTTCGCTTCGCTTGCTCTTGCATCCTAAGTTAGGTTACTTTAAACCGCGTAGCGGGACTACCTAATTACAACATTTTGCTTTTTACCGGGACGTTGATTTTATTCGTGTTTTATTTATTTTATTCACAAAGAGCATTCGTTTTTATAGATTTCCTAGTCTCATTTCGGAATTGCATACAATTCCTAGGAAATACATACACTTCACAGGAAATATGTGTATTATAGAATCCTTGAAACATTATTTTACACATTTCCCAAGAAGGCTCGGAATTGTATATATTTTGCGCCTCCTGTGCGCAGGAAGTGGTACGTACCGAGCGTGAGCATGGTGGTGGGCACCTCCTCCACCTCGGACAGCGCCAGGTGAGCCAACAGCGCCGCCACCTGCACGCGCGCCAGACCCACTGCGCCTCCTGTGCGCAGGAAGTGGTACGTACCGAGCGTGAGCATGGTGGTGGGCACCTCCTCCACCTCGGACAGCGCCAGGTGAGCCAACAGCGCCGCCACCTGCACGCGCGCCAGACCCACTGCGCCTCCTGTGCGCAGGAAGTGGTACGTACCGAGCGTGAGCATGGTGGTGGGCACCTCCTCCACCTCGGACAGCGCCAGGTGAGCCAACAGCGCCGCCACCTGCACGCGCGCCAGACCCACTGCGCCTCCTGTGCGCAGGAAGTGGTACGTACCGAGCGTGAGCATGGTGGTGGGCACCTCCTCCACCTCGGACAGCGCCAGGTGAGCCAACAGCGCCGCCACCTGCACGCGCGCCAGACCCACTGCGCCTCCTGTGCGCAGGAAGTGGTACGTACCGAGCGTGAGCATGGTGGTGGGCACCTCCTCCACCTCGGACAGCGCCAGGTGAGCCAACAGCGCCGCCACCTGCACGCGCGCCAGACCCACTGCGCCTCCTGTGCGCAGGAAGTGGTACGTACCGAGCGTGAGCATGGTGGTGGGCACCTCCTCCACCTCGGACAGCGCCAGGTGAGCCAACAGCGCCGCCACCTGCACGCGCGCCAGACCCACTGCGCCTCCTGTGCGCAGGAAGTGGTACGTACCGAGCGTGAGCATGGTGGTGGGCACCTCCTCCACCTCGGACAGCGCCAGGTGAGCCAACAGCGCCGCCACCTGCACGCGCGCCAGACCCACTGCGCCTCCTGTGCGCAGGAAGTGGTACGTACCGAGCGTGAGCATGGTGGTGGGCACCTCCTCCACCTCGGACAGCGCCAGGTGAGCCAACAGCGCCGCCACCTGCACGCGCGCCAGACCCACTGCGCCTCCTGTGCGCAGGAAGTGGTACGTACCGAGCGTGAGCATGGTGGTGGGCACCTCCTCCACCTCGGACAGCGCCAGGTGAGCCAACAGCGCCGCCACCTGCACGCGCGCCAGACCCACTGCGCCTCCTGTGCGCAGGAAGTGGTACGTACCGAGCGTGAGCATGGTGGTGGGCACCTCCTCCACCTCGGACAGCGCCAGGTGAGCCAACAGCGCCGCCACCTGCACGCGCGCCAGACCCACTGCGCCTCCTGTGCGCAGGAAGTGGTACGTACCGAGCGTGAGCATGGTGGTGGGCACCTCCTCCACCTCGGACAGCGCCAGGTGAGCCAACAGCGCCGCCACCTGCACGCGCGCCAGACCCACTGCGCCTCCTGTGCGCAGGAAGTGGTACGTACCGAGCGTGAGCATGGTGGTGGGCACCTCCTCCACCTCGGACAGCGCCAGGTGAGCCAACAGCGCCGCCACCTGCACGCGCGCCAGACCCACTGCGCCTCCTGTGCGCAGGAAGTGGTACGTACCGAGCGTGAGCATGGTGGTGGGCACCTCCTCCACCTCGGACAGCGCCAGGTGAGCCAACAGCGCCGCCACCTGCACGCGCGCCAGACCCACTGCGCCTCCTGTGCGCAGGAAGTGGTACGTACCGAGCGTGAGCATGGTGGTGGGCACCTCCTCCACCTCGGACAGCGCCAGGTGAGCCAACAGCGCCGCCACCTGCACGCGCGCCAGACCCACTGCGCCTCCTGTGCGCAGGAAGTGGTACGTACCGAGCGTGAGCATGGTGGTGGGCACCTCCTCCACCTCGGACAGCGCCAGGTGAGCCAACAGCGCCGCCACCTGCACGCGCGCCAGACCCACTGCGCCTCCTGTGCGCAGGAAGTGGTACGTACCGAGCGTGAGCATGGTGGTGGGCACCTCCTCCACCTCGGACAGCGCCAGGTGAGCCAACAGCGCCGCCACCTGCACGCGCGCCAGACCCACTGCGCCTCCTGTGCGCAGGAAGTGGTACGTACCGAGCGTGAGCATGGTGGTGGGCACCTCCTCCACCTCGGACAGCGCCAGGTGAGCCAACAGCGCCGCCACCTGCACGCGCGCCAGACCCACTGCGCCTCCTGTGCGCAGGAAGTGGTACGTACCGAGCGTGAGCATGGTGGTGGGCACCTCCTCCACCTCGGACAGCGCCAGGTGAGCCAACAGCGCCGCCACCTGCACGCGCGCCAGACCCACTGCGCCTCCTGTGCGCAGGAAGTGGTACGTACCGAGCGTGAGCATGGTGGTGGGCACCTCCTCCACCTCGGACAGCGCCAGGTGAGCCAACAGCGCCGCCACCTGCACGCGCGCCAGACCCACTGCGCCTCCTGTGCGCAGGAAGTGGTACGTACCGAGCGTGAGCATGGTGGTGGGCACCTCCTCCACCTCGGACAGCGCCAGGTGAGCCAACAGCGCCGCCACCTGCACGCGCGCCAGACCCACTGCGCCCGGCTTGGCTTCATCGTCGCCAACTGGCGCTTCCTGCGGGAAAATAAAGTATCAGACACAGCTTACTTACGTGTCACAATTGACGTGAAGTCTCTGATAGAATGAGCGTTATAAAGAGCGTTGTAGTGCAGTTGGCAGATATTAGGATTAAGCGACAAAGAGATTATAAGACTTTTAAAGTGTTTTTTCCTAGGCATAAGTTAGACATGTTTCTAGATGAACAATTGTGGCCTGAAGGTGTTTCTTTCCGTCGGTTTATTAATTTCAAGGTTCGGAAATTACAGAGCTCCTCTACAATAGGGGTGACTGATGATGGGATTGATGCTATTATGACAAGCGTATAATTTATGATGGATAATATAAATAATAATCACGAGTATCAAAACTTTCAATTGCAAGTCTGTTACGAGATCCGTGGAGGGGTTAACCGAACTATGTAAGACTGCACATGTTATTGCCCTGCAAGAGACGTGGCTCTTGCTCACGATACAGCGTTCATCGGAAGCATTGCTAAGAACATGCGAGTACACCAGTAAGTCAGCGGTAGATACGTCGGCAGACGTGCTGCGTGGTGGTACGGTAGGTGGCGGTGATGTGGAGAAACAGTGTTTTCTCTACCGTTATGGTTGTGCCGAGTAGCAGCGTGAGACTGACAGCTGTTAAGGTATGTGCGGGTGGACGTTGTTAGTTAGTGTTTTCAGTGTATATGCAAACAGATGGTACGGATACCTTATTACGGAAGTGTTAAGTGATGTAACGTTGCACTTTGCAAGTTACATATTTATAGAGTTTAGAATAAGAATCCTTAAAAATAAGAAATCTATGTACACTTCAAACTATACTATTTACACACAACTTTAAAAATTAACCTATTTTAATCTTAGTAAACCTAACACTTAAATAAATCATTAAAATTAAGTAATGTTATACGGAACCGAAGAGCGTATATTAAATTAAAGGGTTTTCGCTTCTATGCGCCCGTGCGTGTCCAAAACGACCATTACCGAGCGTCGCCGAGGAGCCGTGATTCGGCTGGACTCGGTAAGGACGATAACTAGTCTCATTTATTAAATACGTCGCGAAATCCCTCTAGGGAAAGTTTCCATGTATTTTATTAGAAGGGCTAACTGTAAGGTGTTCCTAGAACTTCTTACATCTAGATTTCTGCTGTATTTCTTCCTATATTCCTATCTGGGACACTGTGGCCTTTGGACCTACGAAACGGTTCCGACAGCTTGCTTACGCTTCCATTTCTGTCTGACTTCCCAGGATTCTAGTCTACCTTACAAACCTTTCGCCACGTCGTGGTTCCGGCGTCGTGAAGGACGCTTGAGTGAAGATCCTCTGCACCAGGGGCGTGCCGTCTATAGAGGCAATTAGGCCTAGCCTACCCTACCATTCCTACCAACAACGCAACAAATCAATTTATTATAACTATGTATGTAATAAAATATAAAAATAAAAAAACTCCTGTTATTATACTTATAGCAACTTGTCGCGCCCGTCTGACGTAACTGATAATAATACTACGACGCTCGCTCCCGGCTCTTCTAGGCAACGACACCGCCGGCCTAATTTCCATTGATAAATTTACGCACACTGATGTATATTTTCGTGTGCATGAACGGCACACATGTATAGATCATAGATAGATTGGGGGCACAACTCCTGCGAGTGTAGCTGGCCACTGATGGCCACAAAGTATTATCCGGCTAAAACGGTATGCAGTGATGGAATTATATTTGGTAGTGTTTTTTTATCGACAAATTAGCAATTATATTTTTCTTTGAAAGTTAATTAAAGTTAGTTTCATGTGACAAGCAAAATTTATTTCGCGATCTTGAATGTTTTGCTTTTTATAATATCTGACGGTTGTAATTCGTTTTGAAACGTACAGTAGTGTAAATATTATTTGTTGTATTTGTTTATTTACTTAGAAATGGTATTCTGTTGTGAAGTTTGCGCTGATAATGTGTGTTTGTTAAAAGTTAAAAACAGTAAGTATTCACAATCGTATAATGATAAGATTCAAGTTGTGTCTGAAAATTCAAGTCGTACTCGTTCTTCTTCTGTTTGCATTGTCAGAAAATCGTGATTTGAACCTTGAATAATGTGGTGAGTTCTTGTATTAATAACTTTGGTTTTTACAAGCTTATTTCCAATGTTTTTTTTTTTCAAATATTCCAAAATTGGGCCCGTAACGAACACTAAACTATACCATGGTAATTTTAGGTAATTTTATTTTTTTGAATTTTTTAACGAACCTACTACCTTCGTTCTTGTATTGATTGAATGCCATTGAAATTCCTGATATTTAAGCTAGATGGCGTTTCTCATAAGCTTACTAAAAACACCAGGGGCGGGTGCGGGGTGCCCGGAAGGGTGACTGAATATATCAATAGATGTGACTACTTTGAGGGTCATCCTAAGTAGAGCGACGCGGTGATGCCGCGAGTTTTTTTTTTTGGGTGTCTTTATTTCAGTACGCGTGGCCTACCCGCCGTGAGGAACCACTGCCACTGCTCTGCACCTACCTGAGACAGAACCTGAAATTGGAGCCATTGGTTGCTGGCAGTCTTAGACGGAACCATCACCGTTGGAGACGGTTCAGTGTTCCCTACTACCTTTTTACCCTCTGCAATCAAGTCGTTAGATGGCCACGGAAGTTAGACAATAAATAATAAGGGTACTGAATCCTCGAGCTCTTGTTATTTACACCTACACACCTACCTGCTGACCACCCCCCTAACATGGTAAGTGTCACATTGAAATACATGCAGTAATCGAGAGTTGTGATATTGAATCTGCTGTAATTACCGGGGACTTTAATGCTCATCCAAAGGAGTTATTCTATACGGAATTAGCCAAATTTTGTGAGGAGCGAAGCTGGCTCTGTGCGGACGTGTTGAAGTTGGACACGCACACACCTTTACAAGTGCAAGTCATGATAACTGTAAGCGATGGCTTGATCACTCTCTGACAACGGAGGCAGCTTGGCAATGTGTGACTGATATTAAGGTATGATATTATATTTACTCGTCAGACCATTTTCCACTGCAAGAGTATTGCAACTTAGAAATATTCCCATATAAAGTACAATATAGTTGGAATATTTACAGTGAAGTGAGATGGGGTAAGAAGGATGCGGAGCAGATAAAAATGTAAAATGTATAGGGAAATGTGTACAGCTACATTAAGGGACATTGATTTCTCGGTGGAACTTGGTCTGTGTGCTGATACTTTTTGTTCTGAAAATTATTATCATGTAATTATTGATAAATTTTATTATTTATTAGTGAGAGCAGCGGTGACCCAGTGGCGGCGGCCCTGACTTACGATCAGTAGGTCGTGGGTTCGAACCCCGGCAGGCGCATTACTTTGTGTAATTTATTCATCACCACTGCTCTCAAAAACGGTGAAGGAAAACATCGTGAGGAAACTGAAAATGTCCTACAACCAAAAAATCGAAGACATGTGACATCTCCCAACCCGCACTGGGCCCGCGTTGTGGATTATAGCCCATTCCGTCTCATAGAGGAGGCCGTGTGTACCAGCAGTGGGTACATTATAGGGCTCATTATGCTTATAGTATTGTTAGTTGTTTGACGGAAGTTGCGCAAAGGTGTCATAGTGTACGAAAAACTACAAAGCAAACATATGTTATTGGGTGGAACAAGCATGATTCGGCTTTTTCTCACAAAAGTAATAGTGTCACGAACAACACTATTTTGCTTATCGAAAACATAGTATCGATATTTTATTACTGATTTGTACAAAATAGTTCAATTAAAATATAAGTACATACAATTTAAGGGTATTCCAGAAATACTCAGGTTTTGTATGAATTCAATAAACCAATGGCATGTAAAAAAATAATGTTAAAACATTATTCTTTCGCAATATTTGTAATGACGTAGAATCTATACAGGCTGTCGCTTTGCACTTTGCGTCCTGATCCTGGTAGGAACAGACGGGCTGCGTTTGGCGCCGTCACACACACAAACGCAAACGTTTATTCAACAGTATCAATATGGACGGATGGACACTAGGGGGCGGTTTACACTTACCGATTTCCGTAAAAAAACAAAAATAAATAAAAAAACCTACCCTTTTAATTATCGATTCGGGTCCTCGAATCATTAATATAGATACCTTCTTGAATTTGACCAGGATGCATAGCGACACCCTGTATAACATAAAAGTGAACATGCGTTGCCATTCTGTTAAAAAATTGTCGATGTCCGAATCGTTGATTAATGTCACTGTTCCAACACTACGGCAGGTGACGTGACCTTGAAATAGCCAATCGACTTGTCACTCCCCGCGCACCGCGCGCCTCCCGCTTAGTTTGATAAACAGGAATACAAACCAAACGTTCAACATGCGTAATCTGGAGGAGGATATCTGCGCTACCTAACAACCGTGACGGACAGCTCCGGGACAGCCGGACTATAACAATGTCAGTCATGAGTTATTATTGTATGTCTAACCCCGCACCCCCCGCACAATGGCTCGGCGGTTTTAATGACCGACTGTTTTCCTAAACTGAGAGACTTGAGATGACTCACGTGGTTAGCGCCGCGCTCGCCGGCGGGGTCGTGCAGCAGCGCGTGGTGCAGCAGCGGCAGGTGCGGCGCCACCGCCAGCTCCACGCTGCTGCGCTCCTCGCACTCGCCGGCGGCCGGGTACCCGCCCCCGCCGGCCCCGCCGCCCCCGCCGCGCCCCGCTGCCTCCTCGTCCAGGGACGCCTTCGCCATTCTACTGTCGGGGACAACATGAACTATGAGCACCACAAGAAGGAAGGAAGGTGAATCTTCAGCTCGTATAATTATGTTAGGTTTAAGTGTGGAAACTTGCACAAGGAGTAACTTTCGTCAATTTATGTAGAGCTATCAATTAAGAGAATGCAGTCGAGCGAGCTTGAAAATTTAAGAATTTAGTGGTTATTTTTATGGTTTAAAAATATAAATAATTAGTCATTTTGAATATTTTTTACTTCTGAATGTTTTTGTATGTTTTCTTAGGGTTCCGTACCTCAAAAGAAAAAAAACGGAACCCTTTATAGGATCACTCGCGTGTCTGTCTGTCTATCCGTCTATCACAGCTAATTTACTCTGAAGCTTCTGGACCGATTGAGTTGAAATTTGTTACACGGGTAAACACCGTTACCCTTGAAACCAGTGGTTTGGTTTCATTAATAAAACGTAAAACCAATGAAAAGAAGCAAACTTTCTTTTAACTCGGTCCTCTATTTTTTTATTTATATCAACTACCCATGGTTTGAGTAACAACAGTGTTACTCGCACTCGGCCGGTTTTTTTGTCGCTCTCGTAGCGTCACGGCACGGTGCAGCATACTCACAGGATGGGCTCGTGCATGAGCAGCGCGCGCAGCACCTGGCAGCCGTTAACGAGCGCGTGCGTGCGTGCGCGCGCCGGCGACGTGAACATGCCCGCCAGCAGCGCGCGCACGCCCGGCTCCGACTGCAGGCGCGACACCAGCGCCCACGACGTGCGCGGCCTGCCACACACATGCCACACTTACATGATACATCACGCCTGGTTCTACACCGTTACATTTTAAATATACAAAGAATACTGTAGCAAAGTAAAGTAGAAAATTTACAGGAGCTTCAAAATTTACAACACAAGGATTTAAAGATAATTATTAGATTCAAACAGTACTGAGATACATAGTCAGAAAGTAGGATGTTCGAATGGGTGACCTGGTAGAGCAGCCCTCCCCGGCGCAGCCGTTGACGATGAGGTCGCACAGCAGCGCGGCGGCGTTGGCGGACGCCACGGCCGCCACGCGCGCGCGCGCCTCCGCACCCTCCGCGCCCTCCGCGCCCTCCGCGGGCGCACGCGGCTCACCTGGCGATGTACCACTTCGTTACTAATGAAGGACTTGTCTCAAATGTTACGGTTATGTGACACAATTCTGCACTTAGCTAGTTCGTGGTTTGTGACTCGCGTCCTTATCGAGTTAGCATTGTTATGTTCTTCAGCTTCCATAAATCTGCTCAATCTGAGAGCTTTTACGGCTACCGGTGTTCTATTCACCTCGTATCTGATGTGATATTTATAAGCCACATTACGTACGTACGTACGCACGTAGCCACGTGGCTTATAAAGAAGAAGCTCTATTTACTTTTTTGGTCTATTATTGTTAAAATATATTGGAATATATTAAAATATAATATTTTCAAGTCTCTGTTACCATGCTGGTTGGGTAATAGTTTCTCTTCTTGTGATGCCTGCGTATATTACATATTCAACCGTGAACATGCAATAGTTACACGCGCCAACAACAGCGACAGCGTCAGCGTCAAGAGCGACATACATTCGTTCCTCGCGCCAGCAACACCAGCCAGAACACCGTCAACGCTAAGAAGTGGCCTACTGAGATCATCGCTTCATCGGCTCGATACACAACACACATGTAAATAGGTACAGTTCGATTCAAACTTAATGGCGGTTCGGAAGTTAGCTGCGAGTGCAGGTGCGCGCAGGTACAGTCAAGTTGACAATAGTTTAGGCTCCATTTAACTATTTTTACAACTCAAAGGTTTGTGAGTGTTTTAAGTGCTATATGGTACATAAATGTCAATTGGCAAGTACAGGGAGAGTTCAAGGAAAAATAAGACATTTTTATGAAATTTAAGAAATAATGTTTTTATTTTATTTTAACGGCTGTATCCCCTCCATAAAAACTTCTTTACTTGTGGAAAAGTTATGGAAATATCGCTTCCTGCGCCTTCACTGGAATCTGATTCCTCCTCAGAGTCGGGATCGGATTCATCGTCACTGACATGGATTATAAATAATTCGTCCGTCAATCTGTCGATGACAACGTCACTTTTTTATATTCTTCCTCTATCTTTATCACTTTTCGGCACAATGCCCCCATTCATTTTCCCCCATTTCATTGACTTTTTGCTGGACTAATTCTATGACTGAATTTACGTTCCAGTTAACGTTTTTTTTTGCGACATATTGTTTAATTGCTGCCCATGCCATCTCGATGGGGTTTAAATCAGGGTGGTAAGGGGGGAGGCGCGACACTGAATGGTTATTTTCTTTTAATATTTTATCTATATTAAATTTCTTGAAGTGATCTTTATTTTGGGCAATCAACTTGTACAGGTGTGGCTTCAGCATTGTTTCTTCAAAATCAATATTTTTTTCACGAAGCCTAGATGTCATGTCTGCTTTTCTTGAATTAGAGGTAGGTGCAGGATCTTCTTGTTTGTTGTGATAAGAAGCATTGTCTACCACAACAACTGAATTTGCTGGCAAATTTGGAATGAGTTGATTCCTGATCCATTTTTCATAATTTTGATAATTCATGTTATCATGATAGTCGCCTGTTTTTGTACCCGCCTTAAACATAAAAAGTGCGTTGGGTACAAAACCGGCTTCAGAACCCGCGTGCGACGATTACGACTCTTTGACCCTTTGAAATTTTTTTTTTGATTCCCGTACGTGACCCATCGCCCCAAGACTTCGACTTGCTGTGGGAAGAATCGACATATTATGACTCGTCGGTATATACAATGGGTCTGCCTTCCGAGCGATACTTAGTAATTTTATGCAGATATTCGATGCGCTGTAACCGAATGTTTGACTTCTCTATTAACACTTTTCTCTCATTTTGGGTATTTTTCCATTCTTTTAATTTTCTTTGTAATTGCTTGAGTGTTGGCAACTCTTTTTCAGTAACGTGAAAGTTGTGCACGCACCTTTTCATGACACCTTGATCGAAGCCGTCAATATCTGTCACTCTCTTGACTCCCTTCCTTTTTTTGCCAGGCGTGCGAAAGACGGCTAACATATTCGACTCATTTGCTGTTGCAGCTATTCTTTGCACAGTCCTCAGTGAAACGCCTGTAGCTGCCGCTGTTCTAGACCATACCTGGGAACCTGCTAGTTACGGAGATATTGAGGGTCAAAGTTCCAACTTTTTCACAAGTTTTTTTTTTAAATTCATGTTTCTACTGACAGAATTTTACTTTAAACACCTCCACGACCCCATCCATCCATCAGTACAATGTTTTGAGTCCGTTACATTGAGTGCTACCGTAAAACGTGATTCTTCACCCCAAAAAAAAAAGTCGTTTCCCAAGGCATCATCGGTCCCATGAGTCTGTGGGATCGGCAGTGAGAAAACCATACCAGACTTGTACCGACTAAAACCCATCCATGTTCCTTCTTTTGCCCTTTGTGTTCCAGGGTCGCGATATCTCTTTCGAACAGTCCCGCAACCCTGGCAGGCATCGGTGCTTTCGGACCCCTTCCCGTTTGCTGACATCTCTCTGAGGCGCGCGTGGAACACGAACGCGCCGCCGACACGGCCTGTCGTCATAGTCTTATGACGACAGGCCGTGTCGGCGGCCGTGTCGCGTGACGGACGGCGAGCTAGCCCATAGCTCACCGTCCACAGGCCCGCGCCTACGGCGGCCGACGCCCGATGCGTCTCCCGCGGCGGCTGGGACGTGAGGTTCTCTCCCTCTCACGTCCCGCCACCTCCTTCGCTAGCATGACTGCTTCGCAGAAGGAGGTGACGGCGTCCCATTCCGTCTCGTTCCGGACCATGGATTGAACCAAGGCCGGATGCGAGAGGTCGCCGCCGCCGATCGCCGCTACGAGGACACGGCGGTGCTCCGCTCACGCGGGGCATATCTCCACCGTGTCACATCTTCACCGGTCGATCCTCACAATCGTAGCACATTGTATCCTTCAGTTTTTAATAAGTGAAATGTAAATGTTGCTGTCAAAGGCTCACCTTTTACAGCATCAGCGTCGCTGCCGCCGGTGTCGTCCCTGTGGTTGGCGTCGACCTTCTCCGAGGGCTCGCGCTCCGCCTTCTCGGGAGCGTCGACCGCCGTCGCCGCCGCCGCCGCGCCCGCCAGCTCCTCCGCCACGTACGTGCCGCACACGATCTGAATCAGGCACTCCAGGAACTGATGCTCTTCTAACCACTGGAGGATGACAATATTCTGGTTAGACACTGTAAACCTTCCCCCAATAAAATAAAGCAATAATGTTTTATTCCTCGCGGCCTCGTCGGTCTAATGGTCGCAAGCGCACTGTGGCCAAACTGTTACTGGGTTTTTACAACAGGAATTTTTCAATAGCAGCCACGGAGTCCGGTTTGTGCCCAGTTGATGGCAATAGGCTCGCCCCATATTACATGGGACTTAAACTTATATCACAACAGTTACACACAAATTTGCAATAACCTACACACCCGTGTATCACACGACGTTTTTCAATACAGTTGTGGGAAAGAGTAAAAAACCAATCAAAACTTAACTGCAAAAGTAATGATTGAGCTCGTAAAAAAGTCACGACCGGGTAACAGAAAGATACCAATGGAAAAGATTTAATTTTCGAATCATAATTATAGCCTCTGAAATTACGCCAAGTTTAACAACTGTATTGAAAAAATCTAATTAGAGTACAATGCACTTTCAGATATAAACCAGGTCTTACGAACCGGTACAGAACCCACATGACTAACTCGGAGAGTGCTGGCCGCACCTGTTCTAACGCTGCTGAACAAACACAATACTTTGGCAGCACACGGCGCGTGTTTGTTCACTTTCTCGCGAAAGCCGCAATGTGTGTTTACCACATTCCTACTATACATAATTATTATGTACTTAATTCGTTCACGAGGCTGACTAACTGAGCAAATGTAGTCTTATTTCGCGGTTTGTTAAGTGAATCATAAATGTATTACCATTATAACATTCACAAAATAATGAATCGAAAAGATACAGGAAATAGACGAAATTCTAGCTTCATAGAATTTAAGAATCGTTATGCTTACCTATTGTGTCGTTAGTTGTTACTTGACTTTGAATTTACAGCGAATGCTGCGCCTGCGCGTTATAAGACATGCAGATCCGGCAAACCAGCTAATATTTTCACTTACATACTGAACTAGTCAACGTTTGATTTGAGTGCTGATTTTCGATTTAGAATTACTGAACAACTCAGGCTAGGAGAAGCGATAATCTCCGCAGGGTAGCTGGTAGCAGCTGGATGGGAGTAGCCGAGAATCGAACCGAGTTGCGTACGATTGGAGAGGCCTATGTGCAGCAGTAGACTGTTGGAGGCAGATGATTAGAGACCGGATTATAAGCTATTTACGAAATATGGAACATAAAATGGAAATAAATACTACAGAGTATCTTTTATTTACTACATTTTCGAAGTTATATTCTCTTTTTAAAGCCCATTACTGTTCCAAATTATCAGTAGTACTTTGAGAAACAATCGTTCTACATTCACTTAAGTCAATGGGCACCATTTAAATTTAGGTTGTTTTTTGCGGGTATATAATTTAAATTAAGCCATTGCAAGAAATTAACAAAATTATACATGTCGCCGCAAGAGCGTCTATCTGCTAAGAATATTAGTTAATCTAATTAATACCCAATTTATGATGGCTCATCCATCATAATATTGATCCTGTCATCTGTGGGTTGGCAGTACAATTATTACGATGATCCATATCGATTGACAGAAGATATAAGCGTCATCTATTGGCCTCTGTATTAACTAGTACTGAGATAGTTCGTGATTAGATCTTCTGAACATTAATTTATTTAACAAAACTGTTTAGCTAGAACGATAATTAAAATTAAGATAAGCTAATATTTTGTGTCATGGGATTTTAACAACTGTTCATTTGACAAATTTAATTTTTTAAATGGGAATAAAACGAAGTGCATAAGATTTGCTCCAACGAATGTCAAAAGTAGTGATAGTGACATAGTATTGAATTAAGAAAAACTAGAATTGGTCGTAAAAACTGTTTTCCTGGGGATCACGCTCGACTCAAGGCTACAATGGGGTCCGCATATAACTTCTCTTGCAGGACGGCTGAGTTCAGCAGCATATGCTGTTAGAAAAATCCGTCAATTTACTGATGTAGATACCGTGAGGCTAGTCTATTTTAGTTATTTTCATAGTATTTGTCATACGGTATTTTATTATGGGGACGGGCTGCAGACATCGATTCTATATTTATTCTACAGAAAAGAGCTATCAAAGCCTTATATAATCTGCGTAGGCGCGATTCTCTAAGAGAACTGTTTAAGGAAATTAACATCGTGACAGTACCTTGTCAATACATCTATGAAAACATCATGTACGTTAGGAAAAAATCTGCATTTATTTAATAAATGTAAAAGAGGTGACAGACATCACTATAATACTAGAAACAGGGATCAACTAGTACAACCAGGTTTCAGGCTAGCTAAAGTAGACTCGATCTTTCATGGGGTACTGTTTAAAATGTTACAATAAAATACCTCCCCACATTCTACAACTGAATGAGACGAAATTTAAATCTTGTATTAAATGCACACGTTGTAGGCAAGTATATTATAAGTTGGGGGATTACATTGATGATAAAAAGGCTTGGCTCAATGTGGAAGCTGCAGAAGATTGTAAAAATATCTTTGCATTGTATAGATTCAATCTCCTAGTATTATATAATTGCATAGCACATGTGTGAGTACTATGTGCTGTAAAGCTACCATTTACATTTCGTTATCTTTCATTGACTCGAATTTGCCATTACGGCTGAGAGAATGTTATGCTCACAATTCGCCCTTACGGCTGAGAGAATGTTATGCTCAAATGTCTAGCTGATGGTGGCGGGTGTGTCAGGTCATTTAGTTCCCTTCAATATGGTTGAGCTGAAAGGGGCTGATCCATGCGTCATCTTCGTGATCGGGCACTGTCAGTTGAGACTGGTCATCTCTTAGCTGCCATGGGTTATTTTAACAACTTTGTTTTTAAATTGTTGATATAATCTTTTACTGTGGATGCTCTTATTGTGCACGTCTTTCTACATCGTTCTCACATATATGTATAATCTCAATATGAATGATGTAAATCACCAAGGTTTTGTAACAATATTTTGATTGAAAAGAGTGTCCATGGAGTTTCTTGCCCATTCTTCTCCAAAGTAATCTACGCTTTGGAATGGGCAACTTGTTTTTCTGACATTCAAAAGTGCCTGTAATGGTCTTATTGAACAAAATGCTTTGAGTTTGAGTTTGACACTAAGATTTGTTTTGAGGCAACATTCCACAATGATAAATTAATGTTAGATTAATAGGTTTTTACAAACACCGCCGTGTTTCGTACAATCGTACCTGACTACTCTGAGAAGAAACAGCCGAAACAAACTAAGAGTTCAAAGTCTCTTTTAAAGTCCAGACATAATCTTGGTCAAGTCACATGAGGACTATGCAGATTAGTGTCTGAGATGGTCTCTTGAAGAAAGAACCACAGAGATTTGAGTGGACCTGTCCAGTCAGTGAAAGCATTTGTCGTCTAGCTCGACTTATAACTCAAGGAGATCAATGACACGACAACAATACCAAAGAAAGGACATTAGGTCGCTTATAGTACTCAAACTGCGAGACAATCGTGGGGAAAAAACAAACAAAATAAACTGGCCAAGTGCGAGTCGTACTCACACGTACACAGGGTTCCGTAGCACCAAACAATATAAACTTATACTGTCACTTATGGGATATCTTCCGTGATTGTTTAATAATAAAAATGGTACCATTTTAAAGGTTTAACTGTTAACTTTAAATTGATATAAATTCATTCAAATCACGCCATTATTTAAGAAGCTATCCCGGATTACGTGAAGAAGAAAGGGAAAAGATATGTTTCAATTGTTTGATACGCCACGAGTTGCGCCCTGTTGTCCTCCTACAAAAGCACGTGTTATCGGATTTTTTTTATCAGTCGGCTTTCACACGTTGACCGGTACACATCTCCACTACTTTTGACCCTTGAACTTGGACGACAATGGATACTACACCTACAGAAGCAGCACAAATCGTCGCCCTATTGCAAGAAGGACTCAGCCAGCGGGCTGTCGCACATCAGCTCCACATAAGCCAGTCCTGTATTTCGAAAGTTTATAAACGCTTTTGGAAGACTGGTGGCTTTATCCCGAGACCAGGATCTGGTCGGCGCCGGTGCACTTCGGAGAGGGATGACCGTTTTGTCGTGTCAACCTCTCTCCGAAATCGACATTTGACTGGTGTCGACGTCAACAGGAGCACCGAAATGTTCGTGGGGTAGCTGCCAGTGAGCAGACTTTGACTCCAAAAAGGCCTGCTACGGGCCCGAAACTGATGGCAGGTCACCGACAAACACGCTTTCAATTTGCTCGCTCCCATCTTGATTGGGAGGTTAAGCATTGGAGGCGAGTCCTGTTCTCCGACGAGTGCAGAATGTGTTCGCACGGCAGCGACCCAAGGGGTCGTGTCTACAGGCGGCCTGGGGAGCGATTTGCACAGTGCTGTTTCGCTGAGACAGTGGCTTATGGGGGCGGTTCTTGGATGATGTGGGCCGGCATTTCCTTCAACGATAGAACGGAGTTTGTTTTCGTGCCTGGCGGGGGACGAGGAGGCGGTCTAACTTCAGACCGCTACATTTCCGATTTTCTGCTGAAACATGTTGTTTTTTATGCGGGATTTATCGGGGATGACTTCCTCCTTATGCACGATAACGCTCGCTGTCACACTTCCCGTGTCACAACTGAATACCTCGAGAAAGTCGGTATCGCCACATTGGACTGGCCAGCGCTCAGCCCAGACTTGAATCCCATTGAGCACGTGTGGGATGAACTGAAGAGGAGGGTTCGTTACTGAAATTCTGCTCCTTCAAGTGTGAATAAGCTGAATTCGGCTTTGATAGAGGAGTGGGAACGTATCCCGCAAGAATCGATTCAGAGGCTGATTAGGTCTTCGTGCAGTTATTAGGGCAAGGGGAGGGAACACAAAATATTGAAACTTAATTTTAAAGCCAAATAAATTTCTTATTAATTATTTTTTGTTGTTTTCTTCATTTATCATTTTTCCATTATCCTTCTGTTTTCCTAACTCCTTCACTCAATCCGGGATAGCTTCTTAAATACTGGTGTGATTTAAATGAATTTAGTATCAATTTGAAGTTAACAGTTTTACCTATAAAATGGTACCATTTTTACTAAGTATTCATAACTAGTTATTAAGTACTCAAGATCGTGCGGAATCATTCCAAGTAAGTCATTCCATACTTTTGGTCGCGAGTGTATATTAAATATATTATATTCATTACATTCAACAGCAAAACTAAATTTGTTTTCATATTAAGTTTATGAAAAACAAAGTTACTGCTGCAGATTGATGAAAAAGCCCCATACCTCAAAAATTAAACATCAAATCTTATTCAAACGAATTTTGGTTGAAAGTTTTATTTACGTTCTACAATCCTACATTTTTTCAGAATTTTCCTCCTCTTACTTTAGAAATTAGAAGCGGGGGGCACACATTTTATCACTTTGGACGTGTCTATTTTTCAAACGATTGACTTTAAGAAAAAATGGTTTTAAGAACCTTAATGCCTAATAATATATATCTTTTTTTATTTTTGTGTAAAAATCGTAAAGCGGTTCACAGAATACATATACCTACTTAGTTTCAACTGTGTAGTCCTAATAGTTTCGGAATAAAGTGGCTGTGACATACACGGACAGACAGAGAGACATGACGAATCTATAAGAGTTCCGTTTTTTGCCATTCGGCTACTGAACCCTAAAAAACCAAGATGCTGGGGCGTGCCGTCCATAGAGGCAATTAGGCCTAGCCTACCCTACCATTCCTACCAACAACACAACAAATGCATTTATTATAACTATATTAATCAAAAATAAAAAAATAAAACGCCTGTTATAATACTTAAAGCAACTTGTCGCGGCCGTGTGACGTAACTGGTAATAATACTACGACGCTCGCTCCCGGCCGTCTAGGCAAGGCCCAAGCCGGCCTAATTTCCATTGATAAATTTAAGCACACTGATGCGTATTTTCGTGTATATATACGGCACACATGCTAGATTAGGTGCGTAAACTCCTGCGAGTGTAGCTGGCCACTGATTGGCTGCCCCGCAAAGTATTATCCGGCTAAATCGGTATGCGGTGATGCAATTATATTTGGTAGTGTTTTTTTCATTGACAAAATAACAATTGTATTTTCTTAGAAGCCATATTTGTTTCATGTGACAAGCAAAATTTATTTCGTGATCTTGAATGTTTTGATTGTTATAATACTGACGGTTGTAATTCGTTTTGAAACGTACAGTAGTGTAAATATTATTGTTGTATTTGTTTATTTACTTAGAAATGGTGTTCTGTTGTGAAGTTTGCGCTGATAATGTGTTTGTCAGAAGTTAAAAACAATAAGTATTCACGATTGTTTGATGTTAAGATTCAAGTGGTGTCTGAAGGAAAATGTGTAGTTACCCGAATTACGAGAATTAACCCAAAATTCATCTCGTAATCGGTATTTCAAATGAATCTTTCTTCTGTTTGCATTGTCAGAAAATCGTGATTTGAACCTTGATTAATGTGGTGAGTTCTTGTATTTATAACTTTGGTTTTTACAGGCTTATTTTCAATGTTTGTTTTTCAAATATTCCGGTCAGACGCTCAAAATTGGGTAGGGAACGAAAACTAAACTATTTTTTTTGTTAACAGCGCACTCTGTTTTATTTTTTAGAATTTTTTGTAACGAAGCGACATCCTTCGTTCTTGTATTGACAGAATACCATTGAAATTCCTTATATTTAAGCTACATGGCGTTGTTTCTCATACGCTTACTAAAAACACCAGGGGCAGATACGGGGGCCCGGAAGGGTGAGTGAATATATCAATAGATGTGACTACTTTGAGGGTCATCCTAAGTAGAGCGACGCTGTGATGTTGCGAGTTTTTTTTTTTTGGGTATCCGTATATATATGGCCTACCCGCCGTGGAGAAGCACTGCACGCCACTGCCAAGATGGTCCTCACATCCACAATAATCAAATATCAATCATTATAAATCATAAAAATCATTGAATGTGACCATTCACAACAATAAATAAAAAAATAGTGAAATACTTAACAAAGTAAATATTCATGTCAAATCATTAGATGTCACAATTCACAATAAAAAAAACAATAAGCGTAATAATAGAAAATTATAAAATACTTAACAAAGTATTCATGACAAATCATTAAATGTCACAGTGTAAAATGGGAAGTCCGAAATTTCGACATTCACAGAGTAATAATAGGGAATGTGCATGTAATTTTTTCTTCACTCACTTAAATCAATTAAATGCAGTACTATCAACCCAAGAAAAAATTAAAAGCTATGTTCAACTACACTCGGTTCCAAAAATAACGGGTCAGTCACATAAACCCGAATATCTCCCGAACTACGTATGCCATCCTAATGAAACGAAGACTCTTCAATTGAGAATTTAATTATACAGATAAAAAATAAAATAAAACTAAGTTGCACCCACAATATTAATCTCTAAATTAAAAAAATGTCCCCGTTCCAGTTTGGGGCCATTTGCGGGCCTCAATAGTTTCAAATTTGCTTCAGCAAAACGTCTTCTTACTGTTTGAGCGCTTAAATTGCCACCTCCAAAGCGAAAGTGAGTTTTTAGACCAACAGCCGTTTGAAAACGATTTCGGAGCATTGTAGCCACCAGTTGTCTGTCTTCCCTGGCCGTTGTGCATCTTGGTCTGCCATTTCCTGGTCTTCTAAGGTGTGATCCGGTCTCTTGGTACCGCTGGACTACCCGCTGAACAGTCGACAAAGATCAATCACGCTTCCCGAGCTCAAACAAGCACTGGTGGAGGAATGGGAAGGTATTCCTCAGCACCGGCTCCGAAATTTGGTGTACAGCATGCCTAATCGCCTGGAAGCTGTCAGAAGAGCTCGTGGAGGCAATACAAAGTATTAAATGAATAAAGTGATGAAAAACAGCAAAAGAACAATCATAAAAAAAAATGTAATCTTAAGAAAAATATGACTACTTTAGTTTTTTTTTTTTTTAATTAGGGATTAATATTGTGGGTGCAACTAAGTTTCATTTTATTTATAATTAAATTCTCAATTGAATAGTCTTCGTTTCATTAGGATGGCATACGTAGTTCGGGAGATATTCGGGTTTATGTGACTGACCCGTTATTTTTGGAACCGAGTGTACTAACAAATAAATATGTTTTCTTTCTTTCTATCTTTCTTACTGGGTGTGTGTTACTTCCGCCCGACAAAGAGAACTCGCGGATGTGGACGTGAAGTCTTGTGAGCTCGCGATTACAAAACAATTGAAGTATTAAGTAATTATAAGTGATTTTTGAAGTGAACAATATTAAGTTGTGTAAATGAGAACTGTAACACGATTTAAAAGAGTGTGTTGTAAGGAGTTTCTTCGGTCCCCTTCTTCTCCTTACGTAAAACCAAGCATGTTTGCGCACGGACAGCTCAACTCTAGAAAGTTTATAAGTGCCTGTAAAAGGTTTATTAGAAATAAACGTTTGGAGTTTGAGTCAAGTGCTGTGTGTGATTTCAACTACCCACCTACCTATCTACCACAATGAAGAATCGTGTTGCTAAACACTCGAAGACAATAATGGCGGATGGTGTCGATATTTGTGGATAGTGTTACTCCTACCGGTTCCCCTGCTATAACATACATTATCTGCAAAAAACAGCCTCTGATGATGATCAGAGTCTGTATTTGTGTCCGGTTCTTGGCAATAGACTTGCACTTACAACGAAGGAGTCGAGAGACACCATAACCGGATGTACACATGAATGCAGAATTTGTCTCTTTGTAAGTTAAATTCTCGGGAAGAATGTGGTTTATATAATAAGGCTGGTACCACCACCTCTTAAGATGGTGGTGGTACACAGCCGCGTTGCTGACAACGTGACATACCGCTGTGCCCACTTCGTACGTCATACTACTCGTTACATGTGCCGCCTTCGATAGACACGTCCATCACGATTATCTCTGCTCATCGTAACAAAGAGCAGGCGCCACATGCTGTCGACGTGTTTGGGACACAACACAACGTGAGCGTCATGCGAGCAGGTCATATTAACGAGATAAGCAGCCATTGATACCACAATATGCTTCACGATTCTACCGGCATTGTGTTGCGATAGCCTTTATGCAATGATAGGCTTGATGCATGATTGTTTTATGACCATTTAATGTTGAAACAAACAAACGATTTGTAAAGCGTCCTAAACACGTATGTTAAGGACTGACGCAAGTAAAAATGCTGCTCACGAACAAGCAAAACAAGAAATGTAAGAGAAACTAGTTTGCATTCAAACAACCTTCAACCTGTTGACAAACATGCACGTTTGATAAAAATTATATTGAAATTTATTCATCAGATAGTCATGAGATTTAATTTGTCTTATAGGCATGTTATTCGAAATCTAAATTAAATTGGCACTAGAATCTGATTACTACAATAAAAATGCGTATCTACCTTATATTACAGCAAATACACTTACCTCTTGTTTTTAAAATCCCATTCCCGAGTAATATTTTTTATAATTCAATTCAATAAGATTGATAATTGAATGTATCTAACCAGTAACAACAGCTCGCATGAGACTCGTCAACCAGTTCAACTACAAGCTTCAAAGCTTTTGTAAATATGACTGTACTACATATAAAATATAAAATAGAATCACCTGACCTACCTCCATGACAGTCTTCTTGAACAAGTCGTCGAGGCGTATAAAGTACTTGAAGGTGTCTGCGATGGCCGACGTGGACATGTGGCGCAGCAAGTTGGGCAAGAAGTCGCGCCGGGACTTGAAGAAGTCCAGCACGCGCAGGCACACTATGTGGTACAGGTAGCAGTCCTGCGGAAAACAGGTGCAACAAAAGTGTACGTACGTCGACATCTGAACCGCCTTACATGAACTAAAGTGACATACCAATATCGCGATATTAAGAGGAAATGCGGGTGGTCTTTTCTCCATACAAACGCTCTCGCCTGTTTTCTTTCGGGTTGATTACTTTAGAGCTATGATTTTTTACAGATAAATAATTATCAACCTTTTCTATGTCCCTATGTTTTCCTTTTTGATGATACATAATCTGTATCAGCACTAGAACCTTTACAAAATGCTAAAAAAAGGCCAAAAACTCATGAAAAAAAAAACAAAGGGACACAGTATATATCCTTCTTATTCAGTTTGTGAAATATCTTTTAAATTGGTCGAATTGTTTGAAGAGGAAATAGTCGAGCGCCAAACCTCGAATTATGACTTTTAACTGGTCGGATCTGTAGTTGTTCTTATCGCACCAATGTCGAAATTGCGCTCGTAGAGGAACAGCGATAGTTTTTTCAAATACCTACCGCATTTCCTCTTAAAGTTACCCGAGCGATTAATAGGTAAATGAACAGAATGACGCTTTTTTGCTTTCGCTCTTCCCGATCGACGAAAGCCGATTCCCGTCAATAAGTGTGGTCACTGCCTAATTTGGGAATTAAGTTGTTAGTAGGGGCCAATGCTCTAAACGGTTCCAATAAATATTGCCAGGAGCCATTTCAAGTACGGCCGACATTGTTTCTCTGCCTCACCTCACATTTAGCACGCTTTTTCTGCTTCAGGCGTCAAAAGAGTTACTTACGCAGTTATTAGTATAGAACTTGTTACCAAGACATTTACAACAATTTATCTTCAATGTATGAAGATGACGTCTTTCGATTTTCGTGATTATCGTCTTTTGAACCTTTATGACAATGACAAAGGTGATCTTTGTTAATAGATGCTTATTACGTTACCAATTAATAGAGGGTGTGTTAAATTATACAAAAAACATTGAATTACCTGTTTCGGGCTTCTCTCCAGTAGCATCTCAACGGTTTTACTAAAGTACGAGGCCAGCAGTGGGTTCAGCGGAGGATCCTTGTTGATGAAGTCGCACAGGCGGTTCATCTGTGTGGCGTCGAGCGACAGCCGGTCGCTGAGCATGGACAGGTGGCTGGTCAGCACCTCGCACGCGATGTTGGCATGCCGGTACTGCGACGCCAGCTCCAGGTTCTTGGGAGGCTCCTCTGTTATCAACGTGATCAGCTCCGCTAGCACCTCTGGCTTTGTCAGGCTGGAATTTAACACAGTTTTATTAGGTGGTGAGGGAACTGTGGGATGATGGCTCTTACTTGATAAACTAACAAACTATAAACAGGGTAACTAATGAGATAATGACTTACTAGACAAGAATGGAAAATAAAGACGTAATACGCCAACCCCAATAAACTGGGGTAAAGGCAGCAGGTGGTGACAAGATATGAAACCTACAGCAAAATTTAAAAGCAATGCTTGGTCACTCATCAGTATCCTGCCCCTGTCCCATATTACAATGCTTGGTCACTCATCAGTATCCTGCCCCTGTCCCATATTACAATGCTTGGTCACTCATCAGTATCCTGCCCCTGTCCCATATTACAATGCTTGGTCACTCATCAGTACCCTGCCCCTGTCCCATATTACAATGCTTGGTCACTCATCAGTATCCTGCCCCTGTCCCATATTACAATGCTTGGTCACTCATCAGTATCCTGCCCCTGTCCCATATTACAATGCTTGGTCACTCATCAGTATCCTGCCCCTGTCCCATATTACTTAGGGTTGCAGTCATTCATTTGATTTTTTTCTATCGCCCCTTTAATTTTTATTTTATTATTTGTTGTTAGAGGGGCAACAGAAATCCAACTTTGAAAATTTCAACTGTCTACCTATTACACATCATGAAATACAGCCTGCTGACAGACTGACGGATAGCTAATGCTTAGTAATAGAGCCCCATTGGTTGGCACCCTTCGGGTATGGAACACTAGATGGGAAAGCTGAATACATGCAGAAAGGAGAATTTATCTTTATAATTATGTGCATCTTCAAAAAAAACATTTTCAATAGAAAAAGTGTGAATTGATGATGACAATGGTGATTTTACCACATTTCCTTTGAAATTTAAAACTTAAAGCATGAGTTGGTGAAGTTTTCAACTTCGAAATATCAACTCAGAAACCGGTTCTATAGCTACCTTCTTGTTGCTTGCACAATCTAATCTTTTTGTTTAGAATGTAGTAAACTCAATAGATTTATCAAATGAAGGAAAAGAATGAACCTCTAAAAGAAAAGATAATCCCTTTTATAACATTTTTAGGTATAACTCTTCTTCCTCTTCTCTGTGCTTCATTCAAGGAAGATGTTATTTCAATTTATTTCTGGTGCAATGACTTAGATATATTATCATTTTAGGAAGTACCTATCTAATGTAAATATCTATTTTAAGAAGAGACCATCTGTTGTTTGATACAGGACTCATTGTCATTCAGATCATTGTGTTGTGACTAAGCAGAATTCAGCTGATGAACATTTCATGCTTTGTTATCAAAGTAATTACACTCTACAGAGTAGTCATGAATACCTAGTGCACCTACACACACTCAACAGCGGCATTCAATATTTAAGTCTTGTTATGTATTGTTTGGTCTACACTAGTCAGCCACTGAACTCTAGATAACAACACTGGGGCAACCCCCATCAGAACTACAGTTTGTGCGGATACTCACAACTGTGTGAGTGCTTTGTTGTCCGCCTTGCATTCCTGCAGAATGTCGTCCGCCTCCAGCACTTGCGACAACGTTACATTCTGAAACAATAAGCTTACTGCACACATCCACAACATACCACACTCCACAACATCGATATGCCTCTCTACGCGTGCACATGACATCATCGTCCGCCACCTATATCGTTGTTTCTCATCACAAAAGGAATCAACAACACGAAATAATAATATGAAAATTCGTCGTTTCAATCTCTCATAACCATCAATTTTCAATAAAATACGCACCTCCTCTTTGAGAAGAAAATTTAACTCCCTAACTACGATATAGTTTCCGCTCCAAAACATAGTTAAAATTAATAAGTACAAGACGTGTAATTATTCTAAATCCATAGAAAACTTATTATTTTATGTATTTTAGCGTTACCGAGAGTGCAACGATCCGTTTTCTTTTTGACAGTTGTGTTGTCGGTGTTGCCAAGAAGGCTGCCCAAATTACAAATTCAAACAACCCATGAAAGGCACAAAACGTATTGGGCTAATTTATCTAAAAGAGTAAAATAGTAACGTCATTGAAGTTCTAACACCGCGTAAGCCAAAAATAGCAACTTTACAGGAGAGTTAAAAACCTTAATAATTACTGACTTTACAAAACCATTTTCTAATTTGTGTTCACTTCATTAGCAGAGACGTTGCTCAAAGTGCGTTGTAAAACGGCATCAAAATGTTACAACCGCCAATTTACTTACGTTGTTTAGAGCTTCAACGACGTTAAGCCAAAAGTTTAATTCATTCTTGATTCAAGTCAATGATAATAAAAATAAAAAGACGATTCCAGTGCAGTCACTGGATACAGTAACTTTAATCCAGGGCTGTACGCTGCGAGACTGGATACGCAGTGGTCTACATAAACTACACACATCAAAAGTGTCTAGGGATCAACATATATTTTTGCAATAACTTTTCTCCTGATTGATATTAATTAAAATTTTCTTTAAGGATTCATCAAATAAAGTGTTTTCGTTTGTCACAGTAACGATAAACCAAGTCACCTTTGCATTAATAAAGAAATTTGCCATTTTCCTAATAAAGGGATTTTTGACATTTGAACCACTAACACAAAAGTTCGAAAAAAAGACTGAAATAACAGTTTTCTTTAAAATTTTATTGGGTAACTTAAACAATTAATAATCCGTGTTTCTACCGCGAACACTAACAACACAAGAACATCGGTTTGGCATACTCAAAATGAGTTCATCCAAATCACGCTGTGGAATGGCCGCCCATGTTCGTTGCAACAACAAAAAAAGGTCTTCTTGCGACTGGATACCCTCCATATTCAGCAGAGCTCTTCTCTGTAGCATATCCCATGCATGCTCAATCGGATTCAAGTCTGGCGACTGAGCAGGCCAGGGCAGGACATTGATGTTAGCTGCGGCGAGAGTCTGTCTTACAACTCTTGCGGTGTGCGGTCGTGCATTATCATGCATTAACTGAAATAAGGGACCGATTTGCACTTGTAGAGGAACGATGACGTCTGATACAATCGTCTCAGCATAAATTTGAGCGTTGAGGTTGCCTCTGATCCAAATCAACTCAGTTCTTCCGCCGACCCAAATACCCGCCCATACCATGATGGTTCCACCACTATAAGGATGGACTTCCTGGCAGGATTTTAATCGCTGTTGGCGTCCAGGGGTTCTCCAGTGTCGTATACGTCTTGTATCCGGTCTCATACCAAAACGAGACTCATCAGAAAAGCACACGAAACGCCATTGTTCTTCTGCCCAATTTCTGTGTTCAAGAGCCCATTGATATCGTATCCTACGATTGTGCATTGCTATAGGTGGTACCCGTAGCGGTCTTCGGGAATGAAGGTTCACTTCATGCAAGCGGTTTCTGACTGTTTGGTCGCTAATTAAGTTCCCTGAAGAGTGATGAAGCCTCACGGCTAACATCATGGCGGTTATTGTTGGAGCTCTTCGAGTTAAGATTTGAATGTATCGGTCTTGTCTCCGTGTGGTGCAGCGATACCGTCCTCCATGGCGCTCAGCCACGGTACCAGTGCTTCGGTAACGTGTCCAAAGTCGACTGATAACACTCTGACTTGTATTCAGAGCTAAAGCCACAGCACGTTGCCGGGAACCAGCTTCTATCATTCCCACGGCTCTGAGCATTTCTTCCCTGCTTAAATGACGTCGCCGCTCCATAATAACGTTGGTTTTAATCAGAAGTAGGGAAACAGTAGCACTAATAATGTCTTCAATGCGTTGTATGTTTTTATAGGGAAAATATTGATAGCTGATTTTCATCTTTTACTCGAATTTGATTCACAGTTCCTGATTCAAATTATGAAATGCACCAAAAAGGATCCATATAAATTTATAAAATCATAAATTTATTACAAAGCCACATCTCAATCTCAAGAAATCCACATAAAAATGCTTGATCCCTAGACACTTTTGATGTGTGTACTTACATTATATACACTACTATATCAGGGGCCAGCATTTAGAAGAAAAATATTTTTCAAAGCCGTCAAACTCCTTTTTCTGGCTTCGCAAGGTTCGCACTTACTGGCTGCAATGAAAATAGGACCGTATCACCATTATATAAAGTAGAAAATTGTATGAATATCGACACGGATATCAAACGTCGCCTCGACTTGATCGCGCGCCTCCTCGGGAGTCCTCGAGGATGCCTGAAAACGCGCGAGCAAGTTGACGCGCGCGTCCTCGAGCCTTCTCTCAATGTCGCACCGCGTTTCTGGTTTGATAAATTGCGATTATGGCATCGAAAATCGACCATTTTTTGGGACCGTTTTTTTTCGATTTCGTGTTTTCTTCTAAACCGGGTACCCGGGTTTTCCGGTCTTTCTCGGGTTTTTTTTATTAATTTACAATGTACTTTAGCTCTATTTATTAATTAACAATTACAAAGGTAATTTTTTTACCAAATAGGTAAAATGGTTGCTAAGGGTGGACGCGTTTTTGCAAAATGCGGCAACCGGGCAGAAAGTCCAAACATTCGAAGAAGACTTTGGAGCTTCTATCCATCACTTCAGCAGAACTACAGGCACTCAACAAAACAATAATAAAATTGGTACGACGCGACCTTCGATGCTCCAGCACAAAGCAAAACTGGGGCTTGAAAGTGTTCGTCCAATCACTTGGTCATCGTCAGTTGTACGCAACGCATGTATCTCTACCTCATCCCATTTCACAGAAGACCTGCCAGAATTCAGCCAAGGTGAAATCAAGGCAGCTCTTAGACAGCTTGAGAATGGAACAGCCCCTGGTGAGGATGAGCTAACGACTGAGCTTCTGAAAGCGGGAGGAAGTCCTCTATTAAGAGACCTTCGGGAGCTTAACAACTCGATCCTGTTCTCTGGGAGAAATCCAGAAGCGTCGAGAAAGAACGTGGTCGGTCTTTTTTTTTTAAAAAGGGAACAAGACCCTATTAAAGAATTAAAGACCCATTTCGCTCCTTAGCCACATGTTTAAGCTGTGTGAAAGAGTCGTCACAAATCGTCTAGCGAGAAGTCTCGACGACTTCCAGCCACCGGACAAGTCGGGTTTAGAAGAGGATACAGCACCAGACATCACATTCACACAGTGCGGCAAATTATACTGAAGTCCGAAGAGTATAATCGGCTTTTGTCTTGCATTTGAGGACTATGAGAGAAGGCTTTTGACTCTATACAAGGTCTCTGGAGCCTCTGCAGCGATGCCAAGTAGGCTGGCGATACTTCCAAGTGCTGAAAAGTCTTTAAAAAAACACCATAAATAATGACCGTCCAATCTCAGAACCAGCAGACAGAGCATTATCCCATTGTGTCGGGGGGGTGAGGAAAGGGGACGTAATTTCACCGATATTCTTCACCAAAGAACTGGAGGATGTGTTTAAGACGCTGAACTGGGAATGGCATTAATATCTACGGCGAGTACATATCACACTTGAGATTTGCAGATGACATCATCATACTGACTAAATCGCTGCACGACTTACAGCAGATACTAGATAGCCTAGTTGATTCTTCAATACGTCTCAGGTCTTAGGTCTCAGGGTGAACTTTACAAAACCCAGGTTATGTTCAACGAACTCGTCAATATATTTACCTCGGGAAAACCTGTTCGAGAATATATTTACCTCGGGCAAACTCTGTAGTTTGGTAAGAACAACTTTGAGAGGAAGGATAACAGAAGAATCCAGCTGGGATAGGCAGCATTTGGGAAGCTTCGTCGAGTCTTTTGGTTAAAAAATTATACAACGGGTACTTTAGAATGAGAATTTTACCAGTTATATTTATTCTTGTGAGAATAAAGTTTAGATGAATACCTAAGTCGTGGGAATAATAGAATAGCTTGACTTATTCAAAACTCATGTTTCTATATTTTAAACGACCTACGACGTGTTGTATCTGATCTGCGAAGTTCACAGATCAATAATTAATGGATATAAAAAAGAAACAAAAATATAACGAAAACCCGAAAAGACCGGGTTTTATGCGAAAAAACCGGTTTTTTTTACAAAGCCAAAACCCTGGAATTCCCGAAATTTTCAGAACCGGGAAAACCTGCTCAGTATGCCAGAGGCTCGAGCCTGCGCGAGGACTTTTCCGTTCTGTCTGAACTGATCCTAAGGGTTTAGGCGTAGGGTATCATCTTGGATTGATTCCAGTCGCCCTGGTTCGGAATCATTATAATCATTATTGCCCGACTGTACTGCCAGATTTGATACGATAACCGCTCTTCCAAGTTTCAACCAATTAGAACAGAAAAAATATTAGAAGTAACAACCAGCACATATTATTTAGTTAGAAAATGTAATTACTCACAACGCAATTATTGTACTTATCTCGCCACATACGGTATGTGGCGTCCGAGATAAGTAGGTACGCGTAATTTTAGTTAGTTTCGTTTTTGAAATGTTTTGAAACTGAATTTCGGTTTACCAAAATGATTTTAGCCAACTCACAACTCACTGCGCTATGATGAGCACAGAACAAATATACCCTAACAGGATGATGAGGTGGTAGTGTTATCTTATGTATCGTGTGTATTATTATTACAATATAATGCTGTTGAATAAAACGATGAAGCATAGGAACTAACACGCTTATCTAGATGACATATAAGTGGAACAGTCCACATACAAGTCAGGGTTTGATTCCAAATGGAAATGGTATGGGTTTAGTTTTTAAAATAAGTATGTTGCTCATGGATTATAAACATATTTATTAATATAACAGAATATATAACACCGGTCATCACTTGGCTTGCAGCAACTGCATTGCGAGCACTTCCGCCTCGCTGACGGAGAGCGAGGCGGCCACGTCCTGTACCTTCTTCAGCTTGCGAGGCGTCACGCTCGCCTGCGGGATGCCGCGGCTCTCCACCAGTTTCCGCTTTGTAGGCCTGCAACAACGTTATTAGATTATTATTCTATAAAGACTTACACTACTGACCTGACCTAATTAAAAATAGACAGTGTAATAATAACCGATAACCTATCCTGACAATTGGAACAAAGTGAAGTCTATGAGCTTGCCAAAGGTAAAGTTTACATTTATAGATACTACTATTAGTAGGTAAGTTTATCCTCACCTGTGGAACAATCGGTCTAATTCTGATTCGCCAGATTCGTCATCATCGCGATCTGAGGCTTCAGGTCCCCTGCCTTCATCAGAGCCTCCACTCTCATCACTGCCATCTTTCTTACCATACACTTTGTCAGGGTCAGGCAGCCATGACAGATCAGGTCCATCAGATTCTGATTGTGATCCAAAGTCATCCTGCTCCCCTTCTTCTTCCTTCTTTTTATTCTTAAGTTTTCGTTTCTGTTCCTTATGCTTAGCTTTAACCTTTTCTCTAAATCTGATTTTGTCAAATTTGTCTTCTTCTTGTAACACCTCCTTTGCCTTTTCTATATCAATGCCTCCTACATTCTCATTTAAGAACTGTTTTGCTAGATCTGACTTGACATCTTTCTTTTCATCTTCTATTGCTTCTCCCTCTTCTGTGAACTTTACTGTTGTGTTAACTTTGATCTTTTTCTTCAGGAGTTTCTTGGCGACAGCTGCCTTTGTTAAATGCTTTGCTTTCTTTTTCGACGTCGTTTGTACTTCTTCAACAGGCTCGTCGTCAGGGTCGACATCCACCCTCTTGACTTGCAGAAAGTCTTCCTCATCAGTGTCTTCATCATTATGAAAATCGAATTTAATGACGGATGCCTTCTTTTTCTGTTTTTTAAGCACCTTTTGCAGTTCTTCCTTGGGTTCCTCTTCTTCACTCTGATCAGTTTCTTCATCAGGTCCAGTTTTAGCTTTCAACTTCTCAATGGCATCAATGTTTTCATTTTCTTCAACTTGCCTTTTCTGTGCATATTGATATTTCTTCAAAAATTTAATATAAGGAGGTACTATCAACCCTAGGGACCTTGCATATGCATCTGTATCTAGTAGTTGGACATTGAATATCTCTTTGTTTTTCATTAAGAATACTGATTTCAGATAGCTGACAAAAGCCCTCTGTGCACTTTGTTTGAGTTCTGTGCTGTCAGAGAGGAGACTTTCTATTTTCCTCTGTGGTGCAACCACTTTAACTGGGTCAACCTGTATTTTGTTAATAGGGATTTTACTTTTTTGTAGATCTTCAACTAATTTCTCCTCATGTGGTAAAAGCATTAATAGACCTTCACCTTTACCAGTAAATCCTCTCGCCGTGCGACCAGCTCTATGAATATATGTCTCCACATCTTCAGGACAATCCATTTGAATCACCCAGTTAACACGAGGAAAGTCCAGTCCTCGAGAAGCTAAATCTGTAGCAAAGAGCACAACATTTGATTTCCTACAAAATTCATTGTAAATTCTCTCCCTTTTCTCTTGATGTAGAGTTCCATACAGAGCCAGCAAACTGATCCCAGGCCTCAGTTTGCAGAACAACTCATATGTGTACTTGACCTGTTTGCAAGTAGCCATGAACACTATCACTTTTTGCTTCAAGTGGTTTTTAATGAAAGACCAAAGGATCCCAATCTTCTCATCAATCTCACAAATGATGTAGCTTTGTTGCAGCAGCTCAGGTGTCACAGTCTCTGCCTGTTCATGTGGGGCGATGTATGTTGGGAATGACAAGCTCAGGCGAGCCAGGTCTTTTACAGATTTAGTTTGTGTGGCCGAGAATAGGAGAGTTTGTCTTTCAGATGACAAGTTGTCAATGATTGCATTCATTGTTGTCTCAAAGCCCATATCTAGACATCTGTCAGCTTCATCTAATACAAGAATCTGGAGGTGGCTGCAGTCAAATAAAGGATTTTCATCCATATGTTGGAGGAGGCGACCTGGTGTACAAATTAATATATTTATTTGATCCATCCTCTTCCTCTCAAATTTCAAATTCTGTCCACCAATAATGAGGCCTGCTGAGAAGTCATGAAGATTCCCAACTTTCCTCAGAGCCTCATATATCTGATAGGCTAGTTCTCTGGTGGGTGATATGACTAGAGCTCCAACCCCATCCAATCTAGTCCATTTCTTACAAAATAAGTTTTCCAGTATAGGTATCAAGAAGGCCAATGTCTTGCCTGAGCCAGTTTTAGCAGCACCTAGGATATCTTTTCCTTGTAATGCATAACCAATAGCTTGTTTCTGTATCTCAGTAGGAGTAACATAGTTATTTTCTCTCAGCCCTTTCAGTGTCTTTTGTGACAGTGGGAAGTCTTTAAAAGTTTTAATTTCAGTCGGATTTATCTGTAAATAACAGTAAATTTTTAATGCTTACTTGAACACTACAAAAACGACTAAATAAGTAATTCAATGTAATAATCAATTGGCAACAGTGACAATTTTATAGAACTAGAACTTACACTTATTTAACTAATACTTCATTAAAAACATATGTCTGGTTTGTTATTAAAATGTTATAACCCACATGGCTATTTTGAGGTTCACATTTGACTTGCCAAAATATGTTTTTTGCAGTTTGCACAAATTCACCAGTATTCGAGTGTGATCATTGATGATAAATTAAATTTAATCCAGAAGCTTTTAGGATGAAATACAATTAATAAGTGGTTAGAAATATAATTCAGTACCTTGTCATACTGAGCCTGTAAATATTGTATTGCAGCATCTTCCTCGACGCTCTTTTTCTTCCTGGGTTTGTATAGCTGTAACTTTTTGCCACTCCTGTTTTGCTTTTTCTGCTCTTTTCCATCGTGTTTCATTGTATTTTAGTCATAAACATCTCAATTTTTACGAACAAAATGCAATGCCTATCAGCCATAGCATAACATGAGGTTGGGTTGCTTGATACTTGACAATGTCGAGTTGTTGACAAGTGATTAGTGACAGTTGATCAGTGTTTCCACTTTAATGATTTCCTTTCCCCACGCATCAATTGAGATTTCCCCTTCTCAGGACTTTTTTCCCCTCAAAAATTATTCTGCTATGGTTTTGGCAGTAGTAGTAAAAATCTGCTCAACGGTCACTTATCAATTGGTACATTACATTATGGTAGTACTATCGATAACAAAAGTGTTTAAGTGTGTGTTTTGTGTAATTTGACTTCCGTATTATTTATATTTGGCAACGCCACGTAAAAAAAATAGATAGAAGTAGTATGTTTTCAGTAACTTTGCTTCACACTCAAAATAAGATCATGCGCAAACATCTATTATTTATAGTTATTTAATAGAATGTCGGAGTTAAATTTATCAAATAAAAAACAAATATTAATTAATTGGAAACGCAAACGATGAAAAATATCTGAAATAAGTGTTTTTTTTTGGTTAGGCTTTACCTATGATTTCCCTCGATTTCCCCTGTTCATCTCTTTCCCCTTTTTCTTCCCCTCTGGACCAGGGTGGTTGCTGATGCATATTTTTTTCACATCAGCGGATGCTGATGCTGATGGTGATGGTGGTTTAATCATTTTCTTAAAAAAAAAACAGGACAAATGTAGTTATACATCAACAAGTTGCATATTTTTCCTTGGTGCTCAAATAAAAGATTGTTTCAATAATTTTTAATTCCATATTCCACTTTTCAACGGGGGCGGCATTATATTATCACACAAAAAATCAACAGTTTACAAAAAAATCAAAAACTTTCACGTGCAATGACTAATTATAACGTAATGAGACAAGTTTGTCAAGTGTCACTTTGTGTTTGTTTGCAATCGCAATCCCCGCGGTTTACCCTTTGATTGGTTAAACTCGCAAGCAAAAACTACACGTGATATAAGCCCCGCCTCCACTGCGGTCATGTCACGACTCGAACATCAGCATTAATAATCAGCATCGATCATCGCGGATGTAGTAAATATACATACATAGCTGATGCTGATGTAGTAAATGAAGCTGAAGTTCAGCGGATGCTGATGCTGATGTTCGCAACAACCCTGCTCTGGACCCTAATTTCCCCTCAAAAGGGGAATTTCCCCTCATTGTGGAAACACTGCAGTTGATTTAACATTGTCGGACTTTCAAACCCTCACCACGTAATGATGTGGTTCTTGGCCGAAAAACCGTATATTTCTATAATGTTACAGATTGATTTGTATTTTTGTTTTTAGTAATTAAAAGTAGTAAGTAATAAATATGAAGTCATACTCAAAATATTAACTCGGGCGAACAACTTTCTATTAATTACTTATTCTTCTATGTTACTTTATGAATGTGTCTATCGATAACAATACTCAAAAGAAGCACGTGCCTAGTCGCACTTAAATATCGACATTACGCAGCGAATCCGGAGAACGCGCATAAACAATTGGAAAGTGGTCGCGTTAGTACGCTTCTCCTTATATACAAAAACATTTCAAACTCGTAATTTTAATTTATTTGCTGTATCATTTAAATAATTAGAAAATTGGTAAGTTTTGTTTCGTTATATTTTTTCCGCGACTCAAATAATTAATGGTGTTAAGTGGGCAGTGATTGTAACAAGGGTATTAAGAGAACCTCCTTTGTGTTGAATCATCCCACGGTCCACGGCAAGTCAAACGTTGTTTGTATCGCGAGTTGTTGTTTGCTTTCTTAGTTGCGTAAACAATTTTATTTCCCGAATCCAGTAGATTGACTCATAATTTCTTAAACCATTGTTCTCGTGACTACAGAATTAGATTAAATGATTTTAATTAAAATGGTTTACGAGGTTCGTTGTTGGATTGTGTATTAAGGGCTTAAAGCAGACGGTAGTCATTAATTTAACATACACGACAGTTTTTTTTCAAAACATTAAATTAGTACAAGTAAAGACTTTTAAAACTATTTTGATATTATTTGAAAAGTTCCAAATCCAATAAATTAGGGCTGTAACTTGATTGCTTATTTCTGCAAACCCTTCCATTTTCCCGTTTAATGCCGTTCCGTGTTAATTACCTATACAATAATTAGATAGGTACGCATTTATAAATAAAATTATCAGTATGACTTCGAATAAATAATCTGCTAACGGGGTTACAAATACTTGACTTATCTGGATTTATCCGTACCCACTTATTTTTCCCTATAAAAATATCGGTTCTAAAACAAGGCGTAATTAATCACAATCAGGCAGTTGGTCGCAATACTCGATATCAGATGTCCTTACTTCCTCATTATTTTACGCCGTGGTATGCTCGTGTTATTGTGTATCAAGCATTCACGCCATCCAAGTCCGTTGCCGCCAACATTGATATTCCGTCAACGTTTACGAGGGCAACTATTAAGTATGTCCACTTCCGTGATAAGTACAATCAATCACTCAAGATTGCCGTCGCAAGCTGCTGAAGTATTTAACACACCCTTAAGATTCCTGGATAATAATATTTATATAATATAATACTTAAGGACATACAAAGGTACTGCTTATTTCATAAGAAATTTCTTTCAGTAGACCTGCGAGAGGAAAGTTGGATTAGAAATGTAGACATAAATATTATATCACAAAAATAATTTAATGATATGGGTAAATTGGGCACGGGGTGTTGCTCGCTCTAGCAAATGTCGTTCCTGATCTGAGCGATAGAAAAGGGCTGGCGCACGGAAAAGTGCGATTGTTCACCGACTGTGTGGTGACTATCAAAGAGTAACTGTAGAAATAACATTCGTTCCGTAAACGTATTGTTTGAGTTATTCTTTTCTTTCACAGTCATTTCCCATTGTTTATTTTTTTACCATGTGGGTAATTTTAAAGTTGCGGTCGTTTATTTTATAATACATATTTGTGGCTAATGGCTAACATCCTCTTTTGAACTCATTACAAAGAGCTGAGATAATTTCGTGACTATCACCTCAGTGTGGTTTATGAAATGCTGGCGTAATCGGAAATGATAATCATCCATGGAATAAAAATGCAGATTCAGTCTCTGCCCCTTCAGACTACCGTCTAACCGGTTAAACCTATTTGCCCTAAACTTGAATCCCTTGAATGGCAGCTCCTGACGCTAACACATTCTCGTACAGCAATCGCTTCACCATGAAGAGTATAGCAGTGTTGCTGTGCCTGGTGGCGGCCGCTAGCGCCGTCTCCTTGATCGACCTCGTCAGGGAGGAGTGGAGCGCCTTCAAGGTATGTTGACAGTCTTGTTAGTCTGGCTGTGCTCATAGATTGAACTGGTGAACACTAACACATTTTAAGACACTTTTACAAGAGCTAAGAATTTTAAACTGTAACTGATTCCTACCGCAGAATCTCAAAAGAGTACAAGTTGGCCTCATATTTTTTTATAATTATTGGTTTAGGCTTAGGAAGGAAACAAAACAGGAAAACAATGTAACACAAACCATGTAACAATGTGTAGCAAACATAGCATCAGTGGCTAACTGAAGGAACTTTGTTGTTTTTGATTAAAAACCTGAACACGTAAAATAAACGTTTAATGACAAGGATCCGGTCAGTCCTACAATTTAATGTCCAGCACCTAAAGCACCATTCCGTTGTAGTTGGAGCACAGCCTGCAGTACGACAGCGAGGTTGAGGACAAGTTCCGCATGAAGATCTACGTGGAGAACAAGCACCGCATCGCCAAGCACAACCAGCGTTTCGAGCAGGGCCACGTGTCCTACAAGTTGCGCCCTAACAAGTACGCCGACATGCTGCACCACGAGTTCGTCCACACCATGAACGGGTTCAACAAGACCAGCAAGTGAGTATGAAGCACCTTTTGCAATTTTTATCTTATAGTCATGGATTTGGTGCAGTTATCTTAAGAGGGCCCTTCCCGGCGCGTCTATCGTCAACGCGACATGGTCAAAAACCTTGTTGTTACATCCAGAGCCACAACGGCAATTTTCTTTCAACTCCCCCGTCTTACCCCGCCCCGACCCCGTACAACTCGTCTCCCGCGCACCTCATACCGCCTAACGCGATGACATTGAACGAAAAATAGAGTTCGAAATTTTTTTAACTTGTTCCAGGAAATACGTGTTTTTGAATAAATCTTACAAGTGTGTGAAATAAATATTTGTCATTAAGAATCTCCATTACATTTGCAAGGTTTCTAATTTCTATAGAGATGTTTTCTTTATTTTTACAGTTTATGAGTACATTATGAACGGCCAAAGTTCAGGTAAAATTTGTGCAAAACCGCAATTTTTGGAGGCTTATCTTATACTGAATTTGATTATACGTTTTTTTTTTATTTTTTGCAACCATAGAAACCTAGATATAGTGAACAACATACATATTACTTTAAAAAAAAACAAAGATAGATATGTAACATCGGCATAATCACGTACGAGCGTTTGTATGAAAAGTATGACGGGTTGGCCGCTCTTAATCCCCGCAAGACTGACTGCCTTGCGTTGTCAAAAAAACGTTGCCGTTGAATCAAGGAATAACTTACTATGCTTATGACCGACGTCGTAGAAAAGCCAAACATGATAGAAATCTAATACATAAAGGTCTGCGCCAGGCTCATTTTACAGACGAATCACTAAAGGAAAACTTACAAAAAGACCTGTGATTTCATCGTTTGTTTTTTAGCTTCGCTTTACGTAGACCATGACTAAACACTTAGTTAGTACCTATTCTAAAGAATTGCTCGATTATCAGAGCAACTTATTTATTGTATTATTTAGGTACCTACCTATAAATATTTATTACGCACATATGTGGTGTTACAAAGCCGTTCCATTGTTTTTTTTTAATGTCTCGGATTACAGCTGATTGCGTTGTTTTTAGTCGTTTCCTATAAAGGTCATATTGATAGATAAACAAACTGCTTATACTCGCGCTCTAGAGGTCAAGCGTGTCAATGTCACGAGTTAAGCGCGCTTTTTTTCCACATAATAAACTAACGTTCCATAATTTTATTATACTTATATGTTTAATCTTTGCTATGTAACTGGCTTGCGTGGTTATTGCATCATGGTAATATTGATTAGAATAGTAGAAACGCACATTACAGTTAGGTAGGTACAGCCGCATCGGGCCGCAGCGCATGGTATTTTATTACAAAAAATCCCGGTGGGGCCCGCCCTCTGTAGCAGGATACCAGTCTAAAATTATTCAGAAAAAAAACCCGACTGAAAAAAAAAAGTTGAAAGCAGGCTGGGACCATTTGAATATGTAAAACCCGCCTGCTTCCAACTTTTGTTTAATTTAAAATGGGCATGTTTTTCAGTTCAGTTCAGTTCTTCAGTCGGGTTTTTTAGTTTTTTCAACTACTTTTTTATGTCCAGCTTTTTAGTTTAGTAACGTGAAAGATTTTGTAGACGATTTTAGGTTTTCTTTTAAAATATTCGTATACGATTTTTAATACGATTTGTCACTTCTAGTTACGTTTAAACATAATATAAATTGTGTACCTATATGTATATATATTTTTAATCCCCTTTTAAAACCCTTCATTTTGATACCCCACTCAATGGACGGCATTGGAAAAAAAAATTTGAACTTCATACTGGCACCCGCAATCCACCATTTTTCTTTGTTTAAAAAAAAAAAAAATGTACCCAACTAGCCAGTGACACTGGCGCCACCAATACCAATCTAACGACGTATAATTTATCCAAATCCGTTCATCCGTTTAGGAGCTACGAGGGAACAAAGAAACGGACAAACCCACATATACTTACCATTGATACAGGTCAAACACATAAACCTCCTTTTGGGCTTCGCAGTCCGCCCAAAAAAGTGAAAATTTCTTTCGTCATCATTAGAAAATGATCTTAGCGTAGACGAGACTGTCTCTGACTGTGACTACCAAGTCTAGTTAGTTCATTTCAAGTTTGTTGAAAGTATGCCACAGTTGGCAGGTGAGGAAGGCAGGTCGTGTTATGGGCCCACACGTTCTAGCTTGATTATTATAATTTATAAGCTATTCTGCGTCCTTTTAGAAAGTAGGTGTAATATCACCCGCATGTGTGGGCAGAGGTGTTACATGCTATACGTATTGCCATAAACTAAACCGAGCAGAATTCCAGACCCTTTACTGTTATTGGGAAATGTCGATGCGCACTAACGATTACTAAGTATACTTCTGCGTAGGCACGGCAAGGCACAGTACGGCAAGGGCCGGGACGGGCGCGCGTCCACGTTCATCGCGCCGGCGCACGTGGCCTACCCCGACCAGGTGGACTGGCGTAAGAAGGGAGCCGTCACCGAGGTCAAGGACCAGGGCAAGTGTGGCTCCTGCTGGGCATTCTCTACCGTGAGTATTACCTACTGGTCATTAAAAACATGCTTCGCTTTTATTCTTTACATCGTTTTGTCGAAAATGCCTCGTTGATCGGGAGTTTGGCGCCGAACAAGCCGGCTTTTAAATTCCGGAGCAACAATAATTAAAACTTGCTCTTGTTTATTGTTATTAAGTAAGTACCTACAGTCCTACAAGGGAAATAAGACTGTTTCCTTATGGACTACTGGGCTAAGGAACGGGAACGAAAAAGTTACCTGCATGAGAATGAAGACAAGGAAAATTGTTATTATTAAAGTGACGGCATTTTTGTTCATATTGTAACAATATTATAAATGTATATTGTTCAGCAGTGTTACGTAGTTCTAGTTTATGTACCTAAATGGTAACTCAACTTGCATAGTGTTCAAGAGGAGAACGGAAAAAAGTTAATGCTCATGTCGATGTCACTTATACACACTCTAAAAGGATGTAACAAGACCCTTCACGAAGCCGAAAGGCACTTCGGGGTTTCCCCGTCATTGCGATGTTTTTTTTGTTCTAGCCCATACTTTGTAGTTACGGAGATATTGGGGATCAAAGTGCCAACTTTTTCGGAAAGTTTTTTTTTAAATACATGTTTTTAATGTAAGATTTTTACTTTAAACACATCCACGACCCCCGTACTATTCAATCCATCCATCAGCACAATCTTTTGAGTGCGTTGCATTACATAGAGTCCCACCGTAAAACATGATTTCTCACCCGAAAAAAAAAATTGTTTCCCAGCAATAATTTTTGCGTAAAGTGCGTTACTATTAGTTTGATGTACATACTTAATGCTTGGTTGACGGCTTCGGCTACCCTGTATAACTTTATGGTAGATACCTACCTACATAGGTACAGTTTTAATGCGGAATATAATTAAAGTTTAAATTAAAAGGACACAATATTATTTTATAAAACAGATTCGTTTGATTGTGTTCAAAGTTGAAGCAAATCTTTGATAATTATTTTCCTTGATTGTATGTACAGATTCGCGTGTAGAAGCCAAGTTTGTATGTATGTACTTATATAAAACAAAATAATGTTATCGCTTCGCTGAACTCACTTACCTACATTAGACAGATAGGTAATGATGATTTACAAACATTTAAAGTTGGTCATTTTGTAAACATCAATCCGACCTAGGTAATTCAGAATTGTGTTGAGGATCGGCACTCTTCGAATAAGTAATCAATTAGGTACTGAATATGAATAGACCCTTCAAATAAGAGCGGAAATAGTTTCTGGCAGCTAAACAAAACGTGACGGTTATGACGCATATGAGTTGGTGCCCGCGACCTTTGTTCGCGTGACATTATTATTAAAAAATCGAGCTTTATATAGTATAATATAATATAATACTACTTCCCTTTTTTAATCGGATTTTGTTAAAAATTTCAAGGGTTTTAATTTTTTGCAGAACCCTAATTATTTTTCTAAAAGAAGCATAGCATAAGTTAGACCTTATAACATCAGCTTTCCGCCAATAAAAAATCGCGTTAAAATCAGCCCAACCGTTTCGGAGATTAGCCGGAGCAAACAGACTGAAAGACAGACAACAATTGAAGGAAATGTGTTTTTGTTAGAAGTACAAATAAATATATTTTCATATCATCATCATCATGATCACTTCAGCCGAAAGACGTCCACTGCTGGACATAGGCCCACACCTTCATACGCATTCAGTAAAAAGTTGTTATTTTGATATTACAAACAGACACTTCAATTTAAAATTATTTGTAAGAATTAATTTAATTATCGTTGACGTAAACAGAATGTGAATCTATAATCTCTATAGTGACTAGTGTGGGTACAAGGTCTGTCCGTGAGTAAGCAGGCACTTATAACACCAGTAGTGCCTGATAATACCGTTGTAGTTTATTTATGTTTGATTTTCTCATAAACAAAAGCAATTGAATGTGATCGATTCGTCAAACACAATAAAACAAGCTAAAGTTATTAACTCCAACACTGCTGAAGTATGTATGTAGTAAGGCAATATACATAGTACCTAGATACCTACCTAGGTATAGGGACTTGATCGTTTAGTCGCGCCGCGCGCGTCCTGCTCATATTTCTTACTTCCAGCATCTCAGTACAACACGAACTGGCTCTGTGACTCGACTCGCCCTAAAAAAGATATATTTGTCTATGGCACTAAAGACCATACCAAACAAAGTGTAGGCAGACCATAAGACTGATTAGACATTATAATTCAGAAAGTCCAGATAATTAGTGGGGCATTTGTTGATTGTTGTTATCAAATGTTATTGTTCGCCGGTCATGTGACTGATATCTGTGTCGTTTCGCACACGTCTGCTTTGATTAGTATTTCGTATCGCATTGTATGTGTAATGGGCGGTTATCGAGTGTCTCTATACGTAGGTAGTTATCAAGAACAGCTCGCATTATCATAATTGTAACGTGATAATTGCAGGCTCGGTAATAATCCACAGCTGCTGTGCTGCTCATATTTCTATGAATAAGAATGAAGAAGGTAGTAGTAATAAAATATTACTCTAAAACATTGTGCCTTAGACCAGCCCGCTTTACCTTACCAAAGGTTAACTACTTAGGTAATTATTCGAAAGAAGAGACATCTTTTTTTTTTAACAACTTCCTTGGGGTCTGCTTCCAATCTAACCGGATGCAGCTGAATTGCTGAATACCAGTTATGAATAGCTATCAAATAAAATGTATCCATTTTAAAATAAAGCTGACACAGTAGTATGTGTAATAATCGCGAGTTGTTCAGGTTAGGTCACTAAAGCATCAGTTTCAAATATTTGTTCAGCGTTAGGGACCTAGCTCACTGACAATAGCGCGATGATTCAGTATCGATGTTTCATTATTTCCGTTCTGCACAAGTTCACTGTCTATCGTATGAATATTAGAACCTAGGTAGCTTAGTACAAGTTTATTCTTTATTCAAGTTCAAGTTAATGCCGACGTTAAAACCGATTTATTCTTGCTGATGGGGCTGAATATTAGGAACTATAACCTAAGTTATTACAGGGAATATTGGCCTGCAGAGAATGGTGCCTCATTTTCACGTTATTTCTGCAAACATTATAGGAAGTGGCGTTACGTAACCAAAGCAGCTGCACTTTGCTTCAGATAACGCTACCATTAGCCACGGAGTTACTAGAATTCCTAGTTGTACCAAACTATGTAGTTTATATATCTGTGCCAACTAGGCACACCCTACCTATGTAGCTACTAACTACCTTATGTAACTTTGCGCAACCGAAGTAATGTGATCATGGACATTAAATTCATAATGAGATTTACCCACACTGCTGACGGAAATGTTGTGCAGTACATTTGACTAGCAAACCATGTTACAATAACGAAGTACATACGTGCCTACTTGCCTAGGTAGATATAGCAAGAAAATTACACCGCGACCGTGTAGTGATTTAGTTAGATATTTTAAAAACTACCTTTAGCAATAAAGCCAGACATTTTTCACATCTGTCTGTTTTCGGTAATTCTTGACAAGTCCGAACCACGAACTATTGACAAGGCCGGAAGCATGGCAGCCATCTAGAGGTAAGGCGCAATGCAACACATTTCCCTGGGGGCTGTGTGAGCAGTACTTACTGATTTCGTATCGGTATACCATCACAACTGTACCATACACGTTGTTCCCACAGACGGGCGCGCTCGAGGGCCAGCACTTCCGCAAGACCGGCTTCCTAGTGTCCCTGTCGGAGCAGAACCTGGTGGACTGCTCGGCCGCGTACGGCAACAACGGCTGCAACGGCGGCCTCATGGACAACGCCTTCAAGTACATCAAGGACAACGGCGGCATCGACACCGAGAAGTCTTACCCCTACGAGGCCGTCGATGACAAGTGCAGGTGAGGCGTCCGCCGAAACACCATCACGGACTATACCCAGCTGGTGGGTATAGTCCTCTTGACTGTGCCAACCTCCTCGTTCCTGTGCCAGCCAAGCCATAATCCGCAACATATTTTTTATTTTATTTATTCGAGAATCAGCACATACGTGAACGTAAAAAATGAATTAAGACAGTCCCCGACGCACACCCTTTACCACTTCCCAGTAGTTTAGCCTAGAAGTAGAGACTGAACACAGTCTTCATGCAGCAACAAACATATCCGTTTTGTTCTCCCAATTTATTTATTATAAACAACATGATAGTATACCCCGCCTGTCTAGTTCCCCTATGTATATGAAGCTCAATCTCGCAGATACAACCCCAAGAACTCGGGCGCCGACGACACCGGCTTCGTGGACATCCCCAACGGCGATGAGGAGAAGCTGATGCAGGCGGTGGCCACCGTGGGTCCCATCGCCGTGGCCATCGACGCGTCGCAGGAGAGCTTCCAGTTCTACTCCGAGGGCGTCTACTACGATGAGAACTGCTCCTCCACCGACCTCGACCATGGAGTACGTATAGCTTGCACTTGTATTGCTGCCAACCTGTTTCAGCGTCACATAGCTGGAGTGCGTCGTGGTTGTTGGCGCGCGGCCTTACTTGGAACTAACGCCGCCATCTTGTTTTTGCAATACAATTTCAGAACGACCTCCTGAAAATGTCATCAAGCGCCAAAAAAAACCATGCAGCCCTGTAACACTGATATACAGTTCGAGTTCTATTGTCTACTCCTTTATTTTTGACAGATAAGGCTATTCTTATGTTTCAAAAACTTTATTAGTGCTGAAGTGTGCGCTATAGAGAAAATAAAACAAGAGAACAGACCGTAAGACCGTACAAACAGATCTGTTGCTTTTCGATTAATTGCGTAGGTAGGTGAAGTGTGCACAATGTGGTTGCCACAAATCGCAGTTTTTACGATAAACCTAACAGTTGACCTTTCCTTTTGCTTCGATAAAAAAGACTGATGACACTTGTTATTAACAATCAGAAAAGTGATATTATTGACCTACTTTATTCATATATGTTCCTAAGATACTTAAAAGTGGTAGTACGTAGTAAGTAGTAGTACTCCAAACAGATTGAACTCATGTCTAAGTTTGGTAACTCGATCGTAGTAGCACGTTTTGATCACTGTACTTTTCATTGGTTGTATGATCTAAGTTCGCGTTGATGATTTTAAATGAATAGCCACTAATGTGAGTGTTCATGTTCAGGTGATGGTGGTCGGCTACGGCACGGATGAGAAGGGCGGAGACTACTGGCTCGTGAAGAACTCGTGGAGCCGCTCGTGGGGAGACCTGGGCTACATCAAGATGGCTCGCAACAAGGACAACCACTGCGGCATCGCCTCCAGCGCCTCCTACCCGCTCGTCTAGTGACCACACAACTACTTTATTTCATTTAAATTGCCATCCTGTAAAATACCTAAAGAAATTAACGATTCAATTTTCGAAACTTGCAACTCCAGATTTTTGAGTCCAAATTCAACATTTTTGATGAAAGTTTACAACAATGTCTAAAAATGTGTGTTCAATTTGAATTAAAATTACAATTTAAGAATTACCAACGATTAAGTTGATGATAACTAATGCCATGCTATTTTTGCCGCGAACAATGGCATGACACTGAAGTAATCACTGTGAATAAAGTCTCGTAACATTCCGAGCTCGTACAGTCGTCGTTTAGAGTTAAGTATAGCATAGTAAGTGTAAAGTTTATGAACATATTAGTAAGTTAGCGCGAACTGAGAGTAAAGCACTTGTGATATTATAGTTATCTACTCGCGTCACGTAGCGGCTAGCGTTGTTGAGCTGAATATAAACATATTTTATAAAAACACCTGGTTTTATTATGCAATAAATTTGTTTTATTAATTTATGTGTATTCCTCTAAATAGCTATCTACGCTAAGTAAAATACGCCAACTGGCGTGTGGTACGGGCGGCAGAGCCCATAACAATATCATCCTCACCTCACGCCGAAATCATTAGCCATATACAGAGTGTAACAAGACCCCTAACGAAGCCGTCAACCAAGCATTCTGTACAATCGGCCCAAAATGAATCTGAGCACCTGGACTATTTTTGCTTGCAGCATCCGGCCGCTACAGAACCGTTTGGTTAAAAACTTTCTCCTCCTTGGTCCTTTTTTGTGTTATTCCTATTAGTAAAAAAAGCGTGGTCAAACATCTGTATCCATTAGCAGAGCCTGAGAATTTTTGTAAAACAGAAGACAATGTAAAGAGGTCGACCCTTTTTTTGTTGTTTTACTACTATTGGTCCGCACTCTCTTTGTACTGACCAATAGTAGTAAGGGTGGTGAACAGATGTGGATATCGTATGCACGGGATTTTGTTTTAAAAGTGAGCAGATTTATTTTGTACCAATGGTACACACGGCTACACATCAAGCTATACATTTCCAGTATAAGCTGACCTCGCATTGTACGTAAATCCTATACAAAGCGAGATCATCATAAACTGGAAATGTATAGCTTGATGTGTAGCCGTGTGTACATGAAACTTGAACGTGAAGTTTGTTAACTTTTTATCTTGTTTTACCTTTTTTTGTGCAGTAAGCAACGACTTATTGTCGGGCCCATGCTGTGCCCCCATACTTAAGTACTAATGCTGTAACATGATAATATTGTAACACCTGTTTGATGATTTGAAAAGAGTAACCATGGAGTTTCTTGCCGGTTCTTCTCCATAGGAAAAGACCAACCCGAACCGTGCACCTCTTTGTCGACGTTTTATAAGTGCCCATCTAGGCCTGTTTTTTTTTTTTTTTAAACTTTATGTAACTTTACGAAACAAAAATTATTGCTGGGAAACGACTTCTTTTTGGGGTGAAAAATCACGTTTACAGTAGGAGTCAATGTAACGCACTCAAAACGTTGTGCTGATGAATGGATTGAATAGAAGGGGGGAGGGGGGGGCATGGAGGTGTTTTAAGTAAAAAATCTTACATTAAAAACATGTATTCAAAAAAAACTTGTAAAAAGTTGGAACTTTGACCCCCAATATCTCCTTAACTAGAAGGTTCCCCGGTATGGTCTAGAACAAAAAAAATGATCGCAACGACGGGGAGAACAGTGAACGGTGCCTTTCAGCTTCGTTAAGGGTCTTGTTACACCCTTTATTACGTCGAGACCTACTTTTGTTGTACACACGGCTACACATCAAGCTATACTTTTCCAGTTTATGCTGATCTCGCATCGTATAGGATTTCCGTACAATGCGAGGTCAGCTTATACTGGAAGTGTACAGCTTGATGTGTAGCCGTGTGAACAAAGACTACGTTATTCTACACATTTTTACTACCTTCTAAAACATTGGCGATGAACGCTTGATGACGGACAAACATTAAAGTTCACCTTGACCGCATACAAGCCTGTGTCGTTTATTTATAGTAGGTAAGTACGTGGTAATGAAGTATCTTACGTATTCAATATAGATCCGTGAAAAGATTAGATAAAGAAATATTTAAATGGCCACCAAAATTTAAAAAAAAAATGCAAAATGTGCGGTGCGTAGACACAACCTTCGTGCCTTCGACGGTTATAGACAAGGCTTTCACGAACCAATAATCACGCCATACGAACCTCTCATAGATAAGCCTCACTGCGCAGCAGAAGGGAATATTATAGACTGACTATGCTTATGCTATATAAATAAATAAATATCGCTGGACATTACACACAGCTCCATCTAGGTGCCACACTAGGCAACGAGGCTTGTGTCGTGGACACCAGATAGTTGATACTACTACATACTTATTATACATATAAACATCCATGACTCGGAAACAAATGTAAACAATATAGGTATTTATGTCACGTCGCATCTGAAATGTTACAGGGCTGTAGGCTCCTAGTGCCGTAGTACGGGCCCTGCTCTGTATCTAGAATAGTACAAACATCACGCCTGTAATCCCCGAACGGGTAGGCAGAGGTAGTACCTAATGGTACTCCCGCATTTCGCCAGTTATGTTTAAGTCCCATGCAATCGGGGGCGCGCGAGTCTATTGCCACCCATCAACTGGGCACAAATCCAGACTTCAAGACGGCTATTGAGAAATTCCTGATGGAAACCCAGTAACACTTGGCCCGACCTGAGAATCAAACTCAAGCCCTCATGCTCAGCAGTTGTGCTTGCTACCACAAGCAGCCCCGGATCTAGGGGGGGGGGCAAACCGGGGTACCCGCCCCGGGCGGCAGTTTCAGGGGGCGCCAAAATCATAAGATAGTTTGATTGAAAATACAAAACTTGCTCCAAAAAGCGCCTAGGAAGCCTAGTTGGATCCTCCTTCTGCGAAGCAGTCATGCTAGCGAAGGAAGTGGCGGGACGTGAGAGGGAGAGGGCCTCACGTCCCAGTCACTGCGAGAGACGCCCTGGGCGTCAGGGGTCACGTGGTGGTTCCCGGCCACCGTAGGCGCGGGCCTGTGACTATGGACCGTGAGTAATAGACTAGCTCGCCGTCCGTCCGTCTTAAGTCCTAGGTCGACGGCGCGTGCACGCCTGAAAGAGGTGTCAGCAAACGGGAAGGGGTCCGAAAGGACTGTGCCTGCCAGGGTTGCGGGACTATTCGAAAGAGATACCGCGGCCCTGGGACACAAAGGGCAAAAGGAGGAACATTTTAGTCAGTACAAGTCTGACACTCCCTTCCGCTCCGCCCTAAGTGAGACCTTCTTTGAAGATTTGCCATCCTAAAAAAAGAACCCTGGTTGGATCTAGGTAAATGAAAAAAAACGGCCAAGTGCGAGTCGTACTCACACGCACACAGCACAGGTTCCGTAGCACCAAACAAAATAATAAAAATATTTGAAGGCTCATTCATATAAATCGTATTACATTCAACAGCAAAACCAAATTAGTTTTTCATAGTATGTTCATGAAAAACAAAGTTACTGCTGCAGTTTGACATCAAATCTTATTCAAACCAATTTTCGTTGAAAGTTTTTTTTACGTTCTACAATCCTGCATTTTTTTTTCTCCTCTTGCTTTAAAAATTAGACGGGGGAGGCACACATTTTACCACTTTGGAAGTGGCATAATTATCTTTCAAACGATTTACTGAGAAAAAATGGTTTTAGGAACCTTAATGTAATTTTCACGGATAGGTTTGATGTTTTTTTTTTAGTTTCAGATCCATAGTCTTTGGGGAGTCCCTATCTTTTTTTTGTATAGAAATAATAAAGCGGTTCACAGAATACATCTACCTACCAAGTTTCAACTGTGTAGTCCTAATATAAGTAGTTTCGGAATAAAGTGGCTGTGACATACGTACGGACAAACAGACAGACATCACGGATCTATAAAGGTTGCGTTTTTTATCATTCGGCAACGGAAACCAAAAAAGGCGAATCGGAGAGAGGGGCGCCAGTATCAAGTTTCTGACCCGGTTCGAAAAAATCGTAGATCCGGGACTGACCACAAGACCATCGATCGAGGCAGTTACAGAAGTCGTAGGCATGCCTAGCACTTTAAGCTGTTGAGCCAGCTTTTAGATCTTTATTGACCGTTACGGGTAGTCAACAGCCTGAAAATTTGACAAGTAGTCTTTCCAAGGTGTATCCCAGATAGCATTTTTTGGTCGCAAAATATTTGAGTCAGTAACAAATTGACAAAGTTCCGTTATTGTTTCGAAACAATGCGACTCTGTGCGTTTCGGTTTATATGTGTGGCATCAGTGTTCACATAGTTTGACCGGAACGTGTTTCAGTAACTCTTTGTACTTAGTCGCTAGTCGTTGTGTCGACAAAATATGTATGCATTTGTGACGACTTCCTTTTTTTTATTTTTTATTCTTTTTTTTTTATTTGATGATATTTATAGTCTACGTAAAACTAAGCATGTAGGTCATTAAATAACAGTGGCGAACTCCCAAACAAATTGTTGACATTTTTTGCGTTTTAATATGGAAAATAGGATGTTAAAATATTGAGTTTGAATTAAAGATATTCCAGTTTGAAGTTTTACAGGTTATGTCTAGTCTTGTCAACGACAGACTAATCGAAAAATAAATATAGAAATGCATTTTTACAAAATAAACTACGCACTGCGTATTCAGAATATTAAATCTAACCGACAGGTGTGCCACATGGCCACATGAGACGTAAGTAGGTAGGTACTTATTTATGTCAACCATTCTAAGGGCAGTTAGTTATAGATATGTTATATGATTAATTACCATGGTAAGGGTAGGTCATTGGTGATTAAAGAAAAAAAAACCTTATTTTTTTTAATATTTGTTCCTCATCTTCTCTAATCACAATGTCATCAAGAAGGACAGTTTGAGAATGGCAGTGTCAACAGTTTCAGAACCGCTGGAAAGATTCAAGTGAGAGACACCATATTATAAATTCAGTAACTTTGTGTCTGCAAGTCGACACAATGTCGTAACTTTTTACCGAATAATGTTACTATAAAAACAAATGTTTTTGTAAGTTTATGGATTATTTTTGATTAAATATCATATTGGAGTGTACAGTTTGATTAAACTAAAAGGTCTGGAGACCAGAAAATGAACAAAACTTGTAGCGAAAACCATGTAGGTAAACATTTCAATAAACTGGTTAAATTGCAATTATAGGATGGCCCATCAATGATTTTCAATGTATTTTGTTAAATAATACGACAAATTTCTTTTTCCACTAATATCACAACACATTAAATAAAAAACAACATTAAAAGTAAACTTCGCTGTCAAAATAATTATGGCGGACCTTTCAATTTGTCTTCATATTACACAGAGTTTTCTTTGACATTTTACTTATTTCTTGTAGGTTGCAAAGAATGAAGGGAATTGACGAATGAACGAATGATTTCTGAAATAGTCGGCGCAATGTTACCATACAGCGTCGTAACTTAAAAACCAAATGTTACCGTGTCGAGAAGTTCCCCAATTTAGTCGCAGCGACCGAAACAAAGTCGTAGCAGCGACCAAAAATGTTACTGGTGTCGTCTTTTCAGTGTCGACTAGTTTCGTAACGGCTACCAAAAAATGCTATCTGGATTGTATCAGTAACTGAGTTGTGGAGGTCAGCGTCAGAAAGGCAGTCGCTCCATTTAAGATACTGGTACTCAGACTGGAAGCCGACCCCATCACAGTTGGGAAAAGGTGAACAGTTGGCGCGGCCTATCTAGGTACGTGTAGTAGGTGCTATCTACGTACCTGTACCTACTACACGCATATGCACACGCACGATGGCTGCTGCGAGCGCTGTCATACGAATAATAAAAAGAACATTATCATTAACACTCAAAACGGGATATTTACCATGTTTACTACAGGGTGCAACAAGACCTTTGACGAAGCCGTCAACCAAGCATTATGCATATTAATTAATATTAAGCATATGTCCATCAAAGTAACTTTACGCAAAAATTATTGCTGGGAAAAGACTTTTTGAGGTGAAAAATCACGATCTACGGTAGGACTGAATGTTACGCATTCCAAACATTGTGCTGATATGAATAGTACGGGGGTCGCGGAGGTGTTAGCAGTAAAGATGTTACAATAAAAAGATGTAGGTATTTGAAAAAAAATTGTGGATAAGTTGGAACTTTGACCCCCAATATCTCTGTGACTAGTAGGTACTTCAGTACTTCCCAGGTATGGTCTTGAACAAAAAAATGATCGCAATGATGGGGAGATCAAGTACCTTTCGGCTTCGTTATGTTTATATGCCTTTATTTGTTGCGAGTTCCCGATATCGTGTCTAATCCGTGGTCAAGCATCTGAAACTCACAACAAATAGTAAACATGGCGTTATAAATATCCCGTCTCCAGTGTGTTATATGACGATGTCAATTTAAACACAAGAAGGAAGGTTTTCGTGTGCGTTACGATTGCTCCGCCAAGTTATCCAAACAGAAAAAGACTTAGTTAAAACAATTGACGAAATTTGTCAAAATCGAATGGTACAAACCAAAAATTTGTCAAAGTAGAAATAAAGAGTTGGCCGCGCGGACGTAACGTGGAGGATTGCGCGACCATGGAGATCTCAGCAACTACTTGGGTTAGAGATCTAATTCTTTTTGTCGATTGAAGACTGAATTTGTCAACAATTGTCGAAAAAATAATTTTAAGCTCTGGATCAATATTTTACGAAATATTCACCTTGGAAGTTATGGCCGCGCAATCCTCCACTTGTTGTTCCTTTATTGTTGATTATTTCTTTAAACTTAAGACGTCATACAGTAAAACTATTACAAGAAGAAAGGTCTTAATTTGTCGAAACTAATAAAAGCAATAAATACTACAAAACTTTAATTAAAAAGACGAAATCAGTCCAAAACAAAAAGTACGTGGCCGCGCAGTCGTAACGTTACTTTGTACGCTGATATCTCATTATCTATAATTTCTAGGATGTCGGTGTAATTAACCGTCAGATGTATCGAATTTCTGCTAAAAGTAACATCATGGGAGATAGTAGATGTTTCAAGTCGTACGAGAGCGCGTGACAGAGGGGTCGCGGGGTCACTGGCCGCCACCGCCGCGCCGCTTGCTCTACGCGCAGTGGTTCACACTGGTTGCGTTGCGCATCTACAACTGCGTCGCAAATCGTTCGCTTGTTGAACTATTGAACATGATGACAACTTATCTGATTGTTTCGTCTAAAGTGAGTAGCTGGGTGCCTATTTCGCCGGAAACATATACCTACCTGTATAGGTAATTATAATGATGTAACAGGAAATATAACGATCTTTCAAAGTTTTGTCTCGATTCGCCTCTCTGCGTCGGCTGCGTTTTGGCAAAATATCATTAAAGTAGCTATAGATACAAAAAAAATATCGTGTATATTTTGGTTTAGGCTGTTATAGTTGTTCTAACCTACCAAGTTAGTTAGTTATGCATCCACCCTTCTACTACAGATGCTTCTACCAAGATTAGGACCACAACAAAATGTTCTTGTAAACAAATTGGGTAGGTAAGTATTACGATAGCTACTAACAATTTCAACCAACTACAAACGGCCACGGTTGATGGTTCTGGTTAAACAATCCAATGGCAAGTGGAGAAAGGATCTTCTGGGGCAAGTGGTAATAACTGCACACATCCTACTCGACTGTCCAGTCTAGGGGCAGCCAATAACGCTTGCCGACTGAACCCTCGTGCATTCTTGATATTATCAATATTAGTTACATTATTATGAATATGATGTAGGTAGGCAACTAGAATACCTAGACTATGATGGATTACTAAATCAAAACATGAACTATAATCTTGCAGATGCAAGTGACGCGCGCCGGCGATGCACTCGTCACGATAATGTGCTGCAATTAGAGCAGGCAGATAATAATATGATAAAGGATCATAATATGGCCGTACGCCCCTCGCCGTCGCCGCGCGCGCCGCGCCGGCCAGGCGGCTGGAAGGCGGCGCGGTCACATGACTGCACCCATACAAAGCGAACAGTATCACATTTACAGTGTTTCATGGTCCGTGTGTTGTCAACCTCTCGAGCAGCTACTGCAGAAGATACATCGATACTAATGACGGAGCGAGTATGGCCAGGAGGCGGTGAGGCCTGAGGGCGAGGGTGAATCGACCAGTACCATGTAAACCGTGTTTATGTACACTCATTATCAATATTCCATAGCAACGATGACAATGTATTGATGATCTTTGGATGTTTTTGTCTAAAAATTCTGGATTTACAACCTATCCCCCTGCGTTAACACGTGTTTCAGGACTTCAGGACGCAAGCGGCGGAGAGTTAGGAACTTTTAGGTAATGATTCAATACTATATTTATTTTGTAGATGATTATGTACCAAATTTCAACTTGGGCACGTTTCCAATCTTTAACAATTTTTTCACAAGACGCAAGTGCCGGACTTTTGGTTAGCAATTCAGTACCACATATAAATTTTAATTGTGCACCAACTTTCAGTTTGTTACCAGAGATTTTACATCTTTTTCCTGAAAATCCTGGGCGCTATTAAGTGTAGATTTGATTTGTTATCCTATCTCCGGACCAGGATTGTTGCGAACATCAGTATCAGCATCAGCATCCGCTGAACTTCAGCATCATTTACTACATCAGCATCAGCTCAGCATCCGCAATGATCGATGCTGATGTTCGAATCGTGACATGACCGCAGAGGAGGCGAGGCATAAATCACGTGTAGTTTTTGCTTGCGAGTTTAACCAATCAAAGGGTCGACCGCGGGGATTGCGATTGCAAACAAACACAAAGTGACACAAACTTGTCTTATTACGTTACTAGCTTCTGCCCGCGACTTCGTACGCGGATCCTGTTGCTTTTGCCAGCGACAACGGGGTCGTCAAGAAAATCGAAGATCTGAAACGTTTGATGTAGAATTCTGAGGCCCGGGGACGGGAAAACAACTGGATGAGCGAGACGATTGAAGACGTTCCAGATCTTTCATTTTCGTAAGTCCACAGGAAATGCCCATCAGACTTAAACAACTTTTGCTAAGACGTCATTCCTTAATATGTTATAGTGTCGCTGGGCTTTGGAGATTCACAACAGGGTTCCAGATCTCCAAATTTATTCTCACAGCAGAAAATGCTCTTCACGTGGAATAATTTTTGCTATGACACCATTTTTATATCTCTTATACTTTAGCTGTTCTGATGCGGTTCTGCATCAGGTGTTCCAATTTCTAAAATAAATTATAGCCTATATGTTGCCCAGACTTACTACCTACACAACAAATACCTTTTCTTCCCGTTATTCTGTCAAATAAATATGCCTTCGGGCTTGTGTTATTTGAGTGTTTAATTTCCTTTTCCATTTATCGTCGTGACACGGTAGCCTACCCGGTAACGCAGGGGAGCAGTCACTTAGATTTTAATTGATCAGGTATCTTCAAATTTAAACTATAACTATGCCTAGAAAGAGGTCAAATCTGGGAAAGATTTGACCTCTTTCTAGGCATAGTTATAATTGATCAGGTATCTTCAAATTTAAACTATAACTATGCCTAGAAAGAGGTCAAATCTTTCCCAACGTTCCAAAGGAGTTAAAAGATTGAGGATCATAAGATTCCCAAGAATCTACCGAGGAGCGTCAGGAGAGACTTGATGCTGTTCGAGAACATCAGACTGCAACTCGCTCCGTAGAAACCTTTCGGATCGCGAAGCACACCTGCGTTCTCAGCGTAATTACGCATTTACATCCAGGTCTCTAGAAACCAGTGAAGAAATCATGCATTGTCTCGAGAGTCGCAGACGTTCACGGATAGATAATTGCGCATTAGTTCTCAGCGTATCTACGCATCTGCTTCTAGGTCTCTAGAGATAAGTGCGGAACATGATGCGCGACTGTCCGCTATGTTAAGCGTTTGCCTAGGTTGGCCCGTGGATGGGTTACCTCCCAATACATACCGAGTTTCCTCACTTCCTCGCTGAACATCTGATGCAGCACCGCAACAGACCAGCTAAACTATAAGAGATACAAAAATGGTATCATAGCAAAAATTATTCCACGTGATGAGCATTTTCTGCTAAGAGAATAAATTTGAAGATCTGGAACACCTGAAGTGGAACTCCAAGAGCCCAGCTACACTATAACATATATAGGAATGACGTCTTAGCAAGAGTTGTTCAGCCTGATGAGCACTCTCTGCGTAAAGACTTAGTTTGATGTACAGAATGCTTGGTTGACCCGTCTTAGCAAGAGTTGTTCAGCCTGATGAGCACTCTCTGCGTAAAGACTTAGTTTGATGTACAGAATGCTTGGTTGGCCGCTTCGTGAAGGGTCTTTTTGTTGTAAAGGTATTAAATCTGGGCAACATATAGGCTATAATTTATCTTGGAAACTTGAACATCTGATGCAGCTTTGATTTCCATATCAGGTGTTCCAGTGTTCTTCGCGATCCGAAGAGGTTTCTACGGAGCGAGTTGCAGCCTGATGTTCTCGAACAGCATCAAGTCTCTCCTGACGCTCTTCGGTAGATTCTTGGGATCTTATGATCCTCAATCTTTTAGCTCCTTTGGAACGTTGGGAAAGATTTGACCTCTTTCTAGATATAGTTATAGTTTAATTCTGAAGATAACTGATCAATTAAAATCTAAATGACTGCTCCCCTGCGTTACCGGGTAGGCTACCGTGTCACGAAAAAAAATGAAAAAGGAAATTAAACACTCAAATAACATAAGCCTATTTAGGCTTATTTATTTGATAAAATAAAATAATAAATGGGAGTTTTGGCCAGTAGAGTCAAATTTTCAATGATTCATCGAATTTTCATCGAAAATCAGTCCTAAACTGTTACCGCCTTCACCGCGTGGAGGTACTCCCAGCTTATGTTATTTTATAATTATACAGTGAAATTAGTGATAGCTTTGATTTCCATATCAGGTGTTCCAGGTCTTCAATTTTTTTAATTTATTTTTTATATTATATTCCACAACGCGTGTGCCAGATCTTCAATTTTTATACGTCAACAGAGAGTGCTCATCAGGCTGAACAACTCTTGCTAAGACGTCATTCCTATATATGTTATAGTGTAGCTGGGCTCTTGGAGTTCCACATCAGCTGTTCCAGGTCTTCAAATTTTATACGACAACAGAGAGTGCTCATCAGGCTGAACAACTCTTGCTAAGACGTCATTCCTATATATGTTATAGTGTAGCTGGGCTCTTGGAGTTCCACATCAGCTGTTCCAGGTCTTCAAATTTTATACGACAACAGAGAGTGCTCATCAGGCTGAACAACTCTTGCTAAGACGTCATTCCTATATATGTTATAGTGTAGCTGGGCTCTTGGAGTTCCACTTCAGGTGTTCCAGATCTTCAAATTTATTCTCTTAGCAGAAAATGCTCATCACGTGGAACAATTTTTGCTATGGTACCGTTTTTGTATCTCTTATAGTTTAGCTGGTCTGTTGCGGTGCTGCATCAGATGTTCAAGTTTCCAAGATAAATTATAGCCTATATGTTGCCCAGATTTAATACCTTTACAACAAAAAAAAAATCATTTAAATCCGTCGAGTAGTTCCGAAGATTAGCGTGTACAAACAAACAGACATACAGACAAACAGACAGAATTTTTATTTTGGATTCGTGCTCTATTACTGTTTCCAAACCACTTCACAAATTTTTTTTTAAATATATTCAATGTACAGACACAGTTTTTTTACTGTTTTATTATATGTATAGATAATTCGTCATTGCGCGTGAAAGTTTTTGATTTTTTTGTAAACTGTTGAGTTTTTGTGTGATAATATAATGCCGCCCCCGTTGAAAAGTGGAATATGGAATTAAAAATTATTGAAACAATCTTTTATTTGAGCACCAAGGAAAAATATGCAACTTTTAGATGTATATTTACAATGGTAACTACATTTCTCTTGTTTTTTTTTTTTATAGAAAATAATTAAAATCAGTATTAGCATCCGCTGATGTCAATGATAAAAGGTCAGCATCAGCATCAGCATCCGCTGATGTGACAAAAATATGCATCAGCAACAACCCTGCTCCGGACACCACAAAGGACAATGTAACAAATATAGGATAAAACGGAAGAATAAAAGATGCATTGACATTGATAGAACGCTTTATAGAAAACAAAACTATCGCACTCTGTGTGCACACGTTATGTACAGATGTCATACAGGTATTACTCATTTGTAGCAATCGTTTCAGTTCAACGTTCATCATCATTGTTACAAATGAGCGTGCAGTCGTGCACTCTTATAGGTAGGTGCAGACAGATATGCTTACTCCTACCCACTCTAATAGTTTCGTACAACAAATAAATAATACTGATTACGTTATACTTCGAACACATTCATATTTACACTAACTTATAAATATTACTTTTAATTGGCATTCAATGGATTACTGGGTATTTTAGAATTACTTACTAACAACAAACACAATGTTTGGTATTTCCATATAATAATATGTAAAAACAAAAACAACAATGGCTTCATTAATTTCGGGTCTGCAATAATCGCAGAACTGGTGACTATCGTAATTAAACATACTCGTAGGCACAGAAGGTATTGTTTACTTGGTAACGAGTTCACATGGCATCTGAATCAATTATGTGTACCTACTAAGTAACCGAACTGAAGGAATTCTTCACAGCGAGCGGTGACACACGATCGCTTTGTTATTAAATAGTAGTGATTAATGAAACTTTGTTGTCGGAAATAGAGCAAAACGCGACCTCCGCCACCTCTTACAAACATTGTTCCAAATTGATACTGAATCCTAGTGATAAGGTTCGCTATACAATGCGTTGTGGACAAATAAGTGGAACACACCATTCTGTATTAGTGTTGGGTAATTATTGACCAAACAGAAATCCGGCTCCACCTAGGTACAGCCAATAGGAGTAACCATTTACTTACGATCAGCTCTCCATCAGCTGAACCAAGCTTTACAAATAATATTTTTACACACTTAAGTGTAGGTACCTTTTTATAGCATAAAGTAATGACATACAATGTGTTATTTGTGAGTGATTACAAGATCGTAAGTTTCACTCCATAGAGATATCGGGTATAACATTGTTACTTTTGGCACATAGAAGACATACATGTTATATGGTTTTGGCAACTAGAGATATCTAATAAAGTTCAGAATTGTACAGTTGGTAAGAATTCGGCTCCCGTACATTTATAACAGGTAGCGACCCGCCCCTGCTGCGCACGGCGCCGGCGCAGGCGCCACCTATCTTCTCCAAAACTATATCCAATCGTTCAAGTTGGAGCCAACCATACACATACACGAACCATTGATCGGTTGGGTGGTTTCGAAGCTTAGCGTGTACTAACATAGTGACACGTGATTTTTATATAATGGGATTGGAATCATCACCTCATTAGGTAATAATTCTGGAAGATGAGTTGAACCAGTGCTGGAAGAACTACTCCTACTCCGGGTCATTTTAGTTGGGTCACGGGTCAGTCGCTCATTTGTTCGGAAACGCAGACGCGTTTGTCTTGGTGGGAACAAAATGAACGCGTCGGTCGTCTATGTAGGCGACGATCGCTTCGCGTTTGTTTGGAGCGTTTCTGATAGGTTAACCAACGACGACGGTTTGACTGACTGCTATTATTTTAGTTTGCAGTTGGGCAATCTGTTAGCTAGTAATATAGTGTTGTGTAGCTGCTCAGAGCCTGGTGCTGGGTGCTAGCCCTGCCAGGTTATGTAGGTACAGCAAACTAGTTGGCACATAGCCTGTTACTAACCCCTCGTTTCTTAATCGAAGTAACTACGAGTTGAGTCCACACTTACCTAACACTAAGCTATATACAAAAGTTTACAGACTCGTATGCCATTCTTATTTACATTATCATTGTTTCAAATCTGAGGTTTATAATGTCAAAAAACTGAAATGAACAAGTACCATGAACGAAGAATACTACGAGTAGCTGCAAAAGAGCATCAAATGGATCTAAGGGAGTGCAATATATTTTAATTTAGACAACAGAATGCAAGTGGTAATGGGTGATTTTTTTTTTGTAAAAAAATGTAATAATTGTTTCCTTTATTATTATTTCCTTTTTGTTAAAATATAAATAAAGGAAATCATAATATGCTGCCTTAAAGTATCCACTCACTGTATTCAGTAAAACATAGTCTTGTAAGCCAGCAGAGTAACAACTGGCAAAATGAGAGCATGAATAACGTAGTGAGTTACAATAAACTAGAACAATGAGATCGATCCGCCGGGCGCGCACTCCGCGGGTGTGGCGGCACTATCTGCCCTCGCGCGACTATTTCTTCTTGGGCTTCTTGGGGTTGCGCGAGCGGCTCTTGGCCTTGCACAGCGGACAGATGGGCGCGTTGCGGTGGATCTGCTGGTGGCACGACAGGCACGACTTCATGGGCGGCGGCTGCTGTCTGCACACAACACACACTCATGCGACCATCGCTCACCACGCAATACGCATTCAACGAGGAATGCAATGGTGCTGTGAAATACATTTGTTACGAGTGACGTTTGATTCCAATATTTGAAAAAATAGCGTAAAGATAAAAAAATGTTTCAAACCAAAATTAAAATCATAACATTGGATTAAATTAATTGTAATCGAATAAATGAACAGTTAATAGGTGAAGAGATCAGGGCAGGTAAGGACGGCCGGAGGGAAGTGAGGAAGAGAACAAAAAGAGAAATAAAACATAATCGAACCTCAGCGAGACCGTAATGAAATCTTGGTCGAGGGCAGACCTGAACGCGGGCGGAGGCGGCGGCGGCTTGCGCGGCGCTGCGGGCGGCAGGAACGACGCCAGCGCGCGAGGGGCGGAGCCCGGGCCCGGGCCGGAGCCCCCGCCCGGCAGCGCGGGGAAGCGGCTGCAAACACGCACATCTCACTTAGAGCACGAGCTTACCTTACTATAATAATAATGATCTAAATTCGTTTGTGATATAAAATTTACACATTTATGAATAAAGTTTTTGATGTCATGATAGAATTTTAAATACCCCTTCATGACCCCTGTACTGTTGCATCACTCAAAAGCACAATGTTTTGCGAGCGGTTAGGTACATCACGAGCTACTCTAAACAGCGATTTGTTGTACACAATAGTTAATTTTCGGCTATGTTACGGTTGTTACACCCATTATACTGCTCTGTATGAAGAAGTCCTGGCAGTGAGGCACATACTCAGGCGTGATGGGGCTTCCCTCCTCCTCGTGCAGGTCGGGCAGGCGCTCCAGGCCGAGGCACTGGCGCCGCAGCAGGTCTACCTCGGCCTTCAGCGGCCGGTAGTCCTCGTGCAGCCGCGACGCCGCCGACAGCTTGCGCGTCATGCTCTCCTCTGTCTGCTTTATCACCGTCTCCATCTGATCATTTACAAATTATTAAGTGTTTGATGCACCAACTGTGAAATAAAATAATTACACAAAAAAAACCGGGCAAGTGCGAGTCGTACTCAAGGCTCATTCATGTTACATTCAACAGAAAAACTGAATTTGTTTTTCATAGTATGTTAATGTTAAACAAACTTACTGCTGCAGTTTATGAAAAAGTCCATTTCTCAAAAACTATACGTCAAATCTTATTCAAACTAATTTTCGTTGAACATCATCCCACTTTGGAAGTGTCTATCTTTCAAACGATTGACTTTAGAAATAATGGTTTTAGGAACCTCAATGTCATTTTGAAGACCTATCTATCACCCCCCACATATCTGGTTGTTATAGTTTGATATATTTTTTTCTGTTAATTGTATACCCCTTTATCTTTTATTTTTGTATAAAAATCGTAAAGTGGTTCACAGAATACATCTACCAAGTTTCAACTGTGTAGTTTTAATAGTTCAGAATAAAGTGGCTGTGACATGCAGACGGACACACAGACATGACGAATCTATAAAGGTTCCGTTTTTTGCCATTCAACTACGGGACCCTAAAAATGGATCAATTTAATTTCCGACATTAACATCTTTATTCCGCAAAGTTTTTAGCAAGGTATAAAGCCACGCATGACAAGGAGGCCGAAATTGCTAAGAATTTGAAGCACATAGAACAGAAATCAAGTATTCATAGCTGGCCATCTGACCAACTGACAGCGAAAATAAACAGTTTAAGATGTTACAATTGTGGGCCAACAATAGCGCGCGCCTAAGTAAACAAACACTCGTACCATCGTGCTGGCGTATTTATAGCTCACCTCCTACGCTGTTGATTGTGATTCCTGTACTTTCTAACATTCCAATATGTTTAGAATAAACTTTTGCCAATTAATGTCATACTATGAATATTAATTATATCTTTAATAATCTTTCAGACACATTCATTACATTTTCAAGTATTTCTTAAAAAGAATCATATACAAAAACATTTAAAAATATAAAAATAGTGGTCCACCGGATGTCGGGAGCACGGTCCGAGCTACCGGTGGTTAGGGATCCAGAGGCAGGAGCCTCCTCACAATGCGGGCTGAATCAAGGAGTACTGCCTTTTGAGTCAGGCCCTTGATCCACCCGCCTTTTATTATTTTGTTATATGTTTCATTTGAGATCTTTTTCAAACAGACCCATCAACCACGTTTGAGTGTCTAGATGTAGACATTGAATGTTCCATCTTTAACTAGTAAACTATCATACAGCGTTGATATCGGCATGTATCTGGCGCAGCTCCTCCACATGGCTCATCTTCTCCTGCTGCAGCAGCTCCATCTCACGTTTGTACTGTGCTAGGCAGCGGCCCTCCTGGTCTCCGCTGCGTACCTCGTTCAGGATACTGCGCTTCATACGCTCCAGGGTTATTGTTTTATTTCTGGAAATATTTAATGTATGCAGCTAATAACTTGGTCAGTTATGATGAAAATACTCAGTTAGTACATTTTTTTTCCCAAGAATATAAAATTCCAATAAATTGAGCTTTATGAAGGTTATTTATTTTCTCTAAAAGGACTAACTTTTGCTAACAAACTTCACGGATTTGATTATTATTTTATTTTTCTATACTTGTATCTTATCCATTAAAAACACGTATACCCACCGTAATGATTTATCGCTCCGAGCCTTTTTTAGTTTCAATAGAAACTAGCGAAAAAAAACGAAATAATCGGTATGAGGTCCGTCTTACATTTAAATCCGTTAAGTATTTACATTCTTACCCTCCTATTAATAAACACAGAATAAATTTATTCCAAGTTTAAACCTATGAAAATGTATGGTTATTCCTTTGTTATTTCTGGTATAACTTTATTTCGTGTTTATTAATAAGAGTGTTAGTGTTTAGTTACTTATAACCTTTATTTTAACTTCATCAAGCACGAAAATTTATAAAAATAATAAACATTTCAAACGATGTCAAGTGTTTATTGATCGAGTCCACAGGTGCGATTTGAAAGGGCATTTTGAAGAATTTATCAATAATAAATCGACGTACCTGATCTCTTTCATAGCTTCTAATTTATGATATATTTCACGTTCGTTTTCTGCGGTCATTTCTTATTCAATTTTTATTAAAACTACGAAAATAAACTAAAATGCAACCACAAAGCGAAATTACACCGTCGCCGTGCATGTAGGGATGTTCCGATACTAGTAAATACGAGTAAGTACTCGATACTTTTGTTTCGATACCAAGTATTAATAGCATCGAATCAATCTTGCGATACTTACTCGGTATCGAAACAGAAGTACTTGGTATCGAACCGAATCAGACTGAACGAAAGTAATTTTAAAATTTCCGAACACATTAGAGCGAAAGCCCTCTCGCGCGTCTCGTGGCTGGCGAACCGAGCCGGACCCGTCCCACTTCGACCGAACGAGACACAAAGAGCCGCCTCAGCCCTTAAGTCGTTTTTATTTTAATCGAAATTAAATACCAGGCAATGTGAATCGTATAAACTCACGTTGATTATTAAACTATGGTTAGCCACTTATAGAATCTGACTGATGTTACTTCGTAGTAAATAGTTAAATAAAGCCATGAATTAAATAAAAAACTTATAATTTATCATCTAAAATTGATAATGTAATAAATCGATTGATTACGTCCCTCCATATTTTTGCTATGTTAATGGAAATTAAAAAAGTTTTCTGCACAAACCGTTGTAGTTTGAGACTTTGAGTAGTTTCTTCAAATTTGCTTGAATGCCACAGATTATGAAAATATTATTATGAATATTTCATTATTACTTGATTCACCGACCTTTTAAAAATATATTGAAGGCCGTACTACGTTATAAATAAAACGTAACGTGATGAATATAATATTATTCATCACGTTACGTTTTGTTAGATTTTGCTACTCAGAACATTCCAATGAGGGCTATCGTTTTTGAGCTCACCAGATGGCACCACTGTCGATTAAGGTTCTGTCAAAAATTCTATTTTATACTTTATAGTACCAATAACTTCATAAAAAGTTTATTTTATTAAGTATAAAAACATAGTGTAGACATATTTACAATATTCTCCATAAAATTAGCAAGCATGAAACATTTAAAAATCATTTTATCTCCAAGTACTGAAAATTAAGCTTCTAAGTTGCTACTTAAAATCTTCAAGTCTTAATTAATCAGGAATGGCCCAATCTAGACCACAATCGTGAATATTTGTAAAAATACGAGTTAAAAAAGCACGCAAAGCGTGAAATTTCTATGACATCTGACATTTCGGTGCCCCCGCGCTACACTAGCGCCTCTAGCGGCGAATTCATACGCGATAGCCCCCATTATGGACATATGGGTATAAAAAAACAAATAATCTAATTTACTCATAAATAGGTTTTATTGACACTAACTACAAAATTATTGGTAAAATAAGCTTTAGGTTGGAAATGGCACGGGGCGCTTGCGCGACAAAAAAGAAAGTTCCATTGGAAAATTTCTAGAAGTATCGATATAAGTAAGTATCGATACTTTAGGAGTACCTGTATGATTTGTATCTAAACACGATTTGAGTACTACTGATATGAGTAGGTATCGATACTTTGAGGGTATCGGAATACCCAGTGCATGAGCTAATAGTGATGTGACAAAGGCTTATTTCACTCGAGACTCAACTTCACTTGTTCACTATCGGTCGTTCATCGAACGGAGTTTTTTTTGGATTTTGAATCCTGCCATTCTTTTCTGCTTTTGATACACATGTCATATATTACTTTTTATATTATTTTTTATATTATTTTAGGTCTGTTTATTTATTAAATAATGTGTTCGTAAAAAATATGTAACTTGTAACTACATTTATCTTTATTCTTTTGTAATTATTAAGAATCTTAGTTGATCTAAAAATTTGCTTCCATTTAATTCTCAGAATTGACCGTGATTATCATATTATTAATGATTTCAATACTAACTTTTTTGCTTAACTTATTTTATAATGGTCTAAGGATCGTGCATCACTAAGAAAAAAAAAAAAGAATTGAAAGGAAAATGGCCGCTTGACCATTGATAGCGGCTTGCTGTCAAAATAGTGGAATCATTTTAATACAACGCGTACGCAATAACTTGTGTGGAAACAATCTTGATGCATGTTATTATTTAGCATACCGAATGAATTTCTCATATTTTACCTTTGTTGACTCGAATATTACTTGGCGGAGGTCATTTACACCTTTGCAACTGGCTTCGTGTCGTGCCCACTAAATTCCAATCGACACTGTTTACTTGTGAGAATGAGTGAGGAAGGCAGCGAGGATTCGCCTCCACGGCCCAAGCGCAAGATCAAGAAAGTGATGGTGCTCTCGTCAGACTCTAGCTCGGACAGCGACGAAAGCGTCACTGTAGCAGGGACACGGAGAAAGAGATTAAGGGTGACTGAGCAAGCTTCAACACGTTGCATTAGCGCAGGGGTCTACGGATTACTACAATGAGTCTGTTTCAGGTGCTGAGTGATGACGGCAGCGACAGCAGCGGCAGCTCTGTGGTGTGCGCAGGAGCCCGCCGCAAGCGCGCGCTGCCCAAGCTGCGCGACTCTGAAGGCGACAGCGACACGTCAGGGTGGGCCACAGACCACTCGGACGTGCCTAAGCCTGCAGCCTCGGCTTCTAAACCCGCCTGTGGTTTTGCTTCGGACAGCTCGGAAGGCAACTCAGACAAGTGCTCCATTTGCCTTTTGCGTTTCACTGATCAAGAAGTGGGGACACCACAGAGCTGTGAACATATATTTTGCTTGGATTGTATCACGGAATGGTCAAAAAATGTCAACACCTGCCCAGTAGACAGAATGACATTCGATTTCATAGTAGTGCGAACATGTGCAGGCGGTCGTGTGCTACGCACTGAACCTGTGAAGATGGTGGAGCGCAGACCTTCAGTTGAGCTGCTTGTGATCGAGGACCCTACTGTCTGTGAGGTAAATATGATGATGCAACAACATTCTGAGTACTTGCTGTAATATGGTAACTGGTTCAAGGTGTTAACATTGAAAATTCATTATTGTTATTACTCACAAGTCAAAATGTTGGCATTTTTAATCAATTGAACAAGTGAGTCTGTGATGAACTGGATTGGCAAATGAATAAGTGCACTACATATTTTGCATTATAGGTGTGTGGCCGCACAGACAATGAGGAAACCATGCTTCTGTGTGATGGATGTGACCTTGGATATCACATGCAGTGCCTCACCCCACCACTTTCAGAGGTAATCTTCACAATATTCCTCATCTGTCTGGCCTTGACCCATTCTACTTGGGGTTGGTGCAACTCGTTTACTTGTTCCATTCTCCCCTGTCGGACATAACGGCATCATTTACTCTTTTCTCATTCATATCATTCTTCACACCCCTCTCCCTCCTTCCAACATTCATATCAAAATAAATAAATAATAATAAATGTATGGATGTATGTCTGAATTTATAAATTACAAACCGTTCAGTAATTTCGAAAAAAATGACTTGTAAGTTTGTATGAATTGCCGTACGACGTTAACACTTTAAATTATTATTATTATATCAATAGTTCTTTTATTCACATCCGTTTCATGACATGCTACTTGACGAGGGTACAATTGAGTGATGATGCACAATGTTTGTATGTGTCGTTGTATTGCAGGTTCCTATTGATCAGTGGCTGTGTCCCAATTGTGACAATCTGCTATCAGACGTGGATTTGTTATTTTCTGGCATTACGGATATGGACTTACCACTTTCATCTAGAAGTGCACTCATCAGAGAAGGTAGGAATGTTAGATCATCACGGACTCACAGTGCAGATGAACCATCAACATCCTCTGGCCACAGAGGCAGTCGCAGTCGTTTAAACTCTGATGATATACCAACAACATCAAGAGGTACGCGCTCAGCACAGGGCAGTAGCTCTCGAGCAACTACGAGCAGGCGTAAAACGACTGCACACACCAACCGCAGAAGGCCAAAGAAAAGAAGAACTAAAACTGTCATTATTGAGTATGAAGTTCAAGAAAATGGTAAATTTCCTGTCACAAAACGAGTTAAAAGGAAACTGAAGAAAAGGAAGGTAAGGGCATGTTATTTGAATGTTGTTGGGTAACTTACTTTATTGACTTTATCATTTGACTCGGTTATCTGTGTGCAGCCGTCGCGTCGGAAGCCGCGCACGGCAGCGCGGCGCTCGCACGTGCTGGCCAGCGTGCGCGCGGCGCTGGCGGCGGCGGGCGCGGGCCCCGAGCTGGCGGCGGGCCAGGGGCTGGCGGAGCGGCGCCTGCGGGCCGGGCACGAGCTGGCGGTGCGGCGCCAGCGGGCCGGCATCCCGGCGCTGAGCCTGTTCGGCGCCGAGCACCAGCTGGACTACTTTTCGGAGGACGACGAGCACGGCGTGTCGGAGAGCGCCAGCACGGCCGTGGCCGCGCGCCCCACCTCTTCCATACTCAGTGCTTACAGACAGGTTATTGCAGCTGCAACATTTTCATTAAATTATTTTTAGTGTGTTTACTATTATATGTAATGATTACTTTTGTCTTTGTTTATTCCCAGGCAAGAAGAAAGATGATCTCCATTCCGTCTCCGACGCACGCGTCGTCGGCACCGGACGTCCTCTCCTCTATACTCGAAAGTCAAACTTTACTTCATTCGAAAAAATCTGTCGTGTCCATATCTGTAGACGGCAGTGTCAATATTAAATTAGAAACTCGCGAACAGTCTAAGGTTCCGAGAAAACAATCCGACGAGCCGAAGAAACAGGACAAGATAGATCTCTCGCAGGCAGAGGACGCTGCGAAGAAAGTTCCGTCGTACCCCGGGCAGTCGCGCGGCGGGCGCGGTTGGGGCGGCGGCTACACCGGGAACTACCACCGCGAGCAGGGCACCAACAGTCTCAACGGCCGGGGCGGCAACTACGACAACAACTACAACAGTGGCAGCTACCAGAACCGCCAGGGGAACGCGTTCAATCAGAACAACAACGCGCGCCGCGACGACATGGACACGTACAACAACTACTCTAGGAGACCGCACCAGTATCCGCAGGGAGATGACCTTCATTTGGAGCGCAACAGGAGACAACCTCCCGAGCAGAACCGCGGCCAGAACAACCAGCCGCCGCACCCGCGCAACGAGCAGGGCCGCTACAGTCTGGCGCCGGCCTGGCAGCCCTACGTGCCGCCGCCCGTGCCGCCCAGGAACGACCCGCCTCCTGTGCAACACAGGCACTCTTTTGGGGGGTTCGAGAACCCTCTCGACATGAGAATGGCGCCAGTTCGGCGACAGAACTCAACAAACAGTAACCCCGAGCCGTCGGTCACGCCACAAGCACAGCAAGCGCCGAAGCCTCAGGCGCAGCCCTACCGTCCGCTGCCGGAGCCGCCGATGTTCAAATTCGACAAAACACCCGAACTCGACAAGTCAGAAGATGAGAAGAGCGATTCTAGCTTAGTTATAGATACTGAAAAGTACGACCCCACCGAGCCCACTAACGACGACGACAGCGGCGACGACGACGACGACGACGAAGACGTGCCGGCCGACGCGGAGCCGCAGCCCGTCCCGCCTGCCGCCGACCCATCCGCCGCCCCCGCCGCCCCCTCCCCCTCGCCGCCCCGCGTGCCGGCGCTGGCGGGGCTGGAGGCGCTGGCCGTGCCGCGCACGATGCTGGACAGCTGCGTGCGCGCCGTGCTGCACGAGCACCGCGCGCTGCTGGCGCCCGCGCCCGCCCCCAGCGCCGCCAGCGACGACGACTCTGAAGGCGACTGTCCCAACTTCTCCATCTACTCCGCCACCAGCGTGCACATCGCGAACACCTCGGCCGAGCTGCCGTGCGAGGCCGTGCCGTCCGCGCCCCTCGCGCCGCTGGCGTCGCACGACAGCCTGGAGGACCTGGTGCAGGAGGACGACGACTCGCCCGAGCCCAGCGAACCGCCGCGCGCGCCTGACCCGCCGCCTCGCCCCGCGCCCGACCACACCGTCTGGAACAAAACTGAAGAAGAATTGAAAGAGAAAGTCTCTAAAAGGTGTCCCATCACGACTAATCCGCGTAATCCCATCAAGATTAAACTTAACACACCTTCTTTGATTAAACGACAAGTTAGCCTGTACGACGAAGAAATAGAGGACGAGGAGGAAGAAGTTCCCGAGGACAGCGAGAGTGTGCCCAATGTGCCCACTGCGGAGCCCGGCGACGAGCTGCCCCACAACAAGACCGCGCCGGAGTCCGCCGTGCCAGCCGCACGCCCAGCCTCACCCGCTGAGGAAGAAGAGGGTTCCAATCTCGCGCTAGAGACCGAAGCCATCGAGCCGTCTAGTGCCAACCACGAGGAAACAGATGAAATAGAGGAGGAAGTCACAAAGGGAGCAAGTGAAATAGAGAAAGATGCTACCACACCTGACATCGAGGAGGAACCGACCACGCCCACAGAGAAAGCAGCGTCCGTAACCGACGACAAGCTAGAGGACGACGACGACGACGACAGCATGGAGAGTGCGGAGCGCGCCGCCACACCTCCGCCGCGCCGTCGCGCCTCGTCCTCCGACGACGAGCTGTCCGGCGCCGACACCGAGCTGCGCGCGCTCGACCACGACCATACGAACGGCTCTGTCGACAGAAATGATGACCTCATTGAGAAAATGACTGAATCCATCAGCGAGACCGAAGATGAGAGGAGCTACACGCCTTGCCTCGACGAGAACAAGTCCAAGGACACGTCCCTGGAGACCGAGAAGGATAAGGGCATCGAGGGGCTCGACACCGAGATGATATCCGAAGACGAGGGCAACGGCTTGTTCTCCGACAACGAGCGCGCGCCCTCCGAGCCGTCGCGCGCCTCGCCTGCGCCCGCGCCGCCGCCCGACGACGAGGAGGGCGAGATCGTGGACATGAAGAAGGAGCCGCGCGCCGATGAAACCAAGAAGAAGAAGAAGAAGGACTCCAAGAAGGAGGGCAAGGACAAGACCAAGGGCAAGGGAAAGAAGACCGAGGTGGCCTTCAAGAAGCTCAGCAAGAGCGGCAAGGAGCGCAACTATCGCGACAAGGACAAGAAGCGCGAGCGCCGCGACTCCAGCTCCGGCTCGCGCGAGCGCAAGCTGCGCCGCAAGGAGAGGCGCAAGGACCTGGAGCGCTACGACGTGCGCACGCTCGTGTCCGAGCGCCGCCGCCGCCCCAAGGATGCCTTCGGGCGCGACGTGTCGCCTCGCGCCTCGCCCTCGCTCAGCCGCTCCCCGCCGCGCCTCACGCCGCGCCGCTCCGCCTCGCGGCCGCGCGCCTCGCCCGCGCCTCGCGCCCGCCGCGCCTCGTCCTCCCCGCGCCGCGCGCGCAACACGCCCTCCCCGCGCTCCGCCTCGCCCGCCCCGCGCCGGCGCCGCCGCTCGGCCGAGCGCGACAAGCGGCCCGAGCCCCGCCGGCGCCGCGAGCCCGAGCGCACAAGGAAGCGCCGCCGCTCCGGCTCCGGCTCCAAGAGCCCGCGCCCCAAGCCCACGAAGAGAAAGAAGCGCGTCCGCTCCGAGCGGTCCGCCTCGCGACGACGCTCACCGCGCAGGCGCAGCCCGCGCCGTCGCCGCGCACGCCGCCGCAGCGCCAGCCGCACGCCGGAGCCGTCCCCGGTGCCGTCGCCGGGCGCGGCGGAGGCCGGGCCGGGCTCCGTGGACTCGCGCCTGCTGTCTCCGCGCACGCCGCCGCCCGAGCCGTCCCCGCCGCCGGCGGCGCCCGAGGAGCGACGCGAGCGACGCCGCCGCGACCCCACCCGCCACCGGCGCCTGCGCGACGCCGCCGGCCCTTCCAAGGAGGTGTTCACGTCCGGAGACAACATCCTCGTCAGCGTCAGCTTCAAGGAACAGGAGCGCGTCGAGGGCGACGAGCGGCGGGAGCGACGTCGCGAACGCAGGCGTCGCCGCCGCCGGGCTGCGCCCCCGGGGCCCGAGGAGGCCGCACCTCGCCCCGTCGCCATCATCGACCTAGAGCGCTCGCCCTTCCGCGAGCTCACGCCGTCGCCGCGCAACGTCATCGTGCTGAGCGACAGCGAGCCCGGCGAGAAGGAGCCGGAGCGGCCGGCGGCGGCGGGCCCGGCGCCCGCGCCCGAGCCGGCGCACGCCGTGGGCCCCAAGACGCCGCCGCCGGCGCCGGACGTGGCGGCGGAGGAGGCGCGGGGCCCGCTGACGCCGCCGGAGCCGCCGGACTCGCCGGACGCGTACGACCCGTACGAGCCCACGCGCTCGGCGTCCGGCTCGCCCGGCTCGGCGCAGGCCAGTCCGCCGCGCACCTGCATGACGCTGGAGGCGGCACAGAAGACCAACATGTCCGCCGACGAGGTCATCGACCGACGTCCGCTCTCACCCATAGAAAAGGTACTTTATATTGCGACACTTAGGGCCTCTTTCACCATCCTCAAGTAAAGTATACGGTAGGCTAGTCGCCAGTTGAAGTCTCACGTAACTCCACGTACGAATTTCACGACGTCCGAGTAGCACTACTCATAAGATAAACCGACCTGTAACTTACTTGCCAGCTCTTCCGCCAATTAGCTTATTATTATATTACTTGACGGTAAAATATTTACAAGTTGTGATTTCGTGAGTAGCTTTATTTGATATGATATTTTTTTCTCAGTGCTGATCTGCAATCAGTTGTCCACTATAAGCAGATAGTTTGTAAGGTTTGGTCAGGACAAGTGCCTCCCCCAGCGAGGACAGCTAATCGTAGTAAACAATAAGCGACGCTTTTGATAGCTGCGCCACAAGTACGTTCGGGTGATTTTCAAGCCGCTTTTGATATTTTTTTGTCGAGGCCTGTATTTCCTCTTTTACAGTGGTCATATTTAGGTGTTCGTGGATTTCGGAATTGGTAGTGAACCACGGAACTTGCGCTATTGTTCTTAATATTGCGTTCTGCATTCTTTGCAATATTGCGATGTTTGAGTTACTTGCACTGCCCCAGAGCTGGATGCCATATGTCCAAGTTGGTTTTAATGTAGACTTGTTTATCAGGAGTTTGTTATCTATCGATAACTTGCTATTGCGACCCAGCATCCAGTAGAGGTTTCTGTGCCGTATGTTAAGTTCTTCTCTCTTGATTTTGATATGCTGGTTCCAAGTCAAACGGCGATCCAAGTGCATGCCCAGGTACCTTACACTGTCTTTGTGAGGTAATGTGGAGATTTCAAGGCATACAGGAGTGCAGTTTTTTCTCAGAAGTGGTGTGAAGGTAACCTGCATTGACTTTGTTACGCTAGCTTTAATCCTCCACTTTTGGAGCCACTTTGTAATAGCGTCGAGGCCTTGTTGTAGTTGCTCTGTGGCCAGCTCAGGCTGTTTGTTACTTGCCATAATGGCTGTGTCGTCATATGTAGCAGTCATGACTCCGTCTACCTGTGGTGGGTCTGAGGTGTACAAGGTATACAAAAGTGGTCCCAACATTGAACCTTGAGGCACGCCTGCTCTTATACTATAGAATTTAGAGGTTGATTCGGATTCTTTCACTTGGAAGATTCTGTCTGTGAGATAAGATTTCAGCAGAATGAAGTAGCTGTGTGGGAGACTTGTTCTTATCTTGCAGAGAAGGCCCTCGTGCCAGACCCTGTCAAATGCCTGCTGAATGTCCAAAAATGCAGACAAACAGTACTCCTTTTCCTCTAGAGATTTTCTAATTTTCTCGCCTACTCTGTGTACTTATTCGACAGTAGAATGTTGCTGCCAAAATACAAATTGGTGGTTTGGGGTGGCATTATTGCTTTCTAATAGAGGCAAAATTCGTTGAAGGATCAGTTTTTCACAGACTTATGACAAGATGGGTAAAAGGCTGCTGGGCCTATAGGAAGTGGTCTGGTTTGCTGGTTTCCCTACCTTGTGTATCATATGGATTTGTGATACCTTCCAAAGGTCTGGGAAATGTTGAACCCTTAGTATTCCATGATATAACATTGTCAGGAAAACCAGCGCCTTTCTTGGAAGTTCTCTCAAAATTTCCTTTGTAATGAGGTCATATCCTGGTGCCTTCTTGTCTTTGAGGTCATTAATAGTTCTCCAAACTTCTCGTACAGTGACCGGTGCAGGTGGAAGCGACATCTGTATAGGCTGGGTAAGAATTGATTCAACCTCTTACTCGGACTCAATGTCGTTGGAGTGATTCGGGCTAAATACATTGGATGAATGTTCCGCGAATAAGTTAGCCTTTTCCTGCGATGTGGGGCCCAGCCGTTGTTGTTTTTCAGTGGAGGTTTTGCCAGTTGAGGTCTGTCATACGACTTTGTAAACTTCCACAGTGAGTAATCAGTGGCTGCAGTGGGTGTAAGCGATTCCAGTTGAGCCTCAAGAGTGTTATTGTGCCAAGTCTCTAGCATTTCTCTTAAAAGTGACGCTTGCCTGTTAAAATTTGTTTTATCTGATGCAAGTCTGCTCAGTTGCCAGACACGGCGTAGCCTCCGTCTTTCTAGGACTGCTATTTTTATTTCAAGTGGGTAGTTATTTATCTGCTTTTTTGAGTTAAGTAAAGGTGTACTCCTCCAGCAGGCGTCCTGAATGAGGTTCGTGACATATTTGGTTGCGATTTCAATATCCTCAGGCGTCTTAAGAGCAATTTGTAGCTTGATGTTTTCGTCAACGTATTCTTTGAAGGAGTTCCAGTCTGTTTCTTTGTTGTACAGCCTTTCTGGACTTCCGAGTTCTAGAATCTTATTCTGTACTTAAAGTGAGTAGTACTGGCGTGTGATCCGACGAACTATCGTAACAGGACTCACACTTAACATAGTGACAAGTGTATTTTTTTGCTATATTTCGTCTATCGAAGTGCTTATCTAAATAAAACATAATAAAAATATTGCCTAAAACGCAGAGGTGCGTGGTATTATTTTAAATCCTTCTATCTATTTTAATTACTTTGTCCATGTTATTAAATATAGTAGTTCAGTACTTAAAACAAATTAAAATACATACCACGCAACAAAACAACAATAGACGAACACACAAAAAATGACAACTGCATTTTCGCTTGTGAAATTGACAGAAGATACTCTGCACTTTTATCAACACTTTACTTGGAGATGGTGAAGGAAGCCCTTAATGAAATACAGAGTGTAACAAGACCCTTAACGAAGCCGTCAACCAAGCATTATGTACATCAAACTAAGTAACTTTATGCAAAAATTATTGCTGGGAAATGCCTTTTTTTTGGGGTGAAAAATCACGTTTTACGGTAGGACTCAATGTAACGCATTCAAAACATTGTACTGATGGATGAATTGAGTAGTACCGGGTCGTGGAAGTGTTTAAAGAATAAATCTTACATTCAAAAAACACTTTTGGGAAATTTGACCCCCAATATCTTCGTCTAGAATGTTCCCAGGGAGAACAAGTGCCCTTTGGCTTCGTTAAGGGTTTTGTTACACCCTTTATACGAGGTGGTAGGTTATACGTGAGCAATAGGACTAACACTAGAATTAACATTAAATATGTTGTACAATTTAAACCCAATTGTTGCGTTGTAGTATTATGTACTAATAGAAATGACGTCCACAGGTAATGGCACTGCTCCAGTCCACGCGCGACGTGTCGCCGGAGCCCCCGCCGGGCGACGCGGCGTCGTCGGCGCCCGAGCCCGGCTCCCCGGCCGCGCCCCCCGCCCCCGCGCCGCCCGCGCCCGCCCCCGCCCCCGCGCCGCCCGCCCCGGCGCCCGCGCCGCCCGTGCGCATCGTGCTGCCGTCGCCCACGCGCTCGCAGCCGCCCAAGCTGTTCCTGGCCAAGCCGTCCCCGATCAAGTCGGACCCCATCAAGCCCCTGCAGGCCACCGTGGCGGCGCGGCGGCGCGATGAGTCGGACGCGGACGACTCGCCGTACTCGCCGGGCTCCAGCGACTTCGGCGACCTGTTCTCGCCGCCGCCGGGCGCGCGCGGGCCCTTCGACGCGCTGCTGGAGCGGCCCGCGCGCCGCCACAAGCGCGGCGCGGCCGCCAAGGTGCCCGTCAAGCTCAACCGCAAGAGAGGTACTGTGTCCCACCTCCGCCTCCCCACCTCCCCACCTCCCCGCAGCGACCCGAGCGCTGGCCGCGTGTACTGACGCTGTGTTTCTATCGGCAGGTAAAACGCAGGTGGGCGTCAAGATCGACGAGGACAACCTGAAGATTCTGGACGACCTGCCCAGCTCCGCCGTCGAGATGCAAGTGAAGAGCAAAGTGAGCAATCACGCTGTTTATGTGTGTGATCGAAATTATCATTATTTAGTACGTAGTGCTCCCGCGTTTGCATGATTCGCTTGATAGAGCAAGCTCGTTTTGTTTGATGTTCGATCGCGTGATGTGAGACTACAGCTGGCGACATGTTGCAGTTCCTGAAGAAGCTGAACCGGCAGGAGCGCGTGGTGGAGGAAGTGAAGCTGGTGCTGAAGCCGCATTACAACAAAAAGCACGTCACCAAGGACGAGTACAAGGACATCCTGCGCCGCGCCGTGCCCAAGGTACCCACACTCCTCACCTGCATATTGTTGCCGCAACTCGTCGACCCTTCCCTGGCGTGACAGTTTTTCATACCAACATTATGTCGTAAAAATCTGTTATTTGCAGAACGCGTTGATCTCAGCTTGGCGGCAACGTCACACACCAGTGTGTTCATTATTTACCGTAAATAATAAGTATGCTAATGAATTGCGTTGTTTCAGATCTGTCACAACAAGACAGGCGAGATCAACCCCGCCAAGATCCAGGCGCTCGTGGAAGCTTACGTGAAAAAGTTCAGGAAAAAACATAAACTGGGACTATAGTGCCGCTAGTAATAGTTATACATAGTGTAGCATAGACGAGCCCGCGCCCGCGCCCGCTCAGATGTTTTATCAGAATATTGTAATTATAATTTATGTATGGACGATCTATTTTACTTAAACTTTTATTTAAATAAATTGTATTTAATTATGAAATTAATATGATATTGTTTGTTTTGGTCTGATCTCCGTCGAGTCATGAATGCGTTATTATTAAGATAGTCAATTTATGTGAAACGACATTGCAAGTATTAATTTAAAATCCTGTAATTACTATCCATACAACAAAATGTGAGCCGTGTAGTGTGTGTGACGCTCACTGCTCCCTCACGGTCTAAACGTATGATCAAATTATTTATTCATCTCAAAATTAAACAAAGCAATTAGAATATCCTGTTGCCCAACTATTTTTTAATCATACCTGGCAATCCTGAAGACTTAAAAAAAAAAAAAATTAAATATAAAAGTAACCAGTTCATATAAATCGTAAACACACAACTCCTTATTTGCCACGAGTCTCAATAGAGCGTCTATTGAGACTCGTGGCAATTAAGGAGTCGTCTATTATCCTCTAATAAAGAGAATTACAATTATTATTGTGACAGAATGAGAAAGCCGCAAAACATCAGAAACGCCATTTACGTTTTTTTTTTTAACATATCTTTACGACTTGACTATAAGAGGGATTTATGTTCTTAATTTACTACATTGATTCCTTTTTTCAGTAAGTATAGTCCGACATCCGCTAATGACACTACCAGCTAGACAGTATTTTCTAATGAATCTTCATTTGCCCATTCAATTGTGTCGTCTACCAAAAATTGTTGGACCATTACACCGGTAACATACATAAGCCCGTAAGAATAATGTCGGAGCTACCATCTCCCAAACAATCTCGTAGAACTGGTGCGTGGACAGTCGGCAGCGGGCACAAGACTGGCGTGCGCAGGCTCCCGCAGTTGGACGGCCGCGCCGCAGATCCTCCAACATTCTGCCCTTGTAGTAGCGCAAATGCAGTAATCCGGCGCAGTCCCAGTGGTCATGACCCCCCCTCAAAATCTTCCCAATATAGCTATTTTTCGGAAATTTTATGAAATTATTAACTTTCTGCCTAATGGTTGAACAACAGAAACCAACTTTTCCGGGGCAGAATGCTAACATTTTCAAGCTCGTCTCGCTCACTAATGCATCTTACCCTTTTTATGTTCTTTATACGTTGACGGCGTTACTTTTATTCTCATCTCTGAATGAACGAACACAAAGAACCTGATATGTGGCGGACGCGGACTGCTTAAATTTGAAAGCTCTCTCCTGGCGCTCTGCATTTTATTAGTACCAAGAGCGGATCCAAGGGGGTGGTCATGGGCGTCATAACCACCCCGGATCGCTCGCTACCGTCGTCGCTAATACATCTAATTCTATCCCAATTCTGCAAAAGTTGTCAGAGTTCGTCCTATTCTCATTTCTGTCCAAATTAAGAAACAGTAACTAAGTTATGTCCAAGGAGAGGTGCTAAAAAATTTCCAGCTTGCTTCGCTCGCTAATACTACCTGTACTGTTTCAATTTTGCATAAGTTCACAGAGTTCCTCCTTATCTCATTCCTGTAAGTATGTACGAAAAGTATCTAAGTTTGAGCTCGCTTCGCTCGCTCTTGCATTCTCTTCATTCCCAAGTTTTCGGCATTAGACGTATAAGTACTTACATTACTCCTGTATGAATGGTCAAAAGAAAATCTCACTAAATAGTAGTGCAAAAATTTTCGAGCTCGCTTTGCTCGCTCTGACGTTCTTTACGGTTTTTCTTTATAAACTGACACAATTTCTGTATTAATAGACAATAAGAAAACCTATGAAATTCGACTTTAACTGGATACTAAATTTTACGAGCTCGCTACGCTCGCTCTAGAATCCTGACTTTCCTCAGTGATAGGCTTTTATACATAAATCGAAAAAAATACTCTTTGCTCCTAATAGTGTTTCACTCATTGGTTAACCACCCCTCCCCTCGATCAGTCTTTTTTTATTTCGTTTATGAACTATGTATGTAAGGGCGGTCAACGAGCTATCCGCCAACAAGTTGTAATGAAGTTCAATTTTGTTATGGTAGACTCAGGTCGCGCGCTCGCGGCCTATTCACTGGGCACTAGTCGCGCGCCCGCGGCCTGTTAACTGTGCACTCGTCGCGCGCCCGCGACTTTTCACTTTGCACTCGTAGCGAGCCCGCTGGCGTCTCCTCACTTTGAACTTGCTCGCTAATGAGGGCTATCGTTTTTGAGCTCACCAGATGGCGCCACTGTCGCTTATGGTCATGTCAATAATTCTATTTTATACTTTAAAGTACCAATAATTTCATAAAAGTTTATTTTAATATCCCAGCTAGCAAAAAATAGTCTTACAAATATCCCAAGACCGTATTTTTTTCAGTTTTATATCACACTTAAAGACACCTATAAGTGTGGATTTGGGCGCACTTTATAAGCATATTCACCCTTGCAATTGCCTTGTCTAGCGAAGTGTATTTTCAAACTTACAAAACTTGCTGATACCTTTATAATGACAAATAAACTTACAAGTCTCTTACAATGGCGCGCTGTAAGGGTAAATAACCTTAAAGTCCTCTTACAAATAAAATAAAATGCTATTTTAAGTGTAATATCGTTTGTGTACCGCAGTGGGTTGAGAAGTCCTTAGAACTTTTGTAAAAAAAAATAAACAGTCGCATAAAAACAAGTATCATATTTAAAATTGACCTTTCCTACAAAACGTTAGTGTCTTAATTGTCACGCACTATATGCAATTATTATCTGGATGCGAAGTAGATTTTCTCGATTACTTTGAAATTATAATAACAATATTTTCACGGGCCTTCTCAAAAATGTTTCTTTTACTGTATTATTTTTTAATTATTTGTCAAATAATATCAAAATGTCACCATTACGACCAACCACGACTCATGAGTGCTTTATTAGAGCAATATAAGACCAGTACTCTTGTGTGAGGTTTATATCGCACTCGTAAAAGTCAAATTAAACCTAAAACCACTATCTACACGGCCATGTTGCTCATAATTTTAGGATTCCTTAATAAGTAAAAGAATTTAAGAGAAACTAAATGATAATAATTATGTACTAAATATTAAAACGGTTTACCTGATTTTAAAGCAATTTCTGGAGTCAACACAACAAGGAAAATAAACAACCCTTATTAAGGAATTCTATAAGACACTTGTAGGACTTTTTAAAGTGCTACTACTCTTTAGTATATCTTAGGTGGGATAAACCACACTTTTAAAATACTAGTTTTACGGAACTCTAATAAAAATCTTAGTATAGTCACTTCTAAGGTTGACTGTACTTATACTATACTATAAAATGTATTTATAAGTATGAATTAAGAATCAAATTCAATTAGACTTGTAAAAGGCGCTTATAATACCACTGCTCTTATTAATATTATATAACGTTTTCTTAAATACGTCTTTAAGAATATGTTACAAGTATGAATGCTCTTAAAACTTAAATAGACTTATAAAATACCACTATTAGAGTTCCTGCCTTAATCAGAACACATATAAACCTTGTATGAAACCATCGCTCTTAAAGCTTTTGTTTGTAAGGGTATTTTGCTAGCTGAGATGTTTATCAACGTAGTGTAAACTTCAGATCATATGTTTACAATATTCTCCCTGAAATTAGCAAGCATGAAACATTTAAAAATCATTTTACCTCTAAGTACTAACAAATATGATCCTAAGTTGCTACTTAAAATCTTCAACTCTTATTTAATCAGGAATAGCACAAATCTAGACAACAATTCTGAATATTAGTATTTTTTTTTTCCTTTTATTATTCAATACACACAACCATTAACAAAACGTAAACATACCACACAAACCATCGTGGGTATGTGTAGTAAAAATACGTGGTATAAAAGCACGCAGCGCGTGCACTTTCTATGACATTGACATTTCGGTGCTCTCGCGCTACACTAGCGCGTCTAGCGGTGAATTCACACGCGATAGCCCCTATTATCATTATCATAACGCTCTACGCTTTATACAACACTTACCGAGTTACGAAGAGCTCATGAATGGTCAGTTTGACGGGTCCTTTCCTATCCTAGATTTATATGTAGACTAATAAAAGTGCAACTAGTTAATAAGGCTTAGCTTTGGTATCATGTGTCATGTCACGCTATCGCAGGCGATTATCGACTTTATGGTCAGTGTGGCCGAGCTCGTATTTGGACATGTTATAGATCTGACGAGATTCTTGAAATCTGAGTCTAAATAAGATTAGTTTTTTTTTGTAACATATTAAAGCTACTAAAACAGTATTGTCAACGTTGTCAATATAATAGTCAAACTGCCTTATCCTGTTCTCTGCCACCGACGGCGACGCGCGACGTGATAGGACTACACACCATTCTAGTTACTACGCAGGAAAGTGAATGGTGTTACATTTATGGAAAATACCATGTAGCTATATAGCGCAGGCTACACCGCCAGCTAGCGAGCCAGGCGGGCAAGAGAAACGATGCTCATCGTTTCTTTTCTTTTCATAGTTCGGTTTCTTTTCATTTTCGGTAGTTCGCGGTGTGAACCGAAGTACGAAAAGAGGAGAGTCGATGGTCGCCCGGCTCACTCGCTAGCTGGCGGTGTGGCCTGCGCTTTAGTCTCGGCTCGAGCGAACATATGAATGCTTCTGCTCGAATTAGCTTTGGTCGACGTCTGCGTGTGTACATAATTCTCTAATTTCATAGTAAATTAAATATTAAAACTAGCATAACGTTACGTCAACCGGTTTGTATTGTTAACAGAAGCAGTTATGTTTGTTGTAGTTTAGGCTAGCCATACAATAGAATAAGTGAAGCTCAATATGTCGAGCGAATAGGGAATATGCATGTAATTTTTTTTTCACTTAAATCAATAATGTGCAGTACTATCAACCCAAGAAAATAATTAAAAGTTAATTTCAACTACTGCTTGTCGCAAAAAATAAACTCCTACTATTTTCTACGACAGTTCAAACGTCCATGACTATCGCGGCCATTCATGTCATAGCATTTGATATCACTTACCTCTATCTGCCTTGTTTAAATCTAATTTTTAGTCCTTAGGAGAATAGTTTTACTATAATGTAAGTGCTTTATTTAAGCAAAAATTGCAATAACAATATTATAGTAAAATCTACTTTAAGTACTTTTCAACTAAAAGTGTTTCTTTGACACATATCATTTGACGTCACTACCGGAATCGATGCGTTTTGTGTTTGCGTTCCGTTTCACCAAAAACACGCTACATAAAGTATTAAATTGTAAAATAAGTGTTGTATTAGAGAATTAAAAAAGTGTACCACAATGTTTTTATGGTCCAATACAAGGCATTTTTAAGAAATAAAAAAAGTTTTGTATTGCTTGCATATACCCTATTGCTCCACACTGAGACCATATTACATAGCGCCGTGCCAGACGAGTGTGTGCGGCGGCCGCGACCGAGGCTTACCTTGGGCACGAGTCACAAGTGAACATTATATTCATCATGGATATTGAGAGTGTTTCATATTTTTTGTATTCAGATTCCAAGATGTGCGAATAGTTCAAATAATGTTATATATTACAAATATGAAATAAAAGAAAGATATATTTTCAACACGTTTTATTTCTAAAATACAAACATAAAAAAAACTTAAAGGACAGCATTGTCATATGTTACTCTGTCAAATGTTGTTATGGGGATGAGTTTAGTTGATGATGGAGCAACGCTGCATCAATAACAAATCGAAATCATCGAAATTAGAAAGCGTGGATCGATTGCGGCGCAAGGAGGTGACAATGACTAAACTACTCAAATATAATATTAGTCGATTACGTGGTGAAAGTGTCGCTAGAGGACGCTCGGCCGGCTCACAGGGCGCGCGCGAAGCCTATGCGCTTGCCGGCCACGTCGAACTCGGTGTAGTACTTGCCGATGAACACGTCGCCCAGGATCCACAGCGGCCCGTTGGGCGGCGGGATGTCCAGGCCCATGAAGCCCGACAGGCACACCGTCTTGCCGAACTGCGACACCTGCGCACGCACCAACCGCACCAATCACTCCGCGCTGCCACTGACAGCAGCGCCGTTTGCACCGTAGCGGAGACAGAGCGGTGCAAGATTCGAGCGATTACAGGCGAAACGACTTTAACCAATTTGATGAGTTGATCACCACGCGTCTCCTCACTGCTCGTCTTCGCTTTGGTGGAAACCGAGCCTCAATAAGACACCTTCCCCGTTATTAACCAACACACAGTCAAGTTATGCTAAACTTTGAAAAAGGAATTTTGAGAATGTTCATACGACTCTACGTAATAGTGAATTATCAGTATGTAGCAGTACATGTACACGTTACTGTGTGGTATACTCACGCGCAGAACGTAGTCGGTGCCCTCGAGCGTGAACTTGGTGCCGGCGATGGTGAAGGAGACGGGCGGCAGCTGCGCGATGAGCGAGCAGTCCACCACGTACTGGCCGAACGCCATGGGCGTGGCGCCCAGCGCCTTGTTCAGCGCCTCCACCTCGGCGCTGGGGCCCGCGATCAGCGACGTGCCCGTGTCCGCGATGGCCTCGCAGCCCTAAGGAACACGTGTGTGGCTAAGTCTGCGTCCTTCTCCTGTCCGTATATGTCCTCACGAGTCTACCTGTCCTGCCCGTATCATCTCTCACACAGTCAATCGTTTCTTTGGTCTTCCTCTACTCTTATAGCCAGTCACATTCCTACTCAAAACTTTCCTCGCGGCATTTTCCTCAGTCCTCCTCATGCTATACCATACCATGACAACCTATTACAACACAACGCGGCCACCCTCGCGGCGCTACTTTCTGAGTTTCTTTTAGAAAGGCTGTAACAAGACCCTTATCGAAACCGAAACGCACTAAATAACGCCTCCAAGTTCATATGTATAATCCCAAAGAGTGACTTTTTCATGAAATAGCTATTGAATGAGATTTTATGAACTTGGAGGGCTGTATTGATGATTTAAATGATTATAATTCTGTAACTCCATACGTGTTACTGGCGCGATTCATATTTTTATCAACATGCAACCTGACACTGACCTGCAAATTGCAAAAAATGTAAGGAAATTTGAATTTCGTCAAAGGTAGGTTGCATGTTGATTAAAATATTATTATATTATATTCTATTTGTTGCTTTTTGTTGTCATCAAGTATGAGTTTTTTTTTAGAAGAACTCGTTTTTTAATGTAGTCCAAATCTGTCACCAGATAGCCGGTCTAGAACGGCCAATCGGGAGCCCAGCCTAGCACGCGAGGTCTCGAGTTGACCCTCTTGACTCGACATTGCATGCCCTTTGTTTGTGTGAGTGTGCTATGGGGACACTATTATTTCAGGAATGCATTGTAGATGAATGGTTACTACACCTACAGTATTCACTGTTGTCCTGTTGTCTATTAAATATATTTAATTTGTTAAAAACTTTCTACATAAATATTGTGCTCAACAGATCAAGAATGTTTAGTGTTGAGTTTATGAAACAAAAAAAAAATCGTTAAATATAATGTTTGAATTGTGTTCATTTTTAGCTTCTTGTTTACTAATATTCGCACGTCATTATTTTGGCATGTCATTGCACTCACACACTTTGTACGTACGACATTTAGAGCAAACAAACGCAAAAGTCGTGTATGTCTGACCTTGGCGCAGAAGGTGTGGTCGGCGACCTGCACGGCCTCCATGCTGAACTGCCAGTAGGTGGCGCGGTGCACGGGCACGTACGTGAAGTTGCCCTGGTAGTGCGCCGGGTCCGAGCCGCCCAGGATGATCTCGCCGCCCTGCGCTGCACTAGCGTCCCTGCACACAACAACTCGACACTTCAGGTACGGATCGTCTCATTCTAAGTTGTTAAAAGTGTCAGTTAACAAATTCACATTTTCACAGTATTATATTATATTCATAAACGCTGCTTAAAGTTCCAGATTGTTTCACATCTTTACTTTAATTGAATCCTGCGCGCCTCTCTATACGTTTACACCACTGTTACTCTTGAAAGCCCGAATCAACAGCGGCGACCTCCAGAAACCCGCCGACGTAATATAGCTCGATCACAGGTCCCGCAGAAACAATATGACTGTCTTGGATCCCGCAACGAAATTATTCAGAAAAGATGATTTACGTCTGCAGAACTATACCTACCTATATATTTTTTGAGAATGAAACATCTCTTAACTTTATACAGCGTGAATGAACAAAGCCCAATATTGACAGCGTAGGTTGTGTGTAGCGAGTGTAGCGACACATCCTCGTGTAGTCGTGGTTACCTGTTGAGGTAGAAGGAGAAGACGGGTTGCACGAGCCCCTGCGCCACCATATTATCGAACACGGGCGTCACGCCGTCCACCGAGATGCTGCAACACACGCATCATTACCATTTACTCATTGATCACCTTCTAAACGCCACGTCCAACACGCACGAGCTCCACCATGTAACATTGAACTTGTTAAATACAGGCTGTTTGGTACATCGTTTCCCAAATTGAACGGGCCGGAAGTTGGGTCTGGTTTTTAGATCTGTTAATAAATGATTTGATTGATTGAGAACGGCTGAACGGATCTCGCTCGATGACATTTGGCACACACTTTTTTTTTTCTAATTTCCACGCGAACGAAGTCGCCGGCAACAGCTAGTCTTAAATAAATGCCGTCACATCGTTACTAAAACTCAAAGCATTTATTTCAGTAGGGATGATTGCAAAGTTAAAAAAATATGATTCTATTTAGTCCGTCAGGTAGACTATAGAAAATAAAATTTAAAAAAAAAAACTATTTTAAAACAAGTTTTTATTTAAATACGCTAAAAAGAATAAAATGAACTTTTCCTTTAAAACTTTTACTATCAGCTTATAACGTCATTACGCAATTTATCTATACTAATATTATAAAGCTGAAGAGTTTGTTTGTTTGTTTGAACGCGCTAATCTGAGGAACTACTGGTTCGAATTGAAAAAATCTTTTAGAGTTAGATAGCTTAAATATCGAGGAAGGCTATAGGCTATATATCATCACGCTACAATCAATAGGAGCTGAGCATCAACGAAAAATGTTGCAAAAACGGGGAAAATGTATTATCTTTGAGTGCTTTCGTTCCGTGCGCTGGTTAACCGGTTAAAGTTGCACAAAAATAATGTATGAGGGAATTATTCCTCTTAAAAATGTCTAAAAAAAAGTCCGCGAGAGCACATGCCTATCTTTTAAGGTTGACTAACAATAACCATTGTTATGATTTTAAAATTTGGTCAAAAATAGTGTTTTATTTGCATAGGTATTTTTACCGACATAGTATTAATCCTTATCAAAATAAATATGTTAGTCATCTTTAGCATTCAATTGTGACCAAAATTGCCCTTTACACCATTCAATTTAGATGAATATCTTAGGAGATATCACAGTTTTAAAATAACTCCGCATCAAAATAATAACCTGCGCGCGCTGCGAGGCGGGCTTCATGTTGTTGGGAAAACCAATGTGATTAGATTCAATGGACAAATATTGTGGAGAACTTAGAGAAGGTTTTAGTTTTAGTTTCATTGTAATCAGTGCTCTCTATCAAAAGATTTATGAATTTAAAGTGTTCAACAAGAACTTACCATCATTGTGTAAGATACATGCAACGACATCTATTGCACCAAAATGGTACTAATTAATAAAAATGTGCTCACAAGATAACTTTTAAATCGGCTGACCAGCTTTACAAAAAAGTTCTGGTAGCAAAAAGTACTCTAGATTAGTCTACATGACGCTATAACCCTGTAGAGTGTGTGTTCGATCGCTTTACATGCATTATATTTTAACGGATTAATTTCGTGCTCGATAGATGGCGCTATTAATTTCACTCCATTTTCTGAGTCGCGGTGTTAAGTTTTCCGTGAAAGAATGACCCTCGCCCGTGTCAAATGTCTGAAGCTTGGTTTATTAACCAACGAAACAAAAAGAGGAGGTTCTCAATTCAACGCGTCTTTATTTTTTTATTTTATGTATGACCTGACCACGCATAACTTTTTACAGAGAAGTCCGATATGCATGATCTTTTGTGTTTTTTAAATTGAAAAATCGTGTTTGAGCTCATTTCCTTATTTTTCTTGATGAGAACTTTAGATCTAGCTGGAGTATGACGTCATCGAAGGTCTGACTATGGAGACGGAAGGCACTTGCAAGAGGTCCTCAAGAGTTTGCAGCAACAATAACGTGTTTGGGTTCATTTCATGCACCTTGATGAGAACTTTAGGCCTTTCTGAAGTATGACTGTCATCGACGATCAAACGATAGAGACAAATGGCAGTTGCAAGCGGTCCTAATCAGTTTGCAGCAGGTATAATGTTATTGGGCTCATTGCATTCGCTTTGATGAAAACTTTAAACCTAACTCAGTATGACTTTCATCGAATGTCTGACGATGGAGAAGGAAAACAGTTGCAAGAGGTCCTCAAGAGTTTACAGCATCTGTATCGTGTCTGGGCTCATTTCATGCACCTTGATGAGAACTTTAGACCTGCCTGGAGTATGTCTATCATCAAAGGTCTGACGATGGAGACGGAAGGCAGTTGAAACAGGTCCGCAACAGTTTACAGCAGTTTTATCGTGTCTCGGCTCATTTCAAGAACTTTGATGAGAACTTTCGTTCTAGCTGGTGTATGATTGTCATCGAGTGTCTAAAGATGAAGACGTAAGGCTGTCGAGGGTCGCGGGCCTGTGGACGGTGAGTAATAGGCTAGCTCGCCATCTGTCCGTCTTATGACGACAGGCCGTGGTGACGGCGTGTTCGTGTTCCACACGCGTCTCAAAGAGATGTCAGCAAACGGGAAGGGATCCGAGAGGAGCGAGGCCTGCCAGGGTTACGGGACTGTTCGAAAGAGATACCGCGGCCCTGGAACGCAAAGCGAAATAGAAGAAACGTGGATGGATTTTAGTCAGTACAAGTCTGACACTCCCTTCCGCTCCGTCCAGAGTGGGAGGGGTCATTTGATGATTATCCATCGGTAATAGTATATAATAGGGATTTACTCCTTTTGAGAGCTTCCGTTGTGCGTGAACGGTTAAAGTTACGCAATTATGATAATTGCGTATGTCGGAATTGTCCCTCTTAAAAAGCTCTAAAAAAATATCCGCAATGGCCATATATAACTTTTAAGGATGACGCACACTGTCTCTAAACTCTCTTTCTTTTATGTGCACACGCACGCAGACGAAGTTGCGCGGGTCAGCTAGTATGATATAAAAGCTTGTCGCGAGATATAAGTACCCGTACTTACTTAGAGCGTCTAGAGTAAAAAGATGAAATCAACAATATATATACATACAAACAAATAAATAATTTTTTAGAGTCTGTTTGTATTATTAAAATAACAGCTTTTAACTGATTGTGGTGAAAGTATATACGGCACTTATTTTTATTTTTGTCTGCCTGTCTGTTTGTTCCGGCTAATCTCCGAAACGGCTGGACCGATTTTGACGGGACTTTTACTTTCAGATAGCTGATGTTATAAAGTCTAACTTAGGCTTTATTTTAGAAAAATAAATAGGGTTCTGTGCAAAAAATAGAAAACCCAAATTGAAATTGTTAACAAAATCTGATTTGAAAAGGAAAGTACTTAATATTGTTTTATAATAATTTCTCGGGAACGATGGTCGCGTGTTACAGCTGGTATACTCATACAACTGAACTGTCTGTTGTTAACTTCTAAATAACAGCTTTTTACTGAAAGCTTATGAAAGTATATTAAACGGTACAACAAGATGTATTGACAAGGTACCGTCGTGATGTCAATATTCTTTAACAGTTTCCTTGGAGAATTGGGCCTGTGTAGGTTATTATATGGCTCTGACGCCTCGTAGAATAAATATTAACTCGGATGTCAGCAGCCCGTCCCCATAAAAATACCGTATTACATAATACTACTTCGTAGTATGAAGGTAACTAAATAACATGACAAATCGTATAAAAATCTCAAAATCGGTCCATGTGTTTGATCTCTTGAGCAACTCAGTGCCACAACATTATTGCTAGATATAATACAGTATAGTATAGAATAGTTTTGGCACTAAAAACCTAGATTTTTCCACAATCTCGAAAGTATCTCTTTAGTGCCTTCGAGCAATTCTTCATATATGCATTGTAAATTACTATCGGTAAGTCATTCTTAATAGATGGTTGCGTGCATTCCCACCCACGTCCTTGTTCCATTGAAATTTTATGTACCTTAAATGTGGGTAGGTATGATAAACAACGCAACGACTTTAGCTTTTCGTATATATTGTCGAATTGTACCGAGATAAATCACGTTTCTAGTTATTTCTTAAATAAATGGGTTAGATCAATAATATAAACAGAGTGGTGCCGGTCGACAATACGTTGTCGTATTGTCGAACAAAATCACCGGTAATACTAGTTCAAAGGAATATTTTTAAACTATCAAATAAATCTAAACAGCTAAATGAAAAATAAAAAACAAACGAACTCAATAGCATAAAACTGTTAACGAACTACTACAATTTGCGTCTGGAAATATAATTTAAACAACGAATTTGGCAAAGGTTTTTGAAGTAGCGAGTTGGCAATATGTATTTAGTGTTTATACTGATGCGGGGGTCGTTAGCCTGTCGGTGTATGTAGAAAATGCTGAAAATGAAAATGTCCGGTGACTAAACTACTGGACATATTCGAACGATTTGTTGTATGCAAACAGAACTTCATGTGTATGGAGATTCAGATAACTTTATTTGCTCAAACATAAGTGTACCATATTAAGTTTACTTAAGCTACAATTTCAAGACAGGGTTTAATGTTTTACGCCTTCGAGAGGTCACGGAAGATTCCTACGGCACGTTCTTCTTCGTTGTCACACTCTTGGCAGAGTGGTCGTGGTCGTCACATCAGGGGTTCACAATCCGCCGCCATTCCTCCCGTACTGTGGCTTTACTTGCGCATTCGTGGAGTTGACCATTGAGTGCAGCTGTTGGTTTGGTCGGTCCAACGCATTGGTGACCTGCCGCGCTCTTGTACCTTCAACCTTTCCCTGTACTACAAGTGGCTTCACAGATGTGTCTTCTTGACGTGTGATATGTCCAAAGAAAGTGAGAATACGTCATTGAACGATGGAAGAAAGACGCTGTTTGAAGAACCCTAGCTTTCCTGAGGGTTTAACTGGGGGTTGAATCAAAAAAGGTTTCAGTTTGTTCTTGGGAGTGCGGCTCACTGATACCGACACTTTGACCCCAAGCCTGATTTATTTGTAGATGTAGTGATTACACCATAGAACTCAAGTTGGTTAAACAAAGAAGTTACAAAAATAATTTAATCCTAGACACTCATACTATCGGCGGAGAATCTTAACACCGCGATGTAGAAATCGATCTCAAATGCACAACGCCATCTATTGACAAAAATACAAACAATTTTGCAATATTCTCGCTGTGAGGCTAAACACTGTTTGATTCGAAGTTCTTGGATGGCACATTAAGGTGTTTTAATAAGGTGACACCGGCCTCAGTCATACAAAGTCTTTTAGTGTAACCATACTATTGCTCATGTAACATTTGATTGGTGTTCAAATGATTAAGCATTTGATAAATTGATCTGATCGTTGAGTGTGTTAAGTAGGTACCTGCTGAACGCCATGCCGAGGATGCCGTCGAACTTAGCGGCCACGAAGGCCAGGCCGGGCTCCGACATGGCCTCCGCGAACGTCTGGCCGCGCACCGTGATGCCACCCACCTGCGCAACAACAGATGCACCAATCAGTACGGGCGAGCACTTGTGTGGGTGTATGTTAGTAGTTTACTCACGGTGACGTCGTCCTGCGAGAGGAATCCGGACAGGCTGCCGGAGCCGTAGTGGATGGAAAACTCAGTGCCGTTGGCGCGGTACGTGCTCGACTTGGCGCTGTCATACTTGTTGTGTAGCACTGCAACACAAATCTACTGTCATGTTTGCCCCCTAATATTCTTTCGCAAACAATATAGTTGTTTAAAAACGCTTTTCTCATTTCTGGTTACTTTTTTTGCAAATTAGTTGATGCGTGTACGTAAAATGCAACGACTAGATATATTCTGGGCCCTTAATGAATCCTAGAGCAATATCGACTTGACATATTCTGTACTTTATAATCCTAGAGCAATATCGACTTGACATATTCTGTACTTTATAATCCTAGATCGATATCGACTTGACATATTCTGTACTTTATAATCCTAGAGCAATATCGACGAATGTAACATTGAGCTCTTGTCGAAAATTTTTAGAATATTGTTTAAAATTAAATATCCAAGTGAATATATCCAACTTACGCGTCAAAGTGAATCTCATTAGCTGAAAAACGTCATCAAGTGTTATCTAAGGAAACAAAAACTAACGTGAAGAAAAATACAATAAAACATAGAACTTGTGACAGTGCAAAAGAAACAGTGTAAAGTGCAATAACAACTTACTGTTAACTAAATTGACTTTGACACATTTATAGTGCGCCCAATTACGGAAAAATCTGTTAAAACACTACGAAATGGTGAGCTGATTTTCAAAATATACGCTATAAATAAAAATTTGTGACGGTTTTTTTTCTCAAGATTTGGAATTGCTACCATTGTCAACGAAGAGCGACATCTAGCATCGAGTGGACGAACAGTAAAAAAACTATCGATCTTTGAGGTAGTTACTGTATTTTCAAACAGATGGCAGTATCACTGCAGGAGCAATTCAATTTACTGTGATAACCACCACATAAGTATTTATCCATCTTGGTGCGTTTATCCGTGTCACAGGTTCCTTCTTCACAAAAAGTTATGGTGAACTACGTGACCGCCAGCACCTCTTGTGGATATCTGCGACACTAATATCGAATAAAAGCAGTGACCTCTAGCGGCGAGTAGAAAAACATTGAAGACTTTCAGCTACCATTTTGATTCCACAAGGTTCCGATAGAGAGAGCTTTATCATAAAATGCACATGCCATTGAATAATTGGATTATCAATTTTTAAATAATCTGACAATGGGAGAAGAAAACGTAACATTTCGTCGACATAAAACACAGGGAAATGACTCACTAGACCTTCCTTTCGAATCAACAAACAGAAATTAGAAGATGTAGTTTACCGGACTTGTCGACTGCATATGACAGTGATATAGAGGACTTCAAAGAAGAGGTAATAAAGCTTAAAACTGAATTAGAAAGTGCACACGCGGAAATAGAAAACCTTAATGAAGAGAACATGACGTTAAAAATCGCTATAAATAAAGAAAAAAGCAAATCGGAAAATTTGCAAAAGATATGCTCAGACACGAAGAAAAAAAGTATAAATACTATAAACAGCAAAAGCAGAAAGAGAAGCATTTCAAGAAACTTCGTTCAAACGAATGAGCTAATTAATACCAGCTACGTGGATCTTGGGATCAATGAGAGCAATGAAGTAACAACAGATGGCATCACTAGCTCACAAACCACTCAACACACACTACCGGTTAAAATTAGCGAGGTTAGCGCTGCGTGCAATAACACTACAGACGACAACCAGCAAACAGATGGCGTTACCAGTAACTTATTAGAACGACATCAGGAAAAACAACAGCAAAGAATTTGTACAATAAGTAGTAACAATACAAATAAGGTACTATCTATAGCACAAAGTACATTCCCACGTCATAATGTATGTCACTACATCTCCACAAATTGTGGGATTATACAGTTGCTCGATAACTTAGACCAAAAACTGTTAAACTTCACAAAACAAGACTATTGTCTTATTTTTATAGGCGAACAAGATTTTATGAAAACTGACAACTATTTTAAGTTAATTTCTAGTATAAGGAACATATTACTGTCTATTCAGCACACTAACATTTTGCTCTGTTTACCTACATATAAATTTAATGGACACTCTTCTATGTTTAACTCCAGAATAGAAACGTTTACCAATTTAATCTACCGTGATAACTGTACTCATGATTATGTGATGATATTTGACTCTAATTTAAATTTGACATATAATGAAACAATGTTTTATAGAATGGAGTCCTCAATAACTATGGCATGAAGAATATTTTTGACAATCTAAAGTGCTATCTTGACATGTATATACAACAAAATTGCCGCAAAATTGATGAGGAAACAAATTCAGAGAACTGTACAACTTTAAGAAAGGATAAGTTTTTTCGTCCCTAGTATAGTTAATAAGAGGGAACAGAATGCTAAAGTTGAATCTTGTAACATACGACTACTGCACCAAAATATTGCAGGGTTGTTGAATAAACTTCCTTTGGTAGAAATATGTTTATCGGAGTTTAATGACAGGCATAAAGATATTCATATACTTTGTTTTTCAGAAACATTTGTTAGAGCTAACAACGAAATAAACATATGTATTAATAACTTTACACTTGCAACTTCATACTCTCGAAATAAGGAAAATAGGGGTGGGGTATGTATTTTAGTAAAAAAAATCTTGAATTATAAAATACTACAATTATGCAAAGAAATGGCCGTGGAGAAAGTATTCGAATGCTGTGGCATAGAAATACCACTCTATAATTGTATTATTGTATGTGTCTATAGAACACCCAACTCGAACATAGCAATATTTTTTAATAAATTAGAGCTACTATTACATAAACTAAGCGACAGGAAAAACAACAAAATTATACTTGTCGGAGATCTAAATATAAATACCCTCACAACGAACAAAAATGTCACTTTATTAAATGATATTCGTAGAAATTATAACTTAACTTTAAAAATAGAAACTCCAACCCGGAATACCGCTTGCATAGATCACATTATTACCAATATACCTGACTCTTCTGGTGAAACATGTGAACTACACCTCTCGGACCATGATACTGCCCAGATATTAACATTCCCATCAAATGCTTCATTAAATAAGCCTGCTCCATCGCATTGTTTTATATATAGGAGGAATTATAGTGAAGAACATATCGATAAATTTAAAGAGTGTCTCTTGAGCCTTACGTTTCAGGATATTTATGACGAAATGGATCCAAATACAGCTTTTAATAACTTTCATGAAATTTTTAGTCTATTCTATAAATTAAATTTTCCCTTGCAAAAAATTAAAGTAAATTATCAAACACCTACTTTGAAATGGATAACTAGAGGTATTAAAAAATCATGCCTATCTAAAAGATACCTTAAATTCAACTATCATAAATATAAATACCTAGAAAATAAATTAAAATATAATAAATATGCTAAACTGTTAAAAAAATGCATTAATGTATCTAGGAAACAAACGTCCGACAACTTTATTATGAAAGCAAAAAACAAATGTAAAGCAACTTGGAAATTGATTAAAAATAAACCGAACTGTAGAGACTCCCAATTAGAGATTCAAAACGAATTTTAAACGTTTTAAACCATTTTGTTTTAAACCGTCTTTTTGGTTTAAAACGATTTAAAACCACACTTAGCGGTTTAATATGGTTTAGAATGTTTTTTTTTTTGGAATGCACTGAGGCTTTACACGAAGTTATCTAGACCACACCTCCTTCCTGATTTAGAATGTAAAGAAGGAAAATAAAAATGTTTTAAAATCAACCTTCATTAACATGACAGACAAACATAAAATCGATCCCTACCTGCCCCATCTCTCCCCGTTGCGATTTTGGTAGCAAAGTGAAAAATAAAAATGCGGCATTGCCGTTTTATTTTAATAAATACCCAAAACATGATTGTTTTCAGTGTCTAATCCAAAATAGTAGTATAAATATGATATATGACTTCACATATATTCATAAAAATTGTAAATGATTTCAATTAGCCTTTTAAACTATTTTTTTAAGTAATTCGTAATCAATGTACGGCCCACGTGGTCGTGGTTTTAAACCGTTTTAAACAAATTTAAAACTGGTTTTAAACCACTGATTTTGGTTTAAAACGGTTTATTTACAACTATACTCACAATATATAGACGCTATTAAACTAAACGATACATTAATAAGAGATCCTGGAGAAATAGCTAAGGCTTTTAATAATCATTTTATTGATTCTACAAACATTGACATAACAATTAGTAGTAAAAATAGATCCACGATTAATACTAATAATGAAGGTAATAGTATATATGTAGAACCCTGTACGCCAAATGAAATAAGCAAAATAATTGCATCATTAAATAATACCAACGCTTTGGGATATGATGAGATCTCGACACAAATTATAAAATCTTGTGCTGATATACTGTCACCTATTTTAGCTCATCTGATTAATTTAAGTTTCTTTGAAGAAAAGTATCCTGACAAATTGAAGTTTTCAGTAGTAAAGCCTTTGTACAAAAAAAAAATAACAAACATGATTTAAATAATTACCGACCAGTAACCTTAATTCCGGTAATTTCAAAAATATATGAAAAAGCTATGTGTAATAGGATTGTCTCATTTATATACAGCCTGTAACGGAAAGGGTATATACATACCAAAGCTACGACTTCTTTGGATGATAACAAACGATATGGCAAGGGTTTTTGAATCCCATCTCTACATGTTCGGAAGTTATGATATTTTTTAATTCATTGATACCAGATACTGAACTTTTCAAATTGAAATCAACACATCACTAGCTAGCTAGCTGGCTAGTCAGCTGATCGGTGTCAGCGAACTATTTGTAAGTAAGAATAAACCTCTTACTCCTGGTAATTCTGAATAAAGGGTTCCGCATGTTTATTTTTTGTTTGCAAAATAATTTTACTTACTGACTTTTCCTAAACTTAGATTATGTGTGTGAACAAGCTACAATTAATTTGTATCTAAATTTAATGAAATTTGATACCACTGCTTACATTGTCACGGTGTTATCATTTACACACTTGTTTGTTTTTACGTAATTTTTCTTTTGTAGAAGATTAGTTTGTAGATAATTATTCATCATCATCATCATCATCTGCCTAGCCTTTTCCCAACTATGTTAGGGTCGGCTTCCAGTCTAACCGGATGCAGCTGAATACCAGTATTTTACATGGAGCGACTGTCTATCTGACCTCCACAACCCAGTTAGGACTGGGTAATACGATACCCCTTGGTAAGACTGGTAGATAATTATTATTTAGATAATATTCCACCCGCCACCCACCTTACCATCGTACCTACAACCAATAATTACCTAATTTAATAACAATATTCCTGTAAATTTCCGAAGGTCCTTTTATTTCGGTGGCCATATGGATCAACGATGTTTTGCTTTAATTTTTTTAACGACTCACAGATCGAATACCGTGATCTTGTTTGAAATATGTAGATAAACCTACCTATTCGCTGTTTATTATTGTCAGCACAATACTTTGGGCAAAGAACTCGACTAACTAAATTATACGCCTTTTTACACTACGATGCAAGAGATTTGATTCACCTTACTATTGAAACAATTGATTAAAAAAAAAACATTATTGTTTGCCATTAAAAAAGGATTTAGTAACATAATTTGTCCAACTGAACCCAAAAAATCATCTGTATGCAACTTATGCATCTCCTAGTACAAATAAAATCACAGTGGGTTCCGTTCATCATTTTAAATTATTCACGCTCTGTCGAAAGTTGCTGTTTGAGTGGTACATAAGTTTTATTGGTTTGAGCACGTTTAGTCTTTATCATAATCCAAATGAAGTCAGTAAAAAATGTCTCAAAACAGTATCTAACTGAAGAAATCTATACTAATATAATAAAGCTGAAGAGTTTGTTTGTTTGAACGCGCTAATCTGAGGAACTACGGGTTCGAATTGAAAAAATCTTTTAGTGTTGGATAGCTTATATATCGAGGAAGGCTATAGGCTATATATCATCACGCTACAATCAATAGGAGCTGAGCATCAATGAAAAATGTTGCAAAAACGGGGAAAATTTATTTTCTTTGAGGGCTTCCGTTGCGTGCGCTGGTTAACCGGTTAAAGTTGCACAAAAATAATGTATTAGGGAATTATTCCTCTTAAAAATGTCTAAAAAAAAGTCCGCGACAGCACATGCCTATCATTTAAGGTTGACTAACAATAACCATTTTTATGATTTTAAAATTTGGTCAAAAATAGTGCTTTATTTGCAAAGGTGTTTTTACCGACATAGTATTAATCCTTATCGAAATAAATATGTTAGTCATCTTTAGCATTCAATTGTGACCAAAATTGTTCTTTACACCATTCAATTTAGATGAATATCTTAGGAGATATCAAAGTTTTAAAATAACTCCGCATCAAAATAATGACCCGCGCGCGCTGCGAGGCGGGCTTCATGTTGTTGGGAAAACCAATGTGATTAGATTCAATGCACAAACATTGTGGAGAACTTAGAGTAAAGTGTTCAAGAAGAACTTACCATCATTGTGTAAGATACATGCAAAGACATCTATTGCACCAAAATGGTACTAATTAATAAAAATGTGCTAACTTTTAAATCGGTTGACCAGCTTTACAAAAAAGTTCTTATAGCAAAAAGTACTCTAGATTAGTCTACATGACGCTATAACCCTGTAGAGTGTTTGTTCGATCGTTTTACATGCATTATATTTTAACGGTTTAATTTCGTGCTCGATAGATGGCGCTATTAATTTCACTCCCTTTTCTGAGTCGCGGTGTTAAGTTTTCCGTGAAAGATGACCCTCGCCCGTGTCAAATGTCTGAAGCTTGGTTTATTAACCAACGAAACAAAAACAGGAGGTTCTCAATTCGACGCGTCTATATATTCTTATTTTATGTATGACCTGACCACGCATAACTTTTTACAGAGAAGTCCGTTAAGCATGATCTTTTGTTTTTTAAATTGAGAAATCGTGTTTGGGCTCATTTCCTGCACCTTGATGAGAACTTTAGATCTAGCTGGAGTATGATGTCATCGAAGGTCTGACGATGGAGACGGAAGGCACTTGCAAGAGGTCCTCAAGAGTTTGCAGCAACAATAACGTGTTTGGGTTCATTTCATGCACCTTGATGAGAACTTTAGGCCTTGCTGAAGTATGACTGTCATCGACGGTCAAACTATAGAGACAAATGGCAGTTGCAAGCGGTCCTAAACAGTTTGCAGCAGGTATAATGTTATTGGGCTCATTTAATTCGCTTTGATGAAAACTTTAAACCTAACTCAGAATGACTTTCATCGAATGTCTGACGATGGAGAAGGAAAGCAGTTGCAAGAGGTCCTCAAGAGTTTACAGCATCTATATCGTGTCTGGGCTCATTTCATGTACCTTGATGAGAACTTTAGACCTAGCTGGAGTATGACTGTCATCGAAGGTCTGACGATGGAGACGGAAGATAGTTGCAAAAGATCCTCAAGAGTTTACAGCATCTATATCGTGTTTCGGCTGATTTCATGCACCTTGATGAGAACTTTAGACCTGCCTGGAGTATGTCTATCATCAAAGGTCTGACGATGGAGACGGAAGGCAGTTGCAAGAGGTCCGCAACAGTTTACAGCAGTTTTATCGTGTCTCGGCTCATTTCAAGAACTTTGATAAGAACTTTCGTTCTAGCTGGTGTATGATTGTCATCGAGTGTCTAAAGATGAAGACGCAAGGCTGTCGAGGGTCGCGGGCCTGTGGACGGTGAGTAATGGGCTAGCTCGCCATCCGTCCGTCTTATGACGACAGGCCGTGGTGACGGCGTGATCGTGTTCCACGCGCGCCTCAAAGAGATGTCAGCAAACGGGAAGGGATCCGAGAGGAGCGAGGCCTGCCAGGGTTGCGGGACTGTTCGAAAGAGATACCGCGGCCCAGGAACGCAAAGGGCAACAGAAGAAACGTGGATGGATTTTAGTCAGTACAAGTCTGACACTCCCTTCCGCTCCGTCCAGAGTGGGAGGGGTCATTTGATGATTATCCGTCGGTAATAGTATATAATAAGGATTTACTCCTTTTGAGAGCTTCTGTTGTGCGTGAACGGTTAAAGTTATGCAATTATCATGTATGTCGGAATTGTCCTTCTTAAAAAGCTCTAAAAAAATATCCGCAATGGCCATATGTCTAACTTTTAAGGTTGACGCACATTCTCTCTAACCTCTCTTTCTTTTATGTACCCACGCACGCAGACGAAGTTGCGCGGGTCAGCTAGTAAATTAATAAAAGTACTAGGATCGCATACAGGAAGTGTTATTGCCGAATTGAAAATCGTTTGCTCACAGAACCCTGATTTCGTTGTTACACACACGTATTCAATCATCGTTGTGTACGTATGTAACCAGGTTTAGGTTTTACGGTACACTGGGACAGCTACCCTACTACCAGGATAGCAAGGAATTGGAGCTTTATTTTGCATTATTGTTAATAATTTATTTGCTCGTCAGTCGTCGACTACTCCGCGTGTGGTGCACATCATTCCCATCCGTGTGATACGCGCATAAGTTCTAATTGTTGTTATTGTTTTCGTTGTTTGTTTCGCGCTTTCCGCAATGGACCGGGCGTGATAGTAGAACCGTCCGCCCGTCCGTCCGTACTGGAGTGGAGACCACGCATTGGAAAGCGCAGCCTGTGACGGCCACCTGCCAGATGGACCGACGACCTTACCTTGCTAGAGTTGCAGGGAGTCGCTGGATGCAGGTGGCATTGGACCGGACACGTTGGACATCGATTGGGGAGGCCTATGTTCAGCAGTGGACAACAACGGCCCTTACAACCCCAGTCCTTACCCCATTAGACACTTTTTTGTGGGGTTACATTAAAACGTAGTGTACGCAGTGCCGTGTGATACAGTGGACCAAATGAAAGTGCGGATTGAGTCCATGAACAAGCGAGCGGCCTTGTGCATACAATACCATGGACACCACATCGAACCCCACCTTTAAAAATGTAAGTTAATTTACTAAATTAAGCAAAGCTGTAAGATTTTACTGTTTACTCTTTATTAAATAATAGGATGAAACTAGCTAACCTACCTAAACTTTGTTTCGATTTTTTATTACGTAACTTCTATTAAGTATCTCAGTTTTTACGTGAAATTTCTGGCTTGATATTAACGAGTAAACGGTAATTGTAAATCAATAATTAAATTACGCATTATTATTCATTTTTACATCACGGTCAAGTAGGTACAGTTGGCGGCGCTGCGCGCGGCCGGCGCGCGCGGCTGCTTGTTTGATTTCGTCAGTTCGCGCCGACAAAGACACCGCCTGCTAGGCTACTAAACAGTATGGTACTAGGCGCGCAGAATTACGGAAGAGATTTGATTTATTTATTAGACAGAGAGAGAGTGATATTGGCAAGTAATGTGGAAAGTTATTGACCCCCGTAGTGCGGTGACACGTTTTTATGATTTGAATTTCAGAAACATAAGAAACCGAAAATTTGGTATCCATTTTTTGAGTATTTTATTTTGAGCTGAAACTTTGTATAGTGATTCTATACCAGCTGTAATTTTTAGTGGTTAAGGATAGTAATACCCTTTCCTTTACACGTTGTATAAACATAGTATAATAAGTCCGGAACAAAATGGCTTTCAAAGAGGGAAGTCAACTACACTAGCTTGCTATCAACTCATTAAATTAATTACCGAGAATATAGATAAGAAAATACCGGTGACTGCTATATTTTTTGACATGAGCAAAGCATTTGACTCTGTAAAACATGACATACTGTTAAGAAAATGTGAGAGTTGCGGAATAAGAGGTAAAGCGTTAAATTGGCTTAAAGACTACCACAACAGACAACAACGTGTTGAAGTTTTAGGTATGAACAAAGAAAGAGAAGTGTTAAATTATAAATCTCAGTTTAGGGCCAATACATATGGCGTGCCTCAAGGCAGCATTTTGGGCCCATTGCTCTTTCTTCTATATGTGAACGATTTGCCTAAAGTAACAGGATAATACGTGTTATTTGCAGATGACATTTCATTAGTAATACATAACGAAAATGAAAATGAACAGCATGAGGGCAAAATAAATACTGCCGTAGAAAGCATACTAGATTGGTTCGAACAAAATAATTTATGTGTAAATATTTCCAAAACAAAATATATTAATTTCTGTAATTACAAGATGACAAATAAAACAATGAAAATTATTGGACGGGATAATGACATTGAAGAAGTTAACGATACAAAATTTTTAGGCTTATTATTTGATAGAAATTGCAATTGGAAAAAACATATAGATAACATATGCAACAGGCTAAACAGCTTTGCATTTGCATTAAGAAATTTAAGGAAGACTGTGGGAGTAAATGCCGCTCTACTGGCTTACCATGGTTACGTCTCATCTGTGCTTAGATACGGCATAATAATATGGGGCAATTCTACAGACAGCGATAGGGCTTTTATTGTTCAAAAAAAGTGCTTACGAGCTGTGTTTGGTGCAGGTCCATTGGAATCATGCAGACCCATATTAAAAGAGCATAAATTATTATCACTGGCATGCTTATACATATTGGAAATAGGAGTGTTTGTAAAAAACCACCCAAACCTATTTAGTAAAGCCGATAGTGTTAACATATATAAAATAGGTAAACACTCAAGGGATCCAACCAGATTGGCTATGCTTAGGTGTAGAACAGCATTTTGCCATAAAAACACCAGTCGAATGGCAATAAAGATATATAATAAGATACCTAAGATAATTAGAGAACTGCCAACGAATCTATTTATAAAAAGACTCCAAACATGGCTTATTGAAAACTGTTTCTATTCTATTAATGAATTTATGAATTATAATACGAAGAGGAATTTATTACAAAATGAATAATGTAATTAAATTAACTTTGACTTTGATTCCTGTATGCTTATTTCGAAAATTGTAATTTCTATAGTTCTAACATTGGTATTTTTGTGTTTGACATTAGTAATTTTCATAGATTCACATTTATAATTTTCATAGTTTGACATTTGTAATTTTCATAATTTGACATTTGTTATATTCATAGTTTGACATTTGTTTTTTTTTAATTTCTTGACATTTTCCCATCGTGACATATTTCAATGAATACAATTATTATTTAATTCATTAAAATTATGGCACAATCTAAATTTGCATGCTGAATTTAGTAGGCGGAATATGAAGTACTATGTATTTTATTATGAGATCTGTAAGCACCATATTACATGCAAATAAACGAATTGAATTGTATTGAATTGACTTGACATATTCTGTATTTTATAATCCTAGATCGATATCGACTTGACATATTCTGTACTTTATAATCCTACTAATATTTTAAATGCGAAAGTTTGTGATGGATGTTTGTTACTCTTTCACACAAAAAACTACTGAAGATTTAGATGAAATTTAGCACACACATAGTTTATAACCTGGATTAATTAACACAGGATATGTTTTATCCCGGTAGTATGATCCCGTGTGACAATTATAGAACTCCACGTGGGCGAAGCCGCGCGCATAAGTTAGTTATTCATAAATGATGATGACACAGCATCATTACAGTTAAGACAAATGTCCCATACATGCAGCACTGATATTAATTGTTTCGCTCGCGAGTCGACTCCCCCTTCATCAAGTACTTTGTACCCACGTATTACGTTGGTGACCCAAGCGTGTGTCACATTGGCGAGTGGCTTGTACTGACTCCTGGACTCCTGGTGCATTATAAAGTCAACCGGCCAACTGCTAGCCTTATACATTCCTTTTGTTAATTGCCTTTAATTTCTGCCATCCTCACAACATGACCAGACTATCCAAGTATAGTTGTGTAGTACCTTTGTTAACTTAGATAACGGAGTTAATGCACAGGAATGTAAATGATCTAAACTCAAGTTCATCCATATAGTGAGGGTGTATACTCACAGCAGGCGATGTTGGTGAAGTGGCACTTCTTGGAGGGCACCCACAGGTTGGAGGAGCCCGTGTCGAACACCACCTTGAAGGACTGCGGCGGCGCGCCGATGGTGATAGGCCCGTAGTATTGCGCCTGTCACACAAACAATACATCACCACCAGATGCATACGTTTCAGTTCATATACAGAGCGTTGTATGCCACACGGAAGGGAACTACCTTAAATATTGTATATAGGATGTTTTACTGAAAGAAGACTTCATTTTGATTTTAAAAATAATTTGATCTGCTTTCAATGATTTTAAAATGGCCTGCCTAGACCGGGAATCGAACCCGCCAAATGTGAAAAAACAAAACAACGATAACGGTCGAAAGAGTTAATCTTAAGGATATTAATTTTTTCCTAAATACCATTGTATCTATACTAATATTATAAAGCTGAAGAGTTTGTTTGTTTGTTTGAACGCGGTAATCTCAGGAACTACTGGTTCGAATTGAAAAAATCTTTTTGTGTTGGTTAGCCTATTTATCGAGGAAGGCTATAGGCTATATATCATCACGCTACAACCAATAGGAGCGGAGCATCAATGACAAATGTTGCAAAAACGGGGAAAAATTATTCTGTTTGATAGCTTCCGTTGCGTGCGCTGCGTAAACGGTTAAAGTTGCACAAATATAATGTAGCAGGGAATTATTCCTCTTAAAAAGGTCTCAAAAAAAGTCCGCGACGGCACATGCCTATCTTTTAAGGTTGACTCACAATAACCATTTTTATGATTTTAAAATTTGGTCAAAATTAATGTTTTATTTGCGAAGGTGTTTTTACCGACATAGTATTAATCCTTATCAAAATAAATATGTTAGTCATATTTAGCATTTAATTGTGACCAAAATTGCCCTTTACACCATTCAATTTAGATGAATATCTTAGGAGATATCACAGTTTTAAAATAACTCCGCATCAAAATAATGACCCGCGCGCGCTGCGAGGCGGGTGTTCATGTTGTTGGGAAAACCAATGTGATTAGATTCAATGCACAAATATTGTGGGGAACTTAGAGAAGGTTTTAGTTTTTGTTTCATGCTGTAATCAGTGCTCTCTATCAAAAGATTTATAAATTTAAAGTGTTCAAGAAGAACTTACCATCATTGTGTAAGATACATGCAACGACATCTATTGCACCAAAATGGTACTAATTAATAAAAATGTGCTCACAAGATAACTTTTAAATCGGGTCTGAGAGCAAAAAGTACTCTGGATTAGTCTACATGACGCTATAACCCTGTAGAGTGTGTGCTCGATCGCTTTACATGCATTATATTTTAACGGTTAAATTTCGTGCTCGATAGATGGCGCTATTAATTTCACTCCATTTTCTGAGTCGCGGTGTTAAGTTTTCCGTGAAAGAATGACCCTCGCCCGTGTCAAATGTCTGAAGCTTGGTTTATTAACCAACGAAACAAAAAGAGGAGGTTCTCAATTCGACGCGTCTATATTTTTTTATTTTATGTATGACCTGACCACGCATAACTTTTTACAGAGAAGTCCGATATACATGATCTTTTGTTTTTTAAATTGAGAAATCATGTTTGGGCTCATTTCCTGCACCTTGATGAGAACTTTAGATCTAGCTGGAGTATGACGTCATCGAAGGTCTGACGATGGAGACGGAAGGCACTTGCAAGAGGTCCTCAAGAGTTTGCAGCAACAATAACGTGTTTGGGCTCAATTCATGCACCTTGATGAGAACTTTAGGCCTTGCTGAAGTATGACTGTCATCGACGGTCAAACGATAGAGACAAATGGCAGTTGCAAGCGGTCCTAAACAGTTTGCAGCAGGTATAATGTTATTGGGCTCATTTCATTCACTTTGATGAAAACTTTAAACCATACTGAGTTGTCAGTATGACTTTCATCGAATGTCTGACGATGGAGAAGGAAAGCAGTTGCAAGTGGTCCTCAAGAGTTTACAGCATCTATATCGTGTCTGGGCTCATTTCATGCACCTTGATGAGAACTTTAGACCTAGCTGGAGTATGACTGTCATCGAAGGTCTGACGATGGAGACGGAAGGTAGTTGCAAGTGGTCCTCAAGAGTTTACAGCATCTATATCGTGTTTCGGCTGATTTCATGCACCTTGATGAGAACTTTAGACCTGCCTGGAGTATGTCTATCATCAAAGGTCTGACGATGGAGACGGAAGGCAGTTGCAAGAGGTCCGCAACAGTTTACAGCAGTTTTATCGTGTCTCGGCCCATTTCAAGAACTTTGATGAGAACTTTCGTTCTAGCTGGTGTATGATTGTCATCGAGTGTCTAAAGATGAAGACGTAAGGCTGTCGAGGGTCGCGGGCCTGTGGACAGTGAGTAATGGGCTAGCTCGCCATCCGTCCGTCTTATGACGACAGGCCGTGGTGACGGCGTGTTCGTGTTCCACACGCGCCTCAAAGAGATGTCAGCAAACGGGAAGGGATCCGAGAGGAGCGAGGCCAGCCAGGGTTGCGGGACTGTTCGAAAGAGATACCGCGGCCCTGGAACGCAAAGGGCAACAGAAGAAACGTGGGTGGATTTTACTCAGTACAAGTCTGACAATCCCTTCCGCTCCGTCCAGAGTGGGAGGGGTCATTTGATGATTATCCATCGGTAATAGTATATAATAGGGATTTACTCCTTTTGAGAGCTTCCGTTGTGCGTGAACGGTTAAAGTTACGCAATTATCATGTATGTCGGAATTGTCCCTCTTAAAAAGCTCTAAAAAAATATCCACAATGGCCATATGTCTAACTTTTAAGGTTGACGCACACTCTCTCTAACCTCTCTTTCTTTTATGTACGCACGCACGCAGACGAAGTTGCGCGGGTCAGCTAGTCTTAAATAAAAGGAAGGCTATTAAATGTATCATTTTATTTAAAATTTATTTCACGGAATTTAATAATAGCATTTTCTGACTTTGCGCGAGCTAATGTTTTTGAACCGAGTAACATTGCTCCTGCTGCCAGCACGCCCTGTACGAGTATATCGTACCTATTCTGATCCCTTCTCATTACATGTGTATTATAAACACGGACGCTCCGGTCGTGAACCGCATTGCCCTATTTGGAAAGCACTCCCATCGTTTGCGCGCCCAAGTAGGCAGCTGCAAACATAATCTGGCTAATTGGGGTACTATCGATTCCTCCAACACAGTGCGAGTGCGGCGCTGCAGATCGACACCAACCTGCGGGAGTGCCCTAGGTGTTCGTTCTCCTGCACCCTGATGCCGCCGCAATAAATCTGATGTATCGCCGAAACGAAGAAGAACAAGGAAGCTTGTCCTCGTGTATGGTGGCTACACTGGCTACCTAGCTATTCGACCACATCCGGCCCTTAATGATAGATACTGTAAAATTACTCAGTCATAATGAAATAATATGTTTTCTATTAGTGCAGCAGCTGCAATGTGGTACGAGTACCTACTCTTTATCAACTATAATAAACAAGCATGATTCAGTAGAGTTGATTGAGGTTCAGTTCAGAGTACATTGATTCAGGTTTCATACAATACACCTAAATCACAGCCTAAATGGGCTGCTACTGGGTTCCCGAGTCCAGTAGCAGCTCTTGGTAACAATAACAACGTATAAACAAATATGCTGATATGTGTAATGAACTGATGATCCAGAACAAAAAAATTAGTATCTTGTTCTTTATTATAAATATTAAAAAAATATAAATCACCGGAAATAATTTAAAATTATCAAAAATTTAATTCATTTATAAATAAATTAAAGCAATTTTAATTATATAGATAAATAATTCCTAATATTTGAAGTATTAATTTTAATTTTTTCTACACAATTTTATTTTTTTCTCTTATTTTATTTTTTCCTTTATTTATTTCTCTTTGTGTCTACACAATAGGGTATATGCAAGAAATTCAAAACTTTTTATTTCTTAAAAATGCCTTCTATTGCACCATAAAAACATTGTGGTACACTTTTTTAATTCTCTAATACAACGCTTATTTTACAATTTAATACTTTATGTAGCGTGTTTTTGGTGAAACGGAACGCAAACACAAAACGCATCGATTCCGGTAGTGACGTCAAAATCCATGTGTCAAAGAAACACTTTTAAATGAAAAGTACTTAAAATTTCACTAAGATTTTACTATAATAATTGTTATTGCAATTTTTGCTTAGTTATATCACTTACATTTTAGTAAAACTAATCTAATAAGGGCAAAAAATTAGATTTAAACAAGGCAGATAGAGGTAAGTGACATCAAAGTCCTGACATGAATGGCCGCGATAGTCATGGACGTTTGAACTGTCGTAGAAAATTGCAGGAGTTTAATATTTTTTTTTGTGCGACAAGCAGTAGTTGAAATTAACTTTTAATTATTTTCTTGGGTTGATAGTACTGCATATTAATGATTTAAGTGAAAAAAAAAATACATGCATATTCCCTATTGGCCAATCGCTTGGTATGAATATTTTGTGATTTAAGAATCTCGATGTTGCTTTTACTAGCAGTACCCCATAATTGAATACCGTAGGACCAATTGGTTTTAGTATGGCCTTATATACTGCTATTTTGCTTTCGTGTGACAGTCTTGACTTCCTTACCTATCAGCCAGTACATCGTTCTGAACCTTGTGTCCAACTGTTTACGCTTGGTCCAGATGTGCTCTCTCCAGGTAAGCCTTCGATAAATGATGTTTATTTTGCAAATAGGTTTTTAAAAACACATTTACACGTCTCTTTTTTTTTAAACTAGATGGGGCCGGTGTTTTGTACCTGACTACTCTGAGAAGATACAGCCGAAACAAACTCAGAGGTCATAGTCTCTTTTAAAGTCCAGACATAATCTTGGTTACCTCACATGAGGACTATGTAGATTAGTGTCTGAGATGGTCTCTTGAAGTAAGAACCACAAAGATTTGAGTGGACCTGTCCAGTCAGTGCAAGCATTTGTCAGTTATCGTGTAGCTCGACTTATAACTCAAGGAGCTCAACGACACGACGAACAATACCAAAGAAAGGACATTTTTTGTAGGTCGCTTATAGTGTTCAAACTGCCAGATAATCGCGGAAAAAAATTAAAAACTTAACAACAAAAAAAAAAAATTACCCACATGGTCCTCACATTCACAATAATCAAATACAAATAATACACAATGCTTTACAAAATAAATGTCAATAAAAGTCATTAAATGTGACCATCCAAAATAAAAGTAAAATACTTGATCAAGATGCATTCCTAGATATTTGGCGTCCTCAGCTTGGGGAATATCATCATTGAAAGTTTTATTGGGGGACATGTCTGTTTTCTGAGAGTGAAAGTTACGTGGATAGATTTGCTTTGATTTGCCTTAATGCGCCATTTGTCTAGCCATTCTTCCACTTTACCTACATGGTCTTGTAGTTTGGCCGATGCCGATCTTCATGGACCGATAGCAAGGCTGTGTCGTCTGCATATGTGGCAGTTACAGTATCGTTTGATAGTTCCATGCTTCTCTCGGAACCCAAATTGGTGCTGAGGAATAACATCCGATATGTACTTGCGCATCCTGTTGAGCAGTATTTTCTCTAGTAGTTTACCCATCACTGGGAGAGGGCTTATCGGTCTGTACGAACTAGGGCATACGGACCGGTTTTTCCCTGTTCTGAAAAAACAGGGAATTCGCGGGTTTTAGCTTTTTATAAATAAACCGGTTCTTTCTTATAAAACCAGGCCTTTTCGGGTTTTCGGTTTTTAAGAAACAAATCTTTTAAATCCTTTAAGTATTGATCTGTGAACTTCGCAGATCAGACACACAACACGTTGTAGGTCGTTTAAAATGTAGAAACATGATTGAGTCATTTTTTTCTATTATTCCCACGACTTATTCTTCTATTCACGCAAGAATAAATATAATTGGTAAAATTCTCATTATAAAGTACCCGTTGTATACTTTTAAGACGAAGGTTCCCAAATACTGCCCAGCCCAGCTGGGTTCTTCTGTTATCTTTCCTCTCAAAGTTGTTCTTACCAAACTGCAGAGTTTGCCCGAGGTAAATACACTGGACAGCAAATAACCGAGCCACCCGCTACCTTGGAACTCTGATTCGTTTTTCTCAAAAAGTATATAACTTAAAACTATCCAAGCTATACCAACAGAAAGTGCGTTTCATGATGATTAAAATGATTATAAATTTAAGTATCGTCAACTCACATTGTAATCAAGCAACAGACACAATGCTAATGATTTGCTCTGTTTTGACTAGAGTTCGCAATTAGCGTTATTTTTCTCTACAATGAGGGAAGTCGGATATTTCTTATCATTCTTTAGTTTTTGTCCATAGTTTGCTCAGACGCGTGTATTTTTGCTACTTTTTTTCGATCAATAATGGATACGACACCTCAGAAAGCAGCTCAAGCTGAAGCACTACTTCAAGCAGGCGTTGCGCAACGTGAGGTCGCTCGAAGACTTCGAATCAGCAGATCTTCGGTGCAACGAGTTTACAGACGATATACTTAGAGACTGGAGCATTCGATCGCCGTCCAGGTACGGGCAGACCTAGGGCTACATCAGTAGCAGATGATCGTTATATCCAACTCACTGTTCTGCGAAATTGCCGCCTCAACGCAGTTCAAGTCCAACAAAGTCTGCGTGACGAACGCCAAGTGGTTATAAGTTCAGATACCGTCAGAAGGAGACTTGCTGAACGGAACCTGACTCTAAAAAGAGCTGCAACAGGCCCAGCATTAACGGTAGCCCACCGTCGAGCACGACTTGTATTTGCTCGAGAGCATAGGGATTGGACGTTAGAGCAGTGGGGTAATGTACTCTTCACTGATGACACCAGAGTGAGTCTACATGGAAGTGATCGACGCCAGAGAGTATATCGTCGCCCTGGAGAACATTATTCTCAATGTTGCATCGAGGAAACTGTTGCTTATGGAGGAGGAATTGTAATGGTCTGGGGCGGCATCTCTTTAACCGCACATACAGCGTTAGTTTTCATGGAACCGATGGGTCGTACACGTGGATTGACTTCTCATCGCTACATTACTGAAATCCTCGCAGACCATGTTGTACCTTACGCAGGATATATTGGGCAGGATATGCAGTTTATGCATGATAATGCTCGGCCTCATGTTGCTCTTGTGGTGACCCAGTATCTACGCGATGTCAGCATTCGTACGATAGACTGGTCAGCTCGAAGCCCTGACTTGAATCCGATAGAACACTTATGGGATGAGCTGAAACGTCGGGTTCGAGCACGGGTTCCTGCTCCAACAAGGCTTCCAGAGCTGCGAATCGCAATTGAAGAGTTACATTGTAAATTAATAAAAACCCAAAAAAGACCGAAAATCCCGGGTACCCGGTTTTGAAGAAAACCCGAAACCGAAAAAAGACGGTCCCAAAAAATGGCCGATTTTCGATGCCCTAGTAAGAACAAACTTCATGCGGCGGTTTGCCTGGTTTAATTATAATAATCTGTGCAATTTTCCACTGGGCGGGATAGATATTGAGTCTTAAGCAGGCATAAAAAAATGCAGTGATTTAGAGGACGCCCTTTTTAGGAAGATGCTTTAGTAGTTGCGCATCAATTAAATCATAACCTGGCGCCTGACCATCCCGCAAATTTAGAATTCCTCTCCATACCTCGTTACATCTGCAGTGGTGCGTCTAAGTAATTACGAACTTCTTTGCCTTGCTTGGGGTGTTTGCTAGGTAGCGCTTGCAATACAGATTTTAGGTGTTCCGCGTAAACCTTAGCCTTTTCAAGATCTGTTCTTGCCCACTCACCCGCAGTGGTTTTTATTGGCCGTATATGAAGCCGCCTTTTAAACTTTTTTGTTGTCTTCCACAATGAGTAGTTAGTATATCTGTATTTGGAGTAAGATTAACCAGTTGTTTTTGGAGGTGCTCGTTGTGTGCTTGGCTTATCATATATTTCAGACGCTCGGATGCCTTGCTGAAAGCTTTTTGTCCCGAGGACATATATTGAGTGGTATGCCATATTTTCCGCAGGTGCCTTTTTTCCAGTACTTTATCCTTGTATCTGTTTAGAGTAGGATGAGTTAATTGTGATTTTCTGCATAGATGAGGGAGTTGATTCCTTGACCGCTTGGTGGATAAGCTTGTTGAGTGAGTCAATAGTTGTTTGGACGCTGTCCACACTATTTAGTGGCGAGTTTAAGTTTATGGATTCTGTTATTTTGACTCTGTAGTTGTCCCAGTTTGTTTTATGGTTATATGGCACTGGCGTGCCGTCCATAGAGGCAATTAGGCCTAGCCTACCCTACCGTTCCTACCAACAACGCAACAAATGAATTTATTATAACTATGTAATAAAATAATACAAATATTTAAAAAATGTTAACACTCCTGTTATAATACTTATAGCAACTTGTGGCGCCCGTGTGACGTAACTGATAATAACACTACGACGCTCGCTCCCAACAGGCTAAGCATGAACACAGCCGGCCTAATTTCCATTGATAAATTTACGCACACTGATGCATATTTTCGTGTGTATGAACGGCACACGTGTATAGATCATAGATAGATTAGGGGCGTAACTCCTGCGAGTGTAGTTGGCTACTGATTGGCTGCCACACAAAGTATTATCCGGCTAAAACGGTATGCAGTGATGCAATTATATTTGGTAGCGTTTTTTATCGACAAATTAGCAATTATATTTTTCTTAAAAGCCATATTTGTTTCATGTGACAAGCAAAATTTATTTCGCGATCTTGAATGTTTTGCTTTTTATAATATCTGACGGTTGTAATTCGTTTTGAAACGTACAGTAGTGTAAATATTATTTGTTGTATTTGTTTATTTACTTAAAAATGGTATTCTGATGTGAAGTTTGCGCTGATAATGTGTGTTTGTTAGAAGTTAAAAACAGTAAGTATTCACAATCGTTTAATGATGAGTTGTGTCTAAAGGTAGATGTGTACCCGAATTACGAGAATTAACCCAAAATTCATCTCGTACTCGTCATTTCAAATGAATCTTTCTTCTGTTTGCAGTGTCAGAAAATCGTGATTTGCACCTTGAATACTGTGGTGAGTTCTTGTATGTATAACTTTGGTTTTACAGGCTTATATTCATATTTTTTTTTCTCAAATATTCCGGCCAGACGCCCTTAATTGGGCCTGGAACGAAAACTCTAAACTACACTCGCGAGCAAAAGTATGGAATCACTTACTTGGAATTGATTCCGCGCGATCTAAAGGTACTTAATAACTAGTTATGAATAATAAAAATGGTACCATTTTAAAGGTTTAACTGTTAACTTTAAATAGATACTAAATTCATTCAAATCTCGCCATTATTTAAGAAGCTATACCGAATTACGTAAAGAAGAAAGGAAAAAGATATGTTTCAATTGTTTGATACGCCACGAGTTGCGCCCTGTTGACCCCCTATATAAGCACGTGTTATCGGATTTTTTTTATCAGTCGGCTTTCACACGTTGACCGGTACACATCTCCGCTACTTTTGACTCTTGAACTTGAACGACAATGGATACTACACCTACAGAAGCAGCAGAAATCGTCGCCCTATTGCAAGAAAGACTCAGCCAGCGGGCTGTCGCACGTCAGCTCCACATAGGCCAGTCCTGTGTTTCGAAAGTTTATAAACGTTTCGGGAGACTGGTGGCTTTATCCCGAGTCCAAGATCTGGACGGCGCCGGTGCACTTCGAAGAGGGATGACCGTTTCATCGTGTCAACCTCTCTCCGAATTCGACATTTGACTGGTGTCGACGTCCAACAGGAGTTCCGAAATGTTCGTGGGGTAGCTGCCAGTGAGTGTACAGTTAGTCGAAGACTGAAGGCTAATTTGACTCCAAAAAGGCCTGCTACGGGCCCGAAACTGACGGCAGGTCACCGACAAGCACGCTTTCAATTTGCTCGCTCCCATCTTGATTGGGAGGTTGAGCATTGGAGGCGAGTCCTGTTCTCCGACGAGTGCAGAACGTGTTTGCACGGCAGCGACCGAAAGGGTCGGGTCTACAGGCGGCCTGGGGAGCGATTTGCGCAGTGCTGTTTCGCTGAGTCAGTGGCTTATGGGGGCGGTTCTTGTATGATGTGGGCCGGCATTTCCTTCGACGGTAAAACGGAGCCTGTTTTCGTGCCTGGCGGGGGACGAGGAGGCGGTCTGGCTTCAGACCGCTACATTTCCGATATTCTGCTGGAACATTTCAATCCTTACGCGGGATTTATCTGGGATGACTTCCTCCTTATGCACGATAACGCTCGTTGTCACACTTCCCGTGTCGCAACTGAATACCTCGAAGAAGTCGGTATCGCCACATTGGACTGGCCAGCGCTCAGCCCAGACTTGAATCCCATTGAGCACGTGTAGAATGAACTGAAGAGGAGGGTTCGTTCCAGAAATCCTGCTCCTTCAAGTGTGAATGAGCTGAAATCGGCTTTGATAGAGGAGTGGGAAGGCATCCCGCAAGAATCGATTCAGAAGCTGATTAGGTCAATGAAGAACCGTCTTCGTGCAGTTATTAAGGCGAGGGGAGGGAACACAAAATATTGAAACTTAATTTTAAGGCCAAATAAACTTTTTATGAATTAATTTTTGTTGTTTTCTTCATTTATCATTTTTCCATTATCCTTCTGTTTTCCTAACTCCTTCACTCAATCCGGCTAGCTCCGTAAATACTGGTGTGATTGAATTTGGTATCAATTTAAAGTTAACAGTTTTATCTTTAAAATGGTACCATTTTTATTATCCATAACTAGTTATTAAGTACTCAAGCAAGATCGCGCGGAATCAATTCCAAGTAAGTGATTCCACACTTTTGCTCGCGAGTGTACATGGTCAATTTTGGGTAATTTTTTTTTTTTTTTTTTTGTTGACAGCGTACTTTGTTTTATTTTCTAGATTTTTTTTAAGTAACATCCTTCGTTCGTGTATTGACAGAATGCCATTGAAATTCCTGATATTTAAGCTAAATGGCGTTGTTTCTCATACGCTTACTAAAACCACCAGGGTCAGGTGCGGAGGGCCCGGAAGGGTGAGTAAATATATCAATAGATGTGACTACTTTGAGTGTCATCTTATGTAGAGTGACGCTGTGACGTTGCGAATATTTTGTTTTGGGTATCAGTATGCGTGGCCTACTCTCCGTGGGGAACCACTGCACGCCACTGTTATATAGCCTTTGTAGATGCTCAATCAGGACAGTAAAGACACCAATAACTATAGACCCGTATCCGTATTGCCGGTTTTCAGCAAGGTGTTTGAAAAGGTAATGCTTAATCAAATGCTCAACCACTTTAACACCAATAAAATCTTGCATGAGAAACTGTATGGTTTCACCAAAGGACGTTGTACGACTGACGCCGGTGTCACCTTATTAAAACATATATTTACTGCGTGGGAAGAGGCACAAGATGCCATAGGAATTTTCTGTGACCTCTCAAAAGCATTTGATTGCGTAAACCATGAAACCCTACTCTTAAAACTTGAACATTACGGGTTAAGGAAACTTGCGCTCAGTTTAGTGAAATCGTATTTAAACGATAGACATCAGCAAGTACAAATAAATGGTGTCAATTCAATGGGTTTAAAAGTAAGTATGGGTGTACCACAAGGTTCGATATTGGGTCCTTTCCTCTTTTTGGTATATATTAATGATCTACCCCATTTATTTAAAAACCAACCACAAATGGTGTTATTCGCTGACGATACTTCTTTAATATTTAAGATAAACAGACGTGCCACAAATCTCGACGACGTAAATAACGCCTTAATGCAGGTCCATAATTGGTTCACCGCTAATAATTTAGTATTAAATGGGAAAAAAACGAAGTGCATAAGATTTGCTCTACCGAATGTTAAAAGTAGTGATAGTGACATAGTATTGAATCAAGAGAAACTGCAATTCGTCGAAAATACTGTTTTCCTGGGGATCACGCTCGACTCAAGGCTACAATGGGGTCCGCATATAACATCTCTTGCAGGGCGGCTGAGTTCAGCAGCATATGCTGTTAGAAAAATCCGCCAATTTACTGATGCAGATACCGCGAGGCTAGTCTATTTTAGTTATTTTCATAGTATTATGTCATACGGTATTTTACTATGGGGACGGGCTGCAGACATTGAGTCTATATTTATTCTGCAGAAAAGAGCCATCAGAGCCATATATGATCTACGTAGGCGCGATTCTCTAAGGGAACTGTTTAAAGAAATTAACATCATGACAGTACCTTGTCAATACATCTATGAAAACATCATGTACGTTAGGAAAAATCTGCATTTGTTTAGTAAAAGAGGTGACAGACACCACTATAATACTAGAAACAGGGACCAACTAGTACAGCCAGGTTTCAGGCTAGCTAAAGTAGACTCATCTTTCATGGGGTACTGTTTAAAATGTTATAATAAAATACCTCCCCACATTCAACAACTGAATGAGACAAAATTTAAATCTTGTATAAAACGCACACTATGTAGGCAAGCATATTATAAGTTAGGGGATTACATCGATGATAAAAATGCTTGGCTCAATGCTGGTCCTGCTCCACAACCATAGGGGCAAACTAATCAGAAGCTCATGTGAAATTATTGTGGAAGCTGCAGAAGATTGTAAAAATATCTTTGCATTGTATAGATTCAATCTCTTAGTATTATATAACTGCATAGCACATGTGTGAGTACTATGTACTGTAAAGCTACCATTTACATTTAGTTATCCTTCATTGACTCGAATGTGCCCTGGTGGCTGAGAGAATGTCAGGCTCACTCAAATGTCTCGCTGATAGTGGCGGGTGTGTTGGGTCGTTTAGTTCCCTTCAATATGGTTGAGCTGAATGGAGCTGATGCATGCGTCATGTTCGTGAACGGGCGCTGTCAGTTGGGACTGGTCATCTCTTAGCTGCCACGGTTTATTTTAACTACTTTGTTTTTAAATTGTTGATAGTTATAATCTTTTACTCTGGACGCTCTTAATGTGCACGTCTTTCTACATCGTTCTCACATATATGTATAATCTCAACATGAATGATGTAACCAAGATCTTGTAACAATATTTTGATTGAAAAGAGTGTCCATGGAGTTTCTTGCCCATTCTTCTCCATAGAGATCTACGCTTTGGAATGGGCAACTACAGTACTTTCACAAGTTATTATGCCTTGTGTCTGTGACTGTAGCTTCGCCTTTGTTTTTCTGACTTTCAAAAGTGCCTGCGAAGGTCTAATTGAATTAAACGCTTTGAGTTTGAGTACGGCTTTGCAGTGTATGTTCAATATTACCGGGGTATGATCTGCCGACAAGTCCGTGCATTCTTCGATGTTTATTTGGCTGGGAGGGATGTTCTTCATAATAAAGAAATCCAGCAAGTCTGGCACCTTGTTTGTGTCAGCAGGCCAATATGTGGGTGCACCGTGCGAAGCGCATTGAAGATTGAGGTCATTTATAGCTACGTAAAGTTGACGACCTCGAGGTAAGGTGAGTCTAGAGCCCCAATACACATGTTTTGCGTTCCAATCGCCTCCGCAAATGTATCTGCTACCCAATGTTGTGAAGTATAATAAGTATGTCGTGAAATCATTTGTCGTAATCGTGCTTTGGTGGGCAGTATATTGCCGATAGAGTTATTTCTGTTTTATTATCTTGTATTCTAACTGAAGTAGCTTGTATCTTCTCAGTTTGGTATTCTTCAAGCAGATAATGTTTCATGTTTTCCTTAATAATGATCGCAGTCCCTCCATGAGAGTTACCGGAAGGATGGTCTGTAGTGAATACCTTGTAGTTTTGCAGACTAAAATTGCTTTTTTGAGTGAACCGAGTTTCTGAGATTAGAACCAAATCAACTCTTTCAGTTTTCAGGAAAAGGTTAAGTTCCTGACGGCGCGCGGCGTTCAGACAGTCCATTGGCATTCTAGGTAATTATCCTTAAGTTCAAGGGTGTTTCATAAGGCTTGTGACTAATTGAATCATACGTTCCATCATGTTGCCTGAACATAATATTCATTATATTTTGAAATTTGTCGAACATCACGTCCAGTACCTCAACAAAGTTGTTTGGATCCTTGATGTCAGCTTTTAGTCCTTCTGAGTTATTTAGTTGTGTTGCTTGTGCATATGTCCTATTGTATTATGTGTGCTTATAATTTTTGTTTTGGTTACTTTCTTGTACAGTTGCATTGAGATTAATATTGGGTTGTTGTAATGTTTTTCCATCGAGGATTTTATTCTTTTTGGTCGGGTTTTCATAATTAAGTCCTTATACTGTTGGTATTTTGTGCAGCCTTTATAGCTTGCCGGATGTTTTTCTTGACAATTCGCGCAAGTTGCCTCACTATCAGGCTTTTTAAGCAGCTTGATGTAGAGTGCTCTCTTCCACGTTTAACGCATCTAAATAGTCTATTACACTGGTTCTTGGCGTGTCTGAATCTCTGGCATCTTTTCTACTGAAGAACTGAAGAACGTCTAGCTTTTTGTACGGTGCTCCAAATGTAATTTTAACGTAGTTCAATTGATGGATATCTTTATTTTGTATTTTGGCTCTAGATCTACGTAGAATACTGGCATAGCTTATTTTGTGTTTGTAATGTGTCTGACTTCGTGCCCCAGTTCGAAGTTTTTTTATTTGGTTGGTGTCTTCTGATGAGTGTAGTCCACGTAATACTAGTCGATAAGCTCTATCGCTTTTGAGTCTGTACATATAGTGGCTTATATCTTTTTCTATAAAATTAGCTCTGCTTTACTTTTACTATGTGACCGGATCTTAAAGTTTTCATAGTATATTATCGGTATCTGCAATTGTGGCGAGGAGTTCTTTTAATTTCCTTACATCTATGACTCCTGTGACAAATGGGTTCTGGTTTTGGAGGTTTAGGCTCTTTTGCCGTTTCTAAAATTTGAAATCTATTTTGTGTAGTAATTGCTTAAGTTGCTTTAGTTAATTATTATTTTTGTTCGTAAATTCAGAACTTGCTTTAGCTTTCCTTTTCATAGGAACCTGGTCATTTTGCCATAATGAGTTAACTATTGCATTATTCGTGGTCGGTGTCATTGTTTCTGTGTTTGGATTTTTATTAACGATTTGTTGTGTTGATATTTCAGCTAGTATGTGTTAAAACACTTTTTTGAAGTGTTTGTTGTGACATCTTCAGGTTTTTATTTTCTTTTTCATTGCCCATATTCATTTTATTCCCACAGTAGGGCCGTTAGATAAAGGTCACTTGAGGGAATTGGAATGCAAAATAAATGAATATAATATGGAAGTAGAATAACAACTTAACATTTAATTTCATGGATTTCCGCAAAGTAACGCCTGATTCTATAGCTTATCTGAAGAAGGCTAGTTTTTCTTAGATATATTGTTACCGATTTTCAAGTATTGAAAATTGGTTGTTTTGGTTGAAATATTTTCTACAACAAGCAACCCAATGATTGTGAAGTACACTTTCACATCATGCAATTAAATAACTTAAACAAAAGGGAGTAGTTCTAGTAGGTAACCAAATACTGCAGATGGCTGCACTACACTCAATTATTATATAAAGGTAGGCATCCACAGCCTCAGTTCCTGGTATATTCATTTATAATTATGTCATCTGTAGGTACTCCAAATGATTAATATTCAAGTACAAGACAACTAGCAACAACTATTAATTATAACTGGATCACTATTTTCATTTTGCAAATATGAATTATTTCGAAATCATTCTCCAAAATGAGCAATACAAAGTTATTTTTCAATAAATAACATTTCATGATTTTCAAACATAGTAAGGCAAATCAAGCGTAAACAAATAAGTAGTCATTAATTTAGCACCATAGTGATCATGTTTGTTTGGCGAGGACACACATTATCGCCGACGCGAGGGAGATAAAGGCCGCGCGCAGCCGCCGCCGCCGGGGTGGCGCCGCGGGGTTATCGCGAGAGGGCACACGCTTTCAACCATTTCTCCTTCTATTCACAACAACATGTAAAGTATCCCCCATCATAAGCGTCACAGAGAGCTTCCAATAGTTCTCCAGTGATATGGTCATCTTAACAAGGCTGTGAAGTTGATGCAACCTTCATTCAACATTGATCAGTCAAAACATACAGGTCTTTGTCCCTCAATGTTTTGAATTATCATCTCTTATCTACTTAGTTTACAAAGCTTAAGATAATAATGCCATACTAAAATGATGATTTACAAAATATACCTATATTAGCTGCATTTAACTAACAGGAAAATGTTACTGAAGTCAAGTGTTCATAAATATTACAATTATTTAATTGAATTCTTCCACTACACAGAAGTAAATTATTTTTGTTGGGCGTAATAAAATTGCAGGTTTGCAACTGTCTCACAAACTGAAAACACCAAATCATAAATACACACAAAGACATCACAAAAACTGGTCATTTGAAAATACAAACCTAACACATAAAAATGTAGTTGTAAAAACATGTTGTTGTGAATGACTGTAGTGAGCTAATAACTTAATGATAGTAATTCAGCAAGTATTACTTACGTCTAGGTAGTTGGACAGTGGCTCTGGAGCTGGCCCGGACACCGCATACTTCATTCTCAGCACCTGCAGGTCTGTGCCCACCTCATGTAAGTGCCTGCGCACCGTCTTTATGCGATACAGCGGCACTCTAAAACAGTCGTTTTACTCTAACTTGCATTGCATAGGGTTTAGGTATAGGTACTGAGTAGTTGGTGTATTGGCCCCACACACAGTGCTAACATACAGACAATAGGTATGCAGTAAGACTGCCTATTGTGCACGTCCTAGTTATTGAGGTACAGTACAGCATTTTCCTTTTTACAAAATGTATGAATAACATTCCAAGAAACACTGAAAAAACATTGCGACGAATTATAACTTATAAGACAACGGTAAAGTGTACATTTGTTTTGAAATAGGTCATTCAATTACCTGAAAAACCCAGACACGCAAGTAGCGGCGAGTGCCAGGAACACTAGCAGCAATTTTCCCATTTTTCTTGCAAGTCACGCACGACTCTGCGTTACAAAAGAAAATAAACAATGAATAAACTTTGAATATTACAATTAAATTAGTATCGCTTTACATACCGCAGTGCCTAGTACAGTTTCTCCTTTATGATCGAGAACAATAGCTGATAAAATCAAAAATGTGTCGTATTTATTCGTCCGCAACGAAAATCTAATTAAATTATTATACCGGCGCGATTTGATTTGACGTGAACGAATGATACCAATGATAGGGTGGAACCGTGGAAGAAATGGCAACCTGACATCTGTCAAGATTGTCAACTGTCAATATTACAATACGTCATGTCCCCTAGACAGAAAATCCTCATGTCCATATAAAACCATGGAACTAAAATATACTAAAAATTAAAACGAACTCGTTAATAATCTATACATATAAGACAGTAAAAAAACTGTGTCTGTACATTGAATATATTAAAAAAAAAATTAGTGAGGGGGGTTTGGAAACAGTAATAGAGCACGAATCCAAAATAAAAAATCTGTCTGTTTGTCTGTTTGTTTGTACACGCTAATCTTCGGAAGTACTCGACGGATTTGAATGACTTTTTTTTGTTGTAAAGGTATTAAATTTGGGCAACATATAGGCTATAATTTATCTTGGAAACTTGAACATCTGATGCAGCACCGCAACAGACCAGCTAAACTATATGTTTCGGAGACCAGACCCTTTCGATGTCTGATCGTCCTGGGACAATCTCCCACTGAGTTTGACGTACGCTATTAATTTTTTGCTGGTGGCGCACGTCGCCACGCACCCTGAATGCGTTGAGTGTGGGTACTGAGCACCACCCACTAGGACCTCGGAGGAGGGCGCAGGAACGTTTCAACGTTGAGCGGAGGGGTAGGCAGGAATAAAAACACTTTCTTCTTTTTTCCCTGTTCCCTAGGTTTCGGCTTTTCCTTGTTCCTTGTTCCTTGTTGCCTCTTCGATGGCCGTACTGCGACTGACTACTGAGCGGACAGGACCCCGTCTTTTATACGGGCCGTGCCTACGATAGCGAGAACCGCGTAATTTGGACCGATTTTACGCGTAATTTTTGCTAAAGCCGAAACCTTTGGAACCCCATATTTTATTTATTTCTTTAAGAAATCCTTATGTGTTATATATTGTTTTACAGGTCTTAACTTACTCTATCATATAAAACAACAATATTTAATAAATCTTAATTAAATAAAAAAGTCCTAGAACATAAACTGCAAAAAATTAAGCTGATCAAATTTTTACTATATAAATTTCCTTATATTTCTTAAACTAATAGAGTTATCAACATGAATCTTCTTACACAATTAGTTTTATACATAATCCTTTCATTTGACACTAATTTTGATAAAATATCTCCATTAATAAAAAACCTCATTTTCAAGTTACGTAATTTCTATGAGATCGAATTTTCAACATAATTATTTTGCTTAAAACTTTATTTTATCAGTCTTGCGGTTATTCTAATAGGAAACTAACTATAAAACATCCTTTGTTAAGCTATTTAAAGCATAAAACATAGATATTGCAAATATTCAACTTATTTAGGAACCATAGATTTGAACGTCAAATTTATGTTTATAGGAATTTTTACGCGTCTATATATCGCTTTATCGCTATTCTTATAAGAAAACACAAACTCTAAATCTAATAAGAACGTAAATTTCACAAGTTATTTACTTTGTCAGAACCCTACATTAAACTAATTGAAACTGATTAACTTAAATCGATTCGTAATAGAAAGCGCACACATCTACGTACCGCCACTACTTGCACCCTGCTCTCTGGATACGGTCTTGTCGCCGACATTCTCCCCCTCGTGCGTCGCACCATCCTCCTGACTCGGCGATACTCCCGGCACCAACAGCACTACTCTCGAACTGGGTCTTCGTAACGCGCCTCCTCTGGTCTCGACGTCGACGATCCTTGTCCGCCCGTCCGGTCCAGGATACACCTGCAGGATTCTGCCGCGTGGCCAGGTGCATCTTGGTAGGCTGTGGTCGACGATCAGCACGATGTCCCCAACTTGCAGGTCTGTGGTGCAAGTTCTTCCTTTACTCTTCCTTGGCAGTAGGGTGGGCAGGTATTCTCGCAGCCAACGTTGCCAAAAGTGGTCGGCAAGTCGCTGCGTGGTCTTCCAGGTGGGCCTGCCCAGCAGCTCGTTGTCTTGAAAGCTGCCGATTCTCGCTGCGCCGCAGGATCGCCCGATGAGAAAGTGGTTTGGAGTTAGTGCTTCTTCTTCAGGGTTCTCGGAGATGTGGGTGAGAGGCCGAGAGTTTACTATGTGCTCGGCTTCTAGCAGGAGGGTATGGAGTATCTCCTCTCGTGGATGCCTTTCGTTGAGTGTAGCGTCTAGTGCGGTTTTAATTGATCGCACCAAACGCTCCCATGCGCCGCCCATGTTTGGTGCACCAGGAGGGATGAACTTCCACTGCACGCCGATCTTTTCTGCTTCTGAGGTGAGGTCTTCTTGCTTCATGATAAGTAGCGCTTCTTGCAGTTCTTTGTTGGCGCCGACGAAGTTGGTACCGTTGTCGCTGTAGACTGTTGTTGGCATTCCTCTTCTTGCGGCGAATCTTCGTAGTGCCATGATCATACTGTCCGCGGAGAGTGAAGGAGTGAGCTCAATATGCACAGCCCGGGTAGTTAGGCATGTGAACAAGGCACCCCATCTTTTCTCATGACGCCTTGCTACGGTGATGGTCATTGGGCCGAAGTAATCGACGCCAGTGCACGTAAAAGGAGGGTTTCCGTGCATCAGCCGTTCAACAGGTAAGTTGCCCGTCGGAAGTTCTTGTGGTTTCGCCTTCCTTGTTCTACACCATTGGCATTGGTGCTGAACTGCCTTGATCGCTGACCTTAATCCTAGTATCCAGAAGCGTTGTCTCAATTCGTTCATTACTGTTGCGTGGTTGCCATGATTAAAACGGCCGTGGAACTCTTCTATGATGAGTCGCGTAGTTTTGTCCTTGCTGTCGAGTATGATGGGTCGCTTGTAGTCTCTGGTCACACCCTGTATCGCGTCGATTCTTCCTTTCATTCGCAGGAGACCTTCCTCCATTATTACATCGAGTTTCTTCAACTTGCTGCTGGCCTCTAACTGTTTCCCTTGCTGTAGATTCTTGATATCTTCTTTGAATCTTCTCTCTTGGCTCCTTCTTAACAATAGAGTTTCAGCTCGCTGGAGTAGGTCTGCGTCCATTTGTATGTAGTTCCGTTCGGGCATTTTCGAAGATTGAAGTTGTTTTTCCGCTATCTTCTTCTTCTTTCCTTTCGTTAATTTCCAGGTGGGGTCTTCTCGGCTGACGTGGACTTTCTCCTTATTTCTGCAGATTTGTATGAACTGCAATACCCTTGCCGTTGCTCGCCAAAGTCTCTTCCATGATGAAAACCTCTCGGGGTCTGGTGTTGGGTGCGCGGTGTTTGCTGCTGCGGCGATGTCTGTTGCTTTCTCTTCTCCGGTGGTTTCCTTTTTGAAGGTTCTCGCTGTGGGCCAATGGACTTCCTCTTTTCTTAGAAAGTCTGGTCCGATGTACCATCGGTGAGTGCAGTTGAAGTGTTCTGGCACGTCGCGCGTCGCATCATCTGCAGGATTCTGTGCTGTAGGCACCCATCTCCATTCCTGTGGTTTGGTGAGATCTTCTATCTCTGCTAAGCGGTGAGCCACGAACGTCTTGAAGGTTCTGGGGTCTGTCTTGATCCACGAAAGTACGATGCTGGAATCTGTCCAAAACGTTTTCTTAAGTATCTTCAGTTCCATTTCTTCTTCCACCGAGTGTGCCAGTCTGCTTCCCAGGAGGGCTGCTTGTAGTTCGAGTCTTGGAATTGATACGGGCTTCAGTGGAGTGACCCTTACTTTTGCTGATACTAAGCTGACGTGGTAAGTTCCGTCTTGATCTTCTGTCCTCCAATATACAGCTGCTGCGTATGCCGCTTCACTCGCATCCGTGAACGTGTGTAGCTCCCCCTCGGTGCGATGTGGCGCCAGGCATCTCGGAATCTGAAGGTCTTGAAGCAACTTCATTTTTTCCAGGTAAGTCTTCCATACTTCGTACTCCCTTTCTTCTATTTCTTCATCCCAACCGACACCGCTTCGCCATATGTTCTGCAGTAACTTCTTGCCTTGGATGAGGACTGGCGATGCTAGTCCCAGTGGATCGAACGTTGACATTACCGCGCTGGTGACTTCTCTTTTCGTGGGTATCTTGAATCCCTTGGTTATTTCTTCTGGCGTGTTGCGCAGGTTTGCCCTGAAGCCGATGGAGTCCTTCTCTGTGAACCAGCGCAGTCCTAGCGTCTTCTCTTCTTTTTCACCAAGATCCACCTCTGTTTTCTCTGTTGTTTCAGTCTTCACGTCTTGTAGCAACTTAGGTTGGTTTGACGCCCATCCCCTGAGTTCGAAGCCTGCCTTCTTGTGTATGAAGTCCACCTGCGTTGTTATTTTCTTGAAGCTCTCTTCCGAATGAAAACTGTGTAAGTAGTCATCCATGTAGTGGTTCAGCTCGACGGCCTTTGCAGCTTCCGGATATTGTTCCTTGTAGTCCGCTGCGTTTCGGTTCTTCACGTAGATCGCTGTGCTTGGAGATGATGTTGCGCCGAAGATGACTGATGTCATTCTATATTCCTTGGGCGTCACGTCGCGACGATCTCCGCGCCACAGGAACCTCAGGCTGTCTCTGTCTTCTGGTCTGATGCGAACTTGCAGGAACATTTCCTTGATGTCGGCTGCCACTGCTAACGGCCCTTGTCGGAATCTCAGCAGTACCCCGAAGAGTGATTGCAGTAGATCCGGTCCTGGTAGTAGAGCGTCATTGAGACTTCTTCCTTTTGACTTGGCTGCAGCATCGAAGACGATCCTTATTTTCTTCTTTAATGGATGTACCACGGAGAAGTGAGGGAGGTACCATTTCTTCTCGGATATTTCTTGTCCAACTGGTGCTTCTTCTGCATACTTGCTGTCGATTAGATGCTGGATCTGCTTGTTATATTCCGCTTTCAGCTGATGATCCTTGTCGATCTTCTTCTCTATGTTGATCAGTCGGTTTCTGGCAGACGTGTAACTTTCTGGCATCTGTTCATCTTCATTTTTCCACAGAAGTCCAGCTTCAAATCGACCATCTTCTAATCTTCTGCAAGTTTTCTCTAGGATGGCGAGTGCTCTTCCTTCTGAGTCCGTAGTAGGTCTTCTCGGTTGTACACCAAGTGCTTCAATCGCGAAATGATCCTTGATTGCTTGATGCATCTCTTCTTCTGGCGTACTGATGTGTAGACACGTGTTCAGGAAGTGTACCACTTTCACGCCTCCGACGTCTGACCCATGGAGCACCCATCCAAGCCCCGTTCTTGAAGCAACTGGTTCTCCTGGTTTCCCTCTTCTTACTTCTTGAGTCACGATCAGCTCCCAGTTGTCTTGACCGATGAGCAGTTGTGGCGACTCCCCTTCGTAGTATAGAGCGTCGGCGATCTTCTTTAAATGTTGACATTCTTCTATCCTTTTCTTTTCCAGGAACTGCGGTGCAAGCTTTAACTCGTCGATTGTTCGAACTCTCTTCAGGATCTTCTTGTTTCCTTGATGAACCCCTTTCACGGTGAGGTCCAGCATCTGAGAGTTCTTCTTGCTTATCAGCCTGCCTCCCACTGTCTCGATGACCAGTTCTTCTTGGTTTCCTTGAGCGCCGACTTCTTCTGCCACCTTTTCATCTAAAAGTGACACTGTTGACCCTTCGTCCATGAGGGCCAATATTTTCTTTGATCCTTTTGACCCGAAGACTTCGACAGGAACTATCTTCAGGTAAGCTCTTGTATTGCTGACTGCATTCACTGATGCCATGACGGTTGTTACTTCTTGTGATGTCTCCGTCTTTTTCTCCCCCGAGGTCCTTTCTTCTGGTTCCACATGCAGCAGATGATGATGCCACCTCTTGCATTCCTTGCACGGCGGCTTCCTGCAACTCTCCTTCCTGTGTTTTCCTTGTAGACATTTGAAGCAGACATGATTCTTCTTCACTATTGCCCACCGATCTTGCACTGATGTCTTCTGGAACTTCGGACACTCGACGAGGAAGTGTTCACCCTCACACATAGGGCAAGTCTTCTCTTGATGTCTTGATTCTTTCCCCTTAGTATCCTTTTCTCTGAAGTCCTTTTCTTTTGTAGAATGTGCTGCTTGTCGGTAGGTTCTTCTAGGTCCGCTCTTCTCTTCTGAAGTCGCGAAGGCTCCACACTTGTCTGCTTCTAGGTTCAGGAACTTCGACACCATCGTCAGGTCGGAGAACTCGCCTTCTTCTGATGCTGCTGTGAAGTCGTACCACCGGAACTTGAGAATGTTCGGTATCTTCTCAATGATTTGTTTCACCATCTCAGGTGAATGCAGGTACTGAGGCTTCTTCAACCCCTTGATCGATGCTACGCTGTTGTTAATCTGGCTTGCGAAGATGCATATGTCCCTCGGGTTTTCAGATATCTTCGGTAACGCCTTGACCTTATCCAGCTCGGCCAATACCAGCGCATCAGGTCTTCCATATCTTCTTCTTAGGGCTTGCATCACTTCCAACGGAGAGGCTTCGGAGTATAACAAGCTCTTGATAGCTTCTCTTGCGTTGCCCTTCAGTGCTCTTCTTAGACGAGCCATATTTTGAACTTCGTTGAACATAGGTGCTGTATCTTCGTAGACAACTTTGAAGGCCAACCACTCGCTGCTGTTGCCGTCGAAGTAGGGTAGCTCGTGGATGTACTTCGGCTGCGCCACTGGTCCTCCTCTTGTGGTAAAGGCTTCCTTTAATGCTGTCGCCAACGCTTGAATTTCGATCGTAGCTCCTCTCGTTGAGGAGTTCTCTTCAGGCTTCACGATTTGGGGCTCTTTCGGAGGGTGCTGACCTCGTAGCTCTGGTTGTTCCTTGTTGCCTTCGCCTAATACTGACGACTCGATCCAGTTCTGCACCTGTGCTGTTCTGTCTTCCTGGTCTTCATCCACGGAGTCTTCATCTTCGCATTGTGCCAGCTCCAATCTGACACGGGCTAGGTTCGCCGCAGCCCGTGCTTGCTTCAGCTCCAGGCGTGCTAATTCTTCTCTGGCTTCCAGCTCGCGTCTTCTGGCTGAGGAACTCGTGGTCTTCGTGGACCTGGCGCGACGACTGGCCCCCATCGGTTGCAGGGTCGCGGCGTTGCGAGCACCCGGGTCCGGGACATCTTCTGGGGTCTTCTCTGTCGTCTTCTTCTGTGCGGCATCCTCCTTCTGGTTCTTCTCGGATGTCGCCGTAGTCGCAGTCGCGACCGTATTTTCGGTCGTCGTGGTGCCCTCTGTTGCTGTAGTACCCGAAGAAGTGTTCGTGTCTGAAGTGATTGTGGTTCCTGATGATGCTGACGCGGACGCAGACGTGACCTCTTCTGACCCCGACGTACCTTCTGTCCCATCCCTAACGGAGGGGTGGGACACGGGGCGGGAGGGGGCATCCTTCTTGCTCCTAGTTATCGGCATCTTGAATCTTCAATCTTCTGACTCTTCTGAACTCTTCTTTCTTCCTGCAGGGAATCCGGCTCGAAGGACCAACTGTTTCGGAGACCAGACCCTTTCGATGTCTGATCGTCCTGGGACAATCTCCCACTGAGTTTGACGTACGCTATTAATTTTTTGCTGGTGGCGCACGTCGCCACGCACCCTGAATGCGTTGAGTGTGGGTACTGAGCACCACCCACTAGGACCTCGGAGGAGGGCGCAGGAACGTTTCAACGTTGAGCGGAGGGGTAGGCAGGAATAAAAACACTTTCTTCTTTTTTCCCTGTTCCCTAGGTTTCGGCTTTTCCTTGTTCCTTGTTCCTTGTTGCCTCTTCGATGGCCGTACTGCGACTGACTACTGAGCGGACAGGACCCCGTCTTTTATACGGGCCGTCTACGATAGCGAGAACCGCGTAATTTGGACCGATTTTACGCGTAATTTTTGCTAAAGCCGAAACCTTTGGAACCCCATATTTTATTTATTTCTTTAAGAAATCCTTATGTGTTATATATTGTTTTACAGGTCTTAACTTACTCTATCATATAAAACAACAATATTTAATAAATCTTAATTAAATAAAAAAGTCCTAGAACATAAACTGCAAAAAATTAAGCTGATCAAATTTTTACTATATAAATTTCCTTATATTTCTTAAACTAATAGAGTTATCAACATGAATCTTCTTACACAATTAGTTTTATACATAATCCTTTCATTTGACACTAATTTTGATAAAATATCTCCATTAATAAAAAACCTCATTTTCAAGTTACGTAATTTCTATGAGATCGAATTTTCAACATAATTATTTTGCTTAAAACTTTATTTTATCAGTCTTGCGGTTATTCTAATAGGAAACTAACTATAAAACATCCTTTGTTAAGCTATTTAAAGCATAAAACATAGATATTGCAAATATTCAACTTATTTAGGAACCATAGATTTGAACGTCAAATTTATGTTTATAGGAATTTTTACGCGTCTATATATCGCTTTATCGCTATTCTTATAAGAAAACACAAACTCTAAATCTAATAAGAACGTAAATTTCACAAGTTATTTACTTTGTCAGAACCCTACATTAAACTAATTGAAACTGATTAACTTAAATCGATTCGTAATAGAAAGCGCACACATCTACGTACCGCCACTACTTGCACCCTGCTCTCTGGATACGGTCTTGTCGCCGACACTATAAGAGATACAAAAACGGTACCATAGCAAAAATTGTTCCACGTGATGAGCATTTTCTGCTAAGAGAATAAATTTGAAGATCTGGAACACCTGAAGTGGAACTCCAAGAGCCCAGCTACACTATAACATATATAGGAATGACGTCTTAGCAAGAGTTTTTCAGCCTGATGAGCACTCTCTGTTATCGTATAAAATTTGAAGACCTGGAACAGCTGATGTGGAACTCCAAGAGCCCAGCTACACTATAACATATATAGGAATGACGTCTTAGCAAGAGTTGTTCAGCCTGATGAGCACTCTCTGTTGTCGTATAAAATTTGAAGACCTGGAACAGCTGATGTGGAACTCCAAGAGCCCAGCTACACTATAACATATATAGGAATGACGTCTTGGCAAGAGTTGTTCAGCCTGATGAGCACTCTCTGTTGACGTATAAAAATTGAAGATCTGGCACACGCGTTGTGGAATATAATATAAAAAAAAAAATATAAAAAATTGAAGACCTGGAATACCTGATATGGAAATCAAAGCTATCACTAATTTCACTGTATAATTATAAAATAACATAAGCTGGGAGTACCTCCACGCGGTGAAGGCGGTAACAGTTTAGGACTGATTTTCGATGAAAATTCGATGAATCATTGAAAATTTGACTCTACTGGCCAAAACTCCCATTTATTATTTTATTTTATCAAATAAATAAGCCTAAATAGGCTTATGTTATTTGAGTGTTTAATTTCCTTTTTCATTTATTTTCGTGACACGGTAGCCTACCCGGTAACGCAGGGGAGCAGTCATTTAGATTTTAATTGATCAGTTATCTTCAGATTTAAACTATAACTATGTCTAGAAAGAGGTCAAATCTTTCCCAACGTTCCAAAGGAGCTAAAAGATTGAGGATCATAAGATCCCAAGAATCTACCGAAGAGCGTCAGGAGAGACTTGATGCTGTTCGAGAACATCAGACTGCAACTCGCTCCGTAGAAACCTCTTCGGATCGCGAAGAACACTGGAACACCTGATATGGAAATCAAAGCTGCATCAGATGTTCAAGTTTCCAAGATAAATTATAGCCTATATGTTGCCCAGATTTAATACCTTTACAACAAAAAGACCCTTTACGAAGCGGTCAACCAAGCATTCTGTACATCAAACTAAGTCTTTACGCAGAGAGTGCTCATCAGGCTGAACGACTCTTGCTAAGACGGGTCAACCAAGCATTCTGTACATCAAACTAAGTCTTTACGCAGAGAGTGCTCATCAGGCTGAACAACTCTTGCTAAGACGTCATTCCTATATATGTTATAGTGTAGCTGGGCTCTTGGAGTTCCACTTCAGGTGTTCCAGATCTTCAAATTTATTCTCTTAGCAGAAAATGCTCATCACGTGGAACAATTTTTGCTATGATACCATTTTTGTATCTCTTATAGTTTAGCTGGTCTGTTGCGGTGCTGCATCAGATGTTCAGCGAGGAAGTGAGGAAACTCGGTATGTAATGGGAGGTAACCCATCCACGGGCCAAGCTAGGCAAATGCTTAACATAGCGGACAGTCGCGCATCATGTTCCGCACTTATCTCTAGAGACCTAGAAGCAGATGCGTAGATACGCTGAGAACTAATGCGCAATTATCTATCCGTGAACGTCTGCGACTCACGAGACAATGCATGATTTCTTCACTGGTCTCTAGAGACCTGGATGTAAATGCGTAAATACGCCGAGAACGCAGGTGTGCTTCGCGATCCGAAGAGGTTTCTACGGAGCGAGTTGCAGTCTGATGTTCTCGAACAGCATCAAGTCTCTCCTGACGCTCCTCGGTAGATTCTTGGGAATCTTATGATCCTCAATCTTTTAGCTCCTTTGGAACGTTGGGAAAGATTTGACCTCTTTCTAGGCATAGTTATAGTTTAAATTTGAAGATACCTGATCAATTAAAATCTAAGTGACTGCTCCCCTGCGTTACCGGGTAGACTACCGTGTCACGACGATAAATGGAAAAGGAAATTAAACACTCAAATAACACAAGCTCGAAGGCATATTTATTTGACAGAATAACGGGAAGAAAAGGTATTTGTTGTGTAGGTATTAAGTCTGGGCAACATATAGGCTATAATTTATTTTGGAAATTGGAACACCTGATGCAGAACCGCATCAGAACAGCTAAAGTATAAGAGATATAAAAATGGTGTCATAGCAAAAATTATTCCACGTGAAGAGCATTTTCTGCTGTGAGAATAAATTTGGAGATGTGGAACCCTGTTGTGAATCTCCAAAGCCCAGCGACACTATAACATATTAAGGAATGACGTCTTAGCAATAGTTGTTTAGTCTGATGGGCATTTCCTGTGGACTTACGAAAATGAAAGATCTGGAACGTCTTCAATCGTCTCGCTCATCCAGTTGTTTTCCCGTCCCCGGGCCTCAGAATTCTACATCAAACGTTTCAGATCTTCGATTTTCTTGACGACCCCGTTGTCGCTGGCAAAAGCAACAGGATCCGCGTACGAAGTCGCGGGCAGAAGCTAGTCCTAACTAATATCCTACCCTAAATAATGCTATAAATGCGAAAGTAAGTTTATTTGTTTATACACTTCAGCAGAGCTACATTCCGCGCAAATACAACAATTTTGCGGACTACTTATCGCCCCTTCGCCAATCTCAGAATGGCACTTACTACCGAATTATGTAGAAATACTGTTTGCAAAATGGAGAACTCCAATAATAGATCTATTTGTTTTTTTTCTCTACATCGTGTTGTTAGTGCCTAACCTGGTGTCAGAGTTTTAATGCCGCCCATGGACCTCTGACTTGGCTTTACATGCCGTCAAGATATATCTCTCAGACATGCTGGTTTCCTCACGATGTTTCCCTTCACCAGAGCAAGTGATTATTATACAATACGCACATGACTCCGAACAATCAGAGGTGCGTGTATTTGGTTCGAATTCGAGACCTATGACTTGGTAGTCCGACGGTCACACCACTAGGCTATCACTGCTATCGGCGACTGATCACGTAGTATACAATTATGTTATTGTGTCTCTCTAAACCTCTGTTCCACGATTTCTTCAGCGTCCCATGGAATTATAAGCTCGCATGGATATTTCTACCGCCATTACTAGTCCCCAAAGTACTGTCTCATTTAAACCAGTCGACAAGAATATTACTAATAGTACCTCTATTAGGAATATTCCTGTCGATGGGAGAAGGTATTCTGGCGTGCGGTTTCAAAGCCCGAGCGCTCGCGGCTTCACTAACTCTGAGAAACCTAATAGACAGTATTCCTCGAAGTTTGGAAATGTGAGGTTGGTCCGACGCGATAAAGACATGGAACGCTCACCAACATTGACTGCTTAAGAATTCTTGGTGAAAATCGACTCTAAAAACCTACGAGGTATCCTGAAAGCGCTGGACGTCATAGTGTCCTAATAAAAACCTCTCTGAATCCCCCTGGTTCACAACTAGCGCAGTTTGTGATTTATATTTAACTAGCGACCTGTCCCGGTTTCCCACGGATAATAGAGCATAATTATTATGCCTACATGTTTTACCAAGTAAACTTTTTTGTTTTTCGTATGGGATGTCATCAAATAACTCCACCCGCTCTGGGATGACCAGGAGGGAGTGTCAGACTTTTACTGACTAAAACCCATCCATGTTCCTTTTTGCCCTTTGTGTTCCAGGGCCGCGGTATCTTTTTCGAACCAGTCAGTTTGCCAGTCCCGCAACCCTGGCAGGCATCGGTCCTTTTGGACACCTTCCCGTTTGCTGACATCTCTCTGAGGCGCGCGTGGAACACGAACGCGCCATCGACACGGCCTGTCGTCATAAGACGGACGGACGGCAAGCTATATAGCCCATAGCTCACCGTCCACAGGCCCGCGCCTACGGTGGCCGGGGGCCGCCACGTGGCCCCCGACGCCCGGTGCGTCTCCCGCGGTGGCTGGGACGTGAGGTTCCCTGCCTCTCACGTTCCGCCACCTCCTTCGTCGCTAGCATGACTGCTTCGCAAAAGGAGATGACTGCATCCCATTCCGTCTCGCTACAGATCAAGGATTGAAACAAAGGCCGGACGCGAGAGGTCGCGCCGCCCGCCGCTACGAGGATACGGCGGTGCTCCGCTTACGCGGGGCAGACCTCCACCATGTCCTCTGGTCCATCCTCGCAATGGTAGCACCCGGACGTTTCCTCCCACCCGATTCGGTGCAGGAACCTCCCGAAACAACTGTGCCCGGTGAGGACCTGCGTCAGGCGCAAGATGAGGGCGCCTTGGCGCCTCTCTAGCCACTCCTCAAAGAGGGGACTTATCGCTACTAATGTGACGTGCCCTACACGGGGTTGCGACAGTTGCTCTCTCCATGTCGCCATGAGATCGCGCCGGAAGTCTGTCCGCTGAACGGAGATTTGCCGCGGCAGCGGAGTTTCCCCCGGTGTAGTGCCTCCACGCGCCATGGCGGCAATCCGGCTAGGAGGCTTGCCGCCTCGCCGGAGATCGTGTGGTATCCCCGGATCAGCCTTACAGCTACCATCTTTTGGGGCGCGTTCAGGTAGTGGGCGGCTCGCCGCCTCAAGGAACGCGCCCACACCGGGGGCCCCGTAAAGTCCATGGACCGCACGACCCCTCCTAAACCCGCCAGCAGGATTACCAAGTACCCTTGTGCGTAATTTTTTTTCCGAAAATGCCCCATGTACTTTCCGCGATTCTTTATAGTTGTCGAGTAGAGCTTGTTTTAGATGGAGTATAGCTTCAAAAATTGTCTAGGAACTGCTTTAAAAAATAGTACATTTTGATATAAGTGGGGAAACTTTGTTATTGCATTCGAGCGCGGAATTAACACCCGAGCTGCAAGCGAGGGTGTTATGGAGCCGAGAACTGCAATAACAAATCCCCACGCGTATCAAACGACGTTTTTCAATACACTTTCGAAGAAATAAAATATTAGAACGGAAAGTATTTTTGTCAGGAATTATTAGGAAACTATGATTTAATTTGCTTTTTTTCCGCGCTTTGTTTTCGCCAGGTTGAAGAAGATGCAAAGGTATGATGCCTTATACAGCCTAACAATTGGGAAACAAGGACAGGGTACTATAAAACCTATATTTTCTAATTCTTCTTAAAATATTTTGCAGTTAATGTGTTTTCTTTTAGAGCAGTAACGAAAAATTTCATCCATTTTTTCGACATATTGAACAAAATCATCTGGTGGTAAAACTAGTAAGCTTCGGTTAGTATCTTTGCTTTATTAATAATAAGCCGCCATCTTGGATTGACATTTTGACAGCACTATCGGCTTCAATACCCTCGAAAATCACGAAAACGACACCCATGACAAAAAACTTGTCATTTTTGCAGCCGCCACCTTGAAATTACATTTTGACAGCACTATCGACTTCAACACCCCCGAAAACCATGAAAACGACACCCATGACGAAAAACTTGACATTTTTTGCAGCCGCCATCATGGTTTTACATTTTGACAGCACTATCGGCTTCAACACCCCCGAAAACCATGAAAACGACACCCATGACGAAAAACTTGACATTTTTTGCAGCCGCCATCATGGTTTTACATTTTGACAGCACTATCGGCTTCAACACCTTCGAAAACCATGAAAACGACACCCATGACGAAAAACTTGACATTTTTTGCAGCCGCCATCTTGGATTGACATTTTGACAGCACTATCGGCTTCAACACCCTCGAAAACCATGAAAACGACACCCATGACGAAAAACTTACATTTTTTGCAGCCGCCATATAGGATTGACATTTTGACAGCACTATCGGCTTCAACACCCTCGAAAACCACGAAAACAATACCCATGATGATAAATTTGTAGCAGCCGCCATGTTGGATTTACAAATAAATTCACGAATTTATAATGATCGATCACACGGACTTTTAATTCGATAACGAATAAAACAATAAATCATTCTTACCGTTCTAAATCAGCAGGGAGTTTAAAAAACGAAAGCTCCGGTATTGATAAAGCAGTGTTTAAACACCCATAGGCTACGCAATACGTACTACTTACTTCGCGACTACTCGTCTTGACGCGACAGTCACGACTGAGCGCACTTTGATGTCCGCTTCGGGGTCTCGTAGATGTGCGCGTTTGTGTGAGTGTGCCGATTCGACCGTTAGTATTTATTTTCCGTACTGTTCCATATTTATATTGTGGTATAGAGTAGACTAAGAGTAGGGTAGCGTGGGGATCGTGCGATCGATGGCCCTATACGGGGCCCCGATTTGGGCGACAGACCTGACGGCCCGCACTATCGCGGTTCTGCGCAGACCGCAGAGAGCGATGGCCGTCAGGGTCATACGGGGCTATCGCACGATCTCCTACGAGGCGGCTTGTGTACTGGCCGGATCCCCGCCGTGGGACCTGGAGGCGAAGACCCTCGCGACGCTGCACCAGTGGCGCGAGGAGGCCAGGGATCGGGGCGAGAGGCTGGTGCAGCGACAGATTACGCTGTACCGGTCTCGTCTCCGACAGGTCATGGTGGCGGAATGGCGGGGGAGGCTAGAGCTCCCTACCGCCGGCCTCGACACAATCGAGGCGATCCGGCCAGTACTCGACGACTGGCTCGGGAGGAAGCACGGCTCCCTGACGTTTCGGGCGACGCAGGTGCTCTCGGGGCACGGCTGCTTCGGGAAGTACCTGTGTCGCATAAGCAGGGAGCCAGACGCCCGGTGCCATCACTGCGTCCACTGTCTGGGGGACACGGCGCGGCATACGCTGGCCGAGTGTGTCGCGTGGGATGAGCCGCGCCGTGCCCTCGTTACAGAGGTAGGAGGAGACCTGTCGCTGCCGACCGTTGTTCGCTCGATGGTTGGTAGCGCAGAGGCCTGGGACGCGGTGATGACCTTCTGCTAAGCCGTCATGTCGCAGAGGGAAGCTGCGGAAAGGGAGAGGGAGATAACAACCTCCCGCCCAACCCGTAGCAGACGCACCGGGCGTCGGCAGAGGGCAGACAACGCCCTCTTCCGGCCCCCCTAAACAGGTCCAGGGGCGACGGATTCGGGGACATCCGTCGCCCCCCATCACACTGGACCCGAGACGGCGGCGCGTAGTGTTCCACGCGCGCCTCTCCTAGACGTATCGGGGGGAGTTTTACACCTCACTCCCCCCCGAGACGAGGCCTGCAGCTCAAGCGGGCCGGCACTAGTCCGGGGCAGCGGAAGTCGCATCAGATCCCGTTGCCCCCCGACGTAAGTGTGCGAGGGAACACCGGTGTGGTTTTAGTCAGTACGAGTCTGACAGACCCCTCCGCTCTCCCCAGGGCGGAGGACATCCATTGAGGATTTCCACATCGAGAAAAAAAAAAAAAAAAAAAAAGGGTAGACTATGGTAAATTCCAACTCTAACTATACTGGTATTGTTTCTTTTGTTGATTATTATCATCGATAATAAAAAAAAAGTTTTAACACTAAACTTTTTCTTAACTTTTTCTTTTTCTTAGTCTACTCTATACCACAATATAAATATGGAACAGTACGGAAAATAAATACTAACGGTCGAATCGGCACACTCACACAAACGCGCACATCTACGAGACCCCGAAGCGGACATCAAAGTGCGCTCAGTCGTGACTGTCGCGTCAAGACGAGTAGTCGCGTAGTAAGTTTTTCGTCCGATTTAAAAAAAATAATGCTACGTACGTATTGCGTAGCCTATGGGTGTTTAAACACTGCTTTATCAATACCGGAGCTTTCGTCTTTTAAACTCCCTGCTGATTTAGAACGGTAAGAATGATTTATTGTTTTATTCGTTATCGAATTAAAAGTCCGTGTGATCGATCATTATAAATTCGTGAATTTATTTGTAAATCCCACATGGCGGCTGCTACAAATTTATCATCATGGATATTGTTTTCGTGGTTTTCGAGGGTGTTGAAGCCGATAGTGCTGTCAAAATGTCAATCCAAGATGGCGGCTGCAAAAAATGTAAGTTTTTCGTCATGGGTGTCGTTTTCATGGATTTTCGAGGGTATTGAAGCCGATAGTGCTTTCAAAATGTCAATCCAAGATGGCGGCTGCAAAAAATGTCAAGTTTTTCGTCATGGGTGTCATTTTCATGGTTTTCGAAGGTGTTGAAGCCGATAGTGCTGTCAAAATGTCAATCCAAGATGGCGGCTTATTATTAATACAGCAAAGATACTAACCGAAGCTTACTAGTTGTACCACCAGATGATTTTGTTCAATATGTCGAAAAAATGGATGAAATTTTTCGTTACTGCTCTAAAAGAAAACACATTAAAACAGCACGCAACGCGCGAACAATCTATGATATCTGACATTTCTGTGCCCCCGCGCTACACTAGCGCCTCTAGCGGCGAATTCATACGCGATAGCCCCCATTACTGATATCTTGGAAAATGATTCAAATGCTGCATATACAAACATTCTTACAAAGTTTGTATCTGATTTGTCGAACCTACAAAAAATGTAGTTTTAAAATAAACTTTTTCATCATTTTTAGTATTAAGTTTTTGAATGTTTTGTTTTGTGAAATAATTATTTTTTTCATTTGGTGGCAATAAATAATATTTTATTTTTAGTATTTATTATTGTCGTTGTAATGCAGTTATCTGTGAAAAAGCATCAGTTACCAATTTCAAAAGAAATCTAAGCTGACTTAGATTTCTTTTGAAACTGGATGTTTTAGAAATAATTAAAGAAAATAGGCATTTTTCAAAAAATACTTGCATTACATTGACAATAATGAACAAAAAAACACCAAATGGGCGTTAAATAGATTTATTTTATCAGATTCACATTAAGAGCCCCTATCAATTTCGCGGTCTAAAAACAGTAAATACTACTTTTTTAATGCAAATTTCTCAATAACCATAAGGTATCTGGTATTTTTTTTAATGCACAGTTATACAGCGTGTAACAGAAAGGGTATAATCATATGGAATACTGTGGTACGGACCATCAAACTGAACAACTTTGAGAGAGAAAGTTGTTCAGTTTGATGGTCCGTACCACAGTATTCCATATGGTTATACCCTTTCTGTTACATGCTGTATATCACCTATGTATCTAATAAGTGTACTGTTACATCCCTAGAATACACCCTTAAGTGCCTAGTCAGCACTACATCATCATTCCCTTCCAGACTTAGTGCATCGGTCAGGCAATAGAGCCAGTTCGGGTTGAGACTCCTACCGGATAGGTCGCAAGTCAGAATATTCACCAAATTTCCTTTTTTCATACTGTATTTGTGCCTTTCACTATTATAATCATTTAACCTTCAACAATAGTTTTTTTTTAAAAGTGATTTCTAAATCGTGTCCTAACATTGGTGGCAGCGGCAAGGGATTTTAATTATCCCGTGGAACGTCTCGCGAAGTGTTAACGAGTGAAAGTGTCCTTGTGCCAAGTGTATCTTGTGTGCTTACCTACGACCCGAACTCAACAAGACCTATCTGCGGCCTAAGACAGGCTAATCCTGGCTGTAATAGGCCAACTCCAGTGGCCTACGAGAGGCTAACTCCAGCTCAAAAGAGGCTAAATCCAAAGCCCTTTTGAGGTTCATCCAAGTCGTCACCTGGCTCCTGTGCAGTGGTACCGGGCAGCGCGCTGCAGGCGCATTCTACGGACCTGCTCGTATCCAGCACCGACCAGGATCAGACGTCCTCCGTGTTCCCACAAAATGAAGTGTTTTTGTGTTCTGTGAGTGTTCAGTGTTTTTAATTTTAATTCTATTTATAGATTTGCATAAGTTACTTTAGATTCCTACGACTTTGTATTTGTCGATACAACACTGTCCAGACCGTAGTCTAAACATCCTTCGCCCACGTATTCGGTGACTTAGTACTCGGAATACTGATAAGCCGTCTAAAACCAGTTGGCAAAAGTTTTAATATCGCGACCATAGTTTATTATTATATTTTATTCCACAAGTTATTTTAGTTTCATAAAATGGCTAAAGCAGATTCAAAAAAAGACCTTAGGGAAGTAAGAGATGAAGAAATCCTAAACCCCTTAATGTTATCCTAAAATGTATTAAACCTTTCGATGGCTCTAGAGAAAAATTAAGTGCTTTCCTAGTAAATTGCGATAATGCGATATCCTTATCGTCAGCATCTCAAAATGATATTGTCTTCAGATACATTATTAGTCAACTAGACGGTAAAGCGCAAAGCGCATGTGCCATCAAAGACTTCGACAGCTGGTCATCCCTTAAAGAATTTTTAAAAAACCAATTCGGTGAGAGAAAGCATTACGCCCATTTACTTACCGAGCTTCAAGAGTGTCGTCAAACTAACCAGGAGACGGTCAGCCAATTTCACCTGCGAGTCGAAACTTGCTTATCCAAATTACTTACAGAAGTAACAATTTCCAACATCAAGAAAAGTGAACTTGTTGGTAGAGTGGCTGCGATGGAGGATTTAGCGCTTCATACATTTAACATAGGGTTACATCCTCGAATAGCTAACATTGTAAGATGTAGAGATCCAAAAAACTTGAACGAGGCTGTCAACTATGCAATTTCTGAAGAAAAGATTCAGCAATATGCATTCAAACAAAATGTTAATTTTAAGAAAGACAATAATAGACCTTCATCTAAGCCACATCTACCTAATAATAACAACCAACCTTCTTCCTCTAGAGATTCGTCGGTATGTAGATACTGCAAGAAGGAAGGTCATACTTTAGCCGAATGTAAATTGCGCGAATATAATAATAAAAAATATAACAATAAATTCAGTTCTCCCGCGCAACAATATTCTTTTAAGCCCAAGAGTCCTCATGTAAACTTCGTGAACGACGAAGAAAACTCCCCTGCGAATGATTTAGAATCTGATCAGGACAATTTAAATTACTAAACGTCTCGACAGGGTGTCGCACGAGACGTACTTTAAAAGACGACGCCATTAATCCTATGTCCAATCACTATTCATCCCCTAGAGCTATACGACAGGGTAACCAGCCCCAAAATGGCAGCTCTCATAATGTCACGCGACAGGGTAACCAGCCCCAAACTGAAGACATTCTCCCTAGAGCTATACGACAGGGTAACCAGCCCCAAAATGGCAGCTCTCATAATGTCACGCGACAGGGTAACCAGCCCCAAACTGAAGACATTTCCAATCCTCCTCAATCCATGTGTATCCCTGAAAAAGAAAACAAAGATAATTATAAAGAAGTATACGAAGTAAATACTAATTTAAAAACATACTTACCCTATGTAGTCGTCCAGTCGTCTGTCAGCAAGGAACCACTTACCCTTTTGATAGATACTGGAGCTTCCTTGTGTATCCTAAAGAAATCATGTCTATCCAAACCACTTGAATTAGGGGTTGACATGGTCAAAATAAAAGGTATTGACTCAAAAGACCCGATTACGAGTCATGGTAACCTTACTCTGGACTTAAGTCTATCCCCTGGATTCATAGTATTACACAAATTTCACGTCTTTGATAACCTAAGCTTTCCTTATGATGGTATTATAGGCAATGACCTATTCATTAAAAGCGGCTGCCGAATAAATTATGATTCAGGTACGCTGGAAATCGCACACCATCATTATAAAGTTGTCATTCAATCATCCTTCTTACATAATAGAACCTCGAACCGAAACCATCATAGAATGTTCAGTTAAAAATCCAGAAGTTAAGGAAGGTATAATCCTGGACCAACATATTTCTGATAAATTGTTAGTAGCTAATTCGATAGTGAAAATAAAAAGTAATAATCGAATAAATGTATCGATCCTGAACGTATCTGAAAAACCTATTTCAATAAATCCTAACCTCTCTTTAACTTTAATCCCGATAACTAAAAATGAAATATGCCTATCTCAACCTAACGCCAATTGTTATGAGAGAACAAACAGGGTCCTTAAACAGCTACGAACTTCCCATTTAAACCCTGAAGAGTCTGAAGCTCTTTATGACATCTGCAGTCAATATGCAGACATATTCTACCTTCCTGACGATGAACTTACTTCAACAAGTGCCATCAAGCACGAAATCAAAACGAGCTCTTCGCAACCTATAAATGTAAAATCTTATAGATTTCCAGAAATTCATAAAGACGAGGTCAGAACCCAGATTAGTAAGATGCTGGAACAAAATATAATAAAACCATCTACCTCTCCATGGTCATCCCCCATTTGGATAGTGTCCAAAAAGGTAGATGCTTCAGGAAAGAAATGGCGCATAGATCGACTATCGCAAGCTCAACGACATCACTATTGGCGAGAGCTATCCAATTCCCCAAATTAATGAAATCCTAGACCAACTAGGTAAGAGTAAATACTTCACAACTCTCGATTTAGCGTCTGGTTTCCATCAAATAGAAATTTCAGCTGAAGATGTCCCTAAAACTGCTTTTAGTGTACCGGAAGGTCACTACGAATTTATCAGGATGCCATTTGGTCTCAAAAATGCCCCTGCAACCTTTCAGAGGCTCATGAACACAGTCCTGTCAGGCTTGCAAGGTATACATTGCTATGTTTATTTAGACGATATTGGTATATATTCCTACGATCTTATATCTCATGTCCAGAAATTATCCCATACATTTGAGAGATTGAGAAAATTCAACCTCAAATTACAACCGGACAAGTGTGAGTTTCTTCGCAAGGAAGTTACTTATCTTGGCCACACCATTAGTGAAGCAGGCTTAAAACCTAACCCTGAGAAAATAAAAGCTGTAAGTGAATTCCCTATCCCAAAATGTCCAAAAGACGTAAAATCATTCCTAGGTTTGGTGTCATATTATCGTCGCTTCCTACAGGATTTTTCTAAACTAGCTAAGCCTCATACATCCTTGTTAAAAAAGGATATACCATTTGATTGGACTAATAGTCAACAACTTGCTTTTGAAACATTAAAAAATAAGTTAATCTCAGCACCCGTCTTAATATACCCTGACTTTACTAAACCTTTCGTCCTGACGTGTGATGCGTCAAATTACGCTATTTCAGCGATACTCTCTCAAGGCGAGGTGGGGAAAGACCGCCCAATTGCTTTTGCCTCACGCACATTAAATAAAGCTGAAACTAATTACAGCGTAACCGAAAAAGAATGTCTGGCTATTATTTTTGGAACAAAAATATTTCGCCCATACCTTTATGGTTACAAATTTAAAATTGTAACCGATCATAAACCACTTAGGTGGCTATTTAATTGCAAAGAACCAGGCTCCAAGCTAGTTAGATGGAGATTGAAACTTGAAGAATACGATTACGAGATTGAATACAAAAAGGGTAAAATCAATAGTAACGCTGATGCTCTTTCTCGTTACCCTGTGAAATCCATTCGATCTCCATACACCGCTCACGTACTTACTGACAAAGTACCCCCTGCAAGTGTTCTACCTCCACCTCAGCAGCCTGAAATTCCTCCTGTTGATCCTGAAAGTCCTGGAATACCTGAAATTCCCGACTTACCTGACTTTATTGACTTACCTGAAAATATTGAGTTACCCGATGACTTTGAATTCCCTGAAGATTTTGATATCCCAACTCCACCTGAAGTCCAGAACGACGACGATACTTACTCTAAATGCCTGAAAAAAAAATATAATAAATTTAATCAATTTGATACTATAATTCATGAACATAGTGAAACCTTATTAAAAACGAAATAAAACTATTATTATACCGACTTCCATTGACCTTGACGAATCAAATCCCTATATTTCGGAAGTTATCGATAAACTTTCGGAACCAAAAGATATCCTTGAAAAAGAAAGGACATTGCATTCCTTTCTCTCTTTCGAAAATAATAATGTGAAATTTTACTTACTTTTTGTAAAAGTCCATCACTTCGATCAGTGCAACTATGAGGATATTTTTAAGAGCCTTATAAATCTGAAACATTAATTAATTAATAAAAACACAACCGAATTCGCTATAACGGACTTCCGTAATCCGTTTGATTCACATAGTTTTATGAAGATTTATAATATAATTACATACCTGTTTCACACCACTTCAATCACTGCCCATATTTTCAAAAACATTATAATTTATCCTTCTCCAACTGAAATCATTAAAATCTTAAAGGAGAACCACGATATTCCCATATCAGGTCATTTAGGTTCAAATAGAATGCTAAGTAGAATCCAGGAAAAGTATTATTGGCGCAATATGCGCAGAGATGTCGAAGACTATGTCCGAAAATGTGAACAATGTCAAACCAATAAAGCCCTGCGTAGAACCAATCGAGCACCTATGCAGATCACAACGACATCTACACAACCTTTTGAACGCGTGGCACTTGACATTGTCGGACCATTGCCCGAATCAGGCGCGGCCAAGCTCAGGTTCATTTTAACAATTCAAGATGACCTCACGAAATTTTCAACAGGCTATCCTATCCGAAATGCTACGGCAGAAGAAACCGCTGAATGTTTAATCCATTTCATATCGCAGTTTGGTATCCCCAAAACTGTTCTTACAGATCAGGGAACCAATTTCACAGCGGAACTATTCAAACAAACCTGTACCTTTTTGAAAATTAAACAGTTATGGTCCAGCCCCTATCATCCACAAACTCAAGGTGCTTTAGAGAGAAGTCATGCGACTCTAAAAGAATATTTAAAATCTTTCGTCGATGACAACCAAAATGACTGGCCGAGATACGTTTACACGGCAATGTTCACCTACAATACCACAGTCCATTCCTCCACAAATTATACACCATACGAATTATTATTCGGTTACAAACCATTTATACCAACTTCTATTTATGATACAGCATTAGAACCTACATATCCTAGTTATGTCCGTATACTCCAACAAAGAATGAAACTCTACAGAGAGAAAGCCGTAGAAAACATTCTTAAATCTAAAATCACATCAAAAGACTATTATGATAGAAGAACAAGACCTATCAAATACAAAACAGGCGATATGGTGTATATCAAACACCATACGCGCCAGAATAAAGCTCTGTCGCCTATCTGGAAAGGTCCCCATAAAGTGATAAAAATGAATGGCAACAATACGTTGACCCTTCTTGTTAATCGCCGTCACGTCAAGTATCACTATGACGAATTAAAGCTGGCGGAAACAACTAATATTTAGTTTTTTATTTTTGTATTATACCTTAATCTAATAAACTTAGTTTTATATACTTTGTCTAATATATTTCAGAATATCTACATTCCTGTCCCTTGCAACATCTGATATCATCGAACAAGTCACTGAAAGCCCTGGCATATACTTCGACCAAATAGGAATCATGAAACAGACTAGAGATCATATTCATTTACTTGTACCTATAGATATTACATATATAAAACCTCACATAGATAATATAAACAATGCATTAAAAGCTTCTACGCTTTTGTGTCAACAAAATACAATACTTAAAGAAACAGAATGTTCAAACATACTACAGCCACTGGTTTCGCGACTTACCGATATTCTGAAAGACTACAGTGCCATATCTCATTTAACATCCGGGCGAGAAAAGAGATCCGCTTGGTTAGCAGGAGTTGGCTCTCTTTTCAAACAAGTCATTGGCACAATGGATGAAGACGATGCCATAAGATATAATAACGCCATTCAAACCCTGAATAATAACAACATTAAGTTTGCGTCCATTTTAAAAGATAATATTCTTGTGACAAGCACGGCTCTTTCCCGTTACAACAAAACTCTCGAAACTATAACCACAAACGAAGTCCGTTTGAATGACGCTATTAATAATCTATCTAGTACTTTTAATAATCTGTCAATTATATCTGATAAGCTGTACATAAAATCAAAGATGAACGATGTCTATACTGAACTATCATCTTGTTTACTTACTCTGTCATTTAAATTAGACGACCTTGTAAATGCAATGTTATTCGCTAAAACTAATACTCTTCACCCATCGGTCATGACACCAAATCAGTTGTATAATGAACTAATAACTAACATTAGAAAATTACCTAATTATGAAGAATTGCCTATAAATTTAGATTTAGATACTATTCATGCTTTGATTGATATATCAAAGTTGTCATGTTATTTTGTAAATAATAAGTTAGTCTTTGTAATCAAAATTCCCCTTGTAAACTCTTTTGAGTTAGATCTATTTAAAGCTATTTCAGTACCTATACCGCACAACATGGAAAAACCAAACTCCTATGCTATGATTGTACCATCTTGTAATTATGTTGGCATTAGTAAAGATAAACTAACATATACCTGTATAAGTAATTTAAAATCCTGTTTTGAGCCTGTTAACAGAGTTTATATTTGTGATGATACCGACACACGCTCAATTCAAGGAACACCTGTGAAACTGATATACTAACAAAAATTGTTACAAAAATACCTAAGTACTGTCAAACTAAATTAATGTATGGTCAGATAGATATTTGGCAAGAATTGCAAGGAAACAAATGGATATTTGTCCAATCTGAGCCGACTAAACTTTCTATCCAGTGTAAATCTGATTTAATAGAGTTCAAAATATTAGGTACTGGTGTACTTAATATTCGACCTAATTGTACGGCTTATTGTAGAAATAAAAAACTGTTTGGAAAAAACAACATTGACATAAATATTAAAACTATAGTTTCCGATTTTAATCTAATTAATGAAGCCTGTTGTAATCTGGAAAAGTTTAATATATCAAAGCCTAAATTGTTATCCTCTAAATTGTCGAATATAGACTTCGAAAAACTGCCTAGCGTCATCAACAACCAAATGTTGTCAGATGTTGATAAAATTATAAATAATCCTAGTCCTAATCTAATTGAATACAGTTCTCACTATCCACTTTTGACTTACCTTATATTCATCCTAATTTTATTTTTTATTAGTTATAAACTTTGTAAGAAGTTTGTAAAATATTCTGGCTGCAAACAAAACCTAAATTACAAACCGATAACACATTAGATAACGATCCGGAACCCGAAACAATTCCTCTTCCAAGGTTAAGAATAAATTCGTAACTTTCCATGAAAACCGTAAAGTTCCTCTTAAAGGGGGGGTTGTTACATCCCTAGAATACACCCTTAAGTGCCTAGTCAGCACTACATCATCATTCCCTTCCAGACTTAGTGCATCGGTCAGGCAATAGAGCCAGTTCGGGTTGAGACTCCTACCGGATAGGTCGCAAGTCAGAATATTCACCAAATTTCCTTTTTTCATACTGTATTTGTGCCTTTCACTATTATAATCATTTAACCTTCAACAATCGTTTTTTTTAAAAAGGGATTTCTAAATCGTGTCCTAACAGTACGAATTTTAATTTTGATAACCACTAAACTTATATTAAGAAAAATAAAAACTAAACATACGTTTTTACGTAAGCACGAAACACCCGGTTTTTCAATAGCTTTTTTTTGCTAACTGGTAATGAATTATAATCTGAAAAAAATCGTACATACTATACCTATTCGTAAGTACGATTTTAAATTTTAAAATTAAAAAAAATGTGGATCACACTGAAAAGAGCCGATAAAATAATGCGCAAAACCGTCGTCTACTCGTAAGAATATGTTAAAAATATCAATAAATATGAAATATTATAAAATATACCCAAATGGTTTATATACCCAATTCAATTTTTAAATATTCTTTTCTACTTAATTAATTGTAATAAAATATTTAAATAATGCCATAAAAGCCGATGCGCTTGCTCGATGCATTTAGCCGCGCCCGAGAGCTCCTCGACGGCGGACCTGTGTCGCTGCGACTGTCGCTCCCGACGTAAATTACTTGCGAATCACGCGTTATTTTGTATTACGTCGGACTAGTTTTGACACTGTGAGTATATTTTTTTGCTCTACTATGTTTGTTTGCTGTGTGGAGTTGTGGACTTTAAAAGTCGAAAGAATTGCAAAAGACGACGACTTCTGCAAACAAAATGGAACCAAAACTAAAAACATTTTACATGATTTTTTTTTCCCGAAATTGTTGATTCCAAGAAAGCACGGTCTACGGACATTCGGAGCACTTCGTATTAACGTCGAAAGGGAGGTTAAAATGTATCAATATCTATACTTCTTATAACAAAGAAATTAATGAGTATCTTGTTTTTTTTTCACTTGAAATGAGAAAAACACGTAGGATAATTTAATTTTTGGTTAGATAAACCCTTGTCCGATTAAAATTAAATAAAAGAGCAATAAGATGTCACACACACATACATACGCAAGCAAAAAAATATACAACGCTAAATAAATAAAATATATTTACTTTTCACTCAACGTTTTCCTATAATATTATTTGCTTTTGTATAGTCTTAACTTTCCTATTTTAATTTGTTTTGATAATGTATAAAACATTAAAAAATATGCAGCATAAATGCGGATTGATTTGCTTTATATAACTAACGAATACTAATACGGACCAATGTTGTTTGCTCGCGCTGCACTGCATGAGACTACGCACACTACGATTGTTAGCGATATTTCGAATGCTCACACGCACACGCGTTGAAATTGATAGGGACTCTTAAACGGATACGCGACAAAAAAAAACTAATAACCAATATCTTTTATTTGGGAATTAACAAATTGCCGCTAAGGCATCACAATCTATCCACATCCAACACGTCCTGGGGGGCAAAATGGCCGCTTTAGTAGAATCATCATAGGATAAAAATATGAATTATGTTACAATTCGTAAAATGGTCACAGTGACAATTCATAATATTAACTGCTTATATAGGGTGACTGGTAATTAGTGACCGATACTTAAACACGTGATTCTACTCATGATAACAAACAACTTTCCCAAAGAAACTTTTTTTTTTTAATCATTTAATTTTATCACAATAACACAACAGCTGTATGAAATTCCCACGCGCGCGCTTTTGGCCTATCAACTGATAGCCACGTGACGCCGTTATGTCTCATTACTATCGGACCGTACAACAATGGGTAAGCAGAGCACCCGCGCGGCTCGCAAGCCCGCTCCGTAAGCGGCGCCCGCGCACAGTGGATCCATATTGAAAATTAGTGGACATGGCCAACAAAGTTCCAATATCTATTCGATATTTTTTTATGTGATTTTTCATGATATTCCAGACAACTTTTACTCTTGTGAAATTTCTTCTAAAGTTCATCGTTTGTCTGAAAAAAAAAAAAATAGATTTTTTTGTATGGAGCGAATCACGTTTATTTTTTTTTCTTCAATTGTACGAATATGTTGGGTGTATGGCGTGAGTATATGGTAGCTAAGGTCATTCTCTATCCACGAAAAAATATATCAGCGCCGGCCATCCGCAGCCGCGCGAGTAATCATTCGGTAAAAAAATAATATTTTCTATGAATTTATTTGCCTTTTAAAATCAATTCAAAGTATATTTTCTGTCTCACTTGGCTGTTCACCTTCTTTTTAGTTAAATATATAGTTTTAATAGCACATAGGTACTCACAACTAGTAATTCTGGCAGAGGTTTAGTTATTATTGCATGTTATCGGTGGCACCTGCATTGTGATTGATGACTCATTTGTTTGTGCGCTCGGCTAAGTGCATAACAAACGAGTCACCGAAAAATAATTGTCTCTGATTGGCTGTTATTTTTTTAACTACCTGCACATTATCTATTGTTATCGGTGGCACCTGCATTGTGATTGATGACTCATTTGTTTGTGCGCTCGTCTAAGCGCATAACTAATGAGTCATCGAAAATGCTCGTCTCTGATTGGCTGAATAATTTTCAGTCATGTTAATATGTTCAATACTTGAGTAATTAACACTGACCATAGATACAAAAACACTCATTAAGTCGCTCTAGTTTCGCTCTTGTCGCTTATTTGTGAACACAGTGAAAATTGACTTATTTTTATATTTACTTTAGAACTATGGCTGGATTTTGTACCAACCTAGATCTTTATGTGAAATTAAGAAGTGGTGGTGATCTGAAAAATTATATGTTTCTATATGAAAGTATAATTTCTGTTTTGAATACTACAGTTTCTGAAGAAGACAAAAACCTAATCAAGGAGTTCTGTCGGCTTTTTTTGTGAAAGTCTAAATAAAATGTGGATAGAGTCAAGTAGAAGTCAAAAAACTTTTATGAATCGTGTAAATAATCGCAATTGGTTGGAAAAAAACATCAACTGGCCTGTTTGTGACAGTGTTGACCTGAGAAGTGAGTTGGGCTTTTCGGACGCAGCCTTATCTGAGCCAGTGGATATGGAAAGGCTCAATAACTAGAATAGTGAAAGCCCAGTCAAAACGAAAAAGCTGTTTGCAGACAGCATGAGTTTTTGCTGACGTTGCCTGATTTCTATGTCGAGTATAGGTACCATTCGTCTATTGACTCTTTTATCCCACTGTTCCAAGTTTTTCATTTATATAAAGATGGTGGAAGAATAAGAAGAATAAGAAAGATAAGAATAAGAAGAATAAGAATAAGAAGAAAGAATTGGAAGAATTGTCTCAATATTAAGAAGACCTTTGATAATACCTTCAATGAGCTTAAAGCCTGATTACTTTGGGTCCAAATTGGGGAATATTTTAAAATTATCGAACTTTTTAAAACATCCCGAGATCATGGCGCTAATAACAGCGTTGAAATATAGGGAGCTCAAATAATTAATAATCACGGAATATATCCCCTATGTGACAGTATAAGTTTAATTATCGAACTGTTTCGTTTTTGTGCACCTCTCAACCGAACACCACTAATTATTCAGTCAGAAATCTACTCAACTCTGGACGTTAAACTGATTCGCAACCTGTAGTACTTACAATGCTCTACCTACAGTTTAAAAGTTATTTGTTTCTCATCATTTTACAAGCTACTTAATGGAAAAAAGCAAAACCAACATGTCACGCATTTTATGTCTTTTAAATAATTAACTGTCAAACGATAATAATTAACATCAGCAAAGTTGCGAACTGCGAAATGTACAATCATAATTGTGTTTGTCTTTATATGCAATACGCAGTGCAATAGAGCAAGATGATCGATGACACTGATAGTCAACCGCAGGATGGTGAGGGTACCTACGCAGACTGCCTTGCGGAGATCGTAGAAATGATGGAACACGGCAGGTGGGTGAAACGAGTAGGCGAATTAAAAGAGAATCCTTTTATTTTTGGGTTAACTGATAACCACATGGTGTCAATAAAGGTAAACCCATACAAAGATTCAACATCAGGTAAGTGAAGAAAATACCCTGCTAATCTTTTAGGTCAAGCGAACTGTGGGTCCAATAGCAATCCGACAGTTGGACAATTTGTTGCAGGATTAAAAACTGCTGTGATCAGCAACATGGCACACACTAGCTCAGGCAATTGTGAGCTGGATAGCAACAGTGCCATAATAACAAAACATTGCTGACACCAGCCACAGACATATGCAAGTAAGTAACTATTTTCTGATTGCAAATCGAAAAAGAAATCGAAGAAAATATTAATTCCTCTCTAGAAGAAAACTTGGAGGAAGTAAGTAACGAACTACAAGCATGTGCACTCGTGCAAGCATAATAAATATATTATTATTCTCTCTCTCGTCTGTGTCTTCATTATTCAAAAAAATAAAATTAATTGTTTTAATTGTAAAAAAAAAATAGTCTCCGAAACGCCAGAGGGAGTGCATAATTTTTAGAGTTTAAGAATTATGAAAATGTTAAACAATCTCTTACATAATACGCCTCAAAGAATTTTATAGCAAAAGTGCAAGCATAATACATATATTTATAGAGGAAGAGGCGTTTAAAGAGAATATAAAAATGAAAATAACACAATGAAAAGAAAAGAAGTCAAATACTAACGTTTCTTTTACTAGACTGCTCCATATTGATTTCAGCATTTTATGCACAAGTGCAGTATTTCTCGATAGCTATGTTGATCAGATGTTAATTATTGCTGAGCAACAATCGCCATCTTGAAGGAAACTATTGAGAAACGCACTGTACTTGTGCATAAAATTCAATACAAAGAATCTGTAAAATGCACTGTACTTTGAAATTCCCGCCCTGGATTCTACTGCCTTGTTTTCATGGGCGGAAAATAGATGGCTCTAGTCGGTAAGGAAAATTTACCTCATATAAAATTTTTACGGATTCGTTATTCTTCTCCTAGAGTATACAGCGTGTAACAGAAAGGGTATAATCATATGGAATACTGTGGTACGGACCATCAAACTGAACAACTTTCTCTATGGGACCACCATCGAAATCGTAAAAAAATAATCAGCTGTCCCATACATTTGGGTCGAGTAGGTATTGAAATTTTGTATACGACAGCTGATTATTTTTTTACGATTTCGATGGTGGTCCCATAGAGAAAGTTGTTCAGTTTGATGGTCCGTACCACAGTATTCCATATGATTATACCCTTTCTGTTACACGCTCTATATGTTCTGTGGTCAGAACCGCGCCCGACATGCGCCCGCGTTGTGTGACAGCAATGAACAACGCGTCTCACGCGACAGACACGACCCGGCCCGCACCTGCTTACTGTGTGATTCGGGCTTGTATAGATGTTATTGATTGAGTCAAACTCATTAGCTAGAAGTCTTTTATAGATAAGATAATCGGTTTGGCACAACGATACAGTGCACGCGTAGCCTTGCGTAGATATTACCCGATTATTATCTGATAAATCCATAGTTAAAAAACAGTAGCTATGTGGACGGTGTATTTGCTATTTTTATGTTTTTCATTTGTTTTGGCTGAAGAAGAATGGCGGGAAGTGAAAACCCCGCAAGGCCCGGTGCGTGGGCGCAAGCATCCGGACGGAGATGTCTACGTGTTCTACAATATACCCTACGCCACACCGCCTTTGGGCGAAAACAAATTCAAGGTTAGACTTTAGCCTTTTTCCAACTACATATTGTGTTGAGGAAGGCTTCCATTCTAACCGGATTCAGCTAAATTCTTAGCCTAGATTTTTTTTACCTAGAACGACTGCCTATTGACCACCAAAGTTCCACATAAAAAAAATCCTTTTTCAACTATTATCACGGATCTTGAGCGCTCAGCGACAGAGTGGGGATCGCTTTGCGCATCGCGTACACTTTTGGCCAACCACCAAAGAGGCCAAATTCTGCGCAGGTGAAGGTCAGCTATGATCCGTGCCAATTATTGTATTACGGCCTGCGTCGGTCGGTGTTCCTAAGTTCATTTGACCCCAATCTATTTAAGTCGAGATTTAATAGGCCTCTTTTGATAGATCGTCGCGTCGACCTCATCTCTGTTCTCAGGACAAGATTGTGGGCAAGAGTGACCATTAAATATTTAAAAAAATACGGTTTAATTATAATCTTTTACGATGAGACCTTACGAAATGACTTGCAGAGTTCTCGTATCATTCAATATTCTTTACATATTTTAAATCATTATTTTTCAGGCACCTCTTCCGCCACCAAAGTGGTCAGATCCGTATGACGCCATCGACGAGTACGTCATTTGTCCACAATTCAAGATCGAAATGGGTGGCATAATCCCAAAACATCTGGTGCAGCACGAACAATGCCTCATCGCCAACGTCTACGTACCTAACACTGACAAGAAGAACCTCTCAGTCCTGGTGTACGTTCACGGAGGCGCATTTGTCATAGGTTATGGTGAAATGATGAGAGCACTGCACTTAATGGAGAATAAAGACTTGATCGTTGTTTCCTTCAATTACCGGCTTAGTATTCACGGGTTCCTTTGTCTGGGCACCGAGGACATACCCGGAAATGCTGGCATGAAGGACCAGGTGGCGCTGCTGCTCTGGGTAAAAGAGAACATCGCTGGCTACGGCGGTAACCCTGATGATGTCACTCTTGCAGGCGGCAGTGCAGGCTCTGCATCAGCCGACCTCATAATGCTTTCGAAGTCAGCCGAAGGTCTGTTCCACCGAGTTATACCAGAAAGCGGCGGAAACCTTGCCGCATTTACAGTTCAGAGAAATCCTTTAGAGATTGCTAAAGCTCATGCCCGAAAACTGAATTTCACGAATGTGGACGATATTTATGCATTAGAAAAGTTCTACAAGACAGCTCCAATGAAGTTGTTGACTGCAGATCCATTTTTTGATAAAACTGATGCCACTTTCATATTTTCACCGTGTGTAGAACGTGATACAGGGGACGGAGCCTTCCTAACAGAATCGCCTCTGAGTATACTAAAGAATGGAAACTACAGAAAGTTGCCAGTGTTGTACGGTTTCGCAAATATGGAAGGACAGATGCGTCTTGATCTCTTTGAATTTTGGAAGCAAAAGATGAATGAAAAGTTTTCTGATTTCTTGCCAGCTGACTTAACGTTTGAATCTGATGAAGAAAGGGAAGAAGTAGCCAAGAAGGTTAAGGAATTTTATTTCGACGACAAACCTGTTGGTAATGACAACATTTTGGGATACGTGGACTTCTTTTCAGATGTCCTATTTACTCATCCTATGCTTTGGGCAGCAAAATTACACGCGGAGGCTGGCAATGATCAAGTTTATTTGTACGAATTTTCGTTTGTGGATGATGACGCTCCAGTAGTGCCACACACAAACACGAAAGGTGCCAACCACTGCGCCCAAACGACGGCAGTGATGGATGGTAACTTTATAGAAAGAGATGAAAGCAAGATGTCAGATAAAAGCCAAAATATTAAGAAAACTGTCCGTCAACTTTGGCACAACTTCATCAAAACTGGGTAAGTGTGTTTCTGTTAGCGTCCCTATTACTAACTATTTTTCAATAATAAATCGAATCTATAACGCTCCGTTCACGACCTCAAGGTGTCACGTCTTCTCGAGCGACTGTCGCCACCCCGTGCAGGGCATGCCACAATAGTGGCAATAAGTCGCCTCTTTGAGGAGAGGCGCCACGGCGCCCTCACCTTCCGCCTGACGCAGGTCCTCACCCACGGTTGTTTCGGGTGGTTTCTGCATCGAATCGCCGCGGGAGAAGCACCGCGTCGGGGGCCACGTGGTGGCCCCCGGCCACCGTAGGCGCTGCTCTGTGGACGGTGAGCTATGGGCTAGCTCGCCGTCCGTCCGTCTTATGACGACAGGCCGTGTCGACGGCGCGTTCGTGTTCCACGCGCGCCTCAGAGAGATGTCAGCAAACGGGAAGGGGTCCGAAAGGACCGATGCCTGCCAGGGTTGCGGGACTGTTCGAAAGAGATACCGCGGCCCTGGAACACAAAGGGCAAAAGAAGGAACATGGATGGGCTTTAGTCAGTAAAAGTCTGACACTCCCTCCTGCTCAGCCCAGACCGGGAGGAGTTGATTGAAGATTTCCCATCCGAAAAAAAAAAACGGTGTCACGTCTGGTTCTTTCCAGTCGCAAATCGCGTCGCAGTGACTCATGCATGCTCTTTGTCCCTTTATTTTTTTTTGTTGTCGCTCTCGTAACACTTGTGTTCGTAGCTCGAATCCAAGCAATCAGCGATAATAATCTAAACTGTAGCAACCCAGAGACCTACGAATCGACCAATAAGAGCGTTCCGCGGTCGCGTACCGCTACGATACACTGAGTAGGATGTATCGCTATCTCTTTCCCGCGTGGTGGTTGCAAGCGTGTGACCGAGGCGCGCGGCGCGCGGCGTCGCCAGTCCGCTGCTTACGCGCAAGGTACTTGTACGTGCATTTTTCAACTCTCCGCGCAAGTCGATACGTGACGCCACGCTCCATATTGTCCACGAATACTAAATTTTTCCGAACTATTTTAATCTATTACTGTGAACTGACAAATAAACTGTTAATAATAACTATAATCAGAGCCTTGTTTCCGTTCCCCTGAAACCTCTTCTCATATGTGGCGCTCAACGTGGGGCCAACAACAAAAACAAAAGAGCTTAATTCATACTTTTATGTTTATTTTTGGCCATTTCAGAAAGCCAGTGCCTGAAGGGTCCTCGCTGCCTGCGTGGCCTGCAGTACGCGCGGATAGGTCCCCACACATGTCCATCGATGAGAAACTGGAACTGCGTGGGGTTCTCTTGGAAGAACGCACTCGTTTCTGGGACGGCATCTACCAGAGATATTACCGAGATTCCGTGCCACCACCAGTGCCATCGCGAAAACGCGTGGATTTGTAAAAAAAAATGCTATTTTATTTAACGAATGTAGATTTTAATAAAAATTGACGAGATTTTCTACTTACAATGTGTGATTATTCTTTTGCTTTCATTGTGTAGAACTGTAATTTTTAAATAGTTCTCCAGCCCGCGTAGCATGGCAACAGTGGCGTGCAGTGGTTCTTCACGGAGGGTAGGCCACGCATACTGAATTACTGACACCCAAAAAAAAAAACTCGGCAACATCACAGCGTCGCTCTACTTAGGATGACCCTCAAAGTAGTCACATCTAGTCATCTATTGATATATTCAGTCACCCTTCCGGGCCCCCCGCACCCGCCCCTGGTGTTTTTAGTAAGCTTATGAGAAACGACGCCATCTAGCTTAAATATCAGGAATTTCAATGGCATTCAGTCAATACAAAAACGAAGGTAGAAGCTTCGTTAAAAAAAATCTTAAAAATAAAACAGAGTGTGCTGTCAACAAAAAAATAAAATTACCTAAAATTACCATGGTATAGTTTAGTTTTGGAATATTAGAAGAAAAAAAAACATTGAAAATAAGCCTGTAAAAACAAAAGTTATAAATACAAGAACTCACCACATTATTCAAAGTTCAAATCACGATTTTCTGGCAATGCAAACAGAAGAAAGATTCATTTGAAATGACGAGTACGAGATGAATTTTGGGTTAATTCTCGTAATTCGGGTACCTACACCTTTAGACACAACTTGAATCTTATCATTAAACGATTGTGAATACTTACTGTTTTTAACTTATAACAAACACACATTATCAGAGCAAACTTCACAACAGAACACCATTTTTAAGTAAATAAACAAATACAACAAATAATATTTACATTACTGTACGTTTCAAAGCGAATTACAACAGTCAGATATTATAAAAAGCAAAACATTCAAGATCGCGAAATAAATTTTGCTTGTCACATTAAACAAATATGGCTTACAACTTTCTAAGAAAAATATTGTCGATAAAAACACTACCAAATGAAATTGCATCACTGCATACCGTTTTAGCCGGATAATACTTTGTGGCCAATCAGTGGCCAGCTACACTCGCAGGAGTTGAGCCCCCAATCTATCTATGATCTGTACATGTGTGCCGTTCATACACACGAAAATATGCATCAGTGTGCGTAAATTTATCAATGGAAATTAGGCCGGCGGTGTCGTTGCCTAGAAGAGCCGGGAGCGAGCGTCGTAGTATTATTATGAGTTACGTCACACGAGCGCGATAAGTTGCTATAAGTATTATAATAGGAGTTTTTTTTTTAATATTTTGCATTATTTTATTAAATAGTTATAATAAATGCATTTGTTGCGTTGTTGGTAGGAATGGTAGAGTAGGCTAGGCCTAATTGCCTCTATGGACGGCACGCCCCTGCATGGCAATACTATCTCTATTCTACCAAGAATCGACAAAGCTCTTTCTATACAACTTGACATGTCTGTCTTACATTTTTAGCATCGCCATGCTTGCGACGAAATAAAACTTTCCACAATCTGTCATTTTTTTTTGGATTCTTCGTCGACAAAACCCGTTTCTACGGTGGTCATGCTACGCGGGCAGGTGAGATACCTAGCGCTGCTGAATGCATCAGTTAAAAGGTTTTATTCATTTTATATAGGTACCTAACACTCTATAATATTAACTTTTAAACTACACCAGCTTACTTTTTTATATTTTATGCTCTTTGTCACGCCGCATCTTTTAGCTCCATTTTCGTTGGAAATGAAATATTTTGTCGTATTTAAGTACCTACACAATTGCCATCGCATCAGCAAAATTTTCCGTTTATTTTTTACATATTATTAGTCCATCGCACTCGGCTGCTTGCAGCGTATTGAGCGACGAAGTGCACGGTGTCTTTTAATATTAAGCGTTGGCAAGTTGAAACGCACGGAACGTTGGATCGTGCGAAACAGGTTTACGTT